>JARJIL010000008.1:67292500-68665000 GCA_038502395.1 Dittrichia graveolens
TGCATTGAAATGTTCTGGCTTAGTTTGACCTGTATTTTTTTAATCAAAAGTTGTAAACTAGAAGTAGACTGTGGGCATCTTCAACAAGTTTGACCCATCACTCAATCAGCTCCTCTTTTTTCACTCGTTTGAGATAAAACACAATTGAACTCGACACGTGGGCTGAAATCGCTACCTCTAGTATAATTCATTCCTTTTTGCTAATATGGATGAATTGATGTTTAAATTTGCATTTAGGTCTATGCTCCAACAACACTGGCTCCTGCACGGGATTTCTGGACTCTAAGATATACTACAAGTTTGGACAACGGTAGTCTTGTGGTAGGTTTATTCTACCATTATGATTCAGTTTAATGCCTTTTGGAAACTGCTTTAATTCTGAAGTATACATGTTCTATAAGGTGTGTGAGAGATCCCTTTCTGGCTCTGGTGGTGGCCCGAATGCTGCATCTGCCTCCCAATTCGTAAGAGGGGAAATGCTTCCGAGTGGCTACCTTATTCGGCCGTGTGATGGTGGAGGCTCGATTATTCACATAGTTGATCACCTTAATCTTGAGGTAAAATGACTCTTATGTTTGTATCCATTTGGCCCGGTTTTAGGGCGAATTATTTATAATTTTTGTCCTATATTTTGCAGGCGTGGAGTGTTCCGGAGGTTCTTCGACCACTTTATGAATCTTCTAAAGTTGTAGCACAGAAGATGACCATTGCAGTGAGTAGAATCTTTTATTCTGATGGTGTTTGGATTTGCTATTTTGGAACTGATTTATAGCTTGTAATTGCGATAACAAGCTTTTAATGTTTGGATAAACTGATGCTGCATCTGATTATCTTATTATAAAATACAGTAATTATTTTTGGATAATCGGTTTAATACAACCTGAACAAAAATGTCTATCTTTTAACCTATGTACCCCATTTTATGACGTCTCTTTTATTTTCCTTCTAATATACATTATAACAAAAACGTCCTTTTTGGTCATCAAAATTTGGCAAACATTAAAACATTTATCACCTGATTAATACAACTTAACAGAAGCAATCTTAACTCTATCTTCTACAACCCTCTTATTACACAACTGGTTATTTTAAATATGAGTATTTAAAATCACAAACACTTCTAAAATGCATGCATGGTTCTCACGGGTGACGATAAACATGATAATATCTCTTTTTTGCTCTTGATGCAGGCCTTGCGTTATATTAGGCAAATAGCCCAAGAGTCAAGTGGAGAAGTTGTTTATGGACTTGGAAGACAACCGGCTGTTTTGCGTACTTTAAGTCAAAGACTAAGCAGGTAGTTTGTTTTTTTATAACAGTGAAAAAGTCAATATCTCGGTGTATGGGAATTAAAAAGTTTAATTAATTAATGGATTCCTTGTGATGTTACTCAGAGGATTCAATGATGCTATTAATGGATTTAATGATGACGGGTGGTCATTGATGAACTGTGATGGCGCTGAAGACGTGATAGTTGCAATTAATTCAACCAAGAATCTCAGCACCTCAACTAATTCTTCCAACTCCCTCTCGTTTCTTGGAGGAATTCTATGTGCAAAGGCCTCGATGCTGTTTCAAGTGAGTGTTTTAGTGACTTTTTGTGAAAAGACACGTTAAATGTCTCGCTCTTGATTTTTATTTTTCTTTTCATTTTGCAGAATGTACCTCCTGCAGTGTTGGTACGGTTCTTACGGGAGCATCGATCAGAATGGGCTGATTTCAATGTTGATGCTTACTCAGCTGCTTCTGTAAAAGCTAGCCCGTATGGATATCCAGGGATGCGGCCCACTAGGTTTACAGGTAGCCAGATTATCATGCCACTTGGCCAAACAATTGAACATGAAGAGGTAATGGTTTGCACTAATTATTTGATTTCTGCATATAAGAATTAAATCCTGACTGTTTTCTTGATTTATGGATTACTTAGTCATGTAAATAACTTGTATGAATTGGTGAAATTTTTATTTGTATGACAATGGGATATTCTTGAATCTCGAACTCATAGATTTGCTCAATGTACAGATGCTTGAAGTTATCAGACTCGAAGGTCATGCACTTGGTCAAGAAGATCCTTTTGTGTCAAGAGACATTCATCTCTTACAGGTACTTGTTCCGTCTCCTTTTTAAAAATTATTTTTAAGTAATGGGTTGATTTGGGTCGTCTTTTATCCCAAATTGATCAAGTCAAAAAATTATGCTGAAAATGGAACTGGCCAAATGGGTATGGCGGTGACCAAAGTATATTTTTAATGCATACAATCTCCTGAATTTGTTTGATCAAACACCTGAAATTGTCAATGTAAAAATATAGGTTTTGACCTTTTGCAATCATATTTTACATCTTATTTGAAAGAAATTTAAGAGTGGACAAAAGGTGTTTGTGGGTCAACCGTTCAACCCGATATGTCCATTTTGCCACCTGTAGTTAACCAAATCTTGATTTTGGCACCTCAAGTAATTGAAATTATGTTACTAATTGGTAGTGTTATTATTTCTATAGCTATGCAGCGGAATCGATGAGAATGCGGTTGGGGCTTGTTCTGAACTTGTTTTCGCTCCAATTGATGAAATGTTTCCTGATGATGCGCCCCTTATACCATCCGGTTTCCGTATTATTCCTTTGGATCCTAAATCAGTTGAGTTCACCTTTTTCCTATGCCCTTTATGTTTTATTGACTTTTGTTGACCAGAACGACCTCTATTGACTAGGGTGACTCCAAGGATGCACTAGGAACAGGACACCGGACTCTTGACTTGACTTCAAGTCTAGAGGTGGGCCAGTCAACGAGCCATGGACCATCAGATAACACGAGATCTGTCCTGACCATCGCGTTCCAGTTCCCTTTTGAGAACAATCTAGCAGATAGTGTGGCAACCATGGCTCGACAATATGTTCGTAGTGTGATCAACTCGGTTCAGAGGGTTGCCATGGCTATATCTCCTTCGGGTGTGAGCCCATCAGTGTCTCCTAAGCTGTCTCCTGGTTCACCCGAAGCACTTACTCTAGCTCAATGGATCTGCCATAGCTATACGTAAGTTGTTTTTTCTTAAACAACCTTTAAAATAAAAAAACAATGTTTGCATATGTATTGATGATGTCTTTTGTCTCAGTTACCATTTAGGGACGGATTTGCTAACTTCTGGTTCGGTTGTTGGGGATTCGTTATTGAAAGATCTCTGGCAGCATCAAGATGCCATATTGTGCTGTTCTTTAAAGGTACAATATAAACTTGAAAAATTATTATCGTGTGACACTATTGGTTTTTTGGGGATGTGATCATCAAAATGTGTTGTTCTGTTTTGTAGTCGCTTCCGGTATTTATTTTTGCCAACCAGGCAGGGCTTGACATGCTGGAAACAACCCTCGTAGCTTTACAAGACATCACATTAGACAAAATGTTTGATGAAGCGGGTCGGAAGGCCCTATTTCCAGAATTTGCAAAGATAATGCAACAGGTATGATTTCAGTTACAAATAATGCATTAGTTATCAAGTAAAAAGCTAAAAAAATGAGAAAGCATAAAAGAGTCAACCCAACCCTGATCCACTCATTTTGGCTCGCATATCTGTTTGACTCAAATCCATTACCTGGCCTGCCCGTTTTAGAATCTAAAATTTTCGGGGTTTTCCAGGGTTTTGCATATTTACCGGGTGGGATTTGTATGTCAACAATGGGGCGTCACATTTCATATGAACAAGCCATTGCCTGGAAGGTTCTTGCAGCTGATGAAACAACAGTACATTGCCTTGCTTTCTCCTTTGTCAACTGGTCGTTTGTATGAGCTATCATTCACTTTCTGGGTGCAGCCAGTGGAAAAAAAATGTAACTCTTGTTAATGGATAAGACAACTGTGGGTAGGGTCTGAAGCTCCCGATTTTGGTCTGTAAAAATGTGTTAATCGGTGGAGTGAATTGAGAGCATGATGAAGTGATGGTACTAATTTTGTATTGAAGTGGAAATTTGTTTAATTTAATGTGTTTAAGTTGGAAAATTTAAGGGTGTCCTTGTTTACGGACATGGGTTGGCACTTGCATTGATTCAGGTACCGACTTAAGTTATCATCACTTTTTGGAATATATTAAAATTAGTGTTTTAGACGAGTTAAGTTTTTATAGAGTTATTTTAGCTTGTAGGTAGAGCTTGTTCGGTTCAACCATATTGAGCCGCAGAGTCGAGCTTATCTGTATGAAATATTAGTTTTAAGAATGCTTAGTTGATGGTCTTGATATATAGAAAATCGGCTTAATTAGACGGCTACGATTAGGTGTTGTTTGTTTTCGAAGACATAAATATTTTAGGTCTTATTTCATGTCTTTAGGAGAAGATGTGGTTTATAAGGTCTTAAGATTGAGAAGGTCTGCGAAAAAAAGCTATAGATTTTAGCTTCTCAAAATAAGCAAAAATAAGACAGAATAAGGTCTTATGTCTGCGAAAAAACAAACAACCTTATTAGAAATGTCTGCGGGCGTGCAGACGTTTTTATGAGAAAACAAACAAGCTTATCAGAAACGTCTGCGCACCCGCAGACGTTTCTTTAAAATAAGATCTTATTTAAAAAAACAAACAAAGCTAGTTCTCGTAATAAAAACGGTTCTCATATGAACTTTTCAATATATATATATATATATATATATATATATATATATATATATAGTGAAAAGTTCATTTGAGAACCGTTTTTATTGCGAGAACCAATCTTAACCGTCCAATTCTCCTCCTTCAATTGGATTGTCCACTTATGAATTCCTTACATGCATCATGCCACACTCAATCCTCCAATGCTTTTCATCCATGAATTTCATTATCCACAATGAACGGTCAAGATTGGTTCTTGCAGTTTTCTTACGAAAAATAGTTCTCGTTTGAACCCTACTATATATATATATATATATATATATATATATAAAATATGGTATCTAATTTGTCATTTTAGGGGTGTTTGTTTTAGCTTATTTTCTTACTTTATTTTTAAGTCCAATATTTTGACTTATTTTTTGTAGGTACTAATTATGTTCTTATTTCATGTCATAAGCTGTAAGTTAGAAAGTTGAAAAATAAGCTTATTAAAAATACACTGAAAAATAAGTCTTAAAAGCTTTGCTAAAATATAATATAAATTCAGGGAGTTTTTGGGTAGCTTATTATTTTTGATTTAATCTTATTAGCTTATTGATTGAAGTTGTGATTGATTAGCTTATAGTTTATCAGTTTAAAAGTCATTTATAAATAAGGAAAAATAATCAAGAAAAAAAAAAAATACTTACGTTATATAATGTAGAAGAGGACAAAAGGGAGAATGAGAAGGATAATTAAGTAAATTTATTTTAATAAGATTAAAATCTTATAGTAAGCTTTTGTTTATTAAAGCCCTAATAAGCTGATATGTTTAAGTTTATAAGCTAAGAAAAACATCTTGTCGGATCAATATATATATTTTAACCTTAAAATAAGGGACTTGAAAATAACAGGAAAAATTGAAAAAGGCTAGTTTGTTTTATTATATTCACACTTAATTTGTCTTATTTAATTTTTTATGTTGCGTAAAAAACAAACTTTGAAGTGTGAATATCACTTCTTTTACAACGGTGTTTTAAATAGCTTGTTCATTTAACGTATGTATTTATTATATTTTAAATAAGTTGTAATATAGTTTTTTTCTATCTTTTCAGTTTATCAGTTTTGAATGTACGAGTTTAAATAAACCTATAAACTCGGATTGATAAACTTGTAAGTTAAAAAAAAATGTTTATGAATTTATCAAAATTATATTAATCACATAAGGTGAAAGAATAACTTCATCAAAACACCCTCCAAGTAATGTACTAATGTTGTTCTTAGTTAGTAAATCTAAAATAAATTCAAATATTTATATTGTTCTAGTTGTGTTACTTTCGAAATTTTCAATATTATACGATTCGTTACAATTTATTCTCATCTTTCGACTTTTTTTTACCACATTTTCAGCATTTATATTGGATTGTCTATTACGTACTCTTGATATAATAAACACTCATGAGTCTTTATTTTATTGGTAAAGTTTTTAAATTTAAGTATTTAACTAATCGTTTTTTCAAACCATCACTATTTTATGATAAATGAATATAATGGCAAAGATCAAAAGACTAATACTATGTAATAGCAACTTCATTTCATTTCACGAGTACATCAATTTATGCAAAATTAAATACATTTTAAATTATTATACAAGATTACACGTAATATATTTTAATGGAGAAATGATCTGTGTTGTAGGCGGTAACACCTAAATGGTTAAAATACCAGCAACATGTATCATTTCTCCTATTTTATAATTAAAAAAATCAAATGATATATTATCATAAAACAAAATCTACAAGTTTTATTATTATGATACGATCAAGTACTTTTACTAATAAATTACAGTATTACACGAAACACAACATTCATAAAAGTTCAAAATCTATGTACAAAAAATTACTCAACATAAATCGATTTATTATAAAACTTGTTCATTATTCTTTCATATAAAAACACTATTTATCCGGGTATTTATGGTTATGAAATCCGGACCTCATTTTAGCAATAGAGAGCAGAGAGACCCAGGACCCGCCTCAATTTCCCCTCTTGTCACCACACAGCTTTCAGCTGCGATTTTGAGAAAATTTTGGAGCTCCTCTCTCTCCGTCTCTCAAATCTATCAATTTTTACTGTCTTCTGATTTTCTCTTTTCTCTCCAAAATCCAAAACCTAGGGTTTTTCTTGAATCTGTGTCAAAAATTTCAAACGTGCAACCGTCAATCTGGAACTCTTATTCATACGTTCTATCTCCTAGGGTTTGCAGATCCAAACTAGTTTTAATTCATCATGTTTTGGAAACTCACAGCTCTATCTGCTTCTTCACCTGTAAGTTGCGATAATATGATATCTTATTGTCGAATTCACTGTAAGGAAATTGTTAATTACTAGTATCTAGTGGTTTGCATGGTTTTTGTTATAGCTTTGACTATTTATCCGTTGGTAAATAAATCTCTCTAGTTATTTGTGCGTTTTCCTTTTAATAAACGTTTTTGGCATGGTTACAGTATAAGCTGTAGTGTTTGGCTCAATCAGACTTCAGCTTCATATAATTAGGGAATTAAGTAGGTAGTTGATGATGCTTGACTTTTATTATAAACTCAAGTTACTTTTGGAGAAAAGTATAACACATAATCGCCTTGGTGTAAGGTAAACGTTTAAGCTAGCTTTACCGGTAGCTTTCGCAGTTTGCCATGCATAATATAGAGGGGGAATACTTTAGAAAAAAGGAGCATAACATTTGGAACTACATCTTTCAATTTCCTTGGTTTCTAAGTGAAGCTACCTAAACCCATCTACCATAGTTACAGAACTGAACCGTTGTATCTGTTGTGTGGATACTTCTAAGATGCAGCAGAGACAGCAAGCTACAAAGCATCAAGATGTCAGATGATATCCATAAGTTAGAACATAAGAAGTCAGTGAAAATGCATTCCGAACTAAATCAAGTGACTGTGTATAAATACGATGCAACTTATCCCATGGGATTCTATCATATTATCCATGGTGCTAAGAAATGATTCTGTTTGCAATTGCTCAACAAGGTTTCTTGGTTATGCAGAAGTATTTTGGATGTTTAATTTTTATTTCAAGATGAATATGACTACCGATAATTGAATCATACAGCAGGAAAGGGGATTCACTCAAACGGAGTAGTATTATTTCATCTATTGTGTAACAGGATATTAAATTATAGTTTGAGCGTGTTAATATAAATTTCTCCCAGAGAACTAAATATATGATTTTAGAAGATTGTGTGAGTGCTTTCTCCCCACATGAATTTTCTCTGTTTGTCTCCATGACGTATGCTACAATATTTCATCTGCCATTCATGCTTGCTGAATTTACTCGTCTTCTATGTGTTTTTTGTTTATAAATGGGTTTGTTCACGCCTTTGTCTTTTATAAAATCATGGTAAATTGACCCGCCACTTGTATGTGTTCACAAGTATGGTCTTTATTTTAATGGAAATCCTGTAGTTCCATAAAGGTATAAAGCATATGTTGCTCACTTTATCCTAACAAATGGTCTATCATGTTGTTTAGGTTGAATCAGTCCTGGACAAGGAAAATTTCACATTGGAAGACCTCTTGGATGAAGAAGATATTATTCAAGAATGCAAAGCATTGAATAGTCGCCTCATTAATTTGTAATAACACTTCACTAGTTATTTGAACACATCATTTTGCAATTACTATCTACATAAATTATACTTCCAACAGATAGGAAATCATAATCTCTCCTCAATATTAAATAATAAGTAGAATGATAAGAGTCTGCCCTTAAATTACTGAAAAGAGTACTTGTTTTTCCAGCTTGCGCGACAGAGCCCAGGTGGAACAACTATTGCGCTATATCATAGAAGAGTCTCAGGACGATGTTGATAGTAAACGTACATTCAAGTAGGTCATTGATCATTATTTGAGACAGCTTGAAACTTTGATCATTCAATTGCTCACCCTGTTTTCTATGTTTGTTTCTTTCTGGTATTGTTTTGCCCTCAATATAATTTGGAATAAGGTGTTTTTGTATCTACTTATATCTCCTTCACGATTCAGGTTTCCTTTTATTGCTTGTGAAATATTTACGTGTGAAATTGATGTAATCTTCAAAACTTTAGTCGAGGACGAGGAGGTGCACTCTTAATTCTATGATCACCAGAATATTTAGAAATTGATCACATATGCATCTAATTTCCAGTTTAACACAACTCCTTCGTTTCCTTCCCAAAATTGCAGCTAATGAATTTACTTTTCTCCTTCTTGGAGCCTGCTCGTTCACATAGTGCCTTGCTGGCTGGTTACTTCAGTAAGGTATGTTCTTATAAGCTACATCTTGCTTCCCTAGATATAGTTTTCTGGTATGAGTATGTATGTTGGCTGTAAAACCTTCCCTTTTCAGGTTTCTTTTGCTCATTTATTAGTATTACCATTAGTTGTGTAATTATTGGTTGATCATCCTTGATTTGACAGACGTGCTTAAAGCAATTGCTTAGATTTTATCTTCTCTCTTGTAGGTTGTGATATGTCTTATGCTGCGGAAGACGGTTCCACTTATGAATTATGTTCAAGTAAGTATTTACCTCGATGGCATGGTTTTTAATTTCTATTCCTGGTGTGGATTTTTGTTTTTGAAGAGACAAATCTGGAAAATTGACATCATACCGTGTTACTTTTTTCAGAGTAAACATGCTAGTTAATGAACATTATCCCAGTTAGTACTTGCACTCGATTTCTTAAGAAAAAGAAACGAAGGGTGAATTTGATAGTTGCCATAGTACGTATTTATTTTTCTTGGAATGGTTTAGTCGCAGTTTTTATTGAGATCATTAGCATATCAACTTTTTTTCACTAATATGGTTTTCTTGAACTTCTCAACTGCTTAATAATATCAATACTTGTGGTAATGTCGTGGACATGCAATGCTTGATGGTTTGATTAAAGAAAAAAGATTTTTTCTTCTATTTTCAGGGTAAGCGAGAGTTTAAACATTTTCTCATATGGTACCTGGAATTTAAGTCTTGACTTCTAAGGCCTTTAGGCATAGTCACTATGATCATTGCGAGCCAATTTTGGAATGGAAAAGTTCCTTCATGGGTAGTTTCGGGTCTTTTTTCTGAAAATATGCTTTTGTCTGAGTTGAGGAATATGATTGGGATTTAAGAATTGGAACTTTGATATGGACTGGTGGCTATATGTTATAGAAATGCTAGTATATGAGATGTTTGGGTGGCATTTGGTGAGGAGAAGCCGAGGCAACACCACCTGAGGTTGTTTAGCCATCTCTAAAAGTCAAATGCAGACCTCCGAATGGCTTTTAAGAAAGAAGAGATTTGTACCAAATAGAGGTGGTTAGCCGGTTAGGGAGGTTGAGGTGACCAAGGTTGCTGCTTGGGTTGTACCATTTATAGTTTATTTTATCTGTTTCATTTAGGATGACGGGCTAGTTCCTGTTGTTGTTCTTCCTCTCTATATATGTTAAAAAATTTGCGATAAAAAAATCTTTTAGCTTGGTTTCATAATTACCGGCCTCTTTGTGTAGATGCTAAGTAAAAAAATATGGGCTGCTTGTAGATTTTAAGTGAAAGTTAGTAAGTTACCTATTTCAATTTTAAGCCCACAGTAATACGACTAACTTTTGGATGCAAAAAAGTAACAAATTTTCTAAGAATTCTACTCTTGAGATGATTTTAGTCCTTATTGTTTTCCAACTTACATACCTTCTTATCGAAGATAACCTGTGACAAATATTGTTTTCTTTGGCATGTGTGGTTTTTACTTTTAGCTTATTGGAAATATGATTGAGCTTATAATTGTATACGCTACAGGCGCATCAGCATGTTTTCCAGCAGCTGGTTGATTTAATAGGAGTCACTTCAATAAAAGAGGTTAGTAAAATTTTTATTCAGGTTGCAGTAAGTGTAGGTGTTGACTATATGTTTGAAATGGCACGTGCAATTGGACTTTGTGCTTTATGATCACTTTTACTTGGTGATTGAATAATTGGTTGTTCTTACCTCTATAAACAGGTCTTGGTGAGACTTGTTGGAGCTGATGACCATATGTATCCTAATTATGCAGAAGTTATGCAATGGTTGGCAGATAGCACTTTGTTAGAGATGATTGTGGATAAACTGAATCCATCTGTGAGTCGAGTTTCTTTTTTTTGATAAATGTTCAACAGCTACCCTTAGATTCTAACATCTGTGTTTGATATATGCCAGTAATTGCTTTTGTTAGCCATTTTGGCTGGTTTTGAACTTTAATGTTAACATACGCTAGTTCAATTGTTTTTCCTGTTAAAAAGAACCACCTCAAGGGTACATAGTTTCTTAAAGCTCTTTCTTCACATTTTAAGTTTCCTAAAAAGAAAAAAATGTTAGGCACTTCCGTGTCGTCTCTTCTTTCGGGAAGCAGTATCTCTACCTGCGGGTAGAGGTATGACTGTCTACATCTTACCTTCCCATACCCCACACTTGTGGGATTTGGTAATGTTGTTGCTGTACATCTTACCTGCGGGCTTCTTGTTGTTGCTGTACATCTTACCTGCGGTAAAGTCGTCTTCTTTGAGCCGGGGTTCTTTTTGGGAAGTAGTCTCTCTACCTGCGGGTAGAGGTATGACTGTCTACATCTTACCTCCTACATATCCCGCACTTGCGGGATTTGGTAATGTTGTTGTTGCTGTACCTCAAGGGTACATAGTTGCTGAAAGTATTTGTAAGTTGGACTTATGTTTGAGGACCATGACTCTAATAACAAGGAATTCTATTGGGAAACAAATATAACATTGCTGAGACTTGAACAAAAGAAACAAAGCAAGATTAAAGGAACCTTGGAGGACATTTGACCATTTTGGTTTAAATATGAAAAATTGTCTGTTTAAATTTAGTTTGTGTTATACTTTTAACTTTCTCTTTGTATCCTCAGACTCCTCCTGAAGTACATGCTAATGCAGCTGAAACCTTGTGTGCTATAACTCGAAGTGCTCCATCTCCACTTGCCTCTAAGCTTTCTAGCCCTAGGTTTGTGTGACATCATATGCTGGATTCTCTGTTTAAGTAATCCTTTAGATATATTATGGTTTTTGACTTATTGTTTCGTTCTGTGTGGTATTTCTTTTATCTTTATTCAGTTATGTCACAAGGATATTTGGTCATGCATTGGAAGATTCACATTCAAAATCCGGACTTGTCCACTCATTAACCGTGTGTATATCCTTGTTAGATCCTAAAATATCAGCTCCTTCATCGTTGTTTAATTCTTTCCGAGGTCAACACATATACGAACCACCCGTGCAAGTTAATCAGGAGACTGTAGGTGCAATGCTGCCAAAACTTGGTGCGTTCTGTACATATCATGTCAGTAAATAACGCGTGATGGTTTTATCTTAAGCTGCTATTCATTAAAGGCTGTGAGTTTCAGTTTTCAAGTCTTGCCAACCTGACTCTTTGTGGAACCTGAAATTTAAACTTTAGTGATACAATGCACAAAACATAACACCAGCATAAGGGAACTGTTCAAAGTAATTGTTCAAGTCTGTTATAAAGTTGAAATAATTTATGATAGGCTAAGAATTCCTGATCATAATTTCTATATTACAGGTAATATTGTAGATTATGATATAAAATAAAAGCGAACATAAGCCAACCGGCGGTGTTAGAGATTGAATTATTTATATAAGTTTGCTTGGGTGAAGACTTTGGATGGTTTTGATAAGGGTGAATTTTACTTGTTGCTCCTATTCAGCTTATGTAAATAATATTAGAACAGTAGGTGGCCGTAAATCATATTACATGTTGGTATCATGAAAGCACTCGTGCTTGTCTATGGGCTATGGCTATACATATCTTCTGGTTATGTTAAGAAAGGTCAAACAAGGACACCATGCTGTGAAGCATATCATCGCTTGTAGCAGATTAGCAAAGTTGACACTAAAAAACAAACTCTGTATTGCTGTAGCTTATTTGATTCATAGCTCTAGTTTTGTATGTTTTTCTTTTTGTTTGAACATGCTAAAGTTAAGAGTTTACCTCAAATGTCATGGACTTCTTTTATTGCATAATAAACAAAAGAATGATATTGGTCACTACTAAGTATTAATTGGGTGAGAGGAAATTTGCAGATGCGTTTTTTGGCTATATATGTGTTTGATATCTTGTGTTGTGGGATGATATCTAGTGTTTTTGATGGCTTTGTTTTGGTTTCAGGTGAATTGTTGATATTATTGAATCTCTCACTGGATGAGAAAATTTTGCCAACTTCATATGGCCAATTGAAGCCTCCTCTAGGAAAGCATCGTTTAAAGGTTAGTTGACCTGGTTCTTTTGACAAACCCAGACATCTTAGCCTTTTGTCTCTAGTTCCTATGCATAATGATGTAAATGACAGAAAGCTGGCTGGTTTAAACGATATTAGATTGTAAATGCATAAAGAGTTGTGATTGGTAGGAGGATAACCCAAAAGTAAAGGCTTTAAAAGGTAAAAAGTTTACAAATTTGATATAGCTAAGTACTACTACTCTCCCTGAGATGCATCTTTGTGATGCTACATTTAGTAATATCTCTAAATGATGGTTCACCTGGACATGGTGGCACTTTGTGCTAGGTATTCTGTTCTTTCATTTTACTTCTCATGAATGGTAAACCTACGCACTTGCAGATCGTGGAGTTCATTGCAGTTCTACTGAAAACTGGGAATCAAACTGCAGAAAAGGAACTAATCACCTCTGGAACTATACAAAGAGTTCTTGATCTTTTCTTTGAGTAAGACACCCTTGCACATCCTTTTTGCAGTGTGAAGAGTACTCCAGTTGACTGTAAAGTGCTCAACTATGGTCATTCAATCAAAACAAGACAGAATCTTGTTTCTCACTACTTTAACTGATGTAGGTACCCGTTCAATAATGCTTTGCATCATCATGTTGAGAGTATAATATATTCTTGCCTAGAAAGTACAAATGACACCATGATCAATCATCTATTTCAAGACTGTGGTCTGACAACAAAGATACTACAAACAGATAAATGTTCTACCCTTTCTTGTGACCTTAATCAGGTAAACAATGATGCTGCACTGAACCTGTGGATGTTTTTCTTATGATGGATATGCTCATTTTTTGCCCTGTTGTGAACATAGGTGTAGTCTAGGTGGGTGTGTGTTTCTCGTTCAATATACACACACACACACACACATATATATATATATATATCCGTTTTATTGCGAATAAACAATTGCGCTTTGAAAGAATCAGTGAGTGTCGGAAAGATCTTATATTTTGAAACTCTGATGATTATTTCACTAAAGAAAGTGAATGAGTGTTCAAAATATCCAACTATTGTACTTGGCATGTTGTCAAAAACAAACCATGCTGCTTGCAAACTGGCAGAAGAAATTTGTTACTTTGAGCTGGATAGTTTAACTGTAATTGCTGATGTGACGGAAACAGGAAAAAAAGACATGGGCATGCATACATGCACACCCATTCACGCATACATGCACACCCATGCACGCATACACACACACAGGGAGACAGAGAGACATATATATGTGTGTGTGTGTTTGTAGTACTTGAAATTTGAAAAGTGAAATCACTGATTTAACAATACATTTTGCAATTCTGGAATTCAATCACCTCAACAAACATCTTTGTTGAATGACAAACCAAGATGTTTACTGCAAGTCTGCGACTGTGTCTCATGTATTGCTATAGAACAAGTATATCTAATAAGTTGGGTTTATGAAGCTGATGAATGATATTTACCAGTTATCTGGTCCCATGATTTGAATATGTTTTTTTTCTCTAGAAATTACAAATTCTTTCCTTTTTTATTTATTTTAGCACTTGGTTGGTTTTGTTAGATTTCAGGTTTCATAATTTCACACAGCTATATATTTTGTTTATTCCCCAGAATAATAACATGTTCAAGCTTTAGGGGATTGCATACAAATTTAAGTATGAAGTTTGTAATTGGAGCACAAAACATTGAGAACGTGTATTGAATCATAATGAATTCATGAAATTGTTGAAGTTTTTCTGATTGGAGTCATGTTAGTTCTAATTCCTATTCTATGTGGTGGTTGGTTTATATCGAAGTGCCGAGTATGATGTTTGAATTTTAAAGTCATAGGCATCTGTTGAAAATTATTACATTTAAGTGAAATTGTACTTGGTCAGCATGAAGTGCCTAGCCAGTGACAATGATACACTGTTCACTCATCAACTTTTTACTATGTCGGTTAAACAGTCGAGGCAGACCATTTTCTGCAGAAATAGTTTGTTGTTGCTATATGCAATGTTCTTTATTTTGTATTTTCGTAAGAACGATGGCTTTTTTGCAACAGCAAATCATGCTCACTTGTTTGATGAGTTAAATAGTCTTAAAAAACACCTTCTGTATAATATTTTGTCTAGCCTTATCTCGGGAAAGTGTGTTATACAATGCACAGACTAATTATCTGCATTACGCAAAGCATATGTGATACTAACTGTTGTTTATGCAGCCAACGTTGCCGGCTTCTGGGAGAAATGCACCTCGAGTTGGGAACCTTGGACATCTCACACGCATTGCCAATAAGATGATTCAGCTGGCAAATAGTGATAGTCGTATCCAGACACACATTAAGGTGCTCAATTATTTCATTATCATAATGTGACTTACTGTTCTCCAGAAAATCAGAAACTATATATTAATCCGGAAGGGTTAGCGGAGTAGCCGACTGTTTTTCTAATGTTTTAAAGTAAGCTTCAGCTTTATTAGAAGGCTGTCCCCACATTAGTTTCTAAAACTGTTTCTTTAGTGGTGATTTTGTCGGCTTTATCAATGGTTATTCAGTAGAGATTTGTCTTGCATTTCTTAACAGAACCCTTATTCTTGTGATCTAGGAAAATAGTGAATGGAATGAGTGGCAGAAAACAGTTTTACAAGAGCGTAATATGGTTGAAAATGTGTACCGGTGGGCCTGCGGGTATGCTTCTTTCATCAGCTACCATGGTTCATTGGTTTTTGCATATCAGAGCATGTTACTTATATTATTTTTGTTGATGTCTGTATGCCATTTCTTCATGTTGCAATAGTTTTGCTTATGTTAATAGTGCTAAAACAACATTTACATGTGTAGAAACTGGATGCAAATTTATTTAATGTTGAACTGCCTCCTTTCTCGATATGCACATTGCGTAGACGTTGGTTTCTTGATGGTAATGTTTGTTTTTATTATGATAATTTCAGTCGACCATCTGCTTTACAAGGAAGAAATAGGGAGAGTGATGAGGATGACATTCATGACACAGATTATGATGTTGCTGCTCTAGCAAATAATCTCAGTCAAGCATTTACATACAATATATATGACAATGAAGAAAGTGAAGAGGTAAACTGAACCCTGTCCTTGTGTTTGCATCTGTTTACGCATCTCTATTTAAGCTGTATTTATTTATGCCTTTGTCTTAATTGCAGGGTCATGGTACTCTTAATCGAGATGATGAGGTAATATCTCAAGTCAAATTTATTTGTTTTAGCAATTATATGTAGTGATAAAGTTCAATGTGTGTAACCTCTGCTTAGAAAATGTTTTACTCCCTGATTTTGCAGGATAGTTACTTTGATGATGAATCTGCTGAAGTTGTCATATCATCCCTAAGGCTGGGTAATGATCAGGGCAGGTAAGCTTCTAGTATAGTTTTCTATTATTATTATCATTGGAGGGTATATGATTATGGGTCTGTCTACATTCTACCTCCCCCATACCCTGTCTAGACGGGATTAGGTATTCTTGTTGTGTGGAGTCAACATTTTAAGAGATTCAAAGTTGTTTCCAATTAGTTTTTTTTTTTAATTTTTGCTGCAGCAGTTTGTTTACAAATTCTAATTGGTTTGCTTTCCAAGACGAGAGATTCGGTGATATGCCTAAGAGTGCCAACGTTTCATCTTCTGAATTGATGGATGAGATCAACTTGAATGGCACATCAAACGGCGGTAACAGCAGCAGTGACGATGAAGTGGTGGTTGGAGAGGATGAAGAATTGGTTGATACCAAGAATATCAAAAATGGTAGTGCATTTATTTCCAACACCAATCCCTTTATCGAAGACAATTTTATAAATGACAGAAATTTGAAAATAACCGATAGCGAGATAAATCATGCTTCTGGTGATGATGGTATCTTGAGATTGGAGGCAACAGACGAGGATCTGTTGGCAGATAGGCCTATGCCTGAATGGGTAGCATGGGGTGATCCAGGGTCAGGGGTAGGGGTGAACCCGTTTCTTGATTATGAAACTACTCCTGGTGCTGATGCTCCAAGTACACTGGCCGCCCCCTTACTTGGCCCCCTTTCAATTCCAAATGCCAATGGAAGTGATGGATCATCAGATTCAGGCGAAAAAGCTGGCGGGAGGCCTTGTCTGTTTGAAGAAGATGTGGAATTTGTAGGGGTTGAGTTAGAAAGTTCAGAGAAGGCCATGGATCAGGCCCTCAAGGAGGGCACTGTGGGGGAAGCTGCGCCTTTAAAAAAACAGGTGATCCCTAACGGGCCTGAAAAAGAGAACCCAGACGAAAATGGGCCCGAATTAAGTGATTTTAACGACTCTAACTACTGGAGGGTTGACCAGGAGGTTTCTGTTTCGGATTGAGTGTGTTTGGTTCCTTACGAATGAATCTGAAAACCGAAGCAAGTGGGGCGGCAGCAGCAGACATCAATGTACAGTATAGTTTTTGTTTCAGACTTCAGGTGAGTTGGCTGTTTTTACCTATTTATTTGTATTAATATTATTCAGAATTTTGTTTTGTATTTTGTTGTAACAGATTTTTTTGGAGCCTGCCTCCCTTTTTCTCCCATAATGTTTTCTTAATTGTTAGGTGTACCAGTTGTTACAATTGCTTGTTGAAGTAACAAGAATTAGTTGAATATGTAACGTGGAGATGAAATTTGTTGTAGTTTCGAATACATAAGACAAGGGGGGAAATGCAGTTGGTTGTGTGAACCGTTAGCTTTTGCCTTCTAAATTTAGCAACGACCATGTTCATTATTTTGCTCTGAAAAAAGTCTTCAAAACTTGAAATTAGCTGGCTGCTTAGACCATCAAGTCTTAGGCCTAAGGGTATTTATGGTGTATATGTCTCATTTAGAAAGTGGTTATGAGTTTAAATTCTGAAAAGGAAGAGGATAGCGTATGGTGGGTAAGTTTGTCATTCTAACAAAGAGAAGCTTGCTCTTTTAATGTTAGAAAAACCTAGAAAGTGAAGAACATGTACACATTCAACCTGTCAAAAGTTGAAGGTGGAGAAGAAATGACCAGGAAGGTTAGGTACCCAGATTCAACTGTCAAAAAGTGAAGATGGAGACAAAATGCCCAGAATCTCCTGCATTGTAAGGTCTGTGAGGCCACTTAATGGAAGAAATGATGTTGAAAGCAGAAACTAAATATATATATGTTATATATGACACTAATTATAAAAGCGGTCCTTAAAATTACTCTCTAATGCATTAAGCTTTGCATTTTATTTTAAACTTATCTATCTATTGATGTAATAAACTGGAAACATATTTAGAATTCTGGATTATTATATAAATTTTGATTTATTTTTAATACAAAAATTATATTATTATTTTATATTATTAACAATTGCATATGCAAGAATCTGTTCACCTTTACTGCGGGTCATCTTCATCTATGTTCATCTTCATTTTTTATAGCTTCGATTTTAGGGTTTTTTTTTTTTTTAAAGAATTCATCACTTAGTGAAGAAGTAATCAAGCTTGTAATAATAACTAAAAAACTCGAATTGCTGTGAATGAAATCGTTGATCTTTGCCCTAAGATGAATAGAAGAATGCGGATCTGGTCAACAACTCATCAGTTACTCTTGATACATTTTGAATGCATACCTCGTAAACCACAATCAAGAACAAACCCTAGCATGAACATAAGAGCAAATCATGAATAGATTGATTGTAATCACAATTGGAAATCAAAACATGAAATCAAGTTGAAAGATTCCATAACCCAAATAAAACATACAATTCCATGGAACGGAATGGAAAGGAATTGAACATACACATATATCAACCAAAGTTAAACATGCATAAATTGATCATTTGTATACATGAATCAATCAACGATGAAGACAAAAAAAATTCAGAATCGACTAGAAACCCTATTAACGTTGTGTTCCAGAGACATGGTAAGGAAAGAAAAGAAGAGAAGAAAATAAATGGGAAAAAAGAAGAGAAAAGACAGGATATAAATTTTGAATTTTCATGTTTCCGAGTTGGAAAGAAATGAAATGAAATTAGAGAGAAAAGACACAAATTTGTGTTTCCGAATTGAAAAAGAAGGAAAAAGGGTTATTTTACAGTAATACCCTTACTTTTTAAAATTATATATTGTGATTAAGGGTAATTCAATCACTTACAAAAAATCATAAAGATTTTCCTTTGCTTTCCATCCAAATCCTCCCACTTTTGAGGGGAAAGTTTAAGAAAGAAAGTTAACCAAAACTTTCCGTCCAAATCTTTTCTCTTCTTCCCTTAAAATATTTCTGGACACAAAACTTTTTTTATTTCTTTCCTAATCACTTCTTTTCTCTCCAAATTAAACTTCGGAAAAACAGTGTAAGATCGAGAATCAATTAAAACATTGATTTGTTCAAATCGATGAACAAACCCTTAAAATGAACATGAACATATTGATTTCATTTCTCAGGTTCTTACGCTGTGTTACCGAATTTTATTTTGGGGAGAAAAAGAGTGATTTGGAAGGAAGAAAGAATTAAAAAAAATTGTGTTCCACAGTTTTTTTAAGGAGAGAAGAGAAGGGGTTTGGAAGGAAAATTTCATTAACATTCTCTTCTAAACTTTCCTCCCAAAAGTGAGAAGATTTTGATAGAAAGGAAAATAAAAGTTTTATGATTTTTCATTAGTGACTAAATTACCCCTACTAACAACTAATACTTTTAGAAAATAAGGGTATTATCGTAATACAACTCAATTTTTTTTCTTTCTCCCCGACTCGGAAACACAAAATAAAAACAATACTTTTTCTCTTCTTTTCTTTTCTTTCAAATTTGGGAACACGAAAAACTAAAACTATCATCATTTTATTTCATTTATTTTCTCTCCTTAATTTTCTTTTCTATTCTTTTCATTCGTATCTAAAATTCAGGAAAACAACGTTAGGTTTCATTTCTTCATCTCTGATTCATGTATGTTTCGGTTTTTGAATAAATTTTATTGTCTAGATTTTTGATTCATGTACGGCTGGCCGATTTCATTTGTCCAAATCTTTGATTCATGTACGATTGTTTGAATACATTTGTCCAGATGAATATTTTGAACATATTTGTATGCTTGAAATGAATAATGTTTCAATCGATTTCATTTGTCTAATAATAATAATATAAAAACAATCATGCATTAAATTTATTTAACGACCCCAACTCTTTATTTAATAAAATAAATTTAATTTTTTAATGTTGACAATCTATTTAATTAAAGTCGAAATTTCAATTTTGACTTTTCTTAGTTAAAATTGAAGCAAAATTATTAGAAATTTTTTATATATATACCTTTTATAACATTTTGAAATATCATATTTAACCAAATTTTAATTTTATCATCTTAAAATATTTAATAGTCATTTAACTTTTTTTTAATTATAACCGGTAAATACTTTACCTTGTTATACTAATTGTAACAATAATGATTGATAGCTTGTATAAGAAATACAATAACGTCTATTTGTATTATGATAACATGTTTTCGCCGTCACGCCTACCTCAACCTCGCGTCAACAATTCCACCTTTGCTCTAGGTGTTGATGTCGTATGTCGACATTTTTTAAAATTCTCATTTCTTTTGTGTATCACACGGACATTTAATCTAGTAATAATACTTTTTATCATTTTCTTAAATCAAACTCATATATCACACGGACATTTAATCTAGTAATAAAAATAACAGAATTATTTTTAACCAATAAATTACTCCTTACATTTCACACCAGCTGCTAGACCAGAAAAATTATCGAGACATCATTAGTTAACATATTATAATAGATTTTATATGTTTAAAAGTAAGTTTTAAGAACTGATATATTAAAAATTAAGTTTCAATGCTAGATATTTTTAATAAAAATCGTAAAGTTAAATGCATTTTGAAGAAGTTTGTCCTTCATGAAACATCTGAACCTTTCTATTACATTCACATGTTTTATAAGGCATGTGAATGATTTTGGAAATATTGTCAAATTTACTTCGGGTTTTGTTTGGTGAAAGTAGTTGGAACTGGAGCTAGGGTTGGGTTGATTATTTGATAATCTTAAGCCTCATTCATAAGCTACTTAAAAAGACTTTTATTTTATGAGATTATGTTTTTAACAATCCTCTCAAGATTTAGACACCCGAACGAGGCTAGAGGACTGAAGATTATAAGAATTAGAATCCTAAGCCCTTGTAATCCCGTAAGTCCGTTCTTTATGTGAACAGAAGGATTTCGTCATTTGATGGCTTAACACACTAACCCAAACCTATTTTTCATGATCAGATGTTTGAAATGTCTTACAAAAGATTTGGATTTAATATCCATTGGGTGTGTAATGTCAACGAAAATAATTAGAGTAATTTCTCAAGAAATTACTAAAATGGAAAGTTCCTTTCAAAAACTAAGAATAGCAAAAGAATGCGTAAGTTGGAAAACGTTTGACGTGGTCTATATGCGAATGGTAGAATTCCCCCGAAGACTCTAGAACCATTTACACGCTTCGCAAATTGAAAGCACAAATTCCCGTTTCTCCCCAACTTTCGCACAATCGATCCTCACGCAATACGGCATTAGGGCTAGGGTTTTGTGCGGTATCTGGAACCTGAATTGAAAATATGATCGAGGTGGTATTGAACGACAGGCTGGGTAAGAAGGTCCGAGTCAAATGCAACGAAGATGACACCATTGGCGACCTCAAGAAGCTTGTGGCGGCTCAGACCGGAACCAGAGCCGATAAGATCAGGATCCAGAAGTGGTACACTATCTACAAGGATCATATCACCCTTCAGGATTATGAGATTCATGATGGCATGGGCCTCGAGCTCTACTACAACTAAGGACCATATCTCCTTTCTTCTTCTTCTCAATTTGTTAGTATTCCCAACCTGTTACTGTTTGATGAATGTTATATAATGTTTTCCCTGTTTCAGACCTTATCGTTGGTTTGAATAAAATGTTTGCGCATGCATATATATGTTAAACTAGCTTGGATTTTTACTCCTTTTCAGTCAAGTTATTGATGTTCGAGTCTTAATGGATTTTATTCATTCAGAACCTTTTTTTCTTTTTGTGATCTTTATAGCTGTAGGAATAAAATGGATTGTAGTTGTCGTTACGACTCTGGCTTGAGTCCTAGATATTTCTGTATTGAGATTACAAATTAATATGTTTCAATTGGTGCTCGAGTTTGTACGGATTATATAGCATAATGCATAAATTGTAAAGAGCTTATATATATTCTCAAACTAATGCTAGAAGTATCTTGTAAGCAAGACTCATGGTGGGGGGTGTAACCCACACACATGCGCCTAGTCGCTTGTGGAAATGAGTGGCAGTGGCCCGTGTAGGCACACTTGGCATCTCATTACTGGACCCCTGAGGAGCTCTTTCATTTTGCGTAGTAATTTGAAAGCACAACCACGAGCAATCAATGTAGCAATCCCCAACAGTACTGGTCTGTAATAGTGTTTTATGTGTATCCGAATACAGGCCCCTTGCCTAGAGATAGGATGCCAGTTACAATCTTTACGTCTGGATTAAGATGGCCTCCACAAGTATGGAAGTTGATGGTTAGAGATGAAGCCTGAAATATAAGGGCGATATTATCTGCACCCACACTCTATAAAGGGAAGAGGCTCAGATGCAGAAGTCTGTCCCCTAAGGTTCATATTAGAAGCTCATTCTATAATTAGGAGCGTTGGCAACTCTCTGTCTGATTTTAGCATTTGAGGGGTTACAGCAAAGATTCTCCCTGTGACTACCTAACAATGTTTCTTGTTTTGCAGTTGTCTTCACCGTCTCAAGAACCATTCATTCCGCCACACATTTTTGGTTTGATCTCCTGGCCACAACGTCTCTGATTTTCCAATGATCTTCCTTCCTAGATCATTCATGCACTTGATCACTTCTGCTCCCAATCTTAACTTTAAGGTCTTTAATTTGTTTCTTGTTTATATGTTTTTGAGTTGAGATCTGTGTCACTCTGGAATGGCTCACATTTCGTGGAATCATGGTCCATGTATGTTTTTTGTGACTTATTTTGAAGCAGTTGAAATCGAAATGAGAGAGATGGTATTATGGTAATGGCTAGACACAAAGTTGAGACGGCGAGTTAAATGCCATCAAGACTAGTTAGGAGTTAGGACACAAAGTTCTAATCCTAATGAAATCTGTTCTTGCCAGAGGTGTAATAACTTTGCACACAATAGTTTTATTTAAACTTTTATGGTCAGATGTATAATTAATTGTTTGAAGAAATTTAAGGTTTATTGTTCACTTTATTTACTTGAAGCAAAGAAATTTGAGAAGTTTAAGAGGATTTAGACCGAAGGGATTTGTGTTCAAAAGTCAAAATTAAGAATTTTGACGATTGTGTTCTTTTCCAAATCGAAGTTCATAACTTTTTAAGTCAAGCTGAATCTGATATAATCTAACATTTCAGAAAATGTTATGTCTGCGGAGAGACCGAGAATTATTCAAGTTTATGCACATCTTGAAGCAAAACTTTGACTATTAAGCGTTATGTTGGTTAATATGAAATCTCGAAGCAAAATGTGAAAATATTAATGTTTGCTAGAACTATTATGGATCAATCAATTAATTTATTGTTTTAGTGATTTAATTTTTATTACCAAGGGAATTTTGGTCAAGTGTAACAATCTCCACCTACCCGGTGCTACAATATGTAGACAACTCTCCCCATTTTTCAAATTACAAATTTATATCCATCACTCATCGTCTCTCTTACTTGTCTGCCCAACCAACCATTGCAAACCATCCGATCGGCCAACGCTGATCACACAATCGACCATTGTCCACCACCTACCTTTGTTTCACTTCCTCACATTTTCAAATCCCGGATCCCTCTTGACCTCCCCTTTTGTTGCAGATCTTCACCGGCAGCACCATGATCACCGACAATTAGTTATTCACTTAATTGCAGACCAACAACCACTGTTGTAATATGAGATCTATAACTACTCGGATACTTCTCGGCCAACCACCAACAACAACAAGCATCATTTCTCACAAACCATTGCCGATTGTCATGTTCTATAAACCCATATTTGTTATCTCTTATGTTATATCTCTCCACCAAACCACATCCAAAAACTGCAACAATCATTTCTCACAAACCACCGGTAATTGTTTTTATATAAACCCTAGATTTGCCATCTCTTTTGTCTCGCCGGCGTCACGAGCTTCAAACATCTGTAAGAATGCGAACGATACATCCTGACGACCATAACAAACTATATCGATTTTGTAGCGAACGATAGCAAACGAGATGGTGCAGTTTTTGAAGCCAACATTTTTTTTATGGATTTGAGGGGATGGTGGTGGCTTTAGCCTTTAGGTATGAGTTCTTCATTTATGGTTTTTAGTAGAAGTCTAGAAGGTTTCAAACAAACACAGTGACTTAGAGTGTTATAGGTTTGCCCATTTTATTGAAATTAAGAGGATTTATGGTTTTTCTTGTGTAGCTGAGAGACTATTTCAAAGTATTTTTGGGTTGAGGTTGCGTGTTTGTTTAAAGCATTCCATTGCCAAAAGGGTGTTATTGATTTACCCATTTACAGTTTAGGGCTTTGATTATGTTAATCTAGGACTTAATTATGTTAGGGATAAGTGAACAACTTCAAGTTTCCAGTTGCACTTATGCATGTGCACCTGTGCACGTACCCATGTGCATCACTAGTGGTGCATATGTTCACCCATCTGTACCTGTGCTTGAAAAAAATCAAGTGCTATGTGCACATATCTAATGCCGTGCTAAAATAATCCCAACAAAAATGAAATTTTTTTCTTTGAAAAAGTATAGCAATATCTCTGTCAATTAAAGAGTATACTTTTCTCATTAATTTGGTATAATTTTCGTATTTTACCGCATTTGCATTTCGTAGATATTTTAGCTTTAAGAAAATAAGAGTAAGTAGTCCCTTAATTATTTAGACAATTTGACTAAACTACCTATGCAAGATATTAGGAAAGTAAAAATGGCAACTGTATTTTTAATTAATTACATGTTTGTCGCAAGTAATATTAATCTTTGATTAATTATGATCAATGTCTATAATTAGTTCTCGTGGTACTCACAATAAAAATGATTCTCAAATAACCCTTCCCCCTTCTCTCTCTCTCTATATATATATATATTAAAGGTGACACGTGTCATAACTAATAAAAGGGTATTATAGGTATTCTAACTTTACAATTATATATTAAAAAATATCCTTTAAATGAGGGAACCGTTCCCCTTTCTCTCTTGCTCACTTCTTTCTCTATCTAATAAAGTCGACCATCGCCGCTCAAAACCTATTTCACCCCATCGGGTTACCTTGGGCTACCATTGTAATCGCCGGGCTTACCCTATTTTAAATGCACGATGAAGCCTCAAATTGATCGTAATTGCCGACTACCATTGTAATCGTCGATGATATGCGGTAGTGATGTTGGTTCAACGCTTATCCGACAATGGCAGAGGTGAGGTTCAGCAGTGTTCAAGGTTCGCTGTGTTGATGCAATGAAGGAGCAAGAAACGATTAAGAGAATGCTAGGGACCGACTGGGATGACGGAGGAGAGTGGTGGCTGCGACGATGAGATATATCGAAGCAACAAATATTATATCTTTGAGAGCAACAACCATTAGACTTGTGGGGTAGCGACGATTACCTTTCTTCATCATTTTGAAATCATAATGGATGTGCTTGCGTGCATCAAAATCTGAAATCACGTTCACCAATTTCTAAATTTCTAAAGAAGAAGACAACAAATTTTTTGATAATGGTTTGAGTTTGGTTCAAAAGTATTGTGCATCATGTTTGTTTCATAGTCAATGATAGTGTATATACATACCTACCTCCCTCCGTAACAGGAGGTAGGTCCGGCAAGAAGGAGAAGCCATTAAAACACCATCCGCAACGTACTAATGATGAATCTAAATGTACAACCATATAATAATAATATAGACAATAAAGCAGGATAATTAAATAACTAAACTATTCTAGAAGAATTACACTAATTAGCCTAAACAAAACAAAAGAAATACTTTTGTACACAGTGGTCAATGACCACTTTCACTACTATAAATACATGCTTCTTTTTCACAGGTTAAGGTAAATGACTCAAAACTCTCTCTCTTCATTTACTCTCCCTATTTAATACTTATCATTCATTCATTTCTCATTCTTGCACCTAAGCTTGGTCACGAGTTTCTGCTAGTGGCGAGGCTAACGTTTGTGTTTGCTTTCATATAGCTATACATTTATCGCGGTGGGAAATCAAATAGCGATCATAGTCACTGATTTGGGATAGCGGTTATCGCGGTGAGATAGCTGTTTTTAATATTGCGTTATATATATATATATAATTAAAATCATAAAACATTAATTAAAAGCATTGTACAAAACTTGATACATTAATATAGTAAATAGTATGGGAATCGACCGTGAAGTGTCGGTTTGTCGACTGTGGAGTGTGAGTTGTTGACGTTGAAGGAAGATGAAGGCTGGAGCCGTTGACGTTGAAGGAAGACGAAGGATGGATTGCTTCGGGTGTCGTCAAAGAAGAAGGGAAAGAACCCGACAATTAAGTTTAATATTATATTGGGCTTGGAGTGTTTGACATAAAGCAAAGAGCTCAAATGGCTGCCTAAAACAAGTATAATCTGCCAAACAAAAACAAAAAATAAAAAAAGTGCAAACCGAGAGTAGCGATTGATTTCCTTTAAAATAACGCTCAAATAGCGGAAATAACGCTCAAATAGCGGTGCTATTAGCGCCTCCGCTAATTTTCCTAGGCCCACTAACCACTATCCCATCGCTATAAAGCAAAGAGCTCCCACCCCCCATTGCGGAGACCAACCGAAACAACAGTCAATATATACCGATTTGGATGAATATGTGTATCTTTAGTTTAGCAAGATTCACAAAGCATATGGAAGGTCCGACCATTTGCTCTCAGCTCACACATGTTTCAATCAGTTGGATTTACAAGAGTATATATCATTTAAAGGAGCATCCGGAGGAGAGACTACGACTTGCAATTAATGAATCCAAAGGTTTTGGTTAAAAGAGGCATTAAGATAATTGATGTAGATAAATTTTATCATGCCGAAAGTGAAATCATTATCCATTTTATCAGACAACGATTCAAGCAGAGAGATACAACATACGACGATTCAAGCAGAGAAAGATACAACATACAACTGTTGATATACTATATAATTTCAGTTTCTTCGAATGAAAAACCATTAATTGGAAGTTGTAACCAATTAATTTATATATATCCACTTATGGTTTAAATTCGAAAGTTCTAATTATTTGGTGGTAAATAAAGTTTGACAAGAATACTATACTACAATTGAAGCATTTCCGATTTTAAATTAATGCTTCATGTATAATCGGGTACTTTAAATAATAGAATTATTTAATTTGAATAGATTAGTTGTAAGTCATCTAAATTTCCTCATATTTAGTTAATTTGAATGGATTATTTGTAACTAATCTAAAATTTAAAAATTGATTTTTTTGGGATGACGTCACTCAGCTCATCACTATAATTAAAAAAAAAACTCTTAGTTAAACAAAAAATTACCTACCTACTACTATTAATAGATTATAAGATACGAGTTTAAGATTTTAGGCCTCATATGAGACCCCCAAGGCCAAGCCCCCAACTAATTAAGAAAAAAACCTATGTGATTTGAAAACAAGACTAAATCAATCGGACTTACCCTGATTGATCGGTCCTCCATCCTCCACCATAGCTCTTGAAGATGGTAGTCGCTCTTCGGTGTCTCGGTATTATATATGTATTTATAAATAATAATAGTAATAATGAAGCCATTAATAAAACAAAGAGTTAATTGTCAATTTGGTCCTTTAACTTTGCCATTTCTTCTGATTTGGTCCTTTAACTTCAAAAGTGACCAAGATAGGCCTTAAACATCCACTTTTCAGTCTGAATGGTTCTTTCATTAGTTGACCGTTAGTCAACTCTGTTAAGTGAAGGGTATTTCAGTCTTTTTACCAATTTTTTAGTTTTTAATTACTTTTTAATAATATTTCATCTTTTTTATAAGAGTTAATAAATAAGGATATTTTCTCTCTCTATATATCACACATTACACTTTCTCTCTCTACTCTCTCTCTTCTCTCTCTTCAAACGATGGCAGTCATCTCCGACTGCCACCGCCACTTTTACACCACTCTCTCCTTAAACGAGATGGCAGCCATCTCCAATGCACCCCCGCCACCCTCTGGGCACCGCCAACCGCCACCGCCATCGTCAACAGAAACCTTAACATCGACAACCACCATTCCGCCAACTGACACAAAAAACCCATCGAAAACCCTTACTAACACCACAATCTGCTGCCACCACCAAAAAACCCCACCACCACCACCACCACCACAACAAAAAACACGTGAAAACCCAAGATCTGTAGCCAAAACATGTGAAAACCCTAGATCTATTTGAAGATGAGACGGTGCTAGTGACGGTGTCGCTTTCACCGTGAGAGAGAAAGAGAGATGAGGAGTTGTTGTCCAAAGAGAGAAACAGAGATTAGAGAAACAGAGAGATGATGGAGAGAAGTCGATGTCACCATGGTGGTGGGCGATAGGACAGCAACGACGGCACAACTGGTGGTGGCGGTGGTCACAGACTTACAGTGGTGGTGCTTTCACCACCTCTCTCTTTCTTTTCTCGGTTATTTCACCCATTTGCTTTCACTGTGTGGTGGTGGTGGTTGTGGCCGGCGATAGGACAACGGTGGTGGTTGTGGTGGTGGTGGTTGTAGCCGGCGATAAGACAGCAGTGGTGGTTGTGGCCGGCGACAGGACAGCTGTGGTGGTTGTGGTGGTGGTGGTTGTCTAGAGAGAGAGAGGGTACATATGGAGAGGAGAGGAGAGGATATATATTTTTATATATTTAAAAATTATTATATATTATTTTAATTAATAAAAAATAGAAAAATGATAAAAGGACAAAAATACCCCTTACTTAACGGAGTTGACTAACAATCAACTAATAAAATGACTATTCAGACTGAAAAATGGATGTTTAAGGCCTATCTTGATCACTTTTGAAGTTAAATGACCAAATCAGAAGAAATGAGATAATTAAAGGACCAAATTAACAATTAACTCTAAAACAAATAAGAACTTAGGCCAAGAATTAGAATTAGAAAAATGGACTAACCAACTTGAATTAACCCATTAACTTACACACAAATGAAATTTAGCCAAACTATGAGTCTTAAACCTTATCTGGGCTTTAACGCCTACCTGTGGGTGAACGACGACTCGTCAACCAGAAACGCGATATCTACCAATGGTACCCTGCCATTCTCGAAACCATTCATCTGTGTTCAAATTGAAAACGAGAGAGAGAGAGAGAGAGGATCGGCGACTGGCAAGGCAGCGAGGGGCAGAGGTCTATCGAGGGTCGGAACTGCAATTAAGCTTGGTTGGGACGTCATTGTTCTTGTACGGTGGCTATTGAGGTTAGTCTTTCCCTTCTTGACCCTCGACCATTACAACCACTATGACCTGCAATTCGATTATGTGGCAATGTGATTATGCAATCTGTTGGAACCTGTCATCTGATGTTTAGTCGACTGGCCCTATTTTCCGATTCTGTTCATCACGATAACTCCAGTCTCTGGCCTTTTCAATGTTGAGTTAGGACACCAACAGAAGGTTTTTCTTGTCTTTGATTAATAACCAAGAGTAAATTATACCAGGGAACACTGATTGTATAGGTTGCTAAATAAGGTCTTTATATGAACACATGTATCTGACTAATACCATAAAAAAAAAGAGGTACACAAAATGGTGCTGATTCTGTTAATTGTGCTAGTGTTCTTAATTCTATTGATAAGTCTATGATGACTGTTAATTTACATTGGATAAGAAACTTAGGTTGATAAATTGCAAATAGATCTTAGATTGCTATCTTATTAAGAGTTGAATTGTTATCTTTTGCAAACTGTTGACCCAAATCTGTTCTAGTAACTCCTGGTGTAAAGTCTGAATTAGTTGATCACTTGCATCTATAGGATGTATGATAGTTACCAACTGGAAATGGTGGTGGGTATGATCACCAAGCTAGAATTGAGAGTGCATTAGTCCAGCCTCAAAACACATAAGTTCCTGTTTTTTTAAACAATAAACCTCCAGAAACATCTTTTAGTAAATCATTCTTTATTAAACTATAGAATCTGATTTTAGAAAGGGATATGTAGCATAAAGAGTTGCTTTAATGATTTGAGTTATAGTGACAACCAATGTTTTGATGTAGAAAAGTCAAGTTAATAGGTTGGTAAAACTGGAAAGGTATAAATCCTAAAATATAAACACAAAGACAAAGAAATAGGAGCAAGCTATGAGTACTAATGAAATATATTTGTTATCTAGGTGGTGTATCGAGAAATTTACTTTGAGCTATTAGTAGTGTTTGGATATCTTTGATCGTGAAAGCAAGGTACGGATTCTTACCTTCTCTTACTATTATTATAGTTGCTCGTACGGATTTCTATACTTTCGCTATAGTTAAAAAAAATAGTTTGCTCGTATTCGTTGCTCCTTTTATAGCTAGTAGTTTGTCAGTAAAAATTCCAGTTCGATTTCGTTTATTAGGTCCTATTGACTAGTAACATTGTACGTATATCTACATTTCAATAAGGATTCCTGTTTCCTTTACATTCAAGTTTTTCTCAAACTATCTTGTTAAAACGTTTTATATAAATTAGTCCTAAAACCTTGTCTTTTCAATTCAAAATCAAATATCAATTTAGTTCTTTTCACGTCTTATATCGTTAGACTTTGTTCGTTCATTGACTTTGTTAGTGTTCATTATTATTTACCCCTTATAGTTGCCTATTGAGATTGAGTAGTATTAGTGTCTTATTGTTATTGCCTCCTTTCGATTCATTGTTCATTGTTATCGTCTTATTGTTTACTTTGGGTATGCGAGCTATTAACCACCTATGGGGGTACCATAGGCGCGTCACTGTGGCACCGGTGGCGTGACACTTCCGTAACGGTGTGATTTGTTACGACGTCTCCTCATTGTGGTGTGATAAGGGTTTTAGGAGGCATATTGGTTAACCATAGTTATTGTATTGTTATTGTTTGTGGATAGAGGTGTATTGCCCAACACCTTATCCACCATTGTTTGGTACTTTGGATCTGCAGGTCCATGTACCCATTGTTTATTGGCTAATGCTTGTTTTTATACAAGTGTTGGTACTATTGAGCTCGGATAGTTCGTACCCCATTGCTTCCTTAGTTATGGTTTTGTTTTGTTTTAGTATGTTATTTATTGTCGGTTATAGTATTCGATATGTCTTGTTTGTATTGTATTTATTGTATATTTTTGTATTATTTCTATCCGCACACCGGGCATTTGGCTCAGCCGCATTTTCTTTCCATGTGGCAGGTTTACACGAGAATTGAAGGGTAAGGAGATTGAGAGCAAAGCACTAGTGGTTTGAGGTATTAAATTCTTAGATTTTTGCTCTGTTTTGTATCGTATGAGTAGCCTCTGGAAACGGGGTGTTACACTCGGTCCTCTGTCCTCTCCTCCACAGCTCGACTTGTTTTGACCCGAAATGTTTTGGCTCCTTACCTAAGTCGTCTTGCTTCTTTAATGAAAGATGCCCCCCTAAACATAATTCCTGGATCTGCCACTGGTCACATGGAACTTGGATCGCTTCGGTACCGGATCGCAGTTCGCTAAATTCTAAAATTTGGTACGGAGGGGGGTAGGCTCATTCCGGATCTCTTCGGTCCGATGTACCATATAACATGGTACGATGTATCTAATAAGTAATATTAATTTCCTATATTTTATATATATTTAAAAGTCACAACCAAGTTACCACACATCATACTATATTAATATTAATATTTTCAAAATGTGATTAATACTTAACAATCAAATAAACATTTTGTAAACATACTTAAAGGAAAACATGAATATATAAAAGTCTCAAAGAATTGATTAATAAATAATTGCAATTTTGGAGATCAGATCGAGGAGTTGAGAATTAAAAGGAGCTATGTATTAAAGAATTGAGTAATTGAATTTTGGAGATCGAGGAGTTGAGTAGAGGCTGCCAAAGTGTCAAACTCTGATCATAATGAAAGAAAAAAAAGACTGTCAAACTTCCATTCCTGTTTGGTTCGATGTACCATGTATATGTGGAACGAATTTGGAAATTGATAGGAACGCTGTGCTATGGTTAATTGGAACGAATTCGTAACATGTTAGGAACTCCGAGATTTCCGTTCCAAATCGCGATACCTAGCGATCCAGATCGTGTTCTTACTGTGTTTTTGAACACGCGTACCAGATCGCAGATCATGGCTCTTCCAGCGATCCGTGTGACTATAATTCTAATGCTTCAAAATCCACACTTCGTAGTTAGTTTCATGCAAGTATTGGCATACCCCATCTTTTATCACATCTTTCTACTATTTTTAGATATTGTAACTTATATTATAGTCAAGTATGTTTAAAACAATATTTTTAACTAGTATTTCGATGATGATCTTGATCAAACACTCCTCTTCCTGGATTCTTGACTAGTACTACTCTTTAAATATTGAGGATTTGAGGGGTGTCAGGTGTAATCGAGCTGAGCTGAATACTGCCCAGCTTGAAACTTGACTTTAAAACTCGACCGAGCCTCAAATCTCAAGCTCAAGCTCGATGAACTAGACGATTCTTTCGAGCTCGAAATGAAACATAGTAAACAGTAAATTCCTTTTTAAACACCACTATGTGACTAGATGTAACTCACCAATATGGATATCTAGGTAATACATGTATTTATAAAGGGTAAAATTGTAATTTAGCATGAGCTCGATTAGGCTCACGAGCTTGACGAGTATAGTAATTTGGAACACGAACTCGACTCGGCTCCCTACTTGAGTAGCTCTAGCTCTAGCTTGACTCGGTTAACATCGAGTCCATTTCGAATATTTTTCTAGTCGATCTCAAGTAACTCACAAGTTGTTTTAGCTTCATTATTCCCCTAGGTGTGTTTGGGATTGCTTACTAAACTGTTAATCTGATAATTGCGATTCAATATAGTAAGACACAGTTTTGAGAGTGTATGGTCTAAACTAGGGGTGTAAACGAGTCGAATCATGCTCAAGCTCGGCTCGAAATCTGATGTTAAGCTCGATAGCTCGACGAGCTTTCATACTTGAAGCTCGAGCTTGGTTCGACAGGGTACATTTAGCTCGAGCTCGGCTCGAAAAGCTCGAATAATGTAAAAAATTAAATTCAAAAATCAAACTATTCAAAATATAGATAAAATCTGAAATTAATGATTTTTTAGTAACTTCTTATTATAAATAGTACGTATATAAAGTAGATTTGTTTCAATACGTACTCCTTTTTAATATGTTTTAATATTAGCCCATCAAATAACATATTACATATATAAATATACATATACTATACAAGGCTCGAAAAGCTCGATAAGGACTCGAGCCGAGCTCTTAGAAGCTCGAGCTCGACTTGTTAAATAATCCGAGCTCGTTTTTTGGGGAACTCGAACTTGAGCTCGATAAAGTTCGACTCGAGCGAGCCGAACTTGAGTTAGTCAATAAAAGCTCGACTCGTTTACACCTCTAACTGCCTTCCTACTTATGAGTAGAGTAATTATATTGAATTGTTTATTACAAACTGCTTAGTTAACAATTGTAGCTTAAGAAACAATGGTATGTTTTGATCATGTATCTGAAAGATCATTCCACATTGTAGAGAGAAAAAAATGGGAGGCAGAGCATTACTTGTAGTAGCACCGGCTTTTTTATCTAATCGTATTCTGCTCAATCACTTCTCAAGATCCGGATTTCATGGAGCCCTTCGACAGAAGATGCTTAGCATCGGAGTTCGTGATTACTCTATTCGTTCCAGTTTAGAGAGACCTAATGTGGCTCGTTTAGCAGAAACTGCTCGTATTTCTCTCACTCCAAATGAGGTACTTGCCTACTGAATCATTTACACAATTAAAACAAAAGTATCTTCTTCCCTGCCCAAACTAAAGAGTTTAAAGGAACTTTATTTATTTTCATGTCTACATCAGTTCAATTCCTTAACAAGTTATTGCATACATGTATCCATACCTGATTTAACGATTAAGATTACATATTGGTGGGGTTTCCAGAATCCAGATAAGTTTGTAATGTAAAATTACATGGAAATGAATTAGCAATCAATTTAACAATGTGTCATCTGAAAATTTTTGTATGTAACCGTGTTTGACTTTTGTGGACATTATGTTGGTCACATAGTGAGTGCAGAATACAATGTACATGTTGTACATCTTTTGAGGAATAATGAGCCATGCCACTATGTATATTGCACTGAGTTCTTTTATCCTCTTCTCTTAATGAATATAGGCTAAAGAGTTTGCTCCCAAAATTCAGCAAGTGGTAGACTGGTATTCCTCTCTTCTTCCTTCTGCACATTTGTCTTGCTAGATGTTATGTGTTTAATGTTGTTCAAACAAGATAAATGAACTTATCTTAAATGGTTGTGGCTCTCTTTTTTTGTCTATTCTTCATCGTTTTTCAATCTTTCTTCTTAAATTAGATGCATACCAAGATGGTGGACAGTCATAATATTTAATTTGCTCAACTCTCAGGAAGTAATTTCTATGATGGGTAGCATTTAAACAAAGATAAAAAAGGAAGGAAAAAAAAGGAATCTGTAATATAATTTTCTTTATCCTTGTTATACTAGTGTAGGAGCTATAGGGATCTGATAATTTCACAATTACAAGTCAGGATTAATGAGTTTAAATTACATGACTTTACATTTGGAATAGGTTTGGGCAACTTCAGGACGTGGACCTTCAAAGTATCGAACCAGCAATACGTGCAGGTGCTTGGGCTTTACATGCAACTTGTTTTGATCTTTGGAAAATGTCATAGTTCTTGCTTGCTTTGTAGCATTTTCTAGCTAAGAAGTGTATTTTTTCTTGCCTACATTTCTAGCTAAAATTTAGAGCTAGTTTCTTTATTATTTACCGCAGAGTAGATGGTCACTTGTATACTGCTTGAAGTTGGTGAGCTATATGACAGTGTCTCATGTAAATTGGGTGCTTCTGCTAAACATCTGTTGCTAAATGTTTTTCATGTTTGGGATAACATACAAATATTCTCTACTGTTTTATAGATACCGAAGCAGGAAGCTTTCGTGAGGATAGTCCTGAAGCATTTGACAACAGGTACTACTACTTTTTTTTCTCATAATTTTTATATACTTATGCTAGTTTTTATCATGAAAGATGGCTTATTTTATACGTAATCTGTAAAAATTTAATTATTTGGTAACAGGGAGGCCATTATAGCCGCAATCCCAAGTTATGAGGATCCATACATTAAAGTGCCAAAAGTGTTGAACAAGGATTGACCACAAGAAGTTTAGTGCTGCTTTTGAAATTGACAATTTTGTTGTTACTGTCTTCCTATGTTTTTTTAAAAGATTGTTGGGATATTCTAAGTTTCTAACTAGTCATTGAGAAATATAATGGCACCAAAAATATGTAGCATGGGTTGCTTAGTTCACATTCGTCTACTTCACCTATTGATACTTTTATACACACACTTAAATCGACCTCTGTGTGTAAATGTCTGCTTACATGAACTTTGGTTATTGGATAAATGATCTAAGCACGTTATAGTGGAGTAATTGTGTCCTGCCTGATTTTTTAGGAATCAGGTTCTCTTATGCTTAGAACTAAGTTTATTCATGGGCCGACAATCTGACCGGACAGGTAAACTGATAAAGTAGGGAAAAAACCGAAGAGCGAAGTGATGTATAAATGTCAGCTTCGGGTGAAAGTGGTCCTAAATCTGGTTGGTTCCATATCAGACCGGAAAGTCAATAACATACTTTTGGCTGCTGCTTAAGCACACAGTCACATACACACAATGTTTCCTGGCCTACATTTGAAGCAATAAGTCCAAAGTCTTGAAGAAACTGACATTGCCCCTGCTAATAGTTCTATAATATAAATTATTAAATATCTTAACCTTGCAACTACTCTAGTTGATTTTGTAGACATATTATTCTATATATTTTCAGAACCGGTCCTTAGTTTTTTGATACCCAGGTCGAAACATAAAAAAAACCGTAAACAAACAACACCTAACCTACAACGTTTTTGTGCATTTCTTATAGCAAAAATATCTATAATCTTGCCATAGTCAACAATTTCTAAAAGCACCGTATCAAATCTAGACTCATTACGTACAATGGCCTGTAAACATCTTTAAGGATAGGAAACCTTAGTCTTCGTGCTCTTTAATGGTTTTGTTTATGATCTCAGACACATTTTCGACATGTAAAGATCAAGGGTCTATAAAAAAGAACACTGTTAATATTTAGAGTTTGCATTTAAATTGGCAGATTCGTTTGTGACCAAATATTGTGTTGTCTCGAAACCTTCTTCTACCATGTTTCTACAACGGACACATCTAGGCGTTACCAAACATGCTTATACAAGAAAACAACAAAGATTCAGTTAGTTGATGTCTATAATGATTCTTGAACCAGATTATAACTAATATGATCATAATACTCCTTTTTCTCCGGAGGTCATTTAGGACATCTTACATCTTCATGCCCCGTTTGAGACAGAATTAAGGTTTAAATAACATTATTAAAGACTAATCCTGATTTTGTCTATACAAAGATCACTCCTTTTTCTCTGTTTCTTATGGTGATTGTGTAAATAACAATCTGTGTCTTGGATGAAGACTATAATCAATGATTGATGTGTGAAAGTTAATGTAAATATTAAGTAGTTGTACGTGTTGTGTGTGAGCTGTGAAATGGACACCCCAACCCACACCCACCACACCCCGGTGGGTAAACAAGTGATATGCATCTATTTGCATGTGTATGCACATGGCAATCAATGCGTATGCACTACGCAACTTACATTAAATCAGACATTTATTCTCTCCTGGTTTAATAAAGAAAATGTATGGACATGCTCTGTTTTATGGTTAAGGAATAATGTTACTCCATAAATAAAATAAAATATAGTAACGGGGAGGGTTCAAACGAGAACTGTTTTTAGTACGATAACTGCGAGAACCAATCTTGGCCGTTCATTTTGGATAATGGAATTCATGAATGAAGAGCGTGGGGGGATTGAGTGTGGCAGAGTGCATGTAAGGAATTCATGGGTGGGCAATCCGATTGAAGGAGGGGGAATTGGAAGCTAAGATTGGTTCTCGCGGTTCTCGTACGAAAAACAGTTCTCGTTTGAACTTTTACCATATAGTAATATATGGTTTGTTTTAATGGTGATGTTTAATTTTGAGCTTGGTAATTATACTTTTTATCAACTAAACTGAATTGGTAACTTAATTAGTACTCTAAGAGTACGTATAGTAATGATTCACCCCTGTCGTAATAATGACTGTTGTGACTAGACTTATAACTTTAGAAATAAACAACCTTATTTTGTAAAGAATGGAAAATGAAATAGACTAAATAGACAATCAATTTAAATACGTTATTACTTTAATCCTTTCGTCCCCAAGTAACTATATGCTTGACTAAAGTTACTCAATATTATAAGTGTATAATTAATACAATGTTGACTAGTTATATGTAACTTTTATCTTTTGAAATACACATAACTCTTGAAAAATACGGTTAATGCAGTTTTGTGATTGAATTTAATTACGGACATAATTAAAAAACTAGAAAATTTATTTTAGCAGTAGAATATTTTTCTAAGCAAAATAAAATTACAAAAATGAGAAAAGTAAGCTTTATTATTTTTAAGGCGGACATGGTATAAAATTGACCCAATAGTTAATCTAAAGAGCTACTTGATGATTGCTTCTATAATTTGTCTGCAAAACAAATTAATCTAGAGCACGTGAAAAAAAGAGTACGTATATATATTCATCTACTAAATTATCTTTCTATTTCAAAAAAAACAAATGTTAAAATCAAGATAAAAAAAAGAGAATTAGGCTATAAGAGAGTAGCTCATAGCCGGCAAAGTCCGATTGTATAATAGAAAGTTATGTTTCACCTATGTTCTTGATTTCTATTGCGCCAAAGGGAGGTGCTAGTAATAAAGTCAAAATCATGATTAGAGTCGGTCCGGATAAAAGAAAGAATCCGCAACTAGTCTTGGGATTAGGCTTCTTTCCTTTAATGAATTTCACACGAATCAAGATTAATTGGCAAAAAAAAAAAAGAATTTTTCCATGTGAAGCTAGGTTTGGTGTTTAATTTACAAGACGAGATCGGAGCAGCAGTAGACAGAGTCGCCACAAACGTGCCCGTCACGTTGCGTTTGGATCTTTCAATTATTTTAATGGGTAATGAATCCAGACGGCACCTAATAATTTTAATTTATCGTATTATGTTTTCGTGTTTTTTATCTCTAAAAAAATCGGTCCATAACTAAGATATTTTCAACTAACGTTGCTTTTATTTACGTTAGTTATTTTCGGTGTCTTTAATAATTAATTAATAATTCGTAGATGTCTATTTAACACCTAAACTGCGCTTAATTTTACCATGATTATAATTTATGGTGGTCGTTTCAAACAATAGTGACATATTGATTTATACATTTAATTAGTTGATGACATTTGTGTGTGTGTGTTTTTTTTGTTATGTTCCTGCTTCTGCTGCATATGAATATGCACTTTTTATCGGTGATTTTAGTGTCATTAAAGCCATTTAGTATAATCGGGATTGACTTTGAGACTAGCCGATTCTAAACTTGATTATATTTCGAGTTTGGAGGTGCGGAGCGCACACTCCAATAAATGAAGTTAGTATCGGGATACGGTACGGCGGTCCGGGGGCTGGCCCCTGAAGGGGTTCCAAGGGGCAGCGCCCCTGGCGGGGTCCGAGGGTCCGAGCGCCCCGTAGCAAAAATTATTTATATATTTATATATATAAATGAAATAACCGTCGCGAATAACCGCCGCCGTAACCGCCTCGGTAACCGCCGCCTAGCCGCCGCCCTCAACCGCCGGTGGTAACCGCCGGTCTTGGCCCCTATAAAAGGGGGTGCTCGGCCATTTGTTTTCACACACAAAAACTGAGAGAATTCGAAAAGGCGGAATACGGAAATCGCAAAAAGTATACATACGATATACGTACGATAAGAATACGATGTATAAGTCGTTATTCTGACAAATAGCCTCAAAATAAACGAGAGATAAAGCAAAAGCATTATGTGTTTGGATTTGAATTAAGCCTGTAATTCAAATCGAGTTTCTTGGATTATTCTACATCTGAATTCGTGATACCCTAGACAATAGGGTTGAATTACAGATTACAGAAAGTGTATTCTACACGATCCACAAAATTATCCAAGTTATATTGTTATTCTTACTTCCTATAAACCCTTTCCTCCAACACTTTTTATATTAATTACAAATGGCGTAGAACGCAATTTGTACGTGTCTAGTCACTTATTTTCTAAGGTTGTCAAGATTAAATCTTACTACACATCATTTTACAAGATTGAATCATGAGATCGGATCCTACTCAAATGTGCTAGTGTCTTTAGTACATGTAGTAATTTATATCAAACGATAAATTTATTTCAAATTGTATTTGTTCAAATAAACATGTGATTTCCATATCTTTGTTCCACATTTTTGTTTTTATTATCATGTGTTTATTCTACAACACATGAATATATGCTTTCCAGATTTGTGTTTCTCAATTGTTTGTTTCATCAACATTTAAATGTTCTAATAACACAAGAATACACTAAAAAAAGTATAAATTTATGAATTCCCGCCTTCTCGGGTCAATGGTTACATATAATGATAAATTTTTGAAAGTTTATTATATGATTTGAGAAAAACTAAAGTTATTGTATGTAATGATAAATTAGACACTTTATTATTTTAATGTAATTTGCCCTTAATAAGAAAAAGTTAAACGATAGTCATAACACTTAAAAGAAAAAATTAAAAAAAAGAAATATGAATGGACCTAGTTTATCTTTATGTAATTTTTATTAATTTCGTGTAATATTTTGTTTTTATGAACATCTTTTTAGCTCAATTGAATAAAACCTTTCGATTTTTTATTAATGTAATTTATCTAAAATGACTTGTAGTTATTGCCAAAAGAAAAAATTTAAGATTAGAAAAGATGAAAGAATTGAAAGATATATATATATATATATATATATATATTATATTGGGTTGATAGATTAGAGAAAGGTGGGGCTTTAAGAGTGGTTTGAAGATGATGTGATAAAGAGATGAAAAAAAATGAGGTCCATGCATACCAAATGCTCTTGGAGCACACAAATTAAGTAGCTAGCTAGGCGGATTACTATTATGTTTCTATTCTCTTTCAATGTTGAAATATATATGCATGTTTAATTAAAATATATAATTGTTGTTATTCGTGTACTCTTAAAGTACGACGAGTAGTCACTCTTCACCAGACCCTTACGTGACATGAGCCATGGATATATGCTACTTATCCATTTATCTTCAAAGACCGAATCCTCCATGCATTTAATTTGCAGATTCCGTAGGGTATTTAATTAGCTTGAGTATTAATTTGTTGCATCAGATAAACACGTACTAATGGAAGCTTCCAACCGGCCTGTACGTACGTTGTGTTCTTTCCAACTTGACGATCGAGCAGTTTAATAATTCTATCATACGTACATATATACTTGACACGTACGTTTAATCTAAGCTATTCAAGAAGTTACAAATGATGAATGTATTGTACGTCCAAGGATATATGCATGTAATATTTGCTGCTGTCGACTTAATTGAGTACGTACTACGTACGTGTTGAAGTTTGACTTGATCATTTTGGCTTAATTAATTAGGTGAGACACACGTACGTACGTACTCGATCCAATTAATTAAGGTCAATATACGTAACGTGGGTTAACATCCTTCTTCGATCTTGCATTCTTTAATGACTTAACTTGGATATTTGGCGGAAGTTTAATTTGTTGAAGATATATTGGTTTTGTAGTATGCATTCTAGGTAGATTGTTCCAAAAAAAAATTCAAAATCTTGGTTAAAAACTAACATAATCTCAACTTGTACATGCTTAAAATCTTAAATGAAAATGTATGATTTGTGTGTCGCAACAAAATCACTTGCAACATATAGTAAATTTGTTCCACAATATGAGAGCTAGAGTACGTTCTGGAGTATAAATCTTAAGAATTTTTAGAAAGTAATATGTATTCCAAATCAATTTCAGAACTTGTAACATCCATTTTCATTTTTGTTTTATAAAATACACTCACACGGTTAACATCAAAAGATTGTCAGAGTTTACAAAACATTTGCCCATATTTACATACATGCTAACATTATACAAAAAGGTGCCTAAAAAGTTAATGTTTATAACATCCGGAGCTATCCGAATCATTACGGAACTAGGGCCTGACCCTTGCTGGAAATCAAACCACCTGTAAGAAACAACATCAACAAAAAGTAAGCTTTCGCTTAGTGAACATACTAGATTAACCAAAATAATCACATATCAGGAGTGTAACACCCAAGATTTCTCACTCCAAGCTATATCACCTGCACAACAGTACATCATAACACCATAACTGAGTATAGCTACACCACCTGCGTAGCCATACCCCATAACACCATATAGGTACACAGCTACAACACCTGCGTAGCTATATTCCCTAACACCAGCTACACCACTTGCGTAGCTATACACCATAACACCATATATGAGTACACCTACACCACATGCGTAGCTATACTCCACCACTTTTCATAGTATATGTATCATAGCCATATCATATAAACAAAGATATCGTACAGTTACACAATGAATTCATAAACACCTTGAATACAAGAGAAGTAGTAAACTCACCTCACAGAAGATTAGGTTACGTTTAGCAGGAGAAAAATTTTCTATTTTTTGTGAAAAATGGTGGAGTTTTCATTTTTTGAAAAAAAAAATAGAAAACGTGTTTAGATGAAGGGGTGAAGTTTTTCCTTTTTAGAGGAAAATGGAAAACATATTTAGTTGAAGTGTTTTCGTGAAAAAGTTGTTTGAAAAAGTATGGGAATTTGAAAAAATTGAGGAGTTTGGGAAAATGTAAAAAAGTGAGGAAGTTTTTTGTTTTCTTGAAAAAATATGCAAGTGAACGTGTTTTCTAATTTTCAGTTTTCTAAGAATTTTTTTTTTGAAAAAATGGAGCATTTTTCTGAAAGTGAATGTAGCCTTAGTGTGCTAAGTAGATAATGTGTTATGATAAAGTGATAAGCATTCGGTCACCTTCGTACACCAGTGAATTAACTAAGCATTACATACTATACAAACTATTCTGAAAACTGGACAACGCATGGGCACACACATGCCTTTCTCGCAGGTACGGCTGTGTCTTACTCAGACATGGGCGTATCTTATCCTCAGACACGCCCATGCCTTAACCCTAAAGCACGGGGGTACCTTATGAACTAGGGTTTTCCACGGGGCGATAGGCGCGCCCGTGCTTCCCCTTGCATCAACAACCGACAATCGACCAACCGACTTTTTTTTTTTGCCATTTTTCAATCAATTCTCAATTCCAGTCAATTTAAAACAGTAAATGGGGTGTTTTCCTACACCCCAAAACGGCTACTAACATCATATATAACAAAAACTACACACTTGGTTCATTGATTCAACCAATTGAACCATTTTGACCCATTTAACACTAAAAGAGATCAACAACTCATACCTTATGCTATAAGGATTGCTATGGTGATAATATAAAACTTGAAATCTGTTGTTCTTGATTAAAATCAGTGAAGGAAATTGGCAGCCCCCTTTGCACAACACATATGTATGTATGTGTGCTTATGTGTTTAAAAGAGAACACACACACACACACACACACATATATATATATATATATATATATATATATATATATATATATATATATATATCTACAAGTATCATCTAATGACAAAACAGCCCCTGCACGTATTGCATCTTCGTTTTGGTAGTTTTAGCCCTTATAGTTTTATAAACACCTCTTCATTAAAGTAACTCATTATATTTAAAACTTTTATTTATTAAGAAAATTTTGAACCTTGAGACGTTACAGAACTAATGTAAGCCTCTCCACACTTCCAAAAGTAGTGTTTTTGGTTCTTCAAAATCTTGAAATTGGAATGTAATTTCGGTGGTTGAAACCCTGAAAATAGGACCTGTCAAATCACTCATCCATAGATTTAGTTTTATACAGTTTGTACCACCCATTTTTAGAATTTCAAAGTTCGAAAGTAACCCAAAGTGAATTCGAGATCTCAAACCCTGAAAATAGGCCTATGTGTACTTGTTTTCTTCACTTGCATGTGTGTGCATGGGTGATTTGACATATCCAATTTTGGGATTTCATACCCTGAATTCACACTTCAATTTCGTGATTTCAAGCAAGTAAGCAACGGAAACAAGACTTTTAAAAGTTGGAAGAGACATCATTTAGTTCAGAAAAATTCTTTGGAAAATACATTACTTTAAAAAAAAATCTTTGAAGTCTGGGACTTCCGGTTAGATGGTTGCACGGTCACCACAATCAAGGCGTGTGTCAACTGTCGTTGGTTTGAAAACTAATTAAATTCTCTCATTTGAAAGTAATCATTGTAAAACACTTCAATTCAATTTTTTGCCTGCGCTAAATATATGTGCGTATTGATATTTATATATGACCATATATTCTATATATATATATATATATGTATGTATGTATCCTGCGGTCCGAACGCGGTGCTGCATTAGGTTATGGAACTGGGCGATAATAGCTCATCCGCATCCCAAAGCACACTTCCCTCCTAGGGGCGCAACACTAAGTAATCCAAGTCAACCCCCATTACTGACTAACGGTGGATAATAAGAAATTTTAGACATACTAAATACAACTCCATGAATGAGCAAAATGAAGGTTGCATTAAAGAGAAAGATCTATGGGGAAACCACTAAAAAAGATTGAAAATGTGTGAGGATCCGAACGAATTCTGCTTTCATTTCTCACGTATGGAGCACCTATTTAATTTACTTACGTCTTTAGCGGGTAGACGCAGGTCCCATGCATCAGTTTGTGGATCATGGTCTCACACACTCATTGCGTGGAAGAGTGGGGAATTTTTTCTAAGGAAATGAGTGATAGGATTTTAAAAATAGCTATTTAGAAAAGAAAAGATTAAAATTTTTTTATTTCCTTTTGGATCTTTCGGTACATGTACTCTAAAAAAGATGACTTTTAATCTATTTTAAATAGAGATCTTAAGTTTTTTTCTTTAGGAAAAGAGGCATTCCCATATCTCATATCAATTCGCCAAAATGCGATCCCTACTATATTCATTGTTTAGTAGTGCTATCTCCATTTTTAATCATCATAGGTTATTGTCTTTATCTTGTCATGATTCAACAAGAAGTGGCGAATAAGTCAATCCTCAAGTTTGCCATAGTGTTGTACATCCTCTATAAGCTGCTTCTTCACTTCAAGTCCTACTGGAGGGGCACTTCGGTACGCTGCAGAATGGTCCCGCAAGTAATACTCTTCTGCCATGTGAGGTTGGTTTGACGATCCAGTAAGCATGCAATGCGCCCGAGAGGGGCTTGCTTCAGTAGTGACAAGTGCTTGAAAAGCACAGCCAATCATGAAGGCTAGAGTTTGTTTTGGGGGGGGGGGGGGGGGGGGGGAGCCCACCTTCGCCAAAACGAAGGATAGGGCCTTCACCCCTAGGAAGCTAGTGACTTTTGATAGAACATGAATAAAAAAGAGATTCCCCTTAAAGAAAGGAATAATATATAAAAAGAGAATAAGATCGTTGGAATGCATGCACCTTGAGCACGGTGCTTGACCCTAAATAAAACACTTTTGATGAAGATTTAACTCGCATAATCATAATTCACTTCTTTTTGCTAGACATTTTGTGAATTACCTACACTCCAGACAGAAAGAGAGACCGGAGTAGTAAAGAACTAAACGTATGCCCTGTGTTTGATTTTGTATTATGTGTGAGTGGACTATATAAACATTTAACTACTTAGCCTCCATGGGTGTTGTATCTTGCATTATATTTGATCTTAATTGTATCATTATATATCTTTCTCCCTCTTTTTCTTCATTCTCTTTTTATGCCAACCTGTGTGGCTTTCCAGCTCCCTTTATTGAGCTGATCAATATGCAAGACGAGAGTTCCTTTGCTATCCAATCCATAATAAGCGATGTGAGCTCCCATTTGTTTGATGCTAGCTTGTTTGTGGTGTATGGTGTGCTTTATATTTGTAAAAATAGAAAACCAATAAAAGCAACATAGCTAGCTAGATTTACGGGTCAATATCCACAAGGAGCTTGGTGCATTGATGAAAATGTTTAAATATTTTTGGGTTTATTGAAACTGAAAATGTTAAAGATGAGACAGATTAAGAGGAGGTTCCTGGTTTTAGCTTAAACTTGCACCATTTTCGGGTTAACCTCTCCTCAGGTATATTCCCATTTAAGTATCTACACTGCAATTGAATAACACTATGAATTCTTTGCTCTTACAACATGCTGTAGACAATCAGTTTTCTCTCATGAACAAATTTTCTATATCTATTTTTTATGATACATTTTTACAAGTATTTACTTGCGTATAGACCGGGTTTGTGATGCTAACACTACATTCATCCTTCATATGAAGTTTTGCAAACTTTTTTAAGATGATTTGTTCAAGAGTTTAAAACTGGAAATATGAATAATGATGTTTTGAACCTGAACTAGAAATATAGAGAACGATGTCTTGGTGGATCATCATAATTCGGTTTTCGCATACACCCACGCCTCCTCCTCCGCTATCGCAAACCATCATTGCCTTGTGTTCAATCGACAAGTTTTCCAATTTACACAATATATAGTATACAATGTATGTGATTTCAAATGATTAAAAACTTTAAACGTCTAAAGATATATTTCTGATTTTTTAATGAGGTTTTGTGTTTCCAAATGATTTATAAATTCTATACGTCCAAAAAGACACTCCATAATATATATATTTCTGATTTTTTACCATCATCGCCTCCTAACGTTTTCTAACTTAGCATCCCAGAGCCGAAAGGTTTGTGATATATGTGAGGGAGGATTCAGTCGAGACGTTATTCTTGAAGTGTACCTTAGCTGAAGGCTTATTAAAAGAAAGTAGCATATGGTGGAAGATTGCTCCAACTTATGGTTCAATAGAATCTCTTCTAAATTGGGGTGAGAATTTGAATTTTAAAGGAACTAAACTGGATGTTTTAGCTTTGTTGGTTGATTTACAAGGCGAAAAATGAAGTTGTTAAGAGAATATCTTTCTTGACTTTTTGATCAAACACAAGGACTTCCTTATTTTCAAGTAATTGGTGTTGCTTTCCTTTTGATTTATTTCCTTTATAATGTTTCCTTACTAGCTGTATCGCCTAGCGCCTTGCTAGTCCTCCTTCCTCTTTTTAATGAAATTTCTGCTGTCTTTGAAAAAAAAGAAATTTTTTTGATTTTCCATTCTTGGTTTCCAACCAGTTTTACTTCTCTGCGTTGATTCCGACAATCGCTATCTTTTTCCTTTACTCTCTTCAAGAATGATGTGATCGAACATATTACCGGAAGAAAACTATTCGCCATTGTCTTGCACAGATGCTAACTTAATATCCATTCTGGCAAATGCATAACGGTCTTTCTGTATTTTCACAAGAATTTTCAACTGAAAAGCCTGTACTAATCCTCAAATTTTGAGAATGGAGAGATTGTGATATCTGGAAGAAGAAAAAAAGTCTACCCGAACCAAATAACACAAATGTCAATAGTCAAATGGATTTAAACCAATACTTTACATCTCACATGAACTACTCCTACCAACTCAAAACTGTAACCTACCTTACCTCAAAAACATATGCTAAATTTAAACCCTAATACTAATTACCCCCAAATCAGTCCTTGACCCCTTTCATTTTTTGTACACAGACATCATCATCATCCTTATGACTCAAAATTTTCAAAACAAAATAGAACAAACAAGAAAATCCTCTTACCTGCTCTCTTCTGGATGCTTACTTAACCGCCTTTTGCCTCATCTCTATCACCTTCCTGTGTGAATTCGAGTGCAGGGCCGGAACAAAGGTCGGGCTGGCTGCCGGGCGGTACTCAGGGTAGAGCCGGCCAGATCGGTACCGAACCCCACAAGCATTGCAAAGTGTTTTAGGGCCCATTGGGCCTTCCCTCCATTGTGGGGTTTTGGTTATTTCACAGTGGGCGCATTTCTTGACCCCCACAACATCCGATCTTTCAAGAGATCTTTTTGTTTCTGCGGTAGTAACAGGAAGCTGAGATGGTTTCCTTCTCTTTTTATCTTTGTTTGGAAGCATTATGAAAGGCAAAAGCAACCATGGATTGGTGGTTGGTCTTAAACGCTTGCTTCGACTTTTTACAGGAATCGAGATTTCGGTTCCAAAGGAGACACCTTTATTGCTTGAGCTGGAGGTGCGGCTCTCCAGGACTGAATTTGGGCTGGGTGCCTCGAAGGACGCTGCTTGTGAAGGATAGAGCTTTTTCTCATCAACGAAAGTTGGCTGCTGTTTTAGTTGGGAAATCATGCCACGTTGATAGCTCTTAGAAGTCTCTTCATCATAATTAAGCTGATATTTTTGTTGAGAAGTTCTGTTATTCTGTAAGAGACGGGAAATCATACAGAATTATACATCGAATCCATATAGGTTGAGTCACAATAGAATTATGTGCCTTATTATACTATAATAGGGTAGGAGTTACAATAGAATTGTAAAAGACATAACAGAATAGATGGCAAAAAAATTTAAGCACGAGTATATTCAATCCTTGCATGAAAATAAAGCATTTATTCCCCACCAAACTAGCATCCCTCTCTTTAATGAATTTCTAAGCATACTGTTACTGCTATTAAAAAGGAGGCATATTTAAAATTAGTAAAGAGCCAAAAGGTTGTTAGATCGTGTGTTTCCCTCCTTAGGTTAGTAAAATGACAGACCTCATTACTCGTATGATGTATTTTACGGAAAGCCCTCTGTTGTAGCATACTAGCATGCGACTTCTGAGAGTTTTCAACTTTTTGTGTAAGTATCAACATTATCAATGAGACTTGTGTAAGAGCACCTATAAATTGTAATGTTCCCTTTCCTTTTTCCTTTTGTTTTATCACAAAGAATACTACTTCAAATCTCTTAAGGGGAGTGGACTTCTGTTCTAAAGGAACAACCTTTTTTACTTTATACCTGAGAAAATCTTGGCTAAAAATACTGTAGCATTTCATCTTTGCACATGACATCAGTGACATAATACGATAGACCAATCAATCAAATTGGTACATAATCATCGTCTGGTTTTCTTTCACCCCAAACACATGCACCAAGAGCAAGAGACCAACAAGACATCATTTCCAAGTCAACAAACCATTGTAAGTAATCTGTCCTATTTAGCAGGCATCACTTAGAATGAGGAGGGAGGGGGTAGCTCTGATAGACCAAGTGATATAGACTTACAAGAACAGGATACTCGAAGGGCAAATCTGTTGAGGGGCCAGAGTTACTGCCAACACCAATTTGGGGAGCAGATGGCATAATTTCCCTGAAGACCTCGGAAGGAATAGGACCAAGTTTGGAGGCCCAATCTCCAGCAAATCCATCACCGTCCAAACTCTCCATTGGAAAATCAAACATATTGAGAAGGTCACCGAAACAATCCTCATCATACGCGCGATGATTATAATCAACGGTTACACCAGAAAAACCAGATTCAGTCTTGCACATTCTCGTATCCTGTAAGGAGAAACGATCACTACTAATATAAAATAACATCAAGCAACAAGGAAACCAGAAGTCAGCGTTTCGTGTAATACTTATATCAGAAACACGGTATTTCACTATTTTGCAATTGACAAAACATAGATTGGTAGTTATATTGAAGCAGCTTTGACATGTTTAAACTGGGATAAATGCACAAAATAGCGACGCATTTTAAGCCAAACCCCCCTTGAGGCAATGTACTTTCTTACGCAAAATAAAAACATACTTCAGCTTTTTGTTCCTTTATATGATTTTCTTTTGGTTTATTAATCGTTGTATTGTAGCACAACTTAATAGTCAAACAAATTATAATAGCTCTACCTTAGCAAAAGCGAAAGAAAAGTTAAGTACGTTGCCATTTTGATTAACAAAAAATACATTGCTTAAAACAGAAATTGGCAGAGTAGTTGTTATTGCTTAGTTTTTATCCCCCTTAAAATCCAAAATTAAGTGTAACTTAAAAAAGAAAGTCAAAAACATGAAACAACTCTACTTCCGATACCCAAAGATTAGAACTTGCATAAATCTTGGACCTTTTCCACTAGTTCGTGCAAGCACAATGTGTCTAGGATCAAAGAGAACTCCATGATCTAACTATTCTAATTCCATCAAATTAGTTCACCGTTATTTTAGAAAGTCAACCTCCTGGTTTTCAAATTCAATATTAGCACAAAAAAAAAGATTATTTATCTTATTTTATAAATCAGAATTAATCTTATTTAATGCTCTTTAATATTCAAATATCGTTATACTATTTTTGAGCATGTACTCGCAAGAATAAATTTCCTAAATCAATTTTACTGTTACATATTGTGACCTATTTGTCAGTCAATGGTTAATCTGTTAATTTCTTTTTAAAAAATGGTAAATCTGTTAAAGATAAAGGGGTTATAATGTGAAAAAAGCAGTTCAAATTATTTACGTCCACGTGTTATTAATCTATTAACAGAGCGTGGAAATGAATCTTTTTGAAATTTAAATTCCGATATTTTTTGTCTTTAAAAAGAAATAATTTTTACAAGTCAGGTATCCTGAATAAAAATAGAACTTGAAAATAGTAGTAAACTCAAAGTATGAAAGTTATTTATATACAAACTTTTAATACGTAATAAATAAAAATCACCAAATAAACATGAAAATATAAAATAACTATGTGTATTTCAGTAACAGTATACTTCCAACTTTCTTCTTCAAAACGCAAAAACGACGTCGTAAGGGTAGATAAAACCGCTCATCAAACTTGCCCTAAAAAGCACGAAAGCTATGGCCTGGCCTCCATTTAGGAGGAGGAAAAAGGAAGAGCAAAACCCTAGAAGGAGAACGGAACAACATCTACTTTCATCCCACATTTCGGACTAACCAAAATAAGAAATTGACAACACCTTGCACGGATACCGAAACAACAAAAACCTGAATCATACAGTTGACAGAAAAAAAGGAAAATGGCGACAGAAGAACACTGACCTGTGACTCCATGGAGAATCCCCTTACCATCGAGATATCAGAGACTTTTTTGGTCAAGGAAACATAAATCAATTGGAAAGAGAAAGCGTTTGATGGGTTAGTGTGAGTGTGTGTGTGTGGGTGAACTTTTAATGGAAGGCGGAGGGTAGTATTTTTTAGGGCAAAGAGGAAAGGGGGAAAGCAGAAATGGAGTTAATAGGGGGGGTGATGGTGCATGGGACTGTGTGGTGGGGGGGCGGTGTAGGTGATAAAAGGAAAAAAAAGAGAGTAAATGTGAAGGGATTAATTACATTACAACAAGAAAAAGGCTCCACCATCACATGCATCGCCCCCACATCATGGATCGGGTCCCGCGGTGCTCGCCATTCACCGACACCCCACATTACCCCCAATTATTAATACTCCACGGTTTTTACAAATAATAACTAGACTTAATTAGATTTTTCCACCACTTTGATCATGCCCTATCATTGTACCATACTACGTTTACATGGTTTGTCTAAGATTTTTATTTTACTTTTAATTTTTTTGAATATATATATATTGTTTTTGTGGCTTTTATGGAATCTTCTTTTATTTATTGTTGTTTCGATCTCTAACTTTGTTAACATTTATTTTGTTTAAGAATGCTATTCACGAGCTATCTAAGTTTGGGCAATTAAAATATTAGGACTTGAATGGGCTCGAGCCATGTGTTCAGACCTAGATTGAAGTATATTTGTTAAACCAGCTTGAACTTGAGTCTTAAAGTAGGAGTGATCATGAGCCTAAAACTCGATTAGAACATCTTGAAGACAAGACCAGATTAGGAATGGTTGGTCTTGGGGTTAGCTTGGTTTTGAACCGGTTCAATCTTAACAAAGACTTGGTAAATTATACTACTTTTGTAAATGGATAAAGCATGTGGTAAGAGTATATGGTTTAAAAGAAACACGAGCAATACAAAATACGTTATATATAGTATATACTAATTATATGTAGTATGCTTCATCGTTATCTCTCATTTGTCCATATAATCAACAACACTTATGACACTTTAGGCAACCAAATAGTAAATGCAAAGTTGTTAGAATTGAGATCTTACCTAGGATCGTTTTTGTCTTTCCATGATCGAAATCGTAAACTCCTACTTAAAATATTCTTATTTTAGTAGGTATTCTAATTCATATCAAATACTACCTTATATGAGAAACTTACAAAATCCCACAAATCAATAAACAATCAAACTAATTAATATTGAAGTATATGAAAATTCTTGACTCAAAAAATCTAATAATTTCAGTTTACTTATATGAAGATTCAAGGAAAATAAATAAACCATAAACAATAAGCTAATTACTTAATTTCTACATCTATTGTTGTAAATTTGCATCTCCACATACATAATAAGCCTGAATGAGATTTATATATATACCCTTTCAATGAAACTTTAAAATACTACAAATTAAAAAAAAATCAAATTTCAACCTAAATTGAAATTCCATATATACAATATTCAAATCGGTTTCCTTAACCAAAATGTATCTTACTTGTAACGTTTTTCTATTGTGTATATCAAACTTTTAATTTGTTGCTATTATATGTATTTTGGTTACAATAGTGACAAATGTTCGATACACGGAATAGCAAAACGTGACAACTTGAATACATTTTAGTGTATTAAACCTTATTCAAATCAAATATTTCCCACCCTAAATAAACCAGACAATACAATTAGATGTTGAATTTAAAGTTTCTAATCTGTAGTTTTGAGCATAACACATTTTTTTTACCAACCTTTTCTTCACCAATCTTTTTTGTTTTTTGTTTTTATGGTGAGGGAGATAACTAATTTGATTCTCCTTCCTTAGCAGAATGTGAAAGAGAATGAAGACAATGACTAAATCATAGCCCGATTTCGAGGTTAAAGTCTTAAAGATATCAAGCACTTCTTAACGCTATTTGATCGTTAAAAGAGGAGAGATTCTTGAACTTAAAGAAGCAAGTTGACCACAAAAAAAAGCTGGAATTTTCATATGAAAGCTGTTGATGAATAGGCTTCCAGTTTGCGACTTCCTACTAGCCAAAGGTATTGATCTTCATTTGGGTCTGCCCTTGGTGTGGACTTTCAATCAAGGCTGCGGACCATTGTTTTGTGTCTTGTGATGTTAGTAAATCTATGTGGGTTTTCGTGTTTTCTTCATGGGGCTACATTTTCCTAACCATTCTAGAGTAATTGAGTTGATAAATTTTGAAGATCGTAATTCTCCGGTCAATAAAGAGAATGTAGTTTGGATTGCAATGGTTTGAATAGCAAGCTTCTTCAAAGTCTTGTTTAAGAAGGATCATCGATCGCGTCTTCAGTATCATTTGGAAGGTTGCCGCGTTTATTTCTTCCGGTTCGAGGTTTTGCTTGATTCAGTCAAGCTATAGGAGGTCCCTCATGTTTCTTTTGGTTTTTCTTGTACTCATTTAACTTGAGTTGCCAGGAACTGAGTTTTGTTTTGTCCAATCTGTCCTTTCTGCAGAATCAAGTTGCTTTTTGTTTGGGGTGTTATACTTTTTGGTTTTTAATATATTTAGCATAACAAGTAACAACGATTCCATCAGGGAAGACTTTCCGAGCTTGAATATAGCATTTTTAAAATCAACATCATGACCGTTATTGAAAAATAAAATATATTAAAGTTTAAAACCAAGAACCAAAAAGCAAAAAATTCAAAGGCCATAGGGTTAGGTTGATCTTGATATGATTGCTACTAACCCCGTGACGCCAAATTAACACAAAAAAGGTCTAAATCATATATATTTTGAAAGGTTTCCACATAAATTAATAAAGATAAATATATTAAAGTTTCTAACTTTTAGTCTATTACAAACATAAAGAAGCATGGATAGCTCCTGCAGGTCAGCTTGATACGGGTGTTAGGGTCAAAGATCTCCATGAATCTGTATTGTAAGAACTTGTAGCCGGTGTAACTTTATAATCTTATGATTTAATCATGCTTATATTTTAAGTTTCGATATTCTCCTTTTTGCTTTTATAAAAAGGCAAATGAAGAAGAGTAAGAATATGAACAAGAACAAGTAAATGATTTCCTGTACAGAGCCAATGTGTTTGATACTATACATCATCAGCCACCTCTCCTGCAAATAATACATTTGACAAGTCAACAGAAATGAACAATCTTGACCAAGGTAAAGCTTTGGCCGCACAAGGTTCAAAACACAGTAACACTATGGGTTTAATCAAGAAACTAGGAAGAATGGTTCAGCTTGAAATCTAATTTGTAAAAGTACTTTAAACATGCAATCTCGACCCATTTACTTATACTCGAGTTTATGTGGGTTGTCTTTTATCTCTACCAGGTCAAAAGAGTGAAATTTATTATATATAAAAAAACAGGGTCAAAGGGGTTGTAACTTGTAAGTCGCAAAAACTTCATTTTTAATGCATAAAACCTCACAAATCATTTCACAATTAGGTTATTATGGACACAATATAATAATCATATTCATATTTAACACATTCATTATCCATAAAAAAGTTTAAAAAAAATTTAGGGCCAACCCAAATCTACCTATACCAAAGAAGTACCCATTTTGACCAGATCCAACTTTGGCATGTTAACCAACCTGCCCGACCCAAATGAACTCTTTTAACTTTTAAGAATCAAGTGTAAAAAAACACGGAAGCGTACAGCAGTGGCAGAATCGAGCAACGTTTGCTCCATAACTTGATGCTGTCTTCCAAAAACCTTCTGAGCATGCTTGTAGAGTTCAACGTCAAGACTGTTCAGCAAAGTGATTTGCTTGATAACAGCTTCAGAAACATGAAGTCGCGCCTAAATTATACAATATATCATTACAAATAATTTCCAATATCTCCATCTACTTGGGTGAAATCAGGTAACTTGTGAGTGGATGAGAACAATTGTAGAAGTGTACCTCTTTTGTAAAGTTTGCTGGAGAGATTCTTCTAAAAGAATTAATACGCCGTTTTGACTGAGTTGATCTTAACTTAGTAACACAAGTTTCATAAGTTTCCATGAGTTTTCCAACAGTCATCTAATGAGGAGATAAAGGTCTCTTAGTCAAAATATATATCACACTCTAGAGTTTTAAAAATGTGAAAAAATAAGGGTATACATTTTCAGTTAGTGCTTTAACAGTTAATGTTTCGTTACCCTGTTAAGCATTCAAATAAAGGCAATCGTTAGCACATATACTGAAGATCTACATTAAAGCTTTGCAGTTTGCTGAAATTTACCCACTATTACTTACAGCTTCAGTGACTGGATTAGATGCAGCTAATTGTGAAATGACCTGTGAGCCAACTAAGTTTGCAAACATTGTGGCAGATTCTCTGTGGTTCTCAGTAAGTCCAACATATAGCATATCATCCAACCTTTTCTGCACAAAACCATCATTTGAAGGTAAAGCAAACAGTCAATGACTCATTAGAACTATAGGTGTAGACTAAGATGAGCAAAACAGTTCAAAACTGAAATTGGTCCTAAAAAAGTCTGAACTGATTGGGACCGGTCTCAGTAATAGCCTGGCCCACCAATCAGTAATAGCCCTACCTTTGATTGAAGGACATGTTTAAAAACCGGCCACCAATCAGTCTAAACCAAAACCGTTTCTAGGCCACAACTGGTTAAAATCGGGAACTGGTCTTAACTGGTTAAAACTGAAACCAGTCCTGAAAAAGACTAAAATCAATCTTAACGGTTTTCTTAACCCACCTTTTGAATTTATTTATTTTCATTTTACGACCTTGAACCCAGGTCCTCAAACCCGATTAGGATTGAGAATGTAAGAAAAATGAAACAATATGCAATTTGGGTCTAATATTTCTTTTTATGAGTACAGATTTCTCACAGTTGTTTTTTCTTAACTTTTTATTTGTTATAAGAACTACTGTTTTAAATTTTCGGACAAATATTGATGAAAGCTGATTAAGTTTTGGATTTTACATCAAGAAAAAATGGCAAAAGGAGAAAAAAGGCCGACCCACTCCGAAACTGGACCACTGGTCCTAAAAGGACTGAAGAAAATGAGAAGAAACCAGACTGAGACCAGAAAACCTGTCCTAAAAAGACTACTTTTTCGTCAACGAAAAAACCTGGACTCTTTTGGGACGACCCGAATGCCAGTCAAGCCTGTCCTTGTGTATGTCCAGGAGTGGATGATATGAGCCAGCTAGTCAAAAAGCCTGACCAGCTCAAGCTGATTCATAAGGTCTGCTAAACCTAGTATAGCTCACGCTCACCATCTTGGTGAGCTTAAATGGGTTGATCTTGCAGGTGTCAAATTCTTGTTTTTTTTACTCCACTAATCCTTGTGTCTTTTAAACTTTTAGGTGCAACTCTAATTAGTTTATTTGTGATTTGATTCGACAGTTTTCAATTTAATTTAGTTAAAAGATACATTAACGAAGCCAATGCTTGAACTTTCAAGTCTATATGTAGCCATAGAAACCAAGCCTATATGAGCCGAGTTGAGCTGACCTTTTAATTACCTTTGCAACATCAAGCACATATTTTCCGAGAGTCTGATAGGTCATTACACAGTGGCGCACTTCATGCACCTCCCATTTATTAGAATTGTTTGTCAAACCTGCAACCTATTAGCAACAAAGCTTAGCTATGACCAAAATTAATACGGTTTGTTTTTTTTTTCTTTTTTGGAACATTCGAAAATCTTCTCCTAACATATGTTGGATTAAAGATTTAAATAAAGCAAATGCAATAAAGTTGCACCTTTATATTGAAATTTGATCAAATCTGGCTAGGTTGGTATTTAACTAATTATGTGACAGAGGTCGTTTGTGCTTGGAGGTTTATACCTGATAAGTGGCACCATTGTGAACGATGTCGAGAGCTACAGGGTGATTAATGAATTCATGTAACGGCATAACAATTTCCTCCATATTGTATGAATCATTCCCATAAGCATAAGGTGGACCCTTTCTTGTTCTAGTATCTCTCTGTTGATAGTAATAAAATAAACAGTGAGTAGTTATAGAACATTGACTGAGATCACCTATAAGAAATCATTAAAATTAATGTAAGTTTCATTCCTGTAGTACATACTGAAACAAACATACCCGGGCAAATAAATCCTCCATCATCCACGGAACTAAATACTTCCATGGCCATATCTCGAGTGTGCTTACAACAGAATTTTTCTTACGCAAATGTGCAGTTGTTTTTGCAGCTGAAGTCAAGTTAGGATGCACTAAAAATCTAGCTGCTACCTCTGCTGAAAACTCGTAAGCACTAAAAACACGTTCAATGGGATTCCTAAGTATGGTTACCACTGATGTTTTCTCTCTGGGCAATTTGGAGATGATGCTATAATCATCATGAGTAGCCAATAACCTGCAATTCTGTTTTCTGCACGAAAAAATGAAGCTATAAAATTTAGAAAGAAACATTTAAATATATTTATGTTTACAGGAAGCAAGCAAGCAAGCAACAAGTTACAAGCGTGAAAAAATACAAGAATCAAGAAACAAATAAGAGCTCTGAAATGCTTACAAAACATACCGGGGATCGAACCGCAATTTGTCATAAGAACGTGGGCATTCGAGAGAGCTAGAGTACAGCTTCTTCAAAAAGCTGTAAAAACCAAAATAATCATCTGTGATGGTTCTACTTCAATAAAAGGAATATATAATTCTCTGCTACAAAATGGTGATTCTATTTACCAATAGAAATAAGTTCGCCCTCCCGTTCTTGGTACATGAAGGAAAAACAGCAAATCCTTCAGAACAGGCCCGTCCTTGCTATCAGAGTTAAGAGAAGAAGATGCCCATTGCTTGACAGTAGTCTTGCAATGCTCAAAATCATAGGCACTAGAAGATGGATAAACTGAGAGCCAACAGAACAAGTATTATTAGCAGGTCAATGCATACAAAAACATATTTCCATGTATTTACATTGTTTCCATCATATGGATAAACAAGCTTATAGTAAGCTCTCAAGCCGAATAGAATATACAATGGAATGTTTTATGCTAGAAACAAGTTTTTGAGATAGAAGCCGTTTTCCTACATCACATAAAAATTTAAACCTTGGGAGTTGTTTGGTAGAGAGAAAAGAAATTGAGAGAAATGGAAATGGAAATAGGGGAGAAATGGAAATGGGGAGAAATAGTAATGTGTGGAGAATTGGAATTGATTTCCTTGTTTGGTATCAAAAAAGAAATGAAACAGAGAAATGGTGGCTCAAGTTGCCGGACGGCGGTTGCGGCGTTGGCCGCCTTGCCGGATGTCGACGATGATGATTAGAATGCCGGAAACACATCGCAACCGGACATCGACAATGATGAGTAGACATTGGTTGTCATTTCTCTCCATTTCTCCACAATTTGAAAAGAAATGAAAACACAAAGGAATGGGAGAAATGGAAATGGGTGGAGAAACCATTTCTCCTCCCAAAACTATAATCATTTCTCCCAAACAAGAGAAACCAATTCTCCCCATTTCTTTTCTCTCTACCAAACACACCCTTGAGGAGAAATTTCTTTTGGGGAGGCTCCTTACATCATACAAAAGCAAGGATAGCTTAGTTTTGTTCCAAGAAGTGGGGGAGGGATTGGTATCGAGTCACTCTTTTGCTTTTGTTTTAGACTTTTAGAAACCAAAATCAATGACTCTGGTGAAACTAATAGAGGAGTCTATTCATGGTCCAAAACGGGGGATGCCTAGATGATCATTATTCCACATGCTCTCTATCAAGCCCTTGGTACTCATTTATTAGCCATAAATCCCATTTCCAAAACATAAACTCTATGCGTATCTCGTTTGCTGGTCGGACAACATAAAGGAAAGCTAAAGTGTCTGAGTCGCTTTCGACTGTTGTTATTCAAACTACGTTAAGGTGCATTTGGAATTTCAGCAACAAAGTTTGCTTCAACCTTCAAATACCAAGGAAAGACTCGCTTCGGTATGAGGTGCTGATCCGATCATTCAAATGGATTTCGAACAGCAGAACAGGAATAGGAAACTAAACCCTTATTGGTTAGATTGGCTACATACTCCTATTCCTTCTTGTAACAAAATTAACATTGCGATACTTGTTTTGGCCCCTCAAATCTTACTAGAGTGACTTTCAATAAAGTACTGTTGCTAAAAAAAGAAAAGCAATTGTTTTGCTCCAACAGAAGACTAATCATATTTACAATGGGATGTTTTTAATATTTGTACAATGAGATGTTTTTAAATTTTATACTTCAGGAAATGAATAATCAACCACCAAAAAGGTAAAAGAAAATTTGTAACTACTATGGCTCTAAGTTAGCAACCATATTCATAACATCAACCCTATTAGTTCTCTACTTCCAATTTTTCCCCAATCTAAGTAGTAAGTACACTACTAGTTGTCACACAATGTAGGTTTGTAGTTTAGATGGTCTATTAAAAGACTTACTAACTTTATATATTGTTACTAAATTATTCATTGAACCTATAATCCTTCAATCATAAAACAAGTGTCCACAAGCAAAAATACACGCAATTTAATGAAGTTGCATTTTATTCATTGTTGAATAGTTAATTGCCAATTTTACCCTTATAAAATGTACACAATTCTAGGAATCACCGAATTGGCAACTAATGTTGTTCTTTAATGAAGTGTACTCAAGGGAATAATGGGATACTTAGTAAACTACTTTGAAAATGGACATTTTTTTAGGACAAACAAAAATAGAAAAGTTGACACTTAAATTGGCATGGCATGTACAGAGTATATTGTTACAAAAAAATCACTCGAGTAACTTTTCTTTCTGAATAACCCACCCTGAGGGGTCTCCTACCAACCAGTCCCACGCTAATATGGATGCAGTAAATCGCGAAACCTAAGGATACAAGGCATGTGTTATGGTTGGATCCCTAGACCTCCGCTATAGATTCCATGTCCTCAACCGTTAAGCCACCATCAAGGGGACATGATGATGTTGCACTCATTACAAGCTATGATGTTGCATTCATTACAAAAGTGATGTGGCAGCTGATCTGACATTGAGATGGCATCTAAGTATGTAACCTAGATCACATAACTCTATAACAAGTTATAAGCTAGAGTGGCATTTCTAGTAACAATATATAAGTTCAGTGAATTTTCTTAATAAAACACCCAAATCAGAATAACTATATCATGTGAAATTAGCACGAGAACTGGGGAAAAAATTGGAAGTAGAGAACCATTAGTGTCATTCTTTCCTAACCCAAAAAGTGTAGAAGTTAGCCTTTGAGCACAAGCATAACAGAGAAAGCTTCTTTGCTCATATGCAGGTAAAGAGTGCCTAAAAAGATTTCATTTCACTCACCAAACTTGCAAAACTGAGTGGCATTGGTTCACCATAATCAGCATAATTCACTGAACATACTTTTTAAATACCTTTGGCAAGAAGCATCAGCAGCAAAGCTAATCTCAGAACATGATCCATTCACAGAATTCCCAATAGCTCACTGAACCAAATATAAAGGAGAAGTTATGTTTCCTGTTGAGAACCAAAAAAAAAAGCAGTTTGTCGATTATTATTACAAAAGAAAGTTCAGTCTTTAATACTCCCAAAATTATTGTCCACTACAAACAATTTACGGAATATAAATTTTTATTTAACAACCTAAAACTGAAAATGCCCATATAAAGTTTTGCAGTTGCTTCACGGAAAAGGAGGGTTGTAAACGAAGAGTGTTGGTGATTACCTATGTATAAACTGAAATATCTGGAGCTCACGAACACCCTTGAATCCTGAGACTCCACCGGACGAAGCTCAAGATCACGGCGGGTCCACGAATTAAAATCAAATAAACCTCGATTATTTGAATCACAAACGCACAAATTAAGCTCTCAGATTGTCCAGAAAGTTAAAAACTCTGCAAGATCACGAAATGCGAACCTCCGTGATTCGACGGCGACACGGCAGCGTAATGGCAGCGAGAGAAGCCAGAGGCTGTTAGCTGTTTCGGCCGAATTTTGGTCGGTAGAAAAGCCGTAGACAGGACTTCCCCGCACCAATTCCGACCACCAATATATATGAGTAGGGATTTTTGTAAGTAGTTGCTAGTTCTAAAAAATATTTTTTTTTCCATTTCAATATTACTATTCACTAATATCCGCGCAACAGACGGTAATGAATAATTTTTACTCGTTAATATGTCTGTTTTCAAAACATACGGAGTATGGTATTCATGTAATACGGTATCAACAAATAATTTTCGTTTAATGACATGACTATTTTTTAATAATTAAGTTAATTTGTATTGAACTATTGGCATTGAATTTCAAAAAAATTTATTGACTTTGATTTTCTTAAATATGTAAAGTTTAGTTATTAAAATGGAATATAAGAATCTTATTAACTATATCTAATAGTTACTCAATTTAATTTATATGAAAGGTAATATAGTAATTTCAAAACATTTAAAATTTAAGAGTTTAAGCAAAATACCTAAATGTTTTATAATATAGTATAAATTATATTTTTGTATTCCGTTTCAAAAAATTATATACTTCTAAAAAAAGATTTTCATTAACAATTGTTTTTCTATTTCACTCTTAACCAGTTATCACTATTACATCTTTTACTAAGTCAACAGTATAAATGAGCCAAAAAATCGTATAATTCAGACTGATTTACATCCAAACGGTTTGATTCTTAGGTGGTTCTTTTTCGCCTTGTTTCAGGTTTTGATTCTTTCCGCTTCTGTTTCAACGAGTTCAGTCTTTACTCGTAATCAGGCTGAACAAAACCAGCCCATGGGGCCGATCAACCACCCGGGTCTTGTGGGATAAAAGGGCCACAAAGATTTATCTGTATATTGGGTATATATATCATCCGGCCCAAAACTTGTAGACAAGGGACAAGGCCTGGAGGGTTGGAAATCAGAGTTCGTAGAAGGAGCCCAAGGACTGGCTGGGGAGTTGGGCAAGCGAATTATCTTCCTTGGAGTCGGGGATCATAGCGCCACATCTCTCTCTCTCTCTCTCTCTATATATATATATATATATATATATTAAAAGAAAATCATTGTAAGGAAAGTTTTTTAAATAAAAAATTCAATAAACCAAGCAGAACTTCTCATTTCTTCAAATTTGACCAAAAATTTTAATTTTGGCTTCCACAATTAAGATGATATATTTGTAAGAGTATATAGAACCAATTATGAGAAAGCTATATGAAAATATATAGGGTGTGTTTATATAAATTATATATTTATATTTAATGGATGTATTTAATTGTACATGTTTATAGTTTTTATAAGGGTTTACTTCTTTAAAATGTATTAAATTATATCAAATTGTTAATGTATGTATTCACCTTTTAAAACTGTTATTGTGTGTATTGAACTTTTAATTTATTATTATTGTATGTATTTTGATTACATAAAAAAGCAAAAAAAGTATAAGTTTAATACATACAATAGGAAATTTAATACGCACAATAACACATTTTTGAAAGTTTGAAACATACAATAACAATTTTGAAAGGTGTATACATTCATTAACATTTGGGGTATATTTTAATATATTTTGGAGAAGTAAACATTTTTTATTTTATAACTTTTATTGTATAATGATTGGTATAAGTATAATTTTATATTTATAATCGTCTCATTGTTACCTATTTTGATGTAAATTTTACCATAATGACACAATATTAAAAATATTTTTTAAAATTTTTATTTGTAAAAAAAGAATATTTCATAAACTTTGAAAAAAAAAGTTACTATCTTTGATTTTGCGTAAATAAAAATGTAATGACATTTAACCTTTTCTAAAAGGGAATATGTATTTTCATGTTTTTCTTTTTTATAAAACCCTAAACCACTGAATATATTTATGGTTAATTTTTATGTTATGAATCATTAAATCAATAATCTTTTTCTATGAGGTATTTTTGATTTGAGTATATAAGAATATATATGTACACAGATTAGTGATACCTTTTTATGGGATACTTTATATTTGTGAATCCCTAGATCAATTATCTTTTTAATTGACATAATCATACAATGTTAAACTCTTGATCTATTTTTCGATGCTAATGATTTCATAATGAATATTGATTAATCGGTGATGCTTTTAATAAACACGTACACTATTTGTAAGTGATTAATCGACTAGAGCTTTGCATGTCAAAAAAGAAGGTTATAAGTATGACATCCGAATTTCGAGACAATGTTATTATGAGCTAATGAGGTTATTTATGTATTCGTTATGGTTTATAGTTTGGGTTTTATGTAATAACAATGAGAAATTATGGTTAAATTGTATTTTAAAATTATCCTTAAGAATTTGAAATTAAGAATCGTTAATTATTTATATTTAGATGTTTGACTCTCATTTTTAATAGATTATGTTCTTTATAATTATACTTTGATAAAAAAATAATTATAACTAACCTTGTATCACATGGGGTATAACAAATGAAGAGGTTGAGCACATAATGATTACATGATATCAATGAACATCTTTTTGATCAAAATTATTTATAAGAGAGGGTAAATTTGTTCCAACAAATGAAGAGGTTGAACACATAAATCATTACATGGTATTAATGTAAAACATTATGGATGTATCATATTTTAGTTCAGATAATATATGTTAAGGTGAACTTTCATATCATTTTTAACAATCATTGTACACACTTAATATACTTATTTTCTCAAAGTTTTATCTTTATGACGATTATAATAACCTAACAAATAAAACTATGAATATAGTTTACAAAGAAGTACTATTGAAAATATGAAAGTCCATCTCAATTCAATCTTCGAACATTCAATAAATATGTTGTTTTATTAGTTATTTTTTCTATGGATATGATTCTGTTTGATTAAACTGTTTTATATATTCTATTTATGCTTTATTAAATATTAAATGTTTTAGATTCTTTAAAGCGTACCTCGTGTGTGTACGGATCATTCAACTAGTTGGGAAATAAAGCGATGAATCAAAGGTTGGGAAATCAAACAACGAATCGGGAACCCATTACTCCCATTCAATCATGATTCACGAATGACAGAATCAGAGGACGGATTAAGAATGATGAACAATCTTTGAGAAGTATGAACGATGAATCACTAATGGTTCAATCGAACGACGAATGATCTGTCGTAAGTTTTTTTTTGTTATTAGTTTAAGTTCGACTTTTGATTTGAGTATATAACTCATGCTCGATGGGATGATTTGTAAGTTGTAACTACTAGCATACAAGAAATCTAAAAGAATCAATCCAATATGTGGATGATTTTCAGGGTTTAACCAATTGAAGGTATGCCTATGTAATCATTGTTTTAGCTCCATTCCTTAATTGTGAGATAACACACATGATTGGTTTCTTAGTTTTAACTTGATTACATGTTTAGTTTCTTGTGGTTGGCATTTTTATTATTGAGTTTATAACACATTTTCTTCGAATTAAACCCCACTCCAAATCTGTTCTAACTATATATATATATATATATATATATATATATATATATATATATATATATGTTCAAATTTTGAATGTGATGACTCTGCTCACACTTTATCGAGTGGAGCAATTTGAAGAGAATGTATATATGCGGCATCAAATTGTTGCAAAGTTAGCATCACAGAAAAGATCAGATTGTTGAAAAGTTAGCATCACAGAAAAGATTAAAGGTATAATTTTGTTAATTTATCATTATAATCCTATATAATTGTTTGAGGTTCCTCTTTAACAAGCTACCTAAAAAGAGTGGGATCAAACTATATTAGAAAAGCTTCAAAAGGAAAGAAGCATGGGCGAATTTATGTTGTGTTCAAGTAGGTCCTAGGACCTATCTAATTTTTGAAATTTTTTTAGAAGTTATATAGAAGAAAAATTGAGGATCTATCTTAAAAAGTTTAGAGCCTAGCTTACGGCTTGTTCTCGAGTTTTTAAATGAAGAAAAGGAAAGGGAAGAGAAAGAAAGAAAAGGAAAGGAATGAAAAATTCCCCTTTCCAATCATCGAAAAGTGAGAGTGTTGTTTTAAACCATAATTTGTATTTGACATTTGGGAACCGATGTGAATAAATAGTATTCTAAAAACCTAAAAAAAAGTGTAGGTTGCCATGTTTAGTTTTGATCAAAAGCCTGCAACTTGTGCAGAATTGAGTTGACAATCAAATAAATATAATATTATATTAAAACTTACCACTTTGGATGTAATTGTTTGTTACTTTACTTGTTAGGATATAACTAGATGAGTTTTTTTTAAAAGAACTAGATGAGCAAAAACAAAGTTATATCATCTGAGTTAATGAGTTGGAATTAGAAGATGGTACTTGCAAATGAAAAGTGGCTTGCCAACCTCAAAACTATACTTTTCCACGGTTTGATTTTGAAGTTAGAACTTAAAGATTTAATCCATTTTGGTTTGATGACAATAAATATTTGTTAGGGTATAGTATAAAAGAGGATGTTACATTATGCTTATAGTGTTATGTGTTCAAAGTATAAGATCTAAACATCTACTTAGGTATAATTGTAAGAACTTTAATATCATTATAAGCTAAATGTTTAAATTTTAATTCGGGTATAGTTTTAAGAACTTTAATATCATTATTGGTATATGTTTAATGTTTAGTTTATACGACCAGACCTGACACAAATATAGTTGACTCTTTCAATTTCTCAACTTAACTTAATTAGGGAACTACGTAGTTTTATATCTTAGATTCGCCGCTGGAAAGAAGCATAAGAAGAACAAGTCTATCAATATTATATTCTCAATTTTTTTCCATTAGCTTGTAATCATACAATTATTCATAATTTTGTTTTGTATTTAGTAAAGCTCGAAAAAACATATTTCTATGAATTTTATTTTTACAGTGACAAGTCTAAGAATTCTATGAAGACTTGACGCTAATAATGAGTTGCGAAGTTTTTCGTTCTATCGTCATCTAATTGTATGTTTTTCTTCTCCATTTTTTGTTTATGTTATATATAAAGTTTATTAATTGGCTATAATTTTCTTATATTTAGGGGCCTCAACCTCATTTTTTAATTTCATCTCAGTCTAATTTATGATTGGATTGATCCTGAAATATCAAAAGTCTATTAGTTTAAAACAAATTTCACTTATCTCCTTCAATGTGGGTTTAGAATTTTTTTTCATTTTACGTATAATTCAATGTTGAAATCACTCATTAATGACTCCGTATATGCGCATGGGATGAAAATAAATCATGTTGTATTTCGTTTCTAATCATGTACGTGTTATTAGGCCCATTAGCTGCATAATTAGTGCGTCTTTATTTACATTTTCAGTTAAATAGTAAGCATAAATTTTCAATCCCAAGAAGCATATGCGAGTTGTTATGAATATTGTTCTTTTACATGGCTAATCTAGTTAGATAATTTACTTGCGAAATAAACGTTGACCTCCTCAAAATAAATTTTGGAGAACGTCAAGCGAGCATGGCTAATCTAGTTGCAAATTTCAAGTATGCGGGTTTTGGAACCAAAAAACTATAACTATAACTGATTACCAGACAATGGTTCGGCTCTTGGTTCTAGATTTGGGGCGTTTCGGGTTCGGTTCTTCTAGGATTTGAGGCGGGTTTGGAATCGGGCCCATCCTTAGTCAACGATTCATAAAACGTAGGGATAAAACTAACATTTTCACTAATTAAACCTTACATTAAGTGTAATTGTGTATTTTTTTTGTCTATGGATAATATTTTTGTGACGGAAGGAGTATGTCTTTTTGATACCATACCCACACACAAGACTAGGGCTCTAGTAAACTATCAGAAAGAAAGAATGAAAGAGGCAAGAAGGAGAATGACCGGAAGGAACCATCACGAAAGTGAAGGAACATTTGGTGAATGAAACCATTGGGGTGGAACAGCCGGCGAATAAAACCTAAGTTCCATTGAGTAATTGAAAATAAAAAAGAAGGGTTTACGGTTTCAAACAATGAAGTTCTAGCGGCGAAGGTGAACAAATGAGTGAGTTTTTTCTTGTTGTGAAGGAGAATGAATGAGTTACGATTTCGATCATAGAATGACATAATAATGGGGTATCGAGTTGGTGTTCTAATTGCTTGATCATCGACTAGGGATGTTCAAAAGAATTTGATTTTGAAATTTCAAATTAAAAATCCGATATGAAATTACCGGAAAATTTTGGATATCATTCTTGTAAATGTTTGGATATTTTGGATATCCGAAAATACGAAAACTATACTCTTTTTTATTATTTTATAATTTATTTTGGTTGGCATATACTTTTTGACACATATACTTAAGGCTGTCAATTCGGGTCGGGTTCAGGTCAGTTTCGTGTCGACCCGATTTCGACCCATTTATTTTCGTGTCAGGTTCGGGTCGTGTGAGTTTTTTTCGTGTCGACCTTTGGGTCGACCCATTTAGGCCAAATGTCATCAACGAACATTTTTTCGGTTTTCGGGTATGATTTCCGAATACGGTTTTCGGGTACGATTTCGAATACGGTTTTCGGGTACGATTTTTTAATACGGTTTTCCGTTTCAACTACGATTTTATTTATCAATATTTCAAATTCCATATTTGTTTTCCAACGTTCGGCACAAATTTCGAAAATGATTTTCATTTATATTCTAACTTTAATAATCAATGTTCGTTTCGTTGTATTCGAACTTTAAATTTGGTATTTATTTCAGTTTGATTGAAAATTTGATTTTACTTTTTTATTTGGTTATACAAATGAATATAATAAAAACTATGATGTATTAATATTCTATACAAATAAATAATTCATTGAACAACCGAATAATATAAGATTATTGATCATTAAATAGAATTATGGAATCGATCCAAAGTATTAAAGTATCACCTATGAAATAATTAAATGTAAAAGTATCAAAATCATATAGTAAAAATAACAAATACTAAAACAATGTACTATTGTTTTAATTGTAAATCTTTTATTGTTTATTTTGAGTTTTTAACGTTTAAGGGTTTTGTACTTTTTTTTGACGAGTTTTATTGTCCTAAAATGTCACTCTCTTATTTGAATTCATAATCTTCTTTTCAAAATTTAAATTTCAAGTATTAAAGAAAATTTTAAAATGTTATAGTTTTACTTATAAACGGGTCATTTTCGGGTTTGCGGGTTGACCATAACCCGACCCATTTATTTTCGTGTCGATTTCGTGTCAACCCGCTTTTGACCCGTTTCGGGTTCGTGTTACTTTTTTCGTGTCGGGTTTCGGATCGACCCAGAAATTGTCAGCCTTACATATACTATTATGTTAGAGCATTGTCCTACTTTTTGATGATCAAAGTTCATATGATGGTTGTTAATTAGCAATTACTTTTTTTATACAAACAAAAATTTAGAGGGTAATGAGGTCAAATATTTATTGCTTATAACTTTTGTATTTCTTGTACAACCTATCGATCATTATTGTTACACTTAAGATAATGAGGTCAAATATTTATTGCTTATAATTAGAAACAACTTAAAAATAATTATAAAATATTTTAAATTGATAAAATTAAAAATTTGGTTAAATATGATTTTTAAAATGTTATAAAGGGTTAATATAATATTTATAAATTATGGTAGACAAGTATGATATTTTGATGTTTAATAGAACATATATGAAATTTATCTAATAATTTTGATTCAATCTGATTAAAAGTTAAAATTGGAATTTTAATTTTGATTAAAATGAATGATCAAGATTATGTAATTAAATTTATTTTATTAAATTCAAGGTTATGACCATTTAATAAATTTGATGCATGTTAATCTTTTATTTATATTCAAAAATTCTTCATGATTTTAGTGATAAAACCGAAAAATAAAAAAAAAATACTTATTTTACTTTTAGTTTATTAGTAACTACTAATTAATAAATAATTATTATACAATTATTTTTATCTTCTAGTAATTAGTGTTTACGAATTAATATTTATTTAACTTAGCTTCACTCTTTAATCATATGTTTTTCCTAATATTTTGCTTATAATTAATTAATAAATAATTTGGTTTTGTTTGTATAATTTAATAAAAATGTATAATTATTGTTTATGTAAGTCGTATATAGTAAAAAAAAAGTTTAGTTTATTTAGGTTATTGAAGTTCAAAATGTCCATGAATTTAGTTTTTTCTTTTTCAAAAAATAAAAAATAGAAATTGCTTAATAAAAACTTATAAATTTTCGCTTATGTAGAATATTCAAAATTAATTTTAACTTTTTTTTCTAAATTCTAGTTTGAAAGTTGTTAAAGTGTATATGGATATAAAATTTTGAAAATTGTTAATGTAAAAATAAATGTAGGTGAAGGAAAAATCAGTTAACCGATTACTGCTTAATAGGTTTTTTAAGTTTAAGTTTAGATTTAAGAAAGTTGTAAACTATAATTTCGGTTAACCGGATGCCTTAAAATATCCTTGTATGAATGAAATTATCCCGATATATTTTGTCATCAGCTAAAGTTTTAGAGAACTTACAGACGTTAGGTAATAGTTCCAAATTCTAATAATGGAAATTGATTTCATTAGGAAATTTTTTTCCATGTTATATGTTGTTAGAGTGTTGGTAGTACTCAGCTCTTCCTAATTAATTTTGTTTTTCATGTATCGCCTTTTTCCTTCTTTTTCACTTCATTCCACTAACAAAGAAGTACTCATTCAACACATCACACTATTCTTTTCCCTTTTACTACCTTTTCACTTACTAACACACACACACACACACTCTCTCTCTCTCTCTCTCTCCCCACAGACGTCTCAACATCACTCTCCAGATTTCATCATTTTCGGCTGCACCGAATCTTTGGGGACGGTGGTACCACTTGGTGCCAAAGGAATTGGACTCTCTTATTACTTCCCACTCTTAGGATGTCGAGAGTTTTTGTCATGCACCGACACTCGGAGGTGAAAAAACCTTTGATTAAGCACTAGGTGCCCCTTATTTGCTACCCGATGTCACTGAAATCCATTACTTCTCGATTTAGCCACGCCGCTGAGTACTAGAGGAGAGAGAGTAATGGGAAAAAGATATTGAGATGTAGGATGAGTATTTTATAGCGGGATGAAAGAACTAAAATGATATAGTTCTGATGTGATTAGGGGAATAAAGTACCCGTAAGAGATAGTATTGTTTTCCTAATTCAAGCTTGATACTTTGATAGGTCATCGTTGCATCGCCTCTTCCCTCTCCTCCAATTACATCTCACTAGCAGGGAAATACTCATCCCATCTCATCTAATCTCAACATCCTTTTCCTTTTTAATTCTCTTTCTCTCACTAACACAGACTCATCTCTCTCCGCCTCCCTTCTTGACATTATGAGATTTAACTATTTTTAGTGGCACTATAGCTTTTGAGACGGTGGTATGAGTCGGTACCGAAGGAAAATTGGGCTCCTGCTTCATTGCAGGAGGGGTACTACCCGCTCTCTTATCACCAAGGGCAAATCTGTATTAAGGAAACATGTTTTAAAGTTTTATCAAACTACCTTTCTTATGACAAAACCAAGATGGTTTGAGTTAATTCACAAGAGTAGGTTGAGTTTGAAGGAGAAACACAGACTAGATCTTTGGCACTCTTGTGTTGCGTTGCGTTGCCGTTGCTACAAGGATTAAGAAGAGAGGAAAAATAGAGATGTATAATATAATGACCTACAGAGAAGAGATGGTGATTGACTTGTAGTTTTGTACTTGGAGGTAAGGGCTAGCTACAGATCGAGAGTCACTGGCTTAGATCGCTTCTTATCCTGATTTTTCGTATTAATTACTCTCTATCTCATCTCATCTCATGTATAATAAATAGTTTGATAGAAATGTACGGTAAGACTCTTTAAACTTAACTGGAAGGCTTGTTAGTTAATATTTGATTTAGGAGTTTGCAATAAAAGCATGCATACATAAAAATGTGGCTGTGCATGCTCGTGCGTTGGTATTTCAATGTTGAATATGAATTCATAAATTGCAGCTCACTAATTTAACTAGACTTTGTAACATTGATAGTTTGATACAAAGAATTAGGTTCGTCGTGAGGGAGTTAAGGGAATTTATGGAGCATCCAACTTATTGTGATATGTTGCATATTAACTATGCACATGCATTAGATGATATTAGTTCGAATCCGACCTAACTAACTCATTCACTTTGTTGACTCAACTAAGCTAGGGAACCACATGATTTTCAATTATAAATCGGTCACCACTTATCATATCAAATTATTAACATTCGCTAAATGACATTGAAATCATTAGAAATATGTATTTGTTTGAAATACTGTTTCTAAGTTAAGTCACGAACTTAACATATGACGTGTGAGTTGTGTTCAATAAAGTCTGTGTAAAAAACATAGTTCTAGAATTTTAATATTCAATCACAAGTGATTCAGTATGCAATCACATGTGATTTGTAAAAGCATCACATGTGAATTACGAAAACACCATCCACCCAAAATTTTAAAATGCAATCTGGACTATTGATGTCACTGAACCAAAGACTAAAATTAATCTCTTAGGACTATGAATTAAGTACGGACTATATTGAACATTCTTCATATATTATGACGTGTACCAAAAACACGTATTATTAAAACACGAGGGCTCAAAAGATCTAAATTGTACAAGTACAATTGGAAACCTATATAAATGCAAATACACACTCACAACCATCAATAGTCTCGATATTATTATTAGCTAGGCTCAAACCATAGGAGCTTTTGATAGACCACTGGTACAATAAACAAAAAGCCATGTACACATATATGCTCTATGCAAGTAGCTCCTTGCTACACACACTGCACACCATGCAAGATCAACTTTTAATTTTTTTTAAAGGTAATTAAGTGAAGTTTTTTGTGATCACTTGTTTGACTGAAAGTATACTCGGTTGCTATTGTCTATGCATTCAATTCATGGTTAACACATGACCCTTCGGGTTGAGGACTAAAGAACTTGTATGGTTTAGATTATGAGTTTGCCCAAACAGCTTTAGAGACTTCAAGATGGCTTACACGACATGTTCCAAGTAGATGCTCTGGAAGCTCTTCTTGTGTGTTTGCCTGCACAAATTGCATAAAATCAATAATTAGTTTTGAGACTACTATCCAAATTTAGTATTAAGCTCATCTTGAAAAAAAAAAGAGACACACACACACACGTGAATGCACATAAGTGGTGAGTTTGAAACATTGGTGGTTGTTTTAGATTTGCTTCTACATTTACATGTACATGCCTGTATAACAAACGCTGTGTCGATTATCAAATTGCTGAAGCAACTGAAAGTCTTGCCAGCCACCCCCCTTGCACATGCTGATGAACCAACATCAATATCCATCTGTAGCAACTTTCAAATGGTTAGGTTTAAAAAGAATAAAACATAACTCTAGCAGATGCATGATTCTTGTATCAAGAAACATCTAATTCAATGTGCTCTTGATTATATATTTATACAAAAGAAATAATGTCACGTTCATTAAAAGTACGTACACATTTAATTTAAACCCTCCATTTATATGGTTATATAAATTTTCATAAAAACTGTTTGGTATTCTTCAGACACTAAAGTAATTAACCTTTATCAATGACTAAAAAGAAAAAAAGGAATCATTTGGATATGTACAATTGCATCAACTTTTGTAATGATGACAAAAAGCAAATATGAATAGTAGCTAGCAAACTTTGTAAAAGTTCAAATAATTGCAATTATCTTAAGCAGTGGTTGTAGCATTAGCAGAGGCTGGATACATAGAGTTGGTTTGGTAATTTACCTCCAAGTAGTTTTTCCCACAGATGTAGTTGATTTTAAGCATATGACCAATTAGAGTCGGTCTGCGAATAGTTTGCTTTAGAATCCATGGTCCCTGAGAAAGGAGTTTGCATGTAACAAACCATAAATTTGATACAAGTTTAGTCCATTTGTCACATTTGAGAAAGACATGTATATCTCAAATAAAGGATAAGTGTTCATGTAAAATGAGCTCAATCTACTCACCTTACTCACATGAGGGATGAGCTTGAATCTTGAGTTTCTAAATGCATCATCTCCTTCTATAAATCTATCTAGCAAAGGTATTTCTTTGACAGGGCTACATGTTGTGTAGTAGGAAGCAAGATTATAAGTTGGTGAACCTGGGACCTAATTAATCACAACATTTATTACCAACTCGAGTATGAACTACTACACTTGTTTTTGTTAGACCTCTCCTAAGGTTATTTGAATCTATGTTCTTACACTAAAATGTATTTACCTGGAAATTAACAATAAGAAAGAATTCTGGGCGACCATCAGCTGCATATTTCTGCAGAATAAATCATGTGAATGAATTTCAAGTCATGCAGGAACTCATTGCAAACACACGTGTCTGTGTCTGTGTGTGTATGTATGTACGTATGTATTTATAAGAGAATCATAAGTTTATGAGATTAACCTGGACAATGTTCCCAGGTCGACTAGCAAGATGATCTTCTCGCTTATCAGATTTCAGCCAGTCGACTGCAACAATTTGCAGCAATGTATCGTCTGCTGTAATCTGGACGACAAATATAAGGATTAAAAAATAACAGTGTAAGGCCCATGAATGGTAGACAATAATTATTAACTCTATTTGTGATCTCATTCAGTAAGTAATTATTCTTTCTATATCACCTTCTTATGGTCTTCTAAAAAGGTTTCTCCTCGAATTTGAAATAAAGAAGGTTCTGCTGCTGACCAACTGTGGTGCAGATTACCAGTTTGATCTTGTGGAAGAGTGATTGTGTAGTTATGTGAGATACGCTCATTCCACACAATCGTCTCTACGTCTGGACAACCCTTTCTCTGCACTGCAGAATATCTACTATCTAATGTAAATTCACATACATTATTATGCTTCATTTCTGCTATAACATTTGCAAATGTAGTCGGTGAGTTGACATGACATGCATCCTGAAAATAAACCAAGGAATTTGACTGCATGAATAGTCTGTTGTATATAAAAAAATTCATTAGTTACGCTCAAATAAATATCACCAAAAACCTATTAAAACAAATATCAGGTACCTTACCTGAGAGCTATCAACAACAGTCCAGCTACCTTCTGATCCATCATCAAACAAAGGTTCTGAGAAATCCAAGAATTCATCTGACTCATCATCCATTGTAACAAGGTCTGAGTGATCTGAAGGATATTCAACCAATCCAGTCTCCATTTGCTTACTATATTCTCCATTTTCCTTGCTTCTAGCTCCAACACTCAAGGAAGTTCCATTCTGAAGCAGCAAACTATCTTTTTTCAACTCTTGTGAAGAGAACTTGGTTGATAAGTAATCAACTAAGTTTGTTTTGAAATGTTCTTTCAAAGCTACAATATATAAACAGTGATTCAGTATGCAAAAGACAGAAGTGAAACCAAAATGAAAATATAAATACTACTCATGTAAAGGAGCAACCAGCTAGTCTTTCAAGCATGTGAATCGTGAGGCATCGAGCAGAGGATTTATATAAATAAGGTCTCCATGATTTCCAATCCATTGCAAGCATGTGTCTAACAACTGATTGTTTATATTGATTCCCAGGAGATATTACATACCCTCCACCTGTAAAAGTACCAGGATATATCACTATCCTTGACTCTCTGATGCATGTGTGTATAATATCTATGTAACAGAAGTATCCTTCAAATTAGCCTATAATTGTCAAAGATGGTATATATGAAACTTTGCAAAGGATAAACCTCAACTAGTGTTCATATATTGATCACGCTTACATTTAAGGTAAGCACGGATAAAGCCTTTTTGAGGGGGACACTTGTTGTGACATACAGAATGATAGAGAATAACTGCAATTAATGGAATAAACAAACAAGGGTTATCTGTGAGTGAAAAAGAAGAAAAAATTTAGCAGGTATTGTCTGAAAACCTAGACATAATTCAAACAAAGTAATTTGTACTATATGTTCCATTGTCTTCCCTCCTCCAATAACGATGCAATAGTAAATCTCTTCGTTTCATATACCTGGAAAGTAGGGAAACAAAAAAGACTAGTGTTATATATGGAATCACAACCATGGAAGCATAGACATTATTATGAGTCATTTATACCAAGGCAGCCAATCACCGTCTAATTGCTTGTGGATAATATCAGTGTGACCATCTATGCTTTCAATCACAGTCCCCTTTTGAAAACAGAAGTCCCATCTGCAATATAGCATGGTCATACATCATTATAAGTTTATAACTACATATGAACTTGACCAATTTTTTTGAAGGCATTTATGACATGAATTTTGTGTTTCTTTTCAGTGTACACCAACAAATGTGGTTGAAGATGTGCAAAATTCCAGGCTGACAAAAAGTGGATATTGAATTCATATAGTAATCTACTGATCTCTGAGAAATGGAACAAGGTTGACGAAATTTATCGTTGAGACTTTTGAAACGATTAAAGAAAATAATACTAAATGGCTTGGGCGATAAACATTAGTAATTTTTATCCTTACTGTGATCTTGAAGAACCAAGAGACATAAGTGTCTGGAAAATGACATCTGGGGTTTCTTCCATCACACTAACAGCTGCTAATGCTGGATGATTATCTCTCTGCAACACAAAGGTGCACCTTTAACCTTGATTTTTTCTCTTTTTTTTGGAGGGTGGGGGGAAGGTAGCATAATAGCAATGAAGCATGATACCAACCTTGTTATGACCTGCTTGGTCTCTTAATAGTTTAAATAGCCTGAGACCTAAAAAAAAAATTCTAAGCTTTTACTTTGGCCATATCGAGTAATTGTTTCATTAGTTTGATGACTACCATTGTGACAGCCAAAGATTGTCCAGGATGATGGTTCGTAAATATCAGCAACTCTGGGATCCATGATTGATGCTAAAGAGAGTATATCATCAACATCATTCTTATCAGATGTCCTACCAGAATAATTTGACCTGAAAATCACACCAGGTCATGTCAAGAACTATGGACTAACCTGCATTTCATAACCTACTTTGATGGATAGCTATTTTTAATACAGTAACTATTATCTTAAACAGATCAACAGAAATCAGTGTTGACAGGACTATTAATTTAAGAGCAACCCTTAAATACACAATTTCCTGTTAAATTAAAGCACCTACAATACTGTTGCATACCTTAGACCAGCCAAAAAGTTTCCAACATTCCGGTCCACCTACGTTTATTAGCACACTTGAGTCATCATAAATAAAAATTGGATCCAGGTTTCAAATGTTAAGCAATTTTCACCTTCTGAGACAATTCCCGGAAAGATTTGATCCATCTTGCAGCTTCTTCTGGATTGCTTGCCCCTAACTATGTGATTTGGGATGTAACAGTTAACATTTGTACGCATGAGAAATTAAGTTTACTTGATTGGCAAAAAGGATTTAATATACCTTCACATGAGCATTATAGTTCGAGGTATCACATAGCGTGAAAACAAAGAAGACCTAAAACAGACATGATATTGCAGTCTGTAATGAGTAACAGAATTGAAAAGAAATTTGCAGAAGAGGCATAAACCATCTAATATTGGAACATGTCTAAATGTGATTCCATAAATATAAAATACCTTTCCTCGAATGCATTTCCTCCCGTTGTCCATTACATGAACGCTGGAGTCCAGAAGTGCGCTTCTAACAGGATCCTGGAATGAGGAACCAAACCCCTACTGGTTTTTAGTACGATGTGGCATGGAACAGAGGGGGTTGAACATGAAATCTATTTCTTGTTTGTGAGCAAAATCAACTAGTAAAGGCCTCATACATACACAAAGAACGGTATACACACATACTTGAACAATGGGATTAGAGTTGATACAAGAAAACAAAACCTAAAGAGAGAATCATTTTACTTTTTTGTAACAACCATAATTCTAAACAACTTCAAACCAAATGATAAGTCTTGATGATCTGATATCATTCTATGAGATATGCTGCTTGGAGCAATATCTCAGAGTATAAACCTTCTACAAATGGTTTTGTTTATTATAACTCCTCCTTACAATGGTATGATGAAGAAATCCCTTTACAGAAAACACAGGACTACAGGAGTCCTGTTTAATGTCTATGAACACTACAAATTCGAGTTATTTGGGTTCAAGTGACGGTTATCACTAGAACCTGTGAACAAGGTAGGTCCTACGCCCTTTTCTTTATGGATGCTAGCAATGGCACTACCCTTGCTCTCTTAAAATGGATCATCTGGTGTAAAACTCAACATAAGGACATGTTATTCTGGATTAAACAGATGGCCTCATTCCCAAAATGTAAGGTCCTACTTAAAGTTTGATTCTTTCTATGAGTAAAAATTGTCATTGTTTTTAGTGGGTCAGAGTTCATGATGTAATGATGATGGAGATGTGAGAAATAAGAAGAAGCAGATCTAGTGAACCAACCTTTCGTAAAATAACTAATATGTTCATCCACAAGGACCATGACATATAGAAAATTAAGCATTGAGATAGCACTGTTGACACATCTGTGGCCTTCGTGATACTCTATACAAAGATATAGATAGTAATTACTTGGGTGTTCCACATGGATTACAGTGTATCAGGTGAAGATTCATTACCACTCGAGCATGAAGGCCCCGCTAGGTACAACTCATACGTTGTAAGATACTGAATTACTGATACTCAGATACTGTTTTCTCTTTATAGGATAAAGTGATAAACACATGAGATATCATACAAGGTCCAAGTGGTCAACGATGCTCTTAAAAGAAAGTGCGAGACTACTAATTAACGTTTTATTTGTTTATAAGGCTTTCGTTTCTTCAATATCCTATATTTGTGCACTGTGTTTTCATTTGCCCTGCATTTTAACTAGATAGATGGGTTCGCAACCACACTTCTCGCACCATGTTAAATAGGATCCACAAAATGGAAATACTAAAAATGAACATGATTTTGGACCTAAAATACAAGTTTTATACGCATTAAAGACATCTTCACCAGAATTCTCCATCTTAGTTGCGTCTCAAATGCTATTCCATATAGCAAAACAAACTTTTAGGTTTAAGATTACTTTTAAATTTGGGAAAATTCTGTTTAGAGCTATCCCGTCAGAGCAACTGCTAAGACTTTACAGAGTACCAACAGAAATGTCACGACGTAAACAATTCATACGTAAAACCAGCTAAAGCCAAGTAGGGTTAGTGCATAGTCGTCGCTTTTGGTTTAGAAAAAACAAAAGTTCCGTATTAAAAATATTTTGTAGCAATCAAAACAGTGAACTCTCTTAAATCAATAAAATTCAGAGCATAACATAATAAGGAACCAAATTTCTATCCTGTAGAACGATTCAAACGTGTGTTGCTCTCATTAAGTAATATAAAGAAAAAATGGAGTAAAACAATGTTCAGCAAAATGATAACACTTCGCACCTCCGAGTTTCTCCAGATTGAAAATTCAACCTAGTGCATGCAATAATGAAACTAATAATCATAAGCATCGAGAACGGTAGACCAAACCTTGTTGTAGGAATGCGAGATGGATCGGAAGCTCATGAAATGATGATTTTGAAGAACGTAGTAAAGCTTTCGTGAGTATTTGAATCCAATCGCCTTAGAGCGAATGAGATACAGCCAACCTTCCATGATGATTACTCCTTCATCAATCTGCCTGGAAACATCCATTCGAAATTGATGATCACTTGGATCCCTGAGACTAGTGGTTGTTTTGAAGTTTGAACTCAGAAACCGAAAGGTAGGATTTATATTTTAACCGCTGGAATGATCGAACCCGGTCCAAGGGTGATCGATAACTTGTACTTGAGAGTTGAGAGCGCCAAGCAAATGTATTGTGGGCCCATTTACCCGTTTACAAGTTTACACCCGTCAAGACTAAAAAGTGTTTGGATATCTATATAAAGTTGGTCTTCGGTAACTTTATTTCTTGGAGAGATACTTGTATTTATAGTTATAAATATTTTAAATAAGAGTTATGTTAATTATTTTATAGTTATTATTATTTTTGTAAGAAGTTAATAATTATCATTTTCATAAACAATATAAAACTCATCATTATGATAGATGTAAAAAGAAAATAATTAGGGTAAATAGCACATAAAACCTTTTTATCTCTAGAAAATGTTCTCCTGGAAAATCATATTGGAAAACAATTAAGATTATTGAAATATATATTAATATATACATGAACTGAAACATAATAATAATAATAATATTAATATGTGAGGAAAACAATCTTGCTCTTATTCAGTTTTAACCAAGTTGCTCAAAATGATATACGCCTCAACTTTTTATTACTCAAAATTAATAAAAGCTAGCTGGATTTTTTACTTTTATTTTTATTTTTAGCATATCTCTAAATTAAGAATACAATATTTGATTTGTTAACGAATATCTATCTATCTATATATATATATATATATATATATATATATATATATAGTCTTGTAATAAAAGCAATATTAAGGGAAAGTATTATAACCTACAAAAGCAATATTAAGGGAAAGTATTATAACCTACAATCAGTCGATGGATTTTTAGAGTGAAGATACTATAAAAACAGTTCTTAAAATATGAATGTTAGGAACACTGCATCTAGTCTATAAAATCACTGTATCCAACTTAAAACAATTGTACCATATCTAAAAAACATGGAATTATCTTAAAACTAGTTCATCGATCGTGCGCGAATTAATCGGTTGATTCTCATTTAAAAACAATATATCTTGTCTAAAAACCACTACATTTAATATAAAATCACTGCATCTTGTCTAAAACACGGCATCTTATCTTTACACGCACAATAATAATAATAATAATAATAATAATAATAATAATAATAATAATATAAAAAGTAAACAAAATTTGAAATTTGAAAACTTTTGGTGTGCGTTCGTAGATGATCCCGTCTCTCTCTCTCTCTCTATATATATATATATATATAGGGGAGGGTTAAACGGGAACTATTTTTCGTACGAGAGCTGCGAGAATCAATCTTGGTCATTTTAGTGGTAAGTGGAATTCATGGATGAAGAGCGTGGGGGAATTGAGTGTGACAAAGTGCATGTAAGGAATTCATGGATGGACAACCCAATTGAAGGAGGGGGAATTGGACGACTAGGATTGGTTCTCGCAGTTCTAGTACGAAAAACAGTTCTCGTTTAAACTTTTCCATATATATATATATATATAGGGGAAGGTTCATTTGAGAACCGTTTTTATTGCGAGAACCAATCTTAGCCGTTCATTTTTTATAATAGAATCCATGGATGAAGAGCGTGAAAGGATTGAGTGTGGCAGGGTGCATATAAGGAATTCATGGGTGGATAATCCAATTGAACGAGGGGGAATTGGACGGCTAAGATTGGTTCTCGCGGTTCTCGCAATAAAAACGGTTCTCAAATGAACTTTTGCCTACATATATATATATATACAGGGATGAGATCAAATAAAAAGAAAATTAAAGTAAAAAGTGTAAAATGGATGATTATTTGATCATTTTTCGGTATATATATCAACTGATAATCGTTAGTTCATCATCTTTATTGATTAAAACTAGTTTTTCATCTATTTCTTTTTTATTTCAAATACAGATTTTGAAAACAAAATTTTAAAATAATCTGTTGATGAACAAAATGCTTTCATCTAAAAAGTGATGAATATGTTGGATTCGTCAAAAAGAAATTGATGAAGAACTAATTTTAATCAATAAAGATGATGAACTAACGATTATCAGTTGATATATGTACCGAAAAATGATCAAATAATCATCCCTTTTACCTTTTTTACTTTAATTTTCTTTTTACTTGATCTCTACTCTATATATATATATATATATATATATATATATATATATACTAGTGGGGTACCCGCGCAATGCGACGGCGACGAACAAATAGGAGGTTGTGATTAGTTTTGTGCAGAATAATCACCAAGAGCTAATATGAGTTTGTGAAGATTCCTTGTGAGGTGAAGATAATATGAGTTTATGAAGTTTCTTTGCGAGAGCCACTTTGAAATTAAGAATTAAATTGCTAACTCTGAGTTATTTGTTATTCAATTTGTTGGAAGAATTTTGTCGCATGGCTGAATCATGAAGTTGCTGATTATATATATATGTATGTATATGTGTGTGTGTAATGTTTCATAGTTCCAAATATTATGTAATTAAATTAGAATGCAATGTTTATAAATTTTAACTCTTTGACTTTTTCATTTGTTTGGTGTTTGTGAAATCTCCTAAACTTGATTTATTGAAAACAGGAATTTAGGTGATCTTATGAATCAAAAATTAATATTAAAAATATATGATTGGACTTAATTTAGTTATAAGTATGGTGATCTCATTAATCAAAAATTAATATTAAAAATATATGGTTAGAAATAATTCAGTTATAAGTATTTGTTTAAATTCATTAAAATTATCGGTTATGTTTTCAATATTTATTTGTTTAAATTCATTAATTGTGGACTTAAAGGAAAGGTATAAAGGAGAGGTATTTTAGTAAATTTACTCTTATTAAAATTAAGAGTTTTTTACATGGTAAATAAATTATATAGGAGTAAGATATATATTCTATTAAAAATGTATATTTGTTTAACTATAGTTATATACAAATTAAGTAGTAATATATTTTCCCGAAATGGTTAGCGTGAGGACAACCAAGATTTTGACTCAAGCCAACCCATTCCCCCTCTTATTCATGATAAATATGATATGATAGAAAACCTATCGATCGTTTTGGTTTATTCATTAATGATCTAGCTAGCTAGTACGATTATGTTTTTTCTTTTTTTATCTTTTCTTTTTTCTCCTTTTATAAAATTCTTTAAGGTATATACATATATATATATATATATAGAAAATATCATTTAAGAATTGTTTTTATTGCGAGTATCATTTGTAACTGTCATTAAAGGTTATTAATAGGAGTATTTTGGTCTTTTATATAATTATCGAACAGTGAATTGCATCCGGGTGAGTTATCATTAAAAATCGAGTCTTGATTTTCCAAAAATACCCCTCATTCAATGCATCATTAATGAGTCGTTAATGAGCCGTTATTTTTATTGGTCATTGATTTATTTTAATCAAGGCTAAGATTGGTTCTCACGGTACTCGCAATAAAACGGTTCTCAAATGAATCATCCATTATATAAAGGTAGGATCAAATGAGAACACATTTGAAGGTGAGAACTTGGAGAACTTTTTTTAGCCTTTGAATGATCTTTATTTAATGACTGATATTAAACTTGGTTTAGTTAAGGTATGTTGAATTTTAATTATTTGGTTTAATAAAGGTATGTTGAATTTTAATTATTTGGTTTAATTAAGGTATGTTGAGTTTATAACTCTTATTTATATAATTAAATGATTGACCTACAAGTGTTACACAGTTCTATACTTAAAAATTTTCTCACCGTATCCCTCATATATATGTGTGTGTGTGTGTGGAATGGTTCAAACAATAATTATTTTTCGTACAAAAACTGCAAAAACTAATTATAGTCATTGATCAAAAAGATGAAGAGTCTAGGTTAAAGAGTTGTTAATGGATAACATTAAACTAATCAAACATATTTATAATTAATTAACAGCAATTTGGACATTTTCACACCATCCTCACTTTTCTTAAACTAATATATCTCACAAATGAAAATGTGTTAAATTACGGAAATTATACAAAATTAACAATAAAATTATTATTTTTATTTGAGACCGATTTAGCTATATTTTTTCGAATTTTTTTTAGTTTGTTGGTTTTTTTCAGTACAGGTCAACATGTGCAAATATATGCACGTGTGCATTTACACAAATTCACTTAGTTTTTTCAGCACAAATGTAGATATGCACATGTACAAACATATGCATGTGTGCATATGCACAAATTCACCTAGTTTTTTCAGCAACATATGTAGATATGCACATGTGTATACGTCGAGAGCTGTGTTAAAAAAACCCAGTAAACGCGATTTTTTTCCCGAAAAAATATAGTAAGATCAGTCTCAGAGAGCACAATTTTCTCGTTAATTTGGTATAATTTTCGTAATTTTACACATTTTCGTTTGATGGATATAGTTTTAAAAAAGTTAGGGTAATGTAAAAATGTCTATAATACCCTTTCCTCTTTAAAATAAATAAAAAAGACAGAAAAATAAATGATTGACCAGAAATAGTTCTCGCAGTCTCGTATGAAAAAATAGTTCTCTTTTGAACCGCTTCTTTTATATATATTTATATAGGGTTTAGTATTCGAAAGTGTATCGATGTTGTCACTTTTGTTGAGATCATTCTTTTTTAAAATCTCTTTTACCATATTTCAAATTTAAAATGGAGTTTGAATGTTCTTGAATTTCAAGAACAAAGATGAACATAATAATCAGAAAACAAAAATTAGGAAAAAAATTATAAAATTACCTGTAACCTGCTAAGTAGGTTACAAGTTGCATATAATGGGAGAGATAAGCAAGTTTATTGTATTAATTTTTAAAAAAAGTTTATTTGTATACAATGGTAGCTTAGCAAAAGTTTACTGTATTTTGATGCAGTTTGCCCTTTTATTAATTTAAAAAATAAAATTTAAAAGATATTAAAATAAGAAAAAGGATTTATGTTTATGAAACAAGGAGATAGAAGTTAATAATATTTTGAAAATTATATTGATGTGAGTGGATAATTGTGTTTGTGTGAGAGAGTGAGTTAGTGAAAAAATCTTCTAATATAAATAAAAGACTAATTTGATAAATTTATTAGACAATCCGAACCATTTATTTAAAAAAATGTTTAATCTTAACAATTCATTTACTTAAAATAAAAAAAATCAATTAGAGATAATTTCATATATGCCCTTGTTAAATCATATTAAATATCGTATTTTCCCACCTTAATTTACAAATATCATATTTATCTTTATAATATTTCAAAATATCATATTTAACTAAATTCTTAGTTTTATCATTCTAAAATATTTTATAATCATTTTAAATTTATTTTTAATCATAACCAATAACGTTTAACTTTATTATCTTTAATTGTAAAAATATGATTGATGACTTATATAAGAAATACAATCACGTCTTTTAGTATCATGATATCACCTTTCTGCCGTCAAGTCTGCCCTCCCACTCACGTCGATGTTTCCACCACTGGTTAGAATGTTGATGCCGTATGTCGTCATTTTTTAAATTGTCATTTAATTCGTGTTTTATTATTATTTAATACGTTTTTATTATTGTTTGATATTTATTATCTTTTAAACCAACCCGTGTATCACACGGGCATTTAGTCTAATATATTTTAAATGAATAAAAAGTTAAAGTAATTAAGAAAGAGAGTAAAATGGTTCAAAAATGGATAAGATTAATTTAAATAAAATAAAATGTCAAGATTTTGTATTGATTGAATTTTAAGAACTCTTAAAATTAAAAAAAGAAAGAGAATATTAATATTAAATAATTAATATAGTAGCATAGATTAATAAAAAAATGCATTTCTCGCTTGGTCTTTTATATATATAAGCAAATAATCATCTTCCCTTCTTTACAAACCAATTTCATCAACCTTGCATTAGAACTTTGCATTATTCATCAAGTAATGTTGGATCACGTGATTTCAAGGTTCTGAATCCCAAGTTCAACCAATTTCAGAATTTCGACTCCCGAATTCTATTTTGATTTCGGGATTCCAATCCCCGAATATACTAGTTCTAAAAAACAAAAGAAAAATGCATTACTTTTAATAATCTTTTTAAAATATACATTACTTTTTTAAAAAACAATTAAGTCTCCATGTTGTTTCTTAATTAAATACAATTGTAGTTGGTTGGGGTTCATTCAAAAAAAAAATTAAGATAGGTGATGAGTATCAAATGGCTTGTAATCCATCAGTATCTAGTGTTATTGAGTGATGCATACTTCTAAGAGGTTGTGGTTTCAACTTTTTGAATATATTTAGGGGTAAGTTTAGTGGACGTGTGGCCGTGTGTGTTTGCCGTTAAAAAAAAAAAAAGATGGGTGATGGGTGATGGTTGATGGGCGATGGGTGCTTAAATTGTTGGCTGATAACTTGGTATTGCATTCAATGCCAATATCACATAAGAAAGAAAGATCAAAGAAGATGGCAACCATCAACAACCAACTTAATATCTAACCCATAATTAATTAATTAATTAAATACCGGCCATAATATCTGTCGGTTTATTATCGGAAAGTATACGTACAATTCTATATTAATTTTCAATACTCTATTTAAACGTTGTTTCGTTATTTAGTCAGTTTATTATGCATAATAATAATTAATAGATCTTCTTTTATTGCAATGATTTAGGGTTCCTTAATTTGTATTAGTTTTAATATGAACAAAATAGTTTTTGATATTTTTCTACTTGTTCACTTGTGAATATTCCGTCACCTCAGTTGTTCACTTGTAACATCTAAATGTTAATTGACAACACAGTTTGTTTGTTTGAAAATATTTGATTTTTAATTTCTTGATTTAGTGTTCACGTGTGAAGCAGATGCTTATGAACACAGACTATGAACCAAGATGATCACATACACACGCACTTAACAACCTAAAATTTGGTTTTTATATAGCTCACTAGTGGACTATCAATGAACCATAAAAAAACACATATACGCAGACCTAGTTTATATATGTTTACTAGTGAACAACCAATAAAATATAAAAAAACATATGTGCATAACACTAGTTCTATAATGCTTATCATGTGTTCACGAGCTAACACATTGAGTAAAGAGATATATAAAAATAACTTGAGAGAGAAAAAAGAAACAAATGATTGTAGAGATTAAAAAATGTTTATTGTACCTTTTTTAATTAGATAAAAATAAAATATGATTAATTTTGTTATTAGATCAAAAGAACAATTAAAAGCTGACTTTTTGCAATTTTGGATGTTTTTATGTAGCTCACCTTGTTAACTGCTTGCTTTGATGGAAAAGGGAAGGAGATGGGCTTATTATTTTATAAGTTTTTAGCCCCATTTTCTTCGGCGTTTAGAGGGAATAGAGTGAGAGGTGGTCATAATGCGTGGTTGACTACCATTTGTCATCAATGTGCCTCTCCTACTCCACAATAATGTGGTGGATTAGAGGCGGAGAGCGCATCTTGTAGAGTATCTGCATGGTGCACTTTCTTTTTATCTTTTTTTAAATATATTTTTGTTTTTCGTTTTACTTTTTGATGGTTTAGTTATGTAGTATGCGGGACTAAAAATTTGGCGTGGTAAAGAGCCATCACACCATAACTAAGCGATATGCTGAATGACGAGGGTGAAAAATTAACGTGATAGGGTGATAAGAACTAAGAAGTAATCACTTTTGTAGCTATTAGAGCATTTGCGATGGGGCTCTTCACTTTTGAATTTTTGAAGTCTTTTTTTAAACTTTGATGCAAAATATATGACTAGATTGTGTTTTAAATGTATTTTCATTCGCATAACTTCATCAAGTATTATAAAATAAACAAAGATATTTCATATTTAAGGTCAAAGTCGAACACTATTTTTAGAACAGATGGAGTATGTTATTTTAAGGAAATAATATTAAATTTTGATATAGCGTACCCTAAATATTTATAAATTTAAAGGTTTTATTAGAATCATTATATAACTCTTGGATATATTAAAAAGTTAACAAAATTGAAAAAAAAATTCTAATATATATTGACTTATAAATACACGTCAACGCTAGATTAAGAAAACTCGTTTAATCATATCTACAAGTTTACACAATAAATTATGCTCGAGTCTTCATGACCTTATAATTTATTATTGAAAAGAAAAGAAAAGAAATTAAACAAACAATTTAGTGAATAAAAAACGTCGCTATGAATTACAATACAAGGTACATAGCTTTGAATGTTTAAATTTGATATACGTGTAGTATTTTTCATTGTCTATAATATTCACTGCTTTGTTGTTTTACTTAAAATTTGGTCAAATATATGATATTAAATAATTAACTAGAATGAAAACGTGTAGAACGTTACTAAATTTGTATCCAGAATACATAAATGTTTCGTAAATCATTCTAATTACAAGAATTTCATATATGCTTACAAACTTTTTTATTACGTATATATTCTTACAAATATCAATATTACATTAAAATTCTTCTAATCTCTTTCAACTCTCACATGTCTTTTTATTTAATTTAGGGTAAATTATATGAAAATGCAATTAACTTTGTCTTAGTTACCATCGTATACAATCAACTTTAAGTTTTTAAAAATAATACAACTAACATTCATAATCCTCTCATTGTATACAAACAACTTTTTATGTGTCTGTTGTTTAGTTACAATTGAATGCATCAAACTTTGTCATAACTTTCATAGTATACAACAAGTTGGATACAATGTGAGGTTTATAAAAGTTGGTTATATTATTTTTAAGAAAATAAAGTTGATTGTATATAATTATAATTAAGACAAAATTTATTGTGTTTTAATACAATTTACCCTTTAATTTAATAGTAATTAAATCATTTACAAAAATCAATACTAACTACCAACGACGTTCTTACCCTCAGTCTTCACTCCCTTCATACGCAAACAACGACGTCGTTAACATCCCCTTCGTGAAAAACATGCAGGTTCGATCCTTAAGTACATGGTCCAACCCTTACCTTCATGCAATCGCTAGTCTCTTGCTGACTGGAATCTCCCTGTCTCAGGCGCGATCATCAACTCCTGGCCATAGATTCTTTAAGCGATCGTTTCCTCCACCATCACCGGTTAAACACGCCGATGCTTCTCTCGCCAGACGGTTTGGGCATGCGAAGCACATTAAGGCTTTGCTCACCGGCTAAGCACATGAGTGATAAGTAGTAGTTTAGCAATAAAGGTATAAGAAAGATATTTAGGGGATTTTACCTCTAAACTAAATTAGGAATTGATTTAATTACTATTAAATTAAGTAGAAGGATATATTTGAGAGTTTAGGAGGATATTAATGTAATGTTGATTTTTGTAAGGATATATACGTAATTAAATAAGTTTGTAAGGATATATATGAAATTCTCTCTTTTTAAAATGTCAAAGTAACATCTTAGAACCCAATATCTACGGATACATACATCTCAATAGACAAAATCACTACAAAAAACATGGATAGATACTACTTTCTAAACATCTAACGATAGATAAATAATGTTATTTTAGATTTTCTTTAAACATGACGTAGTCATACAATATACCGTGAGTATGTGACCGATACGTACATCTAAATAATGTATTAACATCAGGTTAGGACCATCCCTCCCCTCTTCCACTTCATAGGGTAGAGAGAGTTGACCTCTTGATCTATTATGAGTATATGATTTTGATTTGATGTGTCTTGAAAATTATAATCTGTAAGAGAGTAGGGTATTGAGGAGAGTTGTATTAACAACACCCTAAGTAAAATCAAAAGTAAAAACTTGTATAAATTGTATTTTGAGTGTATAAAACCACCAAATTTGTTTTACTCAAAATATTACGTGATAACGTGACTTTTTAAAAGCATATTTAACATCTTAAATATATTTAAAATATAAGAATAAAATAAATATTATTTTTAGTTTTTAAAATGGTAACTTTGTTTCACATATAAAAATTTGAAAACTAATTAAATGTTAACTATGTAAATTATAAAAAGTTAATTATAATAACACAAGTTATAATTATCATTTTAAAAATTAGAATTGCCTTTTTTATTCTTAACCACAGCCCCTTAAGGCTGTGACTAGCTAAATCTGACTCGTGGATCGTACACCTCTCTGAACTTTAACCATACTTCCTTTGACTACCTCCAATTCAGATGTTGATGTAAAAAAATCACCTTTTGTATTTAAGGGAATTAAGGACCACATGCGGTTTAAGCTTATTGAAGTGTTGTAGTGGTATTTTAGCGTTATGAAAATCACGCGTTTTGAGTTTCATGCCACAATATTGATCTCAACACACAAAAACACATATACAATTTGTATTAAGAAAAAAAGAAAGACAAAATGATGAGTCAAATGTGGTAGCTTTGAGTTATTAAAAAGAATCAAAATTTCATTATACTGAATCGAATTACATGGACAAAAGGAAATAAACACATTTAAAACCCCTAGCAGTCGCTTTAGCTTAAACAAGAGAGTCTTTGGTTGCTTTCTTCACTTCAAAATGATTTTCTTTATCTTGATGTCCCAAAAGAGGTGTGCTACTATCTTTATCTTTAATCTGAATAAATACAGAAATTTGTAAGATGAAAATATATATCACCCATTTAATTCAAATTTATATAATCTATGCTTCAGTCTTCTGGACTTCATACACGTCATGTGTGACATAACTATGCCTTACACCATGCAAGACCAGACAGATCAATTGATTGGCTGAAACAAAGTCTATGAATCATGTCTAAGTGGGTCTTTTATATCTGAGGCTTCTAACCCAGTGGTGTTTGAGTAGTTTAGGTTTGGTGTTACTCATGACATAAGGTCAAGGGTTCGGGTCCCGTTGTGGACAATTTTGGGGTAGATTTACAAGTCGTTCAAAAAAAATCCTTTTACTCATCCTCCTACTAATATAATCAATACAAGTTTCAAAATCAAAGTAAAAGATAAAGATAGAGAATTAGTGGAATTCACATGTTGGATGGTGTGGTGACTACCACAAAGTGGTCACAATATCCTAACGCAAAGGTGATGGCCTGGTGGGCATCACGAGGGAAGCAGACTACATGGTGGGCTTTCCATTTCTTTCTTTTTTTCTTTTCTTCCCTCAAATTTTGATTGGTGGGTGCTTTTCAAAATAATTCTTTTTATTGGTGGGTTGTGTAGCAGGTTTGTTCTGGAATTTGATGGGGTGGGGTGTGGTTACACTATGTACAATATGGTGGGAGCGTGATATTGGTGTAGTGGGATGTGGTCGTATGACATACCAATTACTCTTATGATTTACATGGTGTTTTTAGCCACATTTCTTCTAGTTAAGTCGCCTCTCACCATCATTTTTTCGGAGACATCTTATACACACGTTTAATCGTAGATGGGGAGTCTAAATCCTTAGAGGAGGTTTAATTATTCTTTCGATTTATATTTAAAATGGACCATATGAAGGATCATATAGATAGAACATAAATGTATTGTTCAGGTGCAAGTGAACCATACAACACATATATAGTGGGAGAGTAGGATACCTGAGAATTTGGAGAGAGATCAGGCAGTTGTTTCTTTTTGTTTTCATGGGTACAAAAGTAAGAATACAAGCCCATCCCAACAATGGCAACAAGTATTCCAATGATGTTCCTCTCTGTGAAAGGGTCATGTAGCAAAGTGTACCCAAATCCAAGAACAAGGCATGTCTTTAGATGCCCCAGCACTTGGTATGTAACTGGTGAGGTTTTCCCAATCACTAAAAAAGTACTAAAGTTCACGGATACAGCAATCAGACAAGATAGTATTATGAATGCCTGCAGTATTAGCATCACATCTCAGGATAACCACGTACGAAAACAATCTATGACAAATAATTATCTACGTGAAGTGTTTAGTTTCAACTAGAGGTGGCAAATTGGGCAGTGTAGATGGGTTTGGTAATGAATGAAAATGGGCCATTTTTAGTATGGGTCAAAACGGGCCAGTCTATGTGGGTTGACCCACAAACACCTTTTGTCATCATTTTTATATTATAAAGCAATTAGACATGATTACAAATATTATATTATTACAATACTAATCTAGATGTTTGAATCAAATGGTTTGGAAAGTTGTATACATTAAATAGTAGACTTTGGGCTACTTTCAACTCATTTCACCCGTTTAAAATAAAACACAGCCCAACTCAACACATTAATAAGTAAATGGGTAGAAATTGTCACCTCCGTTTGAAATGTGTACCGTGCATTACTTATTGGAAACAATTGCAAGCATTTGAAAAGGGATAAATGTAATGACAACAAATTATGTTACCACCAAGTTCAACATTTTTAATATATTGAAAGAGTGACTATTTCTTTTAAATAAAACAGAGAAGGATGATAGAAGAATACCAAAACAAGAGGTGAATATTTGAAAGCAAAAACATTTTGCTTAGTGAGGTACTGATCTACCAAAGGGCCTGTAACAAACAGAATAGCTGCTTGAAATGGTGCTGATTGATACAGCAGCTGCGTTGACGACACATTTAGTCTCTTTTGAATTGTGTTTGTGAGCTGATTTTTTTAAAAACATTTTGTTAAGTATAACTTTGAGATCATTTTGAATTACTTAAATTTTCTAGCATTTTTTTTGGGGTAGTCCAATTAATCCAATGAACATCAAAAGTTTAAATGAAGGGAAACAGAAGCAATAATAAATGTGGGAGGATACAATTTGACCAACACAGGTGGTGGCGATAGCTAGAAGGGAGAGAATTGTGCCAACAAAATTGAGCTGAAGATCCGTCACTGATGCTATGCCAACTCCAACAAGTAGGAGGAAAAGAGAGAGCTTTATTTTCTGGCTGCAATATTTCATGGATCAGATACAATTTTAGCGTGGTAGCCTGAGAAATACAATTTAAAAGGTAGTAATAATCCCGAGATATGTTTGTTTACCTGAACTGTTTTTTCAAGAATAGAGTTTCTAAGAGGACAGTGAAAGGTATGATTGCAAGTTTGGTCATCTGTAAAACAAACATCCAGTATAGTGGGTTTAAATTGTAGATTTAAGGTATCCCAAGCATCTTTTTAAGCATATGCATGTGACACTATCTGAAACTGTATTGTGTGCACAAGCACTTCTACTTCACTGAGTAATAACCATATACTAGGAAAGTAATTCAAATGCTTGAGTGAAGAAAGATTATAAACCTGATAAAAGCCAATGGAGTTAAAGCCAAGGCTGAGGTTAAGAAAACCAATTGAAACCCCATTTAGTATGCCAAACAGGATGACAGTCTTCATATCAATTCTCTTGTTCTCAAAGAAATTCAAACGATGTGCCACGTGAAGTGTGCAATATGTTACCACCAGATGCCAGCTAGTCAATGTTGTAGCTTCAAAGAAATGTAAATAACCTTAATTTAGGATGCAGTCACGGGCCGAAAAACATAACAGTATACACAAACCATCATTTACACCATTACTTTTGGTTACTGATTCTTTATTTTTTGCGTTTAGTCTCCTCACATCCAGGAAACTGGACCACAATTACATTTTCATTTCTCCTCACATCATATAAGACATAGTGAGCTAGTTAAATATGAATGACCTAAACAACTTGCGCCTTTCAAGTTTCAATGACACATGATTTATGCATAAAGACATTAAGCATAAACCTATTGCACATATATGTTACTGGTTCAAACAATCAAACCTGAAAGTATATCTTGTATCAAGCTAAGAATAGACGATATCAAAAGTGAGATGAAAGAAAGGCTTTGATTAAGTTGTTCTCAATGACAATGATGGCCCAACCACCAGCCATGGAATATGAGATTTAATGATAGTTTGACCACTCCAACCATTTAAAGTTGGGTAAATTGTGTATATAGTACTAGAAATGGTTGCTTGACATGCAAGTAAACAGAGTAAGGAGACAGAGAAAATTTACCAAAAGGAAAACCAAGATTGCTCATCAAGGCTTTGTTGCAGATAACAATGGACACCGATGATGCCACTGATAGAAACAATGCACCAATGACCCCCAACTGGTACCCGGTCAACTCTCCCATCTTCTTGTCCTTAAAACATTAGAAATAACATGTAAACAAAGAGCCTTGAGTTTGCTTGAAAACATACGCGTTTCTTTTTACAACTAACAACGATGTAATCAAGATTCAACATAATTTAATTCCATGAAAACCAAGAAAGCTTGATGCAATTAAGCAAATACCAGCTGATGAGCAGATCATCCTTACATACAGAGTTATTACACTAAAGCGCAGAGTACAATTAACAATGCATTACGAGGTAAATACTGATGTGCAACAGGTAATTAACAACTTTTGAAGACGAAGGATCAGGACATTGCATTGTCCTTAGAGAAACAAGCTCGAATCTGAAGGAAGTCAACATTACTATTAACTTGACTTGGAATTTTAAAAACTTACAACTTACAATCAACCTCAATTGACGTCGGAGTTTATCTGCAATCCGAGAGAGTTAGGAGCACCTGCAAGAATGTAGAAACATAATAAAATTAAACAACTTGGAATTGACAGAAACGGTTAAAAATGCAGTAAACAACTCAATAGCATCGGAAGCAACACACACAAACGTACACATGTTCATGAGATTATTAAAAAAAAAGGAGAATTACTGAATCAGACCTTCAATTCGAATTTAGGAAACGGAAAGCGGTTAAAGCAGCATGTGGTGGTGGAGTAGGTTGAATAGGGGCGGCCGGCGGATGGTTGATGAAATCAAGCAAACTAGCTGTGAGATTGAATATGGAAGGGCATTGAGAGGGGTTTATATTTCGTGGTCTGGCATCTGCATCGGCGGTTGGTACCTAAAATTGAAATTCTTTCTTCGTTTGCTTCGATTTGACGGCAAAACTAATACGCAAACAAAACATATATATTTATATTTATATGTATGTATCAATCAATAGTATTAGCCGTTATCATTTTTAAAAGTAAATTAATGGCAAGCTCAATTTTGTCTTTCACTTTTACGACTTGACCACCAAACTAATTTCTGTTTCTACTTTTTACCAAAAAATACATATAATTTGGAGAATAATGTAAAAATGGATGTTTATGGCAGGAATCATGTAAAAATGGCATTTTATTTGATGTAGGAAGGATAAATACGATTTTCTTTTTCATAAATCGATGTACATTAAATGCTTGACTCGGATGAGCTCAATTTTGAGCCTAACTTGATACCAGAGTCCGGCTTGACTCGCACGAGTTTAATCTCAAGCCTAACTCATTATGTATTTTAAGCTTACTTTTTGACTCGAACTCAATAAATGCTTGACTCGGATGAGCTCAATTTCGAGCCTAACTTGACAAAAATCGAATCATTTACAACCATATACGTAACATAGTGTCACCGGAATTCACAATACAGTCTTGGTTTTGTGGTATAAATATGGGTCGATATATAATTCAATGTATGAAATCGTAAATAAATGTGACTTTACAAGGGTAATTTAAGATTTATAGTTTCTTGAGATATCATAACGACAATTCATGTTTACTATTTTCTCAATCCTTCATTACAGATATATAGACGAGTAATAACACGAAGTGACACGTGTATCTTAATTGTGTTTTTCCTCTCAGATTCTTATTTATATAAAACTAAATATACTAATGGTACAACTATTATATTTAAGGCACAAATTAAGCTATTGAATATGTACACTTGCGCATTGTCTTCAAGAGGAAGTAGCTAGGAAGGTAAGATGATAACATAATATAGAGATGGAACAAAATAAATATAGAAGAGATGCAGCTTCAAATACAAGCAATATTTGTCAAATCATGTTTATTTAAGATAATTTTATTTGATTTAAATATGTTATATAACGCAAACTTTTATTAAAATGTATTTCACATTAAGCGTTTTTTTTACCAACTTTCAAACTTATTTCTTAACGTATTAAACTTTCAAATTTTCACTATATTATTATTACTTAGCATGTTACTTTTCGACAATGGTTTTTTATGTTAATATCATCACGGTTTTTCTTCAATGCCGACTTCATTTCCTCCCGGTAAATTCCATCGGTTTTGGTAATCGCTGGTGTTGATGGTGTTTGCCAAGTTATCCGGACTTCATAGTCGGTTGAAGTCTGTACCGATTAATTAAAATAATAATGATGATAAATAAAAAAATCAAATAATTACCCGGAACATGCTGAAGAAGTTTTAAGTACGTATAATAAGTTAGTTTGAAAGTTTTATACATTAAATTGTGAGTTTAAAAGTCGAATACATACATACGATTATAAAAAATTCCGAAATATTTGCCATACTCCAAACAGCTTGGGTTGTATTAAAATAGTTGCATTTATTTGTTAGGTGGAATGAAGGCATCTTGAATAATACTCCAAACAGCTTGGGTTGGGACTCAACAACCTTCGCTTCATAAACCAATAATTTTCTAGTTAATTTTGACATTGATGTGCCCCTCTTAACACACATTAATTCCACTTAACCCCTCAACAAAACCATACATACTACTTTCCCTTTAATTAATTTCCTTAAGTTGATTAGATTATTCTAAACAAGATTGCATAATACCTGGTTCTTATCTTAAAATGTTTTTTTGTAAATAATAACAAATATGTCTTACAAAAGGGTATATATCTTTGATATATTAATATGTAAAAGTCGATTTTTAAAGAAGGTGAAAGGCTAAAAGTATGATAATGTTGTCACACTTTGTTGATGGAACATAACGCAAAACTAATATTATCATAATTGATGTTATATCCTGGTCCACCTCTAACAAATTAAACTGGTACTTTGATTGGTTCACAAGAACTATGATTTATTTATAACAAATCAAATTGGATGTTTATAATTTTTAATGAAAAATCGTCATAAATTTGTGATTTCGTTACAAAATCATCGCTATATTCTAAGGGAAACATCACTACGACAAGAAACTTAGGACGTGTTTAGTTTGCGGGTTTTTACAGGATTTGTAATTTAAATTCTATGAATTCTTCATTTGGTTGTCAAATACACAAGGGATTCGAAATGAAGAAATTTCTTGAACAACTCAAAAAATTATTTGATGAAAGGATTCGAAATGACAAGATTTCTTAAACATTTCATGTTATTATAAAAGGGCATCTAGGATACTCGAAGCTAAAATCAACTTTGATATTGTTGAGCACTTTTTTAGATTTGTTTTGAAATATATACTTGTTATTTATAATAAACTACAAAATTTTGATAGTTAACCACTCTTGTGACAACCGATCACTTTGTTTCTCCATTGCTTACGGACAAGCATGCTTTCGGCATATTTGTTCAAGTGGTCGCATCTTCAATGGATAATGCCACAAAGATTTTGCAGTTTCAAACAGATTAGCACCATGGAACAGGCTCAACAATCTAAAATTCTGGAATTGTGGTGATTTCAACTTGTTTAGCAATGTATTTGGGCTTCCATCTTGCATTCTGGGCTGTGAAAGCAACTGAAATATGAAGTCTGGGGACCTTATCACTAAATATTATATGTTTAGGGATCTTTTATGAAAAATGAAGTCCTGACTCATGACTTATATGTAGATTCAACAAAATACCATAAAGCCTACGAGGTTCTTTCAACCAAAAATATAAGCTTTTTTGCTTTAATCTAAAGGCACCATATGCACGATATTTTGACACGGCATGGGTAATCAGACCCAAGGCAACACGCCACTAAGTAACGTTACAACAAATTTCTATAGATAAGCAAAACTTAAAAGATATTTGAATATTATAGTAAAATATCACCAAAGGTGAGAAGGCAGGAACGTTACACAAGGAAACCATTATGTCAGGTTAACAAATCAAACAAAAAGCAACACTCTGCTGAATCTAAAACTTGGTGTTCTAGAGTAAACTATGCACAAAAACCTGACATTTTCTGCTTGGTCTGATTATACAACAGGCAGGCTATATAGGCTACAGTACAAAGTATGTTGGGGTATGGATCCCTATGGTGAACACAAAAGCCACCTCATGGGATCAAAAGGGCTCCGGTCACCACCTTTCATGGCATATATGAAAGGCCAAAAGGGGTCAAGAAACAAAACAATGTACATATCTGCCTACACAAATGCAAGACTTCAGTCCTCCTTGCCGATCTGCTTGAAGTAAGCTTTATCTGCGTTTGCAAGTCGGTCTTGGAACAATGCCCACTCGCTTCTGCATCTATCTCTTACCTATTATGAACACAAAAGCCAAAACTCATATTCGTGTTATCCCTTATTATTTATTAGAATTAGAATAATCACTAGAAATGTGAAAACTTCACATACCCCCTTCCATGGAGCTTCACCGTTCTCAGACTGACCCTGAATCAACCAACAAAAAAGGGGGGAAATAATGTCAGAAGTAATGAAGGAAAAATAGCAGTGTAATTTTCAAACAAAATGGTAACTCACCTGGCTACCAAGAGAAGGAACAACTTGATGAATGATCCACTGTGAATCAACAACGCCGATTTTCTCGTGTGCTGGCTGTGAGAAGACACAAGTTTGCTGAGTATATATCTATCAGATTATGCAGTATCATATTGTGAAAAGAAGCATGTAGCCATAGAATTAGGAAACTACTATTAGCATGTTTAAGATTACGTGTCCTATATTTAGGTGATATAAATCCAAATGTCAATTCATATGTTAAAAAGAATTTGATGAGTCCTTTTCCTAAGAGATGTCTTAAAGCATAGACTAAATCATAAATGTTAAGACCCTTATTTTTGGTACCCAAGCAAGACCAGAACGTCAGCGAAACTGGTTGAATTAATAATTTCTTGCTCAACATCCTGAAGCAAATCTTTACTAGGTAAATTAACTAAGGACAGCTTACATAACAGTAAGTGTGGGATGTAAAAATCTAATATCCTCTCCCTCTTATTCCCATGTTATTGTGATTCAGAAAGTCAAAATTGTAATTTAAAATGTTCAAGGCAATATAAATTCATTTAAAAGGTTCCCCATTACAAAGTTTTATCTCCGATACTCAGGAAGGAGTATACTGTGATTATTCATGCACAGAAACATATATAACACATAGAAAGAAGATAGTTTTTGCTCTTTAATCTTTTAGGTAAAGGTAAAATTTCAATCCTAAATGTTTCAGGTTGGATAAATACAAAAATAAAAATTTAAGAAAAAGCAGGGAATGTCAAATGAGTCTAGAAAAACCTTTAAGGACGCTTAGTAGACAGTTAAAAATAATATTGGAACATCAGGATGATAGAACAGCATACGCTATGAACCTATGTGGACACAACATTGACATCAACAGTTCCACATTTAGTTCAGTTCTAGATCAGTGATACATGACAAGAAAATAAAAATGAATGACTAACCTTTACACATCTTCTAAGTGCAAAATCCAAACCCCATCCATGTACCAAATCATTCTGACAAGAGCACAATAAAGCCAATATTAGCTTTATTGGTAATTGTATGATCTCAAAGGCAGAATATTTTGTACTAGACTGAAAACACATGAACCTCCAAAAGATTCTGATGTGCACATGTCTCTTTTCACCGTGTACTCTTGATACTTGAAATATATATATCTTTACCTGAATCATATGCCACACACACCGCCATGCTGCCCGAGAGAATACAGGAGCCATGATCTCTACAAATCTGAAAAAAAAAGCAGCAGAATTTGTAATTAAACCAAACTTACAACTGACGCGCATTAGAACTGATAAGTCATACGTTAAGCTGAAATATGTATGAAAGACATTTAGCGCACAATATCAATTTGAAGTTTCATGTATGTAGCTCTTGATACAAGTGCACCTTTCTAAGAATTAGGTCCAAGGAATTGCTAAAAGGATTACTGCTTTCATACACATACAACAATGCATATGCCAATCTTTGACATGTATCTCTATACAAACAAATAAACATGCAAATGTCGCACAATCCTAAATATCAATAAGAAGCATTCTTGATAATGAATATGCTATTCTATCAGCAAATATCATCCTTGTTCATTAATATTCCTTTATTATCCTCATGCAAGCTAAACACAACCACATGCATATTATGTAATGAACTCCGATTAGCAGTTTAGCAATAGCAATACAATTTCATCTCCAAGCCAGATACTAATGTTTAATATCTTATTTTAAAGTAGACGAAAAGAGCCAAGTTGATTCACATTATTATAATATGTGTATGTGAGTGTGAGTGTGTGTGTGTGTGTGTGAGAGAGAGAGAGAGAGAGAAATACGCTGCACATGGAGGTAGATGAGGATCACTGCACCATCCTGGTTTCTCTTCTGTATCCCTGAGGACAAATAAAGGCATATAGGACTCAAGAATGGCCCACATTTAAAAGCTATTTCGAGATCCACTATAGAATATAAATAATTAAAGAATCATAACATACTTGTGAACTTCTTTATCACCTCTCCGCTTTGTCATTTGCCAAGTTAATCCATTATTGGGCTCAAGACCAGGCTGAGAAATCTCCAAACCATGTTTCTTTACCAGCTGGATATACCTGGAATACAACTCATAGGAAATTAATTTTAAGGGTATACACATCTGTGACGGAAAATTCAAGAGCAGAGAAAGAGAAAAATACTTGTCTGCACTGAAGTGTTCAACTCCAAGATCTTCATCCCAAATGAAAATATACTCATATGCGGCTACAATATCTGGATGCAGAAACCTCTTTGCATACCACCTTTTAGAAAAAAAGTTAAAAAAACAATTAAAACAAAGAGGAGGAACGTGTTAAACATGAATAATGAAGTTTGAAATAACGCAGAACCTCAAACATACCATTTGGTTTGTTTCCTTACACTGATGTGTATTGCCTGCTTTGACCACTCATATTGATCCCACTCCGTAACTAGGCCGTCATAGTGAAAAAGCAAGATTTGGAAGTCCGCAGAAAACTACAAATAATCACCACCAAACCTCAGTATCCTTAAAATAAGCATCAGATATAATTAACAGAAAGGAAACTAGGAAAGGCTATATGGTGAAACCTTTTTTATTGATTTGTCAATATTATCCCTTTGACCCCAACCAACAGTGAAGGTTACCAAGTACTTTGGCTTCTTCTTCAAATCCTGAAAAGTGCAACATGTTATAAAGCAGCTGCAGCGTATCAACATACTCCAACCAAGAACTTCCTTAGCTCTGGCCACTGTTGGTGTATCAACCTACACGTTGCAATATACACAGATTGCATAATGAACATGCAAAAAGGAGACATGAATGCATACCTCACTTGGTTCACCCCATAATCTTCTTAAGTATAAGTCTGTCTCTGGGACTACAATTCCTGGAGGCAATGACTCTGCACCACGAGGATTTGTTGGAACATAGATCTGGTACAAAAGTGCAATGAGGTGCCAGTTAATAAGCATGTAACTTAACTAAAGTGTTCAACTATTCATCAATTGTTCTAGATTATCATTCAAAAATGCCAAATCTAAAGAATCTCCTGAACCATAACCGCAGAGCATAACTTATAAATGTTTCAACATATATTTTCCAATATAGCAACCAGAGAAGCAGAGCTTCTAAATGTTCCAAAATATATTTTCCAAATGTTATTAATCACTTAGATAGGGATCAGGACACATAATACAGGTAAAACAATGTATATAGTCAGACACATTTTTATGATGAAGCAATTGATAAAGATACACTTGTTTCAACAAGCAATCAACTCCATAAATACCATTAGGAAATATACCTTAGGTGTTGCAGGTGTATTACCAGAACCAAGATTTTCAGGGAAGCTGCGTTCAAGAGCCTTAGATTGATCCTCATGCATTGTTACATCAAATGGTGAATAAATGCTTGTAGGTAAGATAACCTGAAAGATATTACAGAAAATCAAATAGACTGTTTTTGCAGTATAAATACATCCAAGATTCAGACCTAACCTTGGTAAGAGAAACGGATGGAAAAGAAACACCAATGAAATATCCAACAACAATTCCCATAATTGTCGTTATAATTAGTTTTGCACTGCCCTTTGACTTCTTGAAAACACCACTGGATCAAAAATACCAAAAATTGATAAATCAACATGGCTCAACCAGACAGAACTCACATTTTTTTAACAACCCAACATACACAAATGGACAATGTAAACCAATGTTCAGCAAAAGTATCTCAACTAACCTGCGGTACATGCCTTTCATCGTGTTAAAAGTGCCCAAAATTAAATGTCAATCTCTACGTAACTACACGAGCAATTCCTAAAGGACTTACAGAATCCTCCAGAATTCTACAGTGCAATATTTGTTGGACCAGGCCAAGGATGCCTGAAAAGTGAAAACCATGAAAAAGCGTCTAGTTAAGAATAAAAATAGGCTGCAGCATAAAAAATCCCACACAGTAATGAAATCCATATAGCAATTAGTTTTAGGAAACAAGTTATATGATAAGAATAAAAGAGCACACAACACTTGATGACACCGTGTTATTAAGGCCCAATGAAATGAGGTTGTAAGGTGTAATGTGGGCATGCTGAGAATTGCTGACACCCAGAAAGCTAGGAACCCTATAACATTGATAGTTTAAAAAAATATATATTCCCAATACACATAAATTCATCTGAAAAACATTATATCAATAATTTCACATGAAACAGAAATGCTTTACAACATATTGTAAGCAAACAGCTATCAAATTCACAAATAAAAATGATACCAACAGACATACATAACAAAGGAAGATGAAGAAATCTGGTAAACAGAAAAGGAAGAAAATATAAAATTTATTTCAAGTCATAGATGAAACATCCTAGTTTTATGAACATGCACAGTCTAGTCCAGACTAGTCCAATCCTCATATTGCCAGACTGCTCCTAACCCAAAGGCATAACTATACAATAACATGAGTTTCAGATAATTATAATTGGCTAAAAAGCTGCATATATAATCACTTCCAGTGGAAGATAAATTTGATTCAATTTTATTGCTTGCAAGTGGCACCAAAAATCCACAATTACAAGCTTTAGGTCTTAGATGTTGTTACATAATAAACAATGCACAGTTGCACACAACAAAATGCCACAAACTAAGTAAATAGCTTCAACACGATCAAGATTGAGATACCACCGCTTTTCAAATTTTAGTAGTGTACAATATTTTACAGTACTGACTGGCTCGTCTTTAGAAGGTTTCATGCTACGGTTATTTTTACAATAGCACATACATGCAATCAATCAAAACCAATAGCACGGTACACATATCTTCTTGACTTGTTTTACGTGACGCTTACATTTCTATGATAATTTGAGTTTTGATAGAGATATATATGCTCTGCAAGTTAAAATAAATTGTGAGTTGAGGTAAATACTAGTTTTCCGAATCACATAACTTTTAATATTGCTATGTGAAAATTTAATTGCATCATTATAAAATTTGTTGAATATGGTAAATCCAAATGAATTTATCAAATGGTCAGGTACTCAGGTCGGTTAGATATGCTATTCTGAATGGAGTAAACATCACCATATTTTCAAACAACTTGGTCTAAACTAGCCCAAAAAAATCTGTGTACGCATTCAACTATTCACTTGATCTTACAACAGAAAGGGTATCACTTTCATTTTACCTTTAATTTCATTTCACTCCTAATAATAGATCAAATAGAATTTTGATTTTTTCTGGTTTCAGAAAGATGACTGTTTTGACAACACAGACGGCACAGATGATACATTACATTTTTGTAGGTTAGCCCAGCCTATTGCTCTATTATTTTGCCTATTTTGCACTAAAAAGTCGGTGAGGAGTCCAGATTGGACATTTACATTCCGTTCAAGTGTTGTAAAAATCAGTCCACGCGACCAATTAATCAATCACGGCCTAGGTGATTATCGGCGGCCCACCGACCTATAAATCACTTAATTTGTGAAGTCTATCAGTTGTGGTCAAAATCGGTCCTAGGCAGTCAACGAAAGGCTTTAACTTGATTTTTCTTAAATTGAAATCTGCTTAACCCACTTAGGGGTTACAGGACGAATGGTTTTATTTTTTGAGATTACTAAACTAATTGTGGACTTATGGTTTTTATTTTTCAAGCTTTTTAAACTTTTTGATGGTTATTGACTTATTTTGTTAGGGCATCACTAATATTTATTTTTTTAAAATAAATTCCTTTATAATTTAGGGTCCCTTTCTCCCCACCTAGAAACAGATTAATCACCGAACGTTTAATCGCTTGAAGGTAGTCGACTGACGGTATATCACCTAGCGACTTTTATAACCTTGTTCCATTCTACCATTCTTCTTATTAGTACACGTGGAAAAATCATCCCGATCTAAAGATTAATCAAACCCCAAAGATCTGATTACTGACTCTACAACATTTGCATTCTGGTGTCAAATAGACCTGACTTTACCACAACTTTTCAAAGGCAAATTTAACACTGACGTATTCCATTAACTGTTACCAGTTAAAAGGATAAACGTGGTCACAAATTTCTCGCAGAGGTACTAAACATATCAGTATTAATGTCGAAATTCAATCTTGTGACATCCAAAATCACTTCTTTCAAACGGCGTTTTTTTCGATTAAAAAAATCCAAATCGATTATGCTATTCAACCATTGATCTGCATTGAGAATTACCTCAAAAACATCCACGTGGAAGATAGAAACACATGTAAAAATTTAAGATCCAAGTTCAAATCACAGTGATCCGAACTTGCAGAAAGCCAAATACTTAGTGCTAGATGAGGCAAACAAGTGAATCGTAACTACAAGCAAAACACGCATCAAGAATAAACCCTAAACACAACGTTTTGAAGGTGCGACAGAAATCGATCATTTCATATGAAATGAGCAAGAAGAGCATGTAAGCAAGTGAAAGAAACACGAATCTCTGGTAGATATATGTAGCATAACGACGAGGATTTTGAATTAACAAAGAAATTAGGGTTCGCAGATGCTTACAGTTTTAGGTGAGGAGGGAGAGAGAAACAGAGAAACGCCGTTTTCCTTTTCCTGAGACATCGGTATGAATCCTCGGGGAAGAATTTTTATTGCGGACCAAAAAATAATTCGTATTATTTATTTTGTTTTTAATTTTTCGGAAGAGAATAATTAACATGTTAGTATGTTACCATATCATATTCAAATTCACCATCGAAGGTTGGGTTGTCCACGTTACACTCCTGCCTGCTCTTTTCTTTATTCCTAAATCCTAATCCTAATGAAAGAGGTGATTTGCATTTTGCGGTACTCTGCAAATTACTTTTTACTCTTCAACATTTTTTTAAGCTAAAACTTGCATAATAACAAAGCCTTAAAAATTAAGACAGTATGTGAGATTGTGAGCTTGCAAGAGAAAAACTCACAACCCCATAAAAAAGTCACATCTTACAAGGCTTGACGTTTAACATCAAATACAAACAAAATAACGAAATACCAGCCCTACTCTACCGGTATCAATTAGAGCAAAAAGTAGTGTTTTAGTACGGTATGTTTAGCCGTTTAGGTACTTAGTTGATAGATACGGGTTCAAACTGATTTATTTATTTATTTTTTACTTAAAACAATGTCATTTTTAAAAAAAAGTCTGTCTGAAATTACTATTCCAGACTTTTGGCCTATTTCGAGGTATAATTTGGCACCTACTTGGTGTTGAATCAATGTCAAATCTATATTATACTAGTATCATACAATATTGTAAATGGTATTTATATTTCTTAACTTTTTAGTATTGTTATGATATGGTTTCATATTGTTACACACTTCTAACGATTTGTATAGTAAAACTATTATGTAGTATGTACGATTGTGTGTCATGTGAATATGTGATTTAACATTTCTACTTAACTATAATTAAATCTTAAAATAATCGCTTTTGAACAACATTTGATTTATGTATATAGATTATGATTATTATTTTGGTTTTAGTTTGAAAAATCTTGACATTATGAGGGACCGAGGGAGTGCATATTGCATATGCCATAGTGAACGTGATGCCCGAATATACCACCGCGACTAACGTCATGGTGGAAATAGCTTGACTCTTTGTTTTTATTTTTATTTTGTTATATATTTTTAAAATATGATAAGTAGAGACGAGGTTTGTTGAATATGTAATAACCGGTGTGATAATGAAAAAACTAACAAGACAAGATGTTACGATGTGAGTGAGTGATACACTTTTTCTGTTTTTATAGAATTGAAATAACGTACATCAATATTGAAAAAGTATATATTATTTACTTATTTATATTTGTGTTTCTTATACTTCTAAATAATAAATATTACATAAGTGATTTACATTTATAATTTGCATCTTCTAGGGGGTGTTTGTTTTAGCTTATTTAGGGCTTATTTTTTATAAGTTGGTTTTTTCCAACTTGTTTTCTGACTTTTGAGCTTATTATGTATTAAAAGAAGAAATAGCCGAAAAAAACGAGCTTATAAAAAATAAGCCTGAAAAAAAGCTCTTAATGAGTAAAAACAAACACTCCCTTAAGGCAACGCGTAAAAGCGTAATTGTTTCCCTCTATTCTTTTCCTTTTCTCTTTCATATTTGGGCTCGTGATTGGGATATCATATTTTATGTCTAAAGTTCAATGATATATTTTGGTGTGTACCATTTGTTTGTATTACAAAAAAATATCCGTAAGAGAAGGGAATAAAACATCTTTAATTTTTAAATATATTAAAAGAAAAGAGGTGATAATATCGTTATTTCTTTTAGAAATTTTTTTTAATCATCTCCCTTTATTTTCTAAAATAACTTAAGAATAAGTTGTTTTTCCTCGTATGTTATTTTTAGGTGATCTAATTTGTTAATACTTAGGCATTTTATCAAAAACATTTACTCAAATCAATTAATATGTACATCTACCTATTTTCTTTTTTATTTATATAAACACGTATACTAATTGAATTAAATTAAAAAATTCAAATTTAATTATAAATTTGATGATGATCTTCTGTATGATGATCCCGAAATGTTAAGCTAGTATTAATGTATACTATTAAGAAAACCGATTTATATATGGTTAAGACGGCCATCATAATACTTATTATCACATATTCAAAATAATTTGTCTTTCGCTTATATGGTTTATCTATGTTAAGTTTCTTTTTAGTAATATTTTTATTATAGAGAAGAGTTATTGTAATCATGGATATTTAGGTGAAAATAAAAAAACAAATTCTAGTCATTAATTAGATATTATTAGATCTAACGACTGCAGTTCACCTATTGCAATTCATATCCATCGCAATTCAAGGTTAGGTAATGAATAAAATGAATGGTCTAATGTAGACCATCTGATCAAATCAAATGAACAGTCAAGATTAAGTCTTTCATTCTCACTTTACTAAAAATCAAATCTATCCATAATTCAATTATCTATCCGATTATTTATACTGTTATATAAAGCATTTAAGCTTTTTTCTTAAAACTCTTAAATTTTAAGTCACTTAAGATTACTATTCGACACTCATCTACCAAAAAATGATTTCATAAAATAAACTTAATAACATTCTTTTTTAATAAATTACAGAATATTCCCTTTTCATAAATTTCATAGCAAAACTTACGAAATAGAATATTTCATAAAATTAATAACATTCCATAAATTCCAGAAAGGGAAAATATATAATATTCGCTTTTCACCTGCTAAATAAAAATTACAAAATTACATCTAAATTTCATTCCCTTTTCACCTGCTAAATAAAAATTACAAAATTACGTCTTGTGTGTCCTCTTGATCAATACCTACCAAAACAACTCCTTACAAACCATCTTTATTCACCGCCGCCGCATTACGCGGATACTCCGCTAGTTTTCATTTAAAATACTGATCGCTTCAATTTTAGTTAACTTTCAAAAACTAGAAAAACAAATAAACTAAACTAGAAAAACTGAGGAGACTATAAACGACAATGATGAACACACATACAAAACCATACTTTTGTTTTATCAATTCCACATGTCATAAAAATATATGGTGTTGTACAATTAGAAAACAGATACACACACAATACAAAGAATATTAGATGCACATACACACAATACAAGGATTATTAGATACACATGTCCCTCCAGAAGGACTATTAGGACATGGGCATTAAGGCCTTTATGACACAAATTAACTTATACCATAACTACAAGGTGATTTGTGAACAAAGAATATTGAATATAAACAACAAATTTAACCTTTTTTTATATTTAATTATTATATTATACTATACATAACAATTATGACAAACTATTTTTCTCATAAGAATATATATTAACGAATACTGTTATTGTATAGTACAAATCTTGTTCAATACAAATAAGCATAAATATACAAATGTCAACTTGGAGGTTATCAGCAGCCCAATAAAGCAATTCCATATGGAACTCAAAAACAATGTATATGCCGTCCATCCCCACTAACGGCAGGGACACTAATCTTAAGAAATAAATTCGTTTGATTTTTAAATATTTCCTACAATAAAAATTGAATATAATAAATTTAGGTTACAAAAAAGATCATGATTATTAAGAACTTGACCCCCTAAAAAATAAAAAAAATACGTGAACTTTTATTGATGTCTTAAAAATCAACTACTTTGTTAAAATTTGAATATTAAAAATGATTTACCTTACATACTCGTAAAAATGTTTTGCGTTCACTGGTGGAGCAATTAGAGTCATGTTATAACATACTAATAAAATATTAGCTAGATGATATAAAGATATTTGACAAATTAACTATTCATAAACTAACATAAAGATGTCGTACTATTAAGTCACCATACACAGATGTAACAGAAATGACGAACACTTTTGTAAGGTATGTTTGTCCGAGGAAGCACCAAAATGGTCACCTGATATAACTTCTATATGAAGGCACGCCTTCATCCAAAACATGACAGGTTCATCTAATATACATTTTAATTTGATGGTATTTGATCTCTTGGATTGAAGAGGACAGATCATAGAACAATATTATATCACAAAAACGTAATGCATTTCCCTAATTAAAGGTATTGTGCACAAGGACAGATATGGATCCTAGACTAGTACCGACTAACAAAGAATGGGTGATGCTCCTTTCTAGGATGACTTCCTCCCAAGTCTAGCTCAAAAACACCACCTACATTGATGAGCAATGTATAAAAATTGCGTAGATTGATATAAAACGAGTAAACATTTGCTCGCGCTATGCTGCGGGTAAAAGTAAATTAATATATTAATTATTTATATCTATCTTATTTTGTAAAAAAAGATACATTGTATAATATTACCCAAATTTCAATAAATGATATTTATCAACATTATTAACTGTTCAGATCTCACGTGTTTTATGCGTGCATAAATATTATTCTAAGGTCATTAGTATGGTTTAACACTTTCCTTTTCCTTCCTATTTTCTTTATTAGCATCAACTATTATTATATAAAAGAAAATATAAAAACTAAGTATTGGTAGTTGTTACAAAATTAAGTTGTTGTTATAAAGAGAAAGAAAAGTGAGAAATAAAATAGAAAAATGAAGGGAGGGTTAAAAATAAAAAAGTTAAAAAATAGAAGGGCTATTAAAAAATAAGGAAAAAAGGGAGAGGGCTGAACCAAAACAACTATTATTATATAAAAGAAAATATAAAAACTAAGTATTGGGGGTTGTTAAAAAATTAAATTGTTGTTATAAAGAGAAGAAAAAGTGAGAAGTAAAATAGGAAAATGAAGAGAGTGTTAAAAATAAAAAGTTAGAAAAAGGAGGGCTGTTAAAAAAAATAAAGAGAAAAAGGGAGGGCTGAAAATAAAGAAAAAGTGATGGGTGAAATTTCCACTATCTCATAAAATATTAATTTCTTATGATTTTTAAGTATATTTACCAAACTAACCTTTAATATCTCATGATAAATTGTCACTTTACTTCTCTAATTGATAGTATAGGTAATTATATTGCAAAATATGTATTTGTTGCCATATTGTAAAATTAAATCTCAACCGTCTAGTTAAATTAATAACTTAATTTGATTTTGACTTTTAAGAGTCAAATTTCTTTAATTTAAATCAAAATTATTAGAGATAATTTTATATATGTAATTTCTTAAACCTTAAAATATCGTATTTATCCATCTTGATTTATAAATATCATATTAACCTCTATAACATTTCAAAACATCGTATTTAACCGAATTCTTAGTTTTATCATTTTAAAATATTTTATAATATCTTTAAATTCTTTTCAGTTATAATAAGTAAATACTTAATCTTAGTGCTTATAATTATAATAACAATAATCGATAACTTGAATAAAAAAAATACAATCACTAATACGTTTCTGCCATCACGTTTGCCCTCCCCCTGACCTCTCACATCGACACTTTCACCACTAGTCTGGGCATCGACGTCGTCTGTCACCATTTTTTAAAATTCTCATTTAATTTGTATTTTATAATTATTTAATATTTGTTATTAATGTTTAATATTTATCATTTTTAAAACCAACTCATGTATCACACTAACATTCAATTTAGAGTTAATTACAAAAATGATCCCTATGGTTGTCACTAATTTTCACTTTTGGTCCTTTAACTTTAAAAATTACAAAAATAGTCACTGTGGTTGTCACTTTCTTTCACCATCGGTCCTTTAGGCTAACAACATTTATCTTTGACCGTTAGTCACACATTGGACACCCCACTTCTACACGCACTTAAACACTCAGATCTGGAACAAACTTAACACCCACACACGCCTACAGATTCATATATGAAACAAACTCAACACCCACACATTGGTTCTACAAACAGATCAACAGATCAATTAAAAAAGAAAAGAGAAAAGGAGGAGGAGCTGAAACAAACTTAACACCCCACACACCTACAAACTCAGATTTGAAAGAAACTTAACACCCATACATTGGTTCTACAAACAGACCAGTTAAAAAAGAAAAGAAAAGGGAGGAGGAGAAGAACTATGATAAGATGTCACAAAAATGAAACCCATCAAAGACTCAAATCTAAAACAAGGCGGGCGGCAGTCTTGAAGAGAGAAGAAACGTGTGGTGGCTGACGGTCTTAATGAGAGAAGAAGGGAGTGGTAGTCGGCTATCTTGAAGAGAGAATAAGGGGCGGTGGTGGTGGGACGAGCAGTTGTGGTGGCCGGCGGTCTTGAAGACTGAAGGGAGTTGTGGTGGTGGTTGCCGATTTTCTTGAAGAAATAATAAAGGGTGGCGGTGGTGTGGTCGCACGGTGGTGGTGGTGGCTGGCGGTCTTGAAGACAAAAGTGGGTTGTGATGGTGGCGGAATCCGGAGAGAAATAAAGTGGGTGTGGGTGCCGCCGCCAAGGGTAGAGAGATTCAGAGAATTAAGGAAGAGAAGTTTAGAATTTAGATAGGTTAGAGAGATAAGAGGATGAGAGAGATGGGGGAGTTTGGAAACAAATATTAAGAAAAAGTTGTTTGGAAATAAGGTTAATAGGTAATATGTGTTTTGGTTACAAGGATAAATAGAAAAATGATCAAATTACCTTTTGACTAACAGTCAAAGATAATTGTTGTTAGCCTAAAGGATCAACAGTGAAACAAAGTGACAACCACATAGACAATTTTCGTAATTTTTGGAGTTAAATGACCAAAAGTGAAAATCAGTGACAACCGTAAGGATCATTTTTGTAATTAATTATTTAATTTAGTTAAATACTAAAAGAATAAACTACTACGGTACATAGGGATGTATATAATAGGTTGAATAGTTGCAAACTTGTATTCGGTATGTAAATAAGTCAAGTATACGTAAGCTATTAAGCTTGACTAGTTATAAATAAACATGTTTGAGCGTGTGAGAGGGTAAACAACTCTATTAGTTTATAATAATATAGTTTTATAAAATATAGTATTTATTTTCCTAATGAAGAAGTACTTACCATTTCTTCTTTTTTTTAAGGTTAATAATTGAAGTTTTAATACAGAAATAGATATAAGGCTATGATGAGGGTGTTTGTGTTTATTGTTAAAAAAAACGATACAATGACATTTAATTACAAGTTTCCCTGAAAAGCAACAAAACCCCAAACTAGGGGGCAAGCAATAGACAAAAATAATTGAAGGACTTTGGTAGAGCTTAGAAGATTGCCATTTTTGGCTTTCATTGCTATAAAAGTATAAAGTATACAATTAAATAACCACCAAGTTTGGTCCTTTCTTAACAACTTTTATCCCTTTTCACCCCTCCAACTCCCATTCCATTACGCATGGGAATAAATCATTTCCAACATTAAAATGTACACCATCCAAGTATATATTTAAAGAAAATTATATAACGCATAAAAAATGAATCATTTGAAGTGATCAGAACTTTGCACAATGAGAAGGAAGACCGGTTTCATGGTCAACCATCACCACCTCAGTAAGGGTACAATTAAGAACATCTTGTCTTAATTTTGATCCTGCTGACTTCAACCCTTTTAATGAAACTGCTTGATTAAAAAGATTCAAAGAAGGCAACTTTGAAGCCGATGGCATCTTCCCATTTGGCAAATAATTCCTGAAATCATCGTTCAACAATGGGACCTCGAAATCAGTCTTGTTATGACGAACCACGTTATCTTTAGCACTAATATGAGCACCAGGCTCCATGTGGTTCGTCGAGAAGCTCATTTGGTTTGGAAAGTTTGGGTACAAACTCACATACCCACGAAGATACATCATGTCGATTAAGAACTTCTTCCACGAAGCTTGCCATCCGTTTGTTCTTGATTTCGGAATTTGAACAGGATTTTGTTTCGCATCTTCGGTAAACCTCATGTTCATGTACACATAAAACTCCCGCCATTGCTTTGGGAAAAATACGGCACCCCAACTACATGGTAGTTGATGAAGATACGGCGTATTTGGATGAATATGCTTGAAATACTCGGTAGCATTCCATTTAGGTCGTTCTTTAACGACCTCGACCAACCTTGGTGTGTATAAGGAGATCGACGAGAGTTCAGGGAGTGAAACTTGAGGGTCGTAATGATACGACAAAAGTGCATATTTGACCCATAAGTAATAATAAGGGGAGACCTCGATATCGTCTTCTAATAGAAGACCAAAGTCATCGTCGGACGAGGGGTACCAACTCTCGCTCACGGCTCGTATTAAGCCTCCTTGGATGATTCGTCTCCTTAGGGTTTTTGGACCGTGAGGCCAATCGAAGGACTTGACGAGCCTAAGAGTGGGCTCGTCAACTCGACTGTCCATGTTGAAGCTTATCGGGACCTCGTCCCCTAGGTAATACGCGTCCTTTAGTGACTTGAGTAGCCTTGTTAGCGAGTTGACTCGGTTTTGAGTTATGATGTTGACAGATACCCTCATCCGATTCCAATCTGCAAATGGCGTAATTTGTTAGAAAAAAAGCTGCGAAGGTGATAAACTATTTAATTAAAATTTTATATTTTTATTGTATTGATATTGCTTTCCGAAACTAGAAGTCTAGAACTAATTTCATTACCCAATTTGATTTATAAGTCAACTCTAGTTATTAGTGTTGACTTTGAGAGTTCTTATTTTATAAAGACCCTTTTGTAAATAAACATCAGTCGTTGGGTAGGATGATTATAATCGTTAATAGTAGTTAATACTACACCAAACAAGTGTTGCAAGATGAAATGGTTAACTCTTACTTGGTAATGTTGTAGAGCGTAGATCGGCCATCCAAAGAACCTTTGTAATAGACGGTCTAGGCAAATGAACCAAAGTCGAGCTATTTGAATTACTTTCGGTAGCCATTTTCAAGGCTTTCCTTACGTCCGAATCAATATCATCAACTGTGATTACGACACTCGGGTTATGAACCTTGATCAACCCTTTCATACTAGCATAGACCGCTTGTACAACAGGCACTTCTGAGTTTGAAATTCCTGATACCGCACCAATGCCCAAATCAAAAATCTTGAACCTTCTTTCCCGGCATACATTTTGTGGCCAATGCAAGGCTGAAGTGGCTTCCTCACACGAGCAAAACCCGCCTCCTGGAACCACAATGTAAGCCTTTTTCGCGACGGTTGTCCGGAATTTCTCGAGGAGTGGGGCTAAGGCTTTGACTTCTTCTACAGAGTGAGCGTAGAAAAGGGCGTCGATCTTTTGAGGATTCATTGCTGCCCATTGAGTGATGTAGCCAGTTGAGAGGGCTCGCCACCATTGATCATCTCTAACTTGAACAATGTCTTTGAATATTACAGTGGTCTCAGACACGTAGGCTAGTCTGTGTTCACTGTCACCCCAAGTCTCCTTATCTTTTGGGTCGGCAGGGAGCACAAACGAACCCGCATTTCTGTACTTTTGAAGTTGGTAGCTGCAAATTGAAGTAGAAAATTTGATGATCAATTTTAATATACGTGACGTAAAAAGCTTTTGGATTCAAATCTAAACATAGCTCGGTATAAAAGAGGAATTAATCAAGTATTCATTCTTAAAAGTAACAAAGTTATGCAGTGACACAATGTCCGCCTTCATATAAACAACCGTTTTATAAATCAACAGGAAATCGTATAAGAGGAATTAAGCGTGTTATATACCTAATTAAATATTTTAATTTTTATTTTTTTAAAAAAAGGGATGAAATAGCAACGGAAACAGTTGACCAAGCAATTTAAAAAATAATATTAGAAGTGAATTGAATGGATATATAAGTCAAGTCAAAGTGGACACTTTGATTATATAGTCGTTATAAAATGACGTTTAGATGAAGTTAGTTAAATAATGTAGTATTTTAGTTAGTTATTGGATTTGTACCCAATCCACTTGTGAGTAGCAAGTCAAATAAGTAATGTTCACTTATACAGCTACTTAATTGTACGTACTTAAATAATTACAAAGCTAGGTTACTACTAATCATGAAACGTACGATTAATACTAACAATAATCTTAACCTAATTAATTAATTAATTACACTTATTGATTATATATAGCTTAATTTATGAAGACATACGTACATACCTAAGATGCAAATCTTCTCCTGTCATGAACGTGAAAGGAGTCTCGATAAAAAGAGTCTTGATGAGCTCCGCCGAAAGGAACCAAGAGCTAGAAAGAAAATCAACCTAAATATAAGATAACAAAATAAAATCAGTATTAAATTTTATATGTTTAATTTGATGTACTCTTCTAATCACAAAATACTTAAAAAATGATAATAATTAAACATATATTAAAAAAAATGATACATACATGTAGAAATCATGATGAATTTTTATATTTATATATAAAAGCTAATAATTAAAAGAAGAAATTAGTAAATAAAGGTGGTGGTAATTAAAGATTTAAAGATACCGGGAAATTAATTAAGTAACGAACCTGAATAATTTTATCGACTGTGATGTCATATGCAGGATCAGGCAAATAAAGCCCTGCTTCTTTCGATCTGAATTTCCGGTAACTCGGAAACGTAAAATCCTTCTGCCGGAACGGCAAAATCCTTCCGATACTTCCCAACACCGAGTTCTTATACTTGTCCGTTCCGGCAACATGCGACAAAATCTGCAACATTTTGGTCCCCGGAATCATATCATCATCCAGAATGTACACAAGGTCACCTTCCGTCTGCAACGCCATTTGAAACCTCCCGTAATACTTGAAATCATAACTCGAGCTAATAAAGCTTATTCTCGTATCATTATAGCTCTCCACAATTCGTTTCAGGCCAACCTCGTTTGGGCTCCCAAACGACAGCACCCACACATGGTGAAACGGGAGTGTTTGGTGCAGCAACGAGTCAAGCTGGGAGCAAAGCGTCTTACGTTTGAAATGATTCAAAATCACCGTAACTTTCGGGGTGTTTTTCTCACTACTCATATCCCATTTCGACTTCATCGCCATTAACTCGGTTAACGACTCTGTACCAATGTTCTTACTTTGGAAATCAAGCACTTCATTGTAAAGCTCCCTTTTGATCTTGATCATGAGCGCGTCGTTAGACCTTTTCTGTTCGAATTCAATCTTCTCGTGCTCGCAAACCTCAGTAGGAGTTGAGATCATGGGTTGTGGTTCAAGAATGGCGTTGGAAGCGGATTCTTGGTACCTGCTAATAACATGTGGCGGGATTATGTAATGCTTCCATTGCTGAGCAATTTTCGACGCCCAAGTGAAATCAGGTTTCGGGGTGCGCAAATCGATGGAAGGGCTCATGTAATAAAGCAAGAAAGTGGCATATACTGCAAATGCAAACTGAAGGCAAGTGAGTAGCGTCACAAGTCGAGCCGACGTGCTCTTTTGTGGCCTCCATTTGCTAGATTTACCGCCACCGGTGTCACCTAGCATTCCGTCCAAGTAATCTGCGCTTCTTGTGTTTGGATTGCGGGCTAACCCCATCGATGAATTCAGAAATCACAAGTATTATCAGTAATTAGAAGGTAGCTAGGATTTGTGAATGAGGAATGGATCGGGGGGATTTGAAGACGAAGAAATCGTGTTGTAAAAGATAGAAAATGGGTAGTATATATATAGAAAAAGGGAGTGGGGGAGATGCAATTAGCATGAGAAATGCAAGAAAGGGTCACATGGGGTTAACGACGTTCTCATAAAGGTTAATCCCACTACAAGAAACCTAAATTAAAAGCCACTTTTGTTGCCGTACAATCGGCCTTCCTATGCGTTTTCATTGCAGTTACCCCTACTTTTATTTTAAAAATCAATATCACATTCGTATATTCATTGATTAATTAATAATTGGGTAAGAATTTATGTTTAATTACTTGTTAAATTATGAGTCTTATACAATATTCTCTTATATACCACAAAAAATAATAAATTGGACTTAATTATATACCTCATCTTTAATGTCTATGTATGAATAATAATAATAATTATATGGCAGATTACTCGTTTGAGAAAAACAATAATAAAGAGAACTAATATGAAATATTTAGATAGAAAAACAAAAATTATCACATGTGAATAGTGCAAATACTTGTATGTATTTTCACATGTGATTATTTTAGTCTTATCATTTATTTTTACTTTTTATTTTCTGATTTAATGACTCGGATTGGTTCTTTGTAGATCTCAAATAAACTTTTCATATTAAATACTCTATGTTAATTTGTAATTTAAGCGCGCAATGTATATTTTTCTCATCCATTGAAGACTATATACATTTTTTTGCATGAAGCATGCAAGGTGTACAAGTGTTTACGGCATGATTTATGTTATTAGGTTACAATGATATATAGATTATAAACACTTGATCTATCCTAGTTAACTATTAATGCAATTTATGTTGGTTAATGGTCAAGAGTTATGTTTTGATTTTAACTTGGACTAAAATTGATATGGGTATCAATTTGATACATTTGGATATTGAATTGGAAGTCATGCAATCTATTTTTAGTTCGTAGTGTGATCTCTTTTATCGCAGTGTGATCCTGAGTATTTAAAATGAGTTTGTTTAAGCATTTGTTCGTGATCGTGACGTAGGGAGGTTCAAGACATGACCTTGCACCCAAATCATTCATTTTCTAGATTCTAAACCACATTTGATGTATTGGAGATGCTTATTATTGATTGGAAATGATTCGAAGGTTCAAACTTTAGTTTGAACATTCTTGTGTGTTAGTCATTTGGTTTTGATTATAAATGGCTAACGTTATTGTTTAAGGTTTGCTTAGGATTATTGTTTAATATCACTTTAGGATCACCCCTAATTGGTTGGTTGAGTGGTGATCTTCATCTTTTCCATAGGCGAGTGCATCTACTTTAGGCGGATACTTGGTTTTATAAAAATGAATAAGTTATCATGCTTTAGATGTTGACTTATAAGCACATGTGATTATGTGAATAGAAGGCCCTAGGCATTTATGTGAATATGGGGTTTTGGTAAAATAAGTCAATATGCAAATGCTCCTAAGGGAGATTATGAATGCATTGGGGCCAAGATGGCCTAGTGCAAATCAAACCGCATAAATAAGGATTGGTTTGATTCGTTTGAAGATGTATGGAACAACCCCTACAACATTGTATGGCAAAGTCTTTGGTGCTCCTCCACCTTTTTGGGTGTTATGGGTTTTTCTTTATGTGAGCTTTCGATAACCATGGATAGCTACCAATGAGATGCAATGGCTCAATACCGATCCCCAAGTCTTTATGTGTTTAATTATGTTAGTTGAGATTGGCAACTTGATTTAAGATTAATGATGATGACTTTGATGTGGTAATGTGTTTGTCTTGGGTGCTTTCACTAGTTATTGATACAACTATCGGTTTGTTTCATATCCTAGGTGACAGGTAGTTACATGACATGTGAGGCGTGTGATGCTTATAAGGTTTGCTTTTGGCTTTTTGGTCATACTAGAAGTTAATGGTCATTTTGGAAAGAATTTATATAGTAAAACCTCATTGTAATGGGTCAGGAACAATTACATCTTTTATAAATGATTAGTTATTGCCAGACCTTTGATAAGATTTATGGACTAGTGTTTTGTATTTTTCAGATGTTTCAAGTTGCTTCCTCTTGAGAATTATTTGTATGAAATCAAGTGTTTAATTGTTATAAAAAGTTTATATGTATACATAAAATCACGATATTGAATGATGGTATGTTGTGATATACGGAGTAAACAATTGTGAAAGTGAAAACAGACTCAAATTAGATTGTTATTTTACGGATTTTACTTTACAATAAAAAGATTCATACATTAATTAAAATTCGACTATATATATTGTATGTCTATATATATTGTGATATACCCAGTTTTTATTATGATAATTAAAATTAGTTGAGTTTGAGTTTTTTTTATTTAAGTCGCATAATTATACATAACATTAATGATGCTTAATTTGCGTATGCAGAAAGCATATAAATTAGATTGCACTACAAGACCATATTGTCAAACCCAAATTTCAAGAACAACATATGTACATATTCTCATAATCATAAATATAATTATAATATGAATTAACAACAGAAAAAATATATATAAATAAATAAATAAATAAAAATAGAGGGAGAAGTCCACTTACCGCCTTTTTCATGAAGTAAAATTCCCGAAAACAAAAAACCTTTTCTTCTTCAGCAAACCAAGCTTTATCAATCAAACCACAAGCTTACACACCATCAACAGCTAGCTAGCTGAATAATTTAAGAAAGTCAAAGATGCAATCGGTTGACTTTTTTGGTTGTATGAACTTGAAGCAAGTTGATCACTATGGCTTTGTGCCAAACTTTGGCAACCAATCTTAGGAAACAAATGAGAAATAACCTACGTCTTCATGGTTGACCACCTGTGTACGTGTGAATGTAAGTCAATAATTTACTGAATGATGAATAAAAAAATAATTAAGGTTTAAACTTGATATAAATATATATACTATACTTTTAGGTAACACTGACTCACCAAGACAAAGATAATAGGGGTCCGTCTTGCCTTTGACATTGATGAAAATTGGAGAAACGTAGGTGTTCTTGGTTTTACAGGGGAAATGGCAACTAGAGTAGCTAAAATGGAGAATAAATATATTTATTAGGTGACTAATCCCAATTAATTAAATACGGAATTGGTTTATGACTCATATATTAGATATTTCCACAAATTCTTTAATTTGCTTCTAGTTGATCAAATATAATTAATAATACTAGAGGTATGGATGTAAACGAGCCGAGCAGACCTCGAACATGACATTTATCGAGCTAGATTCGTTTAGGATTTTCTAGGTTTGAGCTTGAGCTAACGAGCTCAGCTCTTTTAGGCTTGGCTTGTGTATTATTTTGAATACTTATTAAAAGAATATATATATATATATATATATATATATATATATATATATATATAGGTAAAAGTTCATTTAAAAATCATTTTTATTGCGAGAACCAATCTTAACCGTCCAATTCTCCCTCCTTCAATTGGATTGCCCACCCATGAATTTCTTACATGCACCCGGCCACACCCAATTCTCTCACGCACTTCATCCATGAATTACATTATCCGAAATGAACGACTAAGATTGGTTCTCGCGGTTCTCGCAATAAAAACGGTTCTCAAATGAACCCTCCCCTATATATATATATATATATAGAGAGAGAGAGAGAGGGAAGTTCCTTTGAGAACCAAAAAAATTGCGAGAACTGCGAAAACCAATCTAAACCGTCCATCTCAGTTTTCTTTTTTCAATTAGTTATATATTTATTTAATTATTAAAGGGCTTTTCTGTCTTTTTTGCATTGTCTGTTACGTTTTTCCTTCATTTTCGTTGATGATTATTCACCTTCCAGATTTATATGGATTCTTCATTCCTTGCTTACAAAATTTTTGTTCCAGATTTGATTCTTCTTCCCTAAATCAATTATAGGTTATTTCGACTCAATCAACATTTGTGTTTTCTTTGAGCTTGTTGTTTCTTCCATTTCAATTGTTGCTGAGTTTGTGTTCATTGCCTGCAACGGTTTAATCGTAATAATCGTGTCGATTTTTGTTGGTGATTGTCTTCCGATACTGGTCGTGATTGCCAACCGAGTTTGTTCAGGTTAGATGTAATTTTCTTTGCCTTTGTAGATGCTTTTAGATTAAAATATTCTTCAATTTTCAGTTTGAATAAACAGAGTATATATAATTGTCGTTGCCAGTTTATTTATCATTGTTAGGTTTTTCTATTTTTTTCATTTGTTGTATCTACCGAGTATCTATTTTTTCAGAATTAGGTTTCCCCTGTTACATCATGATAGTTTTTATGTTCTTTTTCTAATTACATGATATCAGTAACAATATACAGATGGAAGAAGAAAACGTCAATGAATAATTGGTTTTAACAAACAACGGTATGGAGATGAGAACCGAATTGAATGTGGATTATTCACTTATTGTAGGGAAGAATGATATCTATTAGGTTATCAATTTGAGTATTTATTTAGTAGCATTCAATTTGCAGTTGCATATGTGCATTGTTACTTGTATTTTCCAATATAATGTATTAGGATATGCATTAGGATATGTGATGTGCATTGCTATTTTGGGAGTTGCACATATGCAACGGTTCCTGTTATGACAGTTTATTACTTTGTTTGTTGTGGATGTTTTTTTTTGTTATACTATACACATGTTGCAACATTTTTTTATTATTTTTATATACACTTACATAATTATTAGTCATTTTATCTAAAAAAAATTTGTAGGTGGTTTTAAGCCAAGAAGATAGTATTGTTGTTTGCAATTGCAACCATTTTACTTGACATGGTTATCTATGTCATGTCATACTAATGGTAATTTTGTACGTAAACATGATTCTAAGAATTGTCCTACGAAGACAAAATCTAAAAAACTCTAGGAGTCTAAGACAGAGTTCGAGTCAGGATGAGATATGAGATCGGTTTCGACAATGGAAAATGAGAGCTCATTTGATGGTGTTATGGATGCTGATCGAACATAAATAGTTTTCTAGTTTTTTTTTTTTACCTTTTTAGTCATTTTTCACAATTTTTTTTAAATTTAGATATATCTATAATTTGTTACTAGCAGAAGGTACAGTTTATGAATTGTTTGATAAAGTTCTCATTTTTTTGTTACATATGTTCAACATAATTATAACGTAATCATTACAATTTTGCAATACAATAATTTTAAATTTTGCATTTCAATTCATTATCCATTCCAAAAATCCATAGACTTTTACTAGATACTTTTCTTTCATTTCTTGTTTTTTTTTCTAAAAGTTGCATACATGCAACATACCAATGTAACTAGCATAGACTAACTGTTAATCTATTTTTAATTTTTTGATAATCGTACTTTACAATTTTTATAATATGTAATATCTCATAGTCAGTACCTAATATAACACTTAGTGTCCTTTTTGTTTAAGATTAAGTTGCATAAGTGCAAACTCTATTGTGCAATCAATGTTACCAATTCATCATAATCTTGCAAAATCATATTTAAAACCTTTGTTACTTAAAAAAACCAATCTACTTTGTTCATAAATACAAACCATATCCAAGTACCAAAGTAACATAATGAAACCAAACTATTTTATAATTTAAGTAGGCAAAATACCATTCTTACATTTAGATCATAGTTCCAAAACAATATTCCTTACCTAGAAATTTAAAAAAAAAACCATATCTACTTTGTTCATAATACATCATAAACCACAAACTTTTTATCAAGCATTTGTTTTGTAACATTTATTTTTTCTTGCCTTTTTTCATCTTATCATCTTTTCCCTTTTTTTCCTCTTGTGTTTCTTTCGTCATTCTCTCAAACTCTTCCGCTTTCTTCACAACCTCTTCATGCACTATATTGATTTCTGATATTAGTATCTTCGTCGTGTACTTGTACCTCAATTTGTTTAATATTCCTCTCTGCATTTTGTTACTTTTGTCTAACCCGCAATGCCTTCCTCGTCCTTCATCACCCATATACGTTTCTAGATGACACATAGTAAAAACCCCACAGTCTGTTTGGTTTCTAACCGATCTCCACGACATGTTTAATATTTGTATCTTTTGTTAACGCATCATCAGTTGTTGACCCATCATCAGTTGTTGGATGTCAACCAGTTTCACATAGTCCACGAACAACGATTTCTACATATAAAAATCATATACACTTCTGTTATTACACATATGCATACGCATTTATATTACATATGCAAGTAATTTATACATTTAGTTTTGCACATATGATTATACATAGAAAACAGATTTGGATGTTAAAATGATTAAAAACAGAATAAACTATATGTTAATCTAGTTTTACATAAAGAGTTTACATATGTAAAGTATCATGAGTGCATTTGTCGCATACTGAATTAAATATTCACACATGTTTGCACATGTGAAATAAATAACAGGAAACTGAATCTAAAGTTCACATATGTGCAGAATAGGTTGGCAGGTGAAACATATTACAAAAAACAGAATAAACTATATGTTAATCTAGTTTTACATAAAGAGTTCACATATGTAATATGTAATATGTTAATATGTTGGACATTTGCAAATCAGTAGCCCATTAATGATTTTGTTCAACGACTTAATGTTATCATGTTGCATTTTTGTAACATATGTAAATAAATTGGTGTGTAACATATCCTAACTGATATATATGCAACAAATGTTGATAAGTTATATAAACATATGTTGCATATAGCTCATTAGTTGTTTGTTGCATATCATATCCACATCTTATCAACATATGTTGCATATAATTCATTAATCGTTTGTTTCAAGCCTCAATGACAAAAACTGACATATATGCAACAAATGTTGACAAGTTAAAAAAAATAGTTATATTTGCATTTGTTCAATATGATAGAGAATACAAAATAATACTTATGGTAAACTACATTTCCTTAAAAAGTTTAGCATATATCCATGATATGTTGGTAAGTAGCACAAAACAGTGGGTTATGAATGGTTGGTTAAATGTAAGCATCAATGTAAGCATTTGCTTTATGGTTTCTAAAAAAAGTTGTTAGCACAAAACAGCAGCTCATGAATGGGTTGGTTCAATACCTTCATGTTAATAAGTTGCATATATGCAACCTATTTTAAATAACTTGCAGATATGAATTCTGTACTGAACTGTACTCATACAAGTAGATTTTGCAATTGCATATATGCAACATAGTTACATAATTCGTAGTTATGCTCTTTTTCAAAGCTAAAATCCTACTACATCACCATTTTGTTCATTCAACATACCAAATGAAATCCAAGCATCATTATATCTAAGATTCTTTAGTACCAAATACCAAATACAGTTCACATAATCATATTCAGTTCTGATAAAAGGAAGCAAATTCAACAACTGAAAAACTCCAATTGGTGATTAACCTATTGCATCAATGTAAGCATTTTCTTCATGGTTGAAGATGTTTTAGTAACATTGAATATATCTTTAGTCATTTTTCCTTTATGAAACACTCTGAAATTACATAAAACCTAAATAGCAATAGGAAACCTGCGACTTTCAAATTTGCAATCAAAATAATAAAATTCGTTTAAGAAATACAACAATTTCAACCACGTTTTATGATTTTCATTAATGCATTAAGCTGAATACATCAATTTCATAGCAAAAAACCAGAAACTCACCTTCATATTTGTAGTTGAGAACATGGATTTCTTCGTCGCCTTTCTTCTAGGGCATAAACACAACTGAGCATAAAATTAGATGGATACAGAACTGAAGGATTGCGACTCTTCAAATCATGTTGCGTAAAAACCATTGTTCAAGTATAGGAATGATTTTGAATCCCAATTTTCTCGGTGGTTTGTTCTTCACTCTCCCATATCTTCTTCAATCAGGTGGTTTCCTCTTTTTTTTCCTTTTTTAATAACATAAAACACATGTGTAATTTTACATGAATACCCCACGAGTTCTTTTTTGGCAGGCTTACCTTTTGAATTATTTACCACTTTGTCATTCATTATTTTTAGCCATTGATCAAATATATATATGGTTCAGATTGGTTCTTGCAATTCTCGCATTTTTTTTGGTTCTCAATGGAACCACCCCCTATATATATAATATGAAATAAATAATTTTGCAAATGAGACTTGTTTAGGCTCGGGGTCTTAAATGAACACACTCTTTAAAGCTCGATCTTGGGCTCATTTACTAAATGAGTTTCGAGCTCATTAAAGCTCGGCTCATTTCAAGTATTTGACTATCCAAACTTGGGTAACTAGAGGTATCACTTAGCATGGTAGCGTCAGGTCTAGCAAAATTATATTTTGGGCTGAGTAATTTAAAAAAACGACCTCTAAATTTAAAAAAAGAGAGAGAGAGATTGGAAGAGATACTTAAAAGAATGAAAACGGTAGGAATTGAGGCCCGAGACTTATTTGTTTATTAAAATATTTTAACCAATTACAAAAGGTAAACTAGTCAAAATGACCTTTTTTTCAAAACGTTTAGAATAAAGTTTAGGATTTAGTTCACAAAAATATATCTAAGTTGTCATATTTTGGTATTGGAATTAAAAAATTTCTACTGTGTGTATCGAACTTTTAATTTGTCGCTATTGCGTGTATTAAACTTTCTATTGTATGTACTAAATTTGTAAGTTTTTTACTTTCTTATGTAACCAAAATACATACAATAGCAACAAATTAATAATTTGATATACACAATAGAAACTTTTAAAGTTTGATACACACAATAGAAAAACATGACATCTTGAATACATTTTAGTACACTAAACCCTAAAGTTTAAGAGTTAAAGATGTTAATTCTATATATTTAACCGTGATTTGCTCATTAATCTTCAAACTTTGTATTCTTTAGTTCCTTACCAATCATTTAGTTGCCATGATAGTTCTTAACACTGTCAAAAACTGATAACCATAACTTACGACTTAACCACTGCTATAGTGTAAATGTATCTTAAGGTAATCTGAGTTTTTAGCATGCACGTCCTTTGTTTGATGCCTCCCTAAATTTTCTTTAATCTGGTTAGTAGTACCACTACTAGGAGCCAAAAAAATAAATTTGAATACACAGATTTGATTGACTTGTGATATGTGCCACTAATACCTCCTTCTCGTATCTTGTTTATAGGGTACTGGTGCAACATATTTTGAAATTGCTTTCAATAACATATATGCCTATTTTATCCATGTAAACATATGTGTTAAAAGTGTATTTCATGTGAAGAATTCCTATATAATCTTCTAAGATAAATAAAACATATATGCCTATTTTATCCATGTAAACATATGTGTTAAAACTATATTTCATGTGAAGAATTCCTATATAATCTTTTAAGACAAATAAAATACCAACATGAATAAAATCTAGAGTTAATTTTATAAATGGCTCGTTAAGTATCCACAAATTACAAATTTGGTTCTTTTTTTAAAAAGTTACAAACTATATCCTTTTGTTAAAGGTATTAATTAGAGTAAATTACTGATTTGGTCCCTGTGGTTTGGCAAAAGTCACTATTCTGGTCCTTTAGATGTAAAAATGACTTCAATGGTCCCTGAGTATGTCAATTTGTAACGATGTAAGTCCTTTATCAAACGGAAGTTTGTTTGGAGGCGTTAGTGAGATAAAAGCAGGGGCATTTTAGACAATTCCTTCATTTCTCCATCAATGTGTCATTTAAACTGACACCACCTTTCACCTTTAGTCCATATCGTCAGTTACGTTGCAGACACACATTTCCCTCCAAAAGCTCACTCTCTTCTTCTTCACCCCCATTCACCTCTTTTACAAGGTTTCATGCAACCCTAATCTCGCTCACAAGATGGTGATGTCAATCTGGGATATAAGACAAAATGGCATTTCGAATGCTGATCTCTTATCTGTGTACGGTAAGGAATCATCAATGTTGTTTGATTATGGTGTTGATCCTCATCTTCGTAAGTTTAACCTAATCTCTTTAAGCTTTGAAATTTTGCAGAGGCTAATCCTGGATTTTTCTCTTTAAAGATACACCATGGTGGTGTGTTTACAACTAAGAAGCCCTGTAAGTATGTTAATGGTAGAATAACTTATGTGGATATGATAGACATTGATGCATTCTCAATTCATGAACTCGATTTTATGATGAAGGATTTGGGTTATACTGGTAAAGACCTCATGCATTATCATTTTCTTACTCCAGAACTAACCTTAGATTATGGGCTACATGCTTTGGGTAATGATAGTGATGTCCATATTTTGATTGAGCATATAGGAAAAGAGAAGTTCGTCCCTGTTTATGTAGAACATGGTCACACTAATTTAACCACCTATTTCAAATCACCCCAATCATCTAAGGTTAGGATTGAGGAAATAGTAGATGAAAATAGTGAAATACCAAAGAAAACCAAAAAACCTAAAAAAGCCAAAAGGATGCTGCTTGAATGGTAGGATCCTGTGGAGAATGAAACTCAAAATAGTTGTATGGGGCAAACCGATATTAGGCAGGCAAGTAATGTAGGAAATAATGTGGCTACTAATGAAACAATGGTATTTACCCAATAGCCTATGCAATTGTTGAAGCAGAAACTAGCCAATCTTGGAAATGGTTTTTAGAATGCCTTGGTGATGATCTTGATTTGGGAAGAAGATCTAATTTCACCTTCATAACAGACAGACAGAAGGTAACATTACAAGTCCCTTTTATTTCTGTTTTTAACAATTTTAGTCCTTTTACTATAACATTTACTTTTACAGGGTTTAATTCAAGCAATTGCAAGTGTCTTCCCTTGTGCTGAGCACAGGTACTGTCTTAGACACTTGCATGAGAATATGAAGCTTCTATGGAGAGGAAGAGCATTCAAAGACCACTTGTGGAAGTGTGCAACAGCAACAACAATCCAACAATTCACTAAATGCATGGATGATCTTAAGAGTTTTAATGAAGGAGCTTACAAATGGTTGGCACAGATACCACCTCAACATTGGTCTAGATCTCACTTCTCAGGTATGTTTCTATTTTTTACTTGATAGTTTGAATGTTGTTAGATACATGTGTAACAATTATTGTTACTTTTCTAGCGAGGGCCAACTCTGATGTGCTATTGAATAACATGTGTGAGGTTTTCAATAAGCAGTTAGTTGAAGCTAGAGATAAACCAATAATCACAGCTTTAGAGTACACTAGGGAATATCTGATGAAAAGGATAGTTAATGTGTTGAAAGTGATAGACAAATGTGAGGGGCCACTTACACCATCAGCTTCTAAATTGTTTGATGTGATCAAGGTTGAAGCTAGTAAATACATTGTCTTATGGAATGGGGGGACAAAGTACCAAGTAAGTGGGCCTTGGGGAGATCAGTGTGTGGTGGATATGAGTCAAAGGACATGTACATGTAGAAGGTGGGAATTAACAGGCATGCCATGTAAACATGCAGTGGCTACAATTTGGAATATGGGCATGAGTGGACAGACTGTTGGGTTACCTGAATCATATGTTAACCCTGTGTATTGGTTAGAAACCTGGAAAAAGGTTTATTGTTTTAGAATTGATCCAGTCAAAGGAAGGAGTAAGTGGCCAAAATCAAACATTCCTACTACACTACTACCACCTAAACATCACACTCCCGTAGGAAGGCCAAAGAAATAGAGAAGAAGAGCAGCAGATGAGGGTGAGAAGATGGTTGTGGGTGGTAAGTTGATAAGGAGGTTAAAGACTGTAACTTGTGGGAAGTGTGGTAACACTGGGCATAATCAAAGAGGTTGTAGAGGACAAGGAGGCACAAAACCCACTCAAGGCAGTACTAAAGCAAGTGCAAGTAGTAGTCAAAGGGCAAATTCTAAATCAAGTGCAAGTGGTGGCCAAAGGGCAAATCCTAAAGCAAGTGCAAGTGGTGGTCCAAGGGCTAAAAGGAAAGCAACAAGTGAAATTGGGTATTTAACTGAAAATGTTGCAGCTTCAAGTGCAAACAGGAAAGCCACACCAAGTTCAAGAGGATTGAAGAAATCTAAAGCTAATGTAGATGGGTCAATTGGAGCAAAGAAACCATGATGTTTATTTCCTATTATCTTTATTTTGGATAACATTTTCAGTGTAATGTTTAATTAACTATGCTTGACATTGTACTACCTATCTATCTTTTGGATATTATGTGTTTGACTACTATGTTTAATTAATTATGCTTAACTACTATGGATATTATGTGTTTGACTAGTATGGTTTAATCAATTTAGCTTTTCATTCACCCCTGTGTTTGACAGTGCTAAAACTTCATTCACCCATGTGCTTGACTACTGTCTTTGTTTTATTACAACCATTGCCTACATTTTGCTTGTTAAAACTTCATTCACCCCTTTGCTTGACCACTGTCTTTGTTTTATTACAACCATTGCCCACATTTTGCTTGTTAAAACTTCCCTTTGCTTGACCACTGTCTTTGTTTTATTCATCCACCCCTGTTCTTGCCCACATTTTGTTTTATTACAATCATTACACATTGTTTTGAGTTGATAATAGATTATTTCCCATCAATTTGCTTATCAAAAACTACAACCATTGCATTGCACTAACTATTGATTCCAAATACAATCTTGTATAGCCATAAGCACCAATTCATTAAAATTACCAACAAAACCTACAAATTTGCAAATTTGCAGTGGGTCTATTTGTCAAAACCATACATTACAAAAGCAACCATTAGAAAAACTTTAAACTAACATAATATAAATAGCAATCCCTACCAAGCTACACAAAAACAAAAACTTAAATTTTCTTGCTTCACTTTGTGCAACTTGGATCTTTGCTTCAAGTTCATTCTTTGACCGAAGTAATCCAGGTATGATTTGAACCGAACGAGGACACATAGGGGGATCGACCCACCCCATGAATCTGCAATCCGATCCCTTCAACAACAACAAAAGGGCTAAATTTAGGCTTTTAGCATTAAAAAGAAAATGGCTTATAACCAAATCACTAACCTGTTGTGGACAAGAGTAGAATCGACGACCAGGGTTTTGAGATGTCCACGATGTTCTCACCATTGCTTCTCTTCCACACCAACATAAAGCCATTATCGAAAGGTAGAATCAAGCTCCTGTTAGAAAAATGGCGGGTGGGGAAAATGGCGGGTGGGTGAACTGATGAAGAGAGGGAGAAGATCTGAGCAAAATAGTGACTTTTAAATAGGGAAATGTATACACCTTTTAGCCATTGAAAAGTCATTTTTACCCTTTGAAAAAGTCAACTAACGCCTCCAAACAAACGTCCGTTTGATAAAGGACTTATATCGTTACAAATTGACATACTCAGGGACTATTGAAGTCATTTTTACATCTAAAGGACCAAAATAGTGACTTTTGCCAAACCACAGGGACCAAATCAGTAATTTACTCTATTAATTAATGAAAGGATAGAGTTTGCAACTTCTTAAAAAAAAGACCAAATCTTTAATTTGTGAATAGTTAAATTACTATTTGTGAAAGTACTCAAAATCTATTAGATAATTTTGATTTAAATAAAAGATTTTAATTATTAAATCAGAATCATCTATTTTATTAAAAATTGAAATCTAATTTTAACTTTTCTTGATCAAATTGGATTCAATTATGACCTAAATCAAAATTATTAAAGATAATTTCACATATGTATGTTTTAAACCTTAAAAATTGTATTTGTTCACCATAATTTACATATATCAAATTCACCGCTGGTCTAGGGTATTGATGTTGTTTGTTGTCATTTTTTGAAACACTTATTTCTTTCATATTTTATAATTATTTAATATTTTTATTAATGTTTAATATTTATAATTTTTTAATTTAATTAACTTGTGTATTACACAGACATTTAATCTAGCATTTAAGAAAATAATATAGAGAAATAATCGAAATGGGCATTTTCTATAGTAATTTACTATTTTAACATATAATTCAAAGCAAGATTTCTACCAAGGCATCACGTATTCATCTCGGTTATAATCTACTCTTTTTGCCCAAAAAATTTTTGCATGAGAATTTTTTTGTTGCTTTTTGTATAACTTTTTTACCTTTTCCGTTTCTCTTTTGGTCTATAATTTTTTTGAACCAAAAATTTTAGTCAAAAACCTTTATCGTATGCTTATTTCATTTTATTAGCATATATACATGTATTCTTATTTGGTTTACTTGTCATTAATATAATTATTGTATTCTAAAACAATATAAAGACGATTGAATTGTTAACTATTAAGCTTCACCGAGATGAAATACCAAGTAGAGTAGGCGATTTAGCTATCATAATCGACATGATTATAGTGATCAAAAAACATATGACGATTTTGATTGTAACTCAATTAAAATTATGGTATTTTTTGATGAAAATCTTACTCAAAGCGATAATATAAATATTTAAATAATTGCATAAAATGATAAACAAAATTTAAAAGATTGTGTAGATTTTGTGATTTTCCCAAGATCGAAAATAATGCACTTAATTTGTTTTTAATTATTATTATATTATTCAGAATAAAGTTTGGTACGGTATCATATAGCTTATTGACGTAGTTCCATTTTGTTTCGGTCAGAAAGGAATGGCCTAAAAGATTATGTACATGATTTTTGGAGTTTGTCTGAATATTGTTTGCTTACCAAGTTATGAAGAGACCTTTATTACATGCCAAGAAAAGTAGAAAACAATATTACATTTTTTTATATTAAATTCCACCTTAAAAACGTGGTATAGCTTCGTCCAACGTTTTCTAATATTTAATTTTAGGGTTTGATTTTCGAAAATGTATTGAAGTTGTCGTATTTTCTATTATGTGTATTCAACTTTCAATATTATCATAAATGTAGTGAAGTTTCAAATTTTACCATTAAGTGTATCATGGCCTTTGATATTAGGCCACTATCAGGTCACTATGTAAATAATATATTTTTAAAACTTTAATATATTAAATGATAGTTTTCAATAATAATTTAGTATTAAAAAATATATCAAAATAAGAAAATTACCTTGTTACCCAACAAACAAGTTTCCCAATACTACTAAATAGTATATTTTGAAACTTTAGTACATTAAATGGTAGTTTCAAAGTTAGATACACACAATAACAAAATGTGACGACTTTGATGCATTTTTGAGAACTAAAAATTCTTAATATTTTTATACATAGAATGATGATGTCGTAAAAAAGTTTATATATGTATAGACGACCAAAAGCGTCTGGAAATAGGAATACCTCGTTAACATGCATGTTATAAGGCCACAACAAAGATGTGGATTTGGTGATGCTATTCAGCATGGTTTGAAATTTTAGTACATTAAATGGTAGATTTCAAAGTTAGATACACACAATAACAAAATGGGACGACTTTGATGCATTTTCGAAAACTAAAAACTCTTAATTTATTATACATAGAATGATGATTTCTTAGAAAAGTTTATATATATAGACGACCAAAAGCATCCAGAAATCGGAATACCTCGTTAACACGCATGTTATAAGGCCACAACGACAATGTGGATTTGGTGATGCTATTCGGCATGGTTTGAAATTTTAGTACATTAAATGGTAGATTTCAAAGTTAGATACACACAATAACAGAATGTGACGACTTCAATACATTTTCGAGAACTAAAAACTCTTAATTTTATTATACATAGAATAATGACGTCTTAAAAAAGTTTATTAACCAAAAGCGGTCTGGAAATCGGAATACCTCGTTAACATGCATGTTATAAGGTCACAACGACAATGTGGACTTGGTGATGCTATTCAACATGGTTTGTTACTCGCTCATAATTCTAACATAACAGGCTCTGCTTTTTTTTTCAAAAAAATGGTACGCAATAAAAATAATTTTGTGTGAATCTAGTGATGATAACTATTACTGCGGAGTTAGAGTATCTTCAGTAATAACTATGATTGTCAATTTTTGACACGTCACGAACCGGCCCGACAAAAAGTGACAAACACGATAGGTAAAAATGTGACACGATTTTGACACGGAAATAATAATCCGATAGTGACCCGAATGACACAACAAAGATAAAATCATAAAAGTTTTTATAATGGCATTGGACTACACCTGTACTGGAAACTTAAATCATAGTAAATTTTTAACTTTTTTTCCCTTTCATTCTCATTTATCAAAACGAATAATGTTGTCATTGCAGTACTCTTTCCCTCTTGTCATTCATCTCTCAGTCTCGAGTCTTGTTGTCGCCCCTTACTATCTCATGTGGATTGCTGAACCATGGAAAGAATTTCAAAGTGATTTATTAGGGTTGTACAATTTTAAACTGTAAATAAAATTTACAATTTTCGTTTGTAATTCATTGTCCTTTCTTTGATTAACTACATCTTCGAAAATCGAAAGATTAATCATCCAACACATTTGGTCGAAAACGGATCAAAATAAAACACGACACAAGAAAAAATAATACAACATGAGAATAAATTGATCAAACACGAGTCAACACAAACTTAATGACCTAAAACAAAGATTAACATTGTTCATATATATATATATATATATATATATATATATATATATATATATATATATATATATATATATATATATCGTGACAACAATCCAAAGCATGATAGCAAGAGTTTGAGAATAAATGGACATGAAAAGTAATGAAAAAAAAAAAAGTTTAAAACCCACTTATTCATATACCTGGTTAGTATAGTTCCACATGATCGAGCCTATCACCTGCTTAATTAGTTCATATATATATAATATAATTGACATATGAAATTGGAGTCTACGTTTTATTTCCTTCAACAGTCTGCATCGCTTAATAAGCCCACTTACACTACTTAGTCGTCATCATCATCTTCTTCATTCATTTATTTATTTATATTTATATTGAAAAACAATTTTTTTATTTTTTTATTGATGCCTTCTTACTTTTCATTTTTCAAGTATTAACTCTAAGGAATGTGGCATTAGATGGTATGTCCTAAATACAAATATAAATAAAATTATTATAAATTATAATACGTAATCACTAATCAAATCCACACCACCTACGGCATACCAATCAGGTCATTCATATACCTACCATTTCTATCTATATACAAAATTTGTTTATATGTTAACAGTTGCAAAATGTGTTACATTTGCCCCTGCAGTTTTCTAACAATATTTCTGCATCTCGCACGTTTCTCACACATAAATTTCCCAAATTTCAACTAATTATTTCTCTCTCTCTCTATATATATATATCCCAATTTAGTTTATAAATGGTCAGTTGCAACATTTGCCCCTGCCTTTATCCGTATAATATTCTAACCACAATTTGTTAATTTCACACGCCTTTCTCTTTATATTCACATCCAATGGTAAAAGTTTATGGGTAAAATGTGTTATATTTAAATGTTGTCACACTCACATACTCACATACTTCTATAAGTTAACAATTGCAAAATGAGTTATATTTAGATATCGTCACACTCACATACTTCTATAATAAATAAATACTAAAATAAAAAATTACCCTTCATTAAACATGTATGTAAGTGTGCAACACCTAACTCAGGCACTACAGCTGCACACATCCTTTTCTCAAAGTTTATTATTCTATATAGGGCTACCTTATATATATAGGCAAAAGTTTAAACGAGAACTGTTTTTCGTATGAGAACTATTTTTAACGCCATTAATGACTCATTAATAAGGGTATTTTGGTAATTTATATATTTATCCAATCATGAATTGCGTTCGGATGAGCTGTCGTTAATTTTCGAGGCTTGATTTTCCCAAAATAACCCTTATTAATGATCCATTAATGAGTCATTAATGAAGCATTAATGAGCCGCCAAAAAATCTTAGCCGTTGATTAAGTTTAATCAAGGGCTAAGATTGGTTTTCGCAGTTCTCGTACGAAAGACAGTTCTCGTTTAACTCTCCCCTATATATATATGATAAAATGGAATTTCGATTTGATGTTCTATTGAATTGCGAATATGTGCCTATCCTAATTAATTCATATGTTAATTGCGATTCCACCTTAAGTAGCCTAATTGGCTAATTGCGATTCAGTTTTCTTTATGACTTGAATTATGATTCGAATTAGTGAATTAGAATTGTGATTAGTATACTTGAATGGCAATTGAAAGTAGAATTATAAATTATTCTCTATTTTTATCTCAATTTTGGTCCCCGTTATTCGATAACTTATTAGGGTTCGTTTACCCTTTAGGTAGCTCGTTAATCCTTGGCTTCTACTTTTAGGACTCCAGGTGTCTTCAGTTTTTCTAAACCGAGTACAAAAACAACTATTTTCGAAGGCTTTCATCTAATTTGACTTGAATGACTATTTGTTGACTACTTGACTACGTGAATTACACTATTTGATATGATATGCATGTGTACATGATTTAATTAACGATTTTGATTTATATATGCATGCTTGAACTTAGAGGACGGGGGTAGATACCTTTCATGCTCTTAATTTATGATTACTGGCCTAGTTGGACGTTATACCTCCTAGAGTAAAGTGCTAACCAATATGAGTCACCGGGTAGCGATTGAGGTCATACGCAGAATATCACGAGTGTGCGAGGAGGAGATTGACGGTTGGCCTCCATTTGTACTTGCACACTAAACGACAATGCGTTGTACTTGTACCCCGTACAGTCAGAGTAGCGAAAGTGGAGATACTCTTTGTATCTATGTTTTAGGTAGGAGTCGCGACCCACTTGATGCATAGGTTGGTCGGGCACGTGAGTAGTGAACTTGCGAGTTTCCTTATGGGTTTGGACTCTACAGTAGGAATACTTTCACGATATATGATATGATACATGATATGATTATGATTATGATTACGATTACGATTATGATGATATGATGACCATGATTGATACGAATGGTATTTGACCCAATATGTGTTATATGATACGTGTACGGATCAAATACATGACCGGTCAGGTGTGGTTAATTAATTATTATCATATTCGATCTAAACTACCGTTTTATGGTTTTCGTATTCTAACTCACATTGATTTATGAGACGTAAGCTGACACTTGTTTCTTGAAATGTGTCCTGTACTCGATCATGCAGATGGCTTAAGAGTTTGAAGGGTTGGGTGGGTAGTTGAATTTTAGATATGATATTATTTGAACATTCGTTAATTATTTATTTAATTTGATTGAACAACGTAACAAATTTGATTATGATGTAAATGACAAAAACCATATGCTTACTATGATTAACTTATGGGTTTAGTTACTTACGATCATCATTATAAGGTTGATTATTGTGGTTATGTTTAAAAAGATTCCGTTTAGTTAATAACATGTTTCTTTATATTTGTTAGGATTTATATGATGATTCATTCACTTTGCGGTGCAACATATCAATAACACATAAAGATAATCATGTCTCCAAAGAATGATCATTCATTGATACACTTACATGTGGAGAAACGGGTGTTTGAGTAGTTTATAAGAAAATGTTTTGTTCTTTTGAGTAATGGGTTGGATGCTCCAATTTCGACCACCGGAGTTTTGCTTGATAACCAAACCGCGATTTGGTAGTACGGAGTTTCACACATGATAGGCGATAGCCCCGACATTCCTTTTATGTCGCATGTTTTACCTCATTTAATTGAGCAAAGTGATCGAGGTTCAATAGTTTATCAAACGAGGACACAATAGTTACATTGCGTATTTTATCTCTTGTCATTATACCAACGAACTTCTGAAATGTTAAAACTACTACATTTTTCGTTACTTGAAACAAACTCAAATTCATCTAAGAATATATTTTGTTGAAATTTGATAGCAAATTACTTAACTTGAATGTTGTCAAGTTTAGTGTCCCATATAGGAGGAGGGAAAGGATTTGGGTGTGTTTATAAGGGGTTTCACTTCCTTATCATTCAAACTAAATGGTGGGGGTCTAGAAGGGGACTCCCCACACGCGCGCCTAGCCGTGAGCCGCGTGCCCGCGAGTGGCGCGTGTAGGCGCACTTTGCAGGACGGGTTCGTGGTTCGGTTACGGTTACTTCATCCGTGTGAGACGGGTCGGTTTGTTCGGGTTTGACCCGACCGGAATTCAAATTAAGATACCGGGCTGTCGAGTTCTTGTTTGAGGCAGCATAAATCCTGGGTTTATTTACGTTTGAGGCTTACAACGAGAAGGGCAACTTAAACACTTTTAAGGACAGGAGTTTCTTCCGTGTAGTTTTTGAGGTTTTGATTTCTTCTTGTTCTACGAATCAGGTTGGTGTTAATTTCTGTGTATTGCTTTAAATAGTCCGATAACGGGACACTCCCCTTCTACCTTTCTTTTACTGCTTTGATCGAGTAGGATCAATCAGTAGTTGGCAATCATTTGGTAACTATTAAATAAAATCGGACTTATTATTGAGATACGAACAAACGGGTTGTTGTTAATATTATATTTGATATAATACGTTTGTTCATATCAGCTTATTTATATTTATTGTTAATCTGAAAATCGTATTTTTTAACAATCTTAAAGGTGTTTATTTCAATAGTTTTATTAGTAAAACTATTTTTTCTTAGTTGAATCAGATTAACAACCACAAATGGACGTTGAATTGCCGTCTGCCAACTTCCGCTTGATGAATCAAGAATTCGTCAAACTTGACCGCTTTGATGGGCAAAACTACACCCGTTGGGTGGAGAAGGTCTAGTTCATGCTGATGGTCTTGAAACTTTACTACATTCTGGACCCAACTCTGCCTCCCATTCCTGGGAATCCCACTCCCGCGCAGGGGAGTGAACCGGATCAGAAAGTAATTTCTGATCTGGAAAAGCAGAGGATGAGGAGGAAGGAGGATATGTGCCTGGGGCACATCAAGAACTCACTCTCTGACCGCTTGTTAGATCTGTACGCGCAGGTTACATATCCGAGGGACTTGTGGAAAGCGCTAGAGTTGAAGTATAAGGCACATGAAGAAGGTACTAACAAGTATCTTGTGTCCAAATACCTAGACTTTCATATGGTTGACGACAAACCGATCTTGGAGCAAGTGCATGAGCTCCAAGTTCTAGTCAACTAGATGAATGCGCTTTCAATTGCCCTCCCAAAGCTCTTCCAAGTTGGAGCAATCATTGCGAAATTGCCACCTTCTTGGAAAGATTTTTCCAAACGCATGATGCACAAGTCTAAGGATTACAGCTTGGATGACCTGTTGAAGCACCTCCGTATTGAAGAGGAAACGCGCAACAGGGACAAGCGTAATAAGGCTAGTTCGAGTGTGCATCATGTTGCTGGAGGGTCTGGGGCTAAGAACAAGCAGCCGTGGGGACAGAATAAGGGTAAGAATCTTGGGCCTAACAAGCCTAACTTCAAGAAACCGGCCAATCAGCAGAACAAGACCAACTTCGCCAAACAGCCGAAGAAGACTGGACCCTGTCATGTCTGTAGAGAGACCGGCCACTATGCAAGGGAGTGCAAAGATCGAAAGTCCGGGCTTGCTGCGAATTCGGTTGATGGTGGGGAAAATCTGGTAGCTAATGTGAACTTTGGAGAAATCTTCATGATTTCCTCAATAACCCGGGCAAGAGCGGCTCGGGGTTGGTTCGTGGACTCTGGGGCCACAATTCATGTTAGCGGACAGAGGGGTGACTTCCACACCTACACTCCGGCACCTCCGGGAACCCACGTGGTTTGCGCGGATGGTCATCGGGCTGAGGTGTTGGGTTTCGGCGACATAACGATGAGGTTTAAAAGGGGTCGCACGGTTACTCTCAGCAAGGTTCTTCATGTTCCTACTATCCCCAAAGGGCTTGTTTCTGCACACAAGTTTGACCAGGGTGGTTTCAAGATGGTGCTTGAAAATGGCCGCATTGAGATCAGCAAGAGTGGAATGTATGTTGGGAAGGCAGTGTCTGTGGGGGGCATGTATCGTTTGAGTCTAGCTAGTGATAGTGAGGTTAATAATGTAATCGTTTCTGGTGTTGGTAGTAATGATGTAACTTCCAGTGTTGGAAGCAATGATGTAACTTTCCCGTTTGCTAATGAAGTTGATTATGTTGGTTCTATGTGCACAAGACACAAATTAATACGATATTACTGATAATAAATAAGCCCATAGGGTCACACATTTACAATCAATGGACACCAATTACATATTTGGATATGATTTAAATATGTTTCCAACTCGTTATATATATATATAAGTATATATGCATTGTTGCATATTGTTATTTATGTGAAATAATAATATCACTCTTGTATATTGATACAAGATAATGCATATGAAATACATAAATATAAACATATGATTTTATATATGTATATATATATATATATGTATAAATATATATTTGTTACAAGTAAATTGTTACTAGTAACAAATTATATAAATGCATGTATATCTTTGTTACAAGTAAAGAGTTACTAGTAACAATCAAGTATGTATATAAAATACATGTAGATGTATTTTATACTTAGTATGACATATCTAGTATACTCTTTTATATAAATTGAAAGAAAACTAGAAATGCTTACAAGTATCACAAAGGGGGTCCATTTGAGGTTGCTTGAAAAATTGACTAACCTAGACATGCATGCATGAACAAGTGAAGCAAAAAGAGCAAAGGGGACCCCCCCCCATCCCCTTGCTACGGCCGAAACCAAGCAAGGGAGGGGCCTCCCTCTCTTGCTTTGCTTCTTGGCTTATTTTAAGTGTTCATGCATGGCTCTTTTGTGTACAAGTTTATGCTACCACCTTTCCTTGAGTTCTTAGAAAAGTTCTAAGTGTTTGATACTTGAAAACATCCTTACTTTGTAGTATTGGTGTTCTTCAAGTGAGCAAAGTGTGGTGCTAGAATACATACTCATATACATACATAGTAAGTTCAAGAAGAAGAACAAGAGGTTGTTGCTTGCTTGCTTGAATTCCAAAGGGTTGGAGAGACTAGCATCTTGGAGGTGTTGGATTCATTGATTTTGTGGATACCTTGGAGGAAGTCTTCTCTTGGCTTCTCATAGATCAACTACTTCTTCAACGGTTTACTCACGCTACAAAGGTTGTAGTTCTAAACACCCTATGGTTGTTTTGTTTCTTAAGGCTTACATATGGATCATTGGTGGGGAGTTTTTAAAAGTTTAAAATTGTTGTTCATGCTTCCGTTGCTAAAATATATTTTGAAAAACCGAACAAACCCCAACAGTGGTATCAGAGCCACTTATGTATAGTTTTAAGAAACTTTTTGAGTATGTATTGTTTTAAGAAAATGGACAACTTTTCTTTTGTTAGAAAAGTTGTGGATTTTCTTGTTGGCAACTTATATATGTTTATATATTTATTTTGGGAAACAACCAAACCACATGCATGTTTGGTTGTAAAAGTTGCCTAAATATCAAGTGTTGATATATATGTTTGTTTGAGTGTATGTTGTGCATAACAAGCCATAGACCTTTTGTGATGTGTTGGAAATTCGATTTGGTTGTAAAATTATTTTTTCATTTGGTATGTAATAATAATTTTAGTTTTGTTTCATCTTGTTGTATTTTGTAAGTAGTAGAATAGTTTAGACTAGTTTACTTTTATAAAAATGTAACAAGATGAAGAAATGACCAAGTTGGAGTTTTCAAGTGTGGTGGAGTCAACCATGGAGGCTTGGAGTCATTTGCACTACAAGGAGTTGTTTTGGCAAGTGGGAGCTTCAAGTTCATCACAAGAGGAATATTTGGTCCTTAGTTATGACTTGGTATTTTTGTATGGCTCACAAAAATACCACTTAGGATAAATGGCTTGGTTATGCACTTATACATTTGTGTGTGTTTATGTTTATATTATTATGCATGGTTGAAAATAGGATTTTTGCATGCTAGATAATATTTTTACATAATATAAATCACACAATGGGAGTTTGGTATTTTAAGTTGACATAACATAAGATGTAAAATGAATTTTATATAAAAGGAGTTTTGTAAAGATTAAAATTCATTATGTCAAAATATATATATATATATATATATATGAGTTTTATAAAATAGAGATTTTAAAACTCAACCAAACTCCATTCAAGCTTAATAATAAAATGGTTTTATTACAAGCTAAAATTGGTCGTATTTGCGCGCTCGAAACTACACACGTTAATATAGGATATTAATACTAGTTTAAAATTGAACGCGTTGAGAGTTCGTAAAATATGGATTTTAAGAATACTCAAGACCAATATATATATAAAATATGGTTTTATCAAAACGTGGACTTGTTATTGTATGCATGCAATACTAGTCGCACGACTCGTTTTGTTTTATTTAATAAATATACAAAACGGTAAAAGCCCTTTTTCAAAACGTAAGTCTATGCCATCCCATTTTAAGACACTCGCTTGTTGCAACGACACTCACGTGGAGAGAGCATTAGCCAAACGCGTGGATTGTTTTTGTAACAATCGAGGTGTTTTTCCGCGAATTCCATGAACGTCTTGGGCCGGAAATTCACCGTCTTGAAATAGGACGACTTAATCGGAATCTTATTACGGAGAGAGCATTAGCCAAACGTAAGGAAGCCCGAGGCATAGATGGGATCAAACATGCCAAAATTGACAATCGTTGTCTAGGATCCCATAAAGATCTAGGAATTACATACGAGATGTAATTGGTAAACGTTACCTACCTTGTTGTTTTAACTTGATGGAGAGAGCATTAGCCAAACATTCAAGGTTAAGTTCAACTTGGATCCTAGCCTTTAAAAATTAAAGAATTTTATAATTCTAAAGGGTATTAATTATTAAAGGATTAAATATCAAAAATACTAAATTGAACTTTGTTAAATTTTGTAGATGGCCCCTAACTTAACTACGCCCGTTAACAACTTATCTCTTCGTTCAATCCTAGAGAAAGAAAAACTCAATGGTACAAATTTCTTAGACTGGTATCGTAACTTGAGAATCGTTCTTAAGCACGAAAAGAAATTGTACGTACTTGAGGATCCCGTCCCTGAGGAACCTCCATTGACTGCGGCCAAAGCCGTTAGGGATGCTTGGGTGAAGCATTCCGACGACTCGGTCGAAATTTCATGCCTCATGCTTGCTACCATGTCTCCGGATCTTCAAAAGAACCTTGAGGAGCATGGAGCATATGAGATGCTTGGCCAGCTTAAGGAAATGTTCCAAAAGCAAGCGAAGCAAGAACGCTTTGAGGTCACTCGAGCTTTCCATGCATGTAAGATGGAGGAAGGTCAATCCGTTAGCGACTATGTGCTAAAGATGAAAGGATACATTGACCAGCTTGCTAGGCTTGGATCTCCCATAACCAACGAGTTTGCACAGGATATGATCCTTAACTCGTTGACCAAAGCCTATGACCAATTTGTCATGAATTATAACATGAACAATTGGGAGAAATCTGTCTCAGAGTTGCATGGGATGCTTAAAACTGCTGAGAGTAAGATTCCAAGCAAAACACCTCAGGTCTTGATGATTCAAGAAGGGAGAATCAAGAAGAAAAAGATAAACAACTCAAAAGGGAAGGGCAAGGAAAAGGCAAAGGGAAAGGACAAAGGCAAGCAAGTTGCCAAGGCTCCTACACCCAAGACGGCGGGAAAGGTTCCCAAGAATGACCCGTGTTTTGAATGCGGGGTGGTAGGACATTGGAGGCGCAATTGTCCAACCTACCTTGCAGAGTTGAAAAGGAAGAAGGCTGGCGAGGCTAGCACTTCAGGTATATATATGATTGAAATGTATACTTTTTCCATTAATTCCTGGGTATTTGATACCGGTTGTGGAACTCACATTTGTAACAATGTGCAGGGGTTGAGAAAAAGTAAGCTGCTGAAGCCAGGCGATTTGGATCTCCACGTGGGCAATGGAGCAAATGTTGCTGTTGAAGCCCTTGGAACTTTTGAATTATTATTACCAAATGGCATGTACTTAATATTAAACAATTGTTGTTATGTACCTAGTTTAACTAGGAATATTATTTCAGTAGCTCGGTTAAGAGAATCTGGATTCATATTTGGTTTCGTTGATGATGGCATTCGTGCCTTCAAAAACGATATTTTGTATTTTGAGGCTCGGCCTCTTAATGGAATATATGAAGTTAATCTTAAAAGATCTCTTGATGATAATTCTATATATACCACTAGCACCAAACGACCTAAGCATGACTTAAGTCAAACATACCTATGGCATTGTCGACTTGGTCATATAAACAAGAAACGCATTGCAAAACTTCAAAAGGATGGAATTTTAAAATCAAACGATTCTAGCTCATTTGAAGTTTGCGAATCATGTTTATATGGAAAGATGACTAAGGCTCCTTTCTCCGGTTCAAGTGAAAGAGCCAAAGATCTATTAGGAATCATACATACGGATGTATGCGGTCCTTTTAGATCAATGTCTAGGGATGGTGATAGATACTTCGTTACATTCACCGATGATTATAGTAGATTTGGTTATGTTTATTTGATGAAACATAAACATGAAACATTTGAAATGTTCAAGCTGTTTCAAAACGAAGTACAAAATCAACTCAACAAAACAATCAAGGCTCTTCGTTCCGATCGAGGTGGTGAGTACTTAAGCCAAGAGTTTATGGATCATCTTAGTAATTGTGGGATTATCTCACAACTTACTCCTCCTAGAACACCACAACATAATGGTGTATCTGAAAGGAGGAACCGAACTCTACTAGATATGGTTCGGTCTATGATGAGCCGAAGTACTCTACCCTCGTCCTTTTGGAGTTATGCTTTATTAACTGCTGCGCGCATATTGAATATGGTTCCAACCAAGAAGGTAGATAAGACACCATACGAGATGTGGTATGGAAAGGTTCCAAACTTATCTTACTTGAAAGTCTGGGGTTGTGAGGCTCATGTACGACAAGAAGCTTTAAGCAAACTCGATCCTAGATCTATCAAATGTAATTTTGTGGGATATCCTAAGGATTCATTAGGATATTATTTCTACAACCCAGCTGAGAACAAAGTGTTTGTTTCTAGGCATGCCACTTTCTTAGAAAAGGAGTTTCTTTCGAAAGAGGCAAGTGGGAGCAATGTAGACTTTGAAGAAATTCAAGAACCACAAAATACAAGTCAGGTTGACACCAGCACTCAACAAACGGTTGTTGAACCTGAACAATTGGTTGTTCAAGAACCTACTGAAACACAAAGTGTTCGTAGATCTGGTAGACCTCGTCAAGAACCCGAGAGATACGGATTTCTCGTGTCCAATGATGAGATTTTCTTGGTAGACTCTTCTGAGCCTACTAACTACCAAGATGCTATATCGGATCCGGAATCCGATAAATGGCTTGATGCCATGAACACTGAGATGCAATCCATGTATGAAAATCAAGTATGGGACTTGGTTGATCTTCCTCCCAATAGTAAGACTGTAGGGAGCAAGTGGGTCTTCAAGAAGAAGACAGACATGGATGGAAATGTACACACATTTAAGGCAAGGCTAGTGGCGAAAGGTTTCACTCAAACTCATGGTATTGACTATGATGAAACTTTCTCTCCGGTAGCCATGATTAAATCTATTAGAATACTTATTGCCATAGCTGCATATTATGACTATGAGATATGGCAAATGGATGTCAAAACGGCTTTTCTAAATGGACACTTAAGTGAAGATGTCTATATGGTTCAGCCTGAAGGTTTTGTAGATCCTAAGTATCCTAATAAGGTGTGCAAGCTTAAAAGATCCATCTATGGACTAAAGCAAGCATCTCGAAGTTGGAATCTTCGATTTGATGAGAAAATAAAAGAGTTTGGTTTTATCAAATCAGAAGATGAACCGTGTGTTTACAAGAAAACTAGTGGGAGCGCAGTAGCATTCCTTGTCTTGTATGTTGATGACATACTACTCATTGGAAACGACATCCCGACCTTGCAAGACATCAAGTCTTGGCTTGGGAAGTGTTTCTCAATGAAAGACTTGGGAGAAGCCGCCTACATTCTTGGAATAAAGATCTATAGGGATAGATCTAGACGTCTTATTGGCCTAAGTCAAAGTGCATATATTGACAAAATCTTGAAACGATTCAAGATGGAGAATTCTAAGAGAGGATTCTTGCCAATGGCACAAGGCACGGTTTTGAGTAAAGCTCAAAGCCCTAGCACAAGAGAAGAGCTAGATAGAATGAGTGAGATCCCATATGCTTCTGCAATTGGATCCATCATGTATGCCATGCTATGCACTAGGCCAGATGTCTCGTATGCTTTGAGCATGACGAGCAGATACCAGCAAAACCCAGGAGATAGCCATTGGATGGCAGTCAAGAACATTTTAAAATACTTGAGAAGAACCAAAGACATGTTCTTGATCTATGGGGGTTTGGAAGAAGATCTTTGTGTAAAGTGTTACACAGATGCTAGTTTCCAAACGGATCGAGATGATTCTCGATCACAATCGGGCTATGTCTTCGTTATGAATGGAGGCGCGGTTGCTTGGAAAAGTTCTAAGCAAAGTGTAGTTGCACAATCCACTACAGAATCTGAATACATTGCTGCTTCTGAGGCTGGACAAGAAGCTGCATGGATGAAGAAATTCATTGCTGACCTTGGGGTAGTAACAAGCATTCAAGACCCCATAGAAATATTTTGTGATAATGAAGGTGCTATTGCCCAGGTAAAAGAACCTAGATCACATCACAGCACCAAACACATCCTCAGGCGTTTCCACTACATACGGGATATAGTGGATAGAGGAGATGTGTGTATTCGCAAAGTTCATACAGATCAGAATCTTGCAGATCCTTTTACGAAACCTCTTGCCTCGACTAAGCATGAGTCTCATACTAGGGCAATAGGTCTTCGCTTTGCAAGGGATTGGATTTGAATTGTAATTTAGTATTTGGATATTTTGGAACATTATGACAATATCTATTTTATCTGAATGATGTATGGGATATGATCACTTCATTAATATATATTGTGTTCTTTATTAGCATGTTTTAAATCCATGAATAACTCTTTATTCTAAAACGTCCATAGTCGGTTATAACTATGGGAATAGTTATGAATTAAGACTAATGTGAATAAGTTGGTTGACTTTCATTCGTGATGAAAGTAGGCAAAAGGGTTTGCAGCCAAATTCACTAATGTTTGTTAGGGAACGAACATTGGACATGACCCGCTCTTAAGATCGCTTCATGGATCAGTGTCATAAGTAAATCTTGAGAAAAAGGTGGTATCTTTGTATCCTTAGACCTGAGACACATATTGGGACTTGAGTATGAGGAGTATCATGCTTTAATGTGGTTAAACGCTATCTTTAACCGGGTAGTTATAAAGGCCATCGTTAGGTATGATATGAGTCTTATAAGAGACGTATGTGGTCAAGATGGAATTTGTTTCTCTCATTTAATTGGGAGTATAATATCTCTGGGCCCTAAAACAAGTTGAACATTATATGAGAATTGATGACGATCCATGTCTCATGTTCAACGAGATGTTAAAACAAAGGGATAATTGATGACTTACCTATAACAACGATTTGTAGCTAGTGAGTTAACTTCGTTGGTGAAAGTGTTGATCAACACACATTATTTATTATTAGGGGCAATGGGATGTTGCTAGACGTTCTTACCATTGTCTATATCGGCTTAAGTTGTAACTTGTGCAAGTGGGAGATTGTTGGTTCTATGTGCACAAGACACAAATTAATACGATATTACTGATAATAAATGGCCGGGGTGAGGTTGAAAATGGCCGCATTGAGATCAGCAAGAGTGGAATGTATGTTGGGAAGGCAGTGTCTGTGGGGGGCATGTATCGTTTGAGTCTAGCTAGTGATAGTGAGGTTAATAATGTAATCGTTTCTGGTGTTGGTAGTAATGATGTAACTTCCAGTGTTGGAAGCAATGATGTAACTTTCCCGTTTGCTAATGAAGTTGATTATGTTGGTTCTATGTGCACAAGACACAAATTAATACGATATTACTGATAATAAATAAGCCCATAGGGTCACACATTTACAATCAATGGACACCAATTACATATTTGGATATGATTTAAATATGTTTCCAACTCGTTATATATATATAAGTATATATGCATTGTTGCATATTGTTATTTATGTGAAATAATAATATCACTCTTGTATATTGATACAAGATAATGCATATGAAATACATAAATATAAACATATGATTTTATATATGTATATATATATATATGTATAAATATATATTTGTTACAAGTAAATTGTTACTAGTAACAAATTATATAAATGCATGTATATCTTTGTTACAAGTAAAGAGTTACTAGTAACAATCAAGTATGTATATAAAATACATGTAGATGTATTTTATACTTAGTATGACATATCTAGTATACTCTTTTATATAAATTGAAAGAAAACTAGAAATGCTTACAAGTATCACAAAGGGGGTCCATTTGAGGTTGCTTGAAAAATTGACTAACCTAGACATGCATGCATGAACAAGTGAAGCAAAAAGAGCAAAGGGGACCCCCCCCCCATCCCCTTGCTACGGCCGAAACCAAGCAAGGGAGGGGCCTCCCTCTCTTGCTTTGCTTCTTGGCTTATTTTAAGTGTTCATGCATGGCTCTTTTGTGTACAAGTTTATGCTACCACCTTTCCTTGAGTTCTTAGAAAAGTTCTAAGTGTTTGATACTTGAAAACATCCTTACTTTGTAGTATTGGTGTTCTTCAAGTGAGCAAAGTGTGGTGCTAGAATACATACTCATATACATACATAGTAAGTTCAAGAAGAAGAACAAGAGGTTGTTGCTTGCTTGCTTGAATTCCAAAGGGTTGGAGAGACTAGCATCTTGGAGGTGTTGGATTCATTGATTTTGTGGATACCTTGGAGGAAGTCTTCTCTTGGCTTCTCATAGATCAACTACTTCTTCAACGGTTTACTCACGCTACAAAGGTTGTAGTTCTAAACACCCTATGGTTGTTTTGTTTCTTAAGGCTTACATATGGATCATTGGTGGGGAGTTTTTAAAAGTTTAAAATTGTTGTTCATGCTTCCGTTGCTAAAATATATTTTGAAAAACCGAACAAACCCCAACAGATTATTCTGGTTATATTGTTTGCTCTATTTCTTTATGGCATAAACGTTTAGCACACACAAATATCAAAAATATTGAAAAAATGCAAACTAAAGGATTGTTAAAATTTGACAAAGAGGATTTTGGGAAATGTGAAACTTGTGTTAAATCAAAATTTACAAAGAAACCATTTCCTTCTGTTAAAAGAAATACATCATTACTAGAATTGATTCATACAGACATATGTGAACTTAATGGAATACTTACTTGAGGAGGAAGAAGATATTTCATCACATTTTGTGACGACTCGAGCCGATATTTATATGTTTATTTGCTGAGATCAAAAGATGAGGCTTTTGATGCATTTAAAATATATAAGGCAAAAGTCGAGAATCAAAAGGAGAAACGAATTAAAATTCTTCGTTTAGATAGAGGTGGAGAATACTTCACGAGAGAATTTGATGCTTTCTGCTAAGAGAATGGCATTAAACATGAACGAACTTCACCATTCACTCCCCAACAGAATGGTTTGGCTGAAAGAAAGAATAGAACCCTTGTTAAGATGGTCAACTGTATGTTGAACCAATCGGGTTTGCCAACTAATCTGTGGGGTGAGGCACTTCTAACGGCATGCCATGTCCACAATAGGATCACTAGTCGTGTGATTCCTACAAGTCCATATGAGTTGTGGAAAGGAAGAAAACCAAACATCGACTACATAAGAGTCTGGGGGTGTTTGGCTTACTACAGAACTCCTGATCCTAAGAGATCCAAACTGGGAGACAGAGCTATTAAGAGCATATTTGTTGGTTATGCAATTAATAGCAAAGCCTACAGACTTTTGGATAAAGAATCAGGTGTCGTAGTGGAATCCAGAGATGTGGAATTCTTTGAAGACAAGTTTTCAAGAGATGATGAAAACTCGAACCCCACTTTAACTCCAAGTACTTCTCGAGATATTCCCGAATCTTCTAGATATGTAGAAGAGCCAAGGAGGAGTACTAGAGTTAGAAAAGGAAGAAATCTTGGAGATGATTTCTTGTCTTATCTAGTTGAAGGGACACAAAAGAAAGTGACGAGACAGGTCATTTTCGCCATTAATTTGGAAGATGACCCTAAGACCTTTACTGAAGCCATGTCATCTAGAGATTCTCCAATATGGAAGGAAGCAGTCAATGAGGAGATGGATTCAATCTTAGGTAATGGAACTTGGGAGTTAGCTGATCTTCCCAAGGGAAAGAAACCTATTGGATCCAAGTGGATATTTAAGAAGAAATACCACCCAGATGGATCCATATCTGCTTATAAAGCAAGATTAATTGCTAAGGGATATAGGCAGAGTGAAGGTATCGATTATTTTGATACCTATGCTCCAGTTGCTAGGATAAGTTCTATTAGAACTCTTATAGCAATTTCTGCTTTGAAAGGATTGTACATTCATCAAATGGATGTGAAGACAGCCTTTCTTAACGGATACTTAAATGAGGAGATTTATTTGGAGCAACCCGAAGGGTTTGTGATTCTCGGATAGGAAAATAAAGTGTGTAGACTTATTAAATCCTTGAACGGGCTTAAGCAAGCTCCTAAACAGTGGCATGAGAGATTTGATACCACTGTGACTGTTTTCGGATTTCAGCACAACGGTGCTGATAGATGCATTTATACTAAGTGCACATCTGATTACACAATCGTCATTTGCCTATATGTTGATGATATGTTGATCATTAGCAATCACCTAGAAGGTGTTTCTGAGACGAAGAAATATCTATCCTCGAACTTTAAGATGAAAGATCTTGGAGAAGTGGATACCATTCTTGGTATTAAGGTGAAACGAACAGGCAATCAGATTTCTCTAAGTCAGTCTCACTACATAGAGAAAATTCTGGCAAAGTTTCAGCATCTGAATATAAAGGAATTTAACACTCCTTTTGACTCAAGTGTGAAACTTAATGTGAACTCTGGTAGAGCGGTGGCTCAGCTGGAATATGCGAGTGCAATTGGTAGCATGATGTATGCTATGCATTGCACTCGACCTGACATTGATTCGCTGTAAGCAAATTAAGTCAGTATACTGTCAACCCTGGTGTAGAACACTGGAAAGCAGTGAGCAGAGTGTTGGGGTACCTGAAAAGGACCTGTGCTCTGGAACTGACATACACGTCATCTTCGGGTATACTAGAAGGGTATTCCGATGCTAGCTGGATTGATCAGACTAGTGATTCAAAATCCACAAGTGGTTGGATTTTTACTTTAGCTGGAGGAGCTATTTCTTGGTCGAGCAAGAAACAGACGTGTATAGCTCACTCGACTATGGAAGCCGGGTTAATTGCTTTAGCTGCGGCTGGCAAAGAGGCTGAGTGGATTAGAGATCTATTTTTGGACATCCGTCTGTGGGATGTTCCAATGCCTTATATTCCCATGTTCTGTGACAGTGAGGCCACACTTTCTAAAGTATACAATGCTGTGTATAATGGGAAGTCGAGACACGTAGGTCTCCGACACAATTTTGTGAGACAACTTCTTGATAATGGTACCATCAAAGTTGTCTTTGTCAAGTCGAGTAAGAACTTGGCAGATCCCCTCACCAAACCTCTGACGAGAGATTTGGTTGGAACTACCACGAGAGACATGGGTCTAAAACCACAGTAGAATCGGTTAGTGATGGAAACCTAACTTGAATTTAGTGCTCCTATCTTTCAAGTTTAAAGGGTAACAACGAGTCAATTAACCAATAGAAGGTACAATCATTTCGATAGACTCATGTGTGGTAAAGATAGTACGTCGTTGCCGTGAATTAGGTTGAGTTCAATCTCTTAACAAAGTTTTGGAGGCATCTAAGCAACGAAGGTGTTGTAAAACTTTGCCTATATGACCTAAAGGTGGTGCCGCCTTGAATGAAGATTAGTGGAAAGGCTATCTAGTATACTAAAGAGGTGCCAAAAAAATACTAGTACTAGTATTCTTACTATCCCACCCAACATTTCAAATGTTTGGCAATTGAAGTAATTAATAATCTGTCATACAGAGGATGTATAATAACACATGTATGAGAAAATAAAAATAAAAACAATGGAGTTTTCAGGGGTTTTGGGAGTCAAAATTTGTTGAGAGCGCACTTGTTGGGGTTTGACTAGGTGCCAGATGGCCGAATGTTAAAGGCTGGCTAAGCTTGACTAGCATATCACAAGCAGTCAGATGTAAGTCGGTCAACTATTTTGACTTATAAAAATTTCAGTACGTCGACCCTGCTGCTTATCTATATCTATAATATTATTTATAAAGTATTTAAACTTTTTCTTTAAAACTTTTAAATTTTAAGATATTTAAAATTACTATTCTATCCTAATTTATCAAAAAATGATTCCATAAAATAAACTTAATAACATTCATTTTTCATAAATTCCAGAATATTCATTTTCCATAAATTCCATAGCAAAACTTACAAAAGAGAATATTCAATATTTCATAAACTTAATAACATTCCATAAATTCCAGAAAGGGAAAATATATAATATTCGCTTTTCACCTGCTAAATAAAAATTACAAAATTACATCTAAATTTCATTCTCTTTTCACCTGCTAAATAAAAATTACAAAATTACGTCTTGTGTGTCCTCTTGATTAATACCTACCAAAACAACTCCTTACAAACCATTTTTATTCACCGTCGCCGCATGCGCGGGTACCCCACTAGCGTAGTTATTATGTAACTTGGTAATACTTTAAAATACATGAGTATGTGTATGCATGTATAGAGTTAGGTTCAAATGAGAATAAGAAATTAAATTAGAATGTGACACTCAATCTTAGCCGTTTAATTCTCACCCCTTTAATTCCATTGCCCACCTATAAATTAATCACATTTACATTGTCACACTCTATCCCCTACGCTCTCTATCCATAAATTTCACTTATTAAATGAATGACTGACATTGAGTCTCTCATTCTCATTTGAACCTTCCCCAGTATGTATATGTGTGTGTGTAAAACTTGTGCATATAATATTAAAGTACATGACTTTGTATGATGAGTGGGTCATGAGTTAACGAGTTTAATGATCAGATCAACTCGGTTTTCAATATATACATATAATATTAAACTTTATATACATGTGTATATATATAGGGTGTGTGTATGTGTGTAAAACTTGTGTTTCCAAGTTAGGATTTTTGTGAGTTTTGTTGACCTGATTGATGTATAGAATCCGTCTTAAGTCTTTATTCACTTAACCATTAATAAAAAACAAAAATGAAATCGGGTTGAAAGAGCCGGGTCAACTAAAAACCCGGCCGATTCAATACTGTCCAAAAAAGAACATGAACCCAAACATTGTTAAACCACTCTCCTGACAGATTCATGGGTCAACTCAGATTTTAAAACACTGTTGACTTGAGATAAGTATTTCCAATTAATGTTTAAATGTTTCATCTTTGTAATAGGAAAAAGAACTCCATTAAACCAAGATTGATATCTTAAAACACCCGAAGTCTAAGGAAATTTTGAGATGGACGTAGATAGTTAACGGAGTGAGTATTATTTGGATGAAGTGTACTTTGATGCACAAATGTTTTGTCAAAAATATTAATGGAGCAAGTATAATTAATAAATAGTATTGTTTGTTGAAGGGTCAAAATGATTGTAATATATCATTTTGAAACTTAGTACCGAATAGAATATATATAATTGTTCAATAATCTTTTGTATTAATGTTTTAAATGGCAAGATTTTTGCGTATGAATTTTTATTATTTTTTAAAGATCATGAAGTAAATTCAATAATAACAACTACGGATTATTTAAAATATTTGGCATTTAATTACACAAAAACTAACAATATCTCTAAATCAATATACTTAATGAAACTACTAAGATCTATATTTAATAATAAAATCCAAAATTTACAAACAAAAGTTCTCCTTTTAAAGCAAAGTTAACTTATATTAGAATTTAGCAACTTAATCTAATAAAAGGGTCTTAAGGAAGTATAGTTAAAAAATTAATTAATAAATAGAAAAAAAATAAATAATTTTAATGTGGAAAACATCATCTTTATGACTTTGCTAGTTAAGTCAATTTATGGATAAAGTAAAAAGAACATGATTATGAGTAACCACGTTAAGTAAACGGGAATAAAAAATAAAACAAAAGGTAAGTATGTAAAATGGGAATTAATTCAAGACGACCATCGCATTATAAATATATCGGAGAATTTCATATATATCCTTGTAAACTACCTTAATTATATATATATCTTTCTAAACTTTTAAAACTTCTAAACTCTCAAATATATCCTTATACCCAATTTAATAATTTTTAAATAATTTAAAAACTAAAAACATAATCCCTAATATAATTTAATGATAAAATCCCCTAAATACCCTTAATCATTTTTTACCTATCTTCCATCTTCATTGAAAAAATTGAACCAAGAAATCAGAATCAGGTAAAAAAGCAAAGAAAATAGCTAGGTTAAGTCACTTGTCAGTCTACAGCAAGAACATACAAGAAATTAAAATCAAGCATGAACAGGTAAATAAAATAGTTAGGTTAAATAACAACCGCGAAAATGAAATCGGAAATTGAATAATGTGTGGAAAGGGGAGAGATGGCACATCCTTCAATCCAGTAGCTAGGTGTTCATAAGAAAGCTATGATGAAAAAATTGTTGGAAAAAGTGATGGATGAATATAATAAACATTATATATGTATATATATAGCTAGAGAACAAATTAAAAAAACAAAGAGATATATGGAGTAAGTTAGAAGATTACATATTATGGTGAAGAAGAAATTAATCATCATCGATGGAGAAGATACATTGAAGATCATCTTTCGTTTCGTTGGTGTGTCAAAATCAAAGGCCGGTAGAGGAAGCGTAAATTCTCGTTTTTATGCAGCGTCGGAATTCTCGATCCTAAAGCTATGAAATTCTCGATCCTATGCAGCGTTAGAAATTCTCAAAATATGGCTTCTTCATCGTTGCTTTTATGAAGATGAGAGATAGGTAAAGAATGGTTAATGGTATTTAGGGGATTTTATGACTAAAGTAGATTAGGATTATTTTTTTTAAGTTTTAAATTCTTTAAAAATTATTAAATTGGGTATAATGATATATCTGAGAGTTTAGAAGTTTTGAAAGAATATATACGTAATATTTAAGTTTAGAAAGATATATATATAATTATGATAGTTACAAGGATATACATTAAATTCTCCCTAAATATATAACTCTAGCTATAATGGGCCGTATATGCAATCAACTAGCAGCTAAATCTCTATTTTGATCTGGGCTTCGAATTTTTAAGTGTGTGGGCCGTGTGGCTTTTTTGTGACTTTGTGTACGTACTTGAGTTGTAAAATGGGCTTGAAATCATAAAAGTAAGAATAAAAATGTCCCCACTTTCACTGCAATTACGCATGTTTGACAACCTTAGGTTAGGCGTGTCAAAACTGAATAAACCTATTACTATGTTTCTAGTTATTTAGGTAGACGCACACATTTGCACATAAAAATCCTATCCAGATCATATTTTATTCGGAATAATTTTTTTTAGATTTTTTGGAATCGGATATTTTTCAAACTGAATCGGATCATAACCGGTTATTGGTGGATAAAATGGTAACCGGTTTCAGACTGGATTATAACCAGATTTTTTAATATCCGGTTTTTAAAAAAATGATTTTTATAAGAAAATTAACATAAGAAAGAAAATTTAGATTTTAATAAATTAAAATACTTAAAACATTACAAAGTTAACTTAAAATTCTTAAACATTACAAGGTTCAAATTAAAATACTAAAATACTTCAAGTTCAAATAGTTAAAGTTCAAATACTTAAAATACAAATAGTTAATCTTCGTCAACATTGTCTTCATTGTCGTCGTCTTCGTTTGTTGGTGATATTCCAAGTTAATAAAAAATCACCCATCTAATTTGGGTTCGCCTTCGTCGTCGTCGCCTTTCGTTTGGGGTGATATTCCAAGTTCGACTTCTTCATTATGTATATAGTTGTTCCCAAATTGGGGTCAATTGCATCTTCAAGTGTGGTCAAATGTTGCTTCCATACCGCACCATCCAAATAATCCTTCAAACAAATGCATACTTCCACCAACTCGGGAAAAAACCGTAACCGGTTGGACTAATCCGGTTTCAAAAAATCCGGATCGGATTGAAAAAAACCGGTTTGGAAATAACCGGTTTCGGTTAATATATGTACGAAATTGGATATTCGAATTTTCTATACACCTCTATATTTAGGTGACGTTGTTAATTCACAACAACCACCTTAGGGCTTAGGCGTAACAATTGAATAAACCTATTACTTACTATATTTCTAGTTTTCTAGTTATTTAAGTGTGGTTAATTCACAACATGTCTTCTTTTCTAGTTATAAAAGAAGTTTTGATCCTTTTATCTACTAATTTGATATATATTCATCATTTGTCAAACAACAACAACAAATATATATATATATATATATATATATATATATATTAAAAAAAAGTATTAGCACAACTTCAGATAATAAAAATATACATTAGTAATATTCATCATACATTTTATTACTATGATGATCTAGTAATGATTATTTAACTCCTATAGTTGAGTTTAAAAGCGAATATCCACACACCTTAAAAAGGCATGAAGTCAACATACTATTCAAAATTAAATTTAACCAATTAAAGGATTTAGTTGTGTAGGTACTAGGTACTAGAGATTATTTTTTAATGGACTTTTACTTTTTAAATACTACTAGGTAGCTAGGTAGTTAATCATAAAAATGAAGTTGGATGTTCTTTTTTTTAATGTGGTCTCTAATATATATAAGTGGACTTTAATTCTTTTAATTTGATTCTAGTCTAGTAGATAAGGTACACATAAAGTTAAGATATGTCCTAAAATTCTGTTTATGAAATTTCTAGAAAGGCTCAAGATTATGTAGTCCAACGTAACTATCCAGCTACTTACCCATCACTTACTTATCATCGACATCTAATACACTGTCATATCATATCTCACATTCAATTCTCTCTAACATACAAACCTTCACATCTAACTCTCTTTTAACCCTCAATCTTTTCTTTTTTTATTTTTTATTTTTTATTTTAATTTAAATAATCTAATTATTTCAAAGACAATAAAATATAAAATAATGAATAATGAATAATATTTCATATATTTCATTACATAATTTCAAATTAAAAAAAGTAAAAAATACATAATTTATAAAATAAAAAACTACAATCTACCTCCCGTATTCTCGTCAAATCTCCTTTTTTTGTCCAAGCTCCTTGAAACCGAGGTAGGTTTTGAAGCATTGTTTTTGTTTCCCCTTGTCCATGTTTTTTCTTTGAATATGAGAGTTTGATGAATGAAAAAATGTATACAGAAGATAGTAGAAAATGTGGTGTAAAAATTGTGTGGGTGAAGTGTTATATATATAGGAGGGGTAAAGAGAAAAAAAAAGAATATATATATATAGGCAAAAGTTCAAACGAGAACTGTTTTTCGTACGAGAACTGTGAAAACCAATCTTAACCGTCCAATTCCCCCTCCTTCAATTGGATTGTCCACCCATGAATTCCTTACATGTACCATGCCACACTCAATCCCCCCACGCTCTTCATCCATGAACTCCATTATCCAAAATGAACAGCCAAGATTGGTTCTCGCAATTCTCGTACGAAAAACAGTTCTCGTTTTAACCCTCCCCTATTTATTTATATATATATATATATATAGGGGACGGTTCAAACGAGAACTATTTTCCGTGCGAGAACTAATCATAGCCGTTGATCAAAAAGACGAATGGTCAAGATTAAAGAGTTGTTAATAGATAACCTTAAACTAATCAAACTTACCATTAATTAATTAAGGGTAATTTGGACATTTTACATTACCCCCACCTTTTTCAAACTAATATATCTCTCAAATGGAAAGGTGTTAAATTACGAAAATTATACCAAATTAACGAGAAAATTATGCTCTTTAATTTGAGACCGGTGTAGCTATATTTTTTTGAATTTTTTTTTGTATTTGCTGGGTTTTTTTCCAGCACAGCTCGACATTTGCGCATGTGCAAATACACAGATTCATCTAGTTTTTTCAGCACAGATGTAGATATGCACATGTGCAAATTTTGCACATGTGCATATGTCGAGAGCTGTGTAAAAAAATACCCAGCAAATGCGAATTTTTTTTTCGAAAAAATATAGCAAGACCGGTCTCAAATTAAAGAGCACAATTTTCTCGTTAATTTGGTATAATTTTCGTAATTTAACACCTTTCCATTTGAGAGATATATTAGTTTTAGAAAATAGAGGTAATATAAAAATGTCCATACTACCATTTCCTATTTAAAATAAATAAAAAAGACAGAAAATTAAATGATTGGCCAAGAATGGTTCTCGCAGTTCTCGTACGAAAAACAGTTCTCGTTTGAATCGCTCTTTCTATATATATATAGCCATTGGTTGCAACGGTAAAAAAAAGAGAAAGAAATATTGAGAAGCCGCTAGTTGACCCCCAACCAGCTCGGGTTCTGCCTCCAATGTGACCGGTCTAAAACAATACCAAGTTCTCATTATCCAAACCTTAAAAAAAACCTTGAGGTATGTTAGCTTACTATGGGATCCTCGTTGCTCAATCCATCCTTCATATTTTACCAATTCGTTCACCTCCGATACCAAGATCAACTCCTCCCACAGGGCGCCATCACTCTTGTATTTTGTATGTTGAATCTGTAACATCCTAATTTTGGACTTAGTAATTATGTATGCTTTTAGTGAGAAAAATACTTAATTATTATTTATTATGTTTTTATTTAATTAATTAAATGGCTTTAATTAGTTTGATTAATTATATATATATGTGTGTGTACGTATGCATGTGTATGTAGATATGTGAAAGTGTATGAAATATTTGCATGCTTTACACCTCATGCTTTGATTAAATAAGTTTGTATGTGTACGTGTACTTGGATAAGGTTAGTTTCATCAGCCACCTCTTCATTTGTAAAGAATTTCTTGAGTGTGTGTTGTGTGTGTTTTCTTGAGAAGAAAAAGCTTAGAACAAGATATTACTTGAAGTTGGATTTTAAGAAGTTGATAAATCAAGTTGAGGTTGGTATGCTTTCTTATTTGTTTTAAATTAAGATTCATGTCCAACATGCTGTATATTTGTTGCTACTTGTTGCTGGGTTTTTATCAAGAACACCATGGATGAGCATGATAGAAAACTTAACAAGTGGGTTTTGTTGATCTTGATGACTTTGATGATTTAAATGTGTTCTTGATAATTCTAAACATGATATATGAAGTTTATATGAATTTAGAATTATTAAAAATTGATTTCCAGTAATATATGAATCTTTTGGAAATTTATTGGAACTGGAAGATGAAGATAAGCTGTAGGTTTGATTCTGAAAATTCGTGACGTATTCTTGGTTGACTTCGAACTCGAAGTCCTCTATCTTTGATGGGAGAAGAGGGCTCTCGAAGCCTTCGGGTTCGTAGGGGGGAGGGCGCTCGAATCCTTCTGGTTCGAAGTGGTTCGCTCGAAGCCTTCTTGGCTCGAAGTGGCCATTCGAAGTCATCTTGGTTTGAAGGGCTGTTCGAAGCCCGATGCAACATGGTATGGGACGCGACGCGTCCCCGATAATTCAAGATTTGAAGCTTTTGTTGATTTATCAAATGTGATGCTTTTATGTGTTTACATTTTGGGTGTTTCCAACTTGTTGTGCATGGTTAGAATGGATATAAATATATGTGTTAATATATATTTATGAATCGGATACTAATTTCAGTTTTATCGAGTTCTCACGAACGGACAACACTCAGTAACATTAGACCACTGAGTGGAGTTTGAGAACAAGAGGTGAGTGGACGTTTAACTCACAGATGGTATTAGTTGTAACTGGTTTTGGTTGCGACTGTTTATGGATTGATACATGGATAGACTTTATGTTTAATGATTGATTAATTGGTTGTTTGTTATTAATCGTGGCGTCAGTGATATGTATACATGGTTGTTTGAGAGGTCAGCTCGGCAAGGCTATAGGCTGGGTTTGCTTACTATCGGCTAATCCGTATTTGGATCTTTTGATGCATTCGTTGCAACTTAAGGGTAATACGGCTAATCCGTATTAGGTTCCTGTAGAACCACCAGTCTTCTTGGGACACGATTGATTGTTTACTTGGTATCTTGCGGTTGTGATTGATGCTATGTTGTGGTTTTACTTTCATTCACTTAGCTTTGTGCTAATCCCCACCTCTCACTCTTTTTACAGGTTTTGGTAAGTCGGTGACTCGGCTGAGAGTGGAAGTAGCTTGGGGAATAATTGACCGGCACTCTCATATTATTTTGAGAAGAGCCGTTGTTTTTGTAACACTAGTATTTTGAGACAATGATGACTTGGAAAACTATTTTTCTTATTTCTAGTTGTATATATTTTATCGCTTCCGCAATATTTAAAAGAAAAATCTAGGTTTAAAATGTGGTGTTACAGAATCCCCAGCTATGTATGCCTTATATTAATTTCCAACGTAGACTATTTCCCAACTTGCCACGCCTGCTACCGCTGTCGCATCCCTTATATTGAATAACCCAAGTCATCTACGTAATGTCATCCGGCACAATTACTTCTGCTTTAGCCTCCACCACCGTCACCGTCTTTCTTGTTTTCCGTTTTACATTATCATGTGTTGTTAACATACAGTCATAAATTCATATTCTTTTCTGTTCATTATATAACGAAATAAAAAAACAATTGCCGGAACATGCTTCAGAATCTTGAAAAAAAATTGACAATTCTGTTTGTGTATTGATATAGAAGCTCGAGTAGAATACCCATATCTATAATTCTTAATTTGAAGTGACCTATAAAGGACATAACCAATTTAAAAGAAACACTGATCACTAGTACAGTCACCTCTACCTAAATCTATAAACACCTATATCCTAAATTTACTTTTCGATTCTTTAAACCTCAATTTAACATCCACTGACTTCAAAATCCGTATCATATGTTTTCCTACTGTTTTTTTGCTGTTGTTTTAATTCCTTTATCCTTCATCTACAGAGAAATCAGGTTCTGCGGGCTTTTGTAACGACCCAACACCGCTTGATTTGGACCCTGAGTGCAGCGACTTCCCCGCCCTCTTCGAACTCGCACCATGACCACCGAACCCAGCCTCGGGTACCACCATTTGACTGATATGCAGGGGGCTAACTTCCGGCTCGTAATCAACACTCCCAAAACTTTCTCGAGCCCTAAGTTCACTAACACTTTTCCTCCGCTTATACCTCCTCCATGCCGCTTGCACGAAACAAGCCGCCCATGTCCGCCACTGGTGGCTGTAAAACCGGAACTTATGCCGTAGCTGTTTACTATGCAATCTTCGATACTGCGACGCCACGAATTTCAGATCCTCTGCAATGAGCGCAAAAGCTTCAACTTCAGAAATCGCTTTCACTGTTCGAGTAGACGACGGAATCACGACGCTCGGTCGTGGATCCAAGGCCCACGTTAGAAGCTCCTCGCCGCAAAAGTCACCTGGACCGATCCGACATGAGTTGAAAAACCCTGTTCGACCACCGTTTGTGGTGTACGAATCCAGATTTCCTCGAATTATAAATAACATTTCGTTCACCGGATCACCCTCACGAACCAAGCATGTGCCTTGCGTGCACAAAGACGGTTTTAGACGCTCACAGATCGCATCGAGCATCTTTTCGTCCATTTGATCAAACAATGGAACCTGGGTCATCAAAATTTCATACCGTGATTCATATATTTGAAGAATTTATAGATTTGTTTTATGTTATCTGCAAAATAAGACTTACCCGTCGAACTAGGTCATAGCATAGATGTCGTTTAATATCTCGTCGAAGGTCTAAAGGAAGACCTTTGAGAAGAGATTCTTCATCAACTCCTCGTGTAGCTACCCATTTGTACTGATCGTATCTACGAACAGATTGCCGGAGCTCTGGTGGCAGCTGCCGGTGACGCATCCATTGTTCTGTATCGGTTCGCTGGATCCTCCATTCTTCTAATCGAATTGTTGTTGATTGAAGATATGTCTACATAGAAATTTACACATCAGACAATTAGTTTATTACTAAAATAGGATTTTTTTAACAAAAAAAATTATATATCTTACTAATAACTATTATTTCATCTCTACCCATTAAATTACGATATATCACGTATTTTAATTTTTTTATCATACTTAACTTGATCTAATAAGTTGGAGAATAACTAGTAATATCTATAATATATAACCTCTCCTTTTTATAGGCAATTATAAATATATTTAATTTCAACAATAATCAAATTTATTCAAAATAAATTATTCACTAGGGTCTAGGTTTCATGTGTAAAAAAAATTACACTCCGGATGATTTCTATACGTTTCATCAATTTGAATCATTTTTTTTAGCTATCCTTTTTTTAATTTTACTGCTACGACTTGTTAGAGATAAACTAGACCAAAACAATCTTTTTATAAATAAAGAAGTTGAAGTTATAATCTTTACTTGTCGGCTTGTCGAATAACAAAAGCTCGGATCAAGTAATCTAGTAATTACTTCTATATTTAGTTATTTACCTGCATATTTCCGATCAACAAAGCGAATAGAACTAGCCCCAAAGTGGCTATTATGATTGCGAAAACGATTTCACTAACATAAGTGCTCGTTGACAAATCCTGTCCTAATGAACTGCAAGAGTTTAAAGGGACAAAAATGTTAGTGAATTTATGGCTTACATACGCCATTTATGTTGGATAGTTGTATCAAAACTGAACCAAAAGTGGTTCAATTGATGTGATTATGATGAGCCAAAAAGTTACCTAAGGTTCTTCAAGCCAAACCAAAGACAATAGAAGTACTTATTAAAGAACAAAGCCGAAGTAACTTGTGATGTCAAAGCTTCACCATATATACCAAACTCGTAAAACCCACTTGTTGGGACACATTGTTTTGTGACATTACTCGCATTGAACCAAGTTTGTCTGTTGAGATCATGAATTCTTTCACAATCAAAGAATCTGTCCTCACAACTTTTCTCAATAAGGCATACACTTGTCCAGCAGGCTTCTTGTCTCTCAATTGATAAAACATACCAACAAGCTCCTAAAACCTGCATCAATAACAATGTTAGAACATGGTTGTTGTTTTGATTCGTGTTCTGTTAAGGTTGTTTTGATGATTACATGGCTTGCTAACATGTATAGCATCAGATTATAAGCAGCTCCAGCCCATGCTGTTTCAGTTACAACACCTGTAGCCTCAACGATTTGTGAGGTTAGAGGGAATATAAGATAGAGTCTTGGGAGGTACTGAAATATTATAATGAAGCGAAGAACGTTTTTGGTGTTAGCCATTGTCGAACCACTTAGGCTTGGTATGATGACCCAAATTAGCATCTGCATTAGCCATAAACAGAATGATTAATTTAACTTCAAATTAAAAGTATTTTTAAAAAATAATAATAAATAAATAAAAACAGATGCTTTACATAACATATACCTGGGGAAGAGGCAGAGCGGCAATGAGGTCAATCCAGAGACGACCTCGGATATACTTTCTGGCAATCTTGGAAGAGTCTATAACAAGCTCGCCTCTTCCAAAGACACGGGAAGATGGTGCAACATAGGCAGTATGAAACCTAATGTAAATCTGAATCATGTAAAATATATCGGCTAATGATCTCACGATTGTGAGGCTGATCTCGAGGGTAAACCCAATATTGATGCAAACGTTGTTGGCTTCAACAGATGGCAGGTAAAAGAACAAAGGGTCTACAAATAATGAAACTAAACATGCAATCAAGAAAATGTTGTTCCATTTTCGAATTGTTAGACCTCTAGGATCCAAGATTTTCTTCTTCACTCTCTCGTAATCTTCAGAGAAGACTCTTGAGAGAACTTTTGATTTTAGCGAACGCGCGTTTTCTTTGGTTCCTTGATTGGGTTGCCTACCATCAAGATTGTAGTTGACCATCAGAAAGTTGTCTTTCTTCATAGATGCCAGTTTTGATAGCCCAGTGTCATCTTGAAATCTATAATTCATTAGGGGAAGCATTAAAATTCTAATACCCAAATTGTATTTTGTTTAAAAGCCATAGAAACTAGCATTGTATCAAAACAGAGACAGTTGAAGATGCCAATACGCTAAGGTAAGGACATAATTTGACCAAGCAAAACAGTTATACGTTAAGCATCAACTTGAAACGATAATCATTAATTAAACAGCTAGAAACTTCTTTGATCAAATTTGGAAGCGGTAAGTACCTTACGGATCTTGAATTGGCATATGACATGGCGGTACAGCAAAAAGATTGAATTTTTAATTTGGGTTTCAGATGAATAACTTCAATCTGTTTTTATAATAGCAAACAAGATGATAGTTTAGGGTTATGATGAAAAAGATTGAGAAGGGGGCATGAATCACCGGGAAATTGACCGGTGATGAGTTGCAGACCGCTAATGAAGAATACCCATTGATGGTGTTTGCTTCAAACTTTAAAATCTATCAAGAATCATGTGAAGCAAGTAAACGTAACAGAAGTTTAAACTGATCAACTGCAATAAGAAAATTAAAGTGGTTCCCTTCGTTTTAAACCAGGAGGTCCAGGTCAAACATGTGACCGGTTCTACGAAAAGGAAATAATAAATTATTTATATATAAATATATAGTCAACATCTGAGCTCGACTAAAGTTAAAACTTAAAACATAGCCATTTTGCCGGGTCAAAACGTCAAAATTAATCGTGTTAAAGTGAAATTGGGGCACAAGATTAGATGCCCAGAGAGAGAAATGCGATAATGTAAAGCTTTCATTAAAATAAAAGAAGATTAAAAAAAAACCTTCCAAAGCTAAGGTTTTATTAGTAATAGTATCTTTTGTGTGGAAAAGGTTCAAACAAGAACTATTTTTCGTATAACAATTATGAGAACCAATCTTAATCGTTTAGAAATCTTTTCCATATCTTTATCCTCCTACAAGCCATGATAATGAATTCAAGGTTGCATTGATTTTGGTTGTGAGCTCCACGTGTTGTGAGATTGATAGAGAATTAGAGTTTGATTTGGATGATGTCATAATCAAATAACCTAATGATTAAGTCTTAAGAACGCAATATAAGTACTCTATTATTATTGTAATATAATAATTAATTACAATTAAAAAATGCAAATGGTACTTCAACTTGATGCTTTTGTAAAAGGAAAACATCATTATTTTAGTGTGCTTATCGATTAAATCATAGACTTTTTAAGCTACTAGTTTTTATTTTAGTGTACGAATGAAAGAACTAAAATTACTTTTTGTAAATAAAAAACTTTAAAACTAAAATATACTTAAAGAAGCTTTTGAAAACCATCTAAAAGCTTCAAAATATCCATACACTCTTTTTAATCGTGTAATTTATTATTTTTCTTAGTAAATTATTAAAATACACTTTTTAATTATATTATAATTTCTTCATCTTTTTTTTAAAATTTTTTTAGATTGTCTATTTTTCTTAGTTTTATACTATTTAACTTTAACCAAGGATGACAATGATCATCCAATCCATCAGTGTTAATATCGACGGAGTTAGATGTATGATTATTAAATATGGAGCGAATATAGATGTTTAGTAGAACTAATATGGATGATAATTACCCACTCATGGATGAATTCATTAACCCGAAATTAAATTTTCCTAAATTAAATTTTTTTATAATTAAGTTTATAAATTTATATTTTATTATATTCTTAACATTTATATATAAATATAATATATATATAATGTTATATAGTAACGAAGTATGTTTTTCATTTTGATTATAGTTATATTAAGTTTTTTATTTTGATTTGTATCTTCTTTTTATAAAGAAACTATGTACTTTATTTTATCTGTCTTTGGATATAAATAGATAAAATAATTTTAAGTATATATGGATGATGAAAAACTAAATGAATATAAATTTTGATATAACATTATTTGTATCCGATTTATTATAATCTCTAACTTCAACTACCAACTACATTAACAAACAAACACACACACACACATATATATATATATATATATATATATATAAACTTTAACTACCAGCTAATTTTGTCAAACATAAGCTACATCTTTATAAAAATGTTTTATAATCGTTGTAAAAATGATATTCAACAAACACAATCAATCAATCATCAACAATATTGGTGGTTAAGTTAATAATGATTTGGTATGCTGATAACTAAAACCCCACATACAAAAAATAATAACCTTAATTAATTTCTAACGAGGGCGTGACATACAACTAGGATCAACTGCAATTAATTAAGTGGATTTTGTCTCACATACCAATGTTTCTTACCTAAGAAAAGAATCAAATCCGTTAAGAATTACACTTAAAAATATTTTTGGGTTAAAAAATATTATTGATCTCGTATTTTCTAAGAAATATAAGACATGAAGACAGTTAATAACATGTATCGGGGCCAATCCTCTTCGTTACAACTTATGATAAGAATGAAACTCGGTCTTCATAGAAATGTAGACCACCCAACTCTAAAAATAGAAAAAGTTGTCGATTTTCAGTTGATTACAGACACCCACACACAAATAGACTCGTTTTTTCAAAGATATTACAAAAGTAGCTAATTTTACATTTGAGATTGCTTAATGTACATATTTATTCAAGATCAGTTAATGAAAGCAAAGATAGATTCAATAAGTTGCGGTTGGAAACGAATAGAAAGGTATATACGAGGTCAGTGTAGAAAGAGTTTTAGCAGGATTTGGGTTAATGTCGATTGTAGTCTCATAGAGCATGTAATACGACGGTGATAACAAATAACTTAAGCAAAACAGAACTTGAGGTAATATAATGAAGTTCTAATGTGTGTAGTGACACAATATAGTAGTCGGACTTGGGAGATTAATCATAATTTGTTATCTATTAATTAGTTGTGAGATTTGCCATTATTTATCGTCTAATGATTTTTGTAAGAATTTTGAGTCTTCTAATGGAATGAAAGAAAATTTTGATTATGCAAAAAAAAAAAATCTATTTTTACATAGAAAAATTAGAAATTGCTAGTTTGTTATAATTACAATAAAAAAAAGTAACATAAGATGAGCGAAAAATTATAGTCAATTTTAGGGATGAGCTTTTTGACTGAAAAACCGAACCGGAACCGGTTGGAACCGGATTAGAGTTTTCGGTTCGGTTATCGGTTCTCCTAAAACCTCATTTTCGGTTCTTTCGGTTCCGGTTCCACCGGTTATCGGGTAATTCGATCTTAGAACCGGAACCGATTTGTATGAAATTTTCTATTTGTCATATAGTTTGCAATGAACTATTATTTTTGGTGATATTGTTAGTTATTGAACTATTATCATTAGCAATATGACTAATGGTTATTATTTGTAAGAATGAAGTCAACGAACTATTATTTATTGGTCATATGTTAGTGTCGACGATGCATGCATGTTCACTTACGATTTCAAGTATTTTTAGTACTAAATTTAAACCGTTTAGTTTTTTGGTTATTAGTTAGTCTTTATAGGTAAAAAATAACTAATATAAATGTATCATATTTGCTTTTAATAACAAAAATATTCACCGGTTATCGGTTATTTCGGTTCACGGTCTTGAAACCGGTTCCAAAGTAAATTTTCGGTCTTATCCGGTTCTATACCCGAAATAACCGGTTAATAACCGGAACCGAAACCAGAACCGGTTCCCTGATATCGGTTCGGTTTTCAGTTCTAGCTTTTACCAATTTCGGTTCCGGTCCGGTTCCAGAACCAAGCACACCTGATGTGCGTTTTACGTACTAATTTTAAATTTATATTTTACCGAATTAATTACCAAAAACTGCACGAATAGGCAAATGTACCTAATCGTATCGTAGTATAGTAAATAAGTACGGGTGTCGAACACAAAGGGAACGAGTATAATTTTAAATATAACTCCACTAATTAAATATTAAACTAATAAAAGCAACTAAAAGGGGAATTAGAATCTTATCAATAAAGATTCAAACTTTATTATCCAACTCACTAAATAATAATAACAAGAACCAAGAACAAACCAAAAGAAGTGGAAAGCAACAAACTTTATGGATTTAAACTTATCAATTCAAAGGTTTCCCTCCCTAGACTCGATTTCACCTCTTTTTAGCTAATTAATTCAATTAATGCGTGCAATGGACAATAAATTACCATATACCGATTCCTATATTTGTTAGCATCTTGATCGGATTAACTAACTTTATTAACTATGCAATTTAATCAAACTTAAGGTCATGAAGTCGATTAAAACACAAAGTTATCCGGTTTTAAGTTCGTGTCAAGAAAGACTTAATCTTTATGTTTGTTTAGGTTAACAAAACATGTATTAACATATAATTGGTCATTATATATTCATCACACACATTAAAGTTTTCTTTTTTAGAAGCCTAACCTAGGATTGGTCTATCACTAATCTAGATTGTCTATTGGTCCTAAACAATCAAAATTCAACTCACACAAGCGGATTGATTCTCCAACTCGTGCAAACTCAGTAAATAAACTCTAAAAACAGAAACCAAAACACATGTGGATCATCAATTAAGCAATACAAGACAAATTATATAGCAAACATGTCCAAATTAACATAAATTAATCAACTTTATTGAGGTTCATCTCCTTTAGGGAGGAAAACAAGAAATAACTAGCCTAGAAACATCCTAATAAACTTCTGGAAATTAATAAATATTAAAAAACAGAAGATAGATAAGAAAGAATGATAAAACCAGGATGATCTAAAGCCGAAATCTTCAAAATCCAAGCTCCAATCCTTCAAATTAAGCTCCACAGCTCCTGGAATGACTTTTAGACGTGTTTTGAAAGTATTTGGGTAGTAAAAGTTGGGTTGTTCACCCCAAAACCGATCTGGATGTTCGTTTATATAGAAAACTGAAAACAGGGGCGTCGCGCCGCGACGAGTAAGTGTCGCATCGCGACGGGTGTGTTTGACGTGATCCAAAACTGTTTTAAAATTTGAAATTCTGATCAGATCGCGCCGCGACCAACTTAACTGTCGCACCGCGACATCGCTTTTTTAGACTTTGACCATAAAAATGATTTTGTAGCCCTCTGAGTCTAGTTTCCGTGGCCTTTTGAATCACCTCAATCCGAGTTCGTATGAGTGAGATATGATCAAAACAGTGGAGGTGTGTCGGCGCGGACAACTTTTCTTATTTTCTTCAGTTTTTCCGGTTTTTGCTCAAAACTTTTTATATTCCGTCTTTTTAACCTGTAATTCAATAAATGAAGATAATTAAGTGTATTTTACTAATTTACGAACAATAACAGGCTAAAATAAAACATATATCACTTAAAATATATATTTAAATTTGACGATATCAACACCCCTGGTCTATTTTACTAAATCATTTAACATATTAACTAATAAAATATAAAATCCATTAAAATAACATGAATGGAAGAGTCATACTAGTTACCCATCCACTCAATTCCCAAAAATAATATTTCCCAGGTGATTGTGGTAATTAATTGAGATATGAACGGAAATAATCGCTGGCATAGTATTGGCGCATGAACAAGCATAGGATATCTTTTCTAATTATTACGGATGTGTTTGACGTAGCTAGCTGAAGGCTGGAGTTGAAACTGTGGCCAGAGCTTTTAGGAGCTAGAGCTGAAACTTTTATTTAAAGCTGAAAGCTGGAGTTTTATTTGTATGAAAGTGTTTGACAAATTAGCTGTAGCTATAGCTTAAAAATGTAAAAAGACATAAAAGGACACAGAAGTAGACATTTAAATAAGAAACAAAACTAATCAATAGTTATTTATATAATTTACGTTTTAAAAGCTCTCAACAACTAAGTAGCTTTTCATTTTGTAGCTTATTTTTTTAAAAATAAAAGCTCAAGCTCCTGTAATCAAACAGAGCTAGTGAAACTTATTTTATAAAAACTAAAAGCTCTAGCTCTTAAAAGCTCTGAAAAGCTCCCGTCAAACATACCTTATATTTAAAATAATGATTTAGAGAGAGAGAAATTATTAGTTAAGGTATGTTTAATTCATTTTATACAAGTACGTAATAATTAATATATAGTAATATGATATATGCTTCTAACAACATATATCTTAGGTGTTTTAATATTTACAAACATTTTAAATGATTGGTATATTAGTTATTTCATTATTTACCGAATTAAGTCTTTGTCGTCGAAATTGGTAACCCGTCCCTACCCTCACCTCAGCCTCCTGTTCAAATGCCACCACCGCCTCCTGTTCAAATGCCACCACCGTCACCCCTTCCACCATCCAACTCATACCATTCCATGACAACCCGATCCAAAGCCGATATTTTTAAACCTCGCCAACTAACAGATTCTAACTGGTTGTGTGCTATGAAAAACGAATTTAGTGTGGTAAAAGAAAATGATACTTGGGAGCTTGTCGCACGACCGTTTGATCATCCTGTTATACGATGTATGTGGCTTTTCCGCCAAAAATTTCATGCAGACGGGACTCTACAACGACATAAGGGTAATTGGTGGTTAATGGTAAATCTCAAAATGTTGGTATTGATTGCGACAATACTTTTAGTCCAGTTGTCAAACCGGATACCATTTTGACTGTTCTTAGCCTTGCCGTCTCTAGATCTTGGCCAATACATCAACTAGACGTTAAAAATGCCTTATTACATGGTGACCTTCAAGAGACCATGTTAATCGTGATGCCCCTCATTATGTTTGTCGCCCTCGAAAATCTTTATACGGGCTTAAACAAGCCCATGGGCATGGTATTATCAGTTTGCTACTTATATTACTACGGTTGCGCAGTTTTCGTCGTAGCACTTGCGACACTTCATTATTTATTTACCCTCATGGTACTTAGATGGCTTACCTCTTATTATACGTTGACGACATCATTTTAACGGCTTTTGAATCTCAATTATTAAAGAGCCTTATTGTCACCCTGTCACAAGAATTTGCCATGTTTGATTTAGGGGCGCCACACCACTTTTCGGGTATTATGTTCACACGAGACAACAGGGGTTTATTCTTATCACAATCTCAGTATGCACGGGACATTCTACAAAGGGCATCTATGTCTTCGTGTAATTCTACTACAACACCCGTGGACGTCTTCTAAACTTAGTGCTATCGATGGTGAGCTTCTTAAAGATGGAACGTTATGCCGCATTCTGGCCGGTGCTTTTTGGTACCTTACCTTTACTCGCCCAGACATTTCTTATGCAGTTCATCAGGTGTGCCTTTTCATGCATCCTCCTTGTGAGCCACACTTCATGAAACTCATATTACGGTACACAAAAGGCACACTTGACTTTGGATTACACATTACAACTTCTCCTAGCCATACTTTCACCATATATTCTAATGCTGACTGGGGGGTTGCGCCGATTCTAGAGTCTAGATGGTCTACATCAGGGTATTGTGTCTATCTTGGTGACAACTTGATTTCTTGGTCATCTAAATTCTAAACTACCATTTCTCAGTCTAGTGCCAAAGCCGAATATAGAGGCGTTGCAAATGCCGTCACCAAGGCTAGTTGGTTACGCAATCTACTACTTGAGCTTCATGCTCCACTTCGCCTAGCAACCGTGGTCTATTGTGACAACGTGTCCACCGTGTACCTGCTGAGTAACCCTGTTCAACACCAACGGACTAAACATGTTGAGATTGATATACACTTTGTTCGAGAAAAGGCCCGTATTAGTCATATTCGGGTTCTTCATGTGACATCCGCTTACCAGTATGCCGATATCTTCACCAAGGGTTTACCACGAAATTTGCTTGAGACTTTTCAATCTAGTTTGACCGTTTACCTTCCTCTCGATCTAACTGTGGGGGACTATTAGCTGATCTTTATATTTAAAGTATAGATTTGTAATTATCTTGTAATCTTCTAAGTTAGGTAGTTATCTTAATTTTATTTTAGATCGAGAATTGTAATCTTGTATTCTCTCCGCTATATATATAGGGTTCAGTTGTATAATGAAAGAGACAATCATTCGGATACCATAAACACTTTTAGGAAACATCTATTATAAGGCTTCTCGCTATATACATTATTTTTTTTGAAAGGATATATTAGCTATGAAAGTCAAATAGTTCGAGAATGTGATAAGAGTTCACCAAATGTCTCTTAAAGACTTTTATGCCAAAAAATATGATTAACATATATCATTAGTCGTTCATTTTCATTTGATACCTAAATCTTGATTTACTTTTATCAATATTATCAATAACGTAAATTTAAAAAAATTTCTTTACCAGAAAATAACTGAAAAATGTTTACATAATGTTACTAATTTTCTTACTAATTACGTCATCATTCCATCCAAAAGCATTCGTCATGAAGTATGATGGGTCCTCTTTTCGCTTTATCCCGTGAAATACAAGTTACGAATGCGTTTGAAAAAATAATTATCCATACGAAAAAATAAAATAAAATAATTATTGATACAAAAATTCTATTTGTTTCTATTGTATATTGCTACTTCATCCTCCTATTTGCTAGTACTAGCTTTTAGTGTCACAAAGTCTTTTCAATATAATGGAATCTATAATGACCAATGGAGTTCAAAATTCGATTTTATACAAATTAGAAAGTACCGAGTGGACACTTGTATAAAACGAATTTATTCTTCGTACGATCAAAATGACAGAGGTCAAGGGGGTAGCGTCCCCTTGCGGGGTCCTATAGGCAGCGCCTCTAGCCATGCTAGGGTCTAATTAAGGGTAATTCGAATTCTGTTTTACCATACAAAAACCATGACTTTGTTTCAGTGCTTTGAATCAAAGTTGTTCTTGTAAAAATATCCATATAATTTGAATTTCATGGTCACCCAATGGGTCGAAATATCAAATTTGGAAAGTGATTATCACGATTTTACAAGAATTCCAAGTTCCAGTGATTTCAGAAACCTGTCCGCTTGCGTTATAATTCCCAACACTGTTTACTTAAAGATAACATGTGGATTCACTAATTCTCTTTACTTAGATCCTATGTTAATTTTGACACTCATCTTAATTTAGTAAGTAAAAAGATAAGTAAGAATATTTTGTATAAAATTATAAAATCTTTTTTACGAATATAAATAGGGTGTTATTGATTGCATCTTAAATATTTCATTGATTTTATTGGTTAAAGTTTTCATTATGATTACTTGAGCTTAGATTTAAAGATGATTTGATTTGTTGGATATATATATTTTCCATAGAGCGAGGTATAAATATAATGTGAACATATAATGTGGTTTAGAATATATATGAATTATCGATTTGTAAATGGTAAGGTCACTCACGTGTACCAGTAGATTTCGTAAATACAGATGGAACTCCGGGATTATAAAATACAATTAATGGCCGGCAGTAGTTGAGATGTTGTACTCTTTTGATTTCGATATGCTACACAATTATTAAATTAAGATTATTATAATACGAATTAATAATATTAACATAAATAAACCAGGCTGATTCGGTTTGCTTATTATCTTTGGTTTAAGCTTATAATCTTATTAGTTTTACTAGTTTAATATTTTGTGTATAAATAATGAGAATGTTTAAAATAAATTTTAAATGTTTATAATGTTAAAAAATACTAGCAGATATAGTAAAACAATTATAAAACATACATATAGATATAAAATCTCTTAAAAGAGAGGTAAATTTATTAGAAATCAGAAATTCATACATAACATTATCGTCAAATTTTTTATAAAAACTTTTTATAATTAAATTTGAATTTTTTTTAATTAAATTCAATTGGTATACGTATTTACATGAACAACCACGAAAATAAGTCGATGTATCTACTAAAAGGTTGGCATAAATGTTTTTCTTAAAATATTTAAATGTTAACAAACTAAATTACCTAAAAATTGTATTTGAGGAAATAACTTATTCGTATGCTATTTGAGTAAATAAAGGGGGATAAGTGATGAAAAAATTTTAAAAATAGAAGAATTACATTATAATCTCTTTTCTTTTAATATATATTGAAATTTAAAGATTAGATTATAATCACGAAAATATATAGATGTATCTACTAAATGATTGGCATGCTTATTTTTTTAATATTTAAGTGTTAGCAAACTAAATCAGCTAAAAATGACGTTTGAGGAAATATCACGTTCATAAATCATTTGAGTAAATAAAGGGTATGATTGATTGAAAAGATTCTAAAAATAGAATGATTTAATCATAATCTATTTCTTTTAAAATATATTAATGATTAAATATTAGCTAGTATGGTGTTTGAATTAGCTTATAGCTTATCAAGTTAAAAGTTATTTCACACTTCACACAAAAACACATTTCTCTTTGATTCACGTCTCTTCCTCTTCAACCGTCGATTAAGCTTTCATCGACCAGGCTTACAGAAAACCCTAATTACATAAAATTGTTGCCTTCATTGCTATCATAGATGATTTTTAACACTAATTAGTTGTTCAAATTTAGATGATGAGTGCGTCTTTGCGTGTGTTTTTTCAACTTCACCAAGATCCGTCGTGTGTGTTGTGTGCTCTGGTTTGAATTGGGTTTGATTCGAATCGAAATTTAGATATGTGGTAGAGGTGTTCACGGGGCGGGTAGTGGATTTTTTGTAAACCGCCACTACGGGATGGATACCTAGTTTTAGGAACCGAAACCAAATCGTGAACAACGGGTACCCGAAAGGAGGCGAGTATCCACGGTTCGGATCATGGTTACCCTAAAATTGAGTTGTTTTTCATTTTTGTAGTTTTCAACAAGTTCAGATTCATAATAAAACAACAAATAATGGTAGAAAAAAGTTAACAATAATGAATAAATCACTAGCAGAAAATCGAACAAATCTTCGATTAGAGTCTCGGAGAAACAAAAAACCGATAGAATTGAAGTTGACACGATTGATCGATTTCAGTGTCTCCATGTTGAACTCTCGATTGTTACAAGTTTACAAACTCTCGATATCGAAGCTCAAAGAAAAGAATTAGGGGAGATGGTGGGGGCTACTAGATGTAAGTTAGGTAGTTTTGAGAAATTTAAGTTTTCTAATGGCTTATGTTATTTCATATTAACACACACACACACACGCACATATATATATATACACCTTAAAAGCATGTGGGACGGGACGGGTATCCGTGGATTCAATGTTGGTTTTCTGATTCGTGATGTCATGGTTGGTTTTTTGATTCAAAGTATGTTTACGATGGTGGTGAGATTAGGATATTGGTGGTGATGGTGGTGGTGGGTACGTCCTGATGTGGTTTTTCTTTTGATGTTGCCAGAAGTGTGGAAGTTGGCGGTTGAAGGTGGTGGTAGCGGGTCGTTAAAAGAAGAATATTCAACACATTAATGTAAAATTAGTAAGTGTGTGGGTGAGTGAGTGAGTGAATGTGGCAGTGCTAGTGGTGGTGGAGGTGGAGGTGGAGGTGGCTGGAGGACCGGAGGTATAAGTAAAGTTACTAATATACCCTCAAATAACGTTCATATGTTTATATAATTTCATAAATAAACACACTTTTGCATAACTACACTTCTCCACCCTCAAAAAATAAAGAAAAGAGTTGTTATTTATTAACTTTTGTTCTAAAATTGAAAAAAAGAGTTGATGTGAAAAATAAGAGAACAAAATAAAACATGTTACTGGGTACAAATTATTCGTCGAATACCATACCCCTATATTAGATAAAATGACATGTTATCAGATAGAAAGTATTCACCATCGCACCATTACGCGAGTACAATGTTAATATGTATACACACATACACACTACATTATAATGCATTTAACACTCTCTTTTCTACTCGATCATTTAAAATTTCAGCAATCAGATATTACTAATATACCACCTAAATAACCATTATTTTTCTCTCCTAGTTTATACACTCTTCCAAACTACATAGTTCTCCAACCACAAAAAATAAAAAAAATATTTTGCAAATGTAGAAAAAGAGTTTGTGGAAAGAAATAAAATGACATGTTACCGGGTAGAAACTACTCGTCGAATATCATACCCTATATTTTATAAAACGACATGGGATGACTTATTCATACAGACACAATTTATAAAAAACGTAGCATAACTGTCTAAGGATGTCTCAGGTACCTTTTATTCCCCCCCCCCCCCCTCCCCCCAATACCAAAAACAATTTGCCCCCACCCCTTTTCGATTCAAAACCATTGACTACACAAAGATGTTCCTTGTGTTTACGAATAAAGAAAGTTATTTATTTAACTTTCATATTCATATATATATATATATATATATATATACACACACACACACATATATATAGAGAGAGAATGGTTCATGTGAAAAGTGTTTTATTTGCGAAAAGTGCGAAAATCAATCATAGCGATAAGATTAAGTATGTCATTTGTGTAATTAAGATGAATTTAAAGGAGAGTAAATTAAAAAGAAAAAGAATAAAAATGACCTTTTACGTTTTTTACCGTATCTCTTACCCTTATTAAATCCCCATTTATGCTCATAGAGTCACGGTACATCCATTTTCCTCTATCATCTCTCTCTCTCTAGCTTCATCGTTGCCGTTTGAAACCATGGGGGATGTAGGTTATGCCGACTGCGACCATGGCAACTCTACCAGATCCATCCCTTATCTCTTCACATTTCTGATTTGCCTTAAAACCTAACGTTACAACCACCGCACTGCATTGCCTCATTGGTCTACGCACCGGCATGAACAACAAAAAAGCACCACCATAGTTCATGTGTTCGTCATCAAGCACCACCGCCATCGATACGACCGTTATCAACCAATATTGCCGCCATCAAACCTTATCAAAACCATATCTGTTTTGTGGTTCTTGGATTATGTGAGGTTTGCTTTAAAGGTCCTAGATCCGGTTCGTCAGGTTTGCCCCTTGTAGCGGCAAAACCCTAAAACTCACATAATTTTGATTTGATTCGTCGCCGGAGGAGGAATTTCTGGCCGAGAAAACTCCGATCACCATCACCATTGGATCCCATTCTTTGTTTTATTTTTTTAAACTATTATCTTGGATCCCCCGTTATCTTCTTCATAAAATTTTCATATATGTGTTTATATGATCGTTTTATTTTCTTTTTCTATTTGTTTATTTAGGTTTGTATTTCACAGTTGTGCATCATAAGTAAAATTTTAGGTTTAGATTATACAGTTTTTTCTCTTTGTTTATTGGTGAATAGCGATGATTTAAGGTGAATAACTATAAATTTTATAGATTATATATAGTCCTCTATGAGCAAGCTTAAATTCATTGGTGAACAGTCTGCGATTAATTGAAGTAATGATGGAAAAACTCATGTTGGGTATTGAATGTTGTAAATTCAATAGTTGTTTGTGGGGAACAAGCGTGAACAATCTGAGATTAACTGACTAATATAATAATGATGAAAAATTCACATATTTTTTACCGTATTCAGTATTGAATATTATAAATTTCATCTTACACTCTCGTATACTTTTGGCTGTGTTTATTATTGAACACAATAATGATAAAAAAAATTCGTAAATATTTTGGGTTGTGTTCACTGGTGAATTCAGTAAAATTAAATACTTTACTCTTAAATAGTTTTTAATCTGTTTTCGTTTTTTCGAAATTTAGGAAAGAGAAATAAGTGAGAAAAATATATAAGAGAGAGAAAATTTTTGGTTTACTATAATACCCTTTTAACTTAAAAATAAATAAAAACTATGATTAATTTAGACCACTAGATCAAACAGAAATAAGTGGCTAAAATTGCTTCTCGCACTTTTCGTAAATAAAACACTTTTCGCATGAACCATCTCCTATATATTTATATATATGTATGTATGTATGTAATGAAAAGATAATTTGAGAACCATTCTTATTACGAGTAATTCAAATACCATTTGTAACAACCATTAATGCTCATTAATAGGGGTATTTTGTTCTTTTATATACTTTCCCAACCGTGAATTACGTCCAGATGAGCCGTCGTTAAAGAGCGATGTTTGATTTTCCGAAAATAACCCTCATTAATGCATCAATAATAAGCTTTCATTTTTATTGACCATTGATTTAAACTAATCAATGACCAAGATTGGTTTTCGCCGTACTCGTACTAAGATTGGTTCTCCAATGAACCCCACATATATATATATATATATATATATATATATATATGAGAATAATATATTTTTACTAATAAAAATTAAAATAATATTTTTATCATTTTATGTCCGATTATGGTAAGGTTTACATCAAAACATAAATAAATATGAGACGATTATAATATATAATTATATTTATACTAATCATTATACATTATAAGTTATAAAAGAAAATTGTAAACATATACGATTAGAAACATCCATTAAATATAAATTTATAATTTATACAAACTCACTCTATAAATGTTCATATCGCTCATACATAATTGATTTTATATATTCTTACAAATCAATTATTTTAATTGTATAAGTCAAAATTAAAAGTTTTGATCAAAATTAAATAAATGAGAAATTTAGATTGGTCAGTTAGATTTTTATTTAATAAAACTTTTTCTAACAACGATTTTTAGTGTATATATATAGATTTTCTATTACTTAAATTTATATACTTTTTGTAATTTGTATGATATATAGAATATTTAAAATATTATTTTTATAAAAGTTTTTTATTTAATTTTTAATTTATATATTGTTAAAAGTTAATTTCTATTGACTTGACTAAAAAATATTTATTATATAAGATTTAGTCATTAAAGTGGTATTTAAGAATCTACTTAACTTCATTTAACGATTTTCTTTTACGTTTAAATGAGTTATAAATTAGTAATTTCAAATTAATTAAAATTAAAAGATCTAGAGAGAAAGCTAAATGCTTTATACATTAGTGTAGAATAGATATAAATGTAGATATACACACACATCTTGCGAAGTTGCGATGAAAATCAACAGGAAGAGAATAAGACCATAAGCGGCCAAGAGGGTTTACTAATCTCAACACGCAGAGTTACAAGGTTTACCACTGTAAACTGACAACAAAGGTTTAAGTGATTCACTTATTGTGAATTTGTGATGAACTGACGATAAGATAATACACCCGCCATTCTCCAATAAATTTCACAAAAATTAATTTAATGATATATGCTACCACCAAAATTACCAAAAAAAATAAAAAATTAAAGAAAGAATGTAAAGCAAATACCAAATACATCAATAAGATGTTTAAAAAAAAATGGAGTATAACCAGGATACATTCTTTTAAGACTCCCCAGAAGCAGTCATCCACTGAACAAAGATGTGGATCTAAAGTGGGTCCAAAATATCTTGACATGGAAGTCAATATATCTTCAAATTTATATATTTTTTATAAGGATCAGACTCATTCAAGTCTTCATATTTCAGTCAAGAGAATCAAAAATCCCTAAATCCGTGTATGACTATCAAATTCCAAAAAACCATGACATATATTGATAAACTTGTATATTACAATGTTAGAATTAGGATGATAATCTCACAAATAAATCATGCCATAGCTCTGTGATTCAACAATTTGCCTAAATTCATGAAGTGCTATGATTTTACTATGTTGTATGAGTGCTAATGGTACAAAGACAAACATATCAGCACCATCTATAAGTCAGATGGTTCAAAAACGCAAAACTTACCAAACATTATAATGCATATTAATAGGAAAACCCAAACGTTTACTCCAAAGAAAACATGAATTTTGAAAGAAAAACATAGGCCGGTAACAAAAGAGAACATTTTTCACGCGTTGAAAATTTGGTCAGGGTGAAAACAGAACTAAAGCACCTATTATGTATCTTGTAGCGCCAAAATGGAAGTTGAACATACACCTCTTGAGCTATTATTCTTGTGAAGTGGAGGCAGATTCTTTCAAACACGATCTCATGATCTTGCCTAGCTTGGAACACGCATCTAGGCATAGTTCCATTGCCTGAGAATCATCATATGCAAAAAAAAGCTTCATAAGATATCTTACATTGCACTCAAAATTAAACATAAGAAATTGTATGTGTAGCGTATTAGAGATTACAACTTTGATCCAATAACTTACCAGCCAATTCAAGTTATGTTTTATCTCTAAAGGGTAATAGAGCAAGTAAATTTTTTTTAAAAAGAGCTAGGTCAATTGGGTTGAAGTTCACACGTATATTTGTGAAGCATAAAGCCCATTGAATCATTTTACTAAAAAATGAGATTATCATTGATGTAACATAAAGTTTTGGGCAAAATGCTTCAACCCGACCCACACTTTTAGACATGTACCATGACTCCTTGCCACCTCTAGTACATACAAGCTGTACCTCATGAATCTTTGGGGTAGACCATTCTCCGGTTATTGTCAGTTGAGTAACCTCATTACGAGATGGTAAACATGTAATCATAAGACTACCATCTTGATAGTTTTCTTCTTCAGAAACAGGGTCAATGACAAGATTCTTCCCAAGACAAGACTACACAATGAGAGTAAAAAAAAATGGCATAGTGAGCATGTTAAGAGGATAAACTGGAACTTAACACAATTTGCAAAAATAGACCTGCCAAAAACAAGACATAAAGAAGACAAAGCTTTTGCTAATGAAAAATACAGTATACTGCACACTACTTCCATCAACGTCCTTTTAATGTTATTAATTGTATGGAGAAGTTTAATACCATATGAGCCAGTAAGAAGAAATATATGCAAGTAAGCTGGTATGCATACCACTGAAACTGCAGCAACCAAATCATACATCATAATCCCTGCATCTGCCAAAGCAAGACTGGCACATGAGACTACCACAGGAAGATCACCTGCAACAATTGATTTGGTAGCTACTCAGCATCTCAAGTGATAAAAGCGGTGCATTTGTAAAGCAAAAAAACAAAACTGAGGGTGGTTGTAAGAGTTGGTGGTTCAAGATTGAGCTGCCTTACATATGTCCTCAAAGAGAAAATATTGAATTGGCATGAGCATCATAGTGAAATGAAAGAGTACAACTAATATTCAAACATACCCATAAAAATTCATATCCACAAATTTATAATTGTAAATAATCCCAATATAAAACAAAACTCACAGCCTCCTGACTCCAACACTAACGCAAATACATCCACAGTTGTTTTTGGAAATGTATCTAGCATGATGGCACCCTCCAAAGACTTGTGCAACTGCGACGATATTTCTTTATTGTCTGATGCCTACTTCATGCAAAACATATGATATAATTAAGAGATATAAAAACTAAGATACTGATGGAAACTATAGTATTCTTAAATAAGTATATTACTCCACACGCATACCTGTCCACGGACTGGAGTGGCAAAATTTGTATAGCTAACATCACAATTCAGCCGACCAATATCACTGTACATCATTGCTTTCTTGCTTTCCCTGGGTCCAAATCTGATCAAAGAAATTCGATAAGAATCAATCAAACACGTTGTGGATAAACCAGAGAAGCATTTAGACAAGTTACATTGATAAAAGATCAGGGTATTTACTAACATAAAGTTAAGGGGGAAATTCCTTGGGAATTGTGTCTGCATTTCGGAAATTCTTAATGATTCCACACATCCATTGTCTTACACACAGCACCAACATAGGCAGACGCATCTTTTGCATAGCAAAAGTAAAACCATTTTCAGTTGATCTTTCAAACAAAGGTTTAAGCAATTAAAATGTCCATCACTTGAATAGAATATTACAGAAGTGATGATTTAAGTGGAAGTTCAAAGCCCAATTAGCTATATTTAGGTTGAATTAATAATATCTTCATAGGATGTGGATGTTGGTTGAAGGTACTATTCCTTATAACAATGCAACAGGCGAGAAATTAGCAGTAGCACTAGATTAATAATCACCACCCTTAGATCATTGCAGATATAAAACAAGAGCATTAATTTGCAAAAAGATCACATTAATTTGCAAAAAGATCAAAGAACTGTAAATGTTATCCTCAGTTTCTCAAAGATGTCCAATGATATGCATACACAAGATCATAATTAAATGTATACTTTGCCTTTAATATTATTTCATTAGAGTATCTAATTCCTCTAGCATAACCTTACCACAAAGAAAAGGAACCTTAGTTGATCATTAGCATAACATATATCTCAAAAGTATCCATTCCATAAGAGGTGAACTTACATAGACACAATAACTTTTGTATTGCCAAATTCTGCATAAGCAGATCCAGATGCTGCATTCACCGCACCAGTTCGTAAAACTGGAAAACAGAACAATGTTGTACACAAGTTATGTCATGATCCACTATGTAGACCCCCAAAGTAACGCAGGAAGTAGTGCCACAACAAAGCATAAAAAACATAATGGACTCCAAGCCAATTAAATCAACAATAAAGAAAATTCAAGTCACTTGCAAATATATCCCAGCAAAAATCTACGAGACTAAATAAACAAGAACCCCAGATGCATATGATAATTTTATTTTCAAGCGAAATAAACTAATAACATACCAGTATTCGTGGATTTTAGATGAACGGAATAACAAATGTACAATCTTTCCGTATTATAAAACTCACACATGTACCATTTTGGGCCCTAGAGACTGAAGCTACTGCTATAGACGACGAATCATCTTAGAAAGCCTATAAAATTAGGGTTTTGCTCGTCTTATTATGTTTCTAACAGTCTTATATATGTGTATGGGCAGGGATATAGCATCATTAATCAAAGAGTAATAAGAATTCTATCACAGAACAAAAACATCATTTCAATTCTTCAGATGAAAATATAAATAAAGGAAGGAATAGCGAAGATGATTACGGATGAAGAATATAGGAACATACATGCAGGTCTGCACTGGTGAAAATCGCGACCGTCAGGACGTACCCAATCAACATCGGTGAAAATGGGAGGTCTGTTCTTCTTAGAGGTTGTCGGAGACGGTGAGTACGTCGCCGGAGCCGCTCCAGCTTTGGCGGCCATGAATCGATTGTATGTCAGGCAGGCTGGGACCCCTCAGTTTTCACGGCCACTATCTGATGTAACCCCTCCCTCCGCAAGACCGTAGTTTCAACTTTCAAGCATCAATTTGTTGTATATGGCCTGATCGCGATGTTTGGGCTGGTCCTTAACATTATCCACTTATTGTCTGGTATGGATCTATGGGCCATTTCATACTATAAGCCCAAAGTCTGAAAATTCGGAACAATATACAATATTACAATTTATTAAAATGCAGTTTTTTGGTTTTTTTTTTTTAACTTCAAAGTTCAAACACACGTCCTAGTTGACACATATGTCCTCACAAACTCTCAACATTAGAGGAAGAAATACCTTAAATAATTATTAATATCGTTAAGCCAAAGACCCTTTTATACCTTAAGTTTTCAACTTTCTTTCGTTGCCATTACGATGAGTTGGATATTTTGTGAAAGTTAAGCAAATAAAAATGTCATCTAACACCTATTATTATTACAAGTCAAAATGTCAAATAGGTTATGTGAATTTTATATAGCAAATGTCATATAATATAAACATATTTTTCTTTCTTGTTCATTTGTGTAATTTTATTTTTTTATGTCGTTTTAGTAACTGTGATCTGATTTGGTAGTTCATTTGTGTAATTAATAGTTATTTAATAGTATTTTTATTAATATTGATTATTACTACTACGTTACTACTTTTAATGTTATTTTTGCAGGGAAGAATGCTACAAGATGGAAGCTTATGGGGCGACGAAGAGGTGTAGGTGATGTTTCCCGCAGAACAGCGTGATCGTATCACCGACCCCTATTCAGTCTTTCCATGGTCTAATGATGGTTACCATAGTACCAGCCATCATACGATTCCTGTTCAAAATAATTAATTATGGGAAATGCATCATCATATTGTAACCACCAACGTCAGACTTCAATTAATTAAATATTGAAAATTCTTAACAACTTTATCTACTTTAGTTGAGAGAGAAGCATTCATTTCCAAAAGTGGTCTGACATACAAACTTATGTTTATAATTCATTACCGATTACACACGTACTATTGTGTTTTGTTATATGTTGTCCAGATAAGAAGGTAAGTACGCAGTGCTAGGTTTTAGTTAATTATTTCACACTAATATTCCTTCAGTATCATGCCTAAAACAGCCATGTGTTAGCTAACCCCTTATCGATTAACCGAATGTCCGGCAAACCATCCATGAATATCCAATCCGTTTTACACACCGGCTTTATTTATTTGCATTCTCATACAAATCGGAAGGGTGACTAGTTTATAGAGTAAAGTAGTAAACCGATGATATCATATTAATACAACTTACAACAATATCGTGATGAAAAAAACATGTACACAAACACGACCTCACTAGTCATACCTCTCTCTACACATTTTTCTCTCAAGTCCTCTAGAAAAATGAAATGAATGGTAGATTTAAGCTCATGTTTAAGATTTAATCAAACTACAAGCTAATAAACTATGAATATTTTGTAGCCCAATAAATTATGAATATTGTCATGCCCAGGAAACATATGAACGCAAATTTCAATGCATTTGTGTGTAAATCAGGAGGCAGATGAAATATTTGACACACAGAAGGATTCGAGCCGGGGTTCAGTTAAGTCCACAATTGCTTCATCATCTTCAGTATGTGAACATTTGGGATCAAAAGTTGGAAAAGTCACTTGCTTAAGGTTTTCAGGTGAATCTTTACTCGGTTGTATGTAGTTGTTTTCTCGAGTATCTACAATCAGTGAAGCTTCAGATGACAGTGATCCACTGGATGATGTTTGCTGAAGCTCGTCTGCGGCACGATCCATTCTAATGGTGTAATCCTGTTTCAGAAGGTGTATTTCAGAAATTAACTAATTTAAAAGGAAAAAACGTTGATAACACCAAAATCTGCAACGAAACATGGTTGGGAATTTTTTTTGACCATTAGTTAAGTGTGACAGTTGTACCTGAAAACGGTCAACAGAGAAATTCCGCCGTTTGGACTTTTCTGGTGCGATAGTTAGAAGTATTTGAACAACCTCGCTCATTGTTGGACGGGCATCGGGATCCAATAACAAGCACTCCTTTGCCAAATAAGCCATCACTTGCAATTCTTCTTCTCCAATGTTCCCTTTAAGGCGTGGGTCAGGCAGCTCCTTACTCACCCGCCTGCTATCATGTAAAAGTGGTGTTGCCTGCATTAATCAGAAATGTGCAAGTCAATTTGATGATACCATATTACATTAAAGAAAGAAAAAAGACTAATAATGGGTTACCTACCCATATGACAAGGCTCTCTTCCCCTTTGTCGGGTGACTTATATATGGGATGACGACCACTAATTAGTTCAAGAAGCACAACACCGAAACTGAAAACATCGGACATAAGGGATGCCCTTCCAACAATCGCGTATTCAGGTGCAAAATAGCCAAAAGTCCCCTGCATGCGAGCAGGAGAGCTAGAACAGCTGGGGAGACCATCACTTACCAAACTTTTAGCCATGCCAAGATCAGTAATCTAATAGTAACAAAATTAATGTCATGAAAAAGAGAACTATATATATAGACATTATTAGTATAATTGATATTAATGCTCTCATACCTTTGCTCGCCAGTTTTCATCTAGGAGAATGTTTGTCGATTTAACATCTCTATGCAAGATTCTCGGTGCAGCTGCTTCATGAAGATATTCTAAGCCCCTAGCAGCTCCAATTGCAACTGCAATACGAGCTCCCCAATCAAGGCATTTTTCTGATACTCCGTCTAGACACTCTCTCAGGTTACCATTGGACATGTATTCAAATACCAAGAGCATCTCAAGGTGTTTTCCATGATACTCTAAGCAGTAGCCAAGCAATGGTACCACATGACAGTGATGGAGTCTTGATAGCAGTTCAATCTGATCATGATTTAAAAAGTTTATGCATAAAACCTCCGAAATCATTTTCTTCAAAAAGTTCATTTATTACTGGAATGTCATAGTTTCTGTAATCATATTTGACACTCTAACTATGACAAAAACTCTTGCACAAAATGTGTTTCAAGCCTAACAAGCTCAACCCATACCAATAAAAATAATATTGTTGTGACCTGCAACACAACCCCATTCAGTGGTACAATGATTAGTCCATTACCTCTGTCAAAAAAGTCACTTCGGCATCTGGGCCTCCCTGAGCTTTAAGCCGTTTAACAGCAACAAGTTTACCATCTCTTAGCTGGCCATAATATACGTGGCTGCTTACCCCAACTCCGATTAAACTAGAATCAGAGAATTTATTGGTTGCAGTTTCCAATTCAAAGTATGAAAAATTAGTGATTGTTCCTTGTACAGTTCTTGTTTGTTTCTTAAAGAAGAATGAAGTCTTGTATATACACCCTGGAGAAAGAGACAAAAAAACAGAAACATATGTGAGGAAAATGAACACTGACATTTTTAAATGAAATAAATTTGTTAAATACACAGCTACCTGCGATCGGATTGGTGGGAGAATGAATATATATTTTAGATTCAGGTACTGAAGCTGTTCTATAGCTTATTAAGTTGGTAGTACTGTTGTAACTTGTATCTTTATCAGATGAGGATAAAGGAGGTTGCTTAGAGAAGTTATGCTTTCGATATACATAGCACATCACTGAAGCAAAGATTGCAAGAGTTGTCACCACCATGCATAGTAATAGGATGATTAATACAGCTTTGCTGGAAAATTGTTTCTTTGAAGACTCTGCCTCACTCAAAGATCCTGTGAATAGACATTAAAGTAACACCATGTAATTAGATTCTAATTACGGTGGTGGAAGATTTTTACATGCAATATTTTAAAAATAATGTAACATCCAACATTATGTCTTCGAACAGAATCAACAAAAATGATTTGGTAAAACTTGATGTGGGCCAGGGTAACAATTTACCAGAATTGCAATTGCAGGACACAAAACAATTGGATTCGAGACCTGCAGCCACTGAAGGGAGTCTATCACCAGGGCATATGCATTTCCATCTATTTTGACTTGAGCCATCTGCAGCCACAGAGAAAGAAATGTACAATAGAGATCAAATATAAGAAGATTATTTTAAATAACATGCATAATTGATCTGGATAACTAAAAGCATTTTATGGGAAAAGGAATAGCTGTTTGTATTCCTAACATTGTATATTCTTAATTGCATAAGAATTCAGTAAGGAATTAATTTCTCAGGAGGCCATGGATATGTGTTTAATATATCTAACTATTTTCGGACATGACACTATAAATAATTATGAAGTTAGCATACCAGAGCTGCAATCACAGGATGAAGAGCAATTAGTTGGGATGTCAGTTTGCTGGTTCAGTTTGTTCGCATAGCATGTACATGTCCACTTGATTATGTCTGGAGTCTCTGAAACTTCATCTGGCATAAATAGTTTGAAGCAGAGAGGTGTAATTTCATCTTGTTTTGTTATTAGACAATATGTTAACAAATTAGAGTTACAAAAATATGTTCCTCTAGATTAAACCATATTAGGATTCTGTAAAACAATATACTAGAGTTGACACTAACCGCAAAGGATGTGCTGAATCCAGATCAAGATGATGAAGCAAGCTAAAGCAACATCCAGTTGGAGCTTCATCTATGATCTATTCAGTCCAAACACTATTACAAATCGAAATGAAGGCGGTCAATGGTTGCTTCATATTCATACCCGTATTACAGTAGAGATTCACACACATATTAAGAATGTAAATTACACATTTCACCGTTGAAACCATTAGGATGTCCAGTTAAAACTTTGTAAGAAGAACATGCTATATTTAGAAATGTGTAAATTTCTGGAATGGGAGAGAAAGAGAGATTTTAAGCTGTTAGAAATGCGCATTGAGCTTTGAATTAATCAGAGATGGAAAATGCTAATAAATTGTAAACTGAGATGCTTGTCTGACTTGAAATTGGGGGAACAAATATTCTTCAGCTTTTTTAAACCTGAAGACGTATAGAGTAATCATGAAAAACTCCATAATGGATTATACTTATCTCAATTAAAATGCTAAAAAAGGAGTGTTTGTAGTTTGTAACTTTGTGGCTAGAGAGGGAAACATCCTAAATAGGTTAAATTCCTGTGTCCAAAAGAAGATGCACATGCACATACCAATATGAGAATTTTGACTTGTACTGCTATAACCTTATCCTAATTCCTGATAATTCCAAAAAAAAAAAAGTTTCCCAGTCCCAGTTATTGATAAATTAGAACAGTTTTTTGCTAACATGCTACATAACAGGATAGTAGGAACAAATACAATGTAGTTAAAATTATATATAAGTAATCACTACATCATATTTTCACGTGTTGCGTAAATCTAGTTTTGTGTATTTTTAAGTGAGATACAGATGAAGAATATCAACAATACCAACCGGTTGATTAACCACACTGGCCCAAACCATCAAACAGGTTTGACTGAAGAACACCTTAGTAGCACCAGATTAAAAGAAGGTGAAAGCTGGTTAGCAAAAAGTAGACCAGAGAGCATTGATCAAAGACCAACCATTAATGTCAGGCAATATCCATCACAAATTAATACAAAAATGTCAAATTTGGTTGAATTGACATCCAATAGTGACCTAATTATAAAAGGTTTATTTTAAAAATAGCAAGATTACAAGTCCATCACCCTCACCCACTTCTCTCAAGCTGCGAGAGATGCCTTTTGGCTAACCCGAAAACGACCTCTCAACCAATTTCAAACAAATACAAATTTAATACTCCACACCCACACAATTATCAGACCTATTTAATCACAGAGTTGTGCTTGATGCCATCATCTGCATACGTTTAAACAGTCATGATTTAATAGTTTATAATTATAATTCAAGATTTTACACATAACGGAGGATAGTACAAAGATCCAATTATCCTTGCCTTCAAAGAAAAGAAGGCTGTCTGTATCTAATTTCTTGAGGCACTGTTTGAAAAAGCTTAACGCATTTGAGAGTCCGGCCCTACAGAGCTCCGTGTCGGCTGACCGGACTTGAATATACAGACCGTTCTTACATCATGAACCCTATATTGTACCTCGTGTTTACATTGTTGTACTTCTCGTTGAAACATCCTTTTCATTTTTAAATCGGTGAGTATTAACTAAGAAGAAACTGGAATTCAGCGAAGATTTTCAAAAAATAAAAATTGTTATAACAAAATATTAAGGAAAATGGCGTACCGACGTATCGTACCTAATAACAAGAAGGAGATCCAGAAATCCCTTTGCACTTCCACCACCGCCACGCCGCGTCAAGCATACACCTTTCGAGTGAACAGATAATCATCAGGTCAGGAATCTTAATGTTTTATGATCATCAACAGTTAAATGTTGAAAAAAAACATGTGGTTTTGATGGAAGGAGCTTCCGTTAACTCACAAATGAAGAGAATGTGAGCTGCAAATCTTCTAGCGAGCTGAAACTAGTCTCGAAAAAAATACCGTAAACAACGGCACCGACTTGAAAATTTGAAATCAGAAGCTGGTTGTTTGTAACAAATAACCGAGCTTCCTAAGCTACGAAGAGGAGCTTGTAAGAAAATCAATGGCTGAGAGCTACAGTGATAGTCATTACTGATGCTGGAGAAAACTCGTGTAGAGAGAGATGCAACGGTCAGATAGTTTGTGAGCTCCGAGCACGCAGCTCAAGAAGTTGCAGCGGGAGGAGTGATGGTGGTGGTGGTGGTGGTGGTTTTGGAGGTCAGAGTTCAGACTATCTTCAACTTCTCGTCCTTTTTACACATCATCGGCCATGGTCCCTACGTCCCACATGCCTTTTCGTGATTTACATCTTCAGTCCCTTGTCAATTGTAGAAAAACAGACTTGATCCCAAAACTTAATTGTATCAATTTGGTTCTCTTTGAATTTCTACATATTAACTAGTTATTTTTATTAATATGGATGTAATCGAGTAAGTTTAGAACATTAGGAGTCTTGTTGATATATATTAAATATAAATATCTTACGTATTATCATATTATAATCATTGAATTGTGTTCAATAAAGTAATGTTAAAAACATAGTCCTAAAAATTTAATATTTAATCATAGGTGATTCTGTATATAATCACATGTAATTTGTAAAAATATCACAAGTGAATTACGAAAATTTCACTCTGCCCAAATTTTAAAAATGCAATCTGGACCATTGACGCCTCATTGATCCAAAAGCTAAAATTAGTCCCTTAGGACTATGAATTACGTATGGACAGTATTAAACATTCTTCTATAATCATTAGATCATAACTAATCTTCATCGGTTTTATTACTAAAAAAACTCGATCTCGCTTATTACTTTTAAAATTTTTAAATATATAACTTTTTATCATCATCACGTAGGTGGAGTCCATCTTCACCTTGTGTTGGCAACCATACCAGTATACAACAATTATACGACCCTGTCAATTTAAACATATGAACGAGCTAAATTACTTAATATATAAGAAAAATGTAATGTTTTTACCACAAAAAAAAATCTATTTGACTTAGTGGTAACTGCTTTGGTCCTAACACCTTGTTACGATAATAATGAAGAGGTTTGTGTGTCTCGTCATTATTGTTTAGACTTTAGATTAATCGGGAATAATGGAGTGAGCCTGTCCCATAGCTAGAACTATAGCTTATCCACTTCGGATTCACCAAGTTAAAAGCAACTTAAAACAATCTTGATGAATAGCTTATCCACTTTGGATTCACCAAGTCAATTCGGATACATCAACAATTCTAGTTCTCAAACCTCATCAAGGATATGTTATTTTATAGTTTTTTTCCTTGATATGTTTATAATTGATTCATAAATGAGCTTAAGTATAAATTAGTCATAGTAATCGAAAGTACACACAAATAAATAAGGATAATTAAATCAAACTCAAGGTGTCAATTAGGCTATCAAGATCGTGCTTGAAGAAAAAGGCTTGGTTGACATCGAGTTAAGTTTCATGTTTTCTAGTCAAGTTTAGATCAAGTGGGAAACTGTTTCAATCCAACTTGATTTGATTACACCCCTAGTAAACATGCCATTAATTAAATTGATCAATTGTTTGAATTATCACATGAGAAATTTGGTTAATGGATTACAATGCTTAAATTGCTCAAGTATATATCAAGTTTGTTGGGAAAAATAGGCTTACAAATATATCCTCTTTTTTTGACACAAAAATATATAACTTGTTTATATAATTGTATGTACTAACATTAACATATGTGCACGTATACATATATATATTCAATCAAATATATTCTCATCTATGATCTACAAAATAAGTTTCATCAAATGGCCAAGCTCCAATCGTCAAGATCCGAGTTCAAGTAGAAGCCGATGTCGAAGATTCCTACAAACAAACGTTTGAAGTTTATCAGCTTACAAAATAAATAATCAAATGAGTTTAAGTTTTTATAAAATAATTTTTATAAAAACTTTTATAAAAATTGAGACAATTTTTATAAAAATCACAAGCTTGGAAGTCAAAGCAAATAAATTCTCATTTTGGCAAATACTAAACACAATCTTACATTGAAACAAGCCAAAACCATATTTAGCAAAAGGAATCTCTCAAAGTGGTAAACTTCCAACATACTTTATGCATATGGTTTCCAAACTACCATTTTCATGATTAAATTCAAACTTAAGAAGTATGGCACTTACCTAACTTTTCTAAAGCTCATTTTCAGTGCATTTTTATAGTAAAAATGGGTTGTGTGTGGTTTTGGTAAAAGCCCAACGTCTATATGCACAAGGCTAAAAAATCTCCAGTAGAGCGACGGTCGATTCCACGGTCGACCGTGGATCGTCTGGACACTTTTTGAGCATCAAACTTTTTCCTTATTTAAAGCAACTCAAGTTTTGTGTTTTACTCACCTCTTGCAATCTGAAAAAACACAGAATACATAAAAATCTTGTGAGCTCATATTCCTTGATAATTCAATCTTTCAAGATCAAGAATCAAGCAAGAGTGAAAGCCTTCAAGTTCATATACTTCATTACATATACATTTGTAATAGTGTGAGGATAATCTCTAGCCTATAGAATTAGAGAGAAGTGAGGATCAACTCTAGTCTTTCCAATTAGAGTGAAGTGAGGTTTATCTTAACCTTGTTTGCAAGAGTGAAGTGTAATTCTTGTAAGCTAAAGAGAGAAGTTGTAAAAGGTTTATCTCTACCTTCAAAGAGAGAAGTTAGTGGAGCAACTCTTGGTGGGTGAGGCCAAAGAGTGGATGTAGAGCAAGGTTGTTAACCCTTGCTTGAACCACTATAAATCATTGTGTCCAAACTACTTCATTGGTGATATCTTTCTTCCTTAAACTCTTTAATTACTTGCAAATATTGTTAAAAACTTCAAAAAGTGGGCATATAACCTATTCACCCCCCCTTTAGGTTCTAACAATTGGTATTAGAGCAAGTTGCTCTAGATAATTTTTGAAAAGTTGTTTAAATCTTCTAAAAATATTTTTCAAAAATTTTTGAGTTGATAAAATGGGACAAAATTATGTAGAGGGGAATTCTATGGTTAGACCTCCACTTCTTGAAGAAGAAGACTTTTGCTATTGGAAGCAAAGATTCATGACCTATGTAAAGGCTAAAGATATTGACCTTTGGGAGATTATTGAAGAAGGAGATCATGTTCCAAAAACCTTTGATTCTAAGCAAAATGCTTATGTTCCAACCCCTAAAGAAAAATGGGATCAAGAGGATAAGAAAATGATTTCAAAAAATTTTCAAGCAAAACTTTTTCTATACAATGTTTTACCTATAAAAGAGTTTGAAAGAGTTTTCATGTGTGAAAGTGCAAATGTAATTTGGAAATCTCTTGTCACCACACATCAAGGAAATGCTCAAGTTCTAGATAACAAAATTGAATTACTTGTGCAACAATATGAACAATTTCAAATATTTGATGATATGAAAATTAATGATGCTTTTGCAATGTTTAATACTATTGTTACTAGTCTCAAGGCACTTGGGACTATTTACTCTAACAAAAATATTGTAAGAAAGTTTCTTAGGGCTCTTTCACCAAAATAGAGAGCAAAGGTGACGGCTATTGAGGAGTCAAAGGACTTGAACATACTACAAATGGATGAACTAATAGGAAATCTCAAGGTGTATGACGTAATCATGCAAAAAGATTATGAGATTGCCAAGCTAAAGAAAGAAAAGAGCAAATCCATTGCACTTAAAGCTAAACATGTCAAAGAGTCCTCAAGTGATGAAGAAGAGGAATTAAAAGAAGAAAAGTGTCTCATGGATTTTGAGACAAGTGAGGTACATTCCGATTCTAGCTACTATAGTGATAATGATGACCATCAATATGATCAATTATGTGACTTTAGCTCTAAAATACTTGCTAAAAATGAGGAGTTAAAAAATGATAACAAGAGCTTGAAAAAGGAAAATGTCAAGTTAAGAAATGAAAATGATAACTTGAACTTGAAAATAAAAGATTTAGAAAGTAAAATTGCTTCTCATATATCTCCAAGCTTGAAAATTTTGGAAAGTAAGCTAAAGACAAATTTTGACACAACCACCTTGTCAAAATTTGAAAATAGTTCAACCAAGTTAGATGAGATGTTAAAGATTCAAAAATCATCAAAAGATAAAGGTGGTCTTGGGTTCTCAAGTTACTCAAACAACATGCCAACTAGTCATTTAACACCTATCAAATTTGTGAAAGAAAAAGAGGAAGAAAAAATCCAGGAGCCTCACGGTATCGACCGTGAATCGACCGTCGTCTCACTGGAATTTTCTAAAAGTTCAAAATTGCAACATTGTTTCTAGTTCTTCCACTTGTATGCCAAAGATTGCAAGTAATGAATTAATGAGAAAGTTTCATACTCCAACTACAAGGCATGGACTTGGATTCAAGAAACCTAAATCAAATACAATTCAAAAATCAAGACATTCTCATAAACTTATAAACTCTATGAACACATGGTATTATAAAGGGTTCAAGATTACACAAAGGTGGATTAGAGTAGGAGTTTTTGATACTAACCATCCTGGACCCATGAAACATTGGGTACCAAAAGCTTGAATGAAAATTACACAAGTGTAGGGGTGCAACAAAAATGAGATTATGTCTCATTAATGGATTCTCGATAATAGTTGCTCAAAACACATGATCGGTAATAGAGAACTCTTCACTTCATACAAGGAGTATGATGGAGGACATGTGGTGTTTGGAAGTAACCTAAGCTAAAAGGTAGTTGGTAAAGGTAACACTCTTCATGACAATATCAAATTATTGAATGTTGAGCATGTTAATGGTTTAGCTTAATACTTAATAAATATTGGTCAATTATGTGATAAAGATCTAAATGTTAAATTCTCTAAACACGAAAGCTTGATATGCAAAGATAATAAAGTTTTAGTAAAAGGTGTTAGGAGAAATGGACTCTATACATGTAGACTTGGTGATAATCCTAACACAAGTATGTCTAGCATCTATAATTGATAGAAGACTAGGAAATGCTAACATGAGATTAGTACAAACATTGACTATAAATGAGCTTGTTAGAGTCTTACCAAATGTTAAATTCGACAATCATTTTGTGATGCATGTAAGATAGAAAAACAAGTGCACTCATCTCATAAATCTAAAATGCTATAGAAACTATGAGATGTCCTTGGGCCTTCATCAATTCAAAGTTATGGGGGAAACTTCTACACACTAGTTGTTGCAGATGACTTTTTTAGATATACATGGACACTATTTTGAAAACAAAAATTGAAGCTTTTGACAAATTCAAAAATCTTGGCAAGAAAATTCAAAACCAATTGGGTTGAATAATTATCTCAATTCATACCAACCATGAAAGAGAAGTTGTCAATGTAGCGTAATTTGGAGCATTTTGTGATAAACATGGAGTTTCTTATAACTTTTCGGCTCCTCACACTCCCCAATCTAATGGGGTTGTTGAAAGAAAAAATAGGTCTTTACAAGCTTTGATTAGACCAATGTTAAGTAAAACACCATATGAAATCATCAAAGGTAGAAAACGATCCAATAACTCAAGTTATAGGAAACCTAAATCAAAGACTCACTAGATCCCAAGCCCAAAACCTTAATAACTTCTTTGCCTTTGTGTCACACATAGAACCCAAGAATATTAAAGAGGCAACTAAGGATAAAAATTGGGCAATGGCAATGCAAGAAGAGTTAAATTAATTCACTAGAAGCCAAGTTTGGGACTTAGTACCTTTACCTAGTTGTCACACAATAATTGGAACTAAATGAGTATTTAGAAACAAAGCTAAACTAGTAGCCCGATGATATAATCAACAAGAAGGGATAGACTTTGATGAATTCTTTGCTCCGGTTACTAGATTTGAATCCATTTGGAGTCTACTTGCTTATGCTTTTGCTCAAAATTTTAAATTATATCAAATGGATGTCAAAAGTATTTTTCTAAATGGCTTTATAAATGAGGAAGTCTATGTATGTCAACCTCCCGGTTTTGAAGACCCCATCATATGTATATAATCTTAGAAAAGCATTGTATGGCCTTAAACAAGCACCTAAAGCATGGTATGATAAATTAAAATCATTCTTGTTGAAAAATGAATATAGTATAGGTCAAGTTGATAATACATTGTTCACAAAGAAAAAGAAAAATAACATCGTGCTTGTGCAAATTTATGTGGATGATATCATATTTGGGTAACATGTCAAGATTTGTGTGATGAGTTTTCAAATCTTATACATAATGGAATTGATATGAGAATGATGGATGAGTTGAATTACCTTCTCGGACTTCAAATAAAACAATATGAAGATGGTACATTCAAATTAGGCATCATTTCCTACGTGACAATATGCAAAAAGGAAATATAAATTTAGAAAAGGTTGCTTCATGTGAAAATATTGTCGACATATTCTCTAAACCGCTAAAAATTGAAATGTTTGATACATTACAACTTGGTTTAGGAATAATGGAACATGTTCCTTAAAAATAACACCTAAATGCATGAAAATGGTCAAAATATACATTCCAGAAGAACCACGGTCGAGTCACGGTCGATACCGTGGATCGACCGTCGGATCACTGTCTAAATTCAAAAACTAAGCAAAAGGCGCGGTCGATATCACGGTCGACCGTGTATCGACCGTCGTAGGCCTGACGGATTTTTGACCCTATTTTGCCTTTTCTCTCTCTTTCCTCTCCACTTCATCTCATCTCATCTTCCCCACAAACCCTAGCCGCCATTTTCAACATTTATATTTCAAAAAGCTTGAAAATCATAAAAAAAAAATGCTTTACCTTACGGTTGAAGTTGCGATCAAAGGCTCGGTTGGATTCACGGTTGAAGATTCTTCGTCTCGTGATTTCTTATCTTCACAAATTTCTTGTTAAAGGTATACTTTTAGCTCTTCCTCCTTTTCTTAGAACTCTCTTTGTGCACCAAAGAATCATGTAATCTCATGGATTTGGGAGATTTCTAAGAAGAAAGTATATTTGGTTTGAAAATGATGTCTTTCTTTGTGTAAAAGAAAAATAATAGATGATATTGGTGTTGGTTAAGTATGATAAGTATATAAATATCATGTCACAAAGAACAAAAAGTCAAATTTCAAACAGCTCACCTACGGTTGATACACGGTCGACCGTAGCATCGACCGTCGTGTACATGTAATAGGCTATCCACGGTCGATCCACGGTCGATACCGTGCATCGACCGTCAGCCCATTGGAAATTTTTGATTTTCAATTTTAATTTTTTGTCTTTTAATGCCCAAACTCAATCTATTCATGCTTAATATATCTTAACTAACATTAGCTATCACATGATTAATAAAAGTTTCAATTCATTCTCCACTTTAGGACACATACACATTATGAACATATTGTCAAGGACTTTGCTATATTCTTTGAACACACTCTCAATTATGTTGAAGTATATTACCTCTTGTCATGCTTTTACAAAGCAAAGGTCTTTTACAAATCTAGTGTCATGACAAGAGAAATTGTGGTGATTCAAGGGGAAGTAGTTATGGTGATTGTTTGTTGATATGATATTTGCTACTATTTGCTGTGATTCTTATGCCATGAATTATGTTACTTTAACCTTGGCTTGTAATAAATGCATATTTAGAATATTGTTTATACTCACATATCTTTGGCAAGTTCTTGGTAGTATTTCCATATATTTTAGATCAAATATCTCAAGTAGTGGAGCTCTACGTTCAAGGGGGAGCTTACGTGACGGGGGAGCTTATGTCAAGGGGGGTCTCCTTTTTGTTTAAGACAAAAAAGGGGGAGAAGATAGAAGAATATATAGAAGATAGAAGAATATATAAATATATATGTATATATGCACATGTTAACATGTTAAAGTTATATATACAATTCTTATACAAGTTATAAATTTTTGTCTTCAACAAAAAGGGGGAGATTGTTAGGAAAAATAGGCTTACAAATATATCCTCTTTTGTTGACACAAAAATATATAACTTGTTTATATAATTGTATGTACTAACATTAACATATGTGCACATATACATATATATATTCAATCAAATATATTCTCATCTATGATCTACAAAATAAGCTTCATCAAATGGCCAAACTCCAATCGTCAAGATCCGAGTTCATGTAGAAGCCGATGTCGAAGATTCCTACAAACAAACGTTTGAAGTTTATGAGCTTACAAAATAAATAATCAAATGAGTTTAAGTTTTTATAAAATAATTTTTATAAAAATCACAAGCTTGGAAGTCAAAGCAAATAAATTCTCATTTTGGCAAATACTAAACACAATCTTACATTGAAACAAGCCAAACCATATTTAGCAAAAGGAATCTCTCAAAGTGGTAAATTTCCAACATACTTTGTGCATATGGTTTCCAAACTACCATTTTCATGATTAAATTCAAACTTAAGAAGTATGACACTTACCCAACTTTTCTAAAGCTCCATTTCAGTGCATTTTTATAGTAAAAATGGGTTGTGTGTGGTTTTGGTAAAAGCCCAACGTCTATATGCACAAGGCTAAAAAATCTCCAGCAGAGCGACGGTCGATTCCACGGTCGACCGTGGATCGTCTGGACACTTTTTGAGCATCAAACTTTTTCCTTATTTAAAGCAACTCAAGTCTTGTGTTTATAATTGATTCATAAATGAGCTTAAGTATAAATTAGTCATAGTAATCGAAAGTACACACAAATAAATAAGGATAATTAAATCAAACTCAAGGTGTCAATTAGGCTATCAAGATCGTGCTTGAAGAAAAAGGCTTGGTTGACATCGAGTTAAGTTTCATGTTTTCTAGTCAAGTTTAGATCAAGTGAGAAACTGTTTCGATCCAACTTGATTTGATTACACCCCTAGTAAACATGCCATTAATTAAATTGATCAATTGTTTGAATTATCACATGAGAAATTTGGTTAATGGATTACAATGCTTAAATTGCTCAAGTATATATCAAGTTTTTTGAGATACATCAAAATAGTTAAATATGTACAATATCAAGATAATTTATTGGTGAGCTATGAACTACCCCCTACTTAGAGGGTAATCATGCATACAATAATATCGTTGAGTAACAAGAACATTATACGGTGGCAAATTCATAATGGCAAGGGCTACAAAATAGATTAACAAGCTGATTTTCAACATCAATTAAACGCTTGAACAGGATCATTAATTAACATATCCAATCTAATAAGTTCATTTTAAAATAAATTGGTATCTTATTTTAGACTATAAGCTATTGATCGAGTCTAGTAACAAATTCAATGAATGAACTCACAAATCTATATTACTTAATCTTACCATCTATACACTTCGCTATCTAGGTATATACATTTTGTTTTATCTAATCAACACATGTTATTATCATTGATGATACAAAATAAAGTCATATTTCATATTATCAAGCAAATATGACGAATTCAACACGTTCAAAATTAGCAAAGTAATATACGAGATGTTTCTTGTTACACATTGTTCAAGGAAGATAAAAGTTTTTGTCTTTGTAGCTTTGTGTCCAACTTAAACCTAGAGTATTTGGAAAGTTATAATTTGATTTTGATGGCTAATAGAGTCATTTTGTCAATGTTAAAGGGCTTAAACTGCAAATGGTTCAAATAGGTTTTGCTGAAATCCTTGTTGGATCTCGGGGCAGTCAAACGTAACTTGAAATCCTTCCCTCTTAAATCAGACCCTTCGCTTTTTCATAATTTGTCTTTAACCCCCCTCGTATTCTCTTTTGCCTTTCTTGGAAAGTGAGAATCCTTGTTGATATTCTTAAGTATAATAATTTAATAATCATTTATTCTATTGAGCGAATGAATTGTAATTATCACACCTAGATTTTCTACTATTTAATGGTCCTAAATCCTAATTAAAAACTTTATACGTGTACAAATGTAAAATATATAATATTTTCTTTTTTTACTTCTCTTTATATATTAACACATTTTATTAATTAAATGAGTAAAAGGACATGGAACTTCTAATAAATCCCTTCTAGCCTACAACTATTCTCCGGTGATCCTCCCTTCTAGCCTACTATTATTCTTATGCGACTACCCTTTTACAAAGCACCACCATATTACGTTCATCTTGTCCACAGATGAAATCACCACAACCATCTCTAGTTCATCTATTGGTTAACCATCGTCACCCATCTCCTACGCAACGACGATGAGAGAAATCAATAAGATTTTTTTTTCTGGGTTTAGTTTCGTCTCCTGCTTGTTTGATTTTATGTCTACTGCTCACAGATTGGTTAGTTTCATTGATTTGGGTTTTTGGTTTTTTAATGTTGGCAGATCGATTTCATCGATCAATTTGGTTCATTAATTTATTTTGTTTAATTCTAAGTTCCATCTCAACCAAACAAGTAAATTCTTTCATAAATACACGTAGGAGACAAATTCTAAGCCTTGCCTTTTTCACCAATATAAGTATAGTAGAATGAGTAGTCCAATTAGCAAAATATCCAGGCCCAAATCTAGTGCTGGGCTCATAGAAAATTATGGATCAATAAGAAGAAAACCATGAAGAAGAATGTGAAATAGGCTCCACAGAAGCCCATGTAGGCTTTTTAAACGTCCTAACGGACCTAACCTAACGAAATGTAATACATTAAAAGGTCCGGATAATCGCGATTCTAGTATGCAGTTACCTTTGTTAGACTTCTGTTAATCTGTTCCTATAATGTTCAACGTTATTTTTATATATTTTCGATATAAATTTTGTTATAATACGATACTCATTTAATATGGATTGTCTATCACAATGTTTTATTCGACTAGTTATTAACTAAATCGGAAAACTAAGGTTCTTTCATACCCCATTTTTTCAAGTTAGAGATCAAAAAAATTAATTTAAGGTTCAATTTCTATGTTTTTGAATAAAAAAATTAGAATACTTGAGAGTTTTTTCTTTTTTCTATTCTAATAAATATTCTTTTATTCTTTAAAATAAGATTTCATCTCTTTTCTAATATAAGTTGTTAATTTTTTTTGCCTCAAACATGTGTGTTTATAAATATTATTTTTTTTATTTTTTTATCATTACTTTGTTTTAACTTAATTGGCCATGATAACTCATTATCTTTTATTTTTTTAATTAACCAACTTTAGGATATAAATCCCACAGCACCGACTATCAAGTAACACTCACCATTTATGATTTTTAGAAAATTTAATGTAAAAACATAGTAAAATCATATTTTTTCTAACTTAAATTTATAATACTATTACCTTTTATATCAATTGGTAAAGGGAGAGAGTATTTTATCATATATAGGATTTTCAAGGGTAGGAAATCTCAACATTAACGACGTTCCAAGACATTTGAAGATGGTAGTACGTGTAGAAGGATTGTTGATATCCGGTTAAAGATTTGTATTGCTTAAATCCGAAACCAAAGGAAAAGGGCGAGAGGGAAATGAGCAAACGATAGATATCCATGAAGGGTAGGGTAACATATCTAGAAGGTGAGGCCGATGATGATCCATCTTTGGTGAATCTTCGGTGGTCAAGACCGATCTTCACAAGGAGCAATAATGTGTGGGTTAGCATAGCTAGGTTTTAAGTAGTACGAGGGAGAAGGTGGTCTGTTATCGCCATTAGTCGGTGATGGCCAGTAGGATCATACGATTCATCTTTATTAAACCTGATTGTTTTTTATCATGTTCTATCAAACAAAGTCATAGTTGTGCATCAAATTATTAGCTTAAACGCAGTTCAGATTACAAAAAATTAATATTGTAAAAGGACATTTTAATATCACCAACACGATCGTATTTTATTTACGAGTACCCCTTTCTTGTGCCATTGACTAATTAAGAACCATGGATGCTACGTACGTACCGGGGTGAAAAGGAAGATATCATATCATACACGTACGTTATTGATTAAATCAAAATTATTGACAAATTCCATAGACAAAAGCTAAAATCCATAACCAATAAGAAATCCTTACTACTATCAATTATTAGGTCAAAAGAAGTCACATTTTGGAGTTTGAGTAATTGATTTTTTTTTCGTACACATGTATATATATATATATATATATAAATAAATAAATAGTAGTAAAATTAAGTATAATAAAATCTTTGTGTATATATAATTTTGTTGCTTAAAAATCACAACCATTTGTTAGTTAATAAGTTACGAAAGACTCATCCAATTGAAGACGCGTGTCTTTGTGCTTTCTTCGAATAAAAAAAAAGTTCAAGCCACGCTTTATAAAAAATAAAAAGACAGGATTAATCTTATATTCTTATTACTAAAAAAATCTCAGCACACCAAATCCAAAACCGCGTTGTCTACCGGCCCCGTTGCTAGTCACAAATTTGTTACGTCGAGTTTCACCTTTTAACATAGAGAAATTGATGTGTTCGGTAATAACACGTATCTTAGGTGATGTTGCACACACATAACTGTTAGATCATTAAAATACTCAAATAACTAAAAGAATTCTTATTTAAGTATTATGTGAGTCATGCTGTTAATTACACACATCATTTCCCCTATCATGTAACATGAGTAAAAGTCTTTTCGATACATGACTCCCTACCAATTACAATTTTTTTCCACACTTGGTTCAATACGTACTACTTGTGTGTTTATATTATTATACTGCTAGTGAATATCATGTACGTTACGTAACATCAATAAGGACTTGGAAAATAATTTAGACCATTTGTGTTCATCTCTTTCATTCTTATTCCGCGTCAGCTTCATATTATTTTTTCCTCTCATCCCCCTTCACCTCACTCCTATCACTCTAAGGCCTAACGTACCGCCTCACCCGAACCCCCTTTGGGTTCGTCGGCTTCCATTGTGTCACTCGGGAACACGAATACGCCCCCCCCCCCCCCCCCGGCCTTCAGGTTAACCTTCAGTTTTCCTAACCCGTGTGATTTCTTTTCTTTTTTCTACACTTCAACGGTAACTTTGTAAAAAAATAATTTAAAAATCACCTTATATATATATATAATACTATATAAAGTATTTAATATTCTCTCTCCTCTTAAATTTTAAGACTTCTTAAAATTCAATCAATATAAAATCTTAACCCTTCATTTAATCTAAATTAATCCCATCCACTCAATCTTTAATTATTTTATTCTCTCCTAATTTACTTTAACTTTTTATTCAAAATATATTCTCTCATACTAACACAATTATCCACACACATCAACATAATTTTTAAAATCTTATTAACTCTTCTTTTTATTTCATCGATATAAATCATTTTTCTTATTTAATTGTCTTTCAAATTTTATTTTTAAAATTAATAAAATAATTAAATGTAAATAAAAGAAAATTTGAAAAAAAAACGGACTTGTTGCTGTAGAAAACTTTTTCGTGACATTGAATCACGCGAATAACATATCATTACATTTTTGAAAGCGACATATTGTAAACCAAAAATTATTTGCCGCCGCAGCATTGCGCGGGTATAATGCTAGTATATATATATATATATATATATATATATATATATATATATATATATATATATATATATATATATATACTAGCAAGGTACCCGCGCAATGTTGCGATAGCAAATAATTTCTATTTTACATCATGTTGCTTTTAAAAATGTAATAATATGTTATTCATGCTCAATGTCACAAAAAGTATCGTACAATGTCAGTTTTTTATTTTTTTTTATTTGTATCAACTATTTTATTAATTTTAAAAATAAATTCTAAAAGACATTAAAATAAGAAAAAAGATTTATATTTATGAAATAAGGAGGAAGACGTTAATAAGATTTTGAAAATTATGTTGATATGGGTGGATAATTGTGTTTGTGTGAGAGTGTGTTTTAGTGTTAGAGGGATATTTTAAATAGATAAAAAGTTAAAGTAAATTAGGAGAGAGAATGAAATGGTTAAGAAGGGGTATTTTAGTACATTCAAATTACTTAAAATTAAGAGTTTTTAAGGTTGTAAATGTATTATAAAGGAGTAAGATATATATATATATAAAAACATAGGGGAAAGTTCAAATTAGAACAGTTTTTCGTATTAAAACTGCGAAAACCAATCTTAACTTTCGATTAAAAATAATCAATGGCTAAGAAATTTTGACGACTCGTTAATGATGCATTAATGAGGGGTATTTCAGAAAAATCAAGTCTCGCAAATTAATAACGGCCCACCTGGACGCAATTTACGATTGAGGAAATATTTAAATGACTAAAATACCTCTATTAATGAGTCAGTAATGGCGTTCCAAAAAGTTCACGGATGAAGCATGTGAGGGAATTGAGTGTGGCAAAATGCATGTAAGGAATTCATGGGTGGACAATCCGATTGAAGGAGGGGGAATTGAACGGCTAATATTGATTCTCGCAATAAAAATTGTTTTGAAATGAAATTTTCACTTTTTTTGCACCCCAACTTGATTCTACAATACAAAATTTTATGTACTTTTTCCAACTTCATTATTTCCACTTTTTTTTTCCTAACAAGTGTATATCCCGCATAAATATTTTATTTTGTTTAATCGTTAAAACTGTAATGAAAATTTTATTTATATTATTTGTTATGTTTTATTTTTATACAATTTATAAATATTTTTTTGTTTAATAGTTTAAATGCGTAATAAAATAAATTAAAAAAGTTGAGAAAAATATTGGGTTGGTTTGGGATAGGTTATACCTGGGTTCTGAGTAAGAGAGAAAAAAGGAAGAAAAAGTAATATGGTGCTGATGTGACATTTAGGTTGAGAAAAATTATAGATGAGTGGTACTCATGGTCTAACCTTTACATCTATCTCCCTCAACCATCTCATCTTTCACACACACACACACACACATACAAGACTAAATCTCAGCCGTCGATCTAGATATAAATATAAAAAAAACCTAGTAGTATTTTTGTAATTAATCGCAAATTTATAAATAACAGTAGGATTTCATAACTAAAATATCAAAAGAAAAAAAGTGAAGGCAGTACTATTTCATGACTGAAATATCAAGGAAAAAAAAGATACCGCTTCGCTTTTTTCTTTGATATTTCAGTCATGAAATACTAATGTTTTATGACTGAAATAACAAAGAAATAAAAGACACTACTTTACATTTTTCTTTGATATTCAGTCATGAAACAGTAATATTTCATGACTGAAATATCCAAGAAAAAAAACGTCACCTCTTCACTTTTTTCTTTGATATTCAGTCATGAAATACTACTGTTTCATTACTGAAATATCAAAGAAAAAAAGTGAAGCAACAGTGTATAAACATGATTCATATATGAAATATCAAAATAAAAAAAAGGTCATTGCTTCACTTTTTTATTTGATATTTCAGTCATGAAATACTACTGCTGATTAAAAAGTTGTGATTTGTAACATCCTCAACTTGGGCCTAGTTGTAATTAGGTAATAAGACGTATTATGTGAGTATTTGTTGAATTAAATGAATGAGTATTTGTGAATTATGTGTTTGCATGTATGTATGTACGTATGCATGTGCGAGTATGTGTATGTATGTTAAGTGAATATGTGTGTATAGTTAATTGAGGAAACCCTCGAATGATGAATGAGGCAACCGCCTCTGCCATACGTATATATATATATATATATATATATGTGTGTGTGTGTGTGTGTGTGTGTGTGGTAAGTTGACTTTAGTCAAACATAGCAAACACACACACAAAAACCGCAAGTTTTCTCTCGTCTCTCTACCCTCTCGCTCGGATTTCCAGAAGAAGAAAAGAAAGGAATCGGTTGTTGATCTTTAAGGTGAGCAACATGATTCTGTTATGTTTAGAAGATTAGAAGCATGTAGAACATGTTAAGAACCATGAATCTATGCATGAACACCTTGAAGAACATAGAAAGCTCACTTTCTAAGTGGGTTTTGCATGAATGGTGTTCTTGTTGGGATTTCATGCGTATATGATGATTAGATGATGTTCTATAATGTTCTGGGCTTAAAGCAAGCCAAAATGAAGTTGTTTAGATGATTAAATGAAGCTATCGGAATCACAGTTGATGAAGTTGTGAGATTTCGCAATTATGAAGTTGTCGGTCGGAATCCGCATGTATTGGGAACCGAAGGAATTGTCGGAATTCGATAGAAGTGTCGGATTCCGCAACTCTGTCGAACTTCATGTTTTGAAGTCCTTTTAAATATGGAATCCGCAAGTCAATCGGATTTCCATAGTTTTGGATTCTAAGTGTCGGAATCCGATAAGTATCGGATTCCATGGGAAGTATCGGATTTCATTGTATCGGATTTCCATCCATGTGTCGGAATCCGCAAGTGTCGGATTTTGTGTGCATGGTTGGGATCCCCAAGTGTTGGAATCCGATTGTTTGAGTATCGGAATTTGGGTCTAAGTGTCGGATTTCATGAATCCGACAGAACCATCGGATTTCCCACAAATCCGACAGTTCTAGCGGATTTGTGTAATGTCCAAAGTTGAATGTGTTTTGTGAAGTCTTGAATGCACATGTGAATGATTGAAGTCAATGTGAGATGCTAGGTGAACTTGTTAGAGGACTCAAGCCAATACCTGTGCCTAGTAATAGCTCAGGTGAGTGCCTATGACCATGAGACTCGGTAGAGTAAGGCTTGCCTGCTAAGCAACTATGTGAATATACTATGTATGACTAACTTGCTTTTGCAGGTACATCCGAGAAGGTAAATATATGATTGATATGATGTTAGAATATATGTTAGGTGCATGCCAGTGGGTCCAGATTGGAACCACTTAGTTAATGTATGATGATATGCTCGTATGAATAACTGTAAGATGTTATATGTAAGATGACGGATCACTGTGGGATCAAATGTACGTATATGTGTATGTGACCTGTCTGCGGACTATCTGACGCATGGTTAAGGTCAGCCGGTTAGCTGGATCCTAACAGGACTTCGTTCATTTCTGGATTTAACGGTGATTCGGGGTGCATCCCAGATCAAGGTTCTGCAGAACCACCGTGCCTTAACATGAGTGGTGATCAGCTGATTGTAGCCGAATTACCTGTAGAGCCTCTGGCTCTGTGAACGATGTTTGGTGGACTGCCTTGTGCTCCCCCACCAGCGCGGATTGGTCGTGTCTGATTCCCCGGTCTGAGTTGTTGAGCGGGATAATTGTGTTTGTGTGAGAAAGACACTAAAATAAGAAAAAGATTTATATTTAAAAATAAATTCTAAAAGACACTAAAAGACAACGAGTTAAAAATAAAAGTATCGTACAATGTTAGTTTTTTTTGTTTTTTTATTTGCATCAACTATTTCATTTATTTTAAAAATAAATTCTAAAAAACACTAAAATAAGAAAAAGATTTATATTTATGAAATAAGGAGAGAGAAGTTAATAAGATTTTGAAAATTATGTTGATGTGGGTGGATAATTGTGTTTGTGTGAGAAAATGTTTTAGTGTTAGAGAGATATTTTAAATAGATAAAAAAATTAAAGTAAATTAGGAGAGATGATGGAATGGTTAGAAAGGAGTATTTTAAATAGATAAAAAGTTAAAGTAAATTATGAGAGAGGATGAAATGGTTAAAAAGGGATATTTTAGTACATTCAAGTCACTATTCATACACATAAACATACACACACAGAGAGTAAAAAAAATATTTCAGCGTAAGTAAAAACCAGTGTGAAGGGTTATAGGGGGTGCGAGTGATGGTGCACATGAAGGGTCACGCACCAACCAACCATGCACCCGTTGGTTGGATGCCCTATGTGGCATTAAATCTTGATAATAATATGATTAGGTGTTATATATTATATTCAACAATAATGGGACACAAAGGGCCACCCACCGGTACCCAAGTGGTATACGATATTGCAACCAACCATCATGAATTTAGATCAATCTTTCCTCGTAAAATACTATTGTTTCGTAAATTCAAAATAGGTTAGAAATTAAGATTTTGCTAATAATAATAATAATAATAATAATAATAATAATAATAATAATAATAATAATAATGAACCCTAAACATAATATGATTCTCGCAAAACAGCAATTAACTTTCTAAAATCCCCAAAATAATTATAATTATAATTATTCCCTTAAAAGTAAAAAACCACCCAATCCATTTCCATTTGGAAGTAATTTACCCACAATTTTTTAAAAATCATCCCCCAACTTTCTTTGCATTTCGACACAAAATCAAAATAATCAAACTACTCTTTAAAGAAATTTTCCTCCTGACATCATCTCGGCTGCGGTGGAGGAAACGAGTGTATCGACCTCAACGATTTCTTGTTTTTGGGTGGTGTAGGCATAGGGTTAGCCATAGATGTTGAAGGACTCCGGCTAAAACACATTGTCTGAGATAGGTTCACCATGTCCACCATTGACGGTGTCTGGTAAGTCTGTATCTGGCTCGTCACCTCAGTCGAGTCACCCCTTGCCGTGGCCCGCTGCCATGAGTGTGAGCTCAAACCCGACAACACGTAAGCCCGTCCAGACGACTCATATACCCTTCGGCTCGACATTCTCTCTTTCATTTCCCGCAGTTCAGCAACCAAACCAACACACAACCGATCACCCCCACAAGCCGACACAGACTCCTCCAGCTTTTTTCGGCAATCCTCCAGCACAGAAGCTGCTGCAGCTAGATTACCACATTCAGCCGCCAATCGAGCTTCGGCTATCGCACTGGCAGCTCTAAGCCTGTTCCTCTGGCGGTCAACTTCAACCGACACGACTTGCTTCCCCACGGTTGACTCGGGTCTTGAGATTGTGACATCTTCGTTTCCACCAACAGTAACAATCGTTTTCTTTATCGGGTCCTTGTGAATAACTCTAAATTTCACCAATGACATTTCATTACCCGACTCTTCAATTGGGATATCCATTGCTACAAGAAAGTCTCTCTCTTCTTCCGCATATAAATCACCTACTTCAATAAACCCCGATCTTCCATTATCGTTTATACCCACTTTGTAACTCCCAGCTTTGATAGACCCGAGCCGCAACACGGGATGAACACACTCGACTTCAACCCGTAATTCTTGAACCACAACACTCAAAAGCCCTCCAATACACTGAGCAAAAGCATCTTGTATCACATTCTCAGCTTCTATAAATGAGAACATACCTCCAGAATGTTCAGAGATAGAGTGCATTGCAGAAGCATCATGATCCATGCCGAACCCAAAAGTGTGAATCGGTATATGGGTATTGTCCTTTTTGACTTGCATAGAAGATGGTAAAAGAGCATGGTAATCGGTTAACCCTGCCTTTCTAGGGCTGATGCTGGTGTAGGTGTCCTGTCCATCTGATAACAATATCATACTGCTTACAGGATTCTTGAATTTACGTTCAGTCATCACTTTGGCACCCTTTTTAAGGGCTTCGGCTATGTTTGTACCGCCATTCGCCACCAACGAGTTAATCATTTGTAAAGATTCTTGTTTCCCGGTTTCAGTCATACGACGAAGAGGGAACAGGCGACGGGCTGAAGACGAAAAAGCTATTACAGAAAGTCGGTCCAACGGGCCAAGATTTTGTATCACAAAGCCCATAGCTTGTTTCAATAAAGCAATTTTTGTACCTGTCATGCTACCACTAATATCAAGAACAGTTACTAAATCTATCGGTGCACGTGTGTTTAGATTTCCTTTAGTAACGGGAGCTCTGAGATTGATTAAGATGCCGAAATTATCGAAGTATGTTGATCTTGCTACTGCAGAAATTTCAGGGTATGTTTTCATTTCTATTCCTCCATTGGAATTGGAATCATCAGATGGTATTTCATCTACTTTCTGGTTGACTAGCTCATCGTCATCAAAGACTGAAGGCTCAGATGCTTGAAATAGTAAAGGAACGTTGCGATTGGAGCGCATTTGATGAGGGGGCATACTTTGTAGAATCATATATGAATCATGGTGGGACCATGAACCGGAATTGATACCTGATTTCACACGAGAAGAACCGGAATTCTGTAAAGGAATTTCTTTCCATTTTGCACGGCAAACAGGACAGACCCGATTTCCATGTTTTACATTAGATGTGATGCAATGGAAATGAAAGGAATGTGAGCATTCAGCAGTGAAGATGGCATGACCGTTGGTTGTCTTCATGGCAGTCAAGCATATTGCACAAATCCGCTGCAATCCAAACAGGAATATTTTTATTAGAATACTAGAAAATTTGAAACCAGAGTTTCTTTATTGGCATATCGTCAATAAATATATTACGATAAATGATTTTACTATATTGGAACTACCACGTTCCGCAAAAAAATAAACGAGACTCCTACTTATCTTTCAACATGATTAATAAATCGTAATGCCTAGACATAGTTAGGCCATTAGGGTTCTAGTGATGTTTTTTTGCTCACTTTTAGATATTTTAATAGGCAGCTATTATCTCCAAATATATTTAAAATTTTAAAGCGGTTTTCTTTAGTTATTCCGAAAACATCACTTTTACTATATTGCAACTATCACGTTCCACAAAAAAAAATTGAGCCTCCTACTTATCTTTCAACATGATTAACGGTAAATCGTAATGCCTAGACATAGTTAGGCCATTAGGGTTCTAGTGATGTTTTTTTTTGCTCACTTTTAGATGTTTACATGGGCAGCTATTATCTCCAACTATTATTTTTTCTCAAACACGGTTTTCTCTAGTTATTCCAAATACATCACTTTTACTAAATTGGAACTATCAAGTTCCACAAAAAAAAAATGAGACTCCTACTTATATTTCAACATGATTAATGGTAAATCGTAATGCCTAGACATAGTTAGGCCGTTCAGGTTCTAGTGATTTTTTTTGCTCACATTTAGATGTTTTAATGGGCAGCTATTATCTCCAACTATATTTTTTTCTCAAAAGCTGTTTTCTTTAGCTATTCCGGAAACAACAGTCTATGCATCATAATTTTGTAGATGACTGTTTCAATGTAAAATGAGTTTCTGTTAAACTTCTAGTTTCCAGGTTATAAGGAACTAGATAATTGAATATTATCAACAAAAAAGTGTAACATAGTATGATAGAAAATCTTTAGTTTCCTTTTCAAGTGAATAAACACTACTCGTTACTTGTTTACTCTATAAGCCATTTAATATTTATTGCAAAACATATGAAAACCTCATTAAATTCTTACAGTGATCTTTTTTTATCGATTTTACTGATATTGAATGATTAAATACGATCTCTTCAAAGTTAATCAGAACCCGACCTATACGTGTGTAAATAACCAGTAGTAAAACTCGTTACCAACCAGAAATTTGTCAATGGTGTCAGAATATCATGTCAAAAAAGATCTTGCAAGTTGTAAATCACCTTGGCCTAATGACTATATGTCTTTAAGGTGGCCAACACATTTGATGTGGTTTATTCCTGGTGATTAAAAAACTAGAATCTTTTTAAAGTAAAGATCCTTAAGCAACTGGGGTTACAATGATGAAGGTTTCAAGGCAATAAAGAAAAGCATATGATTCATATAGTCAAAAGCAACCACAAGTAGGAAAAGAATTAGAACTCAATAAGAATAAGCTAAAGAGTTTATACTCTTTTCAAAGCTAAACTAACTTCCACCAATTTTATGCTCCATAAGGAAAGTCCAAAAGTGTTAATTCAACTATGAAAAGGAAAGAGAGAGGTTTTATATGTAAAAGTGAAGGTGTTGACCAGATAAAGCACTTTACCTTCAAGAAGGCGAAGTAAAAAAGAAAGGAAAAGGATAACAGAACTGTTGATGAATATTACCATTTGTTCTATTAAAACAATCTAATTTCAACTTTTAAAGATTGATTTTCTTAACAATTATATATTCAATTTTCAAGGCTATTATGAATATCAAATAAAAATGAGGTTAGAAACCATTAAAAATTAATGGAGAAGAGAATAACCTTAAAGGGACACTAAAAAGCCATTAAGGGTTGAAAACTACATGACAACAAAAGGACCCATCACTATCTCCAACCCCACCTCCTATATTGTATACGTATTCACTATTCATCCATCATCATCACCATAACCAGCCACAAGCCAAACATCTCTTAAATCACTTTACAAAACTAAAACCTAGCCATTTATGCATAATCCTTCACAATCAGAGTCAACTTATGACCATATAGATATTTAACTTTCACAATGAACATCTTACTTAAAGAATCTATTTCCTTTTTTTGCTTCTAATCAAACAGAAATTCGGTAATCTATCAAATAGTCAAATGTCATCTAATGGATTAGTTAGGTTCACTTTTCTAAATTCACATCCGAAGTTAATCGCAAACTCACGTGTGTTGTTCTTCGATATAGAGAGAGTATAAGCAATCCAAAACTTTCAATCAAACAAATAACATAATCATATTTACATTTAAAAGTACCTTAGACGACGATTTAAGGCCGTATTTTGACATCTGGAGTCCGGAAGATGAAGGAGTCGGAGTGGTGGGCATAAGATGACGGACATCTGAGCTCCTGGGAGGCGCGTGAGAGCGGGGAGACGGTGAGTGAATGGATTCATCGTCGTCGGTGGTTTTGGGTAAATAAAGGCATGTATTTAGGCCTAGAGCTAGCTTCATCTTCCTCCATTTGCTTTCACCTCCCATAACTTGTATCCTTGATGAATCTTATGAATCGGAAAAAGGCCCAATTTATAGATAGATAGGAGGGATGAATTATGATGAAAATAAAGGGATTTAGTTGGCAGATCTTAGGAGGAAAATTTGGTTGGTGAAAAGCAACATTCTTCAAGAAGATATCCTTCTTCAAAATTCATGTTCCATGAATATACGGTGATTTCACTTTTTCCCCAATTTTCTTCGCATCGTCGTCTCGATTTTAGGGTATTTTGTCTGGGCATGGAAACCGATAGCTTTGCACTTATACTCCTATATATATACATAGAGAGAGAGAGTAAAGCAGGAAAACCAGCTTTATTGGGGAACCGGAGTCCGGATGGCAATTTACTGTCTACTAAAATATCTTAATTAATAAAAAATAATAAAGGAATTTCATTACACATTTAATATTTATTAATGTGTTTGCTTCGTCAGATATCAAATTTGACTTAACAACTGCTTCAAAACAATATTTCATAGAAAGGTATTTCTATATATTCTTCTATTTTGTATCCTACTTATTCTTCTATTTATTCAAAACAACGGTTAAAATCAAGAAAAAATAATTAGTAAATTACACATATTAATCATTAAAAAGGTAGAAAGATAAATTAAAAAGATTTAGTAAGAGAAGGTATAATTTTCAATTCTATACGACTTAAAGTTGTTGATTTTAAAATTAGAATTTAGTAAAATTTTATATATGAAAAAATCAATAAAAATACTGGAAAAAGATGACCCATCTCCAATAGTCTCTGTCAAACGATTTTATCCATAATAACGGATCAGATAACTTATGTGACTCGAAGTTAAATAACATTTATTATGGTTTATTTTAATATTAACTATATATTTTGTCAATAATCGTTAGTTCACAATCGCTAGGATTTGTTTACATATTCATGCTTCCTGATTTATTTATTTTCTTACTTTTGACTTTTGAATCATTGGATTTGGTATTTCATGGTTGTTAGCATAAGATCATTCCTATGGCAATTCAAAGGGTTCTTTTTTTCCTCTTACCATATCGATTAGTTCACAATCGCTAGGATTTGTTTACATATTCGTGCTTCCTGATTTATTTATTTTCTTACTTTTGACTTTTGAATCATTGGATTTGGTATTTCATGGTTGTTAGCATAAGATCATTCCTATGGCAATTCAAAGGGTTCTTTTTTTCCTCTTACCATATCATCTTCCTCTATCCAACCTAAAAAGTTGGTTTCAATCTTACCCTACTTTTAATTTTTTTTGTAATATTTTAGTTAAGAGAGAGAAAGAGAGAAGGGGAAGAGGGGAGAGATAGAGAGAAAGGTGGGGTGGGGAAAAGCGAATGGGGTGGGGAACTCCGAAGGATGGAACCGATCGGGTTGAAGGGAGGTTAGTACCGGTGTGAGAGGTGGAGCTGATGGTTTTTTAGGGCCTAGGGGTGTAACCCGAATGCCATACATATGGCCTAAGGATTTGTTACAATTATATATTATTTGTATTATGAACAATGATAGAAGTGTGTCACGCGAATCTTATAATCTAGGAAAGAGTAAGCTAGTATCTAACATATTTTGTCACGTAATTTTAGCCGATTGAGTTACTTTTAAATTTACATAAATCAAAAGAACATGTGACATGTCACATGTTTTACTTGTAGAAGATCACATTTTTATGGTTTTAATCACTCGTTACCTTTTACACAAAGTTATTACATGTGCATGAAGGAGTTGTTTGGATAAACTTAGTTCAGAACTTTATAATACCGTGTTTTCCATAAAAAAATAATTATAAAATTTTCTAGTGTTTAGATAAAAGGCTTTATCGTATTATTGTTTTTTAAAGTTTTGAAGGCGTGTTGCACAAAAGCTAACGGTGGTGTTATGTGATGCAAGCAATTAAGAACAAGAAAAAATGGTTTAGCCAGAGATGATCAAAGTTACGTCCAAGTGCAGGAACTCCGACTTCTTCTAGAAGAACCTTAACGCCTACAATTAATAAGGACAACAACACTCATAAGAAGAAAAGTTATTCAACCCCATGTTTCTCACTCATATACATTCACACTTTGAATGAGAATAGTAATTTTTCATTACATGATTTCTAAGAGTTTCTTTTTCGACGAATATGATTTGAGAAGAGAATGCTCAATTCATAACCTTTCGTCTGTGTATCAGTTTTTATATGTTACAATTTAATATATACAGATTGGGTCAACTAGTTTAATTAGTAAGTTAAACGTTAACTCGAATGTACGTACAAAAATGATTAGATTTTATTAACTGTGGCATGACGATGTAGTAATTAAAATATTGTTTAATTAATATAAAAATAAGGTAGTTTAATGATGAACCTGCAGATTAATTAAAAGATACGTCAACATCCTAGTCCTAGTTATTAAAAAAAAGAGTAGCATTAGACGAATTTTAAGTTTAATTAGTTATCATCGACGGAAGTAGGAAAAATCGGTGGGATTTTGCGGCTTTGAGTTTGACTTTTTATCATCTAATATTTAATGAACCAGATTTTCTTGATAACCATGGAAAATATATAATATATTTTGTGGATTATATATGTCCATATCGATCAGTTTTATATAATTAAGTTTAGAAAGATAATTTAAGCAACGCTTACATCATTAGTATCTTTAATCACTATAAATTATTGTTTGTTAATTAATTTGTTTTTTCTTCTTAAAATATATATATTATTGCTAAATTTAACATTTTTAATTTTGAATGGGATAATTCTGTCACAAATATATATATATATATATATATATATATATATATATATATATACTAGCATAGTACCCGTGTAATGCAACGGTTAGAAATAATTTTTACTCGATAACATGTCCGTTTTTAATAACGTAAGACTATTATACCATGCATTATAATGACGTCGAATAATTTTCGTTCGCAATATATCTATTTTCTTTCTCATGTTTCCATTTCTTTTCTTTCTCTTTTTCTTGTAACTCTTTTATTAATTTTAAAAAACAATAAAATAAGAAACAAAAATAATATTAAATATATTATAAATTAAACCTTTTGTTTTAATTACAAGAGTCATTTAAAAAATCTGAAAATGTCTATAAATTTATGTTACATGTTATTATGTTTATAAGTTCTAGCTATACGTATTTTTTAATACTTAGATTAAAATATGTGTTATATGATAAAATATTAAAACTATTATTTTTATAAAGATTCTTTTTATTTAATTTTTGATTTGTATTTAATATCATATAGGTTAAAAATTAATTTGTATGAACATGATTTTTTTAAACATTATTTATTATGAAAGGTTTAGTTATAAAAATGGTATTTAAGAATCTAATTAACTCTATATAATAGTTTCCTTATAGGGTTAAATAAGGGGTAAATTAGTAATTTTAAATTACTTAAAATTAAGAGATTTCAAAGGTCTAAATGCTTTATAATATAGTGTGTATATATATATATATATATATTTCAATCAAGTATAGCAATCTTTGATGGATAGAGGACAAGATCTGCATACTATGTTATTTCCTCATTGTGACAATCTTGTTTGTGCATCATTGTCTTTGTAGTTGTAATTTATGGATGGGAAATTGGACGAGGATCGTAGCTTGGTGGAAGATTAGAGCTTGGAATGTAGAGTCTGTTGAAAATACAGTATTCTTTGGGGCTGTCTTAGGAATGCGAAAAAGTGTGGGATGTTGTTTCATGGGGTCTTATTCATCATATTTAGAAACAAAGAAACAAGTTTTTTTTAAAGAGATGTAAATTTGGTGTTTTCTAAGATTCAAGCTTCCATCTTCAAGTTATGGGTCAAGGAGCTTAAAGACACCATCTGCGCATGGGATGTGTGAGTGGAAAGACCTGAGGATTTACTTGGTTCAAGTTAAGTCATGTTAGCCATCAAGTTACTTGTATCGTTAGCTTCTCTTCATAGTCTTAGGCTGTCTTATTCGTAAGAATTTTGTGATCGCCGTGGTTCCCATTTTTAGGTCTCTTACATGAAATGATCATGAAGGCTCTGTTGTACAGGATCTTATATTTTATAAATTTGTTGTTTGTATATCAATTTTTTTTTGTAGTAGACTGCATTTAGATATGTTTTATGTGCCGTTCAAAAAAAGATATGCTTTTATGTATAAAATTGTAATAACAGATATCAAGGCCATAAATTGTTATCATTGTGGAAGAATATGTTTGGGAGTTCTCCTAAAAATTCAATCTGAGATTCATCTTTAATTGTGTATAAATCATTTTTAGAAATCAATATTCAACCTCATTACCAATTACACAAGTTTGATTTGGGATAACTTACATGTATTTGATTAATAGACTATCTAAATTTATGCTAGTTTATCAATAGGGAATTAAGTTAAGTGCAGAATAGTTAAAACTTTCAATAACTACTTAGAAACCGTGTTAGCTTAGACGGTTAACTTAAGCACTTATTTCACAAACCATCATCGGAGGTTCTACGACGACTAGGAGCCCTCAACGGGGCGTGAAGCCTGCTTATTTGGATATATAAACTTCGTATTACTAAATCAAGGCAACGAGTGTTTTCATCGCATCATCTAACCTATTTATCAAGTTTAATTAAATCGATTGAGTTAAAATAGAATTACTAAAAGAATAGGTATTTTGTACAATATGAGTAAAAATAGCTAAACTAGTCGAAATAATTTGTAAACAAATATTTTTTATCTGATAATTAATTATTTAAATTTATAATATCATATTAATTAGGAAAATTATATTTCCTCTTTCTAAATCTTCCTTCTTTATCCTCTTACTCATTAGATGATGACATGTGAAATTTATAAATTTTTTGTTCTTAATCTCCTCTTTTAATATTAACACGTATTCTCGTGTTATGAGTAGAAAAATAAGTAATAATAGAAAATAAAAAGATATAAAACTCTAATAATTAATCAAAGAATAGGCCCTTGTTGTGTAAGAAATTGCAAAAAAACCACTAAGTGCCTTGATGTTAACGAAAGAAAGAGAGGGTTCGCCGTTTCTGGTCAGCATCATGGGGATGTCATTGAATTTGGACTTCCGACGCGAGTGATCCAATGCCGGTTTCATGTTGACTTAATTGTACTTTAACTCTTTTTTCCAAATGTGTAAACATTTAAAAAAAATTTGTTTACTGTAAATATTTGGGTTTGTTTTAGAAAGTAATAACTAAGCTTGAAAAGTTTTTTATTTAAAGTCACTTATACTTTTATTTCTCATAATAAGATAAGTTATGGATAATTTTAATGAAACATTTTTCAAACTTAATTATTATTTTGTAAAATAAATTCAGATATTTACTATATAAACAAAAATATATATAGTAACATATATTAGATTTATATAAACAAAAATATATATAGTAACATATATTAGATTTATTTCTAATCTTATGTCAAAATTTGATTTGTTTTTACTAATTAATATAGAGTCGTTATAAAATATTTTACAACAATGAAAATACATATGATGACCTACCAGTATGATTAATTTAGAGTATGTTGTCATTGTGCGTAATGTATGTGCAGAATAGTCATAATTAATAACCTTATTTACTAGTTATAATGATAAAATGTGGCTTTGACCTCTAAGCATAAGGTTTTTAACCTGAAAATATGAGTTAGACCTAGCCAATTTGGAATTGCATGTGTGCTTATTGCATCCATGCTAGAAAAAAATCTAACATAATTTGCACATGTGCATACACACGAATAACCCAACCCTATATAGACGTGATTGATTTTTTAATTTACCCATAAACTTAATTAATTTGGTAGTTACTATTAATGAGGTTTTGACCATTTTTACTTGACTTTCAATGAAATCTTATGGCTCATAATCACCCTTACCACCTCTTATGATTATTACCTCTTACAGTAACCCAACCATATATATATATATATATATACACTTTTGTTGACTTATTATACGTAATAATAACTATATAAGGAGGGTTCAATCAAAAACTGTTTTCCGTACGAGAATTGCGAGAATCAATCTTGGCTGTTTATTTTGGATAATGAAATTCATTGATGAAGAGCATGGGGGAATTGAGTGTGGTAGGGTGTAGGTAAGGAATTCATGGGTGGGCAATCTAATTGAAGAAGGGGAATTGGACGGCTAAGATTAGTTCTCGCGGTTCTCATACGAAAAATAGTTCTCGTTTGAACTTTTGCCTAACTATATATATATATATATATATATAGGGATAAGATCAAATAAAAAGAAAATTAAAGTAAAAAGTGTAAAAGGGATGCTTATTTGGTCATTTTTCGGTATATATATCAACTGATAATCGTTAGTTCATCATCTTTATTGATTAAAACTAGTTCTTCATCAATTTCTTTTTTATTTCAAATACAGATTTTGAAAACAAAATTTTGGAATAATTTGTTGATTAACAAAATGCTTTCATCTAAAAAGTGATGAATATGTTGGATTCATCAAAAAGAAATTGATGAAGAACTAGTTTTAATCAATAAAGATGATGAACTAACGATTATCAGTTGATATATATATACCGAAAAATGATCAAATAATCATCCATTTTACCCTTTTTACTTTAATTTTCTTTTTACTTGATCTCTACCATATATATATATATATATTGTTATTTCAAAAATAATCATGCACCACATGCATGCATTTTCTAAAAATAAATGTTTCGTTTCATTATCAAAGCTAGTTTTTATTCCAACGTACGTACGTACCTTCAACTTCATTTAAGTATTAATTAATTATTTTATAATATTGTTTTTTTAATATATATATATATATATATCTATATATATATATATATTATTAGCTAGCTAGCTAGCTAGTATGTGTGTATGTATATATATGAGAAATGTTAGCTTGACGATGTTTTTGTACTTTTACATAAAACCATACACCGAAAATTCAACTTCGATATATAAGTGATCATGTAAACAAACAACGAGAACTAAACACGGAATTGCATGCCTTTTTTTGTAAATGTCTAATTAATTGTAAATTTTAGGGTGAGTATATTATATATATTACTTTATAATAATAATTATTATAATTACTCAGTTGTGCCGTCCTTATGAAACGTACTAACATTTTTAGCTAGTTTAAATAATAAAAAGTTATCGATAAGACACACACTATATATATATATATATATATATACACGTAGGGTAAATCTATATAAGAGGTGGAAGAGGATTTTAAGTCATTAGATTTCATCAAAAGTCAATTAAAAATGATCAAAAGCTAATTAATAGTAACAGTCAATTTAATAATGTTTAATGGTAGATTAAGATATCTAAAAATATTAACAACTCCTATAATCACGTCTATTACTAATTAAGAATTGATGAAAACTAGATTATACAATTTTACTAAATATGATGAAAAAATAGAACTCTATAGTCATAAACACTCTGATATAAAAACTCTAAAATTAATGAATAAAATTTATTTATAAACAACCTTGAACGAATGATCAATTATACAATAAAAAATTACCCTAAATAGATTTGATGCTCAAATCATTAGGCTATTCTTGATATACAAATCCTCAAATTTGTATTTGATGAACACTATCAATTAAGACATAGAAAACCAATACACATACATTGATGAATGAAACAAAACAAAAAATTGATGAATGAAGGGAGTTTATGAATCAGTTCATGTTCTTGCGAGTTATTCGAGTTACTCGCGAGTTATTCGAGCTCGGACCGTTAAAAGCTCGAAATGAGCCAAGCCTTAACAAGCTCGAGCCTACATTAAAGCCCATTTAATAAACAAGCCAAGCTCGAGCTCGAGCACCGAAGAGTGAACACGCGAGCCTAAACGAGCTCCATATATAATATAATTTATATTTTATATGTTTAATTTTTAATAATTATATATATCATTTTAATAAAAATATCAAAATAATACCCCAGCCTAAACAAGTCGAGCTCTAACTCAACATCATAAGCTCTAAACAAGACGAGCTCGAGCTCAACATCATAAGCTCTAAATGACCTGAGCTCGAGCTTGAGCTTAAAAAAGCCTAAACGAACCCAGCTCGATAAGTGTCTGGCTTAGCTCAACTCGTTTACATCCCTATTGGTGATGATCGTAGCTTCATGTGACGGTAGTAAACAATTTAGTTGATTTAGGGTTGTGAGAGAATGAGAAGGTATATATATATATATATAGTCATAATTTTGGGTGAGATAAATGGGGAAGAGTTACCATTTTTATAGGCTTTTAATTAAAAAATACTCTAATTATAATTATAAGATACATATAATACCCCTTTGATTAAAATGTCACATGTCACTCATACAATAACTCTTACAATCTTTTGACTCTTATTTGATCCTAATTATATATATATATATATATATATAGAGAGAGAGAGAGAGAGGGGTGGTTCATGCGAGAAGTATTATTTTTGCTAGAAATACGAGAAGCTTTTTCAATCCTTAGATGATTTAATAGATGGTGAATATGAATTATGGCAATTTGGTAATTAAACAAAATCTTAAGGAAATTAAAATACTATCAAAAGGATAAAAGAGTAATTTAATCCTTGCTAAAATCTCTGACTAAATTAATAAATCCTAATTTAAATCACCATTATTTTCTTAAATAACCACCCACCCGTGACTCGCCCCCAATCTCTCATCTCTAATCATTGACTAAATTAATGAATATATCCTAATTTAAATCATCCATTATTTTCTTAAATCACCACCCCAAAATCTCATCTCCATCTTCTCTTAAAAATATTGGCCGAGCAACACCATAACCATTAGAGCCAACTATCGATGATAAGAGGCTGTTTGTTTCATCATCGCCATTGTTGCGAAGTAGCACTCTCAAAGTTGTAGATGAGCACCGACATATTTAACCACCGAGCTCCACCGCTGCCCCCTTTATAATATCCCTGCTACGACCCAGGTTGTTGACATCTCAATCAATCCACCACCGAGCACCAGTGTCGTCCCCTTTACTTTCTTTACTCGACTTAAGAATACAGCTGCCGCCATATGTTGTAGATGAGCACCGACATATTTAACCACCGAGCTCCACCGTCGCCACCTTTATAATATCCCAGCTACGACCCAGGACTATTGTTGACATCTCAATCGATCCACCACCGAGCACCAGTGTCGTCCCCTTTACTTTCTTTACTCGACATAAGAATACAGCTGCCGCCATATGTACTCAAAGAACCGTTTGTCAGATTTGAAGGTTGTCCTCTCCAAAATAAAATCGATCCACCACCGACCCACCGCTTCATTACACCGATGTTAGACCTCTCTTTACCGACGAACGACACCATCACCTCTCTCCTTTCTCTAAGAATGAACAAGCATGTTTGTTATGTCATAAATTTGGTAATGCACAGAAGATTATTTTTTTCGCTTTTCATCTTGTCGTTCAGTAGTGGAATCATTGATTGATTTTGAGTTTTTTTCTTCATCAGTGAACTATGATGAAATTACAGATTGTTTCATGCCTTTAGGGTTTTAATTTTTTGTGTATTAGTTTTGTTGAAATTATATTTTTTTGTTGCTCTAAAGTGAATATAGATGGTTGAATAAGACATTTAGTAAAGAAAAAGAAAAGACGAGAAGAAGTGAAAATAAACAAATTCCGGGTGCTTACCATAAAATCTTGTAGATTGTGAGGTTTTATATTTGTTCATTGATAAATAATGTAAAGAAATCTCAAGCTTGAATTTTTTATATTAATTATTAGTGAACATGTTAAAAATTATTATCATTTGTAGAATAAACATGCATGGTTGGTTCATTAGTGATTATGTTTTAAAAACATGGTAGAATAAACATGGCTGGTTCAATAATGAACAAAGATCATAGATGTAGAAAAATAGTTCTAGCCTCATGTTCTCCGGTGAATATTCTATATTACATTAGTTATCCTTAAAAATGTAAAACTGGAAGAAATAGTTGTCTTTAAAAATGCAAAACTAAAAAAAAACTAATCTTCATTGTTGGAATGTGAGAAAATTTAAAAATACGGAATTAAAAGTTAATTGGAGAGAGGAGAGAGAAATAATTTTGATTACTAGTTTACCCTTTAAAATTAAAGAAAAATAATAACTGTCATTATTGTAAACCACTAGATCGAAATTCAATCAATGGTCCACAATTCTTCTCGTACTTCTCACAAAAATAAACTTCTCGTATGAACCATCCCCTATATATATATATATATATATATAGGAGAGGATTCAAACTAGAACTGTTTTTCGTACGAAAACTGTTTTTTGTACTACAACTTCGAGAACTAATATGGATAAATCATTTAATTTCTGTTCTTTTTATTTAACTTTAAATTAAAGGGTAGTTTGGACATTTTTACATTACCCACACTTTTTTAAACTAACATATTCATCAAACGAAAAGGTGTTAAAGTACGAAAATTATACCAAATTAACGAAAAAACTATGCTCTTTAATTTGAGACTGATCTTGTTATATTTTTTTGAAAAAAAATCGCATTTGGTGGATTTTTTTTAACACGGCTTTCGACATATGCATATGTTCAAATATATCGTATTTGGTTCCCGCAGTTTTCGTTTAAACCGTCTCATATAAAAGTTGCAAGATGGATGGATATATATGAGGTATATATAAACCTCCCTCATATAATTTATCATGTAATAATAATAATCTCTACTTGGGTCTTCATCCATATAAAAGAAATCAATTAGCCTGGCCAGTGGCCCCTTTTATTGTTTTATATATGTGGTGATATATATATATATATATATATATATATATATATATATATATATATATATATGTATATATGTGTGTATGTATGTATATGTATATGATCAATTGCAAGGCTCCATCTAGCTAACCTAACCCACTTAATTTCACCCCACCCCACCATATATTCCACCATAGGAGAGAGAATGATGCGAGCGAGCGAGGCAAGTTGTCAATTTGGTTATCTTATGATTACTCAAAATGCTTAAAAATGACACAAGACTTCATTATATATATATATATATATATATATATATATATATATATAGTAGTTTTCATATACTTTTATTCTTCCATCTCTAATATTCAGTATCATTTAAAAATGTTTACTTCAATAGATTATATATAAGCAGTCAGAATATACCATCAATCTGCAAAAGTGTTGGTGTATTTTTGTGATTAATTATGGTGTCCAACTTAACATTTGATCATCCATTAGGAGCTAGCCTACGTGGTAAATAACATGACGTACATCATTTTGTTGCCATTTATTAATTATTTTTTAAAATATTCTCATAAAATATTGTATACCCTCACAGCATGAATTATTAATTAATTATATCAAAACTAAGCAGAATGAACTCATTTCAAGCTTTCTAGCTAGTAGCGGCGCCATGGTTTTTTGGGCTTCAAAAGCTAACGCTCAGAGGGCTAAGTTTATTACGGGCCTTGAATGGATCCGCCCATGAATTATAACAATTATTGTTATCAGGTTCTAAAAAACTCATCTTGGTTCGTCATGGCTCCGTTATTACTTGAGGCTTGACAATGTCGTTACGCCATCGTCTAAGGCTTGGACGTAAAGTCTGGCATACGTTAAGGTCCTGCTTGGCATGTATTTACTTGTTATATGCCGTGTTTTTTAGGTGTGTTAGAGGTATTAAGTTATACGAGTCAAATATATATAGTTATTTGGTTATAAGAATGGTTGAATATACCGAAAACAAATAAAAATATTAATGAACTACGTTATAAACCTATAATAATGTGTTTTTAATATTTGTTTGTATAATTTTATATACATAATTACCGTCTTAAGTTGTGCTTTGTGAAACGTTGTGACCTTGCCATGGCTTTCAAGGCTTGAGGCTTGACCTTTCCGTCACGTCACGCCTCACGTTATTTAGAACCTTGATTATTATCACTCACAATACAATCAGGACTACTGAAATTGATGAACGTGACTTACAAATTAATTTGATGCACACTAAGAAAAATGATCAAAACCGATTTAAACAAAGAATTGATGTACAATCCATTTTTGATGCACTTTGACTATGATACCGATACAGAGGATACTGTTATTAAAATTAAAGATATCCGACCCGAATCGATAAACAAATACTAAAACTTAACTCGAGATAGATGCATATGAATTATCTTCTAATATAAATAAATAACTAATTGAGATCAAATTTATTGTACAATCATAAATTTTAATTTAACAAATCAACATTAATTATACGATCTTGACCATTCATTTATTTAAAACTGAAGAATCAACATTGACTTTTAGAGGTCAAACTAATGCAAATATATTTTGAATTCAAATATAACAAGTCAATTATTTAAATATTTTGATTTATTATATTAAAACGTTGTATGATATATTTAATAAGTTATAAAAACGTTAAACAAAATTTTTATATATGGGTTCTTACATTTTTTTCAGAATTATAAATATTAAATTTATTTATATATTTTTTAGTATTAAATCCATAATACAGATTTTGATAAATTATGTATTATAGATTGTATTATAAAGAGTTAATTACAAAAATGGTTCCTGTGGTTGTCGCTGATCTTCACTTTTGGTCATTTAACTTCAAAAATTACGAAAATAGTCACTGTGGTTGATGTTTTGTTTCAGAATTGGTCCTCTGGTGTAACAGACGTTACATTCCAACGTTAAGTGGCGACATGTGCTTCTCACGTGAGGGCCTTTTGGTCATTTGCTCACCCTCTCTCCTACTTTATGTCATTGATGTACGTCAGTTACCATTTTCCCTCGTAAACACCTCTCTCTTCCGTTCTTCCTTTCTTCCTTTCTTCTTCTTCAACTGATGCACGCTTGTGTCAAAATTAAACTAAAAATGGTGCTTTCTTCTTGGCAGATACGAGCGACGGGCGAAGAGTATGAGTGGGACCACTTACCCCTACTGCAACTAAGATGTTTGACAAAATCAAAACAGAAGCTTCACACTATACTGTTTTATGGAATGGGGATTCTAAACATCAAGTGAGTGGGCCTTGGGGAGATCAGTGTGTTGTGGACATTAGCCAACAATCATGCACATGTAGAAGATGGGAAATCACTGGAATTCCATGTAAACATGTTGTTGCATCCTTATGGCACATGGCATTGAATGGACAAACAGTGGGAATACCAGAATCATATGTTCATCCTGTTTATAGGATGGATACATGGAAAAATGTATATGCCCATAAGATCAATCCAATCAATGGTAGGAGTATGTGGCCAAAGAGTGATGTTCCAACAACTTTGTTACCACCAAAGCATCACACACCTATTGGAAGGCCAAGAAAGATGAGAAAGAGGGGATATGATGAAAAAGATAGTATGGTTTCAGAGGGAAAATTATCAAGAAGGATGAAGACTGTTACGTGTAGCAAGTGTAAGAATGTTGGACATAATTCAAGGGGATGCAAGGGTCAAGGTGGACCACAGAGGACAACAACTTGAACATGTCATGTTATGGAACTTCTCTTTTGAACATGTCATGTTATGAAACATTTCTATTTTGAACTTGTCTTTTGTTTAATTTCTGTTTTGGGATGTAATAGAACAAGTATGTTTTTATTTGTAGACTGTCATGGTTGTTTGCAATTTGTCACATGGAACAAGTATTTGCAGTAATGGATCAAGTATCACTTTTGTTTTATTTCCCTGTGTAATGGTTATTTGTTTTCACTTGCAATGAAATATGGATCAAGTATCACTTTTCTATTTGCAGTAATGGATCAAGTATCACTTTTCTATTTTGAACTTGTCTTTTGTTTAATTTCTATTTTGGGATGTAATGGAACAAGTATGTTTTTATTTCCCTATGTAATGGTTATTTGTTTTCACTTTTGTATTTCATGGTTATTTGTAGTTAACATGTGTGAATCAACAATTATTTTACACAAGTATCACTTTTGTTTTATTATTTTGTGTAATGGTTATTCTGTGCAGTTAACATGTGTGAATCAACAATTATTTTACACAGCAAACAAAACACTTCATTTAACATTTCATAATAGTCACCATTACATTAACCATGATACAGTACCAACCATTACACCAACAAACATTACACTAACAAACATTACACCAACAACCATTGCACTAACAACCCTTACACTAACAACCCTTACACTAACAACCCTTACAAGAACAACCCTTACACTAACACCATTCAACTACCAACCATTGAACTAACTACAACCATACTTGGTAACCTTGAACACAAGCCTTCCAATCACCCTCATAGAATCCTCATCAAGTGCAAACTTCATCCACTGTTTAGTCTTCACTGGAATGAGAGTCTTTAAACTCTCGAAATCACCTTTGATGACCACATGATCACTAATAAGATTTGTCCTCCTACTATCACCATGACACACCATTTGAAATTGGTACCTACATCCATGCACTACAACAGTACAATGATCATACACTGAAAGGTCGTACCTCCTTACAAAGTATGCTGGGATGGTCTGAAATTATAGACAAAAACTATGTTACAAATAAATGATGTAAACATGAATATAGAAAAAGAAGATAGAAACCATACCATTCTGCCATTTTTCCAAATGTGCTGCTCAAATTGAAGAGTGAATTCATTCCTCCCCATCTTGCAATGAAATGAGATAGTAGGATATGGAAGAAACACTAACAGATTGATAGACACTGCAATGTCATTGTATGATGTCCTTTGTAAGAGAATCTTATGTCATGTCTACTATTTACAAACAGTTGGATTCTCATAGGTAAGAATCTAACAATCAGAAGATGTGTAGTGTAGTGTAACATCAAATATATGTACATCCAAATAGGTAAGAATCAACCCATTGCATTGCATTGAATTAAGATTTCACAGTCACATTTGGTTAAATGTACATTCAAACAAAAATTTGACCTTTGTTGTCCAAATGCTTACCAAATTCAGTTAAACATGTAGCTTAATGATATACTAGGTAAATTATAAAACATAACAAACTTACAAAAAACAACCATTTCATTCTTCTTGCTTCAGATTGTGCCTGTTTTAGCTTCAATTCAGTAGAGTTCTTTGATCTCAACAAACCGGGTATAATATCCATTGCTCGTGGGCACATAGGGGATCAACCCAACCTACAAATCTGCAACTAGAAACCTGCAAAAAAAAAAACCCAATTTCAACATCAAAACAGTCGAACCCTATAAATTTGGGGATTCTTACATTCTGTGGACAACAATAAAAATGTCGACCAGGGTTTTGTTGAGTCCAAGACGTGCGTATGATGGCTTCCTTGCCGCACCAACATCTTGCCATCCTCAAATCTGAAAGTCGACAAGGTATTCACTTGTCTTGATGAACCGTTGATGAAGATATAGAGAAAAGAAAATATATTATTTATATATATATAATAGTGTCAGTCAATGACATAAAGTAGGAGAGAGGGTGAGCAAATGACCAAAAGGCCCTCACGTGAGAAGCACATGTCGCCACTTAAGTTGGAGTGTAGCGTCTGTTACACCAAGGGACCAATTCTGAAACAAAACATCAACCACATTGACTATTTTCGTAATTTTTGAAGTTAAAGGACCAAAAGTGAAGATCAGCGACAACCACAGGGACCATTTTTGTAATTAACTCTATTATAAAATTTACATTAAAATTTAAAAAATCTATTAATAAGCAAAAAAAATTGTAAAATATATTTTAAAATATATAAAATATTTTATGTATTAATGATACTACATAATTTTTGGTGTTTTTATCTTCTTAAACCTTGAAATATCGCTTTTGATGTTAAAAATTGATGTACAAGAATAGATACAAAGAAGTTGATGCACAAAAAAAGCCTCGTTGTTGCAACCCTCACAACCCCCAACACCTAGTGGCTACAAAGCCTTGACTCCGAATAATGTAGACGCTGGACAGGAAGAAAGTCGATGTTGCCAGTGGTAACCGTAAAACAAGGTGTCGTGCCATAATCACATTCACACTTATTTATTTTGTTATATCAGTGACTTTTCCTTGTCAATCATCCTTGCAACCTTGCACTCTCACATTATACCTGGGGTTGGCACCCTAAACTACCCGTGGAATAACCTAGTCCATACGTCCTTGGCGTAAGGATGCTAATGGTCTAAGAGGCTCAATCCTTCATCTTCTAGACTACCATAAGACACTAGTGTTTCTTTAAATTGGTCAAGTTTTAAGGATTAAAATATTGAATAAACCAAAGCCGAAACTTGCTATCAAAAGATTATTAAAAAGTTGCTCCTAAAAGGTATGGAAACTGTATTATTCATTGTCCCATATATAAATAGGTAGAAAGGATATATACGAACGCAGTTATATTTAAAACTGACTGAAGTTTGGGCTAGAGTTGCCATCCAACACTTTTTAGAAGCTCAAGCACTTTTTCTATAAACTTGTCTCTTTTTTTTTAATAAAAAAAGAAGTCTAAAACACATTGACGATTAAGCTTTTATAATTATAGATGCTTGAGGTTATAAGAAACACATGCTTAAGCCCACATTACTCACAATAAATTGACCTAACTAGAATAATTTTAGATTTTTTTTATCAAACAATTTTGAATATATTTAGTGTAATCTTATCGGATTAATTCTTGAGATATTAATAGATAAAAAGGACAGAACTGAATTACCAAAAAGTACAGGCTAGTTTGATAAGAATAATTGTCTTAAACTTGTGATTTAGCTTTTTATTATCGACTGACTTGTTATTAGTAGAGGGAGGGAAACGAAGAAGATTTGTCGTCTTGTCGCATAAAATGTATAACGTTTCTGTGCTCTAGCTTGTTTGGTTGGATCTCAAGTTTTTTGGGTTTCAGACAAGCTGGCCTTATATCGGTTTATGTCCTTTCCCATGGAATCTGTGGCTTTTTTGTATCATGTCCCCATCTAACATTCGATGCTGGAGGCTCGGCTCTCAGCTCTGCTAGCTATGTGTTATACCTCTCATTCCCGCATCCTTCTCGCCACATAAGCGCCTTCCATCCCTCCTCTCTCTCTCTCTCTCTCTCTCTCTCTCTCTCTCTCTCTCTCTCAACTATGTTATACCCATGTTTTGATCCCTTTACCTCTATCCCACTTCTTTAATAAAACATTTAAAGAGGGAGAGAAAAGGTCCAAAAGGAAGAGAGATAGAGAGAGGAGTGAGGCAGCTATTTGTCTACTCTGCAGGCTAAGGCACGGTGTTCCCAGATTTGCTGCTGGCCATGTAGGACCTGATTTTGGGGAGGGGGGAGACCGGAGAGTATAATGCAGAGACTAAAGATTTGAATCTAACTTACTATTGAACGTCACAGCTAGTTAGCAAATGCAATATTTTCTTCAAAAGAAATAAACACAAGAGTTTGTTAAGAAAAGGTCATGGTTCACCCTAGTTGATCATCATCGTCTGATAAATAAACAAGGTCAGTTCCACCGACTTCTTTACCAAAGTCGGTCAGGTCCAAACACTCAGGTGGAGATGTCAACATATTTGGCTTATGAAGACTGCCTTGTTTATCCATGTCCATAAGCAAATCAACTGCGGACCGGCTTAAAATATCAGGAGTTTGATTATAAAGTCCAACGTGACTTATGGATATGGATGGCATTGGTGATAATGACATTTGGGGTTGTGAGGATGATATGACAGGCACACCTGGTAAATGCCATGGATAGCATAAGGATTGTAGCTGAAATGATGCTGGTGGCATTACTGGCACTGATGCTGGTGGCTGAGATGAAGTTGTAGGCAAACTTCTTGGTGGATTCTGAATATGATGGCTATTATGATTTGTAGGAAAAGTTGGTGTCTGTAATGGTGATGTTTGAGCTGAAGTTTGAGATATCTGTAAGCTGGTTGATGAGTGCTGACCTGGCATCACCTTGGTAGGTGCAAGTTCATGAGGAGATAAGGATGTTGAAGGTCTAAAAGGTCGAATATGTGGAGCTGGAGCACGGATTTGACTAGATCCTTGTAAGTTCCTGGTGGATGAGTTGATGTTAGGCGGTGGTCTGCTAGATGGGGTGATGGTGTTGATGTTAGGTGTTGGTCTGCTTGGTGTACTGACAGGGACAGTGGTAGATGGCGGTCTGCTTGGTGTACCAGTGGGGACGGCAGAAGATGACAGTCTGGTAGGTGTACTGGTGGGGACGGCGGTAGATGGTGGTCTGGTAGGTGTACTATTGGGGACGACGGTAGATGGTGGTCTGGTAGGTGTAATGGTGGTGGTTGATAGTGGTCTGGTACTGACGTGGATAGAAGTAGAAGGTGGTCTGTTAGGTGTAATGGCGGTGGTTGATGGTGGTCTGGTACTAGCATGGATAGCAGTAGATGGTAGTCTGGTAGGTGTACTGGTGGAGATGGTAGTAGATAGTGGTCTGGTAGGTGTAATGGCAGGGACAATGGTAGATGGTGGTGGTCTGCTAGGTGTGGCTGAGAAAAGTTTTGAAGTCTGATCAACTATTTGAAGAGGTGGCTGCAGCACTGTAACCTGCTGGATTCCTGAAGATGGAGGCTGTGAACATGAAGTAACTCCACTGGAACGACCCTGAGAAGGTTGCACTTGAAACTGAGGCAGATGCTCTATTCCTCCTGATTGAAGGACTGCAAAGAATTTGGATTTTGTTACAGATGAGATTCAGTTATCATAATCAATCTGTGGGTGGATCAATAGAGGGAAATGAAAAGATGATAATGTATAATACCTTGAATTTCTGCAGGGTTAAACGGGGTCAGATCTTGGCACTTAGACCTGAAAGTCTCTGCCAATACTTTATTCATGACCACTCTGTTTAAACTGATATCAACTTCCTTCTTTTTTGACTGAAATGCTGCCTCTGCATCCTGTTGTTTAGCTTCATACTTAAAACTAATCTGAGCAATTACTTCAGCTACTTCCTTCTCGTAATCAGATTTTAATTTCATCTTCTGCAGATAGCACACCCGAAAGCAATGATTAAAACCAAACACAAAGAAACTTTCTAGGAGTGATTAAGGTAAATCAAACAAGAGACTAACAATAGCTTCATGGCATTTCATAACGGTGTCCTTCAGTTCACTTAATCTTTCGAATTCAGCTTGAAGTGGATCAGAAGAAGACTTCTGTGACGTCCTTTGGTTATGGTTGCCAGATCGTGGACCATTCGACAGGTTTGACCTGTGTGGTGGAAGTGTAACAGCTTGATTTGGAATTTGTGCACTAGACTCTAAAGGTGGTGCCTCAGGATTTTGTAAAGGGTCATGTCGTTGGCAATCCACTCTATCAGCTGGATGCAAATCAGACTGTTCATCAAGAGATGAACTACACTGATTCTCGGCAACAAGCGGATTAGCCGATGATGCTAAACACAGTTCTTCATCAGCATCTTTTCTTTGTAGATTACTGATTTCTGGCAACAAATTTGGATTACCTTGAACTTCATCATCTTGTATGCATTCCTTTTGGGTCACCTGAAAAATCATAATATTTCACATTAAAAGACAGAAGCTAAACAGGTCACTCTGTTAATTTTCTTGTAAAAAAATAATTTTACCAGATCCGCCGGAAGTGATTGCCCAGAAGCTGGAGAAACTGAAGGATGGACAGCGGGTACTTTCTCCTTTAATACACCCGCAGAAGGTTTGTTACTATTGCTCTGGTCATGACTGATAGTGTCACCTTCCCCATCACTTTGGTCGCAATCAACAACATCATCATAGTGATTATCTGGGCTATCTAGAATCTCTACTTTAACCTCTTTAATTATAGTATCTTCTGAAACATTTGAATTCTTTTGGGTGTCTGTGTGACGTAAGAACCTCTCCTTTGCTGGTTCCAGCTTCGAGTACACTTCGTTTGCCTCTTCTTCCTTGCAACTGAAATTCAAGAGTTCATTTGCAAGAGTGATGGATTGTTTCCTATCAAGCTTGTGTTTTAACAATGCACAGCCAATCCAGCACTGGAAAATTATACATTCCATTTATTATAATGATATTCACAAAAAGGATCTCAAAAAGAAAATAAGAGAAAAACATAAAATATCTATTTTCTCAGTGTGTCAGAAAAAGTTCAGACCAGGGATATCAAGAATGAGTGTAATGTACTTGTGGGTTCCTTATCGACGCGGTAATTTTCGATAACATATTCGAGAAACTTTTCCACCATTATCTTGACATCCTCCTACATTTACAGCCAATTAAATGAAAAATCAATAAAACATGCTATTGGATTCTAGCAAGTAACATATGGATCATAATAGGATGTGACTAAAGAACATGTTTGCATTCACAAATAACAAGATACACGATTAGTACTCGGTTCTACACTTCATGGAAGATATATCTTCAAAATTGAGCACGGGCTGATTGGTATAGATTATATATCTATTTGAAAAACATACCGTTAACCTGAGGACTTCACATAGTTTAGATATTTTCAGCTTTAGGAGGTCCTTGAAGATCATTTCATTACAGATTGCATCATCAGGGGGTGATTGTGGCCCTTCATGGGAAGAAACTCTAGTGGCCCCTGCAAGATGTTAGATTCTTAAATGTCACTATTATCAGACACCTAAACATTTGATGCACAAAAAATTTGAGAAACATATCTCCATTTTCACCTTCTTCTATTACTGGCTTTGACGTAGCAGGTTCTATGATATTATTTATATTCTTCTTACGCTTGCGTCCAGCATCATCACTGCCAGCATTTGTTTTTCTAGGTGACTCCTCAAAATACTGTGGTCTTTCCCTTTTCCTTTGCCTTGGAGTTGACGCAGATAAATACTTCCAACCTGGATTCCTTCCCACCAACAATTTTCTCCAAAAGGAATGAGGTTCTCCATCTGGCTCACTTGGCAATGAAATATTTTTACCATAAGTTCCACAAATTGGTTGAACTCTTGTAATTATCAACTTGGTGGCATCCTTGTTCTTATGTTCGGGAGAGATTAAGTGTAAGAACTCTTCCTTTAGTTCATCCCACGAGCATTCTTCAGCGGAATTATTCACAACCGAGGAACTATGAAACTCATCCAATTTGTTAAACAAGTATGTGGCACCCCACATGAGTAAGGCATCACTGGTGCCCCTACTTATATTCTGCAACTTGCTATCGATAGTTACATTGTGCTCTGCAAGTCTAAGAATTTTTTCTTCCAGTGTTGAGGAAGTATACAAACGGAAAACCATAATTGGTTCCGACTGTGAATCGATTACTATTTTATGCAACGCTCTTAAATCATTTGCAGGATTCCAATCACTGTCAAATATGATTATAGCGTCTACGGAAGATAATTTTATGCTTGGAAGACATGCACGATATTCAAGCAAGAAGATAAATCTACCCATATCTTTGTTGAAGTTATTTAAAGCAGCTTGCTTCTTTGAGGGAAGGATTCCAATCCCATCTACACGCTCATAGGAATCTTCACCGAATCTCTGACGGACAAAATCATCCAATATGTCTCCAATCGAAGCCGAATCCTTTCCAGAACCACTTAAAGGTTGAAAAAGAATAAGTATTCTGCGTTGGCGTCTTCTCATCTCAGGAAGAATAAGGTCCAGAAACTGCAGTTTGCCGCTTGCTTTTATGCCAACATCAAGATACCTAACTGGCTCAAGACCCTTTGTAAGGGCGGCTTGAAGAGATTGGTCAACAACGTAGGGGTGATCACAACACTACAAAAAGAAAAACATTAGATCAACCAAAGACATGATAAGCAGCATTTCAATGAATGAAACAACATATAGTGTAGGGGGAAAAACCTTGCGGTTAGAAACAAGAATGTCATGGAGAGCCCCTGTAGTATCACTTTTAGAGCATGAGCTAAGAGCCATAGCATTTGAAAGAAGCATAGAACAATACTGTTCTAGTTGCACCTTCGATATCTGGACAGGAACCCAATATTCTGCAAATTTGTAGGTGTTCGGCTTGCATTCATATGCAATAAGCTTCGACAAAGTCTCTTTTAGCTTGCTAAAATCATCCAATTCTGTTTTTGATATTACATCACAATCTAGCAGTGACAGCACATCAAGGTAACTAGTCATACTCACCTGCAACACAACAAGATTTGATCCGCACCTCTTCAAACAAACAAAATCACTGATGATTTAAAGTGGAGGAACTTACACCTAACGGACCACAGAAAACAAGTAACCTTTTATCAGTGTATAGGCTCTTGGTGTGACTAAAATGAGACGAGATTTCTGAGCTCTGTGATTCATCAACTATGACTGCTTCCCATTTTATGGATTTCAACACATTTAAATCCTTTAAAGAGAACATAAGAAGCATCAAAAAATTATCATGAAAACAACTATACGGTTTTTAAATCACGTGCAGATATAATGCTAACTGAAGTATGGCATTTATTTTGTTGGGTATTTTATTTGACATACCTTAACAAACGCATCCACAGGGTATAGAAGTACTTGAAATGCAAAGTCACCGCCTTCCTTTTGAACTCTTAGCAATGTGATACTTCTTTTTTCATCTGTGACTTCGAGGGAAACTTTGAAGGAATTACAAGGTGCGATTTTCAAGAACATAGCTTCCCATTGTGATAGAGAATCAGATGTTGTAATTAGTAGGAAAGGCAGAGTTACACCCTTCAATGAGAAAATAAAGAGAACAATCCTCATTGCTCGCTCCTGCAAGTGCAGTATTTCCACATATTCTCTTCACACATCTTAATACAATAAAGTTTTTAATTTTTTACAACATAGCTAATATAAGCACGGTACAGAGAGAAAGCTCATGGGTAAAAAGCAAATGAAACAGCAAGAAGGACTCGGGCACAATATTGACGAGTAGTAAAAACCTACTTCTAAACCACTAAATTGTAAGAAAACGTTCTCGTTTATAGAATACCCAGATAATATAGTAAAAGGTTTAGGAGATCACCTGGTCATCGAAAACCATGATGGTCTGCCCTTTGTTCCAAGCATCTTGCAAGTCCTTAACATAGCTCAAATGGATATTATCCATTCCAAGTGGACAGCCAGCAGGAACTATTGGAAGTGTGAATGGGATTTCCTCAATCTGCAGTAAAAGAAAAGACAAAAGAAAAGGAAATGTTTGAAATAATGAACAATAATAAGCAACATTACATGGCTCAGAATTCAAACTCATATACCTTATTATCGGATGAAGCAGAAGTCTTTCCATTTCCATGATGCATTTCATACTCTTTAATGAGGTTATGACCTTCAGGTGAATCAAATGCAGATATATGCTCAGATTCCCAAGTAGCTTGCTCATAGTCAAGGCATTTCCATTGCACAAGCCACTCGTAGTAGTAATACAAGACTTTAGTTGTATTCTTGTTACTCTCATACGGTGGATTGAAAGACAATAACAGTCTTTTACCCAACAATTGATGTGGCACAGCCCATTCTTCATTCCACTTTATCTGAAGAAGAGGTTACCTCAGAAAAATGAAATGCTCATATCATAAAATGAATAGGGTAAAGAATGAATGCGGACCACCAACGTATTCTTATAAACTAATCCACATGACTTTAAAAGTATGATGCTGCAGTGAACTGATCCAGGTGACCATAAAGATAAAAATAATGGGAAAAGACTAGGAGATTATTTACCGAACCATGTTTGCTAGAATTTTCCACAAGCAGTAGTGGAGCTTCAGATAGCAACTGACTTTCTGTTATCCACTGGTTATGAGTATGAGCACGACCTTTGTATTTAACAAAATACTGCTTCAGCTTCTGCAAACCTGAACGAGTAATGATGCGCATCATGAAAGGCAAGTAACCGGTGAAACAGATCCTTGACTTAAAGAAGAAGATGAGTTTCTTTCAGACCTTGAGCTTCGGAGACCTCTACTTCTCTAGTATCCCAGATCGACTCTGGGACTAAGGGAAAACTTGATTTGATGCTCTTCACACAAAAGGGACAGAGAGAATTCCCTGATGGAACATTATCCACAAGAGGATCCAAGCAGGAAAGGTGGTAACATCTGTTGCAACCTACTGCATTACAGTCCCTGCAGTTGTAAGTAAAGAGAGTCAAAGGAATTAGTAGTGGTTAACTAGTTACTGTAAAAACAAAAGTGAGCAACTATATTAAAGACAAAGAGAACAATTTAAGGCTAAGTATCATCATAGTAGTAACTAGAATGATAGTTATTGTATGTAGAATTCAAATAATTTCTACATAAATTTCGGTGTATATACAATCATCTAACTCTCTAAATAGAGAACATAGTACTAATAAGATAAGCTGAAACAACCCAATAGATGCAGGGAATCCTAACTAGGAAAGTCATTGAGCCTAAATCCCTATGATTAAGCCTATGATTTGTAACTGCTATACCATTTATAACGTTAATATAATCACTAACACCCCCTTCCCCTCAAGTTTATGCAAGGGTGTTTTCGGGAACTTAAGTTCTTTACAACTTCAACCCATTGTCACTTAATTTTGTTGACGGCTGTTCCTTGAACGGCTTAAGGACCACAAATAAAAAAGATGGAGATTTCAGGGATTAAAGGGGTTTAATGAAAGATTAAGGGACTATTGTTATTAAAATCATAAAATGAAAGCTAATAGCATTAAGAGGGGGTATTAGGGTTAATCCACATCATTCTAATAACAAGTCGGCGGTTTCAAGTGTGTGTGTTTGTGTATTGTGCTGCTTTCGACCGAGACCAGAGAAAGAAAAGAGATCGAAGAAGCAAGGATGGTTTGTGAAGCAAATCAAACAAGTAAGTTTCCTATACTTCTAATTGTGTCTAATTCTTGTTTTAATGGTGATTTATGGGGGCAAAAGTCGATCGACAGTGGAGTTTTGTGAAGCGACAGTCGAACAGCATGAATCCTAAATCAATGGCCTTAATGTGTTTGAATCTCAAAATTAAGCGTGAATCCTTAATGTTTTCTGAGCGTTGATGTGGTTCAAGGGCTGAATCAATAGCTTGGGAGAGTAGATAGACCCATCCTTGGAATCTCTATGCAGACGAAGCAAACTAAGTTTATATAAGGTGGTTCCCTGTAATGTGATGCGTCGGTTGTGATCCCAGAACTTAATTACTCACGTTTGCCGGTTAAAAATCACATCCCTTAGTCTCCTAAGCCAAGTGATACCTAGAATGGCATTCAACGTTCCAAATTCATAAACCAAAGCATTAGCAACACAAGTGAAATTACCAAACCTGATTTCGACCTTACAACACATTTCTGAGATGTGAACCGAAGAATCATCCCCCACACAAATCCCAATCTGAGGTATAGCTTCCAACCCCAATGCCTGGACCAAACATTTTGAGAGAAAATTGTGTGAGGCACATTTATCGACCATAATAAAAGCGGTGTAGCCATTCAACTCTCCCAAAATCTTAATCGTTTTTAAGTGAAGATCAACATCGGAAGTGAGAGAGTGTAATTCCAGAGTTTGACATTCGCCCTTACATGGAAGGTCCGGCGGGTCCTCCTAGTTGATTCGAGGGTCTGACAGGTCCTCGTCGATTCAACAGATATCCCTATTCTCATATACGTTCTCCATCCTGAAAGCATAACCCGGACCTTTCCTTCAACTCATTTGTGATAAGGAGTGTAACGTTGGCCACAAGCAGCAAAGCCCCTTTCAGCGTCGCTCCTCCCATTCGTTTTTGGTTAAATGTTTTGTCTAATTCGTAAAAGGATTCGGAAGTTTAGTGGTGGTAATATAGGGTCGGTAGGTGGATTAGGCTTGGGTATTGATTTTAATGGGCTAAACAATTGTGTATTGAGCCTAACCAAAACGAGAGGAATTGTTCCGGTTCAAAAATCCATATGAACCACCGTATGTCGTCTTCCCCTTCGTACCACCCTTATCAAAACGGTGGCCTGAGCAACATGTCGAGCGAACTCCATAGCCTGGTCACATGAGGAGGGATGCAAGGCTCGAACACAGTTTTTGATTTTCAATTGCAACCCCAATAAAAACATTCCCACGAATTGTTCCTCGTATTGATAAGGATTTAACGCTAATATGGCTTCAAATTCTCCGATGTAAATTTTGACATCCTTTCTTGGTCCGGTGATCCTAGCGCCTCAAGCGTTTAGGTATCACTTACCACCTAATCGAGCTAGCAGCTTCCCTTTAAATTCGTTCCAGTCAATACGTAGGTTTTTGATCAACAAATTCGTAAACCAGCTTAAAGCAACTCCATCCATACACATCTGAGCTAATTACATCCTGGAGGCGCTAGGTGTTTGATTTACCTGAAAATAGAGTTCAGCCTTAGTTAACCAGCCTCGTGGATCATCCCCTTCGAACAACGGTAGCTTGACCTTCGAGAGAACAAGGATGGATCGAGATTTCGCTAGTGGATTTGTCTCTGGAAGAAGGTGCATCAAGTCAAATTCCGATGGTTTTCCTCCGGAAGCCGATTCATTTTCGATTGTCAATTCCTGTAAGTATCGTCGGTGCATGCTTCATAAATTGGTCACTTCCCCTAATGTCTCAGTTGTCCCTATACCATTTTCTCCATTGATTTGGGCAATCCCTCATCAAGTAAACCAAAGTAGTGAGATATGAGCTTTGAATTGATGGACTCGATCTTCTTATCATGTCCATCAATGTGGGATTGTAGTCTGGTGTTAACGGTAGGTTGATAAGAACAATGATAATGAACAAGAACAAGAACAAGAACAGTGATAGGAAAGGCTGGATTTGACTAATGGAAGTAAGGAAGCAAAAAACAGAAAATCAATGGTATTCACAGAGAGAGACACCCCTACCCAAGTTACAAGCCGAGACTAACAAACTTGAGATGACAAAAGCATGACCTCCTCTATAGCACAAGCTTTATCTATATATCACTAACAAACCATTAACTTGATACGAATCAAATTGATAAACAAAAAGGAGGATAGAATGCACCAGTAGTCGGATGCGTAACTAAATAATCAAAGCCTGGCCTTCGAGACCCTGGTAAGTTGGCCCAAATCATAGGACCGATCCCTCACAAATCAAAATGCTAATTAAGACATAATTAGCTACTAATAATAATTAAATGACAACTAGCCCCCTCGAGTTTTGTCCTGTCCATTATTGTTGCGACTTTTGCAATGGTACACTTTGCCCCACTGAGCCGGGTTCGTATCATAACTAACTCTCATGCTCATGAGACGTGCTCCTTCGCTTTCCTCCTTTTGTACACAATCCATTCTTTTGGTCCATTAGACTGGCCCATACATGTTGGATCAATAGCATCTTCCTTATCAATCACACCCAAGATAAGTTACCTTATTGGAGGATGATCGTTTAACATAAAGATTTCAACTTCTTTCACTCGGTCATTCTTAAAACTGAATCTCTATTGATAATGAATCCAAAGACTAATAATAATAATCAAGCCCATACTTACCCTAACGGTAAAGATAAGGATCATCCTAAAGATAATAAGAATAACGACAATGTCAAAGAATAACAATAACCGTTATATTTATGTTGAGGGTGTGTTTGGTTGGACGAAACTGAAAGAGAAAGGAATAGAATGGACGAGGGAATGGAATAAGTGGTGGAATGGAATGATCCATTGCATTCCTTTATCATGTTTGGTTTGTATGAGTACTGAAATTTCATCACATAACATGTTTTAAAAAGTCATTGTTTATTAATATATTATAGTTTGACAGTTTTTTGTATCAAATTTTCATGTTATATAGATACTTCTAGTTCATAATTTAATAAAAGCTATAATGATTTATTTGGTAACATAGAAAAATTAAGCATAAAAAGACTGAGAAAAATATTTTTATACAAAATAAAAAATAATACTTTTTTAAAATTATAATTATGTTGTAAAGCTAAAAAAAGATTAAATTATAAATTTTCATTCCATTCCTAGAAGGAATGAGTTAAAAACACCATCTCTTCAAGGAAGGAAAATAAGGGAATGACATTCCTTATGGAATAGTCCATTCCATTATTAAGTGAGTAACAAACACGTTTTTCTTATTCCGTCGTAATGATCTATTCCATTCTGCCTTTGATTCATGCATACCAAACACAGCCTAAAAGTAATTAGGATGACTAGTAATTATGCTGACTTTAATAAACTCATAAGGTTGGCTTAATGGAAAAGTATGTTACTCGTGCCCTATAAAGTCAACCACAAAAAGGTACTAATAAAGTAATAATTTGTTAGGGGTGTGCCATTGGCCAGAAGGTCTAAAGTTTTCCATTGCCATGTGGAAGGAATGATTTGGATGAACCCCATGGAGTAGTTGCTCTAAAAGTGTTAAACACCATGGTTACGCCCTAAAATTAAGTAAACAATACATAATAATTATCCTAATAACAAGTATATTAAAGTCAATGATAAAACTAAGCAATGCACCCAATATGAACAATGCGGTCACACCAAAGGGGAATGTATGATTGTTTCGCCCAATCAAAGAGGACGCTCATAATTCTATTATCATTCTTAATAATGATAACTTTTCGGTAACAGCATAATAATGCTACTAAGTTAGTTAAGTTCCTGACAGTAAAGCTAAATGATAGGACCATAATAAGAAGTAATGGGTGGGCTAAATATTCGCAATTGTCCTTTTGATTATCCTAATAGAATAAGAGCAATAAGTAATCATGCAAACAAAAAATCAGATTATTGGTTTGAGAAGTATCCTGACATGAACTATATAACAATAATTATGATAGAACTACCATATTGAAATTCATATGCAACCTATTGATTCATATGGCAACTATAACATAGTTGCTTTTAACAAAACATTGTTGGTAAATGGCAACTATTGTTTAGACTCATTAACATTAGTAGTGTAATATTTTCCATAGGCATGGCATTGAACCATTACTAGCAAGATAAAACCCTAGGGTTAAGCAGATGTGACAAAATAATAGCATAGATCAAGGCTTGTAATGAAAGGCTTGCTGACCTTAGCTTTCCGCCTGACTTGCAAACAATGCATATACTTGTTTCCATCCTTGAAACACCACTATTCTTTTCTACAATTGCAGCGAGACCAGCTTCTTCACATATCATCCTATCCTAGTGCAAATATTAAAAGGAGGAAATTTGAATAACTGGACTACTACATACAATATTACAATGCTTAACAGCAAACCATTGAATCATATATCATTTTGGAGTAACCCTGGCACTAATTTGTAGAACGAAAAGAACATGTCTTACTTGTTCTAGATCAATTAATTTGTCATTCAGTGGTTCTCTTAAGTTTGATGTCTTGCATTGCCTTTTAGAGGTCATTACAATAGATTCTTCTCCCACCCTATCACTGTTGTCATCATCGCTGTCAACTACAACTTCCACAAACTTGGAGCTATCTGGTTTTTCCAGCTCCAAATCTACATCTATGTTCCAAAAATAAACTAAAACACATGATGATCCACTTATTTGGAGTAACCACCACAAGAAACTATATGAAAAATATTATAGTTATGAAACTGTTGGCTAAAAGCAGTACCTCTGCTGCTGCTAGAATTAGCTTCAGATGACTTTTCTACGATTTCTTTATCAATGTCAACAACTACATGCCAATTACATGAGTGAGCTAACCAAATTTAAAATCTAAAAGACATATGAGAACAGATAACAAGCTGACCCACCTGTTTCAGATCTTATTCTTTGAGGTTTCGATAAAGCCTTATCAATGCCATTGGACACTCTCTTCCTTTTCCTACCACCAGCATCCAAGCTCTGCTTTTGGTGCTTTTCATCTTCAGTAGCATCCATCAGACACTGCTTCAAACCCAGTAAACCTTTTTCCTTCTTTGACTTCATATTCGATGACGCAGATCCTTCAGAAGCCTTCTCTGGAGCATGCTCATGACAAAATCCAGAACTCTTACTTTGAATATTGGCAGCTTCAACACCCACGTCAAGCTTCTTTCGTCTATCATACCTTTTCATAGGAGTTGTTATACTTTGTTCACGAGTTCTCTCTGATTTCTTAATTGGAGTTGTACCTGATGGTTTCCTCTTTACCAATCTTTCAGACTTACGAGTGCTAATCGAATTTTCTTTCGTTGGACTTTCTTTAATCGGACTTTCTTTTGTCTGTTTCCTTGATGGTGCTTCTCGGGATGACCTTCTTGAGCTAGAAGCAGGAAATGCGTCTTGTGTCACCGTTTTCTTCTTTGACTTTCTATTTTCATCACCCTTAACTTTAAGACTTCGATGGTTATCATTTGCCATCCTGGCAGCTGCAAATGAAGTAGTCAAAGCTACAACTCAATCCTACAGGGTAACATGAACAAAAAAAGGCAAAATCTGCAGTAAATAGTGCACAAGCAAAGATAAGATCAACTAAACTTAAATCAAGTAGAAAAGGTAACATCTTGAAACTCACCACCTAAACACACAAAGACATTATCATAAAAACCACAGATACGCTGAACAAGTTGAATTGTGCCACTCCAAACAATGAGGCAGAGTATTCCTGTTCACCAATTGCGAATCGTCTATTAATTTGGATGTGCCTAGTTTAAGAATCAAAACATGGATAGTTAGGTGTTGTGATTTACCCTCAATAATTTGAACGTCTGATTTTTTTACCATAAAATTTCCAGAAAAATCGTGAGCATAATTCTTTTGCATCACGTTGGAACAGCCTTTATAAATTACGGAACATGACAATGTGATTCTCATGAAACAAAACCCCTAACATTCAATCAGAGTAGAACAATGGCACGGCTCGAAATGCAGTAGGAAGATTCGAAGACCTAGACTAACAACTAGCATGAATTTCGCGTCATGATAAACAATTACAAAACAAGTGATTGACTCGTGTAAGAGCATGAAACCAACCGAATCGGCATTATACCGCATGCAAACCTCAAAACAAAAGGATCCTACAGAAAGAACACCAGGAACAATTATAACCAGAATAGAACGAGAAATAATTAAAAGCATACATCAAAATCATAACGATGAGAGACAAACCTGCACTCGCTAGATTTTAGGGTTTTAGTCGATATCAATCATTGGCGATCTGTTCAACTGGATTCAAGAATTTCGGCAAACCAATGTATAACACTCTAGGACGGAAGGATAAATAGTACAGATGTACACAAGTAGATTTATGCGTTGTTTGGGTTTGGTTCTCCGACTTGAAAAGAAGAAAGTGAAAAGAGGAGGGTTTCATTCAATTGGGAAGAAGGAAAATGGTTTGTTTCGTTGATAGACAAATTTACCCTTAACTTTTATCTGCATCCCACGTTCCCACCCACGGATCGGTACCAGATAGTCGCTAGATATCAAGCAACACTAATGTCTCCCAAGTAGAGCACCATTCTTAAATCAACTCAAATATTTTTTTCTCTCCTATTCCTTCTATAAAACCAAAAAAATAAAATAAAATAAAGAACGTACGCAAGTTACTCGGGTTGGTGAAACCGGAAACGAAAAACGAGGCGGAACCCAAAGGCACCCGTAGCGGTGCTCCCGAAGGCTGCCACCCAACCCAATGTTACCCGAAACCATTCGGGTATCCCACTATGCTTAGTCTTATAACGTGGATTACTCTATCTTGTTGATTACCCAACCCGTAACTAGAGATGGTAATGGGGTATGTGGTCGGGGATTGCACTCACCATCCCCGTTCCCCACCCCTTAACACTATCCATGTCCCCATTCTTTGTTGGAGGAAAAGGTTTGTAGAATGTAAGAATAACAATATAACTTAGATAATTTCGTGGATCGTGTGGAATACACTTTTCGTAATCTGTAATTCGACCATTTTGCCTGAGGTATCACGAATTCAGATATAGGATAATCCAAGAAACTCTATTTGAATTACAGGCTTTATTCAAATCTAAACACAGAATGTCTTTGTTTTATCTCTCGTTTATTTGAGACTATTTCGTCAGAATAACGACTTGAAATCGTATATTCTATCGTATATCGTTCGTATAATTTGTGTTCCGTATTTCCGCCTTGCGTATATCGTATGTTTTCCTCTGTTTCTTCTGTCAAACACCAAGGCCAGCCCCCGGACCCCCGTACCGTATCCCGATACTAACTTAGTTTATTCGAGTGTGCGCTCCACACCTCCAAACTCGAACTAAAACCAAGTCTAAAATCGGCTAGCCTCAAAGTCAATCCCGATTATACTAAATGGCTTGATGACACTAAAATCACCAACATACCTCCCCCATTTTAGTGTAATCCATGATTAACTAAATTCAAACGAAAAATACAAACTCATGCGTAAATGAAAATGTCACGAACATTGAATTTTCATATTAGTATAATACACATTCCAAACACTCGAGAATCAGGGTGTCCTAAGGATTGAACCCGTCAACTCATTTGAGTAACTGAAGATATTATACACATAAGTCTAACACAAATTTCTAATGTTTACACTTGACACTATTACATAGCCATGTGTCCTTATCCATTCGTAAGTGTATAGAAACGAAGCCCCGGCTTCCTGAAGCGGTTGTACTTCACACTTATATAGGTAGTCATTTACATTCATGCACCTGCAAATGCATTTTTTCAAAAGAACCATTAAGAAATCTTAGATTTCAACCTCACACCAATCTTCAAGTCTAAGCACATACCTTGGGATGTTTAGTACATGTGCTTCTATCTCCAAACGTAAACCTTCCACATTGAATTCAACTCCTAATGTTGTATTAGGAGGGAATTGGGTATCTTATCCTTAGAGATATTTAAATGGGTTTTAACTTCATCCCTATAGCCAACTTATTAACTAAGTCCCTTGCTAATCCCTTCGTCAAGTGATCAGCCAAGTTTTGTTGAAATCTAACAAACTCAACAGAAATCACCCCGTGAGTTATAAGCTCATGCACCATACTGTGTCTAACCCCCAAATGTCGCAACTTTCCATTATACACTTGATTATATGCTCTTGCCAAAGTAGCAACACTATCATAGTGTATAAAAATGGGTGATACAGGTTTAGGCCACAATGGAGTGTGAAGGTTAAAAGGTAAAGTTGTATATATAACGGAGTGTGATAGTGAAGGTAAAGTTGTATAAAAATGTCACGACTTTCCATTATACGCTTGATGATATGGAAATCTATTAAACTCTATAGAGTTTAATGGATTGTGAAGGTTAGAAGGTAAAGTTGTATATGTAATGGAATGCTGATATGGCGGTTCGTTAAACTCTTATAGAGTTGTATGAATTGGAGATGCTTTAAGATCAAACAAAATGCTAACCAGGTCAATTGGTAAGGCAAATAAGCAATGAGAATAGAAACCAAGTTCTAATCCTATGTCATCATCTTTATTCTTTAATTTTTTCCCATGCATAACCCTCCCCTCATCTTTTATTTTATTTCTTGCCTTATCACTTTACCCCCTTCTCATACCGCTCACATGTCTGTTTATAACCTTGAACCTATTACATATAAGCATAATTTTTTTAAACGGCTTTTATTTTTTTAAACAATACCAATGTTTTCCTTCCATCAACTCATAGTGTTAATACAAACACCATATATATTGGCCTTCCTTGACCTAAAGCTTCAAGAACATGGAGAAATGAAGATATGAACTCACAAATGAGATGGAGGTGATGAAGATGGGCAGATTTCTACTTGAATTTGATGTTGGAACTTGAAGCCTGTTAACCTCTCTTGTAGGGGTGAGCATGGTTTGATTTTGGCATAAAACCGAAACCAAACCGAAAATTTTGGTTTTTGGAAAACCAAAACCGTTCGGTTTCAGAGTGGTTTGGTTTTCGGTTTTGAAGTCGGTTTTTGGTTCAGTTTTGTGTTTTTGGTTCGGTTTTACAGCTTTTCCATTTTAACCATCAAGATTTGAAGTCATACAACCGTCATTGTAAAGCTATGAAATTAAACGAAATTGAAGCTATATAAAAACATTAAGATATGTGCCACCTAATTCAAGCCATATATATTTCAATTAATACAAGCAAAATGACAATCATATGTTTAAACTCTAAAGCCAAAGTTGAAATAAATCAAAACTCAAAGCAAATCGATAAATAACATATTAGCAAAGCTGAAAATCGAGATGAACAACGTACTCCAAATGAACTGCATACAACTCAGAAAACTAGAATATGAAAATCAAGATAAACAACTAGAATTGGATTTATATATTGAGTGAAAATGGATTAAATTGAAAAGAAATGAACTCATTGACTCGAAATGAAGTAATGTTGATGAACTCAATCGAGTAGTCCAATGACTAAACAAAGCTGCAACTGCGAAGGATATCTGAATTAGTGTGAAACCTCTTTGGTGGAACCCTAATATAAATGGGAGGTGGCTATGTAAATGAGAAAATCATAGAGTATTTGATTTTTTTGGACATGTATATTTACATTGTTGTCCCTTAGAATGGTCTGGTTTGGTTTTTTCGTTTTTTGAAATTGTAAAAACCAAAACCAAACCGAAAAAGTCGGTTTTTGAAAAATTGAAAACCAAAACCGTCGGTTTCTACATTGGTTCGATTTTTTCGGTTTCGGTTTTTTCTGCTCACCCTTACTCTCTTGATTCTTCTTCTTCAAAGATAGCCAAGAACAAAGATGAGTATGAAGTGTATGTACGTATGTGTTGTCTGTGTAAATAAACTAGTTAAGACTGACTTGTGGGTTTAATTATCCACAAGTGAATATCTTGTTCTCCTTTTCAACTTACAATTCAACACCCAATTACCCGTTTCAACTAACGGAAATATTTTTGTAATTCTTATCTTAAACTGTTTATTATTTTATTATTTTTTTATAACCTCATATCTTAATTATTTTTCATAATTTATATCAATAACTTGAATATAAATATCTATTTTATTTATTTAAAATAATTGACATATCAAAATCTCATATGTGTAGGCCCGTTTCGAGGATATTACAATACCCTTCATGAACGAGCATTAATAAAGGATAATTGATGAGTCATTACACAATAATAATGGTTCTCAAATAAATATTCCCCTATATACATATAGAAAAGTTCTATCATGAACCGCTTTTCGTGTGACAACTACAAAACTGTTTGTAATACAATTAACGACTCATTAACATGAATATTTGGGTCATTTATATATTTACCTAACCGTAAATTATGTATAGTTGATTAGTAATTGTTAGACCGGCTTAATTTTCCCAAAATACCGGTCATTAATGAGTCATTAATAAGTTATCAACGAGTCGTTAGAATTATTATCCGTTAATTTTTTTACAATAAGGGTCGAGATTAGGTCATTTGAACTTTCCCCTATGTGTGTATATCTATAATCTATAATACTATATACACCATTTAACATTCTCTCTCCTCTTAAATTTTAAGACTTCTTAAAATTCAATCAATATAAAATCTTGACCCTTCATTTAATCTAAATTAATCTAATCCACTCAATCTTTAACTATTTTATTCTCTCCTAATTTACTTTAACTTTTTATTCAAAATATATTTTCTCATACTAACACAATTATCCATCCACACCAACATAATTTTTAAAATCTTATTAACGCTTCTCTTTATGTCATCAATATAAATCTTTTTTCTGATTTTATTGTCTTTTAGAATTTATTTTTCAAATTAATTAAATAGTTAAATGTAATAAAAAAAATTTGAAAAAATAAACGAACATGTTGCTATAGAAAACTTTTTCGTGACATTGAAAAAAACTATTTGTCGACATATTGTAAATTAAAAACTATTTTTTTCATGACATTGAAAAAAAAGCGACATATTGTAAACCAAAAACTATTTATCGCCGCAACATTGCGCGGGTATGATGCTAGTGTTGTTTAATGACTTGAAAATGGCAATTCTATGGAAACCAACAACTTATGTGTGTATTGTTGCATTGAATTAAATTCTCTTGAAATAACGGTCCAAGATAAAGTTATTAATATACCTAATAATAATAATGATTCAGACTCAAATTGTTCTAGCAAATAAGTTAACATAGACGTCATAATACTAATTAATTAGTAATTTTATCTTGAATTGTGAACTTGTTTATCTTTTCTCTATTTTATGAAGATGTTGGGATTCATCTTCCACATAATCAATCTCGAATTTTTTGTTTGATTCATCTATCAATTTTTTGGTTTTAGTTAACATGTATGATGTGATGTAAACCAAATGGTCTTGATTAACGAGCCAGAATGAGTTGGATAAGATGTAAAACAATTGTTTTTAGTTAAGGGCAAATATAGATTTTTGTTGAACAAGATAACTCACACTCAATAAAATTTAATCATAAATTTACATACTTGATCCCACAACCATGTGGGACAAGACCAATATAAATTATGTGATGTAAAACAATTGGTATCGATTAAAGAGCCAAAATGGTTGTTGATGTGAATTAAAACAATTAGTACTATATAACAGGTCAAACTGGGTGAATGTGATCTAAAACAATTGGTATAGTTTAACGGGACAATATAAGTTAAACGTGATATGATGTAACACATTTGGTTTTAGTTAACGAGTCAATATGGGTTAGATATGATGTAAAATAATTAGTATTACTTAACGAGTCAAAACAGATGAATGTGATTTAAAACAAGTGGTACTAGTTAATAGGTCAAATTAAGTTAAATTTGATGTAACACATTTGGTTTTAGTTAACGAGTCAATATGTGTTTGATGTGATGTAAAAATAATTGGTATTAGTTGGTAAAAACGGTTAAAGGTGATGTAAAAACAAAAATTTTAGTTCTCAAGTCAAATGAGGTTAGATGCGAAGATTAACTGGCCAAATTCGGTTCTATGTGGTGTAAAATAATCGGTGTTAGTTAGTATGTCAAAACGAGTTTGATTTGATGTAAAACAACTTATTCTAGTATACGAGTTATATTAATAATAATCAACTTTACGTGTAATAACCAGGATGAAATTTTACAATATGTAACAATGTGAAATGATATAATATTAATGTTATATTTTACCATCAAGAATAAATATAAGGTATTACATAAAGTTTTACGAGACCAATGCAAAACACTCCTTGAGTAGAAAATCATAGCTAGAAGCCTAGATACATAAAATCAACCTAAAGCGGTACTAATAACATAGAATAAAGAGCAAATTTTAGAAAAAGGTAATTTAAATATTGAAATTTGTTAGTAAAACTAATATTTAAATTTTTTTGTTTAAGAAAGGATTCTAGATTTTAATTTCTAATAAAAAAGGGTATGGTAACCTGTTAAATGCTTAGTCAACATGTTAAGAGTATGTAATTTGTTATTAATAATTTTTTAAGTTAAGAAAAAGATTATAAATTTTAATTTGTAATAAAAATGGTATGGTGACTAAGGCTGACAATTCGGGTCGAGTTCTTGTTACCGTGTTTGGGTCAATTACATGTCGGCCATTTTTGACCATTTATTTATTAGTCATGTTTCGGGTCGACCTAGTACCACAAAATGTTTTGGACGAGTACTTTTTCGATTTTTCGGTACTTTTTTTTTTGGTTTTGATATGAACTTCGAATATAATTTTTGTTTTGATTCAAACTTTAGAATTCAATGCACATTTTGATTTGATTCAAACTTCAAATTTGGTGTTCGTATTGTAAGTAGTCAAATGTCAATTAAAGAACCAAAATAATACAGTCCAAATATCATATACCAAAATGATACAATATTGTTTTAATTTTAAATCTTTTATTGTAATATAAATGAAAGAAAGAACACACATACTAACACGAACTTAGATCCAAACATGATACCTTGTTTTGTTTCAAATTGAAATTCATCATTCTTTATTTGTCTAGGAAAAATGAATATTACATTTATTGACAAATTTTAACATTTATGTTACTTTTTTTATTGTCAATTTGTGTAATATAAAAATTAGTCACGTCATCAATTTAACTTATTACCTACTATGACGGTAACCGGTTACCGTTAGAAATTAAAATTTAGACTCCTTTCTTGGACTAAAAAGTTGGATATTACATTTATTAACAAATATCGATATTTATGTTATCTTTTTTTTTAATAATTTACTCTATAATCAATACATGGAACTATGTTTCCATAAATATTGAGAGGCATTATAAAGACCTCTCTCACTACAAAAGAAACAAGTCTTATTTTCGATACTTATGTTTCGTATCACACAATATCTAATAATAAACAATGCAAATCTTTTAAGGAAACTGGGAACATAATCTGAAAGCCTTGAGAATTCCCCTTTAATTAATTATTTGATTTGATATAAAAGTAAGTTTATGGCACAAATAAATAATAGTTAATTACTTAATTAATGCTCCATGATCTACCTCTTATTCTCTTTGATAACTAGGAATCTTTTTGGACTAGTATCAATTTACAAAAGGTCTGATAAGGCTAAAGTGATTAAGCATAATGGCAAATTAAGTTTCCCTTTCTAGATTTACATTTAATATTTAGTTAAACATAACGATTACTTTTCATACATAATAAAAAGTATATGTTTTAAATATAATTCCTTTAAATATTTGGTTAAAAATATAGTTAATAAGTTCGAAAAAAGATAAAAAACATGATTATTATATCTAACAAAATTAGTAATGTTGTGTACGAATCCGCTGCTTATCTAATTGGGATTAGATTTTTTTAAGACCAAAAAATCAATTCAAAAACCAACACGTATAGACGTATAAATTCACACTAACATTTGTACCCGCACCATACAGCGAAGATGATAATAGTTTGTGTTCGTCAACATGTTCAATTTCAATAATTTAGGCATGTACGGTATGAAGGAAGTATAGTCTGTTCAACAACATATCCATTTTCTTTCTTGTTTTTTTGTTTTCCTTATTTCTATTTTTTCTAATCAATTTTTACAAAGTTTTGAAAAACAATAAAATAAGAAAAAATATATATTATTATTAAATAATTGCATACAAAGATAATTTATATAGCCTTGAAAAGTGTATTGATGCAAGTGATTCAACCAAAACTAGATTAATTAAATAGTTGTCATGTTATATATATATAAACAAGGACCGTTTTTATTGCGAGAACCGTGAGAACCAATCTTAGCCGTTCAATTCCCCCTCATTCAATTGGATTGCCCACCCATGAATTCATTACATGAACCCTGCCACACTCAATTCCTCCACACTCTTCATCCATGAATCTCATTATTCAAAATGAACGGCTAAGATTGGTTCTCGCAATAAAAACGGTTCTCAAATGAACATTCCCATATATATATATATATATATAAAATAATTGTTCGAAAAAAATTTAAATAAAATTTCAATTAACCAATATGAGCCTTTTACTTTCTCAATTTTGACAAAAAAAACTCAATTTTTACCATCACATTTAGAAGGTTCCAATCCCTAAGATTTACTTTGATCTTTTAGTCCATTTACATAATATACGGACCTTTTTAATACGATCCATATTGAGTTTTCTAACAGCCGCTTTCTAAAATTAAAACTATTTTGACGCAAGTGAACAAATCTTTATTATTTTAGCCAATCAAATCACTAGTTGTATTGTTGTATTTTCCCACATTTTATTTAAAATACATACACGCATAAAAAGATTTATATCAGTTACATTAATTTTAATTTTAATCATACTAACTAATAAAATTGTTAATAAAGCTTGGCATGTTTATTTTTCTCTCTGTCAAAGTATTCTTTTCTTGTATTGTTGTTCTTTTAAATTTAATGTTCACTATTTATGTTGTTTAGTTCTAATTGATTTTCAAGACAATAATACTATTTTTCATAGCTATAATAATATAGGTGCAGGATTAATACATTGTTTTTAAATAGTGGTTTTTAAAATTTTTAAAATTATATTACTTTTGTTTGATTTTTTGCTTTCTAAAAGTAAAACAAGTTGTCGAGAGTTATATTTCATACTAATACTTATATTTATTTTTTTTGCCTTAATAGTTACACGTCTCTTTTAAGGGTTATAATTCATGCTAATACTTAAATGTTTTTGCCTTAATTACTTAGTTTGAGGGGTTTTAAATCTCCGGTGAACGGTTAATTGTCAATATGTCTTTCAGAAACTATATCACTTTCTTATAGAAATATAGGTTAACTGCTTATTTGTTTCTTAAAGAAATATGGTTTGATTTATTTTTCGAGGTCTACTTCATCAAGTGTTGATTTAGTAAGTTACCGATATTTTTTTTTGTTTTTTCATCATCGTCTTTATTTCCTGCCTCATAATTGTCGATCTCAATATAAACGAGTTCGATTACTTCTTTATTTTTGAGCTTATAGCTCATTTGTTTATTCTTCGAATTTTTTGTTTTGTTCATAGATTGTCTTTTTTAGATCAGGGCTTGTTGATTCAAAATCCAACGAGAGTTCTTGATTAACATTGCCATATTCATGGATGAGAGTCATTTCTACTTGCAACTTGACATTAATGTGGAAACCCAACACTTGAATCAAAGAAAGACTTGTCATCTTTGTTCCAAGTAATTTTACTCCGACTACACTATATTCACCAATTATTTCGATTTCCCTTGGTAACACCCCAATTTTTTTTAATACAAGGTATGAGTGTAAATAAACCACATCCATTTCAATCATAAAGGTGATCCATCAATTATAACTGTGTTTTGGAATATAAATCTCATACCGAGGTTCATTTAATTCAATGCTAAATGTAATATGTACGGTAAAACATTTCACGTACATATTACATTTAGCATTGAATTAAATGAATCACCTTTATGATTGAAATGGATGTGGTTTATTTAAGCGGAAGTCTTTTCATTTTGAGTTGTCTTTACTTTGCTGGAGCCTTGCGCTTGTCCTTTCCTGAAAAAAATACGAATAACAACATGAAGCATAAAGCTTAGTGAGTACACTACTTACACACCAACCTCGATATGCTTGCTTTATTCACATATATATAACATAAACACAATGCTTCTCATTATACTTAACATACTCACTACCTAAGTAGTCAGCGTAACGTACATGTCCGTTGTGGACAGTTACATCATACCCGTTACCATAGTAGAGGGTCTTGGCATTACCAATACTGTAGTAATCGGTCTCATCATATCATACACGTATCTTTGTATCATTTACATTGATTATAATTACGCATTACATACACGGTCAACACTAGTATAGAGTGTAAGTAAGAGTACTTACTTGATTGCAGTTTAAGTGAAAGTAGTGACAATTCAATAAGTATGTGGAGGTATGCATTTACCGGTGATCACCTACATATAAGATTACCATAATATCAATCATCTACTAGGGTCACAACTTGGTGATTCTAATGTCATCTTAACTTTGTGGTCCACACATTTAAACCACTTTGCGATTATGTACCCTTTGGTGTTTTACGATTCATTACTCATTGGCATTTTACAATTCAATGCCCATTAGCATTTTACGATTCAATGCTCTTTGGTGTTTTGATTTGATGCCCATTTCAGTTTACGATCCATCCTTAGTTTATTCTACGTTTCAACCTTAGTCCAATTTACGATTCACGTAGGTGACGGGGAATCCCTTTAGGGACTCAACCCCTAGTTCACGATTGTTGTGTTTTAATTGTTCAAAACAATTAATGAAAATGCATAGCGGAATAAAATTGTTAATTTACTTTAAAACATCGAACAGTTTTTCAAATCATTCAATAGGAAAACAAGAAACAAAGTAGGATTAACAATCATACCTTTTTTTACCAAAATCTGACTTCTTGGATTGCTAACCGGATTTACACTACTACTGCACCTCCACGAATCATGCTGCTAGATCGCGCAAGAAATCACCATAACTTTAAACCACTAACTAGATTCAAGTGTAAATGTGTGTGTGTGTTCAATGAACACAAACCAAAAAAAATGTTTGTGTTGCCTGCGTCGACTGAACAAAAAGGGGAAGAGAGAGAGAAAGAGAGTGAGTTTGTTGTTTTGTAACTTATGTTTTTTAATTAGGTTACTTAAATTTAAATACCTTAAAAGTAAACTAAGCCCAAACTCAATATGATTAATCCCATCTTAATATCTTTTAATAATAAACAAAACTAACCCTCTAGTTTAGAATAATTAACTAATTATTCCCAAACCTTTAAATTAATTAATAAACTTATTAATTAACCAATCATTAAATATTCAATTAATAAACTTATTATTCCCAAACTTAGATAAATACTTAAGACATAATTTTTACTTATTTGAAAATTATTTTTTTACTTAATAAATTATTTTTTTAGATTTACTTTATACAACACTCCTATGTTCACGAATCCTTGAATCCTTAATCTAGTTAGTTTATTAAACCGATAGTTGTTATAAATTAGTTAAGGTGATTAGGAGATAATTAATTGGGTTATTACTGCAAGTGTTTGTATTTGACTATTTGTTCATAAAATTGCTACTTATAATTAAGTAGTTTTAAATTTTTCAAAAGAGATAATTAAAAGCTTTATAATATAGTATAAATATAGAAAACCAAGTTTCATGAGAAAAACAAAGTATAAATCAAAATAAAAATAAAGTTTGAACCAAATATTTCAAGTTGATTTAGGTAACAATCGCAATATATACGAATTGATATTCGATTTGACAAACCAAATTCAAGATTTCCATGATATCACTATGAAAACAAATATATTGCCAAATTAGGAAATAAAGGATTAGGGTTTTTGAGAGGAACTTCCATCTTTAGTAAGTACAAAGCATAAAGAAATCTCTCATTCAAAACAAAAACTTGTGTTCATCATCTTCCAACCTTGACATACTTATCTATCTTCTACTGCCAGTATATCTTATTGTGGCAGTTCGGGTTGTATACCATTGTCCCGGCCACCTGCAGTAAAACCAAAACCTAGCTAACCAACAAAATCGTGAATCAACTGACCTCCAAAATGCTGCTGAAGCTGTTGAACATGTTCAGCATTCTGTCTAAGGCCCAAAGTAAGTGAAACAGGGCCCAACCCGCTTGCATCAAATGCTGCTTGAGGGTATGGCATGATGCTCATAAGCCGGTCCATGTTGGATAAAGGAATCTGGTATTCAGGCCTAGCTAGTTTCTCATGGTCCGGTAGTTGGTCAAGTGGTTTGTCTACCGTTAAGGTTACACCAGGGTTCCTTGAACAATCCTGTGGTTGTGAGCTTGACAACAAGCTCATGTCCATCCGTGTTGGGTCTTGACCATCCGGTTGATGGTTAGTTGAGTTTGATTCAGCCAAACCTTTGGTTTCAAGGCTGTGGATTTCTTCAACCATTGGTTTCCAAATACGAACTCTTGCATTTATGAACCAGTTTGAGACCTAATTCAAGCAACGTATCAATAAGATTTTACCGGAAATTCTTTAGATTGGTATCGCATTTCATTCTGTAAAATTCTAAGATACCTTCAAACACGAAAAGAAAGAGAATTTATCCGAATTAATACAACCCTATAGTCCATCAGTTGAGCTTTTGACATAAATCGATTCCAACTTTCACACAGTATGATATAATTCAACTTCAGTCACCCCTTTTCACAAAATTGCAACACTAACGCGTTGTTTTTTTCCTTCATATAAGCACTAATTTACTAAAACCGTGATCTGTTTGTTTAGGATAAAAAAGAAGCGTTTCAAAATCTTATTGCCACTTATGTTAGAAGTATCACTTATCTTCAAAGAATGCAAACTTCTTGACCACAAGTTTTCATGCAAACAAGGAATAAGATATAAGATATTTAATTTAACTCTTCTAAAACAAACACCAACTAAATCTTTTATACAAACAAGACACTTAATTTAACTATTCAATAATTAATTTCATATTGAAATTAGTTGCAGAATAGTTTGCTTATTAGCATCATAATATTTGGAGATTATTTACAAGTTATTTTAGACACAGTCTATCTAGCAAGTCAAAGGTTAAAAAGAGAAGAAACTGAAACAAACAGTGTTTGACCATCAAAAGTCAAAGATTGCTAACCTGATTTCTGGTTAAGCCAGTCTGTGTTGCCAACATATGCTTGTCTGCATCCGAAGGGTACCTTCAAAATAGTACAATTAACCTTTACGTACATCTTATAAGATTTTATTTATGTTTGCTCTTACAAAAAAAACCCCAAAAACAGCCTAATTAAGTTAGTTTGTGATGTATTTAGTTGCTTTTCAACACTAGCATATAGCTTTAAAACATATATATGTACTGTATAGAGAGAGAGAGAGGGAGAGAGAGTGTGTAGGAGAGAGTTACGGGTGAAGGAAATGATCAAAAAGCCAAGTTTTTAGAACGGAGATAGCCCGTTCTGGTAAACCTCTCTGCGGCCGCCACACGGGTTGTGGTGATGCAAAGAAACCGGCAGCACCACCACCGGATTTCCCAACACTCTGATCAATAGATTTCATCCTGGACGTACTTGTTGCATTAGCATCAAACGCTGCTTTACTACCAGTGGTGGATGAAGAACAAAAACCCTCTCCCACCAATATTTTTCTCATTTTCTCAGATATCACATCCTTCACATAGTGAAAATGACGTGAAACTGCCTTGAGAGCAAAGCAAACGTATGGAGTGGCTGCACTAAGCCCCGCAACCGTCTCAAAAGATGAAATCACCATCTGCATTTGCTGCAAATAATGCTTGTACCTTCTGCATACCTTGTGAAACCAAATAAAACCGAAATCACAAGTCAAATCTAGATTAACGCACAGATGGATTCGATTCGTGGGTAAAAAAATGTAGAAAAACGCAACAGTAAACACGAGAATTTATTGGCTGTCGATCACTATTAATTTATAGCTAGTAGAAATAACTCCATACAACACCGACCGGGAAAAATCATGGTAGGGTTTCAAACTTTATTAGTGTAAAAAGAGTGGGGTAAACTAAGGTTCAAGTTAAAGGGGTGTTTGTTTTAACTTGGGATTAATTTTCAAGATTATTTGCTGTAACCTTATTTTTTGGCTTAAATATTTTTCATAAATCTAGCTTTTTCTTATTGCAAGTCTTAAACTCGTAAACAAAATTTTAAGTCTATAAAAAACTAGCGGAAAGTGGCAAGTAATTAACCTACCTCCTCCTGCATATGTAATAATTTGGCCTTTTTCCGATGAAATTCAGTCCGGTGAGAATCAGAACCGGAGCTGTTCCGACCACTATCCGATCCCCCAAACGAAGCAACTGAACAATCGGAAGCCCAGCTTATTTCTTCTTCAAGAATCTTCTGCGAGTAAACATCATGACATGTTTGAACCAACTCCTGATACCCAACATCACAATGATCATTCAACAGTTCTTGTGCAGGCTTCATATACTTTGAGTTCTTCAAAATTGTTGCGTAGCCGGTGAACGGACCCAGTGGGCCGGTATTCCGGTGAGCGAAAGCTGAAACACCCATGAAAGATTTAGGATCCGAATGGGTTAAAAGATCCGGCTTTAGAGGTTTTTGACCCGATTGTAAACAGGGTTCACCATCTTTAAGCTGTGGAACTGAAGAAGAAAGTGATAAAGATAGGCCTCCATTTGCCGCCATTGTTGCCGTTGGCTGATCTCTATGATCATGGATTCGGGTTGCTAAAAAACCCGATTCGTCGGAAGTGTTCATCCAACATGGAATTGACGAATTCAACCCTGAATCGTTCTTGCTAGGAGGAGGTTGTGCTAAAGTGACATGGTCTTGTTGAAGGTTATTATGGTAAATCGGAGAACCGAACGCCGGAAGATTATTGTGCACATAATCTTGATGGTAGCCATGATCTACAATATTCATTGAAACAGCATTTGAATAGCTAACAACGTTATTCCAGTTGCTACAATTATTATCTTGTGTGTATGGCAGGTTATTACCAAACGCACCACCACTAGTAGAACTTATCAAAATCCTTTCGGGTTGCGAACAACCCAAACCCGAAGCCGGACAAGAATCTTGATCATGAGACACGGGAGGTAATAAAAGCTGTGGATTCCTAGAAATTGAAGTAAGCATCTCTGAAGGGAACACATTCGGGTTGTATGAAATTGGTGGATGTTGGTGGTTCGGGTCACCGGTGTTTTGCTGATATCTCAACTTATTTCGCCGGTTTTTCTGGGCTACATGAGATTCCGCCCTTAGATTGTTCATCTCCATCGACAGTTAAAAGACCAAAATTTTAAAACTTTAATGATCCCTGCATGGACGATTGGACGTATTCTAGAGTTTAAATTCAAATGAAATATATCAACCTATAATAACTCACAAGTAGGCAGTAGCTAGCTACAGCATCACATCGGTAAACAAAATAACACACAGTGGCTGTGGCACACCCAGTGTATTAAATGAAAAAACATAACTTTAAAGAATGAATGACAGTAGTATAGTAAAACATGTACACACGTATACACAAAATCAAACAAAACCCGAGATGAAATTTTTCTTCAAATCTGGAAAACCACCCACGTGAGAAATTCAGTGACTGTGTTAAAAGATCTGATTTCACTGATCATGAAGCTGTTCAAGAGTACGTGTGTGAAAACACACACAGTAAAAGAGGGGGATGTGTGTGTGAGGACATGTATATCTTGCTGATATATATATATATATATAATTAACTTACCTTTTTTCTGACATTCTGGATTTATGTATGTGATGGAGATAAAGATGTTTGGGGGTAATTAGAGGGGGTGCCAGCAAGCTGCTAGAAGATTACAATCTTCAAATACATAAATTAGAGGGGGTGCCGGAGAGAGTGGATTGGGCACCGTGCGCAGCGGAGAAGTGAGTGAGGAAAGTGGCGTAAGAGACAGGCGACGGTGTGGGAGGGGAGAGAGATATTTGTGGAGGGGGGGGGGGGGGGGAGGGGGGAGAGAGAGAGAGAGAGAGAGCAGTAGTAGGACAATGATTGCTTAGGTGATATTTCCAGTTGGCTAATTTATTTAGGTGTCTCTCCTGACCTAAACAACCACTGTGCATTGTGGTTAATTAAAACGGCGTTGAGTTTTTAACGGCAAATATCCATCATTCGTTAATATCGACTATTTAAATGTTAAACAATATTTTATGGATGAGAGATACTGTATATGTATTTTGTCACTAAATTATTTACTTATTCTTATATTTACTTGGTCAAATCAAGTTTCAAATCTAGAAAATAAGATGAGAAAAAAGAGTTTCTACAAGCCTATGTTACATATGCCAATCTTTCGAAGGTAAAAAGATAAGTGAAAAACAAATAGAACAGCTTATTGTTTCATTCCAATCTGGTTTTCTTTTCAAGTAAAAAGATTAATTAACATATATCTATATTATTACATAAACTATTTATTTTTTTTCTTTTTTAATTGAAGAGTTTTTAAATTTCAATCAATACTATATCTTGACTATTTATTCTATCAAAATTAATATCAACTATTAAATCTTTAACTATTTTATTCTTTCACTTAATTTATTTAATTTTTCAAACATTTAAAATATATTATTATTCTAACACATTATTCTGGTATTCCAAGCCAACATAATTCTTTATTCACGTCAATATAATTTTTAAGATCTTATTATTTATCTCTCTCCTTATTTTATAAATATAAATTTTTTTTTCTTTTAATGTTTTTTAAAATTAATAAATAAAATGATGGAAAAAATAAATGAAAAAACAGACATGTCGCTAAACAAAAACTATTATGTGACATTAGATCGCATAAATAATATATCATTATACTTTTGAACGACGTGTTACAAAATAGAAACTATTCACTGCCGTAACATCCTGTTTTTCAGTCCAAATTTAAACTTTTTCAAATCTCAATTTAAAACATAATTTATACAAACTCTTTAAACTTTTCGCGGAAGCAACGTAATATTCTTAAAGTATTTCAACAAAATACAATAATACTTTAACAATAAACTTTATCTCTTAAATATATCCCAAAGTCTTTTGGTGTTACTACAGTCAATCTCACGACCATTAACAAAGAGTAGGAAATCCAATATTACCAGAAATGCAACCAAAGCAAAGCTATACCCACAGCAACTACCCGTCTCACCAATGCCTCTATACATCCTACGGATACAAAATATTTTAACACACATTGTTAGCTATAACATAGCTAGTGAGTACAACCAAAACATTTGTTTTATCAAAACCAAGTCATCCACTTTCTCTTTTGAAAACATATGTTTGGCAATCAATATACTTTTAAAAGCATACACAATAACACATAAGGATGCGGGTCTGTCCATTGGGCCACAATGTATCCACATGGTAGCTAGCCACGGTCAACACTTGCCCACATGGGGGATAACCACATCACCCCGTCAAGGTGGGGGATGTACAAAGCAGTCCACCATACAATGGTTATCTAGAGTGTAAGCCCTGTTCACCAAATCCACTCGTGTTGCCCCGGGTTCGGTGGCTCGTCAGCCCAGTGAACCCACACGGTCATGATGGCTACTAACATACCCCTCCACTCTCTGCACCGATCCCTCAACCACCCGTACATCGCGTTTCCTCAATTGCCGAAGCCACATGAACCTGTGCACGTCTCAATGGCTAGGAACCCTATGGTACAAAGTTCATATCACACAATGGTCCGGACTAAATCACATACCCCGAAGGATCACATAAGCACATACCCCGAAGGGTCACATAAATCATATGCCAACAAGGCCAAATGTCTTAAGCAATCAAGCTTATCACAAACACATAAGTGTCAAAATCATATCACTTGAGCATGAATGCTCCATAATCAAAACCACATTTGGCATCTCGATGCCCAAAACATCATTAGTATAAATGTATCTTTCAATACTCAAAATCATTTCATAGTTGGCACCTTAATGCCCAAAAGGCACACAAAGTATAAACATATCTTTTTTTTTACTCAAAATCATGTTTGTTGTTTCAAAAATCAAAGTTCACTCATTCATGGAGTATCACGTTTTAAAACCATAAATTTAAAGCATAATTTAAACATAGACCATCTCCAACATGGAGCAATGGTCTTATTTTGAAAACCATCCTTTAAAACACGTTACATGAGGGTTTCACAGTTTACATATACTTTGAACTCAAAAGCTTCACAAACATTTGCAACTCATATGAATCACAATATGACACAATTTCATAATCCAAATCCTTTTAATTCAACAAATTTCATCAAACATTTACCAACGATCAAAGCACAAACATGATGACTTGTAACTTTAATAAACAGTTGGGTATCCACAGGGTGTACTCACCTGAGGGTGTGATGAGGATCACAACCCCATCCAAACCAAAGCTTAAACACTTGATCATAAACCTGTGATCACAAAAACACAAGGTTAACTTACATAGTTAACCAAAAACAAGATTTCTAAACTCAATTCTAGGCTTAGACACTCTTTCGGGTCTAAAAAGACTTCACAAATCCCTTATAAAACCTTAGAATCAAACCCCAAACAGAACATGGTCAAATGGGGTCAAAAACATGATTTTTGGAGGTTTCAGGTTGCCTCGCGCCGCGAGAAATTCTCTGGAAATCAAAGTCCTTCGTCCCCGCTGCGTCGCGCCGCGACACCCAAGCAGGTCGCGTCACGACATGCCCTGCACAGCAAAATTTTTCTTCTGTATTTGCTGCAAGTCCAAATTTCTATACTTTTAACAAATCAATACACCTTAACAACAACACACCCCCACATTTAACATGGTTTTAATCATCAAAACCTTAACTTAACCATTGTTGACCCATTTGCTAACATAAACCACAAATTCAACCAAGAATCACCATAAATAACCACTAAATGCTAAAATCAAACACGGTTATAAGTTTAAACTTACTTGATTCAAAACCCTCACTTGATTCCCAACTTGGTTAGTATACTTCTTGCTCAAATTAAGTTCCAATATGAAGAAATGGAAGAACAAGCAACTCAAGTCTTTGATCCAAGCACAAATCACCCCTTTCTCTTGTTCTTTTCCTTCTTATTTTTTGAGAGACCCTCTATACTCTTATTTTATTTGAAAGCTTGAGATAACATTCCACTATATATGAACAAAACAGTTACCTGGCCTTTGGGAAGAAAACGAGGGGATAAAGACCCCAAAATGAAGTTTACAAAAAATCAACCCATCAAAATAAGCCTAAACAATAACCTAAAATAATGAAACCTAGTATTCACTACAACATTAAAAGGATTTGCATCCCATCTTGACAAGTTCATGCTTTGCCAGTTGGCTCTATTTCAATACTGAAACAATGACAATTTGTCGTACTTGAGAAAACAGGTCTTCTTGCAATATCGTTTTCTTTGCCAAGTCCTCCACGTGTAAGAGTTTGTTCCTCCATTTTCAAACTCCCGTATTAGAACTCATCCAAGACCTTCAAGGTTCTTCTATAGCGGTTCCCCTTTGAACCAAACGCCTTATGAAGAGAATAACTCAGAGATGGAATCAAAGTGCCTGAATGGAATCTTTTCCCGACTAAATAACTTTCTCCGAACTAGAAAGGCCTTGTCACACTCAAATAACAAGTGTGATAGACTCTCTTCATTAGCCATGCATAAAGGGCATTAAATCGATGGTAAAGCAATTCCTCTTATAACTATAGTAACAAGACTGAGAAGGGTGTTGTTTAGGATTCTCCAACGGCAAATGTTGACTTTGGAGGATAACCAAGGATTCTAGCATTCAGCCATGTTGTATTGCGAGCGTCAAAGAGTTTTCGTTCGGATTATGTGTGCCAGTCTTTTAACTATGAAACTGCCATCATTCGAAATAGACGACGACCAATTATCCCTCTTTGACCCATGAAATTTAATATTTGCCAATGCACGTGAGATAAAACAACAACTCATCCAATGCTCTTCCTCTAGAAGACCTAGACCAACTCCAAATCCCTTTCCAACAATCATTTTCCTGAATTCATCTTTCAGCTGTAAAACAATTATTGTTTGATTCAAGCCGTTAGATTCTAGGGAACAACTCAATATATTTATCAAAAGTTACACATGTCTGATGTAGGACACCATTCAATATATATATATCCAAAGTGATGGCATATGCTTGCTTTCAGATGTATATACAAGAAAAATAATATAAGAGACACCATCTAAGGTTTAATATATTGTAAAATGTTATATTCGTGAGCTACTAATATCGTAAGTTTAATGACTAATGTCAAGTACATTATAGACATTTGTGGACTCGTGGTTACCTAAACATTCATCCCTTGTGATTGTTTTTTGTGCACGTAACTGGTTTTAAAAGAGAGAATGAATGTAATGACATGTATTTTTTTTTACAACAGTAAAATGTATTTAAAAAGTGAAGTGTTTTATATGATTAACTAGACAAAATGATGTACTTAATTACAGATACATCGTAATATGATTATAGAACACATAACAACAAATCTGAATAAAAAACAAATTTACAAAAAAAATAAAGAAAAATAGAAATCTTGTAAACCAATAAAATAAGGAAGCAAAGCAACACTTGAGAGATTCTCACAGTTGTTTGCATAAAATGGTTCGTACAAGAAAGCGAGAAACTTTATTTGAGTAAACGATCGCGTAACATTTTTAATTGCAATTTGAATATCATAAACAAATAAAGTTGTTCTAAAGGAAAAAAAGGCATAACATTTCCCTAAATTTTAAAGAGGGAATTATTATTATTATTATTATATATATTATAATTATTTGTTAAACTTGGGAACATATTACGTGGTTACCATTTGAATGCCCCCACTTGGATTTGACGTTGGATGTAGTACCCCGCGAACCTCACCCTTTACAGACTATACAACATTTGCTTGTCTCCAATGTGCTTACATTTTAACATGAACGAGGTTGATTATTATATTTGTATTTTTTTAAACACAAACACACATCTACCTTTCAATTAGTGCCTTTGTCTGTTATAAAACTTAGAAGCTTCAACGCCTTAATTACAAGAAGGAAACAACACCATAACTCATACATTGATATCACTGTATTAATGTCCTTTTAGTAAACGAGTTTCAATACACTTTTTTTTCTAATAATATATGAAATCAATGGCTACGATTCTTTTGTAAAGAAACTTTGAAATTTTATGGTCTTTTGAGCTCCTTTGGATGATGAGATTAATGGCTATGATTCAAGTTGGCAATTCTTCATCAAGGTTAAAAATGATTTTGAGAGCTGTAATAATCGGTTTAGATGATAGCGCTCATACCATGCTAGTTTGTTTCAATATGGTCTAATCTACTCTGGGTTTGATAGCTCGTATCTATTGGAGGAAATATGTATTTTGATTAATTGTATTATATTTGCTTTGAAACACTATAGTCCTCTTATTTTGATCTCAACTTTTAAGGTCTTCCATTCATGGGTGAAAAGTGTGGGGAATTGAATGTGACAGAGTGCATGTAAGGAATTTATGAGCGGGCAAACTAATTGAGGGTGGGGAATTGGACGGCTAAAATTGGTTCTCACGGTTCTCGCAATAAAAACAGTTATCAAATAAACTTAATTTTTGATATATATGAAAGTGTCACTGTCTCCAAAACAAGAATAAAAGATGTAACGTGTCTCGAAACCAATTAATTGATTTTAGTAATAACTATTTAAAACTAATTAATAGATTAAAATTAATATCTATAAAAATAATGTTTGATGTTGATTTGAGATGATCTCAATTCACTCCCTTTTATTATCATTTTATAATCAGAAAATAAAACAAAGTGATTTTGGCATAGTCACATCAAAATGGTACTATAAGGTGTTCTCCATCTTTGATGTTGTAGTTTTGATACATTTGAAACAAATGTGTAGAATTAGGATAGTGTGTGTAAGTTTGTTGTAAAAAAACATTTCTTAAACCCAATTAATTGTTTATAATTAACATTTATTTATAAAAAATAATGAATTGCATTTGGTTATGTTAAAGTAGTATAAATAAATTTTCACTTGTTTCCTACATTTACTATAAAAAATATACGTAGAGACTCATTAAAGGAAAACAAATTAGTGAAAACATAGAGACACTTATCTACCTATATATATAAAGAGCTCATGCCTCAAAATATTAACACTTCTCCATTCAAATAGTATGACACTATTTTAAATTTTAATAAACTTATATTCTTACCTAAAATAATATATATCAATTTATATCTTCCTATGATATAAGATAAGCCTCCAAATAATTATACGATGAAGTTTTTAAAAAGGAGAAGATCATCTTATATAACAAAAGCAGTCATACACAATAATTTTATGTATTATTAAATTATACTATGTGTATTAACTTACCTGACTAAAAACTGATGTGTACGAATCAAGTCCCCTTTCAAAATTATACACACCAGAAGTTATATACTGTTTGCATTTACTTATTTCTCAACTTCATGTCTTTTTGTGCGTCTATTTAAAGTTTTAAACCCACACTATATATTTAGAAAAATATTAATTTCTCCCCTTATCAAAAAGCAATTTAGTTGAGTCATCACCATCATTGACTATAGTTCTTCATCTTTTATGCAAGGTCTTTATTTACTCTTTCTGTTTTGTTCATCTTTTGCCTTTTTGAAACTAGATTTGATAAATTAATATATTATAAAGGGTTTTATGAGATATATAAAAAGAGGATGGTGGAGATTTGGTTTAGTAATGAAATAAACGCAATACTTATGAAGTGATTTTTTAACAGTGAATTGCGTTTTTATTAAAGATTTATGATGATTATATAAAATCAAAAACTTCTGGAAGTTGGTATGAGAATAAAAAATGTGACCATACGTAGTAATTTGTATATATGTCAGATTTTTTATATAATAACTTATGGTTATCACATAAAATGTATTTCTATTTATGAGTTAATTAATTTAGATTCATATATGTAATTTGCAAGGAAATAAGTTTATGTAAAGTGTAAATATTGAATGTCTATTGTTTTGTTTTAAATATAAAACCAAGCATTTTGTTGTTTATGATTAAAAATGTTATTGGGAATAAAAAATAACGGTAACCTATATGCTGAGGGATTTGAAATCTTCAACATTTTCTAATCCATAAACTAAAAATCTTTTAAGTTGTTCATTCTATGTTCTAGATCAAAGGGTACGTACACCAACAAAATATAAATATATTGTTTGGTCTAATAATAAAAGTTAATTAACTTTTGTCAGTTATCTAGAACAAAATTATGTATAGTGATGTTTAGTTAGATAGTAATAGAAGTATGCAAATGCTTACTTGCTATATGGTATCTTGGGTGTTGAACAATGATTAATAAGTAATTGTTATATTTTTTTTGTTATTTATAAAAGTACATGTACTTTATTTGTTTTTTCTTTTTAAAAATATGCACATCTATCTTTAATAATAAATTTAGACCACCATGAGTCGTGCTTAGCACGGCCAAAAGAAGTAACTAGTGTGTGTGTATATATATATATATATATATATATAAATGATAGATAGATAGATAGGGTGGTACCGTAATCATACATTTTTCCGATCAGATCTTATATGCTCGCATGCTCAAAACACATCACACTTCTACTTCTCTCGATCCACAGCAGTCATGTAACACCCGAAATTGAAATTTCATGATTTAATAAATTAAACAGTGTTACAGTTTTAGTGATTTTTTAATTGAGATTATGAGATGTTTAGAAACTTGAGGGGGGTTAAATTGTCATTTTTGAAACTAGAGAAGTGTAGTGACTAAAAGTTCCAACTTTCAAAGATTTATATATATATATATATATGCAGATTTGACTTTTAGCTAGTCAAACCTTGCATTTCTTCACCTGCATCCATCGAGAGAGAAAGAGAGTTGTGTTTCTTTGAGGTTTTTAAGCAAGATAAACAGAGAACAAGTGATCTCCATCTGGTTCTAGTAGGCACAAGTTGAGGTATGATTCCTTGTTTGTTGTTCTTGATATTTTAGTAGGTTTTAAGGTTTGATTCATGGTGAATCATGGTTCTAGCTTATCTTTAATGTTTAGTTCAGTTTATCTGTTGTATGAGGTGTAGAAAAACACCCCTAATATGCTTCTTATGAGTTTAGTTGGGTTTTTGGTCAAGAACACCGACTGTTATGAAGAACAGTCGGCTGGCCTGTAGAGTACACGGCCCGTGTAGTGTAGAAGGCGGTCACAGGGCCATGTTGGTATACATGGTTGTGTAGAGATAGAGGTACACGGCCCGTGTGGGGCTACACGACCCGTGTAGGTGAGTTGTCAACACCGTCCATGTAGCTGAGACATGGTCGTGTAGCATGTAGTGTACACGGCCCGTGTACTTAACACGGCCCGTGTAGGTGACGTGTCAATACTGACCATGTAGTCAGGTCAGGTCGTGTGGGCTGAAAGGGGGACACGGCCCGTGTAGGTGCCCTGTTCAGTTTGTTTTATGCTGACTTTGGGTATGTAATTAACATCATGATTATATGTATACATGTAGGAAATACTGTTTGAAGTATTCTGAGTATATCTGGCATAACACTGTGTGGTAGTAATTACAGAGGTGAGTTTTCTAAACTCTGATTCATATCTGTGATATGTGTGTGGTACATTGCAATGTGATATATTATTGATCAGAGGATCACCAGAGAGAGAGAGAGCTGTAGCACGCTGCTTTGTGCAGTAGTTGCTACGGACAACATTTTAGCCTTCTTGGCGGATGCTAAGATGATGCAGTACTGTATCCATAAGACCTGTTGTGGCATTCGTATATGTGTATGTGCATGCTTATATGATTTACAGTTTAGCATTTCTCACTAAGCTCGTGTAGCTTAGCATATACTGCTTGTTGCTGTTTTGCAGGTTGTGTTGGTACCGCGGCCAAGCTCCAGTTTGACTAGTGGTGGTTGATTTTTTAAAATGTGATTTGAAACATTAACGCTCCCGTTTGTGTAACAGAAAGTACTTTTGATGTAAATGCGCGCATACTTCTTTTATTACAAACCTGAGGGTTTAAATGAAATGTTTTGTTGGCTTCCGCTAACGGTAAGCTTATTGGAAACTGTTTTTGACATGACTTGAGGTGGTATCCCTTTTTGTACGAACCAGAGGGTTCAGAAATATTTAGTTGGTTTCCATCAGCTTATCAAATTCCGATTTTAGACAAATACCTTTTATTTTAAACTTTATTGTAAAATTTGGAAATCAGGGCGTTACAAGTCATAAGTCAACCACACAAGATACGTCATACGAGGAAGTGTTTAATACAAAAAAGACCACCTTCCTTTTTCCCTCATGTTTTTGATGAATTTTTGAGTGTGAAAAATTTATTTATTTGCGACAATTATCATTTTTTTTAACGGCAATGAAATTTTATTAATACGGCTAAGATGCTAAAAAAAATATAAAAGAAATGTTAAAAACAAAAGAGAGAGGAATTACATCAATTAATCCATCGGTTTTTAAAATTATAAGAAACAGATCTAACATTAAGTTAATAAAATGAGTAGTTCTGGGTTTGAGAGCTCACCATGGCTCCTTAATTTTCAATGGATTACGAGAGATGTTACAAAATAAATTGAAAATGAAATATTTGGAAACCCATTATAAATGGGTTAGAACTCGGGAACATAGGAAATTTTCAGATGTATTACAGTGGAATGTGATTCAACATGATTGACCACTTTTGGCAATATTTTACAACACACACTTTAGCCACACATTTAGTGAACGGTCAAGTCCAATCATGATAGACGATAATTAACAATTTGACCGCTTATTTACTATGTTCATTTTATATTACAAGTATGATCATGAACGATTTAGTCTCATTGTCATCAACCTTGATTGCACTTTTTGACCATATGTCTATGACGACAAGTTTCTACCATGTATAATAGTGATCGGATGACCAAAAACAATTATAGTTGACCATGTTTCAATATCATTCATCTAAGTCATGTCAGCTTTCATCCATATTACACAGGCAATCACACTAGACTCATACAACCATGCATCACACTCATTGACCATGTTTTCATTGGCGACGTCATGAGTCGCTCCACATTGAGGCATCACTCCAGTGCTTCACTTTATCAATGGTACACAACTCACGCTAGTTTTATTTCAGCCACTCACTCACGCAGTTACACCTCACATAAAGACACTTTATGTCGCCCCGTAATAACAAATGATTCAATGAATTTGTTTGTCATTATATTATATTTTTAATAAAATATATTCATTACGTTTTCATTTAAATCAGATTCATTTACTTTGCATGATATGTATTTAATTGTATGCATATAATGTAAATATATATTTCAACTATTCAAAGTACTTGCAATTTGTTAAGTAAATATTTATTTATTTGTTTTTATTAAAGGACTATTGAAAAGTCGTGTATAAGGCCATGCGTAGAACATACATCAAACCCAAATCAACCAAAATGTCACATCACTGCTTCATCAACTTTTTTTACTTTTTTATTTCCAACCCAAATTAACCTAAAACCCAAGTAGCACAATTTTCAAATCAACTCAAATATTTTCTCTCTTCCACTCTCTCTACAAAATCCAAAAAAAAGGAACAAAGCCGGTTGCTCGGTTTAGTGAAACCGAAAACGAAAAACAAGGCGGAACCCGAAAGCACCCGTTGCGGTGCTCCCCAAGGCTGCCATCCAACCCAAATGAACCCGAAGAGGCTTAGGAAGGGTGGTACGCCCGGCCTAACTTATGATGAAAACATTAATTGCGTAATACAGTAACAAAACTTAGAATTAGTGATAAAATGGGCATGCATGCGGCAGTTAATTACAACATAAGTAATAAAATGGGGTAGCCAAGATGATTACTCATGCAATTTACACGTTAAAATAATATATGGTTTGGTTCACCTATTTTCCCATCCTTTGGAACTTTCTGGTAAACCATCATCCGTTCCTTTACCTACAAGGTATACCCATAAAAAGATAAAAGCCTAAAAAATAATCTCTTAAAACGAGATTATTCTAGTTATCTGCGCGTTGTATCGGAAAACACAAAATAATATAAAAACAAACATCTAAATATAAGTATTTAAAATAAAACAGATAAAAATCTAAACAGTCAAAATTATATATATGGGAATTTTTCTTTTAAATAACTCTTAGTAGATGTGTATCATTTGAATCTTATTCAAATATATTATTCACTTGTTTGTATCACATTATTCATAAATATTTAATATTATTAATTTTTATAATAAAAATGGATTTTTCATGTGAAGAAAACATTTAATAAATACTTCTAATGTTTTCATCTAAAACATAAAAGATTAACTTAAAAATAAAATATGCATACAATTATTTATCAAATAAAATGATCTTAAAAATGTGCATATACAGAAACAAACATTAATATAACTACTTTGATTAATTACTAATTATAAGTGCACACCAATTTCTTATAAAAAATATATATAATTAGAACTGGATACATGTTGAAACTTTATTTTAAAGAATTTATAGACTATTTACATCATTTAGTTTTAGTCCAAATATATTCAAGTTTAAATTACTCATGTCGTGTCTAAGATAACATTTAATATTAGTAATCTTAACAGCTAAAAAAGTGAACCAATAAACTTTTATAAAACCATTGTAATATTTCATCAAAAAATAAATAATTAAAAATAATAGCACACATAAAATTATTTATTAAATATAAAGAACTTGAAGATATGTCTCTATAGTATTAAAGATTTAATGAAATTAACTACTTTATTTAATTACCGATTATAAATACACAACTCATGGTTATCAAATTAGCGATCCTATTTTTAGGATCGTACGATTCCACCAACAAAAAACGTGCTGGTGAGATCGTACTTAAGATCACAGATAGATAAGGCCATACTCAGGATCGTAAGATCGTATGTGAGGTCGTAGGATCGTTATACAATCATACGATCTCACATATCTTTTTTTACATTTTTAATTATTACTATTATTTACATTTTATGTTTTTAATATTTTTTATTATTACTATTGTTTTATATTATTATTTTTACATTTTTAAATGGTCAACCTTGTGCTAAATATAAGTGTTCACAGTTTTCTACTTTACGCACATGTCTCATGTTTGATTTTTCTTTTATTATAAGAGAGAGGGGTTTTGAGAAGAATATTTTTTATGAGATAAGTAATTGATGTTGTGTTGGTGTGCTCTATAGTTGTTGACTGTGTTTAAGAGTCACGTGTTAAATTTTATTATGATATGTAAACAATAAATTATGGTGAATTTTATTATATATTTTTAATATTTAAAATTTGGACAAGTTGATATTTTAAGAGTTAATGTTTCATTCTCTCGCAAAATGTTATATAATTGTTTTTTGATAAAAATTGAAGCATATAAAAAAAACTTTAGTGACTTATGGTAGTATCTTAAGATCCCGATTTTACAAACACGAAATTGATCCTAAATAAGATCCCAATCTTGGTAACATTGGCACGACTAATTGTGAATCGGGAAAAAATATGTTTACTATTTGGAAATTAATAATGTAACACCCGCAAACCCGGGCTAGAAGATTAGCGGGTTGGCGGTATGTGATTTGTTGCGTTTAATTTGTTATGTGTTTATTTGAGAGTTAATTTAATTAATTAACTTAATATATATATATATATATATATATAGAGAGAGAGAGAGAGAGAAATGTTAGTATTGGAAAAGAAAGAAAGAAAAAAAGTTAGTATGTATGTATGTATGCATGACAAATATAAATATCTTGAAATAAGCCACCTCCTACTTTGATAAAAGCAAAAGTATGTATACGTGTGTGTATGACATTTTAGAGGAAATTATCTGCTCATTTATCTAAGGTGCTTAGTGTGTAGTGTGTATTTGAGAGAAAGAAAACCTTTTTGGTGAAGAAACCTTCAAAACAAGCAACTTGAATTTGTGAAAAGAAGAATTGGTGTGTTATAATTCAAAAAGAAGGTAAGGATATGTTCATATCATGTTTTGATTGAGTTTGATATGTTTATTTGTTGAAATACATGATCATATGAGAAATCACCATGTTCAAGTTTGAAGCTTTTTATGAAGAAATGGGTTTTGATAGATTTTGTGTTTTGTTGGATTAAATGATGTTTAGGATGCATGAAATTATGTTTAAAGATGGTTAGATATGTTTTTAGTAAGTTTTAGTAAGTTTGTTAAGTTCTGGAAAACTGGTTATGGTGTTCTTGGTGGTTTTAACGTGAAAAAGAAAGAAGACGAATCTGGGAAATCGAAGATCGCGGCGCGACGCCTTTAGGGTCGTTGCGCGACGCATGGTTTTGAATTCGAAGGTCCTTGTTCGAAGTTCTAGGCTTCGCATTCGAAGTCCACCCGCTCGAAGGTCTGTCGCAACGCGACGCGTTTGGTTCCGAATTCGAAATTGCGCTCAAAGGTGGCTTCGCATTCGAAAGAGTTGCTCGAAGGGGTCGTCGTGGCCCGAAGCTTAGCATGTCGCGGCGCGACCTCGGCATTTTCAGGATTTTGATCTTGTGTTTATTGTTTAATGCGATAGTTCTTCGGTATATTTTTATATGAAAGATATATGATAAATGAAAGGTCTATGTGATATAAATATATGAAAGAATATATATTTATGATGAAAGACACTGATTCTGGTGTTGTTGTGTTTTTAGGAAACACAAAGACTCGGTAACATTAGATTTCTGAGTGCCGCGTTTGAGAAGAAAAGGTGAGTGGATGTGAACTCACGGATGGTAAAAGTTATGATTATGATTGATTGGACGCTTGTGACTGCGTTGATTGTTTGTTTAACTGGAAATGGATTATTATGGAAGTACTGTATGATTGATAAATTGTTCGTGTTTATTTGATTATTGAGCTTTCGATTGTGATTTAAGATCAGCTAAGGGAGTAGTACAGCTGATAAAGATTGTATTTGAGACCAGCTAAGCGAGTAGTACGGCTGGTAGGGGTCAGCTAAGCGAGTAGTTCAGCTGGGCCTGATCGCTATTAGTTGAGCAGTTGTAGACCCTCTCATGCATGCGTTGTATTGGAGGGGATCTAACTGTGCTAATTGGCGGTGGGCTATTGGTAAACCTTTGCTTTGGCCCGCATTGGTTGTAGGTTCGACAGAACCGCCGGTCCTCTAGAGTTCACTGGACTGTTTGGCTTGTGTTTGTGCCTGTTCATTGATCGTGCTATTTGCTGATGTGTCGTAGTATCCTCTCACTCAGCTTTGTCCTAATTCCCCTCAGTTGTTGGTTTTTGCAGGTTGGTGTTTTGTTAGTGCTCATGGAAGGAAAAGTTGACCCTGCTCTGATATGTATTTTAAAATGGAAACGAGCCATGTGTATTTTGTAACACCAAGTTGTTTGATGATTTGTTTTGTGAACAAGTGTTGGTTGTTAATTGTAATTACAAATGTATAATGTTTAATCTTGATTAAAGGCTTCCGCGGCGTATTTAAAAAAATGGCTTGAAGTTTTCCGGTGTTACAAATAATAAAGTCAAAATTATATTACTTTTATGAATGGACAAATTGCTTTAAAAACAATAAACTTTGGCTAAGCTACCATTGTATACAACAAACTTTAAATTTTTTTAAAAAATACAACCAACTTGCTTATTTCCCCCATTGTATACAAATTACATACTATTGTATGTAATCTAGCCGGTTTTTAAAATAACTTATTTTGTTATTTTTTTGTGTTTTTTCAGAGTGTTATTCAAGAACATCTTCATACTCTCCTAAACCCATCTCTCACTAGTTAAGAAGATGCAAATAAAATGACCAAGAAGTTAGGGTTTAATGGTTTGCTCTTCGACTAGGCAAGCCTGACCACCATCATCACCTATGCCTTTTAAGCTCACCACCAGCGTCGCCTCTACCTTCGAAGCTCACCACCGGTGTCGCCTCTGCCTTCGAAGCTAACCACCATCGTAGCCTTCAAGTTGACAATCGTCGCCGCCTTCGAAGCCGACCATCGCCATCACCTCTACCTTCGAAGCTCACCACCGCCGTCGCCTCTACCTTTGAAGCTAACCACCTCCGTTGCCTCCAAGCTAACCATCGCCGTCGCCTTCAAGTTGTCGTAGTGCTTAGAGTTTCTAGTAATTAGGGTTTCTCCTGTAAAACCCGTATTTTTGTAAAATTATAAAAATATATATAATTCCCAATTTGTGTGGTATTAGTAATTTATGTGTTTAATATGTTATTTAAATGTTATATGGTGTGTATATGTGCCTACAACTTGAATTGGGAACTAAATGCAATAATGAAGGAAGAAGAGGGACCATTAGTGTAAATATGCATATAAATATCAAAAATAGAAGAAAGAAAGAAGAAGAAATTTGGAAGAGAGATCGAGAGAAGAGTTTTAGAGAGAGAGAGTAGAGAGAGAAAGCTAAGAAGAAGGAGAAATCAAAGAAGGAAGAGTTGGTGTTGAGCTTGGTACAAGAAAGCAAGTGTTTTGGTGGTGAAATCCTTCATTTTAAGCTTGGAATTGGGCAAGGAAGCAACCATTCAAGTTGGGTTTTAAATCAAGAAAGTTCTAACTTGAAATTGGTGTTTGATTTGAGTTATATAAGTTGTATTTAGTGTCTCTTGGTTTGATTTTGAGTTTATTGTGTTTAATGGGTCAAATTTGGGCTTGTGGCTAAAGTTAGGGTTTTGAAAGAGCCAATATGTTTAAAGTGTTGAAAATGGAGTTTGATGATGATATTACATGAGGAATTGGTAAAAAGTTGCTAAGATTTGGTGAATTATAGTGATTATTGGGTATTTATGTTGAAAACTTGAAAATGGAAGAATCAAAGATTTAATCCTTGATTAAATTGTGTTTGAATGCATTTGGAAGTGGTTAGAAATGGTTGAAAATGGTTTGTTATGGTTATGAGGTAGTTTACTTGTTGTTTTAGAGTTTATAATGGAAGAAATAAGTTTTGATGGGAAAATTTGTGAGAAAATCGGGGCTGCAGCACAAAGAACAGGCCCAGAGTTACTGTTCACGCCTGCGTCGCAGCGCGAGGCCCCTTTTTGGCAATGGTCATTTTTCCAGAGATTTTATCCCGGCGCGAGGCCCCTTGTCTCGCGGCGCGAGACCCCCTGGAAGGTCCAAAAACTTGTTTTAAACCCCATTTGACCTTGTAATTGATTGGGGTTTGTTCCTAGGGGTTTTAGGGAGTCCGAAGGGAGTCTGAAATACCCGAAATGTGCGTTCAAGTCGTGTTATGAGTCCATACTTGCGTGTAACTTCATTGTATGGTTAACTTAACTAAGTTAACCTTGTGTTATGATCATAGGATCGTTGTGCGAGTGATTTGTGGCCTTGTGGTGAAGTGAAAGTGATCCTCATCACTTCAATCATGTGAGTTGTGCCCTGCGGATACCCAAAACACTTTTTATGTGCAAGTCATCAACTGTTTCCGTATAAACTATGTCTATGTATATGTATGGCATCGTGGTGATCTGTAATTGATATTATCATGTTTATGATAATGTTTTATGCAATTGAATGTATGATTCATCTGTTTTGAAGCATACTACGCTATGTATGGATTATGGCAAGTTGTTACCTTGTGTATATAACTTGCATGTGACTATGTGACCCTTCGGGGTATGTGATATGTGACCCTTCGGGGTTTATGTGCTTGGTCTGGACCGCTGTTTGTGATATGAACTCTGTACCATAGGGTTCCTAGTCATTGGGACGTACACAGAGGTTCCTGTGGCTTCGGCACTTGGGGAACCGCGAGGTACGGGTGACTGAGGGTCGGTGTAGAGAGTGGAGGGGTATGTTAGTAGCCATCATGACCGTGTGGGTTCACTGGGCTGACGAGCCACCGAGCCCGGGTAACACGAGTGGATTTGGTGAACAGGGCTTACACTCCAGAGAACCGTTGTATGGTGGACTGCTTTGTGCTTCCCCACCTTGACGGGAGATGTGGACACACCCCCACGAGGACTTGCTGACCATGGTTAGCCCCTATGGAGTATACAAGTATAAGTGGACTTGTCCCCCACATCTTGTGTGAACTGTTTTATGATGCCATAACTGTTTTATGATATATGATGACTTGTTTACTTGTTTAAATGATTTTGGTACACTCACTAGCTTTGGATGACAAAAATTGTGTTTATGTTTTGTATCCGCAGATAAGCCATAATATGATGCCAGTGAGGCGGGTAGAAGCTTTTGGGGAGCACTTGTTGCCTTTGGATATGTTTGGAATACATGATTATTCTTATTTTATTTATTTAATGGTCGTGTATTCGGGTCAACAAGTAACACCACCTTTTGTAAATCTGAACAAGCTTCCGCATTTTGATGGAAACAAACACACTTGTGATGATATTTTGTTGAAATAGAAAAAGTTTAAATTTGTACCAAAATTCAGGGTGTTACAAGTTGGTATCAGAGCCGAGGTTTGAGAGAATCGAGCACTTTAGCGAGTGTTTGGTCTCAAACCGTGGCCGACCATTAATATGAGATCCAAACATATCGGGTGGGCATATGGGTTAAGATGAGAGTTGCATGAGAGTTAGGGAAACTTTGTTCCCAATTGTGAAAATCTGTTGATTCTTGTGCCTTAATGTGCTACCTGTTGTTGTCTTAATGTGTGTAGTAGACAAGAGTTTGAGGCATGGATGCCCACAACGATGACAACTTCGAGTTGGTTCCACCCGGAGGTAATGAAATACCTCCAGAGCACTCTCAACCGGGTGGAAATCCTGGTTCTCACCACACCCATCACTCTCAGCCCCATACGGGCAACCCAAATGATCAGTCCTCCGTGATAGCTCGACTCCTGACACGCATCCAGGAGTTAGAAAATCAGCTGAAAAGAACCCATGACACTCAAAGAACTACGACTCATGGAGAGTCTAGTGATGCTTCTATCTCGTGGAAACCTACCGTTTCCTACAAGACCTTTCTGAATTGCAAACCCCCTACCTATGAAGGTAGTGATGACCCGATAGTGACTTTTGGGTAGATTCGTGAGATGGAACAGACTTTTACCTCTTATGACTGTGATGAGGAACACAAAGTTCCTTACTCTGTGAGACAATTGAAAGGGAGGGCTCTTGTATGGTGGAATACTATCAATGCAGCAATGCCTAAAGGTGAAGCTGACAAGCTAAGTTGGGATGAATTCCTTGAGTTGTTTCAACAGGAATTCTGCACTGAAAGGGATCTGGAACGCCTCGAAAGGGAGTTCTTGAATATGAGATTGGGTGATTCTTCCATGGACGAGCATGTCTGCAAGTTCAATGAACGTCTCAGCTTTGTGACCACTTGGGTCCCGGATGAAAAAGCCAAAGTGAAGCGGCTTGTTGAGACCGTGCCCCCGGAGTACAAAATCCACATCAGAGATTGTTCCACTCTTCTTTTGGCCACTCAAAAGGCCAAGTTCTTGTTTGATGACTTCAAGGCTTCAAAGCAAGCCAAGAAGTTAAGCGGCGAAAAGAGAAAGGCTGAGCCCTCTAGTGGTCAGTCAAAGAAGAAAGCCACTCCATCCTCCTTCTCAAAGCCAAAAACCGATGAATCCAAACCGCAGTGGTGCAGAATGTGAAGGTCTCACCACAAAGGAGACTTCACCAAAGATACCAGAGCTTGCAATCGTTGCGGTAAACCTGGCCACATCCCGTCTGATTGCAAGTATAAAGTGGATGTTTGTTTTGCTTGCCGCAAACCGGGTCATAAAATAGAGGATTGCCCTAAGCGTAAGGAGGGAGGAGCTGGTGGTTCATACTCAAAGGGTAAAGACCCTCCAAAGGCAAAAGGGCGAGCATTCCAGATGACAGCGGAGGAGGCTTGTGAGGCAGGGGACGTAGTATCTGGTATGTTCCAATTGAACTCTACCCCTGCCTATGTGTTGTTTGATTCTGGAGCTAATAGATCGTTCATATCATATGCTTTCTGTGAGAAATTGAAATTGCCTTTTTGCAAGCTTGCCAAACCTCTTGATGTAGAAATTGCCGATGGCAAGATCATTTCTGTGACTGATATTTGTGATAGTTGTATTGTTGATCTTGAGGGGAATTCATTCCCAATTCGTTTGTTACCGGTTGACATATCTTCTTTCGATGCGGTCATCGGTATGGATTGGCTTAGTGCTAATAATGCGGAGATTCTATATTCTAAGAAATTGATCAAGACCCCTTTGCCCAATGGTCAATGTGTCATAGCTCGAGGCGAGAAACGCAAATCCGGGATGGAGATCTTGTCGGTTATGAAAGCTCAGAAGTGTATCCGGAAAGGTTGTGAATCCTTCTTGGCATATGTTCTTGATGCCAAAAAGGAGAAGCAAAGTGTTGGGGATGTCAAAGTGGTTAGTGAATTTCCAGATGTATTCCCTGATGATCTTCCTGGTTTACCTCCGGTTCGGGAGGTTGAGTTTCAAATTGATCTTGTTCCCGGGGCAACTCCGGTTGCCAAAGCTCCTTACCGTCTAGCACCATCGGAGATTCGGGAAATGATGACCCAAATCCAAGATCTTTTGGATAAGGGATTTATTAGACCGAGTTCCTCACCTTGGGGAGCAACGGTTTTATTTGTGAAGAAAAAGGATGATACTCTCCGGATGTGCATTGATTACCGGGAGTTGAATAAAAGAACCATCAAGAATAAATACCCGCTTCCCCGCATTGATGATTTGTTTGATCAGCTTCAAGGAGCTAGTTACTTCTCCAAGATAGATCTTCGTTCGGGTTATCATCAAGTTCGAGTTAAAGATGATGACATTCCCAAAACTGCTTTCAGTACCCGCTATGGGCATTATGAATTCCTCGTGATGCCTTTTGGTCTAACCAATGCTCCGGCGGTGTTCATGGATCTTACGAATCGGGTGTGCCGTCGTTTCTTGGATAAGTTTGTTATTGTGTTCATTGATGATATCTTGGTTTATTCTAAAACCGAGAAAGATCATGAAGTTCATTTGCGGGAAGTTCTTGAAGTCCTTCGGCATGAGAAGCTTTATGCCAAATTTTCCAAATGTGAATTCTGGCTTCGGGAAGTCCAGTTCCTTGGCCATGTTATCTGTGAAGAAGGAGTCAAAGTTGATCCTTCTAAGATCGAAGCGGTTATGAAGTAGGAGTCTCCGAAGTCCCCTTCTGAAATCAAAAGTTTTCTTGGTCTGGCGGGTTACTACCGCCGATTCATTCGTGATTTCTCCAAGATTGCGGGGCCGCTAACCAAGCTGACCCATAAGAATGTTCCTTATTCTTGGACTGATGTTCAAGAAGCTGCTTTCCAGACTCTTAAGAAGTTGTTGTGCCAAGCTCCTGTTTTATCTCTTCCCGAGGGATCACAGGATTTTGTGGTTTATAGTGACGCATCCAAGTTAGGTTTGGGATGTGTGCTGATGCAGTGGGGCAAGGTGATTGTCTATGCTTCCCGGCAATTGAAGCCTCATGAAGCCAATTATCCTACTCATGATTTGGAGATGGCTGCCGTGATCTTTGCTTTGAAACTTTGGCGCCATTACCTCTAGGGGTGTTCACGGGGCGGGGCGGGACGGGTAGTGGAGTTTTTGTAAACCGTTACAGTGGGGCGGGTATCTAGTTTTAGAAACCAAAACCGAACCGCACACAGCGGGTACCCGTTGTGCGGGTACCCAAAGGGAGGCGGGTATCCACAGTTCGGGTCACGGGTACCCTAAAATTGAGTTGTTTTTCATTTGTGTTGTTTTCGACAAGTTCAGATTCATAATATAGCAATAAACAATGGTAAAAACAAGTCAAAAATAATATATAAATCACTAACAGAACAAATAGATCTTCGATTAGAGCATCGTAGAAACAAAAAACCTATAGAATCTAAGTTGACACTGATGGTCGATTTCAGTGTCTCTATCTTGAACTCTCGATCATTGCAAGCTTGCAAACTCTCAATGTCGAAGCAAAAAAAAAAAGAATTCGGAGAGACGGTGGGGGCTACTACAATAAGTTAGATAGTTTTGAGGAATTTAAGTTTTCTAATAGCTCTTGTTATTTCATATTAACATATATATATACACACATATATATACGTATATATAAGTTAAAAGCATGCGGGGCGGGGCGGGTACCCGCGGATATCGAATTTTAAAAACCAAACCCGCCCTGTGTTCAACGGGTACCCTAGTTTTTGGGTTTTTCGGGTTACGGGTTTTTCGGGTATCGGTTTTTTCGGTTTCGGTTCATGCGGTTTTTCGGTTTTTTTGAACACCCCTAATTACCTCTATGGCACACATTGTGTGATCTTCACCGATCACAAAAGCCTTCAGCACATCTTTGATCAGAAGGAGTTGAACATGCGGCAACGCCGTTGGCTCGAGTTGATTAAGGATTATGATTGTGAGATTCGGTATCATCCGGGTGCTTTAAGCCGCAAAACCCAAACAGAGGCCTTGTGTTACCAATCTTTTCGAATGGAGGTGATCTCGGATTTGGTAGAAAACCTGAAGATGGCTCAACGAGAGGCGTTGAAAGAAGAGAACCTTAAAGAAGAGCAAATGATGAAACTCAAAGATAGTTTAGAAGATGACAGTCGTGGCTTAAAGATCTTTGTGGGTCGTGTTTGGGTGCCAAAGCTTGGCAACAACCGTGAGGTGATTCTACATGATGCCCATCGTTCCAAAATGTCCGTGCATCCGGGTTGCACCAAAATGTATCATGATCTAAAGGCATTGTATTGGTGGCCCGAGATGAAAGTTGATATTGCTTCTTATGTTGAGAAGTGTGCAATTTGTGCACAAGTCAAGATTGAACACCAACGTCCATACGGAAACCTTCAACCTTTGGAGATTCCGGAATGGAAGTAGGATCCATACGGAAACCTTCAACCTTCAACCATGCACCCGGGCTCACCACCGGTGTCGCGTCTGCCTTTGAAGCTAACCACCATCGTAGCCTTCAAGTTGACAATCGTCGTCGCCTTCGAAGCCGACCACCGCCATCACCTCTACCTTCGAAGCTCACCACCGTCGTCGCCTCTACCTTTGAAGCTAACCACCTCCGTTGCCTCCAAGCTAACCATCGCCGTCGCCTTCAAGTTGTCGTAGTGCTTAGAGTTTCTAGTAATTAGGGTTTCTCCTGTAAAACCCGTATTTTTGTAAAATTATAAAATATATATAATTCCCAATTTGTGTGGATTTGGTGAACAGGGCTTACACTCCAGAGAACCATTGTATGATGGACTGCTTTGTGCTTCCCCACCTTGACGGGAGATGTGGACACACCCCCACGAGGACTTGTTGACCATGGTTGGCCCCTATGGAGTATACAAGTATAAGTGGACTTGTCCCCCACATCTTGTGTGAACTGTTTCATGATGCCATAACTGTTTTATGATATATGATGACTTGTTTACTTGTTTAAATGATTTTGGTACACTCACTAGCTTCGGCTGACAAAAATTGTGTTTATGTTTTGTATCCGCAGATAAGCCATAGTATGATGGCAGTGAGGCGGGTAGAAGCTTTTGGGGAGCACTTGTTGCCTTTGGATATGTTTGGAATACATGATTATTCTTATTTTATTTATTTAATGGTCGTGTATTCTGGTCAACAAGTAACACCACCTTTTGTAAATCTGAACAAGCTTCCGCATTTTGATGTAAACAAACACACTTGTGATGATATTTTGTTGAAATAGAAAAAGTTTAAATTTGTACCAAAATTCAGGGTGTTACATCTCCCGTCGTATTCAAACACCCGCCGCCGCCATCGCCTTGCGTTTAGCGTTTCTTGTGTTGGGTTCAAACAATTGCCGCCGCCGTCCCCTTTGTGATTAGGGTTTCAAAATCACAGGTATCTCTCTCTCATTTCATTCAGATCTGGTGCAATTTTGGTACAGATACGAAGGTGTATGTTTAGGTCTTGAATGTTCTAATTTTGATTAAAGATTTCAACATGTGATTTTGTTACTGATTTAAGCTCTTTGGATCTGAAGAACACAATATCTAAAAATGTTCTTCGATTTGACTGTTCTTTGACTACAATGAGATCCTGAGTTCGTCTTCGATTTGATATGTATTTCTTTTTGAAAAGCAAGGAATTTTATTAGAACATAAGCCTCAAAGCTTGAGACTTAGTAGATACACGATTTGATATGTATTATGATTTTGTTACTTGTGTTTTTTGCTTGGATGTATGATTTGGTTACAAATTCGAGGTTTTAATGCTCTTGAATTTTAATGGAGTTTGAATATTATTGAATGTGAAGAACAAAGATGATGAATACAATAATAAAAAATTAAAAATTACCTGTAACATGCTATACAGGTTACAACTTGTATACAATAGGGGAAATAAGCAAGTTGGTTGTATTTTTTTAAAATTTTAACGTTTATTGTATACAATAGTAACTTAGCCAAAGTTCGTTATATTTTAAAGCAGTTTGTCTTTTATGAATAGGTAACATTTATACTCGTCATGACATTTAAGGATCCAGCCGTTTTCCTATTCGCTCTCAAAGAATACACACAAACACCAAAACACACACTAAATACGATTATAGTATCAAGTGTTAGACTGTTAGGCCTTATGCCCTAATTTGGGTTTATATACATTCCCCATCTCCTTAATTGACACTATTATTCCCTTGAACTACAAATAGCAAAACTAATGTCACTTTGACATAATTAATACATTACATTTATTAACGTCCCATTAAATACTTTTAAATTTCGAAATTCAGGTATTACACTCGGGTGATATTAAGCAACATAAAAGGATAGCTAAACGTGGGTGACAATTCCAATTTAAATTAATAATTTAAGCAATATTGTAAATAGTACAAGTCGCGGTGTGTCTCGAAGTAGACGACACCTGAAATCATCTATTATCGTAATGGTCTAAAATGAAAACCGTCGAAATTGTTGAGTCATTAAAATCAATAACAGACTTTAGCCAATAAAAAATGGTCTAAAATGCAATCCGTCGAAGTAGACAACCCACTTAATACTCATTAACCAATCAAAAATTATATTAAGAGAATTTTGACCCACAAAGACTCACCATTTAGCCACCCATTATGTGGTATTCATTGCTCAAACTCCACCACCACTTAGCGATGGAGTGACACCTCTTCCCACCACTCAAGTGGTAATACCACATATCAATTTAACCCCTCTCACTCCTACAACTCTAAATAATACCATTTATTCTTCAAAATAACTCTCTTCAATTATTCATGAGATGGGAGCTCTACAAGTCGGTATATATTCCCTTTCTTTACCATAAACAAAAAAAATATTATCAAACTTTATTTCTTCTACTTTATTTTCTTCTATCATCTTTCAAAGAGAAACCAAACATGCTGGTATAAAATGATTTATGAAACGTTTGCACTAACGGCTTTATACATCAAAAATCAAATTGATGGAGCGGGAACATCAATTGGTCCTTGAAAAACAAAAAAGGTGGTCAACATGCAGCATGAAGAGACACATCTCCGGCCCATGAAAGTTCGTTTAGGAGGATTGTGTTTTTGACGAAGTTTAGTTTAGGAGACGATTTTGGATATCCAAATAATTATTTTTGCTGATTCTGGATGACTTTCAGGTTGCAACCCCGTATTTTACATAAAAATAGGACGCGGGGTCAGAAGATTTTACTCCGTTACAAAAGTGTACCTCCATAATACGTCAATTAGCTTACGGAATCTCACCCAATGGACTTGACGAGTACCTACATATGTCGGAACGGATCTCATGTGAAATGTTACAATTTTTTTTTTGTAAATAGGCGATTAAGTTTATGGCAAAGAGTATGTATGAAGCCTTACATTTTTCGACATCCAACAGCTATACACATTTTACGATTCCAAATATGGATTCCCGGGTATGTTAGGAAGTATTGACTCCACTCATTGGGCTTAGTCAAATTACCCGGTAGCATGATGTGGACAATACACGCGGGGTGATCACGAACATTCAATTCTTAGTCTTTTTTTTATATTTATTTAGTTTAATGTACTCTTGAATTTTGTGTATGTAATGTTTAATTAATTAAAAAAATTCAGTGTTTATTGTATTTTTAATTGTTTATGTTTTATTATTTTTTATTAAATTTCGTAATTTAATTAATATTTATTAAATAAATTAAATTTAATATTAAAAAAAGTTTGAAGCGTAAGAAACGTATGTAGTAATGAAGTTTAAACATACTTAAAATATGAAGTGAGTTTGGTAATATAATAATAAAGCATGTATATCCCGTGTTCTAAGATCTAGGTTGGTCCAAACTCCAAATACCACATCTCATCTCATTTTGTTGTCGTTTATTGACATAGTTTATCACACACGGTAATCATTTATACGGTTTTAATTGTGGCAAGGGTAAAAGACTAAAAGGTATAGCCTAAAAAAAACATAAGTCCTTTATAACCCCTTTATACGTGGCAAAGGAAAGGCATGAAAAGAAGGAATAATATATGCATGCATATATCAAGTGATCCTCCCGATGAGGATGATAATGAGAATGAAAAAGCCATGGAAAACGGGGGGTGATAATGATATGACGGGGGCTGCAGCCTGCCTGGATTATCCATCCTTCTTGTACCCACCCATTGCATGCCTTAAGCAATTACTCAAACCCCAAATACCCAAGGGTATATATGGTTGATCACTTCCGCTACCCTATCACTAATGTTAGATTCTTAACTTATCACATCTCATACAAACATAATAAATTTTGTACATATATAACACTTAAAAACATATAATACAAGTTAATAACGAATAAATTATTGTATAGTGTTTGGACAATTTATGTTATATGCGAATTGTTACTCTTAACTTATTGATATGATATATATGGTGGTGTTGGTGTATTTCTCTCTCACTTATATACACATATTATATATAGAACAAAGCTATTACATGCATTATTAGGTATAAAGTGTAATAATACATACCCTGTCTGTATAAGCGAGAATGATTAATATTCACATGTTACGTCAAATATCATATACTTTTGCACAACATAAAATAGAGATGTATTTATTAATTCAAACCCATATAGCTAATGGATTGTAGACGTAAAAAAGTTATAAAAAATATTATGTATATTATCATATACTTTTGCACAACATAAAAAATATTATGTATGATATAAAAAAATTTATTATATCATTTTACTTTTTATTTTTATTTTATCCTTCTACCTGTTTATTATTTAACATATTTTTAATATACTAAATTCTCTTTTATAATATCATCCCTTAATTTGAACTCATGAAGTAAATAAGATGATAAGTAAAAAATGTAGTGTTTGTTATTAAATAAATATACATAGGTATAATTGTGTAAAAAATGGCAAATCAAAATGAAAAGGTTTGATGTAACCATTCATGACCAATCAATCTGATTAATAATTACTTTTGTCAGTTATGTCCCAGTGCATAATTCAGACGTGATATCCACCATGACATCATTCCTATACCCACATATGCCCACTTAACTACTCTACTCTATTCCTCCTACGTTTAATATTATATAGGATACTGTTTGGTTTTTTTATTTATTTAAATACTTCTATATTATTCTATCTTATGTTGTTATCTTTTTACTAATAAAATCAAGAAAAGTATTAACGAGAAAATTAGAAGAAAGAATAAGTGGATTCTATATTAAGTAAAAGAAAGAATTAGGTTATTAGTTAGTCCTTCTTAAGTTATGAGTATTGCAATCTTTCAATTCAAATGACCCATCATTGTCACATTAATTTTTTGAATAATTCTATATAGTCCTCTTTGATTATCTATTTATCTCTTTTGATTTGACATATGTGAGTGAAAAATGTGCAGTGAAAATGTAACATTCTTGATATGAGATGTAGGTTTGTGAGGAGATGGGGCCTAAATAGTAGCACCCTAATTTTTTTACTTTTTCTTTCCAATTCAAATCAACCAAAACCCAAGTAACAACCAACCAAAATCAAAACAACCCAAATATTTTTCTCTCTCCTTACTCTCACTAAAAAACCAAAAAAATGAAAAATGAAAAAGACTGACATTTACTTCGATTTGGCGGACCTGAGGTGAAGAATTTGGGGTGGAGCCCGAAACCCTCGTAGGGGTGTTTTCTTTAAACCCGTGAGCCCAAACCCAACCCGAACACCCCTCCCAAATAGCTACCCAAACAGCTATCATGGTCTTAACCCAAATTAACCTACAAACCATATTATTTGTCATATTATTTTTTTAAATTTTTTCTGTTACTCAAATTAACCTAAAACTCTAAGTATTACTATTCCAAATCAACATAATATTTGTTTCAATTTTTAAAATTTATTTAATTATACAATTGTATATTAAATAAAATAAAATATTTAAACATTTCTAAAAAAGTTAAAAGACAACCAATAATATAAATTAAAATTTTTAATAATAAATAATAATAATACATTTTATTCGTCTCAACCTTATAATTTTCTAATTCTTTTTTTCTTGGCTAACATTGTCTTTAAAACAAGACCCTCGAGGTGCATTTACGAGCTAATGTAAAACTCAAATTCTTTGTTAAATTGTTGTTTTTGTAGTTCGATGTCGTTTTGTTTGAACAACAATGCCTTGTCCTTGACTTTAAGTTTCTTCATTCTATAAGTCATATTTTGATATACCCATTGGTTGTACATAGATATTTGGTCCAACAAAGTATCATAGCTTTGGGTCGATTGTACGCTGGTATTTCTTTTACTTGTCAATGGCCAAATTCCTTTATTCCTTTAGTTGGGATGTTGAGGCTTATCTTTTTTGAAAGGCTAGAAATTTCATTGATAATTGATCAATACAAAGTGACTATTAAGAGCTCCAAGGTGGAGGTCAAAAATTGCTATTCAATGTTCTACCTTCAAAAGTGCTATTCACAAAACCCACCATGAATTACATTCAGAGTCTTCATCTTAGCAACCCAAGGTTGAGGCTCATCTATTTCGATTTCGTCGTCCTCATAATCATCATCGAGTTTAGAGTTAATGTTTGCATCGAATGACGGGGTCAGTGGGTTTTGGCTCGAAGACTTTTTACTACGTTTTGTGGGCCGCAAAAAGGAGAGGTTATCGGTTGTACCATGCACCACTTTGAACAATTTTTGAGGACGCTCTACACTTTTTCGTGGGTGAAAGCAGCCCCCCTTGTTATCCTCCCAATAACAGTAGTGCGTCAAAGTTAAAATACCGGCTTCACTACGACTTGAATTTATTAGGTTGTTGTAGATGCCAGCGAAAGACGTTATTTTTTTGTTTAAGTCTTTGAACTAGATGTCACTAAACTTGGAGGTCACTTGATAAACATTTCTATATGTTCCACGTTGCATTTTAGTATAAAACAAATTCTCGACTCTTCTCCAAAAAAATATCTACACATGTATAATAAAAATGGTAAGAATAATAATATATAGTAATAATATGTATAAAAATTATACTATCCGTTTGCGCGTTTCCAACAACAGGGTCTTCCAAAACGTCAACCCAAGCTTGAACCTACGCCACCTCTTCCTCGACCGTCCATTTATTCGCTTTTGCTTGACCGTCAAAATTTTTCTTTCCCGTTTGGGGTGTCTCCGATTGTTGAGTTTCTGGTACATAGTCAATGTCGTCGACGTCATCTTGAATCAGGTTTCTAGATTGATAAGCCAGGTTTGGAAGATTAAAAGGTGCCGGAACAAAACCCGCTTGTAACATGCTTTGGTATATCAAATTGGGAGGGATGTAACGTTGTTGCGTAAATTGTTGAAACCCGGATGAAGATTTGTGTTGCGGGTTGTAACCTTGTTGAGAAAATTGTTGAAGCCCGAGCGAAAAACTGGTCGAGGATGGTGTGTTTGAATCCGGGTTTCGACCGCACTTGCGACATGAATTCATGTTGTCTTTTTTTAAAGTGTAGTAGTGTATTTTTTTAGAGAAAAAAATTAGAAGATTAAAAGAATTTTGAATGAACTCATGTTAAGGTATGGTTAGATATGTACGGGAGAATTAGGAGTATATATATATATATATACAAGTATGGTATCCGCGTAATGCTGCTGTGGTAAATAGTTTATGTTTTACAACATGTTATTTTCAAGAATGTAATGATATATTATTTGCATAATTCAATGTCACGAAAAAGTTTTTTACAGCAACATGTCCATTTTTTCCAATTTTTCTTTTATTTGTATCAATTATTTTATTAATTTTAAAAATAAAATTTAAATGACATTATAATAAGAAAAAGATTTATATGTATGAAACAAGAAGAGAGAAGTTAATAAGATTTTGTAATTATGTTGATTTGGTGTATAATTGTGATTTTGTGAGAGAGTGTGTTAATGTAGAAGAGTATATTTTAAATAAATAAAAAGTTAAAGTAAATTAGGAGATAGTGAAATAGTTATAGATTGAGTGGATGAGATTAATTTAGATAGAATGAAAGGCTAAGATTTTGTCTTAATTGAATTTTAAGAACTCTTAAAATTAAAAAGAAGAGAGAATATTAAATGATTTATATAGTAGTATAGATATAGATATATATATATATATATATGGCTATAAGACGTTTGGGGATTATTTTTACAAAGTAGTCGTTAAACACACAGGAAATTAAAAAAAAAAAGAAAAACGTTTGGGTTGGCTCGGGTGGGTGGAACCGAATTGAAAGGGGAACCCGATGGGCACCCGTAGTAGTGTTCCCGAAAAAACCCGAGCTACCCGAAGGGAACTCAAGAGCCTTCTGGCCATGCCATACACCCAGCCTTACAAAAATTTAATAGGATAAATATAATTTTCCTTTTAATATAAATGGCTATTCGAAGTTTTTATATGTTACATTGAACTTTTGTTTGATTTTATAAACCGTAATTAGTTAAATTGATATCAGATATATAGAAAATGAGAGGTATAAATAAAAGTAATACTTTCTAAACGATGCAAACACACATCCCTGGTTTCTATCATCACTTTGGCATACACTGATACACGACATTCCTCATGGCCAACGACGAAGCTCGAAGTTTGCTTCTAAGACAATCAACATTCATCTCTCTTATCTTTTATACTACATCATTTTTCTCTTTCATTCCATAAACCCCACATTTATCCAGCACAATCTTTTTGTGCAAAATAAGTAAATAAACATATGGGAGAGTTAGAGAGAATAGTAAATGTGGAAAGATACAATGTTTCTATCGGTTAACTACCTAAATGTTATTAATTTAATTGTAATCTTTTGCATTCCAAAATCATGGGCTAGCTTAATAATTTCGAACCAACTTAAAACCATGATAGTAGATATTGAAATAACAATTTTGAACTTATAAGATTAGACCAGTTACAAACTCCTCAACTTAAACACATAACGTCCCCGTCGGGACAACATACTCAGAATCCTAACTATTTAAGCTACATGAGTCTTGCACTCACTATAACCCAAGGGCAATGACTTTGATAAAATTCATGACACTTCGTTCAAAGTCATGGTCTATACATATAACTTGTAAGATCCTTAAACATATATCATTCTATACATATATATGGGATGAGTTCTTGCCCAAAGGTGATTCCTCTTTGGAAAAAGACTCTCGGTTGGCTAAACAATACTTTTGTTAGTTTTGCTTCTTTCCTTGAGTTATTCAATGCTCGCAATTCGGTAGGCCAAAAGAATTCGAAACCAATAAGATTCTTTGAGAGTATCAAGTACACTTTAATATGGGGTAAATGGAAATGAAGAAACAAACTTAATTACCCATGTAGAGGAGTCGGTGAAGAAAACAATAATGCCAAAAGACATTTTTTGAGTGACCTGAACCTCTTCTTTGTTGTGGATACAAAACTGAACTAAAAAGGGGGCCATGTAGGTCTGCTGGGTCACTAATCTACTTCAGGTAATAAATTGTTTTTGTACATAATATCATATAGGGAAGGTCCTAGGTTTTGTGGACTAAGGACTTTTGTTTCGGCTTCAACTTAAGCTTCATTCGGGTCCCTTTTTGTGTTCATATATGTATTGATCCACTTTGGTTATTAAAATAGACTTTTTTATAACCTCTGAAAGATAGATTCTTTTTCATCCTTCAATCTATGTGAGATGAGTTGTTTTAAACTCTCCCGTTTAAATATCTGACGTCCTAGTCAGACCACCATTACAAGAACCCAGTCCCCATAAGATTTATGAGTCTCACACTCGCTACATCACTTAATAGATCTAATAGACTAATACCATTTGTAACACCTCATACTCTAAAATCACGGTCTAGCCAAATAATTTCGAAACCGAATTAAAACCATGATGGAAGTTATTGATAGGTTATCATTTTAAACTTATAAGATGTTTTAACTTTCATTTATAAATTCCATCACTTAGGTTCCTTTACATCATTTATCCACACGGTACAAGTTACATAAATGTTATTTTAATTTTATGTTTATTTGTAATTAAACGAATGTTCAGTTTTAAGAAATTTAAAAAGTGGACAAGGAGGATAAATGTGAGTCGTCATTGAGTTCACATAACAAATATTCGGTTAAAGCTATGACGGAATTAATTGACGAAAACAGGTTTGCAGATCATCGTCAAGAAGAAGAAACGTTTTGGTCAAAGCTATTACCAACAAAGGCCTCTATCTTTGCTTGTAGAGTGGGTCGGGAACAGTTACCGATGAGGATCACATTGGAGGATAGAGGCATCAATTTTATGTCCAAGATGTTCTAACGATTTCTGAGAGTGTAAGACATGAAATACTTAACTGTCGTGAGGTGATCCCATGTGATCTAGCATACATGCACCGCTGGTAAGGGCTATAGTATAAAGGTGGAAATACTTTTAAGTAAATGGCAATACTATCACCGCCATTGTTGAAACCATGGCTAATTAAATTTTGGGAGTTAGTAAATGGACCATGGCATATCTTCTTTGGAAAAACCTCAATTCATTAGTATTTGCCTTTAAAAGTACACGTACAGAACGTCGTATTCGACTTCCAACTAAAGTTGTACCAATAGCTGAATTATAGAACATAACATGACAGACAACTCTCGTGGCTGACTTGGTTACGTACATATGCCTAATACTATGCCAGAAAGTTGGTAAAGATGGTCATATAAAAAAGGTGTAATCGTGTAACTAGGTTTCAAATTGCTATTTATTACTTGTAATTTAGAACAATTGTGGGCGAGAGTTTCACCACTCCATATTTTATAGAGTGGTATATGTCTCTTGGGTTGATTGCTCATGTTTTAACTATGAAGTAGTCTATTAGTAATAGAAATATGACTGCCTTTCAAAAATAAAAAGATTTAAGACTATTCATTTCACATTGCAGGCGTATTCAATAATTTGTATAAAGTGAATCTATTTGAATCTTTTATAAATCTATAATGACACATGTAACGTGATGTATGTGAGTGTATGACATATATTAAAAAGTATCATGGATTAATACGACATATGTAGTATGTAAAAGATATAATACCCAAATAGTAGCATTACCGGTATTAAATAATGGGGAAGTGATTTTTACACAACACAAATTAGTTGTACACAACAAAACATGATTGTTTGGACTATTACACCATTAAATTTGTGGATAAGAACAAATGATATTAAGTTGATAAGAACATAAAAGTTATGATTATTGTATGGTACAAATAATCTCTCCGAACATGGAGCTTGAGTTTGTATATTTCTCTTTTGGTGGTAAATAAACTCTTGTTTTCTCATAACATGGGTTAATTTGTGTACAAACCTATTGGAGTATTTTCTAATGTAGTTTTTTGTTTTTGTTTTGTCTGTTGTATTCTTTCTTGTTATGCTGTAAACTCTTGTTTTCTTCTAGCATCTTGCTAGTAGATTCTTAATATATTTAGGTCTTGCTAGGAAAGGATGATTGCCGAGCCGAAGCCGTTTCCTATCGGATCTTTTTGTTGCCGTTAAAAAAAAAGAAAACCAAAAATCTAGAATGTTATTATATGATTGACGTTGCTACAGTGAAAGTGTGGGTAGATACAAGTTGAATAAATCATATCCTATCACCATCACATCACACAAAATCTAAAATATCAACTCTTCAAGTTTGAATCAAAGTGAAGATGGCCGGGCATCCTGTTGAGTATAGTCAATCAAAGTTTGAATCATGATTTATCCTGTTGAGTATATACACACATATATGTATATGGTATATGCATACATCAAAATATCAAATTACTAGGATCAAATTAGAATATCAATAAAATCACCCTACTTTGACCCGACATCGGTGATGGTTGAATATTAGTAGTTATCGTCAGGGGCGGAGCTATGTTAAACTCAGGTGGGTCCTGGGACCTACCTAATTTTTTTTAAAAAATTAAAAAAGTTATATAGAAAAAAAATTAGGAACTACCTTTAAGAATTTAGAGGACCTACCTTTTAGTATTAGATAAAATAAAATAAATATAAAATACATTAAGCCCAAATTTTATCTCTTAGCAAAATAATCCAACTTAAAAAAACCTAATCCAATAAAAACTTAAACTAATAGTTAATAGAATAGGGAACAAAACCTTCGTTAAAACTTATCGTTGTTGTCTTTTCGTCGACCCTCGTTGCAACATCAAGTGTAGAACGTGCATTTTCAGGAATGAAGTTGATAAAGACCGATACACGCAACAAAATGGGTGATAAATTTTTGAGTGATTATTTAGTGTCATACATTGAAAGAGTTATCTTAAAAGTATTTGTATTGAAACAATTATGCAAATATTTCAAGGATAAGACCTCATCGCGTACAATTGTAAGAACTTTAATATAATTATCGGGTATATGTTTAAATTTTAGTTTTAACGACCCGAGTACCCGTCCAAACGCACACATACAGTTGACTTTTTTTATTTTTATTGCTTAACTTAGTTAGGAAACCACGTTGTTTTCTATCCTAGATTCGCCACTGGACTTATCGTCTTTACTGCGTTCGATACTCGGTTTTATAAATTATACTACATACGTGGGTACATTATCCATGCGTGTTGTATTATTAGAACTTTTTCTGTAAAAACATCTAACCATCTATGAAATCCGTCGCTCGCACGATCACGCATACCAACTATTCTACATTCATCCCAAACTAGTCTAATACCCAAACGGTATCCGGGTACATCTTTCAAAGTTAGTGATATGCATTTATAAAATTGTGATAGTGTTAACCATATAAGTAAAACAAAAGCATATTTTAAATAGTACACAATAACCATAATATGCTAACAAAACTTAAGGGCTGTTTGTTAAAATAGAATGATTAAATAATGAATGTTCTGTAAACTGAATAAGTTAAAGGCTCTGATTGTGACATGCTACTTGATAAAAGTTCCGAATGAACAATCTGGATGATGCAAATTATCATTTTCAGTTTCGGTCCTATTGGTTTTGGTCTGGTCCAGTATGGCAACCGCAACACACTAGGGGGGTGTTTGTTTAAGCTTATATTTTTTTGGCTTATTAACTTATGAGCTTATTATTTGAGCTTATCATGTTTTATGTGTTTGGCTAAGCTTAAGCTTATTAGCTTATTTTTATAAAAATAAGCCATTTTTCATAAGTTATCTTAAACTAGCTTATTTTCTTCCTTGTAAGCTTATTTTTACACTTTTACCTTTATACCCTCTTTTTGGTTATTTTTCATTAATTAGCTAATGTAAGGAAGCCCTTTTTTGTCATTTTTTATCTTTTTAAAAAAAGCTTATTAACTTATAAGTTATAAACTAATCCAAACATTTTTTTCTTTAAAAGCTTATAAGCTCGTAAGCTCTTAAGCTCATAAGCTTAAACCCAAAAAAAAAAGCTTACACAAACACCCCCTAGATATAATTTGAAATTTGAAAGGGCATATTGATCTCCTGAAACATATCTCCAAAAGCCGATATGAACATATCGATCGATTGGAAAAGATTATCATCGAATCAAAATCCTAATACGGTGATACCCAACATATGATCGATTGAAACAGATTCGACGGATCGAAGATCATAGCAGGTAGAAACCCTATCAGGTACGATCCCCAATTTTGAAAGATTTTGTTTTTGAGTTTTAGACGAGGTGGATTCCCATTACTCTCCTATATTTTCTTAGTCGGAGAGTACTCTTTTGTTTAAGCCTCATAGATTTTTGTAGTTTGGGAAGAGGGGTTGTGAGTCGCTTGTGCTTGGTATTTCTTGCTTTATAGATGATGAGACTGATCTTGGGAGGAGGTGACGAGTTTGTCTATTGTTTAGATGTATTCTTAAAGCTTGGAAAGTTTACATTCATAAGACCAAACGTTATGCTTCACTCGAAGACGAGCGGGTACCTTCGGGTGAGCTCGGGAACACCATTTCGGGTGTCTCGGGAAGCCCTATCGGGTACCCCTCCGGGCTTTCTTACTCGACGAGAACCATGACTCCCCCCCCCCCACCCATCCCCCTCCGCACACACAAACATAGATATATATATATATATATATATATATATATATATATATATATATATATATGAAAAAGGTTTGGGAAAGGAAAGGAAAGGTATAACACTTGTTTTTGGTAGGATAAAGAAAATGAGAGAGGGAATTAGTGACGCTGATGTGACATTGGGTAAAGAAAAGGTAAAGGGAATGTATAACTAAAGGCCTAAGAAGCTCGAGGACGAAAGGTTTCGAGTTTCTTTTTTTGGGATGGACTATTGATCAGTCTTCTCATAAATGCTGAGAAGTATTTGTAGTGGGAATCAAAAATGGATTTAGTAATTTCATGAAGACAAATGGCCAACGTGGTGAAATTAGTTAATGGTGAGGAAAACTGATGTTTGTGATGTAGTTCTTCAAAAGCTTCTGGTAAGTAAGCTAGAAGGGTCAAAATGCAGGAAACTGGAGGTTCCCTCTGAATTTTTAGAAAACTTGTGTAACCTCCCCGTATTTTGCGATGGATTTTTTAGTATGAACAAAATATTTAAATTTACATTCAAATATATATGAATATTTTAATTAAACCGTAAAAAATTTAAACACTTATGGTGTACAAATTTAAATTTATTCATATTATTATATACTAAGTCAAATTTATCTTTTTCTTTAAGTTTGTGAAAAAATTAAACATTTAGGTTGTTTAGATCTAAATTGATTTTAAGATTTTATTTTTCATATTATATCTAATGTATCTCTCTATACGTTTTCATGTATAATGTTTAGTGTACATTTAAATATATCTATACTATTATATAAAACATTTAAGTTTTTTTCTTAAAACTCTTAAATTTTAAATCACTTAAGATTACTATTCTACTCTCATCTACAAAAAAATGATTTCATAAAATAAACTTAATAACATTCCTTTTTCATAAATTTCAGAATATTCTCTTTTCATAAATTCCATAGCAAAACTTACGAAACAGAATATTTCATAAACTTAATAACATTCCATAAATTCTAGAAAGTGAAAATATATAATATTCGCTTTTCACCTGCTAAATAAAAATTACAAAATTACATCTTGTGTGTCCTCTTGATTAATACTTACCAAAACAACTCCTAACAAACCATTTTTATTCACCACCGCCGCTAGCTAGTATATATATATATATATATATATATATATATATATATATATATATATATATATAGGGGAGAGTTCATTTGAGAATCGTTTTTATTGCGAGAACTGCGAGAAGCAATCTTAGCCGTTCATTTTGGATAATGAAATTCATAGATGAAGAGCGTGGGGGATTGAGCGTGGCAGGGTGCATGTAAGGAATTCATGTGTGGACAATCCAATTGAAGGGGGAATTGGATGACTAAGATTGATTCTCGCAATAAAAACGGTTCTCAAATGAACTTTTCACTATATATATATATATAGGATTAGGATCAAATAAGAGTAGTTTTTGTGTAAGAGGTGTAAGAGTAATTGAGGTATTGACATGTGGCATATTTATTAAAAGGCTATTATAGGTATTTTACCACACTAATTTAATTAACCCTAAAATCATTCCTAGATTTAAGGGCTACCATTTTTTAATATGAGAAACATAAATTTAAACCTAATCACCTCCGACCCCATTTCTCTCGTCATCACCCCAAAGCTATCATATTTTCTTGTTTCTTCACCGACGCCGACCTCCCATCATTTTCCGGCGACCACCGTTGACACCTTCAAACGACCCCTATAAGTCGCTCAATTTCTCGAAAAACAGATCCGGTCGTATTAGGGTTACAGCGCCGCCACAGCGAAACGTGAGTGTTGGGGTGGAGAGGTACATGGGTCGACGGGATTTGACGTGGGGAACACGCCTATGTCCTCAGATTCGTCGTTTGATGTGTCGAAAAAAGATTTGGGGGGGGGGGTAAAAACCCCTCGGCGCCACAAACAATTTCGAAGTCGGGATTGGGTTCTTCAAATTCGCAACAACCATGGGGTGTTACGGGTACCTATGAGCCTTCCTGAGGATCGTGATAATGTTAGTAAGGTTCGAGTAATGAAAAAACGCGAATTTTGATGGATGTGGGACTGATTTTGGTCTGTTCTTTGTTGGGTCTGCACAACCACCACAATGGGCTGCAGCAACTGTAGTGGCCAGAATTGGATCGCAGACTTCTCCTTTTGTTCAAATTTTGATGAATTTGGGATTGATTCATCAATTTCTCGTTCAAATTTTGGTGACCAGTTGACCGGCGACATCACAGACTAAACCAATTTGTCTTTTTTTTTTGATAATTCATCAATACAGTAGTAGTGTTTCAAGGTTCATCCAATTACAACTATTTTTATATCTTTATTTTCTTCCCCCTTTGTTCAAATTTTGATGAATTTGGGACTAATTTATCAGTTTTGTAATCCATCTAAATTAAAGATTTGTTTTTGTTATCAATTTCTTTATACGTAAAAATGATTTAATTCATCACAAATTGAGATATGTTGTTAGTTTGTTTATGTATTTTCTTATGTTCAAATGGGTTTTGCTGTTTATTTATGTATTGATATTCATCATTTTTTCTTGATAATACCATTAGACTTGGAAACTAGCATCAGTTTTGGATTTGAGCAAGGTTTGGTTTTTTCAGGATGTATGTTTATCAAGCCTTCAAAACAATTAGTTCATCAATTTCTTCTTTTGATTTTTGAAGAAGGTAGACAATTCTGGAAATTAGTTATATTCATCAATTTTGTATAAGTTTGTTCATGTCATGAGTTTGACACAAGTTCTGGAATATTCTTAGTTTATTGTTTGAAAATTATTGATGAATATTGTAATCTATAAAGATGATATTTGTCAATCAGATACTGATGAAAATTATTAGATGAATTAATTTTTTGAAAAACGCTTACTGTGCATTATTATTTCAGTTTTTTGTATTCATCAGATCATCTGTTTATATATCATGCATCAAATTTTTAGGGTTCTATTTTGTATTCATCAGTTCATCTGTGTTTGAAGATGGATTTTTTATAAAATTAGATGATGGAAAATATCAAATTTAGTTACCTAAATATTCTCTATATTTGTAACCATTAAATTCATCAAAGTTGTATCCACGTTTTGATATAAACAATATCGTAATATTATAGGTATGGGATAAAATGTATTTTTTAGTATTGGATATTGAAAAATACATTTTCTTAAATAAAAGTGGTATTACGCTCAAATTTATATCGAAATGTAGACAAAAATTATACGGTCACGTACATATATTCATATTTACGTTAGACATAATAGGTTAAAAGTTATAAAAGAAATACTAAAAATATATAAAACTAATTACCCGAACATAATAATATAAATATAAAAACAAATAATAACACCTCCTACAATGAAAAAATAGAAGAAAAAAAACAGCCAAGTTTCAAACCTTATACCTGTGCTGGGGAACTTCCCCTTGCTTTGCCACTACGTCAGACAACATTATAGATAAACTGCAACTTAAAAATATATAATACTTATCAGAAAAGTTACTGTTAATAACTTCTTCATAATTATTATTATATATAGTATAATTTGTAGGATAAAGAGGTGTTATAAGAACCTGTTCTTAGTGGTCTGTGAAATTAAGTTGTATGGGTATAAGGATTGGAATTTGGAAGTATAGCGTTTAAACTGTAAACTGGTTGTTTTGAGAGGTACAGTGGGGATGATAGAACAAGTAAGGAGTGCTGTGGTGAATGGTAAACTTTTTTTTTTTTGATAAAATATAGAGAAAAAAAATATAATTTAGGAAATAAGTAGGTAGAGTGGTGCAATGCACCCGGTGATTGTTTCTAGACTTTTTTGTATTTTGTTTTTGTTTCTAGTATCTTGCTAGAGGTATTTATTTATATTTATATATTTTCCTAAGTTCTCTAGGTGGGGGTGATGGTCGAATTAAAGCTCCCTCCTAGTGTGCTCTTTTCTTGCCGTTCAAAAAAATAATAATTTAGATATAACTTAATTTAAAGATAATGTTTTTTATTTTTTATTTATGGGTGATCAATTCAATTGAAGGAGAGGAATTGAACGGCTAAGATTGGTTCTCGTATGAAAAACAGTTTTCGTTTGAATTTTTTCCTATATATATGTATATGTGTATATATATATACTATCATGGTACCCGCACAATGCGGCGGCATCAAATAGTTTCTACTCGATAACTTGTTCGTTTGGGAATTTACGTAACACAGTGACAACGAATAATTTTACATTGGTAACATGTCTATTTTATTTATTTTCCTGTTCTTAGTCAACTCTTTTATTATTTTTAAATAAACTTTGAGAACAATTAAATAAGAAAAAAAAGTTTTTACTTATAAAATAAGTTAAATTGCATGAAAATACTAAGTGTAAATTAGTAATTTGAAACTATTTAAAATTAAGAGATTAAAAAAATAGTAAACTAATTTGAAACTATTAATTATATAAGCTATTTAAAATATATGTTTATAAATTCTTATTATAGACTATTCAGATTTATGAGTTCTACTTGACACATTTTCTAATAATTATGTTAAAATATTTATTACATGATATAATATTTAATATAAAAGGTTTGGTTATGAAAGTATTTTTTTAATAATTAAGTTAATTTATTTGAATTTTTCAAATATGAAAAGTTTAGTTATTAAAATAGAATATAAGATTCTTATTAACTCTATTTAATAGTTACTTTATATAATAGTTTCCATTTAGTTTATATGAGGATAATTTAGTAATTTCAAAAGACTTAAAATTTAAGAGATTAAGCAAAACGCCTAAATGTTTTATAATATATATATATATATATATATATATATATATATATATATATATATATGTAGACACGGGAAAGTCGCGAACGGAATTGCAAATGCACCAAAAGTTTCCAAAAGTCAAAGTTTGTATATTGTTATATATATATATTATTATTATTATTATTATTATTATTATTATTATTATTGTGTGTGTAAAGATAAGATGCTATATTTTTAGATAAGATGTAATGATTTTATATTAGATACAGTGGTTTTTAGATAAGATGTATTGGTTCTTAAATAAGAATTCAACGATTAATTCGCGCATAATGGACTAATTTTAAGAGAATTCCATGTTTTTTATATATGATGCAATGATTTTAATTTGGATGCAATGATTTTAATTTGGATGCAATGATTTTATAGACTAGATGTAGTGTTTCTAGTGATCCTACTATAAAATTTGTTTTTATTGAATCCTCACCCTATATATATACATATATATAGTACACGGATCATATGCGAACGCCCTAAATCGTTCGCAAATTGCGAACACACCAACAAGTCAAACTTTGGGTGTTGAAATGCTGAATATATATTAAATTATTATTATTATTATTGTGTGTGTAAAGATGAGATGCAGTGATTTTATGTTAGATGTAATGGTTTTTAAACAAGATGCCTTGTTCTTAAATGAGAATCCACCGTAATTCACACATGATAGACTAGTTTTAAAAGAACTCCATGTTTTTTAAATAAGATATAATGATTTAAAGTTGGATGCGGTGATTTTATAGATAAGATGCAGTGTTCCTAGTGTTTCTATTTTAAGACTGTTCTTATTGGATCCTCACCCTATATATATATATATATATATATATATATATATATATATATATATATGGGAAGGTTCATTTGAGAACCGTTTTTATTGCGAGAACCAATCTCAGCCGTTCATTTTGGATAATGGAATTGATGGATGAAGAGCGTGGGGGATTGGGTGTGGCAGGGTGCATGTAAAGAATTCATGGGTGGGCAATCCAATAGAAGGTGGGGGAATTGGACGGCTAAGATTGATTCTCGCGGTTCTCGCAATAAAAACGGTTCTCAAATGAACTTTTCACTATATATATATATATATATATATAGTTTTAAACTTTACAAAGATACACATGCAATTAAATAAGTTTGGAAAAAATATATGTTATTAGCAACACTTAGGAGTTGTTTGTTAAAACATAATAATTAAGCACAAAATGATTTAGCAGTTTGAATGAATCAAAGGCTATATATGAATCTGTTTCTGAATGTGACATGTTATTTGATTAAATTTTGAATGATGTAAATTATCATTTTAACCTTAATAGTGATATATTGTATTATAAGATATAATATAATTGTTTAACAAAGTCACGTGTCAAAAAAAGAGTATTAGAGTAAAATACTTGATGCTTAATGATTCAGAATGTACTTTAAAGTAGAATGATTCGGTAGTGTTCTTCTGTTTCATTCAGCATAATCTTCATCCAGAGACATCAATTTAACATGTGAATGTTGAACAATTCACTATTCAGCATCAAATGGTTCCACTAAGCAACAAACAAACAGTCCCTAAGCTACGTGCCAACACTCACATACCACTTTAATGTACATTTGTAATTGGTGACAACTAGATTTGGCTTTATCGGTGTCATTTCATCCCTCATTGATCTTTGCTTATTGCTAGCTGCTGTAGTCACTTAGGAACATTAATATTTTTGAGGAAAAGGATACCCCTTTATTGTCTAGAGTTTGGGAAGTTGCATATATAGCCTTTCTTTCTTTTGATTGGATATAAAAAAAACGTTGGATATTAATATATAAAACACTACTAGAAAATTGGCTTTTTCCGATGGATAAAATCCGTTAAAAAATTCCGACGGATTGCCGACAAAATTCCGAGGGTGGACAAGCTAGTGAAAAACCGACGGATTCCCGACAAATTTCTGATTAATTTCCGACAAGTGATCCATAGGAAATTCGTTAGTAAATATTTAATCTTTCCGATGGATTTACGACGAAATTCCAAGAGTGTAGCAACAAACTATATAAAGACCGCTTTCCGAGGTATTTCCGACTGCTTTCCGACAAATAGTGATCCGTAGGAAATCTTTCCAACGGATTTCCGATAAAATTCCGAGGGTGGAATAGCTAAGTATATAACGACGGCTTTCCGAGGGATTTCCGAATGATTTCTGACAAATGGTGATCCGTAGGAAATTCGTCGGAATATATAACATCTTTCCAACGGATTTCCGACAAAATTCCGAGGGTGGAGTAGCTAAGTATATAACAACGGCTTTCCAAGGGATTTCTGAATGATTTTTGACAAATGGTGATCCATAGGAAATTCGTCTTGGAACGTATAACATCTTTCCAACGGATTTCAGACAAAATTCCGAGGGTGGAGAAATTAACTATATAACGACAAAATTCCGACAATTGATACGTAGGAAATTCGTTAGCAAATATTAAAATCATTTCAATAGATTTTTGATGAAATTCCATAGATGGAGCAATTAATTATATAACGTCGTTTTTCGGACCGCTTCCGATGATTTCCTTGGGATTTGTAAGGAAATTTGTCAGAAAATATAACATCTTTCAATGAAATTTAGAGGGTTGAGTACGTAACTATATAAATGACAGATTCCGACATATTTTCATCAAATTGTGATCCATAGGAACTATGTTATAAAATTATATAAGCCAGATTTTTTTGACGGATTTCTGACGAATATTGATCCGTAAAAATCATTGGACCAAAGTCGTTTGAGTATGATTTTGATTGACCTTGAGTTACCATATTGGACTATGATTGACTTGTATATACAAACTATGGTTTTGGATTACCAAATCTATTTGTGATTAATCAATATAACGATGCACGACCATGTTTCATGATTACTATAAACGGCAAGGTATGCCTATATGTAATTTCCTTTGATTATGATTGGTAATGATTGCGAATGACCATATTTATTGTGATTGAACTTATTGATCCCTTGTGAACATGCTATAATATCATTAGTCTATTCAACCAAGTGTGATTGTAGACAATCGAGTATGACTACGAACACCATGTTTGGTCACGATTAACTCCTTTCAACTAAGTATAACTATGAATAACCAGACTCATTATCACTGACCATAATTAACTACTTCTTACTTGTTTAACTTGGATTGACTAGTTTCAACTTTGCATGATTGTGGAGGATGAAGTGTAAATTTCGATTGAAAACGGTTGAGCAATATGATAATGTGTCACTATGATCGATATGTTCCGGCCTAACCAAGCTTCATTTCATTTGACTTTATATTGCTCCTTTTGATCATTTTAGACTATTAAATAACGATTTAAACAACCAATGATCACGAATGACCAAATTTTATTGATATTTGATATGTGTAACCACATACAACCATGTTGACAAAGATAGATCATGTTAGACATAATTGGACTATGATTGACCTAAGATTGATTATGTTTGACATAATTGACCTTTTATACCTAGTATTTTTCAAGTGGGTATTGTTGGTTGCACCATAGTCTATCTTATTTTATTGGGTTTTCATCATCATTGCATTTACCTTAAATTCTTTTACTTAATCTAATCTAAATAAAAATTTTAGGGCATTACATCATTCAAATTTACTTATATTTATATTTAAAATATCAATTACGAAAAATTAGTTTTTAAATATACTTTAATAACTTATTCAAAATAAATTTTAATATTATTTATGTTTTTAAATTATATTATTACAATAAATATTTTAAATAATTTAGTTCCCCCCCACCCCCAAAAAAATTCCCCCCAAACATTTGGTTCCCCCTTTTTTTGATCGTGGATTAGTTTACAACAAACCCTAAAGCCATTTGGTGACTACCAAACACCACACACTGCCGCAGTTGTAGCCGATCATGTCACACACAGAGTCGCTGTTGTTGCCGGTCACCCACCGCTTTCTAGCGGTCACGCCGCCCCCTGCACAACAAAATTACAACTGCTGATTCTGTTTTGCTTCCGTTTTGTCTGCATTTTAGTTCATCAAACACCCAACCGGTAAAACGTTATCACTCTTCGTCTGCCTTTAAGCATCACTTTTCATCTTCATTTGTGTTTTGGTGTGCATAGATGAAACTATGGGACAGATTGGAATACTATGTTTTAGCTGATTTTAGGTTCTGCCTTCTTGCTGGTGTTGTACCCCTTGTTCATACGTCAATATATCAATCTATTATTTGCTTTACAAGTAATTTCTTTCTTATTTTATTTAGCCCACTAACGAATTCTATTTTCTATTGATTTATTACAGGTGTAGTGTGTTAACTCTACATTTCAAAAAACCCCTAAAATGAGAAGGTTCTGTATCATGATTTTAGGTATTTTATTTCTTTCTTTTTTAAATGTTATTAGATTGTATTCAGTATATGGCATCCAATTGATAGATTATATATTACATTGTGGTCTAACATGCTATTATATTAATCCTCTGATTGAAATGTTTTTGAATTTCATATTAATTTACGAATTTTGAGTTCAGCATGTTGAGATAATTGAACAGCGGGAAACTAAGACTTTACAGAGTTTTACAAATTCATATTATATAATGTCACGTGCCAAAGTTCCTAAAGCCAATGACCTTCTTACATACTAGTTACGTTGCATCATAACATTTAGTTTCTTTAAACTGGGGAACTTGTAAGCACCTTGTCGATAATATTTCAGTTCTTATTTCTACAGGAAATTACTCAAATGGTATCAATGTATTAAGGTTTTACTAAACTTGTATCTACAAGTGTTGGGGAGATAATCACTTCACCCTAATAATCAACTCTGCCTATCCTAAAACATAGAATTTGATGATAACCAAACCCTACATTTAGTATGACTTAGAAAGAATTCAAACATGTGTTGTTTGAATCAGTTTATGTGAAAATATGCTAAGTATGGAACCATCAGCTGAGGAAAATAAGCCATCAGCTGAGCATCAGATCCTACTCAATGTATCAGTCAAAGGATATCAGCCAAGAAGCATCAGATAAAGAAAACAAGTAAAGAAGACCATCAACTGAGGAAAATAGTCTATCAGCTAAGCAAAATTGTTGATCAGCTGATGAAAATATTCCATCAGCTGAGTAAACAGATTGATCAGCTGAGTGAAGAAAGTGATCAGCTGAGTGAACAGATTGCTCAGCTGAGTGGCTATTCTATCAGCTGAGTAAACAAATGGATCAGCTGAGGCCTAGAAGCATCAGATAAGTAAGTCTTCCTTTACACAAGTCATCTCTCCTCATAAACTGATGTATTTGATTGATCAGCTGAGCACTCTTGATCAACTGATCATCCAAATACATGAGCTTATGTTCTCCTAAGCTTACTATTGAACAGCTGAGCATCTATATGATCAGCTGAGCAATATGTATCAACTGAGTCCTAGCTAAAAGTGATCAACTGATATATTTTGTCAACTGAGTAGTGAATATCAGAGTTCCTTGTACAATCTGTTAGCTGAGTCGTGAAAAATGTCAAATCTACTCTATCTTTTCAGATTGTAAGTCATGTAAAAGGCAGAACATGTGTTATTCTATTATGCCTTAGATCTTTGTTTGTAAAAGTAAAATGCACTTTTTGGATCAAGTATGAGACAAAAAGGTTTGATCTTATCCTCTGGAAAAGGATAATGATACCTCAAACAGACGAAGATCTTGAAGATTTGTTCAAACAACTAAGTATGGCTGGCAATCCCATACTTGGTAAAGTCAAATCAATCAGAAGCATGGTGTTGATTAAAGTTCAATCATGGAAAGGGAAAGATACTTCTACACGACAGTAGATGTGGACTTTAATATTTTATATTGTGAATGGGTTGAACTTTTGCAGAAAAGTACGATTACTTTTATCATACATTTGATTAAAGTAATTTTACTTTTTACCCACTACCTTTACACTTAAAATATTATATTTCTACATCCTCTTGGTCTCTTACCTTCATGCAACCGGATCCACCAAGACTTCTATATATATTCATGCATGGTGGACATGCAAAAAGAAGATACTACACAACACAACAAAGTGAAGTCTCTACTACACTAAAAGAAAATCTCATCAGTTGAGAAATTTCGTAGAGTATAAGCATTGTGTAGAATCAAACTTGTTCATGTGTTGAACACTCTAAATACATTAGTTGTTTTAGAGTTAACTTGTCTATGTGTTAGACAAATTGATTGCCACCTTTTATTGTACTTAGAATTTCCGCTTCTAGTACATGTAATTCTTGATTCATATCAATAAGAATTATATAAAAGTATATAAGTGTGTCTTTAATTTTTAAAAGCTAAAGTTTGTATTCAACCCCCCCCCTTCTACAAACATTTGTTGTTACGTACTCAATCTGGGACTAACAACAAGAAATTACTCAACTGATGGTATTTTTGTTACTACAAAGTTTTTATGTTACAACCTTAGGCATGTGTAATTACTTTCATATCATTGACATATTAATCAATTGGTATCTGTTGTGCACAATTACATGATTTTCCATTTCTGTATTTTGGTATGCTTTCACCAATTGCTGAATTCTCATATGTGGTAAATATGAACATAATTCGTGTATCAGTTTTTTGTTCTAAAGAAAAATTATATTCACATTCTTCCTTTTTTAATCTTGCAGATCAACGATGGCGTTATTGATCAACCAATTGCTCAATGGTATTTATTTTTTAAATATGAAGATATACGTACTCAGTTTTCTTGCTCATTGTAGGTCATGAAGCAGCATTGTCTATAGAGCCTGTAATTTCTCCTATTATACTTAACAAGTGGGCTTTGTTCTTTTAGACCCTTTCATAAGCATTGATGCACTTTAATGTTCTGGAGGTAATGTGGTTAAACAAAGAGTGATGTATGTATTATATTCTGAACTGCCACATGTTAGGACTTAGGCTAATTATGGGCTTATGATGGCTTTTATTAGCTTCAACAACATATGATTATGTAATGTGAGAACATTGTATGCTATTCTTGCTATAGACTTATGGTTAATAAATTTGAAACTTAGTTTGCAGCTATTAATACTATTATGGACTTATTGTTAATTAAATTTTATCTAATTCAGGGTGTGGACTAGAGGACTTGCTTTCAACTAGGGAACGGTGGCCTGCTTGAAATAATTATATTCAGGTAAAAGATTCATCGTCTCTTTTACATTTGTAGAATAGTAAATAGTAATAAGTTCATATGGTTGTGAGAAGAGAAATTAAGAGAGAAGGGTGGTGCCACAAAAGTGTTTCTTGTTTATTGTGGCAAAAAGAAAAGTGTCACTAAAATCCTTAAAGTTTGTAACAGCAAACCAAAAAAGTGCCGCTAAAAGCCTCTAGTGGTAGCACTTCTAGTGGCACTTTTTTTGTGTGCCGGTGATTCCCAAAGAGGCCTTTAGTGGCACTTTTTCATTTTTGTGGTACTTTTTGTATGCCATTAAATTGCATTTTTTTGTAGTATAATTTGTATTGTTTAACTATGTAAATACAAAGATAGAATGATGCTAAAGAATGGGTGACTCGATTAGAAGAAGAAACTATGCAAATGAATGAAAAAGTGGATGATGTTTTAAAGATTTGAATAAGAGACTCCCGCACCTCCTAATTAGCTAGTATCGATATCGCTTATTATTTAAACAATAATTGTTTGCATACTTTAATGCTTGTTAACAAATGGTATATTTTGGAAGATTTTGGTATTTGTTAAATTTGAAATTTGTTATTAAATTTATGTGTTTTGGTATTTGTTTATGAATGTTTATATATATTTGCTATAATTATGTTATTTACATTGTTATTTAAATTTGATGCTTGATATTTGTTTTAAATATTTCCCGGAAATTGGCTGGAAATTTAATAAAAACGAACGAAATTTGTTTCAAAGTATGTTTAGAATCCGTTGAAAATCCGTCAGAAATTTGTTAGAAATTTCGTTGCAAAATTGTTGAAAACAACTGTAAATCAGTCAAAAATATGTCGGAAATTTGTCACAAATTAGTCAAAAATCCGTCGGAAATTTGTCATAAATTTGTTGTTATTTTATCAAAATTTCATTGGAAATTTGTCGGTAGTTCGTCGGAAATCCATCGGAAGTTCTTCATAAATTCATTCAAAATGTATTGGAAGTTCGTCGGAAATCCGTCAAAAATTATAAATGTTGTGTCGTATTTGAATTATAATTTCCGACGGATTTTCGATGAATAAATTTGTCAGAAAGATAATACTCCGTCGCAATTTTTTTTCCCGACAAGGTTTTTTCCGACGAACAAAATCCGTCGGAAATCTGTCAGAATTGGCCATTTTCGATGGATTTCCGACGAAATTTGCCGTCAGAAATAACCTTTTTTCTAGTAGTGAAATTTTCCATTTAAAAAAGAGTAATGCTATATATGTTTAATAAATTAACCTAAATGATATACTTAATTTGTTCGATGATTGACAGATATCTCACATATTTTCTCTTTCATAGTATTCATTATTAATTTTGTCATGTATTATTATCTTCTTTTTAAATATACATTTAGAATTTTAGACACATATTTTAGGGCTACTAATCATCTTTAATCTTTAATATACATTAAAAGAAAATTGTTATAATGTCATTATTTATTTTTAATTTTTTTCACCCATCATCACTTTTATTTCCTCAAATGCCTTCCGAATGAGTTGTTTCTTCAAATATCATTTCTATGATAATTTTGATTGTTACACTTAAATATCTTTAAAAACATTTATTCAGTTCATTTCGTAGATATATTTACTTATTTTCGTAGTTATTTATGTAAACACGTATACTAATTTGAGTAAATTAAAAAAATCAAATTTGATTATAAAGAGGTTTTACAAAAAAATTGATAATAATATTATATATGAATTTTTAATTTCTAACAGATTTACTTTTTAACACCATAAATATTTAAAATTTACTTTAACAATCCTCGTTTTTATGTTGTTAACTAGTTTTTCTAAAAAAACCACAAACACCCTGTTCATTTCAGAAAAGTAGTTTTAACAATGTTGAAATGACTCATCTTAGTGCTTTATCACACAAAAAACGAACATAACTTTCAAACGAATACTTACATCAAAATTTTAAAAATAATATCTAATATAAAAAATACAGATCCAGTCTTATTATATATATATATATATTTATATACAGATACAACAGGAAAATCCAATTGGTCTACATTGGCAACAAATATTGGAACTCAAACTCATATGGTAGCTTCTCCACAATGGATGTAACCTTTGCATTATTAATTCCCCTAAAGCAATCCACCATTGATTTCCTCAATGAACCAGAAGTTGGTAATTCTTGGCACAACCATTCCACCAGTCTTTCCAAATCTTGTGCAAAATCATGCATGTTTCTTAACAAAAGCTCTGGCAGTCCAATTTTCTTTGCACTTGTTACAACTATTGAAGCTTGTAGGTATTCTAGCTTTGCTCTTTCAAGTTCATTCACAACCCCATCACCTGTATACACTCTTACCTTTTTTTGTTTCCAAACATGTTAATTAGCATACAATTAACTGACACCTGGAAATTATAATATATTGTACACAAAATTCAAATAAAAATCACTTACTGCAGGAGAAGACCGCGTGCCACAACATAATGCGAATGTGACATTCGGGTCCATTGATTCGAGTCCGTGAAGTTTGCGAAGGATTGCTTCTTTTTCATCCCTTTCCGCCTTACCATAAATCTAATATATAGCTCAAAATGTAAACTTTGTCATATAAACGAGCTAGCGCAATAAAAATGTTATTATAAGCAAATATACCTTCTCTATGATCGAGGCTTCTTGCCTTCTCAATATGACGTGTTCAATAGCTTGAGCGTTTACTGTGTTGCCTCCGATCTTTAGGGTTGCCTGATTCAGGTTCGTATTTTCAAAATTATTTAAAAATTGAACTCAATTTTTAGAACGATAGAACCTAATGAGGGGCTTTTTTGTATCACACAATTACATTATGTTATGTCAGCTTTTTTCTCATTACGCTGTTTATCACATCATATCGCATGGTACACCCCCTCTAACCATTAGGAACATACCTTGTTCATGAGTGTCAATAGTTTCTCGGGACTAGAAGGGACTCCATATTGAAGAAAACCCTGCAGTTACAAAGCAATATATTTAAATAAAACTACAGCAACCACTTTAGTGTAATGATGCTTTAGGACAGTCAAAATGCATGAGTTAAAATTTCAATTAGGTCCCTGCAGTTAAAACTGGATGAACTTACATGCATGATACAAGCATTATACATATTGATCCAGAATGCCAGTTTTTGTTGTGGAGTTAAAAACATCAAATCCACCTTTTGTAGCCCATTCAAGTAAGCCCTGAAAGTACAACATTATTGACACAATGTATATATAATTTATCAATGCATAGGTCAATTGTAACAAAATTATAAGAAATACCTCAACTTTTGTAGCAATGGAATGTAACTTGAACTTGATATGCATTTAGGGTCCAGAGAAGTTGATGTGAACTTAACCAGGTTCTTGTAGCATCCAATGTCTCTAGGAATGGAGTCTTCCTGGTTAAAAATCCCATAAGGGTCTTGTTGCCTAGACTCTTTCTGTAGCAGCAGGCTAGCTTTTGAGTTCAAGCATGGTTCAGCCCTGAAGCTCATCGAAAAGTTGGCTGATCTAGAAATCGGGCCAGATTTCTCTAGCTCCATTGTTCTCGACGTCCTCAATAGTCTCGTGAATATGAAAATTAAACATTTCATAATATTTTCCGAAAGCTTGTTTGGTGACCACTTTACAATGTTTTCTTCTTCATATTGGTTTACTGCCAAATCCGAAGACACAGCTACATGGCGTTCTCTCTAGAAATAGAGAGAACACGTTAGTCTAGACATACATATATTGATATATATGATCTGATTGTTAAAACGTATATATAATCGACCGAGTACGTAAGGACATATATATATATATATACCTTAGGGGTTACATGTCTGGTGTCTCTTGCAGGTGAGGGTGGTTTAAGAATTCCAGTTCTTCTTGGGGTTCGATCACGAAGCCCAAGTTCCTCAAGGTTCTGGTGATTTTCTTTCTGATCAGAGAATGTAACGTTTTTTGGTTTTGATTTCTCATGTAAATTGAAGTCTCTAAGACTATAATCACCCTTTATAGCTTTACTAATGAAGTGCAATGCCTTGGTCTCAAACGACAGTTTGTCACCATATCCTCTATTTTTTGGCAACGATGTTAATGGTGTTGTTGGAGCTAAAGAAGCATTGGGAATTTGACAACATTGTGCTTGTTTCATCTTAGAATCTCTTGTAGCTTCTTTCTCTTTGTCCAAGTCAGTTTGTAGATGGCTGATTTGGCTTTCTAATCTTGTTATTTCATTCTCAACCATGGCTAATTCTGTCAATAGCTCCTTCATCTGTGGTGCAAAACCAACACTACGTATTACACCATACACACACACACAGACGAATTCAAGTTGGAATAAACCGAAGAAATTAAACCCGCACCTTTGGAGGAAGGGAATTTGGGATATGAAGAGCAGAATGGTGTTGTTGTTGTTGGTATGTACGTTTAAGAAGCTCTCCAACTTTTTCTTCGTGGTCTAGCATTTTCTGAAGCGTGGACACCTAATTAATAAATTAAATTCAATAAACACCCACAAATGGTTAGCCTAATTAAATTTATTGGATCATATCATTAAGTAGCTACACTAAATTCCTGAGGCAACACACAAATTAATATACAGATGAATGAATATATGGTAGATGGTGAGCCATGACTTATAAATGTGTTAATTAAGGAATTCAGCCGACCTCAAACACTTATCTTGTTTTGTAATTTGGGTTTTTCTTTTTTCATTTCATTCTCCGGTCTATATCTATATCTCTCTCTCTATATATATATCTATATATATCTACTCGTTTTACTAATTAAATTCCAAGTCGATCACACGTACGTACTCTAACAATAAATAATGCAAGAAACATATAACATGCAAATATACATGTGTAGGAGCTAACTAGGGTACCTTATATCATGCTCACAACGTACGTACCTAAGCTAGCTACATTTAGAATTCCGACTGATTAAAGCAAAACATGACATTTCATGAAAAGTACCGTAGCTAGCATTTGATCATCACATACTGATTGCATTTTATATAAAAATATATAAACGTTTTATAATTATTAGTTAAATATCCAAATGTCATTAACAATATTTAATTCGCCGAATTATATATATAGGGGAGAGTTCAAACGAAAACTGCGAGAACCGACCAATCTACACTATCCAAGTGGTAGGTGAAATTCATGGATGAAGAGCGTGGGGGGATTAAGTGTGACAAGAATTCATAGGTGGGCAATCTAATTGAAAGAGGGGGATATTGGACGGCTAAGATTGGTTCTCGCAATTCTCATACGAAAAACAGTTCTCGTTTGAACTTTTCCATATATATATATATATGTGTGTGTGTGTGTGTGTGAGAGAGAGAGAGTTGTGTTCAATAAAGTCTATGTAAAAACCATAGTCCTAAAATTTTAATATTCAATTCACAGGTGATTCAGTATATAATCAAATGTAATTTGTAAAAGCATTACATGTGAATTACGAAAATGTCACTCTGCCCAAATTTTTAAAATTCAATATGGACCACATTGATTCAAAGGCTAAAATTAGTCGGACTAAACATTTTTCATATACATATATGAATACATGATCAAGAATCCAGTAATTAGTTTAGTACGTACGTACCTCTCTTTCTAATTCTTCTTTCTTCTGATGTCCACTAATCTGCTTCTTCGTCTTCTGAAAACAAATTAATTAAGATTGATAAAAAAGATCAAAATCTTAATGCGATGACAATCAATACTTACATTAAGGGCGGTGTTGGTGGCGGCGGAAGCGGTGGGAGGAATTTGAGCTGCCATCCACATATATGACGTACTGGAGTACCGGAAAAGAAGTAGAGGCGGGTTGGAAATTAAAAAGGAAGATCGATCATAATCATATGATGAAGGTTTGTGAAGAAACTAAGTTGATGATGAAGTAAGCAATGTTGTTGGTGCAGGTGTTGCTTTGATCGGAAGGGTGTTTGGTGGATGGTGGTGGTGACGGAAACGGCGGCGGCAGTGGTAGTTGTTGTGAATGTTGACGTTTGGATTTGGGGGGTACGTATATATGAGGATGAAAAGGAGCTTTCATAATGAAAGAATTATGAAAAAGAGAAGGATTGCTTCTTTCATGTTATACTTCTAATTGTGGTGCTTATCGATGATATATATAGACATTAACAACATGAAGGGTGATCATGTGAATCATCACATGCTGGACCATTTAATGATCCATGAAATATTACTTGTTTTACTTTAAAATTTTGTTTTCTTTTAACTTATTTGTGTAGCTATTAACTACATTAAATATCTATGTCATATACACGTTATTTAAAAAAAGTATAAAATAGTATAAAACACGGAAAAAATGGTGACAGACGTCGTATTATAATATGAAAAGACATAATTGTATATCTTGTACAAATCCATCGATCATTACTTATTAGTTATTACGATTAAAAACAATAAGGTCAACTATTTATTGCTTTTAATTAAAAAGAATTTAAATTGATTATAAAATATTTTAAGACGATGAAACTAAGGATTTGGTTGTATATGATATTTTAAAATGTTCTAAATAAAAAATATGATATTTATAAATTAAGGTGGAAAAATACAATATTTTTAGATTTAATGAGAACATATATGAAATTATCTCTAATAATTTTGATTTAAATTAACCAACTTTTACTCTTAAAAGTTAAAATCAAATTGAATTTTCAATTTAAATGAATGGTTGAGATTTAATTTTATTACAATAAACGAATAAGATTATGTAATAAAGACGATTCAAACTAGTATGTATTGATATTGAAGTCCTCGTAATTATGAATTTAGTCCCGTTATTAAAAAAATATAAAATTAGAATTAGATTTAGGATGTCGATTAAATTTTATATGTATTGATTAATTAATACTTTAATAGCTTCTAATAATTAAGATTAAGATTAAGATGGATGACGTGGGCGGGAGTGGGAGTGGGAGTGGGGTAGCATGCATATCTTTATTTGGTTGGTGTTTTAATTGAAAGTTATATATTTAGCGTAGGTTTCACTCGTAAGCATTGCTCCTTTTTGGGTTAATGAGGTTATTTCTTGCCTAATAAGCTTCATGCCTATATACCCATTTTATCTCCACCCTACAACCAACTTAATTTATCCGCTAATACCATTCCTTAGTCCTTACAAGAGGAAAAAACCACTACACTTATTTCATCACTCTTACATTTTTTACTTTAATTTTTTTTATTTGATCTCATTCATATATATATATATATATATATATATATATATATATATATATATATATATATATGCAGCTAGCTAGCTAGAAATAACATAACATATAATTAATTAAGGAGTCGTTAGAGTTTAAATGTTTTTAATAGGTAATCCTACTTATGAATTTGTGAATGGTTAGACAAATATTTAATTAATAGTTAAGAGATAACAAAATAGGTTGCATTACATTACAAAGAAGAATGAAAAACATGAAAAGAGAGGTTTCGCTGTTGCAAACTAACAAAATGTAAGAACTAAGAAGATCGTGCTTACTCGTTAGTTGTTACCAACACCACGAGCCCAACACTAACCTTATATGAGGAGCCTTCTCGTTTTTGGCTTGTTATCACGACATAACGAGATGAGTGCGGAGACAAAAAAAAGAGCCCCACGAGGAAAACCGAAGCATGAAAATTTTGAGTCAGGCAAGTTGGTTTCTATACATTTAAGGAGAATTTTATTAGGCCGTAAAGAAGTAATTAGAGCATATTATCTGCTTCACTACAAAATTTAAAGAATATATGAACATTGTCATTATTAAAAGTTAACTAAAAAATGCAACGTGAAAGTACAATATGACATATTGAACATTTGAACTAAATTGTAGCTAGCTTCAAAACAAAATAACTAAACTGTCGATATTATATCACTAATTATTAAAAATAAATAAATTAAGAATGTTATAAAGTTAATAATAATAATTTAAAACAACCAATAATAATTATATATGTGGTTTCAGGACAGCTAATTAACCGGTCTATATTATGATAATAATTTTTATTTATAAGCATATCGTTATTAACTCTTTCTTTAATATGGAAATAATTAACCTACTTCAAAAGGTATGATTTTTCATGGTACTTCATAGTTCATACAGATTGATACAAACCACTAAAAACACTACTTTAGAATTTTGACATATTTTAATTATTGTCATTGATCAATATAGAATTGTTGTTATTTATGCTGTAGTTAGTTAAAGGTTGTTTGTTAAAATAAAATAATTAGGTACCGAATGATTTTGTAGTCTGAATAATTTAAAAACTCTAGATAAATTTGCCTCTGAATGTGACATGCTATTTGATAAAGTTCTGAATTATGCAAATTATCATTTTAACCTTAATAGTGATATGTTATATTATAAGATATGAAATTGTTGTTTAACAAGACAACGTGTAAAATACGGATCATTAGGGTAAAATACTAGGTTCTTAATGACTTATAATGTACTTTAAGGTAGAATGATTCAGCAGCGTTTTTCTGTTTCAATCAGCACAGTATTCATTCAGATGCAACAATCAAATACTCTGAATACTAAACAATTCAATATTCGTCGCTAAATAGTTTCATTAAGCACCAAACAAACAACCTCTTCGTTCATAACAGATATTGAATGACAATATATACATTAGGTATTTAAGCAATTATATTAAAGAGGTTAATATTAGGTTGTTATAAATATCACCATGTGTCCATATGTATGAGTTGATAATGAAACGAAAGGGTGATAGGAATAAAGTTTTAAACCCAATTTAGAGTATTTATAAATGGCTTTAAAAAAATAATACAAATAACTTTCTTGGTTTTTTTCATTATATGTAAATTACCGTATACATATAAATTATAACAAAGTTCATTGTATACAATGGTAACATAAAATAAGACACAAAAAAGTTGTTTGTATATAAATTGAAGTATGATAAAAGTTGGTTATATTGTTTTTAAGAAAAAATTAGTCGTATATAATGATAGCTAGTGAAAAGATAATTTGAGAATTATTTTTATTACGAATACCGCGAGAACCAATCTAAGCCGTCCAATTCCCCCTCATTCAATGTCATTACTTACCCATAAATTCATCTGATGCACCTTGCCACACCAAATCCTTCAACGCATTTCATTCATGAATTCCACTTACCAAATGAACGGCTAAGATTGATTCTTGCTGTACTTACAATAAGATCGGTTCTCAAATGAACCTTTTAAATGATAGCTAAAAGAAAACTTATTGTATTTTTATGTTGTTTGCCCTTTTATAAGATTAAAATGATCATCCATTATGATGTTAACCAACCATTTCTATTCAAAATAGAGATTTTATCATAACTATAAAACAAATGCTACTTAATATCTTTAATGTTGAGAGCAACCTTATGGCACTCGTAACGAATTACCATGATACACAAAAACGAGGCATAAAGGAAGACATGTCCTCCTCTTTTCCGTTACGTTTTGCTCATCGTCGTCCTCATCATCATGGGGGTAATCAACCGCACCCTTGATATCCATTTTTTCTTTTTTTTTTCTTTTCAATCAACAGAAATTAAGATAAATACTTATGTATGGGTTGAATAATAATAGTGATAACAATTATTATTGCTGATGATTAGTGATACTGACGTGAAAATTAGTATTAATAATAATAATTAATACCATTACTTTTACAACTACACAAACTTGCAATTTCCTACGAAGATATGAGACCAATAAAAATAAGAATCCTATAAAAATATTTTTTTATGTTATAAAATTACAACCACCAAATGTTAGTTACTCGTATAAATTTTTTTGAAGGAGTAAACCAAAATTATTATAAATAAATCCGGATGTTGTTTCGAATATTCAAACCTCAATACAAAACGATAAACTAATTATCGGTGAAATTTAATAAAATGACGATAGAGCTGAAAGAAAGTGTGATGCGACAAAAAATGATGACGTCGTTGATGACGTGTAATTGTAAGATGGACAAATAATATGTTGTGATTGGTAGATACTAGATAGTAGGAGAAACATATATTATATTTAAATTCAATTTAATTTGGAGAGTTTGAATGTAAATTGTGAGAAAATTGTATGAAATATATGAGGGGGTTTTAAGAAAATTGTAAATTAATGTAATCAATTATAGGTTGTTTGAAAATTATGTTTAATAACTTGTGATATATTTTGTTTAGAAAAAAATAATTATATATTTGTGACCTTATCATTTTTATTTACGTTTTGATATAAACTTTATCGTAATATGACTTTTTATAAGAATTAGTATATTTTAATTGTTTTATCCATCAAGAGTAACGAGTAGGTAGTTATTGAACATTTTGTTCATGTTTTATATTAATTCCCTCTACGTAATAAAATCAATATAATAATTGATTTCTTGATCTTTCGATATAAATAATTAAAAATATACTATTTTTAAAATTTTGTTATGTTAGTTATTACGATAAAATTTATATGTTTGAGAATTACTTAGCAATGACATAAAATTGTTTACAAAACTATCGCTACCACTTTAAGGCTCTTTAAAATTGATCATTAGTGTATGAGTAAATTAGCGTACAAAATCTATAACTCTACATAATTACTGGGTAGTGAAACCGTCATGTTAGTGGTTTTGTAACTACACATACAACTTGAAATTTTAATATAAAGATTTTAGTTGTCTAATTTTTCTTATTTTTTAACTAATAAACTGGTACATAAAATTAATGTTATTATTACATGGATCCTTGGATTCGATGTTATCTTGTGTTTTCAATTATATTTAACTAATAATAAATTATACTTAAATCATTTACATATGTATAGACACAATCTATTATATGTTAGGATCTTTTATTTATATGATCTAATTTGGGTATAGTTAAATTGACGTCATCATTATTTAATTTTTAATAAATTTAGTTTACAATTCCAAAGATTCAAATATATAACTAGCTAATAAAAATGTCTTTTAAGCATTTGATATTATATCAACAATAATATTATAGTTATGTCTTTACAATATCGAAAGAGAGTTTTTTTATAAGAAATACATTAATTTTATAATAATAAAAAAATTTTAAGGTGTAATATAATTTTATATTTTTATAAAATATATATAAAAGTAATAAATATAAATTTTTTATTTATGTGTCCCTTCAATAATCAAACAAGCCCTAAGCTTCCCTCCTTCATCCTTTATTGTTTTCTTCTCGGAGTCTCGGTTGCTGGCTTTCTTCCTTATTCAATGCTTCGTTGTTTCAGAGGTGCAGCAATGGCAGCCTATACTCTGCTTCGTCGCTCCGCCACATCTGAAACCCCTTCGTCTATGTTTCTTCATATTAGCAGAGGCTACTTCACCTCTCTCTCGACTACCATCACCACTAAAACGTTGCCAACACCCCATTTTCAAGGTACTTTTATTACGTAAATTTTCTCACAAGTGCAAAACATGTGCCAGCTCGATCACTCGTTCCCCTCAGAGGTCATATTTTGATTACTATATTTAACTCAGCATGGTTTGTTGGTTGGAATTTATGTGGGCTTCTTTTATATTCGAGTAAAAGTGAAAATAAATGAATATATTGACCATAAGATGTGAGAATTTGAATTCCGATATGATTTTGTAGTCCCAATTGGTTGTAAAGGGGATGCTTGATAAACTACTGTTAGTGTCAGATGTCTATTTGGAGTCTGTTTTTGCAATTGATTCGTTACATGATCTATCTGCGTGGTAAAAAGAATATTGATGACAACACGGAATAAATCGCTTCTCAAACTTGCCTTTTAGGTAACAAACAAACTACAAATTAAACACTTGTATTTTAGTTTTTTTCCCAAGAATGGACGAAAAAGGCAAGTTTCTACGGCGACATTTAGGTTTCAACAATTTGTCTACAGTTGTCTATAGCGTCTTTTTGGTGTTATCACTCAGGTTGCAAAGAAAGAATGTCAATGATTCAGGAAAATTTGGAACTTTATGTATATGTAACAAAGACATGCCTATTTTAAATTTTCATCAAATAGTTTGTTCTAGAGTATCACTGACTAGCAATCTCTAGTTGCTGTGAAAAGGGAATCATCATTAGAGCTTTGGGCTTTGGTGATTTCTCGTGACTTTTAACCAAATAAGAAGTTCCCAACTTCCAATCTCATATGAACCATACTTTGTTTATTAACATGGGATTTGGGAAGCAAATAGATATAAACAAAGGTATGGGCATCGTGAAAAATACCATAAAAGTAAATGTACGAGTAGCAATATGTCATAAAACTAAAGATTTCTTGCATTCATCGGCACGTCTCTTCTGCAGCAAGATCATTGGCAAGTGATGCCAACTCTTGTTCCCTTTTCGATAAGATGATTGTGGGGAATCATAGGAAGTATTACATGTTGGGTGGCAAGGGAGGTGTTGGAAAGACAAGTTGTGCCGCATCCCTTGCTGTAAAATTTGCAAATCACGGACATCCCACCATTGTAGTTTCATAGGATTATACATAACCCTGTGTGGGGAAATGCATTTGATTTACTGCAAGATATATGGATATTAGGATTTGACTGGCGGGACACTGGTTCCCATTCAAGGATTGGATTCACCATTATTTGGGCTTGAGGTACTACCAACACCTAGAGAATGAACCCTTTTTTTAGTAAGAATATGATACCCATTGTATAATACTAATCAATAGGTTTACGAGTTCTTGGTAGATTAATCCGGAAAAAACTAAGGAAGAATTCCGTGATGCATCAAAAAACAATGGTCACATGAAAGATATAATAGATAGCATGGGCCTTGGAATGGTAGCTGAGCAGGTGAGATCATCCGTTCTTGCATGTTTCGTTGGAAAGTCGGAGCTTCTTTTGATAAGTATGTTGTGCTTTGTTGACTTTTGTAGTTGGGAGAACTGAAACTGGCAGAACTTTTGGATACACCTCCTCCGGGTCTAGATGAAGCTATTGCTATATCGAAAGTAGGCACTTCCAGATCTTTCTGTAATGATTATAAGAAAACACGGGCTCCTAACATGTGTTTCTTTGACATACTCGATAATATCATATGACACCAACCAACAAAGTTTTGTTGCAGGTAATGCAGTTTGTTGATTCACCAGAATATAGTATGTTTACAAGGATAGTATTTGACACAGCACCTACGGTAAGCAACAGTGTCAAATTCAATAAAATTTAAGAAATAGTAGTCGCTTATGTCGTCTAAACACCTGATTCTTGCAGGGTCATACACTTAGGCTTTTGTCTTTACCAGACTTCATGGATGCATCGATAGGCAAAATAATGAAGGTATGCTGTTCACCTTCTTCTCCATAAACCCTATCCTAATCCAACTGACAGTCGCTACAAATTCTGCATTTTGTTTTGTATTTTGGATTTTTTACATTCACCTTGTTACTAATCAGCTGAAAAAGAAGATTGCTTCAGCAACATCCACCGTTAAATCTGTATTTGGGAAAGAGCAGCCACCACTTGTGGAAGGCACTGTAAGCATTATATATATATATATATATATATATATATATATAGTGAAAAGTTCATTTGAGAACCGTTTTTATTGCGAGAACCGCGAGAACCAATCCTAGCCGTCCAATTCCCCCTCCTTCTATTGGATTGCTCACCCATGAATTCCTTACATACACCCTGCCACACACAATCCCCCCACGTTCATCATCCATCAATTCCATTATCCAAAATGAACGGCTAAGATTGGTTCTCGCGGTTCTCGCAATAAAAACGGTTCTCAAATGAACCTTCCCCTATATATATATATATATATATATATAGGCAAAAGTTCAAACGAGAACTGTTTTTCGTACGAGAACCGCGAGAACCAATCTTAGCCGTCCAATTCCCCCTCCTTCAATTGGATTGACCACCCATGAATTCCTTACATGCACCCTGCCACACTCAACCCCCCCCCCCACCCCCACGCTCTTCATCCATGACTTCCATTATCTAAAATGAACGGCCAAAATTAGTTTTCGCAGTTCTTGTACAAAAAACAATTCTCGTTTGAACCCTCCCCTATATATATATAGGCAAAAGTTCAAACGAGAACTGTTTTTCGTACGAGAACCGCGAGAACCAATCTTAGCCGTCCAATTCCCTCTCCTTCAATTGGATTGCCCACCCATGAATTCCTTACATGTACCCTGCCACACTCAATTCCCCCACGCTCTTCATCCATGAATTCCGTTATCCAAAATGAACGGCCAAGATTGGTTCTCGCAGTTCTCGTACGAAAAACAGTTCTCGTTTGAACCCTCCTCTATATATATATATATATATATATATATGTTACACTTTTGGTCACTCTAAACCCTGAACTGCATATCCTAGTGCAAAAACAACATTAGTTAACCACTATTTGTTAATTTTTGTAGACTGATAAGCTAGAGCAATTAAGGGAAAGAATGGCGAAAGTTAGAGATCTTTTTCGTGACTCAGAGACTACAGAATTTGTCATTGTGACTATCCCTACGGTAATCAGTGTATCAGTATATTGACTGTTGATATTTATAAAATAGAAAAAAAAATCAGCTTGCTAGAAGAGTAGAAGGTGACCGTTCCTTTTTACACTTCTATAACACAAGGGATTAAATTTTATAATAAAACTGTGATGGTAGGTAATGGCAGTTAAGGAATCATCACGTCTACATGCGTCTTTGAAGAAAGAGAATGTACCGGTGCAAAGCCTTATTGTTAATCAAATCTTACCTCCATCTGCAACAGACTGCAGATTTTGCTCAATGAGAAGAAAGGTAATGCAGTAGCTATAACTGACCACTTGATTAAATATCGTGCAATTCTTTGTATAGATAGTTAGTAGTTTGGTATGAATAATGGGTTTATGAAGTTTGTATGTTGCAGGATCAAGTGCGAGCCCTAAATATGATTCGAAACGACCCAGAATTGGGTAGTTTAGGTCTAGTTGAAGCACCCTTAGTTGATGTGGAGATAAGAGGAATTCCAGCTCTCCAGTTCATGGGGGAAACGGTCTGGAAGTGATACAAGCCTGCATCTTTGCGAGTCTGCAGATCGACATCATATATTAGCCGTGATTGCTAGTGCTTACAGTTTTTGCCTTTTAATTATTTAGTTAGGCTAAAACTAGGAGCTGCTGATAGCTTTCTCTTGGATAGGACTAAGGATGTTGGGTCTGGAAGTGATAATCCTGATAATCAGGATAGATAATGAGTTATAATAAAAATGAAGTGAAGTAGTGATTAGCTAGCTGTAGTAAAATGGGTTGTAGCATATCTTAGTTGGATAAGAGTAACATTTTTGAATTTTTATTTTTAATTACGATGAATATAAACTTTTATGGCAATAAAATACTCGACAGGTCGTTCTTAAGGATTTAAATGACAATAATAATTACAACATTAGTGTCAAAAATTAAATTCACTATAACTTGTCTTAAAGAAATGTCTGGGTTGGTGTAATATTGCAAAATCAAATTCACTATAATAAACAAAATTATTGTAGAAAACATATTCAACTCCATTTCGTGTAAATACGATAAAATATAGATAGAGGTATAAATACAAGTTTATAAGCATTAATGTAGGTTCATGGTATCAAGTATCAATCAACAAATAACGAAGCAATCAACACAATGATCAAACTCTCAATGTATGTATATTACGTACATGAAGAACGAGAGCACATATGCGGCTTAATATGACTGCTTAATTAGATTAGGGTTAATTACATAGTTTATATACCCAAAAGGTATTTATTAAATAAACCCTATACTTCTAGGAAATGCAACTAGAAGCAAAACTTAATTAAAATGATAAAATGAACATAAATAGGAACTAACAATCTCTCCCTTTGTGTTCATTGTACAAATAAAGCATAATAACGAAAAAATGTTCTTCGCTGGAGCAGTTGATCTTGAGAAAAACACAGAAATATTATTGAGGGAATCCTCGGTTTCGGTATCCTAGAAATTATTCATCAAACAAAAAAAATATACTCCCCCTCGAATGTAGCTCTTGATCTTCAACAATGACTTGAAACCTTTTCGGTACCTTACTCTCCCTTAATCTTTCGAACAAATATCTTTTTATGAAAGACAAGTGGTGAAAAGTGATGTGGTTTTATGCAAATTTTCTCTTTAGAATGTCTTAAGAGATGTTTGACGCAACGAACCACAAATGGATATTTAAGCTCAGGTAAAGTGGGAAGACGTCCATTCGTGTTAGCATTCGAAAATGGTCTTGTTTGACAAAGACGCACAAATGGGCGAGTAACGTTATGATTCATGAAGTTTTGAGCCTTGTTCATATCACATCGAGCAACACAATTCTTGTAAGCATGATGAGTAACACGAGAAACATAGTCATAATGGTTTTGAGGAAGACGACGTTGTTTTATTACTTCAGAATTATCTTAACTTTCATTCCAAAGCTTTCTTCGAAGATTGACCCTTTCTATGAATTTTTCATGTGTAAGACTTGAATGTAGTATGATTGTCCTTAGAATGAGTGGTTTTTAGATGCACAACACTTTTTGATGATTCACCTGCATGGACTGTTACATGAACCATCTTGATTTTTTTACCTTCGGAAGAATTACACTTTTGAACTTCTTCAGAATCAGAAGAAATCTTGACTTTTTCTTCTACACAATTATGTAAATCTTGTTCCAATTTCTAAATTTTAAGCATAAACTGATTTCTTTCCGTCTCAAATTCATGTTTTCTGAATATGACTTGTTCTTAATATCCAACAATTGTTGCTCAAGATTTTTTATCTTGACACCTTCTTCAATCTCAAATTCGTGATACTTGTTTTCTGACATATGAAGCTTTTCAATCAAATCAGAAAGTTGTAGAGTAAGTTTGGCATTTTCTTGTTCTAAATCATCTGCTCTCTTTTTCTGTTTGTTGGCACAATCTACCCAAAGAAAAAGGTTTTGTTTCTCCTTCTTTAATTTGATAATTTCTTCTTCTTTGTCTTGAAGCATGGTTGATATGCTGAAACCAAACATGAGTGATACTTGAGAATAGATCTTTTAGCGGAAATTAAAGGTGAAGATTTAAAATTTTGAGGTTTTCAATCAAAAATTTGAGTTGAAAAGTTTTCAATTGATGGGTTTTCAATTGAAGTTTTGAGGTGAAAAGTTTTCAATTGATGGTTTTTCAATTGAAGTTTTGAGGTGAAAGTTTTCAATTGATTGGTTTTCAATTGAAGTTGTGAAAAGTTTTCAATTGCTGGATTTTCAATTGAAATTTTGAGGTGAAAAGTTTTCAATTGATGGGTTTTCAATTGAAATTTTGAGGTGAAAAGTTTTCAATTGATGTTTTCAATTGAACAAGTTTTCAATTCGTTGGGTTTTCAAATGAAGCAACAACCTGTGGTTTTCAATTGCAGAATGCCACTGTAGTTTTCAATTGCCACTGAAGTTTTCAATTGCTCCTGTAGTTTTCAATTGATATGTCTCTCTAACCTGTCGATCTCAATTTCCTATCAAAGCCCAAAATTTTCAAACAATTTCTCTAGTGTATTGATTCTAGAAGCCACGAAAACAATCCACAATTGTTTTCAATTAACAATTTCAAATCAAACACTTCCAAATCTTTGAATATCCACAAAGAACAGGAAGGAACGTAACTCACGTTGAGCAACAAAAAAAATCCTTCTGTTTCAAAAACCTTTCGATGTTAATGATGTTTTATACCAATATGCTCGAAATCAATCAACACACATGAATTGATCCTCAATTTTAGATAACAAACACTATCTCACGATGAATTTTGTGAGACACAGAAAGCCACAAAAAACAAAACCTAAACCCAGTATTCGAACAAAACAAACACAGAATGATCAAATCAATTCACCTTTGATCCACTCCATGCTCTGATACCAATTGTAGGTCCACGGTATCAAGTATCAATCAACAAATAACGAAGCAATCAACACAATGATCAAACTCTCAATGTAAGTATATTACGTACGTGAAGAACGAGAGCACATATACGGCTTAATATGACTGCTTAATTAGATTGGGGTTAATTACATAGTTTATATACCCAAAAGGTATTTACTAAATAAACCCTATACTTCTAGGAAATGCAACTAGAAGCAAAACTTAATTAAAATGATAAAATGAACACAACTAGGAACTAACAACTAAATTATTAAGCAATTCATTATGTGTTATGACTGTTCTCTGGTGTCTCATGTACGGTACATACATTCATACTAGGGTTCATAATTATTGTAATAATTGTTTCGTTTATTGATTAATATTTGATATCAAATTCAAGTCAATCAAATGGTTGTTGATGATTTAGAAGGTTGATCTGATAATCGTCCATGGTAGAGGAACGATTTAAAAGGTTGACTATGGTCGAGGTTTGCTACATTTGTTGTTGATGGTTGAGGTTTGTTACAATAGTCACAAAGGTTGATGTTTGCTACCAATGGTCAATTGATTTGTGAAAAAAAAGGAACAAATGGTCGAAGAGAAAATAGCTTATAAGCTCTTTCTATCTTCTTGTAAAATAAACCTTATGTTTAAAAAAAAAAGTTTGCTCAACTGCATACATATATATATATAGGGGAGAGTTCATTTGAGAACTGTTTTTATTGCGAGAACCAATTTTAGCCGTTCATTTTGGATAATGGAATTCATGGATGAAGAGCGTGGGGAATTGGATGTGGCAAGGTGCATGTAAGGAATTCATGGGTGGGCAATCCAATTGAAGGAGGGGGAATTGGACGACTAAGATTGGTTTTCACGGTTCTCGCAATAAAAACGGTTCTCAAATGAACTTTTCACTAATCTTAACCGTTTTTATTGCGAGAACCGTGAGAACCAATCTTAGCCGTCCAATTCCCCTCATTCAATTGGATTGCCCACCCATAAATTCCTTACATGCACCTTGCCACATCCAATTCCCCACGCTCTTCATCCATGAATTCCATTATCCAAAATAAACGACTAAGATTGGTTTTCGCGGTTCTATATATATATATATATATATATATATATATATATATATATATATATATATATATATATATAAGCATAAAAAAGTAGTTATCTCTAAATAAACAAACGACGCTTAGAATGCAAAAATTAAACTAATATTTCGTGACCCAAAAGGTGTTTAAAAAGAAATAACATTTGTTGAGAAAATGGGAGGAAAAACTAGTACTGTTGCAAAAGCGACCGGGTGAGTATTCCACTCTCGAACAGCCAAATACAACAGTGAACTCTGTACATATTTAGATGATTCCGCTTTTGAAGGGCCACTTTTCCCTTATTCGATCTGCAATAAAATATCCGCCTCAGCTGCACTCCTGAGCACCAATCCCTGCCAATGCATCCAATCCAAAAGCCAATCGCGCTTATTTTATGTGGATCAGCCTTTTAATCTCTTCACTCTTTTCGTTGGAATCTGATTTTCTGAGATTCGCACCAGGTAATCGCTGCAATGCCACTCATATTGTTATTTGTTTGATTCCTTTTGTTTTCAAATCGAATTATCTAAGTTCACGTGTGCTAGATTGCACCTAAAGGCCCTTATCGTCTTATCGTTATTGTTTTTCAATTGAATTAGTTTCTCCATATGCTCCAATCTGTATTCAAGACCTTGTTGGACTGGCTTAGTTTTATCTGCTTTAATTTCGATGAAATAGGTTTTTCAATTACAATGTTGTATTAAATATAGGAGGAAAGGGACTAAAGGAGGGAAGGGCACCTAATCAAGTAGTTTTTGAAGTTCATGAGATTCCGACTTTGTTATCATTTCTGCAAAAATCAACTTGTTTGACTATTAAGAATCAGATAAGTGAATGCATACGCATTGATTTCTTGGTTTAATTTCTGTCGTGGTGGTGTTATGTTTATCGTTTCTATGGTGACTAGCTGACAACCATTTCCGCTAGCTATCGCCGTATAAACTTTTTACCTGGTCCCATCAATACTATGATCATACGACCCCACTAAAATAATCTCGTAATTCAAAAGTCACGGTTCATGCATGATAAGAATGATAGTGCTTCCATGATCCTGATGGTTATCTGCACGCCTAATTCCTAACCATGGCTGTTGTCATGATTTATAAGATGTAAAGTTGGATCTCAAATTCAGTTAAGATATATATACATTTCTATTTTGGTACTGACTCAAATATTCTCTATTCATAGCCAATCTAACAAAGTCCACATACCTATTGATGTTGATATACACCCTGTCTCGTTCTTAATAACTTTGATATGTGCATGTAGCTTGATGTGGCTTAAGATTTAGACTTTTACCTTCCTTGTGTAACCATAGGCACATGTAGTTATGTTTATCTTCAGCAATTGGCAAATTCTCATGCTTTGCTTCGTTACCATCCCTTAGTTTTATATTCAGGTTATAAGGTATTATAATAGTGACTTCTGGCAAAGAAAGTGGATCTATTGTTTAAATAAACACCGAAAACTTAGTTGCCAAAGGAGCCACATAATAAGTCCATTATCATAATCCTTTAAGGGACCACTAGCATAAAATTATGTGGCTTTCTCTGAACAATGGTATCTACTCTCTTTTCAGCCTCATATTTTGACAATATTATTAATCTTTGCAGCTGCAAGAATATGAATTAAACTATTGCAATTCATACGTTAGCAAAATGTTTTCATATGGTCAAGATCCTGATGTTGTTCGGTGGGGTCTCCAGCTCTTTGATGGCGGGCCATTCACTGACAACAGCTATTCTATTTCTGGCTATGGTCCACAAAATTATGCAGATTGTTATCATGATCAGTATTCTAGGGAGGCCAGTTATGACACGGAATGCATCAACGCAGAAAATGACAAACACCATATTCTTTCCGTCTCAGAGGACGCATCCCCATTTTCAGTTGCAGAAGTATCTGCACCTTCTTGTGAAGTAACTGATCATTCACAAACATCTTTTTATTTAGAAGATTCACTTCACCAATCTATGGCAAACTACAGTCTTGGTAACGGTAAAAAACCGCTCTAGTTTGATCAGTTTTTATCATCTATGTTCTTTTCTAGTCTAATGATGTTTATATGTTTTATAGGAGATGATGAGAATACAACTGTCATGCCACCTTCTAGTTCATTTGACAGTCCTACAAGGCAGTTGAACTATGGTGAGGAGTGGTCCTACTCATTGGCGTTGACTGATGAGTATGCTCTCGATGATGAAGTTGGCAAGAGGTTGAATCAGATGGCTTCTGTACCTGTATGTGGTACCTTGGAGTATTATAATTCACCCCACTATTTGGAAATCCCTAATAAAATTGTTGGCAGATATAAGAATGCGTATATCACTGACTAGATCACACAATTGTAGCTGTAGCCTTGTTTGCTTTGTCACTATCCTTATCATGATAAGAGTTGCTAGGATGACCTAATCAGTTTTACGTGCATTTTGTCTTTGATTTTCAAGCCTCCCAAAGCCACAAACAGCTAAACTGCATGTTTTTACATATAAACCAAAAACGAATTATATCCCACATCGTTGGAGAATAATAATGGAAAATAAATGGACATCTTAGATATTCCTCTATTGTCTTGTATTTAGTGATCTCACTTTATTTAAGCAACTTATTCTATGCTTTGGTGTCTACAAATAAAGCTACTTAATTGTATGCTATGTAGCATAATACATCAAGTCAAATAGCTATTTTGTTGCATAGCTACCAAATAGTTTTTTATCAGTTAAATAAATTAAAAATAAATGATTCTGGAATTCTGTAGCATGTTCCCAGAGTCAATGGTGAAATACCTTCTCTAGATGAGGCAACTTTAGATCATCAGAGGCTACTCGACAGGTATTGGGTAATATCATAATAATTCATAATAGTTTCTCCTAATAACTTATCATCTATTAGTAACATGATGGTTAAATACATCTTCCTTCTACAGGCTGCAGTTGTATCAATTAGTAGAGTCTAAAGTTCAGGGGGATGGAAATTGCCAGGTGAAAACTCTTAATCAACATGCCGATGACCATTTATTTTGACCTGAACCATAATAAGAAGTCTTTGGTTGTAATTGCTCAATATGAAGTCTGAACAAAATCGTATTTCATTTGTTAGTTTCGAGCTCTGTCAGATCAAGTTTACCGTACAACTGAGCACCATAAGTTTGTGAGACAGCAGATTGTAAATCAGGTGGGTGTAGGCATTTGATTATTTCCATCATGACGCACTATCCATATTCCCGTTTTTAGTATTGATTCTCTTTTCCAAAGCTAAAATTACATGCAGAGATATACGAGGGATACGTACCCATGGTTTACAGTGATTACTTGAAGAATATGGCCAAGTATTTTGTTGCTTCCTTTCTTTTATTCTGGTTACAATTTTTCCCTAGTAATCATCTTACCTTGTGTTTCTGATCTATGTGGATTTGAATTAGGGTCGGTGAATGGGGTGATCATGTCACATTGCAGGCTGCTGCTGATTTGGTATGAAAATGCATGCTAACTGTATTTCTTTCAAAGCAATCTACATTATTTTGCACAGTATGTGATTGTTGCAGCTACTTAATCACGTTTACATTCTTAATCTAAGCATGAAATGCAGTCTAATGCATTATGATTTTATGGTGCAGTATGGCATCAAAATCTTGGTAATCACATCCTTCAAGGACACCTGTTATATTGAGATTGTTCCTAGTGTTCAAAGGTCAAATCGAGGTATTATCTTTGTCTGTACTCCACATACAATACATAACCATAGCGATTCATATAATCATTAGTTTTAACAAAATTCTATAGAAATCTGACCTCAGTGGATTCTATTGTCAATGGATTATGTTTGGTTAATCACAATGTTGCTATGTTTTACTTGTGCTAACTTTGTTGCAGTAATTTTCTTAAGCTTTTGGGCAGAGGTTCACTACAATTCAATATATCCTGTGGAAGGTAAAGATCGGACTTTTAAACTTCCTATGACATCCCTATTGAACGATTGTAAATAGTAACAGCCTGGTGTAGCTAGCTCTAAAACTCTAATTCTCTGTCAATATGGCTGTCTATTATAATCAGAATCTAGTATGTTTCTTTTTGCGCCAAAATGAATGCAAAGTAAATGCAATCCTTTTGTTTTTGGCAAACATCTTAATCCCATAACAAATTCTTCCGGTAGTAACTATCATAGACTATTGATTTCTCAAGTATTTTTAACAAGATTCAGTGATTCACTGAAGAGGAGTAGTCAAACTATATGAGTTGACTTATGGAAGATACTAATGACCTGATCATATTAGATGCAATGGTTAAGGCCTGGATGGTGTTTGGGATTGCTTATCTAAGTGCTTATTGGGTTGCTATGGAGCAGATAGACACTCAAACACTCTCTAGAAAACTGCTCATCTGTTTCTAGTTAGATGGAACACTTTATAAGCATCATCTCAAACACCCCCTTATCCACGTTAGGGTCATTTAGGCCATTTATAGTTCCTTTCTCATATTATCTACTTGATATAAATATATTTTTACCAAGATCAAATGTATAAGGGGATGTTAGTTTCTAATCTTGTACATGATTTATATTCAGATGGACACCATGAAGCACTGATGTCAAAAGATGAGGATTTGAGTGGCTGTTGTTAGTCTCTTCCTGCTTATTATATCATTAAACATGCAACATTGTTTGTGCTCAATTTTTACTGGGTTATGTTGCATAAAATAAGCCATACAACAACATATTGCGTCTTTCTGAAGAGATGATGATGAACAATTTCATTTTATGATATTCTGTTTAACCTAAGATGCTTCTTATTTTGGGTAAACTTGTAAGCTGAATTCATCAGGAGTTGGTCTATAGAATGTTTTACTGCGATTTCTTAAGTCCCTAAAAAACCTTATTTATATAACTTGTGCCGGTATCACTTATCATCCCGTGTTACAAGAATTGATGATTGTGCTACAGTGTAGTTGGTCAACGCTATGTCTCCGTCTTCTATAACTCAGTTTGACTCCGTCTTTTTAGTTTTTATCTCATTTATCTTTCTTCTTTCCTTTTTCTTAATTATTATTTAATTAATAATATATAACATATCAGATATTTCTTTCTTCTTTTTGAATTATAGCATCGGTCTTTTACGAGATATATTTTTAACAGTTTTATAATAGTTTTAGAATAAGAAAGTTAGATTTTAAGTATTAACCTTTTAATTTGTTTCAGAGCTTATTTATTTCATAAAGCAATGTAAACTTGAAATATTTTTATGTCACTTAATATTTTACTTTTGAACTTGGATAAATTATTATCTAATACCTCCCCTCCTCTCTCTCTCTCATAATCTAAAATAATATGATATATGCTTCTAGCAATACTTATCTTAAGTCTTTTCATTCTCACAATTTAAGTAAGGGTTATTATAGTCATTCTATCTTTTACTTATTTAAGTGTTTGTAAGTATAGAAAAACTTATCATAGGTGCTTTTAGCTGCATACACCATTTTCTCATAAACTAAAAACATGTATACAATAAATTTTAAAATATTTTAACGTAATGTAAGTATACTAGATTAAATGCATGTGTGATACATGAATTGGTTTAAAATAAAAATATTAAAAAATATAAAACATGATTGTATTTATTGTACAAATAATTATAAAATATTTTAAAATGATAAACTAAGAATTTGTTAAAGTGTTATTTTGAATTGTTATATAGGACAAATATGATATTTGTATATAAAGGTAGACATACGATAGTTTAAGATTTTAGAAGCGTATATATGACATTTTCTCTAATAGTTTTGATTTAAATTAAAGTTAAAAGCGAATACAATTTTAATCATAAAAAGTCTAAATTAAATTAAATTTTTTATCAAATTGAAATAAGTATTGCTTTAATTAACAATTAATGATAGCTTTTGTTCTTTATATTTAAACATATTTAATACGTTTTTGTTCTTTATATTTAAACATATTTAATACGTTATTGTATTTCATCAAGTTTATTTATAAATATATTTATTAGGAAAGTATAAAACACACACACATATATAGAGGATGGTTTAAACGAGAATTGTTTTTCGTACGAGAACCAATCTTGGCACTTGATTAAAATTAATCAATGTTAATAATTTTGACGGCTAATGATTGACTCATTAATGGCTCATTTGTAACGCCCCAAATTTTCAAAAGTAAAACAATATTAAATAAAACTCATTTATAAAATACACCTTCAGTTTAAAACATACGCGGAAGCATTTTTAATACAAAACCAGGTACTGCCAAAAGATATATATACGAGTACATGCTTAGTGTACTTCGAAAGTCAAATATTTACAGAACTGGGCGTTAAGTTGTTTCAAAAGAGTAATCAAAAGCAGTCAAACAGGAGCCTTGCCCTTATCTTTGCCGCGTCCTGCAAAAGTTTTAAAAACAGTATCTGGTAAGCTACGAGAGCTTAGTGAGTATTCTAAACTAAACATCATATAAACACACGTATAGAATCATATACAGATAGTACACGTATGTCAAATAATAAATGCTAGCCACTGGTTCTAGACCTAGGGCAACCACCTTTGTAACAGTACCGTATCACCTTTGAACCTTACTGCACATAGCAGTTCGGTTTATATACACATATAAATAACATTACATGTCTGTAATCTGATATAATAGCATACATGCTGCAGATATGAAGTGAAGTCTAGAAGACTCACCTTATGTTTACTTATGATATGATATGATCCACAATTGAGTATGATTCAGATATTAGGTCCACAATTAGCCTCTACAATGTAATATTGATAGTATAAACATTAATTTATATGCTAGAGGACCAAACTGAACTGAACAGGGCTAAGGCACGCCCGTACCTTTCAAAGGCACGCCCGTGCCTGCAACCTAGGCACGGTTTAAACTCTCCTCTGGCATGGGCGTACCTATCCTGCAGTCACGCCCGTGCCTTGCTAAGGTACGCCCGTGCCTATGCCTGAAAGCACGGGGTTACCTGATGAACTAGGGTTTGCCACGGGGTGAAAGGCACGCCCGTACCCTCCTTGGGTAAGCCCGTGCCCTCCCCTGGTCTGCACAGTTCTGACCGACAGAAACTGTATTTCCGGCCAAAATCAATAAAACTCAATTCTAAACATTCAATAAACAGATATAGGGTGTTTTCCTACACCCATAACACCTATATAACATATCAAACTATAAATTAACAAGATTTGATCCTTGTGATCAATCTTTGACCCATAAGAAAGCTAAGAACACAACAACCAATTCAAGAACTTCATACCTCTAATATGTGAACTTGCTAGATGCTAATAAGATGATGATGTTGCTGTGTTTATGCCTCAAAATCGCCAGGAACAAGAATTATGTAGCTGTGTTTGTGGTAAAAGAAGTCCATGTTCAAGTTAATGCCATGTATATCTATAAGTTTAGGTTTATTGCACATATGGTCCCTGCACTATTTTAACTTATAAAATGACAATTTTGGCCCCTCTAGTTTTATAAACACATCTAATCTCATAAAGGCAACTTACAATAATATCTAACACTTTCTATTAAATAATAATTTAGAGATTTCGAAACTTGGGTGTTACATCATTAATAACACATATATGAGGGGTCTTTTAGGCAAATTAAGTCTCGCTAATTGACGATGGCTCATCCGTTTGCAATTCACTGTAGAGAAAAATATATAAATGACCAAAATACCCCTATTAATGAGTCATTAATGATATTACAAATAGTTCTCATACAAAAAATAGTTCTCGTTTGAACTTTTTCATATATATAACTTTTAACGCACTATAAGTTATTATAACTATATGTAATGGTTAAAATAAGTATTATAACATATAGCATTTATGAAACAAATCATAGCATTCTCTTAATAACAAAACTGAAAGATTCTAATGCGTTACAATTTAATACATTATAATTAACAGTTTAATCTAAATAAGTAATATCTTCTTAATATTTCATATCAGGTGATAAGTAACTGATTAAGTAAATTAGTAAATATGTTTATTTATTTAATTTTATATATGCTTTTAAGTAAAAGGTTAAATATGATTTATTAATCAAAGTTTCACTTACTTTTTGATTTAACCACTAAAGTTTTTTTAATGAGTTTTTCATAAAGTTTTGTTTGATGACCATTTTAATCTTTAAGTTTTGATTGATTTTCGCTTTTACCCATTGGTTTATCTTTAACCTGCTTAACAGGTTAATTAATATATTTCTTTTACTTTTTATTTTTTTATTAAAACTCTTTTTGAATGTTTGAAAATCAGGAATGATGAAGATGGAGATGATCAAATAAATCTAGACATATGCAGATGATGAACAAAACTAGAAATGTAAACAAGTCGAGTTTTTATCGAGTAATTCGAGCTCGAGTTCGAGTCCAAAAAACGTGCTCGAATTATTTAATGAGTTGAGCTCGAGCTTCTAAGAGCTCGGCTTGAGTACTTATCGAGCTTTTCGAGCCTTGTATAGTATATGTATATTTATATATGTAATATGTATATATGATGGACTAATATTAATATATATTAAAAATGAATATTTATCGAAACAAATCTACTTTATATACGTAATATTTATAATAAGTAATTATTAAATAATCATTAATTTCAGATTTTATCTATATTTTGAATAATTTGGTTTTTGAATTGAATTTTTTTATATTATTTCGAGCTTTTTGAGTTGAGCTCGAGCTTCAAATATGAAACTTGCCAAGCTATCGGGTCGAGCTCGAGCTTAACATGAAATTTTGAGCCGAGCTCGAGCTTGATTTGACTCGTTTACACCCCTACAAAACTAGTTGAAGACATACAACACTAGCAACACAAACCAACAAATCTAAGCAAACCACACAAATCGATTTAACAAATTCTTCAAACTGAAAACATCAAAATCATCACCACCACACAAATCGATTTTCATGTGAGAATCAAACCAAAATCATCAAAATCATCACCATTACCGCCATGGTGGGCGGAGGTTATGGAGGTGGCCGTCGTTCATTTTCAACCGAAATCATCAAAACCCTCACCTGAAAACCTTCAAACTCACTTGAATCTGGAATCATTTTCATCGAAAACTCTTTTAATTTCACACAAATCGTTGTGGTGGCGGAGGTTATGGTGGTGGTGGCCGCCGTTCGTCAAAATCATCTTTAAATATAAATCCCTCATCTGAAAACCCTTAACGCACCTGAATATGTTGAATTTGAAATCATTTTCATAAAACAACTTGCGGCTTCATCGGTTGAATATGTGTGCACCTTCATCGAAACTTCTATGCGTTTGTGACGGTGATAGCGACGGTGTGCGACGGCAACGGTGGTCGTATTCTTCATGTGGCGGTCATCTTCAAACCTCCCAAAACTCAAGTCACAGAGAGAAAGGAGACTTTGAGTTGGGATAGGGTTTTAAGGAGTGTTTAGTGAATCAAGTGTGTTTGGGAGGAGGTTTATGTGCGTTTTGGTGTGTTTGGGAGAGGATTTAGGAGTTGTTTGGATATAAATATCCGTTTAGTAGGTAAGAATGGTTAAAGTGAAAGGTAAACAAGACTTTATGGTTAAATAATTCAAAAAAAACTTTAATGATTAAACCGAAAAGTAAATAAAATTTTGATGATTAAACCATATTTGACCCTTAAGTAAAAGGGGTAACTAACGGGTTAACTAAACATGAAGTGAACTCCTTTGAAACTTTATAAAAACATTTTTTTTAAAGTTTCATTTAAAAAAATGAAGGGGAAAAAAATGGAGAGATCTAGAAAAAAAGCTTTAGGGTTATTACCCTTAAAATGGTCTTCTTTCGTCAAAAATTTTTTGCTTTTCGAGAGAAAAAAATAACCCCTTTCACTTTCTTTCTTAGTTGGACTTGGCTCGAGAAAGAGGTGTAAAATAGACAAAATCCAAAGCAATGTACAATCAATAATCCATCATGTAACGCTTGTTATTAATCATTGGTCTGGAAAATAGAAGAGAACATTAACTCTATTAATTTTTAACTTTTATATTTTTTTCAAAAAAAAGTATTTTACCTTTTATCATTTATTATGAAAACATAATAGCTAATAGATTTTGTTAGACTGGCCAACCTTCATCCAACCCTCAAATCGACCATTTCGGCTTCACTTTCTCCTCTTGGACTTGCATCAGCAGCAAGGTGAACGAACGCTCCGTTCTCAAGTTGTTTCCCTTCTCTTCCATTCCTTTCCATCTAAAAAATAACTTTATCCTAAAAAAAACTAGAGAAAAAAGAATGTCTTGCTTTGCCTTGGTGCGTGCCACCCATTGAATTAGAAAATAGAATAGCCAGAAGCCTAGGGATGTTTGTGATAGCTTATTATTTTATGAGATTATTACCTTATTACGTCGAGTAAAAATACTTAATTTTAATAAACAAGTAAAAACTTCTTTTTCTCTGGTCTTTCTTCCTTTTCCAACCGCTTCTCTATAGGCCGCCCTCCACCACCGCTACGGCTCCGTTTACCGCCGCTCACTTAGTTGCTACCACCATCGTCGCTACACTGCTGCCTTTCTCTCCCTCTACATCGTTGCGGCTCGCAGTTGCCGAAGACTCCACCGCCTGCACTTGCTCTGATATCAACCAGGTAAAATCTTTTCTACTCCTCTTCTCACTGATTAATTCCTCTGATGTAGCTAATATTATGTTAATGCTTGTAAAAATCATGATTAGGCATTTGAGTTCAACATCTTTTGATTAGGCATCAAATTTCTCACTGTAAAATCTTCTGATTAGGCGTTTGAGTTCAACATCAATTGATTAGGCATGTAAGTTCAACATCAATTGATTAGGCATGTAAGTTCAACATCTTATAATTAGGCATTTGAGTTTAACATCTTTTGATTAGGCATCAGGTTTCTGATAACATCTTTTGATCAAGCATCTCTTTCCCCAGCATTAATATTTCCTATCCCTTTTCCATTACCCATTTTGAACCAAGCACACCCTTAGTATTGCTTGATTTTTAATAACATTGCTTTATGGTTGATACATTCTTGACATTTCTTGATATTTGAATTTTGAAATTGAACCTTGTTTAGTATTTGAAGCTTAGAAATGAATATTTTTGATGTTTGAAATATGTAATGTAACTTTATTTGATACTTCAAGGGATATAGCGCCATTCGCTTTTTATTACATTACTGGATACATGTTCTACTATTTTTTTCAATATTGTGCGCCTTGCCTTAATGAAGCCCGCACCCACACTTCACGCTGTGTGCCTTGAGCCTTTTGACAACTTTGGCCTTTGTACTACTTTTCTACCCCAAATCATGTTCTATTAATCTATTATGTCCACCATCACACACCTAATCAAACTTTACAGTTTTTTTTCACCTCTTTTTCTAATTTCCAGTATTGTTGCAGCTAAATACAGGCTGGCATGGCAAATAGCAAGTATGAATATGTAAAATTGTTTGAAACTGAAGACGAGGTGATGTATCCAAACTTGATTGTAGTTCGAATTGATGGTCGCAATTTTGAAAGGTAGATCTACATCCGTAATATTTCCAAATTTCATTTGGTATTAGCAGATCCTATCACAAATGTGTTTTTGTTGGTTCTCTTTTTATAATTATAAATATAGGGAGATACTCTTATTTTCTTTTGATTTATGGATTAAGTTGGCGAGGCACAAGGTGAGAGTATGTGGTTAAGACTTATAGGCTCATGACCTGAATACTCAATGTCACTTTTACGTAATGCAACCAAACTACATGTATTAATGAAGTAGAAGCGTAAAACTTGTGTTGCACCCCTTTTGATGTAATTTATGAATCATGACTTAGGGGTCATTTGTGTTTCTGAAAAATGTCTTAATACATTTTAATCTGATTCAATAAGAGCCTAAGAGGTTTTAAGATGTAAAGGCTGTTTGTTTTTTCTTTTCATTAAGATCTGAAGATCTCTTAAAACCCCTTAATGAACTAGAGATAAAAATACCTCTTATTACCTCTTAACAGAATTCATGATTCATTCTCCTATAACAATCAGACTTATTCCTTCATCGGTTTACGCCAACATCTGCTCCTCCACTCCTCTACATACATGGCCTTCTCCTCCTCTCAGTCTCTGTCAGTCAACGCATGCCGCTGCACATCTCTTTCTTAAATATTTTGGTTTTAATTCATTGTATTATCATAGTTTTATATTTTTATTAAAATATTTTATTTTATAATTTGAGAAGTTTATAGTTTTTGTTAAAAATGTAACCGTTGAATTTAAAATATCATAAAACAAATAATTACAAACATTTAGATGTTCTAAAAAACAAGCAACAAAATATGAATGAACATTCAGACGTCAAAACCACCTCTTAATATCCTGACGTGACATTCAGATTGAGACCCGGAACCTCTTAACAAACAAACGACACCTTACAAAGCGATATATACCTAGTATAAGGTGGATAAACCTGTGCTATTTTGTTTGTTAAAGTTATTTAGATTCTAGGCCACCTTTAGTGTTGCTTATTAGAATTTATATAATGAACTTTTACTTTTTTAACGATCTAACAAATTTGCAGATTTTCTGAAGTTAACAAGTTTGGAAAACCGAATGACGAAAGTGCTTTAAATTTGATGAACTGTTGTGCAACCTTGGTGTTGGAGAAATACCCAGATATAATCTTTGCATACGGTTTTAGCGATGAGTACAGGTGAGACCATCAGTTTCCTTTTTTGTTAATCATTACATAAATAAAACTCTATATGAATTTTTATTTATAATTTACTGATGTGCTACGCAGTTTCATTTTCAAGAAGGAAACCAAATTTTATCAAAGGCGTGCCAGGTGATATATTATTACTAGAGATTGTAGTTTACAACTCCTATCATGTGTAATTTTACTTTTTAAATTACAACTTTACATGATGTATCACACGCAACTTAACTTCATGTAAATTTTTTTCTCATAATAGATGCGAGAAATCAATATCGACAAATCTGGATGCCTTTCTTTAGAACCTCCTTTGTAGTATGAATTGTTTATTATGAGATTCTTGAACAGTGGAGATTTTTTTCTTAATTTTGGTTTAACTGTGAAACTGACATTGCAGCAAGATGCTCTCTCTTGTTGTCTCCTTCTTTACATCGTTGTATGTGGCAAACTGGAGAAAGTTTTTTCCGCATGAGGCCATGAGATCAACTCCTTCATTCAAATCAAGAGTCATATGCTGCCCATCAATAGAGGTTCTTCAGGTATATCTTGCATGGAGACAAAGAGAATGTGAGTAGAATGCCAACTATATTATGCAACAAATATTTGAGTAGTTAATTATTTGATCCCATGTGTACATCTTCAAATAAGTTTCAGACCCCAAATGCTTTGCTTGTTTGATTGATCTTCAAGTTATGTGTATTGTAAACTTCTTGCAGGTCATAGCAGAAACCAGTACAATACTTGCTTTTGGATGTTGATTGAAAGTGGGAAATTAGAAAGAGAAGCGCACGAAATCTTGAAGGTGCGTATGATTAGCTTATTTACTGCTGCACCACCCTTCAATTTTATCATTTCACGTGCTTAATGAAATTTTATTCTTTATCAAGAGAAAGCCCATAGCTTAAAAAAAAGCTCCCAGTCTCAAGACTTCTTCGTTCACTTGATCTTGATAATCTATTTTCCCATGATGACCTATATCTGTTAGAGGAATTTTCACCGTTGATCCTTTATGTTTACGCACAATAACAAGTTTAGTCCTTTAATTTTTGAAAGTACATGGATGGTCCTTTTTTTGAAAAGTTGAACACTTTTGGTCCTTTAATTGGGCAGATGTTTATTTCATATGTTAACCACTCTCATGTGACCTGTACGGTGATATGATCAATATTCTAGAGATCTTTCAATTATAGTAGTTATTATGTTTTAACTAGAGATAATCTTTTATCTTAGGTAGGTAATCTTTTATGTTAGGAAAGAAGTTATTTATTTAGTATAAATAGAGGTTTAAGGGTATCATTGGGGGGAGGAAAGAGTTTAGAATTATTTTGATATTTTCTTTGTTTTAGAGAGCTCCTACCTCTCGAAAGTAGGTCAAGGAGAGACGGGTTCCTCTCGAAAGCACACCGACTATTGTATTCATTCTGATTTGTCATTATCAATATATCAATTTGGTTCGTATCAAATTAATGATATGATCAATATTCTAGAGATCTTTTAATGATAGTAGTTATTATATTTTAACTAGAGATAATCTTTTATCTTAGGTAGGTAATCTTTTATATTAGGAAGGAAGTTATTTATTTAGTATAAATAGAGTTTTAGGGGTATCATTTGGGGGAGGAGAGAGTTTAGAATTCTTTTGATATTTTCTTTGTTTTGGAGAGCTCTTACCTGTCGAAAGTAGGTCAAGGAGAGACGGGTGCCTCTCGAAACCACGCCGACTATTGTATTCGTTCAGATTTATCAATATATCAATTTGGTTCGTATCAAATTGGTATCAGAGCCGTTCTTCCTACCTGTGAGTTCCCACTTCACAAACCCCCACCATGACGTAAGTGACTTAGAAACAACCTTGGCACAACTCAAAATTGAAACAGCTTCCTATCACAACCAGATATCAACCCGACTCGATCAGTTGCAGGAAAATTGAAAAACACATGACTGAGACGGACAAGAGATTTGCTAAAATCCTGCAGCTCTTGAAAACCCTGTAGCCACCGCTGCTAGTCACTCAAACCCCCCAACTTCGCCCGCCGCCCATCCCACCCAACCACCACTAGCCGCTGCCGAGCCCACTCAACCGCTGCCGCCCATCACTCGGTCCTTCCAGCCACCGCCACCCACATTCCCGCTGACTCCACCGGTCCAGCCGTTACCCGGGTCGCATCCATCGGGATTTCCCAGGCTACGTTTTGATTTGCAAGGCTTCCCCATTCCAACCGGCCTTGCGAAGGGATCCAATGTTTTTCACTTTGGGCCTCGAGTGGAATTATACGGGCTTGAAATGGAACTGCAAAACGAGCATTATTTTTTGGTTGAACTGGATGAACGAGTTTCTATTGTTGTCGACAACCATATTTTTAATACTTGCATGGTTGAAGAGTTTTTGTCTTGGCCTCACTATTCTCAAGGAAAAGTTTGGAATCCCGGGATCACTTAGATGGAAATTTATGAAGTCACACCTTGAGGACAAGGTGTGTTTTGGGGCGAAAGTATATTATCAATATTCTAAAGACCTTTAATTATAGTAGTTATTATATTTTAACTAGAGATAATCTTTTATCTTAGGTAGGTAATCTTTTATCTTAGGAAAGAAGTTATTTATTTAGTATAAATAGAGGTTTAGGGGTATCATTTGGGGGAGGAGAGAGTTTAGAGTTATTTTGATATTTTGTTTGTTTTAGAGAGCTCCTACCTTTCGAAAGTAGGTCAAGGAGAGACGGGTTCCTCTCGAAAGCATGCCAACTATTGTATTTGTTCTGATTTATCAATATATCAATTTGGTTTGTATCACACGGCTGCACTTGAGGGCATTTTTGTCAATTTCACACTCTGTCAAATCGAAGGACCAAACCGTGTACATAGATAAAGGACTGAAGTTCCCAAAATCACATCTATTAACTCCGGCGAATAAACTTCTCTTTTCTGGCGACAAGTTCTCTTTTCCGGCGACTCCATTGTAGTGTTTTCTAACTGTCAATCAAGGTTCTCATCGAGAAAACTCGTTAAACTACCCATTTCAGTTTTCAAATCAATTTCTAAGAAATTCTCGTCTGTCTACCAACTACAGCTTGATCTTTCGATAAATAGGTTAATTTGCCTCTGAAAACCCTATCTCCAGCCTCCGATTTTGAATTTTAAAATACGAATCAGATTATCATCTGGCTTTGTATGTGGATTAAGTCTGAAGGTAATTGATCTTTGCAACTTGATTCATCGTTGATTGACCAGTTAACCCATCATCGTCTTCTGAAAAAGCCAAAGCTGGACGGAGGAGAGAGATAAAGGTGGTTGCTGGAGCTTGATGATACGGCAATACTTGAGGAAGCAGGATCAAATGTTGGCGGTGTTTCTTATGTAGTTGATGAATTGAGAGTGGGAGTTGTGTGCCGCGAGGAGAGAGAGAATGTTGTTTTGGCACCAGTGGCTAAATTGACGATGCCTATGGCAATGCATGTGACAGCGACAGTGATTTGTGTGGCTAGTAGAGAGAGAAGGGTGACGGTGTTTGGTTGGTTGTTTAGGAGAGCGGAGGTGTTTGGTTGAGTTGATTAGAAGTTATTGAGGAGAGAGTGCGTGTGAATTGGCAAAAAAATGACCTCATGTGTAGGTCACGTGAGGGTTACTAATGGAACAAACAAACGAGGGTTAATCAAAGGACCAAAACTATTCAACTATTTATAAAGAACCATTCATGTACTTTCGAGAACCCTAAAGAACTAAACCTGACATTGGGTGTAAACATAAAGGACCAATTGTAAAATTTACTCTATTTGTTATTAGTTTTGAAAAGATAGTACTTTGCTTTTATTTTGAAAGTTACTTGGCTAAGCAAGTCCATCTCAATTGGGTTTCTTCTATTTTTCATCTCCTTTTTGTGGGTCAAATACTCGGATGTGGTTCATAGAAATAAACAGATCAATATATTATATTCCAAACTTTGGCTTGTATATCAATATATGTAGCTTCTTATATTATGTATGGCTTATATATAGGGCACTCAAAAGAAAGAAAAAAACGAGATCCTATTCCAACAATTTGGTATCAACTACAAAAAACTCCCAAGCATGTATCGCCAGGGTTCTTGTGTTCTCAAGACAGAGGTTGTATATCATATTGAGTTTTGCATACTATTATTTTCATCTATTGCTTCCCTTATTACAGTTTCTTTTTCTATTTATTTGCTGGTTAAAAATTGAATATTTTTTAGATACTTCCTATTTGAGTCGAGTCCTAATAAAAATCTTTAGTGCTCATTTACACACGTCTGACAACTTCTCTAAAACCAAATTTAGTATTCCTTCAGGTTGATGAAACCTTAAAGATCGATGACCATAAAGCCCCTGAGAGAAGAACGCGGAAGATGGTCAAAACTGTTCATGTGGAAAATATAGCCTCAGGAAGTTTTTGGAATGATTATTCCTGTCTTTGCAATATGCTAGGTGTTTTTGAGCAGAATGTGAATAACATTAAACAGGAGTATCTGAAATTGTTTCAGTCTGAGAACAAGTTACTGCCATTTACTTGGATCGTCATAAGAATAGACGGCTCCCATTTCCATAGGTAAAAGTTATCTTTTATTTTAATGATGATATTGTATTAATACAGCAGATAATTTGATGTCATTTATCTGTTTAACACGTTTCATTTTAGTTTTTTATCTTTTAAACTTGTTATCAACCAAATGCAACCCGAGTTGACCTGTTTCCATATAAAAAAGTTGAAATTTTCAAATCAACTGGAAATTGAGCTTTTGCTACTTCACTTTTGTCTGTATACTTTCTTATTTTCTTTCACACTAGATTTTCTGAGGTTCAAGGATTTGAGAAGCCTAATGATGAGCAAGCTCTGAAACTTATGAACTCATGTGCAGTTGGTGTATTAGAGGAGTTCAGCGATATTGTATTTGCATATGGAGTGAGTGATGAATACAGGCAAGTTTTTAAAAATTAAATCATTTATTGATTGATCGTGTGACGTTGAAAGCAATGTGTAATTATTCTGGATATCTTCGATTTTCAGCTTTGTATTGAAGATAAATACTCAGCTCTATGAAAGATGTGCCAGGTATATCTTCCATTCTTAATGTTTATAGCATAGCGCCAAAGATTTCGTTAACATTTCAGTTGGATTTTATTATGTTGTTATTTGGGAGTAATTGCTCTATTAGGTTTCTTATTGGTGATCTATCTTAGTTACTACTTAGTAAGGTATCAATGTGGTTATGGACCTTATGGTTGTAATTATCCAAATAAAGTGAAATAATTTGTTATCAACAGCATTTTTTTCTATTGGTATTGTATTGATAATCATATGAAAATTATATTCAGCAGTGATTTATCTAGCGGTCTGCTGTTTTTTTAAACCTATCATTTTGGTCTTTGCAGTGAAATAGTATCTGCAATTGTCTCATTATTCTCTTCTACGTATGTTATAAAATGGGAAGAATTCTTCCCTAAAAAAGACTTGAATTATCCACCAAATTTTGATGGAAGGGCCGTCTGTTATCCATCATATGAGATTATTAGAGATTATCTAGCTTGGAGGCAAGTTGATTGTGAGTAAAATTTGCCCTCTTTCTTTCTTCTTTACTAAATCTGTAATTCAAATTATTATTTGATTATTATAACAAAAAAGACACTCACATTAAATTTTTTTTAGGTCATATTAACAATCAGTATAACACTTGCTTTTGGATGCTAGTCAAGTCTGGAAAAAGCACACGGGAAGCTCAAAGTCTCTTAAAGGTTGCAAAGTCTCTTGTAATTCCAGTATATTTTGTTTATAAAATCCTCTCTTAAAGCATATGATAAAAAGAGAAACATCCACCTGCATTCCTGTTTTGCCTTAACGGAACTTATATCCCATGATTTGGAATCATAAAAAGCAACTTATATCTTTCCAAACATCCAAGTCATTGCTTTCAGACACTAAACCAAGTTTCTTACATTTAAGTGCAACTGAAAATGCATTTGTGGCAAGTATTTGAGATATTATGGTGCAACTGTGCAAATTACTAAGGAAAATAATGCAAGGAGTTAGAGGTGATAGTGAACTATTCCAGTATATGGGAGGGGTTTTGTATGAAACAGAGTTTCTCCTGCGTCAATCTTTTGCATGCATGTGGATGCCACTTCTCTGCTGCTTCTGTCATCATTCTCCACCTTCTATAAATTTATTGGACTTATGAAGATTGTTTAGTTCTATGTTGGAATTTGACATGTTATTTCAATGGAGATAAATGGGTGTAGTTAAATTCATGGAGGAATCTATCGTCATTTAGACCAACATTGCATGAACAGCTCATTCAAATGGGTTGAAATCTCATTTCTTCAAGTGATATTCTCAAGTTTGTAGGTGTTAAGTTTTTGAGGTTGCAAGTTTATAGGACCAAGTAGGTGTGTATCCCTAGGAAGGGAATACTCATTAAGGAGATCTCTCCAGTAGATAGTCTGAAATCTTCTCAATCTCCTTAACCTTACTTACCAAATTATTATTTTATTTATTGAATCAGAATGCTTGTTATACAGGGTACTCAAACACAAGAAAAGAATCAGTTGCTCTCTCAGTTATTCAGTATTGATTACGATACGCTGCCCATCATATTCCGTAACGGCTCTTCTGTATTCTGGGACAAGGTCATCTCTCTCTCTCTCACACACACACACACACACACAGTCTCTCTGTGTGTGTCTCATGTTTGAGTCCTGCTTATCTTTTCAGAAAGAAAAAATATATTTCCTCCTACCAAATCTTCATGCTTTATCCTCCTACCCACTAAACAATGACATGTGGAATCTACTAATTCTCTTTTTTATCTCATCTCTTAATTTTGACCCATGTCTTCATCTAGAGAGTAGAGCATGGGTAGGAAGATTTAGTAGGAGAATATAAAACCTCTCTTTTAGAAAATGAATTTAGTACAATACGTTTCTCTAAACATACCTGATAATTTAAAAAATTCGTATAGTTGCGTATTTTATGTAGTGTTGCTTCTAGGCTTTAAACCACCTTACTTTTTGAAGTTGACTACTCGAGTGACTTTGACTAGAAACCTATAAAATGGTGACATGGCTGAATGACTTATTTAATGGTTTTCAGAAGTCGATCATTTATTGCACTGCCCTTTCATAGTTGTATGTAGACTCCAACCATGAGTCTTAAGCTTTTTGTATGTCCAGGAGACGATGTTGACGGATATTGGGGTCGTTGCAAAATCTCACAAGAAAGTAGTCGTGGAACACCCTAATATAATTGAAGATGGCTTCTGGGAAGCACACCCACATATACTTGAACTGACATCTCCGAGGTCCTAATCCGTTTATCTGATGTGATTTGTAGGGCCCAAGTAAACCAACAAAACGAATGCAATTTGGCTGGTTCTTTTTTGACGTTTTATTTCAACAGTTCTTTTATTCAAAAGAGTCGGAATTGAAAACCCATTTGCAATATACCATGCGTATATTTGTTCTTCTTAAGGCATTTGTTTCTCTAAGATATATTAGCAGTAGATGATGTTTTTGATTACCAATAGGTGTTTGGCTCAATGGTAGCAAAAAGCGTATATTATGTGTTTTCCAATCAAATGGTTTTAAGTCCTGCTACCTTTTATGAACCGCAGTGGAAACCTTGGAAATTAGTGTAATACCCAAACGGTGGTACCAATACCCTAGCTCGTTGCAATTGAAGTAATGACTATTTTACTAGTTTCTCTTTCGGTTGCCCCCTTTGCCCTTCCATTTGTTCACACCTTCCTTGTTGATACATTAGGACATCCTTAAATATAGTACCCATACGTTGTTCAGTCGTCTTAGACATCTGATGAAGCTTGACTTTACTTTTTTTTCTTCATATTATTCATGTTGTAATTGACTAAAAATTGCTTGTAGTTCTTACGCAATGACTTGAAAATCATATCCTTTGCCAGCTGAGGTAAGATGTCCAGGTGTTTCCATGCATGTGCCCTTTTATCTATATGATTATGGGATGTGGCCGAGGATCCCTCTACTTCATGCACGCATATTATGCCTTAGCGGCATTATACCACTTTGTGCTAAGAGCTTCAAGAACATGAAATGAAAAGGGAAGATCTTGCTATATTTAGAGAATACACAAACCTGCAAATCATCATGTGTTATGTTATTGTGTGAAAAATAAGCATCTTCACTGGAAATGAGAGAGAAAAGTGAAGGGCGGAGAAGAGTAACTAGAGAACAAAGGGAACGACTTTGATGGTGGGCAAGTTACTTCACAAGAAATAAAGGGAAATAGCGGGTTGGCAGGGGGAAGAAAAGTAAAGAACAAAAGTAATAAAGAGGTCTCACTAGAAAAATTATTTCATAAAAAAAACTAGCTGAAATACAGGTTTGTCCAGAAGATAAGTTAGGTTAGGGGAAATAATTCAAGAGTTAGACCGATAAGAATTTTGAAAAGATTAGTTCTTACTTTAAATCGTAGCCCTTGTTTACTAGCAAGGTTCGGATCAAGTTATTTTTCCTTTAGATTTGTAATCATTACAATGTACGAGTAATATTAAAGTTAATGTAAATTCTCTAGTTTTGTAAATTGGATATGTGATTCATGTCATATTAACTTCACAGCTAAAGGGCAACATTTTCTCTTTCATAACATTGTGTAATTACAGGACATTATCTGTCGATGTAAACGAATCGAGCCGGGTACTTATCGAGCTAGGAGAACTAGAGGTGGTGAAAGGCGTTAGGTAAAGTGTTAACACAAACACGTAAAGCTGAATTGACTCAAAACACATTTTGTCCAAAATTTATATAATGATAGATATTGATTCGGAATAAATAGTGCTTCTCTGTTTTTTGTCTTAGTTGAAAGAAGCAATTTACATTTTACTCTTGTTTTGTTGCCAAACAAGTATGGGTGTTTAGTTTTCAAATATCATTAGAAAAAACACGAATAATTTGATTTTAAATTTGTTATCGATTAACTATTCACTTTTTTATATTTTCTAGACATTTGACTAAATTCTATTGGATGATTATTGATAAAATGTAATAGAATAGGGTGTGCTAGAGAATAACAGTGTACGTTATATCATCAAGATAACTTCTTTTTTGCATATATAAACATCAATGATTTGTTTGCGATGAAACAAAAAGTTAACAACCTTTTGGTGGTCTTTTTTCAGTAAAAAAAACTATTGGGTGTCAAAGTGAATTTTATATGGCAGTTGGTGGCCAATCTACACACTTCTGGGGATCATCGAATCTTCTGGAAGCGCCTCGCCTTATCAACTATCTTAAAACCCTAGTAACAACCCTCCCTCATTGTAACACCCCATCTCTTATCCACAACAACTCTAAGCAACTCCATGGCGTCTGCAAATGCGATTTCTACACCTTCAATCATCTACTCCCCTAAACAGGTAATTTCTATCGTCTGTTCGAGTTAAATACGATTGTTTACACCTTATGTGTTTTGTTTATGTTGGTAAGCGTTGTGTGTTGTTCTTGAGCAGGGTCGTTTGAGAAATGTTAATGGAGGTATTAGTCAATTGCGTACTGCTCAGACGATGAAGCAGTCAAACCGCCGGTTTGTCGTTCGAGCTGCGGCGAAAGATATTGCGTTTGACCAGAATTCAAGGGCGGCTATGCAAGCCGGTATCGATAAACTCGCCGATGCTGTTGGTCTTACTCTTGGACCTAGAGGTATCACTTATTATTATTTTCTTAACCGGATAATTCTCTTTAAGTTTGGATTAGTGGATGGCTTAGTCTGAGTACTTAAGCTTTAGGCCTTTTGGTACTGATTTAACCGCACTTCACTGAAGTTAGCTGCCATCGTTTTCATACTGGCTTTAGAAAGACCGGATTTTGATTCTAATGAGCTATTAAAATCTATAATTGATCTGAATTTGAATATTTGTCCGTTTTGTTTTATTTCTGTAGCTGGTATTGAGGGCTACTATCTTACTTGTTTGTGTTTCCCATTATTGTGTATAGGGAGGAATGTTGTTCTGGACGAATATGGTGCCCCCAAGGTGGTTAATGATGGTGTTACAATTGCCAGAGCTATTGAGCTACCTGATCCTATGGAAAATGCTGGTGCTGCTCTTATTAGAGAGGTTTGTGACAAATTGAGAGAAAGTTTTACTAGTACTTTGATCTAGTTGAAACTGCTATTAAGTTGTGACGATTTTCTACATGGTAATCATTTGGGACTTGAACTGCACAGGTTGCAAGCAAAACCAATGATTCCGCTGGTGATGGTACAACCACGGCGTCCGTACTTGCACGGGAAATTATCAAACTTGGTCTTCTGAGTGTAACCTCTGGTGCTAACCCGGTTTCAATAAAGAAAGGTATTGACAAGACTGTCTCTGCTTTGATCGAGGAGCTGGAGAAGAGAGCGAGACCTGTTAAAGGTCGTGATGATATTAGAGGTAATAAAGATTCTCCGTTGTTGTGGTAACTTTAACCTTTTGTTATCAGCTAAGTTGAAGTAGGAAATAAAGTTTCAGTGTGGTTATCTTTTATTCTGATAACACCATCTGTACCTTTTTTGAAGCCATTGCATCAATCTCTGCTGGAAATGATGATATTATTGGATCCATGATTGCTGATGCTATTGACAAGGTTGGACCAGATGGTGTGTTATCTATCGAATCCTCCTCCTCCTTTGAGACGACCGTTGATGTTGAAGAAGGAATGGAGGTCTGTATTAAATTAGGATTTGATCTTATTGCTAGTTTATGAATTAATTGCTATGATATCGCAATTGAGTAGCAAGTTCAAGAACATCCTGTGCATTTCTGGTTCTTAATATTTACATTCTGGAGCTTTTGTTCCAAATGTTTTGCAGATTGATAGAGGATATATCTCCCCGCAATTTGTTACGAATTCTGAGAAATTGTTGGTTGAATTCGAGAATGCTAGGGTGTTGGTTACTGACCAAAAGATATCTTCTGTTAAAGACATAATTCCCTTACTTGAAAAAACCACTCAGTTGAGAGCTCCATTGCTTATTATTGCTGAAGATGTTACTGGCGAGGCTTTAGCTACACTTGTTGTGAACAAGTTGCGAGGTATCCTTAACGTCGCTGCTATTAAGGCACCTGGTTTTGGTGAGAGAAGAAAAGCCCTACTTCAAGATATAGCTATCATGACAGGTACAGTATTCTCAAGTCTTAACATTGTTGCCGTGGAGGCACTTGAATAATTTATAAATGCTTATTCCGTGATCTTTTCTGTGTCTTTTGGATATAATTTGTAATAGGTGCCGAGTACCAAGCCAGCGACTTGGGGTTGCTAGTTGAAAGTACCTCCGTGGAGCAACTTGGTATAGCCAGGAAGGTCACAATCAGCAAGGACTCCACCACTATCATTGCTGATGCTGCATCAAAAGATGAGATACAGTCTAGAATTGCCCAGATCAAGAAAGAATTATCTGAGACAGATTCTGTATACGACACCGAGAAACTTGCTGAACGGATTGCCAAGTTATCTGGTGGGGTTGCTGTTATAAAGGTCGGTGCTGCAACAGAAACCGAATTGGAAGACCGAAAGCTTCGTATCGAGGATGCTAAAAATGCAACATTTGCTGCCATTGAGGAAGGAATAGTACCTGGAGGTGGTGCTGCATTTGTTCATCTGTCTACATTGGTTCCTTCAATCAAGGAGAAGATTGATGATGCAGATGAACGACTAGGTGCTGACATCATCCAAAAAGTAAGACTATCATCAATCATCGTTAGTTGTGCGTCTATCATCACTTTTCTAACTTGAATTATTGTGCAGGCACTGGTGGCACCAGCTTCATTAATAGCACAAAATGCTGGAGTTGAGGGGGAGGTGGTTGTGGAGAAGGTAAAAGAAAGTGAATGGGAGATGGGTTACAATGCAATGACTGATAAGTATGAGAATTTGGTAGAGGCTGGGGTTATTGACCCTGCAAAGGTTACTAGATGTGCCCTGCAGAATTCAGCTTCGGTTGCTGGAATGGTTCTGACCACACAGGCCATTGTGGTTGAGAAGCCCAAACCCAGGGCACCTGCGGCTGCTGCACCCCAAGGTCTGACTGTATAATCAACAACACTAGATTTGATTCTTATTGAGTTTGTCTGGCGAATTTAGGCAAAGGTAGAATAAATATGGCTTGTTCTGGTGATGGGGTAGTGTAGGAGACCGGAAGGGGTCTGTTTTTGTACTAAAATTCAGATGAATATTCTTCAGATTAATGTTGAAGTTTGAGGCACCTATCTATTATATGAGCATTCTGTTATCCCAGTTATGGTACACCTTGGTGTTTTGCCTGGAAATTTCGGTTGTTGGGTTGTTACAGCAGTTGAGTACTTGGAGTTGCATGACATAGATCGAGTCTTTAAATGGCATCTCATTCTTGATTGTCAAAATGTCCTACAACAGGGTGTTTGCGATTGTGTCTTAGAAGCATTTTTTATAGTCAAATCAGATAATTAGCCGTAGCAAAATGTGTTGTGAAGGAAGAGTGTTTGTGTTTGACTATGGTTATCTGATACGTTTGAGTATTCAACGAAATATATCGACTGATGACTTCACTGGTAAGATGAATAAACAGGGTATTATACTATTACATGCCTATTTCTGTGATATTTGTAAATTTAAATTAATTACTAGTATCACATTTTGTTGTAAAAGGTGGTGAGGTCTGAGGTGTATTTATATCTGTGTCATGCTTCTTATTAAAACACGGACTATAACTTTCTTTTAAATCAACAGACATTGATCTGTTCGGAGCGTTGTTTGCTTACAGTTGTTTCACCTCCTAGGCTGTCTCCAAACTCAGAATCTTCGGCGATTCTGCCTTTATGTTTTAAGTTTCATGGTGCAAGATTTTTGTACATATCCAAAGGTGGTAAAGTCGAATTTGCGTCATGGTGTTTTTCATCCGTGCCGATTGGCGATTGTGATGCTAAAACTATGATTTAATCGTAATCAAAAGGTGGACAATGTCCAAAGGCGTTAATAATCTTGCAGTATATAATCTTGCAGTAACCTTGTCCTGGTCTTCAGTATCGGTTTATGTATACACCTAGAGGATATATGGTATACGATAATCCAAAAACTAGATTATGTATAAAACATCTTTCACAAAGAGGCGTGGTCGTTCTTAAAAAGGCTGGTTTCTAGTTTTAAGGTTTGTCTTTCCTAATGGTTGATATGGCTATACAGGTCTATCTAGTGTGTTATTTACCAAACAACTGTAAAGTTAAAATGGATTAGTAAATCTGTGTAATTCATAACCAAATAGCATATATCATAGTTTGATATTTAACCTTTCATTATAAACTTTGTGTGACCATTATGCTACTACCACCAAGAATGGACTCTGCTACCGTCCACACTACTGACCATTGCTGCCGCCTCCACCAACTGCCATCACCACCGACTAGTGTTACCCCGGACCCCCACCCCACCATTGTCGCCATCATCAACGACCAACAATGTTGTCACCATTCTCACAACAACAGGCATTAGTAGCCTATGGCTCCTGTCGCCTCTCACCTATCACCATGACCGACTGGCCCATCGACACCACCACAACCGTAACTATTGTCACCACCAGTTGCTGGTGGAGGCATTTTTAGAATGCAGCGATTATTGTCATTGGTGGTGTGATTTTGTTAACTATAATAGCAACATTAATAGTAATATAATTTAAATATATTTTCTATTTTATGTTTTTTGATAGTTTGTCTTGATACAAATCCTTTTGATATTGTTTTTATAATGGTTCGGTTTGACCTAAAATTTAGCTAGTTACGCAGGTCAAGATTTTTTTATTATTTTTTTAGGAGACAAGTTGACATTAGGGATGACGATGTCATTCAAACGGCAAACCACCCCACTGAGCCAGAGTTGTATATTGTATGCCTAATGAGTAGTATGATATTATGATTATAAAAGTTATGCTAGTAAAATAATAAGGGTTTAGTTTCCATAGATGTATCTAAGTTGTAATGTTTCGTTATTATATGTATCGAACTTATAAACTTACCATTTAATGTATCAAACTCTTGAATGTTACAATTTGATGTATCTAGTATGAAAATTGGATACATACAAGAGCAATATAAAGTGGGATACATAAATTTGATGGTCCGATACATGAAAATGTATGCTTTAAGAGTTCGATACCTTAAATGGTAAGTTTAAAGTCTCAGTACAACTAATCGCAATACATTACGAGTTGGATACGCATCTAACAACTAAACCCCTAAATAATTATATGAACTATAAATTAAATAGAACTTATTAGCCAATCTATCATCGAAGCATCTAATACACTTTGCATCTAATACACTTTGAATTACTTATGTTCAAATACACATTTTAGAATAAGAAGACATAATCGATGAATTTATTGATATTAACAAAATAAAATTATTTTGGTAAAAATTGTGCCGGAAAAAAATAGTCAAAGAGAAGAACCGGTAATTAACCCCTAGATTTGAAGTCGTTGTTTTCTTCCTAACTACCTGATTTGAAGTCGTTGGTTTCTAGAAAGTCAACCTTTGACATACGGCCTTGTAATACGCTTGCTGTATAAACGTGCGTCAATAATTAAATATCTTGTCCTTTGACCCGCCCAATTATTTATTTTGCTACGTACTCTTCTTTAATATACATGAACTTAGGGGAGGGTTCAAACGAGAACTGTTTTTCGTACGAGAACTACGAGAACCAATCTTGACCGTTCATTTTGAATAATGGAATTCATGGATGAAGAGCGTGGGGGGATTGAGTGTGACAGAGTGCATGTAATGAATTCATGGGTGGACAATCCAATTGAAGGAGGAGGAATTGGATGGCTAAGATTGGTTCTCGCGGTTCTCGTACGAAAAACAGTTGTCGTTTGAACTTTTGCCTATGAACTTAAACATAAGCATCCTTAATTAACTATAACCGTGCATATTGTATGTAATATTTTTCTTTTTGATTCACAAAATTAACAAAAGTAATCACAAAGAAACGGTTGACAAATAACTTCTTCTCTTCAAATTTAATATTTTAAAAGTAGGATAAATAAAGTATGATTACACCCAGGGCCGGCCCAAGCCATGTGCAGGCTAGGCTTGGGCCCAGGGCAGCATCTAACTAAGGGGCATCACTGATTATGGCCCAACTACCGTATGTTCATTTAGGTTTAAAAATAAAGCAAAGCCCAATTAAATCCCTGCTTGCGACTGGACGACTACCGACTGCCGACTGCCAACTGGGGAGCGAATGAGCATTGAGCAATACGTAAGACTATAAGAGGCGACGGCGATGGAAGAAATCGAGGCGTCGTTTCTCGAGTGTCGAGTGGTCGAGGCTATGGAGCGACTGAGCGAGCCAGCGAAGGCAACGAGGCGACTTTCTCCATTTCTCGTGAGGTTTTCTGCTTCACTACTTCAGACTTCAGAGTTTAGACCTTCGGTGTGAATTGCGAGTGTGCGATGGTGCTTCATTGCTTCAAGAGACATTTGACACGGGTTTTTTTCTTCGAGACTTCAGACCTTCGGTGCGACTGTTTTTTTCTTCGAGACTTCATTGCTTCAAGAGATAAGAGGTTTTTTTCTTTGAATCCCTATTCTTTTTCTTCTTTCTTCAATTTGGATGTTGTTTCTTTTTAATGGAGGGGATTCGATTATAATTAATTAGGGTTTTCATAATTGGATTAGAATTTGGTATAGTCGAGTTTTCAATTTGGGTTTTAAACTATTTGCTTTTTGTTGTAATATAATTTGTCTGTATACTGTAATTACTCTTGTTTTAAATTATTGGGTTTTAAACTATTTGTAACAGCCTGTTCATTGACGACCAATGAGAGAAAAATTATTGAAGCAAGTTAGAGATTATTGGGTTTTAAACTATTTGCGATTAGGCCCTGTTTGTAAATTGTGATTTATGAATCAAATTATGTGCTTACAGCTAAGAGAGTAAGAGTGAATCTAATCAGTGAATGCTTATTACTTAGTTAACTGGTTACTTGGTTAGTGGTTACTGGTTCATGCAAAGAAAAGGGGCTGCATTGTTGCAACTACAATCCAAACAAAAGAAGATTAATTATATCGATCACAAATCACTCGATCAGGTTCTATCTTTCTAAACTTAAGTATATCTTAATCTATATATCTTTTTGATTGCTAAATGCTTTGTTGTTTAATTTCAAGATTGCTTAGTTTGATTTCTTGATTGTTTTGTTGATTGGTTAGTTGTTTGATAAAATATTTAACATGCGCGTACGTATCGGTTTCGGTAGTTTGCAAGTATTTATGTAATGATATGTAATTTTTCAAGTACAAAACATGTTACTTTCTTTTAAGTTTTACATATTTATGTTATATCTTTTTTATATGTCGTGAAGTTCACAAATAAGGGCATTTTTATCCCACTTTGCACGGGGCATCCAAAATCATTGGACCGGCCCTGATTACACCGAGTGGTTTATTGAATAATGAGAATGTAATGCGGACGCGATAAATATACTATGATGAGGAATGGTAAATATAACCACTTTCGATCTAGACGTTTTAAGGTCAAACAAAACCCCGATCGAGTCATCCAAAAACAAATCATAATTATAAAATATCAACTTAAAACTTTGTCTATGTGGCTATAGCAAAATTTCTACCAGCAAGGTACGTACGTACCAATTTACCATCGAGTAGGATGCTGCACGTAGTATTATTACACACAAATGAATATTTTCGTTTTAGTATTAATTTTTTATTTAAGTATGAATGATAGTTCAATATATTAGGCCTTAATTTATCATTCAAATTACAATAACAAGTGCATGACTTCTATCCTTAACTAACTATAGAAAAGTCCGAATTTATGGTAATTATGAGTATTAATTCTCGTGTATATATATATGTATGTATATATATATCTTAATTTGTTTTTATATATATGAAGAAGCTTTCAAAGTCACTGGTTTGAATTGAATTTACGTAGGTCGTGTACTAAATTAATATTAAGAGGCATTTGTCACGTGCATCAATATATATATATATATATATATATATATATATATATATATATATATATATATAAATGATCGAGCCCACATGCATATATGTTATGTATATGGCGACTTCTGGTACGTCTTAAATACTAACCGGTCCCAGCCATGTGAAACTTTGTGGTCCATATATATATAATCGAGATTAACTTGAGACTAGTTGATTCTAGACTTAGTTATAATTCGGGTTTGGAGGTGCGGAGTGCACACTCGAATAAACTAAGTTAGTATCTAGAATACGGTACGGGGCCTGGCCCCTGGAGGGGTTCCAAGGGGCAGCGCCCCTGGCGAGGTCCGAGGGGCGGAGCCGGTAACCTCCAATATGAATAACCGCCGCCTCCGTAACCGCCAGTATGTCGCCTGTATAAGGCCATTCGGCCATAGTGTTTTGGACGACGGAATATACGAAATACGGAAAACGCAAAAGTATACGAACGATATACGAGAGAATATACGAATACAAGTCGATATTCTGACAAAATAATCTCAGATAAACGAGAAATAAAACAAAGATACTCTGTATTTATATTTGAATAAAGCCTGTAATTCAAATTGAGTTTCTTGGATTATCCTATATCTGAATTTGTGATACCCCAGGGTCAAATTACAGATTACGGAAAGTATATTAAACACGATCCCCGAAATTATCCAAGTTGTATATTGTTATTCTTAGCTTCTATAAACCCTTTCCTCCAACACGATATGATATTTGTCTAAGGCAACATTACAACATGTTTGTGTATGTTTTTTGGTTGGGATACAAGTTTCAAAATTGTTCCAAAGGTTTTCTATGTCGAAGTTGCAGGTTTCAAATTGATTGTCACAAGGGTGTTTCTATATAGGTTCCAGGTTTGTATGACGTTAACGATGACAATGAGGTAGTCGCTAGCAGTGGTGGTGTTTAAAGTCATGATGATTTATCACACATGGCTATGACGGTATCATAGAAGAGAGGAGACTTTCCATAATAACAATAATAAATTAACAAAACTGAAAAATAGACAAAATCAAAGATGTCATGCTTAACACTTGATCAAAAGTCAACGGAGATATGTACCTTAGAACAAGGTAGAAATTCTTAATCGTCCAAACAATGAAATAATCAATGGTTTTTTTTGTCAATTTAAGTGGACTTCATAGATTTTTTTCACTTTACACACACAACAAAAAATCTTTGTCCAAGTTAGAATATTTTATTGCTAGATTTTCTACGGATATATTTTTTACAGACATATGGACATGATCTGTTGGTGGGGTGAGGGATTATTCAATCAAAATCTGTGGTGGCTACTAGACTAGGGAAGCATAGGATTGGCGATAAGTTTTTTTTGAACAGCGTATTTAGTGTGCTGGGTTTGTAATGACATTCATATAAGGTAATATGCGAGCCCCAAGCATCATGAGGGAGTAATACCACCACCATTTTATTAAAAAACTCTCACTGTCCAAGACCTGAGCTATGATGTAAAACCCCACTACCACATGGTTAGATGATGCATTTATTTTCTAGTTTCAATGGTCTCTCTTTTGATTATCTATGACATAGAAATGTTTTGAGTTTAAGTGGTTTAATTGATGTATTGGAGCGAGCCTATTGTTGTCTAGAAGCTATATTTATTTTTGGTTTTTGACATTGACATGATTCATTTCTAGATGTATTATGTTTTTGACTTTTTTCTAATCTTAGCTCTTCCTTTTGTAGCCTAAATTAGTAATCTTATTTTTTAATATTGCATTTGAAAAGAGGGTTTAAAACTTTTTAACACATAAACTCATCTGATGTACATCTATGTTTATAACGATATTTAAATCCGCAACCTCTTAAATAGAATAAACACGTTAAAACAGAAGTTTTTATTGTTTGGAATAAATAGCGAAAAAAGAAAGACGTGTTAATGGCGGTCAAAATCAAAAGTACCTTAAGACGTGTTGTAGGAAGGCCCACAGTTTGAGGTTGAGTTACCGTCCAAACTCTTTTAATTAACTGCATTTGTTTTTGAAATTGGCGCCAGGCCTGCTGCACCTTGAGACTAAATTACAAGACACGTCACCCTCGGATGTAGCTTATGTCGGTTACCTTTGTCTTTTTATCATTTCTATATTAATGTTCTCCTTAACTCTTAAGAAATTGATTATTTAAATTAGTTATTTATTTCGTTTTATTCTTTTAACTTTAAAAATGATAAAGACAGTCATTTAAGAAACATTTTGTGTCGATTATAGTTCTTTTTAACATTAGAAATAATACGTTAGAAAGAACTATTTTCGCTACAAAGTGTTTCTTTAAGGACCGTATTCACCACTTTTGAAGTTAAAAGACTAAATCATAAGAAATAGCTAAATTAAAGAACGATTTGACCAATTAACTCTAAAGTATAACTATTGAATAAGTTGATAGAAGTATTTATTTTTCGTGGATGAATTGAACTCTCCCGTGAAAAAAAAATTTTCGCAAAGAGTTGTAGTACCAATCTTGTATATGAAGGTGTTGACAAGTTTAATCGATAACTGTTTTATGTACGCGAATACTGTTTGTAACATTATTAATGACTTATTAGTAGGCGTATTATGGTTTATATATTACCCAACAGTGAATTGTGTCCGGATAGACCGTCATCAATTGGCGATGCTTGATTTTTCCAAAATACTCGTCATTAATGAACCACCAAATATTCTTAGCCATTAGTATACTTAATCAAGGGTCAAGATTGATTCTCGTATGAAAAATATTTCTCGTTTAAACATTTATATTTATTAAAAAGTTTTGGGAAATGATTAAAAGAGATTTTTTCTTGCAGTCAAGCATTTTAAAATTTCAGGCTGTTCTGATAAAGGATGCAGCTCTTCGTTTCTGACTCTCATCCCTAAAGTTGGTTCCCCTATTTCTTTAAATGATTATCGGCCTATTAGTCAGATGGATTGTCTATACAAAATTGTTGCTAGAGTAGATAATCAAGGGGGCTAAGTAGATAATCAAGGGGGGCTATATAGAATTACCCTTGTTGCTAGAGTATTAGCAAATCGGCTGAAAATGGTAATTGGATCAATTATTGGCAGGAGCAAATGACTTTTATTCATAAAACAAATATCTTGGATGTGCCTCTTATTAGCCGTGAAGTATTGGCTTGGGGTAAGAGATTTAACAAGAAAGTAATGATTTGTAAAATAGATTTTGAAAAGGCATTTGATTCGGTATATTGGGATTTGGATGAAGCCATGCAACAAATGAATTTTGGTAGCAAATGGAGGAGATGGATTTATGGTTGTTTGTTATCAGCTGCTATCTTTGTATTGATTAATGGCTCTCCAACACCTGAATTTCAAATGGGAAAAGTATTGAGACAGGGGGATCCGTTGGCGTCGTTTCTTTTTATTATTGTTGCAAAAGTTTTCAACATGGCAATGGAGGAGGCGTGTGACAAAGGTGTGTTCCATGGTATTCATCTTCCTAATAATGGGCCGATAATTTCACATTTGTAATTTGCTAATGACGTAATTGTTTTGGGGGAATGGCCAAACATTAATATTGCCAATGTTATTCATATTATGCGGTGATTATATATATATTCAGGATTGAAGATTAACATGAATAATAGTAGCTTGGTGGGTGCTGGTATCATCAAGGATGAAGTTGATCTTTTCGCAAATAAATATCACTGTAAGACTAGCTCACTTCCCTTTTCATACCCGGGTGTTTTTATAAATAAAGGTGAATCTTGGGATCCCATCTAAAAAAAGTTCATGTCAAAACTTTCTAATCAGAAAGCTAAGAATTTGTCAATTGGTGGGAGACTAACACTAATTAAATCAGTTTTTGGTAGTTTTGGGATCTATTTTTTCTCATTTTCCAAAGCCCCTAATAAAATTGTCAGCAAATTAGAAAGTTATCATTCAAAATTCTTTTGAGGATTTAAAGAGGGTGAAAAAAAGATTACTTAGATATCTTGAAGTATAATCCTAAATAATAAAAAATGGACTTAAGGTGGCAGCGCGGATGGGTAGTTTAAAAGCTTTTAATCTTGCCCTTTTAACTAAATGGTTATGAAGATTTAAGACTGAACATGATATATTATGGAAACAAGTTGTTCAGTTTATCCATGGTGTGAATGGGGGTATAGAAGGGGTGAACTCGTGTGAAAAAATTTCTGAAATTTGAAGAAATATTCTAAAAGTAAATAAAACTTTTGATAAGGTAAATATTCTTTTGGAAATTTGGTTCCAAGTGCATCAGCTGCCAGATTCGTAGACTGTGAACGTGTCCTGGGCACTGGATAAAGCAAGTCAGTTCTCAGTAGCCTACTTGAGATTAGCTTTTGATGATTTTCATCTTAATAAGGTTGATTTTGGTCGTTTTTTTTGGTGTAATTGGATTCCACTTAAAATTTGTCTTAATGCATGGAAAATTGCTCATTCTAGAATGGCTACTAAAGTTAATCTTCAAAAGAGAGATGTAGTTTTTCTCTCATTATCATGTCCTTTATGTGAAAACTTCGATGAAATAGAAAATCATATTTTTGTCCCGTGCTCGGTAGCTATATGCCTATATATACTGTTTGATAAGAAGATGACGGGGTCTAAATTATGATGAAATTCAAAATATTACACATATTCTTACATAGGGTTATTCTCTGAATTTCAAAAGGGATCTATTAAAAGCTTTCATGGGGGTTGTTTACACTTATCTTTGATTTATGTGGAAGCCTAGAAATGGTAAGTTTTTTCCGGACTCAATTCGGGATAAAGTTCCATGGTGAATAGCCAAATTGTAACGACCCGAATTGTATAAGACAAATATTGAAATATTATTAATCGAGAAATAAATATTATATATGGAGTTTAATTTGTTATAATAATAATTATGAAATATTATTTGTACCATCCTAGATTTGGGCCTAGTAGTTTACACGGTTGTGGTAAGTAAATTATTTATTTATTTATTCGGTTATTTATTTGCTATTTTTATAAGATTATTGAATTAAAAATAGAGCCACGATGTTAAAAGGAGGAAAATAAATAATTTTATATATTTATGTGTTATTTGATCTAAAAGATTCGTTTTTAAATAAGGGTTACAAATAATACCTTGTTAGTTGATAATTAATTGAGTTGGACCGCATAATTAATCAACTGTATGTCAGATAACAGATAAAGGTACTGTGTGTGGATATATATGAACCAACACTTGGTTCTTATCTTTATCTTCTTTTATTTGTTCTTATCCTTTCATTTAGATTCCTTCTTATCATTTCATTTAGATTCTTTCTTATCTTCTTCCTATAAATACTTCCTTATCTTCTTTGGTTCTTATCTCACAAGTATGTGTGTGTTCCTTGCAATTTCTTTGAAGAAAACTCAAGAATCAATCTTGAAGCTTTGCTTATTTTGTTGATTTGCTTCTAATTTGAAAGTATGTAATGATTCTTGTTAAGTTCTTAACTTGTTCTGGCTTAGAAACCCATTCTTGAATTCTAAGGTTCATGTAGAAATTAATGAGATGATGAAATTAAAGTTGGTTTTATGTTTAGTTGTAAGTTTATGATGATATGGTACAAATTTCATGTTCAATTTCTGTGTGTTTGTTTGATTGAGCATAAAACTCCATTAATGAAGGTTGAAGGTGAAGTTGGAGAAGTGGGTTTGATAAGATTTGATGACTAAAAGATGTTTTTGTTAATGCCTATATGTTATTTGAAGTTGTTGGGAAAAATAGGCTTACAAATATATCCTCTTTTGTTGACACAAAAATATACAACTTGTTTATATAATTGTATGTACTAACATTAACATATGTGCACATATACATATATATATTCAATCAAATATATTCTCATCTATGTTCTATAAAATAAGCTTCATCAAATGGCCAAGCTCCAATCGTCAAGATCCGAGTTCAAGTAGAAGCCGATGTCGAAGATTCCTGCAAACAAACGTTTGAAGTTTATGAGCTTACAAAATAAAAATTGAGACAATTTTTATAAAAATCACAAGCTTGGTAGTCAAAGCAAATGAAATTCCTATTTTGGCAAATACTAAACACAATCTTTTATTGAAATAAGCCAAAACCATATTTAGCAAAAGGAATCTCCCACAGAGGTAAACTTCCAACATGCTTTGTGCATTTGGTTTCTAAACTACCATCTTTATGATTAAATTCAAACTTAAGAAGTATGACACTAACCCAACTTTTCTAAAGCTTCTTTTCAGTGCATTTTTATGGTAAAAATGGGTTGTGTGTGGTTTTAGTAAAAGGCCAACGTCTATATTCACAAGGCTCAAAAAGTTCCAGCAGGCCGACGGTCGATGCCACGGTCGACCGTGGATCGACCGTGGACAGTCTGAACACTTTTTGAGCTTGCACCTTTTTCCTTATTTAAAGCAACTCAAGTCTTGTGTTTTACCACTCTCTTGCAATCTGAAAAACACAGAATATATACAAAAACTTGTGAGCTCATATTCTTGATACAAATTCAACATCTCAAGATCAAGAATGAAGCAAGAGTGAAAGCCTTCAAAGTTCAAACACTACATTACCTTCTTGTATATTTGTAATTGTGTGAGGATCATCTCTAGCCTTAGAATTAGAGAGAAGTGAGGATCATCTCTAGCCTTAGAATTAGAGAGAAGTGAGGATCATCTCTAGCCTTAGAATTAGAGAGAAGTTGTAAAAGGTTTATCTCTACCTTCAAAGAGAGAAGTTAGTGGAGCAACTCTTGGTGGGTGAGGCCAAGGAGTGGATGTAGAGCAAGGTTGTTAACCCTTGCTTGAACCACTATAAATCATTGTGTCCAAACTACTCCATTGGTGATATCTTTCTTCCTTAAACTCTTTAATTACTTGCAAACATTGTTAAAAACTTCAAAAAGTGGGCATATAACCTATTCACCCCCCTCTAGGTTCTAACAGAAGTTTCTATAGTTATAGCACTACTAGAAATTGATTTCCAGATCTATTATTGTGTTTGGAGTTGCTGGGTTGAAGCTAAATCTGGGCAGAAGCAAAAACATAATTGCAAATGTTGTTCGTCACTTTACGCGACACGTCAAGGGCACGCGACGTGGGGTGTAGATCGTGGCGCGGTCCATGTTGCAGCCCAGTTTGTGTTTTGTTTATGCTTTAATTCAGTTGTTTGATGTTCTTATTTATCATACTTAGTTCTAACATGGTTTATTTGATATAAATAGATTAGATTGATGATGAACACTGTATATGGAAATATATTTGTTATCTGAACACTTTAAATAAAGAACTTAGGTTTGATGAACCTTGTATATGTTTAGTTGGTTTCTACATGTTATAAATCATGTAAATAAGCTATATGCTAGTTGAATATGTGATATATGAAGGTGTACATGTGTTAGTCATATTGGGTTAGTTTTGACCCGTTTATAAAATAACTTGGCTTTTGGAGTTATTATGAGACTTGAATTATTATTTCGTGTTATGATGTGTTCTCAGGAAAAAAGAAGACTCAGTGACATTAGAATACTGAGTTGGAGATTGGAGAACACAGGTGAGTGGATGTTAACTCACAAGTGGTATTGGTTGTAACTGGTATGGTTACATGGAATTGTTATTAATGATTTGATAGATTGGTTAGTCTGATGATGATTGTTAATCGATTAACTGATTATGTGTTATTTGATCGAGTCAAAAGATATGTGCACATGGTATTGATATGTGTACATGGTTTATGATAGAGGTTGGCTGCTATGAATAGGGCTAGGCTTATTTGCTATTGGTTGAACAGTTCTAGATCTTCTGATGCATTTGTTGCAACATAAGGGGTTTAACTGTGCCAAGTAGCAAAGGGCTATCGGTAAACCTTTGTTTTGGCCAGCATTGGTTGTAGGTTCTGCGCCGAACCGGCGGTCCTCTGGATTTATGTGATTACTTGGTTCTATTATAATCCTTGTGGTTATTCGCTGATTGTTGTTTGTGATTTAGCTTCCATTCACTTAGTTTTGTGCTAATTCTCCACTTTTAACTCCTTTTCACAGGTTTTGGTTAGCACAGCTGTTTAGTTGGAAGTTCGCGTGTTTGGGAAAGTTTGACCACCGCTCTAATATTATTTGAAAATGATGAGCCATATTTTGTAAACTCTTGTAACACGCAACGATATACGGTATATTCTTTAATAGTATGTATTTTGTTTGTGGGTGTTGTTGTATAATATTTTATTGCAACACTTCCGTCGTGTTTAAAAAAATGGCTTGAGATTTGCGCTGTTACATTATTATTTAAAGAAAAGAAAAGGAAAGGAAAAGAAATGAAAACTCCGGAATAACGGAGATCGCAACACGTTGTGTTGGGCGGCAGATCAAGTGTCAAGATTGAGTGTTTTAGAAATTTGCATGGCTCTTTGGGCAGTCACGACGCGACTCGACGTGTCCCGGCTGGGTCTATATATATGAGTTCATTTTCAACCTTTTTGCACAAATTTCTCTCAACTTGTACCGTTACTCTGTCCATTTTTAGAGAGATTCCAAGGCTAGAAAGCGAGTATTAGTGTTAAGGCTTCATTTGTGAGTGTTTGCATGGTTTGGGTGGTATGGTGAAGCCATTTCTGGCTAAATTTTGACATCGGCTTCGTTTGTGGAGTTCTCGAGGAGTGTTTTGAAGCGTGTGAGACCAGCATTCGACGATCCGTGTGTGAAGCTCGTCAATCTAGGTTCGAGATGACCTTTTCGTGCTATTTCAGGTGAGTTCAGTAGATTTTACAAAACCGAGTACAAAGACAAAACGTAAATTTTAAAATGTAAATGGTTATATATATATATATAATGATTGATGATATGTGTTATGTGTTTATGGTTAAATACTTGTTATATGTATGTTTAAACACATGATACACATTCTATGATTATATGTCGTTTATTGCGGTTTATGTATGATTTTATTTACGATTACATGCATGCTCGAACTTAGCGGGTGGGGGTAGTATATTGTATTACTCGTTTGCGGATTACGAGCCTAGTAGGTATGATTGACCTTCTAGGATTAAAGTGCTAGCCAATGCGGGTCGCTTGGTATTTCTAGATGGCTATAGCGACACATGATACACAGACAATTTGTTGTTCGAATACTGAAGTGATGTATGCTAGAGGGGTTAGATAATACATCATGAGGGTGTGAGGAGAAGCAGAAAATTAAGGTCGGCTTCGTTTGGACTTACACTGGAACGACAATGCAGTACTTGTACTTGTACCGTCGGAATAGGGAAAGTGGCGATACTCTCGAGATCTATGTTCTCAGATGGGAGTCACGCCCCACTTGATGCATAGGTCGACCGAACATGTGAGTAGTGAATTTTGGTTTATATAGTGTGGGTTTAGACTCTACATTAGGATCATCTCATCGATATGTATATATATATATATGCGGTTACGATGCAATATGATTCATGATTGCGATGCGGTATGATTCATGATTATATGAAGTGAATTGCGGGTATTTGACCCATTCGGTGCTATATGATTTGCGGGTTATCGGATACGGGTCAAATATACAGTGGGTTGTGTATGGGATTTACTTTAATGTCATATCTCTACTTATGATTATATTTTCATGGTCATCTTCGTAATGAAAATTGAGTGGAAACATGAGGTTGATTTTACAGTTTTTTGTTATAATTCCTATTGACTCACGAGACGTAAGCTGACAACTATGAAGAGGATGAGCTTTAAGAGAATGATTCGGAGTTCTTGCAGAGTGGAACCGTGCAATACCAGACATTGTTCTTTTGAAATGTGTCTTGTACTCGCGCAGGTGGCTTAGAGGTTGCGGTCGTGCAAGGAGGGTAGTCATAGACTATAGTTTGACCTAGTAATTGGTGCCAACGAATATTTTAGTTATTTAAATTAATTTACGGTCTCAAACTCAAAACAATTTTTGAATGACTGCGGTGGTAGCACTGTGGTTTGATTAGGAATGGTTTTGATTCATCTTTATGACGATAACAGTTAATTCGGTTAATGGTTTAAGACTTCCGCTGCATGTATTTGCTAATATTTAAAAGTTTTTATAAGAGGTGGAATTTGAAAACCACGATGTTACACAAATTCAAGCTTATTCGTTTTTCTGATTCAAGAATCGACCAGGGAGAAGCTCTCTTTCTAATAGATGGATAGATTGGTGCAACTTCCCAAACTCGTGTTTTTAAATTTCTTACGTATTGTTTCATCTTTGTTTTGGTTCATTTGACTTTGTTGGTGCTGGTCTTGCGGGGTGGATTTTCAAATGGGCGGAATTGGTCAGTTGGGTTTGAGATTCATGCGTATGCTATGCGGTGGTCAAAGATGAGGTTTTTGTTTGATTGTGGCTTAGATGCATTCTATTCTATAGTTTTGAATATTATTTTTTGGTTATAATTTAATGTTGTTAAAATTACTTGAAAATATAAAAGTAGACCTCATAACCAATCAAAAATGATAAAAGTATAAACTAAGGTGTTCAAGAATCAAGATCTTTAGTATATGATGTATGGATAATTATCTAATTTATAAAAGAAATGATTTATCCTCCTACTTTTTGTTTTTATTTATTCTCCTACTTATTTGATCATACATGTGTCAAAATCAATGAATAATATGAGAAAGAGAATTGATACGTTACACATCTCTAATATTGAGCAGGTAAAAAGATATATTATTTCTCATTTCTAAATGTCATCAACTAAGTCAATAGAATCTATAATCATATCCTCTATCCTTGGTAGCGCTAACTACCATCGAAAACTTCTCACCGTTCATCTTTCTTCACAACTCCAACATAACAGAAACATAGATACTCTAGTAATGTGTTTTTTACATGTCTTATAACTCTAAGTGTCTTATATATATATATGTATAAATATATATATATATATATGTATGTATATTTTTTTGAACAATAAAAAAGTCATTCTAAATAAGAGCTTCGACATAACTATCACTTCTCACTAGAACAACAAAATATTATTATTAAAAAGAGCACGAACTTAGGAAACCCCAAGACTAGCACCAACAAAGTCAAATGAACCAAAACAAAGATGAAACAATACGTAAGAAATTTAAAAACACGAGTTTGGGAAGTTGCACCAATCTATCCATCTATTAGAAAGAGAGCTTCTCCCTAGTCGATTCTTGAACCAGAAAAACGAATAAGCTTGAATTTGTGTAACACCGTGGTTTTCAAATTCCACCTCTTATAAAAACTTTTAAATATTAGCAAATACATGCAGTGGAAGTCTTAAACCATTAACCGAATTAACTGTTATCGTCATAGAGATGAATCAAAACCATTCCTAATCAAACCACAGTGCTACCACCGCAGTCATTCAAAAAAAAATTTTAGACTTTGAAACCGTAAATTAATTTAAATAACTAAAATATTCATTGACACCAATTACTAGGTCAAACTATAGTCTATGACTACCCTCCTTGCACAACCGCAACCTCTAAGCAATTTGAACGAGTACAATATACATTTCAAAAGTTTGAATTAAACAAAAATGTTTTCATAATGAACCAAAAGTCTTTAGGCATAGGGATTTAGAGATTTGTTGAATTTTGATTATAGTAAATATTTGAATTAAACAAAAATGGGAAGAAACTGACAAAAATTCTAAATTAATTTTCATAAACCAAACGGGCCCAAGTTTATAGACGAGTACCGTTTGGAAGGGAAAATAAAAATAAAGAAGAGAAAAGTGACGTGCATTATTATATTTTTTTTTACAAATTGCCAAACATTTTAATAAGAATTGTAAATTAATGTATGAATGTAGGTACATACTACATACCATGAGTCCATGACCATCTACTTGTTGTGGGTCCTTTCACCACGATGCCTTAATGATTTTATTCTTTGTCAATTGCATATTGTCAAAAAGTAATCAATATTTGAAGAATTCTTTTTACTTAAAATGCTTATTTATTTCATACATGCCGTTAATTAATCTGATTAAAGTGAAATTATTTATAAAGAAAAAAAATTAATTATATATATATATATATAAAAATAAATAGAGCAAGATTGGACCAAGGGTTAGAACAAAATACAAAAGTTGTACTCGGGCGCATAGGGTTTCTGTTTGAAAGCTTCACCCCAAATTCATCAATCAATTTCCGACAACATTCAATATTTTTTAGACAGAGAGAGAGAGAGAGAGAGAGAGAGAGAGAGAGAGGAGAGAGAGAGGGAGACGACTCGTGGAGTGTTGAAGACGCTGATGCGTGGAAGCAGGTGCCAGGCACACAACAATGACCACCTCGCTCTGCAACCATTCTTCTTCTTCTTCTTCTTCAAATCCTTCTTACAAATCAACTACTGATCATAATCGTGATAATAACAATGTTCGTCAATTCAAGTGGCGATTTCTAACCTCTTCCCAACAACCCATCTCGCAGATTTCTGGATTTTGATTTAACTATACCACGTTCTTCGATTCAAATGGCGATTTCGTATCTGCATTGCCATCTTAGGATGTTGCTCTGAATCTATTCTTGTTCGAATTTTTGTATCTGGGGTTTGAATAAATCGACAGGGGGAAGAAAGGGATTTGTTTAGAAGATGGAGGTAGCGAAATTGTTGTATATAGTGGTGGAAGATGATTTTGGTGAACACGGGAATGAAGAATTGTCGTTTAGGTATACACGTCATGTCCTTCAGAGCACACTGCAGTTAATGGGTTGTAAAGCACGTCACGCCTTCAAGGTTTCACTGATTTCTTCTTTTGGAACTTGCTGCTGTTACGTTATTTGTTCTTTTGTTTTGCTCAAATACATTCATAATTAATGATTCTATGAAATTATAACATTAAAATACTTGGATCTTATGCAATTTGGACCAAATAAGGGAATTTCTTTACAAGAAGTTGTCTTTTTGCAATCATATTTGTACCAACACTGAATACAATCTGCTTGTTTCAACAGATTAGCCAAAGGGTTTTTGAAATTATGAGAACCGAATGCTTAGGGGACACTTTAGCTGCTTTGGGTGTGATTAAAACTGGTAAAGATTTCTTGAAAGTTCATCCTGGGAAAGAGAATAATCAGCTGGATAAGGGAGTGGAAGGTAGCATCAATCCTGTGTTAAAGAATGATGATAAAATAAGGAGCATACCGTTTGAATCATACAAAAAACGCACAACGGTTATTGTCAAAAGGAGGAGATTCATAGATGTTGTTTGTGATGCACTGGCCGAATACAAGTATGTTGGTCCTAATCAGAGGGCTGATTTGGTGTTAGCTTGCAGGTATATTATCATCCTACGATCTTCATTTAGTTTATGTAATCATGAACATAGTATTGCATCCACTAGTATCTGTTATTCTACAAGGATCTTATATTGTGCTTGTGAGTAATTTGATGATAATTGCAGGCCCTTCTACGCATACTTGTAAACAATTTCAGTATCTAACATATCATCAATGCTTTATCCTTGAGATATTTTGTACTGTATCTAGCTTGTCTTTATACTACCTTATGATATCATGAATATGACTTTTGTTGTCTTAACCTTTAAGGTTTCTTTTGTTGTAACAGCATCTGCTTTGTTCATGTTCGAGCATGTATGTATGTGTTTGAATATTGTAGGGGTTGGGTACAGCCAGCTAATATTTCTTACCTTCTTTTTTATTAACAGAATCCGGGAAAGAAAAGAATCTGTGACGGTCTTGCTATGTGGTACGAGTGGATGTGGAAAATCTACATTGTCAGCGTTACTGGTAATCAATCTCATTGAAAAGCTTTTCTTTGATATGTGCCACTGTGCCAGGGCACATACTTGTTCTTACTGCAAGATTCTTAAATGTTATTCCGATTTGATATATGTCAGCGGTTTATACATTCTGTATGAGATGATGATTATGAATTGATGATCTTATGACTTATTTTATGTAATACATCATACAAAACTGAAATGGAGAAGCCCATTATTGTTTCACTTTTGTTATTTAGATTTTGACCCTTATAAGTTGAATGTGCAGGCTAGCAGGTTAGGGATCACAACGGTTATATCTACAGACTCCATTAGGCACATGATGAGGAGCTTTGTTGATGAAAAACAAAATCCCCTCCTCTGGGCCTCTACTTACCATGCAGGAGAGCATCTAGATCAGGTGGCTGTTTCAGAAGCAAAAGCTAAAAGAAAAGCAAAGAAACAAGGAAGTGTTTCACCTCGATCACAATTTAAGAATGGCCCGTTTGATGCTTCAACACCACTACCCAATTCAGGTTCAGGATCTGGCTCGGGTTCTACTACATTTGACTTGATTAGCCCTAAACAAATGGCAATCGAGGGCTTCAAGGCACAAAGTGAGATGGTCATCGATAGTCTTGATCGACTTATCACAGCATGGGAAGAAAGAAAAGAATCAGTTGTTGTGGAGGGTGTTCACTTAAGCCTTAATTTTGTGGTATAATAATATCGGATCTGTTATAAACATTTTCCCTTTATGGACATGTAAATTTGTTAATTATAGGTCTAACGCCAAATTTGTTTGAATATGCCAGATGGGGTTAATGAAGAAACATCCATCAATCATACCATTCATGATATACATAACAAATGAAGACAAACACATGGAAAGATTTGCGGTTCGTGCAAAGTACATGACTTTAGATCCTGCTAAGAACAAGTATGTAAAGTATATAAGAAATATCAGAACAATCCAAGAGTACCTCTGCAATCGAGCAGACAAACATCTTGTGCCAAAAGTAAATAATACAAATGTCGATAGGAGTGTTGCTGCAATACACGCCACAGTTTTCAGCTGTTTAAGAAGACGAGAGGCAGGAGAGCAGCTTTATGATTCTACCACTAACACTGTTTTTGTAGTTGATGAAGAGTATAGAAATCAGTGCGTGGCCAACTCCTTGAGCTCCAAGGGAATGTTCCAACTCATCCAGAGACAAGGTTCTTCAAGGAATTTAATGGCTCTTTTAAATGATGATGGTTCTGTTGCAAAGGCATGGCCCGTGCACTCGGTAGATGCTGATGGCAAGCCGATTATAGGGCATCCAGACTATGGACCGTTGCAGATCGGAAAGGCTGAACCGGTGAACCTGCAATTTGGTAACTTTGGAATTAGTGCTTGGCCAACCGATCTTGGATGCACTAGTCGTGCTAGTAGCGTTGATGAGTCACGAGGTGAGCTTACTGACAACGGTAGTAGATATCATTCATCATGTTGTAGTTCACCTAAGGTCTCTGATGGACCTTCTAAAGAGGTACCTTCCATTTTCCATTATAAATAACAAAAGCAAACCAAAATATGCAATCTTTGTATATCTTTAATAAGTGTAACTTTCAGTTGAAGGAGGAGCAGTCGGTGTATGGAAGTGATGAAGAGGGTGATGATCAACTCGAGGTGGACAGTGATGAGGATCTTAGTGATGATGCCAACGAGCACATGCATGAAGAGGTATTGTTGACATTATCATGGTCATGATTTTTATCTTCCGATGCATTGCGACATCATGGTGGTGTGGTATTTTTATATTCCTGAAATCCCTGCAGATGGAAGGTTCCGTGGATGAAGAGTCTACAAAATCAGACGAAGAGTATGATGATCTGGCTATGCAGGATATTCAAGAAAATGGTCATTTTACTGATGATGTGTTCAACCCTAAGCATAATCTCTTCTCCCCCACCCAGCATAACACAGCTACCAACCACCATGGGGACAAGTACAGCCGAAATCTAGACCGCTTCTTGAGAACCAAAAGCGAGCCAAGCCCAGATTCAGTTCACTCTAAAGAAAGTATTACAAAGGAGAAAAGGCTTGTGTCTCCTGGAAGCTTGAAAGTCAAAAGACGGTCTCAGAGCATTTCATGCTTTGGCAAGGATGGACCACCGAGCCCGACCCTTTCAAGGCTTACTGCTACATTATCTCATGATCTTCCTTAACTAAATTTGTATGGCTTGCCACCTTTGTTAACTTAGAACACAAGTGACTTTGTGCGTGAAGTTAGAAGGATTGTTAAACTCTCACTTTCATTTTGTAAAAAACTTTGGTCTTTGAAAGTTCTGGCCTTGAAGGTTGTACTGTTGTTTATTTTGGATCTTTTATTAGATTGATGAAAAATTCAGGGCTACCACCACTTTTCACCACAACGCTTAAAAGTCTGGTTGCTTCTTCAACACGATTTGACTCGCATAAACCAACGATAACCATGCTATACAAACGTACATCAGCAAATAATCCTTTCTTCTCCATTGTTGAAAGAATTCGAACAGCTTCATCAAACTCCCCCTTTTTACAGCACCCATTGATCAAATCACCGAAAACATCATGACCCAAATCGATATCCTTCCTATGTAACACACCTGCCATCTCCTTTGCTGCTTCCATCTCCCCAATTCCACAAATCCCACTAACAATGATGCGAAATGTTTCTTCATTAGGTGTGACACTTGTTTCAATCATTTTATAAAAGACTTGGAATGCATTCTCCATCCTCCCTAACTTACTGTACTTGAGAATAATCGAATTCCACAAATAGATCTCTACATACAAATCTTTATCACGCATCTCCATGATCATCCTTTCAGCATCTCCAAGCTTCCCACTGCTTAAAAATCCATCTATTAGAAACCTGTAGGTATTTGAATCAAGTTCCACACCTTCCTTCTCCATCAACGATAATACCAAATCCAACTCTTCAAAGTCCCACCTTTTGCAACAAGCATCGACTAAGGTATTGAAAGCAATCACATCAGGCTTAACACTCTTGCACACAGCCTCTTCGACTAATTCTCTAGCCCTTTTGATCTCCCCATTTTTACACAATCCATCTACCAAAACTGTCAAAGAATAAACCGAAACATCGATACCAGACTCCACCATTTTGTAGAATAACGTTAAAGCTAACCCTAAATCTTCACGTTTCACGAGTGTAACCAAACAAATACAGCACGTCCTCCCATCAATCTTAATCCCATTGTCTCTCATATAACTAAAAGTCTCTAAAGCGGCAATGAAATTCCCACTATCGGAATGAACTTTTAGCACCAAGTTTAACATTCTTGACTGAATTTTAGCATGAAAACCTTGACTCTCAGCAAAAGAAACCACATCTGTAAAAGGGTACCTGAGATTCTCCTCGTTTGCTAATGAATTTATAAGACTCTCAGCAACCGTAAACCTCCTTGACTTGATGGCCCTGCAAATGATTGTAACATAGTGATCAGTTTGTATATTGAAGGGGAGTAAAGATCGGTTTTCAGAGATGACGTTGAACAGCGATAGGCATTGGCGAGTGTCGATAAGTGGGTCGGAGAGAAGTAATTTAACTATGTCGGAAGTAAGGGTGGAGAGAACAGGAGCGGGGTTAGTGGCGGAGGAGGAGATGATTTCGTCTGCAATTTTCCGGTAGGGAGTATGGGTGGAGATGGGAAGTTTAGTAATTTTCTTGATTGTTTTGAGGTCTTGGAGGATTGTTTGGATTGGCATGATGTTTGTCTGGTGATGGTGGTGAGTTTCAAAATGGTTGTTTCTGTTTTTGAGATTCCAGTATTGGGCCAAGTCGCTTATGGGCTGGACTTGATGGGCCATGCATGGATTGGAGTCTACTCCGATATTATACTTTCAAAACTAGTTTAAATGTATATGAATATACGATGATTAAGAGCATTATCATTAAAATAATTATAAAACGTATATAATAATATAAAATATCTTAAATAATGGTTAATCTATTAAAAATCAAAAATTCATATATAACATCATCAAAATTTTTGCATCATCAAATCTATTATAAACAACATTTATTGTTTTATTTGTAGGTTGTCTTCTTCGTCGCACATACCGTAAGTATTGTTGAATATGAACATAGTTCTAAATGATTGAGTAAATGATTAGTTTTAAGTGATAACAAAATAAATCATTTAAGATTTAATTCTTAAAATATACTCTTTTGTTTGAAAATTGAACACTCTTGAGGTATGATTACTGGCACAAAAGTAATGCCTGAGCATTTATTATGAATTTATGGTAGCGCAACCGTCAATGCCCGAGCTTATTATGAATTTATGGCCTTTCAGTAAAACTAGATATTTTATCTTGGGCCTTATGAGTCGATACAGGGAAATCTTTATCCAACACATTTGAGAGAGAGAAACCCTCTATTGAAGAAACATAGGATGAAGACATATCTCTTGAAGAAGATAAATTAATAGAGGAAAAGTGATGGCCTAATTAGGTTTCTTAAGCCGGTATTTCAAAAACAAGATCAGAATAAGTAAATCTTTAATTATACACAAAAAGGTTCTGGTTTGTCTACCTTTCACAAAATTTTCATATAACTATGCAATGTTGAAGGACCCATTAGAACTTAGAAGCAATGACCACCGGACATTTGCTTCATTTGTCGATTCGGTCGGGTTCAGAGTTGATTTGACTCGGACCGAGTCGCCTCAAAATTGCGAGTCACCTTCCGAGTCAGACATCCAACCGAGTCACATACCGAGTCAGGTCATTTTCAGTGTGTTTTAACTCGACTCGTCCGAGTGAACTCGTTATTTGTATGAGTTTAACAACTACGCATACCATTATATTTTTATAAACGACATGTTACAAAACAAAAACTATTTACCACAGTCACGCATTGCGTGAGTATAATTCTACTTCCTCTTTAACCACTGTATATTCCTCTTTAACTTGTTCGGTCCAAATTTCAAAATCCAGATTAAGTTGGTTATAGAAGCTTTATTGCTGTAGCCTAGTGGGTGTGTTTAAACTAATTGGTTTAAACAATTGTTGTGATTTTTATTCAAGTCTTATTGTTGTAATTGGAAACTTTGGTTATATTCATATTTATATATACTAAGCTTAACACCCTACGGTATAATAACCGTAAATACATTCGCATATATGTAAATGTGTGTATATATATATATATATATATATATATATATATATATATATAATTTTTTTTTAAAAATTCAATTTAAAATATTTAAAAGACCAGAGAAGTTAACCTTGCAATTTAAGCCCACCTATTCCATTTGATTTAGCCCATTAGCCCTAAACCCAATTGATTTAGCCCGAATCCATAGGCCCTAAAATCTAATCTGTGTGGTGGACTGCTCAAAGCCTCAAACCAACCGACTGGAGAAACCACTGATGATTCGATAGTCATTCCTCACGACTTCCAGCGATAAATACCGGTTGCACACTGCCATACACGAATCCATCATCTGTAAACTCGAATCGAGAGTGAGAGAGAGAGAGAGAGAGAGAGAGTTAGGGCAACGGTTTGCAACGGTGAGGAAGGAAGGAAACGGGGAGATCGAAGCACAGCAAGACTGCCACGATTGAGTTCGATCGAGAGTCGAAAATCACCTCTGTTTTTCCTTTTCAGCAACAACAAGGTTAGTATGATTCCTGTCTCTTCTAGCATTGCTCAAGAACAACCGAAGTTTAACCAAGTTCTCATCTTTATTACTGTGTCTCGACTGTTCATTAGATGGGACTACAACCTTTAATTTGAACCCATTGAATGTTTACTAAATCAAGGTCATATGATTTTGAGTAAGCTATGACAAATTCGAACAGATTATGAAAATTCGTGAATCTTGAAATTGACTTGTTAAATCCATTAAGCATGTAAACTGGGTTCCCTTCTCTGGTGCATCTCAAGACTGCTTTTAGGGTTGTCATGTTTAAAGTTATATTTGGGAATGGTCAATTGCCATGAGTGTACAGATACAAAGCCTTGTTATTTTATAATTAGTACCTGAGCAAATCTATATGAATACTAATCATACATAAGTTTGTTAAACATGGTCTTAGTAGTAACACATGATCAGACCAAACTGATATCTGAACTTCAGTTTTGAATTCATAAATTGATTAGGTGTGGTTACTGACCTTAAATAGATCTGGATTCTGGAACTACTAGAGTTATATAGGGGATTGGCCGATTTGAAACCATTGTATGAGTATTGGTACCCCTGTTTTGATGTTTCAGCCTGTTGTCGAATCAAATGGGTTTACTAAGATTTAAAATCGGTATAAAGGGATGACTTGAGGGCTGGGTTACATGTAAATAATCACGAATGAATAATTATTAGACTTGAAATAAATGGGATAAAGTGATGACTTAGTTCTAAATACAACAGCTCCCTTAATTCTTTACACTAAAAGAATGATAAAAACTGTTAGGAATGCAACAGTAAGCATCAGTAACTATAGACTTTGAAAAGAACTTTTTATACAAAAGCTTCGGGTAATGGCAAGCCTTTCCTTACTATATGTCGTGTTTTGTTAATTGTTTTTATATAGTTAATATCCAAACGAGATTATGTTAAATCAGCGTACTTGGAACTTAAGTTTGGGAATGTCTTATTTAAATCCGATTGTGAATCAAGGTACAAATATCCACCTCTTGAATAGAGATTCTTATTGTTCGATTCATGTTTATTCGTATGGATTCTTATTGAATCATTATGCCTTATTTCCTTGATATTGGTATGGTTGCCTTTGATTGTTTTATTTTGTCTGATTCATATTTCATACCCTTAACGGGTCAAAGTTCCTTTTTACTATGTTGACCCATTTACTATTGATCCCATGATATTGCTAGATCGTTAAGGATCCTTGTGACATTCTGATTGTTATCATCTTTCGATTCCGCTTAGTTATTGCCTATTGTGTTGGCCACTTTGTTATTGTTTATCGTGTGAACTCTATGTTGGCCTATTGTTGTCGCCTTATTGTCTTTGCCTTTATTGATTGTACTCTGGGTATGTGAGCTATGATTTTATTAACCACCTATGGGGGTACCATAGGCGCGTCATTGTAGCACCGGTGGCGTGACACTTCCGTGACAGTGCGATTTGTTTACGGCGTCTCCTCAGGGTATGGCTCTGAGAGCTATTTTGTTTAGGGTGCGTGTGGGTTAACTCTAGTATCTGTTTTGTTTTGGTTTGTTGATGGTGGCATAATGCCCAATACCCCATTCACCCACATGTGGGTCTGCAGCTCCTTGTGCAAATTTCTGGGTGAAACACTTGTCTTATTGATTAAGTGAGTGTTCACTATTTTGAGCTCGGTTTGTAACATACGCCTCAGATTCCTTTGACTTTGATTGACTTTGATATCAGATTATTCTTGCTGGATATTCATATATATGTTGTACGTATTATTCTTTGTTATCGTTTATCCGCGCATTGAGCGTTTGCTCAACCTCATTTTCTTTCATGCGGCAAGTAATCTATGGGACAAGTGGTGTGCGAACGAGGGCTAGACTTTAGAGTTACCAAGAAAGTAGGTTTTGATAGGTAGTTTAATTTCTTTTAGTTTGACTTTTACATGTTTGTGTCATTTGAAGTTTTGAGACTTGTAGATTTTGTTAGTAAGGTTATTTTTTTCAAGATAAATATTGTTTATGCTCTGTTATGTATTGTATGCGTAGCCTCCGGGTTCCGTTTTGGGACCGGGGTGTTACACATGGAGAATTATTAATGTTCTTTTTAATGTTTATGGTGTGAAACCTAAAACATATAATAAATCCATATATCGATAACAAATGAAGAAACATTCATGAAAATCAGAAGATGAAATAAAAATTTATATACTCAAATATTTGTGCCGGTAGTTGTTAGTGAATTTAGGAATTAGGAATTGGCATGGGATCTACAAGATCCGATTAAAAAGACGGGTAACCCGTTTCTACTTAAGACACGCGCACAACTCAAAATTTACGGCTTAAGGCTTTTCAAGTAAGAAACTCTTCATTCATTAGCCATTTTAGGAAATATATGAGGATGATTAATGGGAAAAAATTCTAAAAATAAAATGATGACATCATAACCCTTTTTATTTTAATATGAGTTAATTACAAAAATAGCCCTTGTGGTTGTTACTGAATTTCTCTATTAGTCCTTTAAGTTACGAAAATGGTTACTGTGGTAATCACTTTGTTTCAGTTTTGGTCCTTTACACTAACTCCAGTTAAGTTTGACCGTTAGTCAGAGGATATTTTAGTCAATTTCCTATTTATCCTTGTTACCAAACAAGTTTTACCCATTAACTTGTTTCCAAACATGTTTGTATTTCATATTACCCTTTAACCTTCTTTATTGCCAAACACACCCTCTCTCTCTCTCACACACACACACACACTCTCTCTCTCCCTCTCTCCAACCATTTTATACCAAACAATCTCATCTCTCTCCATCTCTCATCCTCTCTCTCTAGTCCCCTCACATCACCACCACCCTCCCCTCTTCCGCTGCTGCCACCACCTTTCTCCCCTCCACTCCGCGATGCCACCACCACCCTTTACTCCTTCAAATCTCCCTCATCTTCTCCCACTTTATCGCCTACTCTCTCTTTATCTCTCACTTCCTTAACACTCAATCTTCTCTCCATCTCTAATTCTCTATCTATAATTTGGTGCTATATCTTGCCACTACCGCCGCCATCACTGTTGGTGTCCATCGTTCAGCTCGTGTCACAAGCACCACCGCCGATGGGGTAACTACCAACCGCAAGAATAGACCATGATCTCTTTCTCTATTCCAGATCTAGAAGAACATAAGTTGATTTTTTGGAAACCCTTCTCTCTCTCTCTCTAACAGATCCGGAAGAACATAAGTTGATTTTTGTTTAGAAACCCTTTTCTCCAACCTGGATTTGTTTCATTTGAGGTTTAATTGTTGGTGTTGGTGCTATTTTTTCTCTCTAACAAATATGGATTTGTTTTATTTGTTTACAAATCAATTAAATTCCTAATTTTGTTTAATAAATGATCAAGATCCTAATTTGATTTAAAGAACAATTAAAATCTTAATTATATACTTTATTCTAGTAAATAATACATTTAACATAATCAAATGTAATTAGAAAATTAAATAAACAAGCACAGTGACTATTTTCATAATTTTTAAAGTTAAAGAACTAAAAGTCTAAAACTGAAATTTAGTGACAATCATAGAGACGAATTTTGTAATTAACTCTTTTAATACATAGTAAAGAGGAGTTGGTAGAATTCCGATGAAGGAGAAGTCGGTAGAAGGGATTTGTGAAGAACGATGTATAAAAATTGCTATGAGATCAGTTATTTGATGAAGTCGGGTCAACAATAGATCCGCGTATAAAAATTGTTATTGGAATAAGGTTTTGACGTCACAAATGAGCTGATTTGGAAAAAAATTTAAAAAGAAAAGGTTAAGATTGGTTGATTGAAAGATATATAAGGATAGATGATGTCATATCCCTTTTCTTTATATATATATATATATATATATATATATATATATAGATTTAGATTAGATTTATAATTATAATTTAGGTTTTAGATTCTAATTTTGATCATCAAAGGGCACATAGTGGATCCACAACATTGATGGTGAGGTGAATTTATCTGGTCATTGCCTTGCTGTGATTTTGGCTCAAAAAGAAAAAGCCCCCTGCCATTTTATTAACAGGCCCCCTACCCTCAAGAATCTCGAGTCCACAAACTCACCTTAGCCTATTACTCCCATAAAATTAACTCAGTCGTCGGCATGTTTCCTGAAGTTGTGAAAAAGGTAGCCTGTTACTCCCATTTTATTAACAGGCCCCCTACCCTCAAGAATCTGTGAACATCGCATCTCACTCTCAGCAACTGTCTACTTACCCTCACGGCTCACAAGTTATAAATCTTCAGGTAAATAAATCTCTAACCTAGAACCTAATTTGGTTGAAATTACTTTTTATTTGGCTATATTAAGAGTTTTAGATTGCTTAGTTGGTTAAAAACTTGAAATTATAGTTTGATGAATTATCTGTGATTTTTTAATTGGGTGAATTAAACGTTAAATTTATGTTTAGATAGTTATTAGTTACAACTTCAGGATTGTTATTTGAGTATTTGATACAAACTTATAGTTCTTAAATCAAATATAATGCAAGCTACAATCAACCTAAGCCAATTGTTTATGCTGTTTTAGGCTTTATAGCTGTTTTCTGTTGTTTTAGGATGTAAAGTGATGTATTTTTATGTTGTTTTGAAGTTGGCTGCAAATGTTGTATTTATTACTTTTTTAAAGGCTTTATAATGTTGTTTTAGGTTACTTTATGTCATCTTTAAACTGTTTTGTTACTTTTTAAGATTGTTTTGCTGCAAATAAGGTTTTTTTTAATATGTTTTATTGTTTATTACTGCAAAGTAGTTATTTTGATGTTGCTTTTGTGGTCTACATTCCTTAAGGTAATCACTCTAGGCCCCCCCTTACATAGTTTTGTGAATCCGCAACTGAAAGTGCATACGCATTCGCTGATAATTCAAACTCGACCTAAATTTTTAGCAGATCATTACTCTTAAACTCAATTATCGTAGTTCAATGCAGTAACATTCAGAAAGCAACTTCTTTTGACATGTTTTCATTTGTCCACACTGATTCTTTACAAATGCAGTAGCATTTTTGTTTTGAACACGCAGCGGCACAAAGTTGTAAATTATGTGATATTTTAGATTCTGATAAATGTGTTTGACTGTTTGTGTATTACTAAAGGCTCAAAGCTGATGGCCATCAAAAGAACCTGTTTTTATGTTTTGTTTTGTTGGTAACAATCTGTAGATTCAATCTATAAATTGAACACAGAAATACATAATTTGCTACTTGTAAATCGATATAGGTAATCAGAATAGGTGTTAATTATCAGTCCTCTATTGTATATAGGTGCACAGAAAGTTTTGAAGGATGACAGTGTTGAAGAGGTATGTGCTGAGGTTATTCATGTCATTAAAATACATTACAGCTAATGTAGTAGACAGGAACAATGGGCGAATAGTTGCCACAGCTTCAACAGTCGAACAATCTATAAAGACCTCGCTTGAGTGTGGTCGAACCTGCAATGCCAAGGCTGCAACAGTTGTGGGTGAGGTGTTAGCTATGCGGCTCAAGGTTGAAGGTCTTGAATCCGGCCAAGAAAGAGGCATTCATGTAGACGTGAATAAAGAGCTTGAGAAAAAAGACTTTAAAAACCGAACCAAAGTCTGGGCTGTTATCAATTCTCTTAAGAACAATGGAGTCAAGCTCATTCTCGATGCGAATAATGACATGTCTCGGCCAGGTTAAAGCTACTTGTTATTACTTATAATTTCATTTAGCTTTGTGATTTTTGGTCCATCACATATATACGCTCACTTGATCTTTTGTTCGAGAATCTCAGAAATTATGGGTGATGATTGATGATGAGATCAGATGAACCCTTTTTCTTGTTTCTAGTGTCAATTAAGAGTAAATGTGGTGACATAAGGGTTGGTCAAATTATAAAAATAAGTTAGGTATATAAGATTCGGAATCGTGTTGTAGAATTTGAGGTAAAGATAATCGGAAAATGATCGACTTTTGTTGTTTTATTTGTATGTTTGTTTAGGGAACGTTTTTAGTTCAAGACACTGATCGAAAATTCGATTTTGTCTATGTGACTGATTTCTAGGATTACCCTATTCAGGAAGGGGAGTGGCAATAAGTCATGAGATTTTCAGGGCTACTATAGTAATTGTGTCTTCATTTTGAAATATTACGAGAATAAGATATTTTTTATTTATCGCGAGATTTTGAAAGCCATGAGATTTTTAGAAAAGTAAGACAACTGGTCGGTTACTCGAGCTTGGAGGTCGTTCAGAGAAGGAGAATGAGAAATTGGATGAGGCTCTGGCTAAACTTCGGACCTTGAATAGACTGAGACGACTTCAATTCCATCTTCTCTAAATGGAAAAGTACGGTTGGGAGTTATTAGTAGCAATTTTTCTTTTTAGTTTATTATTTTTAAAATTATTAGTTTATGTAAATGAAAGCCTTTTATTTTTTATATATTATTTATTTATTAAGATGGTTTTAAATCTGTAGTTAAATGAAACAAAACAAAAAAAAAGGTGAAAGATAGTTGGGTGGAAAGAGAAATCTTTTTTATTTAGAAAGATTTGAAAGAAATATGGGTGGGTGAGGTAGTTTTGACGTGTCAAGAAATATGGGTGGAAAGTAAAATATGTTTATACCATGTCTTAAAAAGTGTATCTTTACATATTGAAGCGTAATTTCTTATATTCAAGCTTTTTTAGAGTGTCGGGAGTGCTCACTTTTTATGTCAGTTTTTTACTTACACAACTCAACTTATCACTTAGCAATGTAGTGGTTATTTTTTGCTACATGAAATTCTAGAATCAACATATTACCCAGTAATTCTGAGAAAGAGAGAGATTCACTGCACTCTTAACACATCATGTCTTCTTCTCCGGTGTCTCACTATCAACGCAATGGCACCCATCACGCCCGTTGCCAGGTAAATAATGACAACTTAAGAAATGACATGAAATTTAATTACGATAAGATCTGTATTATATAATAAACAAAGATAATGACAAGGAATTTGAATGCGTATAGTACTAATTATTGATGTAGCCTAAAAATATTATTAACTTTTGACTTTTTGAAGTATTTATTTATTAACTTTGACCTTAAATATTATTATTTGTGTTATATAATACTTAACGAGATATATACAATGAAATTCATTTAAAACACAATCATTCATATTACAAATAAAGATATTTAAAGTCAAAGTTTAAAAAAAAAAAAAAACTTAAAAAGTCTAAAAGTTTAAAAAAAAAAAAAAACTTAAAAAGTCTAAAGTGAACAATATTTTTTGGGATGGAGAAAGTATTTAATAGATCGATTAATAAATAATTTGTATTGTATAAGAATTTTGAATTAGAAAAATAGTTTAACACAAATTAAATTGATTTAAAGTTTTAATTTTAATTAGATAAAAAGTTAAATAGGAATTATTTTATGTCATTTATAAACTCTAATCGTAGATTTTCATTAATCCAAAGTTAATAGGCAAATCGTAGCAAAAAAAGTGTGGATAGGTTGATCATTTGTTAGGTGTCCTCCATGCTACCTTTTGACCTCATATGCAACAAAGAAATGACCTTTAACCACCCTACTCTCTTATCTGCTACTTATTTCCTTTTTACTTTTAATAACAATATACTGAGAGGGTATTATTATTTGGACCTTCTTTCTTTCACATATTAAAAATGTCATATTAATTAATTATAGTTTTTAATACATGTCATACACTTATATATGTCAAACATATAGGTTAATTTAGATTATTAAGGGGGTTTGATCAAATAGGATTACCCTACATCGAAAATAGTCTATAAAGTCATAGAAAATTTTTCTTACAAAAATATGTAAGGAAACAATTTGAGTAGCCAAGTGGTAAGGAATAATTAGACATTCTTTAATGGAAGTCTTGAGTGTAAATTTCATAAGAGCTTGTGTAACAACCGCTATATAGCAAACTTGTGAAAGGGAAAAATTTTGTTTGCTCCTCATGACCTTCATTACAGAAGGTAATTAATTCATGATCCATCATTCCACCTCCGACAAAGAGACTACGAGTGACGGACAACTAAACGACGAGTGGTGGTGGTGGTAAAAAGTGGCCAGCTCGTGTTTGCGTTTGTTCATTAAATAGATAACTGCTATAATCTTTCTAAAGAGATGCATCTTTTTATTGAGCTAAAAACAATGACTTAACTCTAATTTGGCTTGATTGTTGGAACTCAAAAGCTCTAGTTAGCTTCTAGAATTGTAAGGGCTAGTTGTGGATGATGAGAGATTTGAACCCTCAACACCGTGGGGTCCCTTGATAGTTAGTGGTACTTATTATTGTGGGAGGTTAATGATATTTATTAGTGATGCTGATGTGACGGATAGTGATGTTAGTAATACTAGTTATGATTGTAAATTGGAGACATGAGTATTTCACATATTGGTTTAGAAAATGGATAAATCATAAATATTTATAAAAAGACGTCAGAAAATTGTAAGATGTGAATACTATGAAAAATAAAGTGGTAGTTAAATCAAATACTTGCTTAAACTCGTTGACAATTGTAACTCTACACTCCATTCAGAAAACCCTAGATTTGAGAAAATGCTCTCTTTCTATGGAACCTATTTTCTAGGGCAAGGGTTTTGGTGTGAAATCTAAAGGTCAATTGTCGGTCAATGGCATCCTATCGTACATGGATAAGGCTTTGCGGTGGTGGCTTACTTCCCATTGAATGTGACTAGGGTTTTATGAGACGCATCGTTTTGAATTACTATTTGCAGTGCTGACTTTCTTCTTGTCCACTATCATTTTGGTCTGCATCGACGAGGATTTGTAGCCGCTAGGTTTTAATGGTGGTAAGGATTACATGTGCAAGGCGTTTTCTGAATCAAATGTCATTGTATATTATCTTTGTGTGTTAATTCTATGTAGGGATGGCAACGGTGTCGGGGGTATCGGGGATCACTCTCCCCATCCCCATTCCCGTTCCACACCACCCGTCCCCATCCCCGTCTCCATCCTCCTTGGGAATTGACTTGCATCCCCATCCCCGTCGAGTATCGGGGAGCCCCGCAGGGAATCAGGGATTTTTTTCTTTGACTACAAAAAATAAAAGACAATATATATATATATATATTAAATCGTTCTATAGTACACATAATATTATCAATCAAATAGATGATTTTCTCTAACATATATGTCCATAAAATACGCTTATAATACTTTTATAGATGATTCTGCAAAAAATATATTAGTCATTTCATCGTATTAGTGTTTTTTGTTCTCTTTGTTTAATAAATTGTATGAGACGATTATGTATGTTCAAACAAAAAACAATTTTATTAATATGCATATTTATATGAGAAATTTGACTATATATATATATATATTGAAAAGTTTATTTGAGAACCGTTTTTATTGAGAGAACTGCGAGAACCAATCTTAGCTTATGTCCAATTCCCCCTCCTTCAATTGGATTTCCCACCCATGAATATATATATATATACACACTAGTGGAGTACCCATACAATGCGACGGCGGCGAATAAAGAGGATGTTGTGATGAGTTTTGTGCAGAATAATCACAAAGAGCTAATATGAGTTTGTGAAGATTCTTGGCGAGATGAAGATAATATGAGTTTGTGAAGATTCTTTGCGAGAGCCACTTTGAAATTAAGAATTAAATTGCTAATTCTGAGTTATTTGTCTTTCAGTTTGTTGGAAGAGTTTTGTCGCATGGCTGCATCATGAAGTTGCTGATTATATTTATGTATGTATATATGTGTGTGTAATGTTTCATAGTTTCAATTACTATGTAATTGAGTTAGAATGCAATGTTTATAAATTTCAACTCTTTGACTCTTTCATTTGTTTGGTGTTTGTGAAATCTCTTGAACTTGATTTATTGAAAACATGAATTTAGGTGATCTTATGAATCAAAAGTTAATATTAAAAATATATGATTAGACTTAATTCAGTTACAAGTATGGTGATCTCATGAATCAAAAGTTAATATTAAAAATATATGGTTAGAAATAATTCAGTTATAAGTATTGGTTTAAATTCATTAATTGTCGGTTATGTTTTCAATATTTATTTGTTTAAATTCATTAATTGTGGACTTAAAAGAAGGGTAAATGAGGGTATTTTAGTAAATTTACTCTTCTTAAAATTAAGAGTTTTTTAGATGATAAATGCATTATATAGAAGTAAGATATATATATATATATATGCGGGTTTGGGTATGGGTTCGGGGAACTAAAGGGTATCCTCATCCCTATTTCTAAGTTTAGGGAATCCCTGTCCCCATCCACATCCTTGGTCAACTCGAAGATCCCCTGGTCAAATCAGGATCGGAGATCGGGTTTTTTATCATATACGGGGTTTTTTACCATCCTAATTCTAATTCTATGTTCATCGAATTTTTTTGTATCAAAATTCTTTTTGGTTCCTAGTGTATAGACGATTCATGTGCATCTAGCTATTTTAAGTAAAGTTTTTGTATTTGTTTATCAAGTAGTTGAATATTTTTTTTATATAATATTATCCTCTGTATGAAGTAGTTTGAGTGACTGTGGATCGAAAATGGATTGTGCATCAATTTCGTTTGTATGAAGTAGTTTGAGTTGTGCATCATATAATTTTTTTTTAACCGTAAATTGATTATGGGCGTCAACTTTGTTTTTTTGCATCAGTTTGTAAGTCATGATTCTATTTCTTAATTAGTGTTTGTATAACCGCTAGTGTATTCATCTTCTTCTAATTTAACTCTCCTCATTTATTTTCAGGTTCATTTCATCAATTTTTGACTAGATTTACTTTTTTACTTTTCCGCTTCATCAAACCGGTCACAACAAATTTTATACTTATTATCATAAGTTCATAATACGCTTCTTACAAGAACTTGACCCTATATATAGTGACCACATCACCCTTCTTCGATTTATAATATACCCGCAACAATTTGAATATATTTTCAACGTACATATCCTCTCATCAATTATATATATATATAGCCCTCGATTTTTCAAGTCAATGGTTGATATTTGTTGTCGTAAAATAATTTGACTATCGATGAAACTAACTCCATGTGTGTGTATTGTATCATTGTGGGTTAGCTAGCTAGGGGGACGAGGGGTACGTACCCTCATCCTTGTTTCTAGAATCGGGATTCTTCGTTCCTAGACAACTTTGGAGATTTCTTAATTGGTCAAACCAAGCTAGGCTGGGTTAAATGTGTGGTTCTTTCTTCAGTTATGAAGTGATGGGTGTTGACCAGTTTGTTAGACGACGTTTACCTTAACCATTGTTATCAGGTAATTAAGTTGTAGGCTATAAATCTAACTAATTGTCAAACATCTACTATACAATTAAATAATTCAATCAGTTTACTCATTTAAATGGTATGTGAGTGTAACATCCCCTAAGTTACATGATGTTAATATTACGGATCATTTTTCCTTACTCATATTGGATTTTTAAAGTTAGAGAAAGTATGTTTTAAAGCTTCACTTCCTTAAAAAAACAATTATATATAGGAGTGAGCATGATACTGGTACCGGTTTTATCGAATACCGAATTTGGTTTAAAGACGGTACCGAATACCGTACTGAGTATTCATACTAAGGTACCGGTACCTATTTTACCTAGTTTTTTTTGTACTTGTCCCGAATACCGAATCCCGAATACCGATTTAGCAATATTTCAAGTACCGAGTACCGGACTGAAAGCTCTAACTCGGTACCGGTACCGGTTCCGGTACGGTTCGGTATTTTCGATACTCATGCTCACCCCTAATTATATATATATATATATATACATATATATATATTGTGTGTATAGAAGGAAGATCAAATACGAACGCACATCTATTTCGCAAATTGCGAACGCACGGTCAACAATATATATATATATATATATATTATTACTATTATTATTATTATTATTATTATTATTATTATATTACTATTATTATTGTGTGTGTAAGATAAGATGCAGTGTTTTTAAACAAGATGCAATTATTTTATATTAGATGTAGTGGTTTTTAGATAAGATGCATGGATTGGTTCTTAAATGAGAATCCTCCAATTAATCCCGAATGATGGACTCGTTTTAAGAGAACTCTATGTTTTTTTAGATTAGATGTAATGATTTAAATTTTAAAGTTGGATGCGGTGATTTTATACACAAGATGCAGTGTTCCGATTGTTCCTATTATAAGAATTTTTCAAACGAGAACTGTTTTTCGTACGAGAACTGTGAGAACCAATCTTGGGCGTTCATCTTGGATAATGGAACTCATGGATGAAGAACGTGGGGGATTGAGTGTGGCAGAGTGCATGTAAGGAATTCATTGGTGGGCAATCCAATTGAAGGAGGGAGAATTGGATGGCTAAGATTAGTTCTCGTGGTTTTCGTACGAAAAACAGTTCTCGTTTGAACTTTTGCCTATAAATAAATAACTATATATATATATATATATATGAGACGGTTCAAACAATAACTATTTTTCGTACGAGAACTAGGATAACCAATTATAGCCATTGATCAAAAAGATGAAAGATCCAGATTAAAGAGGTGTTAATGGATAATCTTAAACTAATCAAATTTATCCTTAATTAATTAGCAGTAATTTGGACATTTTTACATTACCCCTATTTTTTTTAAACTAATATATCCATTAAACGGAAAAAGTGTTAAATTACGAAAATTATAACAAATTAACGAGAAAATTATGTTCTTTAATTTGAGACCGATTTTTTTTTCGGAAAAAAATTTCACGTTTGCTGGTTTTTTAACACAGGTCTCGAAATATCCACATTCAGAAAAAAATAGAAAGATCAGTCTCAAATTAAAAAGCATAATGTCCTCGTTAATTTGGTATAGTTTTCATAATTTAACATCTTTTCGTTTGATGGATATATTAGTTTAAAAAAGTGAGGGTAATGTAAAAATATCCAAACTACCATTTTCATTTAAAGTTACATAAAAAAGACAGGAAATTAAATGATTGGTCTATATATATATAGGGGAGGGTTCATGTGAAAAGTGTTTTATTTGCGAAAAGTGCGAGAAGCAACTTCAACCATTGATTGCTTTTTGATCTTGTGGTTCACATTAATCATAATTAATATTTTTATTTAAATCAAAAGGATAATTTAGTAAACACAAATATTTTCTCTCTCATCTCTTTAATTAGTTTTTTTCTCTTTTCAATCTATTAACATTCTTATCATGTTTTTTCTCTTTCCTAAATTTTAAATTAAAAAATAAATTAAAAATGATCATTCAATATTTTATTAATTTTACGGTGTGCACCGGTGAACACAACCAAGTGTTTACTAGTTTTTTTTAACATCAATGCTATGTTCGCCGGTGAACATAGTCAAAGACAAATTATTTTAAACATTTAAAATGAAAAAAACAAACAATATAGTGTTCACCATTAAACACAGTCGTCAATGTTATATTCACCGGTGAACACAGTCAAAGACAAATTATTTTAATCATTAAAAAGAAAAAAGAAAAAAGAAAAAAGAAAAACCAACAATATAGTGTTCACCATCTATTTAATGAGGTATTAATGCATGCCTTCACTAATGACCACAATTCCACAAATACCTGATTTTTGTATGATTATTACTAAACACAACATACAAATACAATCACAGGTACAATTATATTTTTATGTACACATTTGAACAACATAAAAATGCATCGTAAAGCTATTAACAAACATGTTCATTAATTAACCGGCAATAATCATAATTCACGTTCTCTCGTGAACACATAACCAAAAGCACAATCACTTAGTTAAGAAAACTAGAAACAACCAAAATGTTCATCAATCATGAACAAACACATTAAATTACATTTTCCTTCCATGTTCATTCAGTAAACTAACGAGAGTTTCAAGAGTAACAGATCAAAAAGACATATGCTTCAATTGCCACCCAAAACGAATTTTGGATTATAATCCAACGAGAAACGAAATAAAAAAACCCAACTAGATCGTGGGTTTACAGATCGTAATTCAAAATGAATCAGACGAAATAAATTCACAAGCTAATATGTATTCCAAACCGCATTACTTGAAATAAATTCACAAAAATCAAAAGAAAAAAAACAAATCAGACGAAAAACAAAAAAGGAAATATACCAACTTTTGTAATCATGAGCCGATGTTGCCGGTTGGTGGTCGGTAACGGAGGAGAACAATTGTTGGTTGTTATACGAGGTGTAGGCAGTCGCCTCTTTGTGTTTCTGTTCTTCAATCGCGGTTGCGGGTGTGGATCGTAGACGTTGATGATCAAAGAACCGGGGATCGGGACTTTAGGACAATCTTGAAAATAGCCGGCCATTGTCGCTTGCTCCGTCAGTTGCCATCAACATCATCTCCGGCAGATCCGCGTCGCAAAGCTACTATTGAATAGCCGGCCACCGTCGCTTCCTCCCCGTCATAAAGGTCCCGTCACAAACAAACAGCCGGGCACCATATTGTTTTTTGTCTTCTCTTTAACCTTTGAACCCTTACTCGCCGGCAAAAAATGAAGCGGAGGAACATGTGGGTGCATTGGCGGCTCTAGGAGGATAGGAGAAGTCTCCAAATTTAAAGAAGGAGATAGAGAAATTGCTAAAATAATGGAATTAGGTTTGTGTTTAAATTACCTTTCTCTCCTTTTACTTTTAATTATTTTTCCTTTTAATAGAATCTTAATTACTAAAATACCATAAATCATCTTAACCATTGATTAGATTATCTAAGGGTTTAAAACGATTCTCGCACTTTTCGCAAATAAGAAGCTTTTCGCATAAACCTCCCTCTCTATATATATATATATATATATATATATATATATATAGTGAAAAGTTCATTTGAGAAACGTTTTTATTGCGAGAACCGCGAGAACCAATCTTAGCCGTCTAATTCTCTCTCCTTCAATTGGATTGCCCACCCATGAATCCTTACATGCACCCTGCCACACTCAATCCCCCACGCTCTTCATCCATGAATTCCATTATCCAAAATAAACAGCCAAGATTGGTTCTCGCAATAAAAACGGTTCTCAAATGAACCCTCCCCTATATATATACACACACACACACATACACACGCATATAGGGGAGGGTTCAAACGAGAACTGTTTTTCGTACGAAAACTGCGAGAACCAATCTTGGTCATTCAAGTGGTAAGTGAAATTCATAGATGAAAAGCGTGGGGAGATTGAGTGTGACAAGGTGCATGTAAGGAATTCATGGGTGGACAATCCAATTGAAGGAGGAAGAATTGGACGGCTAAGATCGGTTATCGCAGTTCTCGTACGAAAAAACAGTTATCCTTTGAACTTTTTCATATATATAGGGCGAGGTTCAAGGGAGAACCCTTTTAAAATGCACGAAAGTGAGAACCTGGGTAAACTTGTAATTTAGCATTTCCTTTTTACGTTCATGTTCACACATAAGTAATCAAAAGTCAACTTTACATCCTAAATAATAAAATCAAAATTATTGCTATAACATTAACAATTTAAAGATTTGTATACATTGATGCATCAGATCACAAACACTTTTGTATGAATTGATGCATCAGATATGTAATCAAGCAATTGATCAAAAAACGTGACAATTTTTAAACATCCAATCAATGAAACGAAAAGCCTAAAAGTGCTTTCACTGTTGTGGATTTTAAAGGTGTTCTCATTTTATCATAACACACACACTCTCTCTCTCTCTATATATATACATATAAAAGTGTCTAGAATATTACGTTAAATAGATATGATACACAAGTCGTGATTTTTTCCCTCGTCATCCAACCCCATTAGTGTCTACATTATTTCCCTTAAATAGATATGATACGATAAATGAGTTGACATGAAAAATGTTCGATTGGCTAGTATTTTTGAATAATATATATGTCCTATATATTGAGTCATGCATGACTACCAATTCTATAGATTTTATCTTTTAAAAATGTTTAATACCACAATAATAACAAATATCCAGTCTTATCGGAGCTAAGTTTAATTAATACATTCCATATATATAACTAGATTAAATACCGGTATGATATATGGGTTGCTTTAAAAAATGATAAATATTAAACATTAATAATTAAAAATATATTAAACGTCTATAAAATATGAAATAAATGAGAACTTAAATAATAAAACTAAAAATTTGGTTAAATATGATATTTTGAAATGTTATAAATGGTAAATATGATATTTGTAAATTAAAGTGGATAAATATAATATTTTAACGTTTAAAAAAGGACACATATGAAATTATTTATATAAATTTGGATTTAAATTATAATCAAAATTGAATCTAATTTTGACGTAGAAAAGTCAAAATTGGATTTTAAGTTTTATTACAATGGATGGTCAAGATTATATAATTAAAATTGATTTGTTAAATAAATAGCTAAAATCGTATGATAAATTTGATTCAAATTAGTCTTTTATTTATATTATTACTAGATTAGATGTCCGTGTGATACACGGATTGAGTTTTATAAAAATAAATGTTAAACATTAATAAAAAATTATCAAATAATTATAAAACATGAAAGAAATGACAATTATAAAAATTTGACAACAAACATCGTCAACATCAAATTAGCAGTGGAAACATCGACATGAGGTTGAGGGTAGACGTGAAAGTTGAAACCTAGTATCATAATCTGAAGAGACATAATTGTATTCCTTGTATAAGTCATTGATAATTATTGTTACAATTAGCGTAATAAGGTCAGGTCTTTATTACTAAACAAATTTAAATGATTATAAAATATTATAAATTAATAAAATTGAGAATTTGGTTAAATATAATATTTTTAAAGGTTATAAAGGGTAAATAAAATATTTTTTAATTATGATAGACAAATATGATATTTTAATATTTATGAAGAGCGTATATGCAATTCTTTTACTAACTTTAATTCAATTTTGATTAAGAAAAGTCAAAATTAGAATTCTAATTTTGATTAAATTGATAGTTAAGATTGAGTAATTTTACTTATTTTATTAAATTGAGGGTCAAAATTATCTAATAAATTTTATATAAATTAGTCTTTTATTTACATTAGAAGATTGTAAGAAGAGAGTAACGGTAAACTAATAATTTAGTACGTATTCATTGTTGGGTTTAGTTTACCAAAATGTATTCAAGTTGTTATGTTTTGCTATTGTATGTATTAAACTTAAGAAATTTCTATTGTGTGTATCGAATTTTTAATAAATACATTCAATAGCAGCGAATTAAAAGTTTGATAACTTTTAAAGTTGAATGCACACAAGCAAAATATGATAACTTGAATACATAGTGAACTAAACCCTTCATTGTTTATTAAAATTTAATTACTTAGATGTACTTTAGAGTTTAGATTAGCTGTGATTTGTTCAACATGGTTCCTTTTATTTAAACTTTTATAATTTATTTTTTTAAGAAAAATAAAAGATAAAATACTCTAGGAATTATCGGATCAAGTTACATCAGAGGGTTTGACTGAATGAGTTGATAGTTGGAGTTAAAAGCAGTAGTTTTGTTTTTATAAATGTGTTTGGCATAATAAATGATAGTTGAAGCTAAATAACATAAAATAAGACAAATACAAAAATAATAAAAGAGGAGAAATTACAAAACAATTAAAAGATAGTGCATGAATACTTTAGGGTTTAATTCCCCAAAATATATCAAACTTGTTACGTTTTGTTATTGTGTATACCAGACTTTAAAAATTTATATTTTGTGTACGGAACATTTATTTTGTCGCTATTGTGTGTATTAAACTTTCTATTGTATGTACTAAACTTTTACATTTTTTTTCTTTTTATTTAACCAAAATACATACAATAGCAGCAACAAATTCAAAGTTTGATACATAAAATAGATATTTATAAAGTTCAATACATACAATAACAAAACGTGATACATCTTAATAAACTAAAGCCAAAACTTTATATAAAAAAAATTATGTTTTTTAAAATTACTTCAAAAAGCTTTTAATTTTGAATATTCTTGTCTTAAAAAACTTTATTTTTATCCAAACAAGACATTGTATTTTTTTTTCTTTAAAACAAGACCTGAACAGTTTTAAAAGCTAGTTATAAACACATACTAAATTTACTCGAATTATTGGATTTTACAAATAATCTTATTGTAAATAAAAGAATAAGTAGTAATAAACGGTAGAAAAATATATTATTTTTATATTAAAAAAGACACTGAGAGAAGGTTTGTCTTGTCTTTGGGTTGTAATTTATGTCCATCTCTTCCGATTTCCAAGGGGATTCGCATCCCTGGAATAATTCTTATATTTAATTCGCCAATATTAAATGTGTTATCTTATTTTAAAGGCTGAATGGTGATTTTTATGTTGAAAATTACAGTATTAATTTAATATATACACATGCATACATATATAATACGTTTTAATTAAAAAATCATTATAATAGACTTTATCATTTTAAATTAAAAAATTTCCTAATATTTTTAATCATTATATATATATATAAGTATATAAGAAATGTTGAAAGTTACAATATTAATTTAGGTGAATTTTCATAAAAATACAATACATTTTACTTGAGTTGTTACTAATACAACATACTTTTTAATACAATCAACTTTTAAAACTCTTATATTATATGCAAGTGACCTATTAGTCACCTACTTTGTAACCTGATTATGTTTGATTATGATCTATATTTGTAACATATTTGATTTTGATTTTGTTGTTGTTCTTCTTCATTTGGGTTCATAATTATATCAAAAACAACTAATTAAAGAATAGAAAAATAAAAATAAAATGACCTACAACATGTCATGTGGGTAACATTTTGTATACCAGCAATCGCACTTAATTAATTCCTTTTTTAAAACCAAAAAACAAAAAAAAAGAGAAAAAAAAGAAAGAAAGATATGTATACTGGCAATAGTTCATCCTTCTTCATGATAATCACACAATAATGTTAAGGTTTCACCCCTTCACCCATGGCGTGAGGAAGTTCACATTGGAAGCATCACGTCGTCGGCAATCACAATCCCACCTCCTCGTCCATGTCAATCACGTAATGATGCTAATCTTTAATCCCTCCTCCATCGCGTGAGTAAACTCACATTGGAAGCATCATGCTGCCATACCGGCAATTGCAATCACACCTCCTCCCCATGGCAATCAATTAAGTAATGATGCTAAGGTTTCATCTCTTCGCACTGGAAATAACAACATAACAGACGTTCTTACAGGTTTTTTACTACTTTTTTTCAGAAAAAGTTGAAGTAGTTAAAATATTATAATTATGAGTCATATCAATCAATATTATGAAGCGCCAAATTATGATGAGATAATATATTATGTAGATAGGAAAAAGTTTAAACGAGAACTATTTTTCGTACGAGAACCGCGAGAACCAATCTTAACCGTCCAATTCCCCTCCTTCAATTGGATTGCTCACCCATGAATTCCTTACATGCACCCTGCTACACTCGATTTCTCCACGCTTTTCATCCATGAATTCCATTATCCAAAATGAACGGTCAAGATTGGTTCTCACAGTTCTCGTACGAAAAATAATTCTCATTTGAATCCTCCCCTATGTAGATATATATATGTTTATGCAAAAAAGTGCTTCATATCAAAGATCGATCCATTTGAAAAATAACACGAAAGTTTGAATTGATGTGAATTGATAAATTATTTCATGACACCACCCTCATTCAGGAAGATGAAGCCGATCGTACTGGAGGAGCTAGCAACCCTTAAAAAAGATTTATGAATGAAATATAATGGAAAGAATTGAAACTAGTAATATATTTTTAAACTATTAATTATTGCTACATATCACAAATAATAGATAAATAAATCATATCGCTACAAAGCTAATTATTTATTATTACTTATTAGGCGAGGTGATAGATCAATAATATATTTTTTTAGAAATTCGTAATTCTTTTAAATATATTTTAAAACTTTTATTTGTAAACAGAGTGCGTTTTTCTGAAAGTGTTTTAAAAAATGTTATTTCTTTCTATTAGAACATCATACTCAATAAATAATAATACTTTTAATTCATTAATTCAATTCTTTTCCTTTATAATCGATCACTTTTTTTTACAACAAAACTAATACACCTTTCACACATAACCCTAAATCTACACGGTGCTTATTAGAGGCTTGAAACCAAGATTTTAGGAGTTGATTTAAACATTAGATACCTTTGAACCAAAGGCCCTTTGATTTTTAGATCTTGTCTTAATTTTAACACCCGTCTTTATTTGGTGACTAAGAAGATAGTTAAGAGTAAACATAATATTAGGGGTGAGCGTATTGTGGAATTTTCCAAACCAAACCAATCCCGAAAGGGTACTAGTTCATGTATTTCGGTATGCTATTTATTACGAAGAATTCAAGAAAATTCGGTTTCGTTATTTTCCATACAGGTACCGGTTCTGTCCAATTTGGATAAAGGTGAACGTATTGATTTGAAGTTTTCCGAATCAAGCCGGTCCCGAACCGGCACCGGCACCGAATATGTAATGGTTCTTGTATATCGGTTAGATATTTGGTGCCAAGAATTTAAAAAATTTAGTTTCAATATTACCGGTAACAGTACTGATTAGGTTCGATTTTGGTATTAAACTCACCCCCTACATAATATTAATATGATAGTAAAGTTAGTTATGTGATAAAAAGATTTTGATGTAAGAGTCTTATCCGAAAAGCAGCCTCCTTTGAAACTGTAAACCAAAAGTCCTCTTTTATATTTGGAAATATTAAATAAAAAAGTAGGATTTGATTTGTTTACTTGTAACATTTCAATTATTTATTGTTGAGTATGGATGGATTAACTGTTTGAAATTTGAACAGATGGACCATCCAACTGGAATCAATTGCATTAGGGTGAAGACAAACAATTAATCTCTAACCAGAGTCAACTCTGTTTGGTGGACCCTACCTACTCAGATCGATAACTTAATAATAAGAAGGAAAGAAAGAAGAAAACAATGGTCAAAGTGAAAATACTAAAACTCTGGGTACCATAATTGAAAAGTGGCAATCATATGTGATTTATATATTTGTAGCTTAGGTGTGGGTACCCATTATATATAGTTTTTTAGCGTGATAGACGTTTTCAATTATATATTTGCATGAGATATTATATTGGACACTTGTTTAATTAGTATTCACATATATATTTTTTTCAATTATATAATTTTTTCATACGGTTCTCAAAATAAAAATAGTTCTCAAATAAACTAAGTGTTAAATTATGCATAAGTACGTGATCAGACATATATACTTATTTGAATCTGTTTCCTTAATTAACATTGTAATTCATGAAAATGAGTTATAATATAATACTAAATGATATATATATCCTTTTTGTTTTTTCATTTTTACTTATTATTGTTATGTTGGTTCCGTGTAGACTAATGGATACGGTCTATATATATATAATGGAGTTAGGCATTTTGTACAACTAATTTGTCAAAAGTCAAAAGATGCTTAAATTAATTTAATTGCCAATTTTTTAAAACTATATTCCTTTAATTTATTTATTTATTAACAAAGCGAAGCGTAGAACTACAACCAACTTAATTGTGCCTTGAGGAAATTAATAAGCAGATCCATCCATCTTCAACAAATAAATAATTTTCCTATGCATTAATTAATTCCATCTAGCTAGCTAGCTTTGATATATCATGTTATTAATTATCTTCGTCTTCATGAATTAATATATGTAAACCTTTTAAATTTATATATGGTTCAGTTCATCAATAACATATATATAATGTAACATGAATTAAATATATACATAGCTAGAAATGAACAAGCATATATTAGTTGTTATAAAAATGGGCTATATATATATATATATATATATATATATATGATGCATGGTTCAGTCATGAGTAATGAGATTATAATATATAGTGATTGAGCCAAAGTTGATTGGTGCCACCACATCGTATTCATTCATTATTATCCTGTCACAATCTTTTTTTTATACATGTGGAGAGTTTCTACACATATATATATTTCATGCATGAATACGTTAAATTGACTAAAAATTGGTTTTACATATATTTATTTTATACTAATGAACACACATATATATATATAACCTTTGACCCATGCAATTTGAATATGACATTTTAACAAATTAAGAAAGCCTGGCTAGCTAGCTACTTAATTAATTGATGAAAATCACATATGAATCAACTCAACTTTATATATATATTTAGTCGGTTTCCAAAATCTGTATTAATTAATCTACCATTCATCAAGTTTTGCTTGCTTTATCTATACATGCATGCAAGAAAGATGGATCATTTCTTTTGCTATATATATTTGAGATTAATTAATTAATGGGGTAATTAACATATATTAGATCGAGTAATTAATTATATATCGTTCTATTAAAAAAAAATTGCACGTAATTGCTCAAAACAGACAAAAGCACGTACATGACGAATGAGGTCAGTTGTGACATTAATATAATGTGACTTATGAGTCTAGCTAGCTAGTGTTAATTTCATCTACTCGATGGATCCCTTTTTCAAGTAAGACGTACATTAATTGTATTAATTAATTAATCATATCTTTTGATCATCTACTGGATCGATCGATCATGACTCGTGAAGGAGAGCAAGAGGGTTAATTGACGCAAATATATATATTAAAGCTACAAATTTAGCCACTTGAGTTACGAATCCAAAAGTGAATTGAAGTGGGTTGATTATAAGCTAGCTACTGACATAATAGTACAAATTTTAATAACCCCAATGAGAAAGGCACAAAAAGAAAAGCTGGTACATGACTACATGTACGTACTGTCTGTCACACACATATATATAAATAATTTATAACTTCCGCCCAGTCTTTTTGTGCTTTTTTTACATTAATTTCCACTACAATCAGCACAAACCCCGAGGAACTGTCTCACAAGTCTCTTATCTGTATCTTCTTCTTTCCTTCCTTAATTACATATGTCTTTCAGACTCATCATCAGTAATGATAGCATATATCCTTATGATCTTGTGTGGTCTTGTATTCATCATTATCATTGAACAAGTAAGTACTGTTGCTGCTGCTGTTTGTGCAGGTACCAATCAGCTGTTGCTTCTTCACTTCCTCGTCAACATCACTATGCAAATTAGAGATTTCATAATTCTTCAAACTGTTGTACCCTTTTGGTCTTTGATCAGTATAGTTGTGGTCAATAATGAATCTCTGGGTTTGATCTCCAGATCCCTGAAGGGAAAATTGATCTTCTTGCTTAATCTGTTGATACTGCTGATCATGTTGCTTCTGAAGACCATGATCTTTATTAATACTATAATTTCCATAACTCATTTGACTTAGACAACTCCCACCTTCAGAGGAAGAACCAGTTGTACTCACTTCATGACCTTCACCAACACTGCTTCCAAACATGAGCATGGCTTCTTTAACATCTGATGCGGGGTAGTACTGATACTCCATTAATGGAGTAGTATTGCTGTACATGCTCTGCTGATGGTCCCCCTGAAACCCTAAATAGCAGGGACTAATCTCATTGTTGTGAATGTTGTTATTGGTGATCACACTGATCAAAGAGTTGGAGTTCGGTGGTGGTGGTGGTGCTGATGAGAGATGATGGGTAATATTGATCATATGATCCTGAACAAGGGTGGTGCTGGAGTTGATAGTATTGTTGCTGTTTAAGTTCATGATGTTTGAGGTGGTGTGTGGATTGTTAAAATTAGGTGAAGAAGGATCATAAGTCAAGAACAGGTCTGATCCGTATGTAATCGGTGGTGATTGGAGGGGAAAATAAGGTCTTTTCTGAAAGGAAGGAAGCATAGCCAAGAGCTTCTTCTTGAGCTTGGTGTTCCAGTAATTCTTGATATCATTGTCAGTCCTTCCTGGTAGCTGAGCTGCTATTATTGACCATCTGTCCAAAAGATGATCGAAGAACTTACAAACGTTTCCACCAAATGAAAACAACAATTAAGTTCAACTAAATATGGAAGACAGATCAGATCATAGCCAGCTGAACTGGCATGCATGTATCCATAATTTCAATATTAATTTAGGTCTTCATGCATATACGGTGGGTTGCTTTCAAATCTAAAGTCAAAATTGGAAAAAGCAAATTAAGATCCAAGATTTGATGATATGAAGGTAAGTACTGCTGATGATACCTGCTACCAATGTTAGCATACAAACTGCAGATGATCTTGTCTTCATCATCAGTGAATTCACCATGTTTAATATTGGGTCTCAAATAGTTTAGCCATCTCAATCTGCAGCTCTTCCCACATCTTTTTAGACCTGCAAAGCTCAAATCCATCACCCACCCACAAATATTTAATTAACAACAACAAAATTAACCCTTAAAAAAGAAAGACACAAAAATGAAAATGGAATTATTAGAGATATATATTACCAGCTTTCTGAGGTAGAGCGATCCAGTTACCACCAGTCCCATATTTCTCAATGAAGCCTTTGAGTTTTGCATCTTCTTCAGGAGACCATGGCCCTCTTTTCACATTTTCTTTGTCACAACATGGAGCCCTACCCATCTCTCTCTCTCTCTCTCCCTCTCTCTATATCTCTGTATGTATCTCACTTACAAATTGGCCCTTTTCACAAGAAAATCTCTGTGTATGAATAATATTAATGTGTGTGCTGTTAAAGAGACAATCTTGTTTGGTGGGTTTGCAGGTTACCATTATATATTGAGTGAGAGACTTGTTCTGATGGAGGTCAGTTAAAAAATATTAATTTATTTAACAGAAGGGCAGCACAAGTCAATAGGATTGGGTTTTATATATATAATAATTAATGCTTTCATTAATTAACTAATCTTAATTATCACTAATTGTATCTTCTCTATACAACATAATACAAATTCAAGTGCACTAATTGACTATTTTAAGTGTGGTAGTAAATTACTAATAGAACCTCCCCCATCCACGCATGTTTCCTTCTGCTAATAAACCTTCTCCAAGAACACCAAACTCTAATGATTATATATTCAACCAAAATCCGAATCAAAACGTACTTATGGTTAATTATGAAAGGAAATTTGCATGGATAAATTCTCAACATTTTTGAATTTATTTTTTAACCCAAAAAAAAAAACCCGATCACCAAACGGTACAAATGTGTAAACTTTTTTTCGTTTAATGTTACATAGTTCAAGTTTCACTTTACAGAATATGTAGAATTTTGAGGGTATGTCACTACTACAAAAGACAAATAGAGCCCGGAGATAAAGCTAATTGGTTTTAAGAGGAAAAAGGCTCCATATAGTATATATGTGTATAGCTCTTTTACTAAAAATCCCGTTTCTATTTATCACACAAATAGAACTTGTTAGCAAGAAAACGAGTTATATAAAAAGAGTGCGAATTTTATTAAACAATCAGACTCTATACGAGTGATAAAAAGAACCCGTTTTTTCAATAAGAAACTTAAAACTATGATGGTGTTTAGTTGGAAACAAGTTTTAAAGATTCATTTTCCCAATATCATGAAAAGTGAAGTAGTTTATTATCCAAGAAAAAGGAAAACCTAACATATAGGGTGGAATTTTTATTTTTTGTAAAAAAAAATATAAAATATGTTTGATTAAGTTGTTTTCTACATAATTATTATAATATATAATAATAATAATTATTATTGTTATTTTACCATTATTTATTATTTTTATTATTGCTACTACTATTAATTAATATTACTGTAGTTATTTATAACTAACTATGATCTTACTACTGTTACTTATTTTTATTATTTTATTATTAACTCATTTATTATTATGATTAATGGCCATTAATTAGTTATTAGTTATTAATTATTATTGCAATTATAATTTATAATTAAATAATTATTATTATCATTATTACTTGTCGTTAATTGGGTTAGAATAGGTGAAAGATGTGCAAGAAGATTTTCATACATTAGATTTTAGAACTTTCGTTAAGAGTGGTTACAAGTCTGATCTATGTATAGCTAGAAAACACAAGATTTGAGTGTATATACGTACGTGTTTTCGGAAAAGAATAGGAGTTGACTAAAAAAGGTTCTGGTCAAGTCAGTGTTGTTTACGGGCATTGAGATAAGAGGTTTCATGCCCTTAGAGGCTAAGGTCAGGACCATGCATATATACGTACAGCAGAAAATACCCATAAGCATAAGTTCAAACCATGAATTGAAGCAGTTGTAAGGGCCTTACACCGGCCTGTAGACTAAGAGTTTACCCTAATTAATAAGAGGGCAAAAGAAGTCTTTCGCTAGTACATCATGATCTTCGGCTTTACACTTTTATGGTAAGATCTTTTGTAAGCTTAATTTACATAATGGTATGTTAATCAGAAAAATGATACAAATTAAATTTGGTTTGATTTTAATTGGGCGTTGCATGCATGCAGGTTGAATAAACATTCTCAACCATGAATTAAGCAATTCACATAGAAAAGAAAGCTCTGAAAGTGAAGATTTGCACAATATATGAATTACTAGAATATTAATTATAAACATGAAAAAAAATGAAAATTGAAACACAACCATCAAATTCTCATCTCAAGCTAAAATCCATCTACGTACGTACGTACACTAATTAAGCAAACGTACATAAAAGGATATATGTAGTCACTAGAATCCATGCATGCGAACAAAAGAAAACAAACAAAAACACAAAGAAATGTTCAAGTCTTGTTTAGAAAGTGAAATAAAAGACTTAAATGGGTGTAGAATCAAATATTAATTGGTGCAAACTTAATTAATTGGTGCATATATAATTCTCCAAATTAGTTGGTTAATTATTTGCTACTATATATATCATGTCATTTTTCAGTTATCATATCATTTTATAAAATTAGTAGTAACCTACAAATTGCATTCCTTTAATTAATATTGTCTATATATGTATATATATATGAGATTATAAGAGTTATGGTTTTTTAATATCGTTTTCACATAATCATTTATTCACGTTTCAAAAGAATCATAAAATTAACCACATGCAGCCTTAATTAATTAAGGTCTTAATTAATATTATCATTTATTCACGAGCCGAGCTGAAACTTAACGGAGTCCAAAAATACGAAAATTAGTTGAACAAATTAATCGAGTTTTTGGCTTCGAATTAAGCGTATCAATTAAGGAGATGAAAATTAAGAAGAATTAATAGGAGTAAGATAAAAAGTAGAATTCTTACAATATATAGACATGGATCATGTAGATCGATTATGCATGCATGTTAACAAGTTAATCAGACTTAGCTAGCTAGCTATATATACGTACTGGTAATTTAGATTTTTAATTTCCCTTTTTGATCGATGAACTAATTGTCAAGCTCAGAAGAAATTTATAATTTTATATGGCATCAAAAAGTCAATTGCATGCTAAGACTTTTATTTTCCACATGGAGAAATAAGATAAACAATAAAACGTACACATTCATTGGTTTTGGGTTTTGTTGGTATCGATCCTTGTTAAAGCCATACTCAGCCGATCCATTGATTATGAAGATCCTGTGCAAATGGTGAGTCTTTAAATACAAATTTTTTTATATGCGTAATTAAAAATTAATATTAAAAATAATTGTTATGTAAATAATCGAAACCAAAAAAAGAACATTTCAATACAATTTTTTATATATATAAACAAAATTTATTAAATCACAAACTGCATATCGATAAACAAAACAAAAGAACAATAGTAAGTAGTTTACCCTAATATTCTTATGACCTAATGAATTATCAATTAACTGCACTAAATACAAGATTTTAAATAATAATTTGTTATTGTGTGAGCTTGGAAAATTATAATGTATGAATGCGTATAAGTGTGTACAAAAATTTAGGTCCTCTCCTAGGCAGAGCCCATGTGCGATCGCCTATCCAGCACATGTCAAGAAACGCACCTGGCTAAACTATAACTAATAGAACAAACTTAACTAGCTTTGATCAAACTTAATTTAATCCAATATATATCATGGAGTACGTTCAATATAATAAACTGTAGCCAACATATGGATATGAGTTAGGGAATTCTATATATTAATTAATGAACATCATATTATATTTTATATTTTTAATTTAATATAGCCGATCACTTAAATATCAAGTATTCTTTTAGTATAAATTTTATTTCAGATTATTTCTTCTATTCAGGGCGCACTACTAGAAAATGTGCCAACAGCAACGGAATTTTTGCAACAAGTTAAAATTTGTTGTTATTTCTTAACCTAGCAACGATTTTTGCAACGAAAAACAACAAATTCATATTTTCATTTTTTGCAACCACATATTTGTTGCTAAATCCGTTACAATTTTGGAGGGAGCACTCCCACCATAATTTAGCAACAACTTATATTAAAGAATCGTTGCTATTTTGTCACAAACAAATTTAGCAACAATTTAATCATTGTTGCAAAATCATTTTACAATAACAATAGATATAAAATAGCGATTAAGATTACGATCTTGCAACTTTTTTAAACTTTCAATTTTACATTAAATCGTCATAAATTTAACACTATTACATGTGACAACATGTAAACAAATATGACATTTAATTAGTTTTCTAACATTGTTTCGATCTTAGGAAGATTAAAAAAGTTTAATAATTCATGGTATATAATCCCATATTAAGAATCTTATTTTTATTCTAGTTTGTTATTATTCAATAAACAAAAGATATTAAAACCTATTAAATATTAAATAGAATTACTAAGAGAAATTATTGGAGGGAATTATGGGGGGGAGGGGGGGGGGGGGGGGAATTTCCCTCTTTTTCTTTAATAATTTTAGACTCCAAAATACTAATTTTTACATGAAGCATATTAACCGCTCTTGCCCTCTCCATTCTAAATGCCTTTATCGTCACATTCAACTTTGTGAGATTCACCTACAGCACCTCCCTCACCCACTTCGATCAGCACCGCTCACCTCACCCCTTACCACTGCTCACCTTACTTGCTCCCTGCTTAATTGTAACCACTGCTCAATACATGCGATTCACAGCTTCTAGGTTACTTATCTTGATTTAAGTATGCATTTTGTTTGATTAAGTTTTCCCTTTTCGTTGCTCACTGTACTTGTGCATTTTTCAGCTTCTTATCAGTTCAAATTTCAGACCTATTGTAGATTTTTGTCAACGAGTCACCTGCACTTACAACTTCCAGGTTAGGTTAAATTGATTTAATATTGCATTTTGTTTGATTAAGTTTTCCCTTTCCGTTATGCTCACTGTACTAGTGTCTTTTTCAGCTTCTTATCAGTTCAAATTTCAGATCTATTGTAGATTTTGGTCTACGAGTCACCTGCACTTATATTGCTCCAGTTTCGTGCCAAGCATTGAAGGTTTTCATCTTATTTTACTGTTTTTTATATTACTTTACAAGTAAATTGCCATGAATCTGAATTTTTGTTCTTGGTTTTAGTTAAAGGGTCTGTGTGTATGTTGATAGATGTTGGTCTGCTTTTAGTTTTCATTTTTGCTGTTCTTGATTTTAGTCTTAACTACTATCCAAAAATGACTTATGAATTTGTTTTAGCCTTGACATATATGTTTGTGTTTTTAGCGATAGTCTTGAATCCTTATCTGTTCATAGTGTTTAGTGTTAGTCTTGAACTGATATATGTATGTATGTATACATTTGTCCACAAACCTTATTCTTGAATATGTTCAAAACTAAGTCATGAGTATGCCCACCAAGAATCTATCCATAATGCTAGTTTTGGTACAGTGTGTTAGTCTTGATTACTTGATTTAGCCATGATATACATGTTGGCGTTTAAGTAGTTTATTAGTTAATTTGTTTGGTGCGAAAGCATGGGTTTAAAAAATTTACAACTGTTTTTGGTAATGTAATTACATGAATTTCGGGTCACAAGAATGTTCGAAATTGAGAAGACATCATCCGATTGAATTCTCCTTCTTTATACAACAAAATGCAGACCACGAAGATACATATACATATATATATATATACACACTCACGTATATGCAGTATAAAACACACAAAAGTATATACATAATACTAAATCTTCTCACATGTATTACCACATAAAATACACCTATTTATACTACTAACAAATGGAAGTTATTAGCAGTTGGTTGCCTCCAACTGCTGTTGTTTTTTCCCTCCAAAATTAACTGTCATCTATTAAAAATATATCCCAAGTATAATTATACAAACATTAATATAAGTATATTAATAACAGGTTATTGATACTAAATTATATAAACAAGCTATAATTCGATTATGTGCATTAATTTCCAACACTCCCCTTTAATGCCACAATCGAATTTTCTTTTGCTTAACTCTTCAACAACAATGTAATCTTCATGATCATCCATCTTCTTCATGCTGCCATCTTCTTCCTCCATTGTATCTTATCTGCAAGCTTCTCAAACTGGTCCTGTATTCATTCCTTATCCTTGTCTCCTAGCAGCCTGGTATCTCCTCTTCCTTCGGTAAGCCCACTGCCACCAGTCAATTTGCACCCCTGCACATCCTTGCTTCTAGTGCTAACTCATCGATGGAGTAACTTCTGCCCACTTCATAATAGGCTCCTAAGAGGCTTAAGTGTGTATCATAACACTCTTTTAAACCATTTGCATATTCTTTTGGAAATCCCAACGCATTGGCTACATCCATCCATTTATTCTTCATAGTTACATGGCCTGGTTAAACCACCCAACCCTTTTACTGTTAAAAAAAGATCCGATAAACAAACCTCAATCCCATTTATCTTCACTGGAACTATTCTTTCATTATCTTGCAAGTAGTCTTTGTAAAACAAAACCACAAGTTTTTCAAAGTGATCTTTAACCAAACTTTTGTATTCTTGAAATATCTCTCGTTCGTTAATCATCTCAAGGAAACCAATCAAACTTTCGAGATGGTGTTTTCACGCTGCTTTTCAACCTGTCTTCAATTGATAAATCTTGAAAATATAAAGAATCATAGTATCGCATGATTGATTTGATGGCTTTCTCCTTCACTAGATCAAGCTTTTGTAATGCTTCATTGCATCCTTCTTCTTCACTGCTTTCTTTGCTGCCCTCTTCAAAAAAAAAATTTAAAATACATTTAGAATCCTTAAAAACTACTTCAAAACCTTGATCCAACAATTGACTTAAACTCAACATGTTTAAACCCATATTTGGAACATAATAAACTCCAGGTATCACGTAATTTCTTGTCTCGGTTTGCACTGTAACTTCACCAAAACCTCCAACAAACAGTCTTTTATCGCCAACAACACTTAGAACTCATTGAACCCTTCATAAAATTATCAAATGATTCCAAGGGTCATATGCTTCGGGTATTCATTAGATACATACCAGATTTCATTCCACCCCCTCTCATCTGATCCTATCACTTGCAAATTCTGGGATGGAATATAATTCTATCGTGATTGTCTCTTGGTTCATCACAGGCAGGTGCCTTCTTCCCGGATGTTTTTGCCTTCATTTGTTTTTCCTTCTTAAAAGTAGATCTCCTGTGTTTATTTGGGAAATTCAGTAGGCGCGTCCTCTCACGAGACAAATATAACATCTGGATTTTTTCATTTTCTTTGACAATTCTGCAGTGTTTGCACTTGATCTTCCGGTGCCTTCATTCTCGTGTATCTTCAAAGAATCAAGTTTTCGAAGCACTTCCTTCTGTCGGCGTTTCAAGGGATCAATAACATGATGATCACAGGTCCTTGGCATCCCCATGATGCTCTGATACCATGTTCAAAATTGAGAAGACATCATCTGATTGAATTCTCCTTCTTTATACACCAAAATGCAGACCACAAAGAGATATATAAACTCACGTATATGCAGTATAAACCTCAGAAAAGTATACACATAATACTGAATCTTCTCACATGTATTTCCACATAAAATACACCTATTTATACTACTAACAAATGGAAGTTATTAGCAGTTGGTTGCCGCCAACTGCTGCTGTTTTTTCCCTCCAAAATTAACTACCATCTATTAAAAGTATATCCTAAGTACATGCAATTATACAAATATTAATATAAGTATATTAATAACAGGTTCTTAATACTAAATTATATAAACAAGCTATAATTCGATTATGTGCATTAATTTCCAATAAAGAAGTTTGTGTTGGGTTAGTGATAGGTCAAAACAGTTTGGGGCGGTGGTGAGCTGTAGAAACAGCTTCGGTTCAGGTTGTTTACGGTACAAAAAAGCTTCGTTCGGGTTGGGAAGTGTCAAAACAGCTTAGGGTAGGTTCAAGATGGGTTTAAATAGTTTTGTACTAGGTTCGTAACGGGTCAAAAGAGTTTAGGATGGTTTCATCCAGATTTTTTGACCCAAAAGTATTAAAGCTTTGTATATTAAAGTCTAATAGTACAAACCCATCCGATTGGGAAGCGAGGTCAAAAGCAAGATGTCGTGGTACATGGGCGTTGGCAAGGAGAACTTGTATATTAAAGTCTAATAGTACAAACCCATCCGATTGGAAGGAGTATTGTCCTGATTTTGTGAACATTGAAGATTGGGATGGAATTCTTGATTCTTGGAAGATAGATAAATGGCAGAGACGTTCGATTGTAGGTGCTGCAAATAGGAAAAGAGTTCCTGGGGACATGGAAGGTACGAGCTCATACGTTAGACACACCGGAGGGTCTATCAGCTTTGGTGCACATCGTCATTGAATGGTATGAATCTGTCCATCTTATGATTATACAATATCTTTTTGAATTGGTTATGAATCTATCTACGAATATGTTAATTTATGAATCCTATCCATGTTATGATCATAGTTGTCAACTCGTGAATCAACTCGTAACTCGAAACAAACTGTGAGTTTATTATTTGAGCAAATGTACTAAACTAGTCGGCTAGTAGTTGAAGAGTTGACTATATATGTTAAATCATTTGTTTACATTCTTTAAATATGATCTTTTTATAATTTTCTGGGTATTTAAAAAGTAGCCAGCTAGTAGTTGAACTTGAATCTACTTTATGGTAAATATGATCTTTTTATAATTTTTTTGTTATGAATTTATTTAAAGTTTATATTTTTTTATTAGTCTATGAATCTGGTTTATGGTAGTATGATTATGTGAGTAAATGTTGTTTACACCATGTTAGTATAATCTGTTTAAAGTTTATACTTTTTACTAGTCTGTGAATTTGCTTTATAGAGTTTTGGGTCTGGTTTGGGTCAAAAGTAGTTTCAGGTCAGGTTGGTAAAACAGATTCATGTTGGATTGGATTGGTGACATGTCAAATCAGTTTCTTATTTGTTTCATGATATATAGCATGAGTATGTGTTTGTTTCAATTTTAAATTTAGGCTATTTTGTAGGAGCAAATACTAGGGGAAAAACCATCTGAAATTATGATGTTTGAAAAGATGCACAAGACACACAAAGGTAATGGTGATTGGTGTGATGCAAGGTCTGAGCAAGTTGCAACAAAGTATGATGAGGTTGTCTACATTGCTAATGATGACGATTTAGAATCCGATCTTCCTTTTGACACGGATGCATGGGTCAAAGTTGTTGGTGTTCCCAAGAAGGATGATGTTTACGGTTTTGGACGTACTCAAGTAGCAAAAAGAATACGTATCCATGCATCTTCATCTCACAAGAAGAGATCTACATCGTTTGATTCAACTCCGGTTGATAATGAAGTCAATATTGAATCACAAGTCAATGATAGAGTTGAATCCCGACTTGAAAGTATAAGGGAAGAAATGAGGGAAGAAAGAAGGATTGAGATGGAGCAATTTAAGAAATCCTTCAACGACCAACACAACAAATCATCTTGAAACAAGTAACTTTGTGTTCTCTAACCCGTATTGGTATATTACTATTAAACTTCAGTAGCTAACTTTGTATAATTTTGTGCATTCGTAACTCTAGCTACCTTGCCAATTTTTGATGGGTTGTTATTTTGGTACAATCGGTAGATGAATCGTGTATAGGTTCATATTTTGCATGTGGATGAAATTTTATATGGAAACGTATTTTTAGTATTGACTTTTGAATTATTTGAGCAAAAGTTTATATAAAATGGAAAGTCGTCGTTGATGGCAACAACTCTAGGAAACAAATAGTTTGTTGCTGATGATTTTGAAACAAAATGGAAAGTCGTTGCTGATGATTTTGCAACAATTTGGTTGTGATATTGATGACTAAAAATAGCAACGACTTGGTTTTGTTGCTATATTCGGTTTGGCAACGACTTTATGAATAATTTGAAGATGGCAACGAAAACGAAATTCGTTGCTATTAGCAACGACTAGGAGGACTTTGGCAACGACTTTACATTAGCAACGGGCTATATAGCAACAATCGTTTTTCGTTGCAAAAGTCGTTGCCAAAGGCAATTAGCAACGAATTTATGCCATTTTGCAACGAATTTTGGTTGTTGCAGTTGGCACATTTTCTAGTAGTGGCGGAGCTATCCTAGCTATAACCATCAGAAAGGTCAAAGTCCTCGATCAAATTTTAAATTTTTTCAAAACTGTATATAAAATTTCTAATTTCTAGGTTTTAATATAATTTTTATTTTAGCAATCTCAATTTTTAGTAGGCGGGATGTTTAGGACTCAACGCTTTGTTTATCATGTTATAATTAGTAGACAATTTTTCTAGCTAGCTGTGCTCCTGATTAGAACTTATTCATGTTTTGAGTAATTGCACATTTATCTCTATCTGTGTGTATACACCCATACACGAAGTTATCCTTGTATTTGGGGTGAAAATTCTTGACATGCAATTATATATATGATACGAACCTGACACAAAAATAAACATTTTTTAGTTAACATGTATAATAAATGGGTCATTTTCAGGGTGACGTACTCATGTAACCCGTATAATAATTGGGTCAGGGTGTAGAATTATATATAAGTTTCATAGGTTGACACATAGGCCCGTTTAATATTTATACATATTTTCTTTTACCGTATATAAACCAATTTTTGTTCCACTTAATTAGTTATGACTTTTGAGGGCCTTATGTGATCTTTGAAACTCCTCACCATCCAACCTGTCGACCCGTTTATAACACACCAACCCGCTAATGACCTACTGACATGCAAATAACACATCAACCCGTATAAGCAAACAGGTTACGAACTAGGGACGTGTGCGTGTCTCACATATACTAGTTAGTGTCATGACAATAATAAATAAATAGGTCAAGTTTGGATTTGTGTTCCTAATACGCTAACTCGAACACATAATTATTGTCGCTCGTATCTGATATAAAAAAATCTTTTGATGTTACCATAAATCTACGAAATGATTTCGGTTATGAATTTTACTTTCTAACATTCTATTATAAAAGATAACATATAAGTCTAAGAATAAAAAATTTAAATTAACATAAGAACGCTATTAGCAACGTAGGTTTTTCTGACGGATTTAACATATCACAAATTTGAAAAAGAAGTGAAGACTGTCGTTAATTTGTCATAAATTTGGTACGGATTAACCGGAGTCAAAATATAAAACACGGAGTAGTTATTTGCTTTCTATTCTATGTCGCAAATTGCGATGAATTTTAGTTTGTAATAAAACTCATTTTGTTATTAAGCTTGAGATGTAGTTTAGTTTTGTTTTCAAAATCTTCATTTGACAAAACTTATATATACACACACTATAGATTAAATGTGCGTGTGATATACAAGCTTGTTTAAAATGATAGATATTAATCATCAATAAAAATATATTAAATAATTATAAGACGTGAAAAAAATGATAGTTTAAAAAAATGACGACAGACGGCTCAACACCCAGATTAATGGCGGAAGCGTCGACACGAGTGTATGACAGACGTGATTGTATTTCATATACAAATAATTGATCATTATTGCTACATCTAAAAGCAACAATGTTAAGTATTTATTGGTTTTAATTTAAAAATAATTTTAACCGGTTATAATTTATTTTAAAATGATATAAACCTAAGAATTTGGTTAAAGCTGTTATTTTAAAATGTTAAAAATGGTAATTATGTATTTATAAATTAAGATAGATAAATATTTTATTTTAATTTTTAAGATGACATATCTATATGAAATTATCTCTAATTATTTTGATTAAATTTAGATAACTTTGACTTCTAGATGTCAAAATCAAATGAAATTTTCAATTTAAATAGATGGTTGGGATTTAATTTTACCAAAAGAGACCGATAAGATTGTCTAATAAAAATAATGTAATTAATCTTTTATTTATATTAAAAAATAAAAATATATGTGTGCGCCGGGTGTGTTCTGTCGTTGATGGCTACTTCTGGAAGAAAATGAGGGTGTGGGTGCACTGATGGTGATTGTTGCATTGCATGTGATGTGGAAGAAATGTTGGGCCACGATTTTTTTCTATTTTTTCTTATTCTTCATTTGCTAAAAAACATAGAGCCAAAAAGGAAGAAGCTAGTGAACAATCGTGTTGGACGTAAGAACAATCGTCATACGCCCCTCGTTTTGGTCATTTTCCTTCGTCAACTTGCCATCATCCTTTAGGGATGGCTCGTCGTTTGGCTTGTCATCAGGCACCGGTGACGAGCTCCCACACGGTTGTCCAATTTCTGTTTTATTATTATTTTTTTCGACCAATTAGATTAGGGTTGTTTAGTCATGAGATATTTATAAACAAGAAACACATGATATTATAGTCAGTTATGACAATCATGTATGTTATAATTACGAATGATCTAAGATAAAAGTGGTTAAATATAGTCAGAATTTTAATTTAGTGGCAAATGTTCTTTTTTTCCCTTTTGGTTGTATTTAATCTCCTTACTTTTTTTATTTAATTAAAAAACTATTACACTATATCTTAGTTATTAATTAAATGATACGGTTGAAAATGATTCTTGTTTGAACATACATACATCATGTATATAAAAATAATTGTATGTATGTATGATGTGTTCCCAAATACTCATTTTAAGATATTAGTTAAATGATTAAGATCGATTGCATCAAAATGTATCTAACTTTACACTCATTTTTTGTGTCGTGTGTATCCAAGATTGAAAATATGTAATGTATATATCTAATTTCTTATTTGTTTTATATATTTATTTGGTTATATAAAATAGAAAAAATGATACAAGTTTAACACAAAGTATAGAAAGTTTAATACATATAATACAAGTTTTGAATAGTTTAATGTGTGTTTGGCACACACTTTTTTGAAGCTTATAGTGTTTTGTATTGAAAGAAACACCTAAAAAGATCTGTTTGTATTGAAGAGCTGATAGCTATTTTTTTACAAAAAACTTTAAAATAGAAAGCTCTATTTTTAACTCTTGTTACAAACTTCCGGTCCAGCTACTAGCTCCTTCCATTAAACACACTTATAAAACAAATTTCTAAAGTTCAATTCATATAATATAAAGTAAAAAACTTAATATATTTTTGTACAACCAACCCTAATTTTTTTCAACTAAATTTCAAAGTGAAGTTGTACTTTTCCTTCCATTTGGAAAAGGAAAGTTTTTGGATAATTATTTTGAATTTTATGAATGAACTTTGACACTCTTATTTAATTTAATCATATTATAAATGAAAGCGGATATTTTATATTATGGATAGATGCAGTCAATCGTCATTGTATACGCATTCGACTAAGATTCTCTGCTGGTCATATGTTTGTTTAATACATGAGTTTTATTGAGGTGATACTCCTTCACGATAAGCATTCTTAAAGTGACTAATGTTCGAAAATGAATGTCCAACTAATTATAATTGAGATTTTTTTTTACTTTTTTTTGAAAGGTTAAATTGTATTAACATTTAATCAAAAAAATAAATAAATTACAACTACTATAAATAGTGGCCTGGCTACAGCTCCAAGGCAGAACCGACCACCAACCAAAACAAAAATTGGGCCTAATTGAACCAAAAATGGGCCTAATAAAAACTAGATCCATGGAGCAACCCAACAGTGATGGTCAAAGGGTCTTGTATCCAGTTTTACCAACAAAGGGCCTCTTTACGACTGCTACTCTGTATCCAAAAAGAGAGTAGACTTTGGTTAAAGAAAAAATATAAATATCTTCTTTAAATATAAATAAAATACTAACTTTTATTATCTTTGTTAGATAATTCTATTGTTTATTTTAAACAATTTAAATCTTAATGATCCATTAATATTGAACTTAAAATTTGATTTGATTTTTATAAGTCAAAGTTGTTTACTTCATAATTTAAAATGTAGTCCTACTAAAATTACGAATGAAATAAATGATGTTAATATTAGTTATATTTTAATCTAATCTAATCTCAATTATTATTGTAACTTACCTTTTGAAGTTATATGATTATATATATGAAAAAATGATCAACTCACATAGAAGCTTTAATCTTCTTACAATAATAAATAACTTTTTATCAAAAATGATCAACTCACATAGAAGCTTTTATCAACTCATAGTCACAGTCACATAAATAACTTTTATTAACTCACAGTCACATAGAAGCTTTTAACGTACAATAAATAACTTTTTAATCATTTATCTTCTTATAATTGTAACAAAAATGACCAACTCACATAGAAGTTTAATCGCTGGTTTCGGTGTTGAAGCCGTCTTTTATTATTTTTTAAATTCTTATATTTTTCATATTTTATATAATATATTTTATTGATGATTAATATTTATTATTTTTAAAACTAACCCGTGTATCACACGGTATTTAATCTAGTAAGTTTAATACATGAATAACTATAAACCTAATATATGTTTTTTTAATTAAACGAACAAATATAAAAATTATTTTCATCATATTTTTTAATGAACAAACTATATAAACCTGATTTTTGTTATTTTAATTAAATGTATAAACATAAAAATTATTTTCATTAATATTTGTAAACGTTTAATAAAAGAGTCGTACAATTCTAGTCAATGGCAAATAAAACATATACTCAAAAGTCAAAACAATAAACAAGTTTTTAACATTTATTTCCAATACGTTTTTATAGTATGAATTATTAGAGTTGTGTTTAATAAAGTTCATGTAAAAAACATATTTTTAAAATTTTAATATTCAATCACAAATGATTTCTTATACAATTATATATGATTTGTAAATGCATCATATATGAATTACGAAAATGCCATCCCGCCCAAAATTTTAAAATGCAATCTGAACCATTGATGTCATTTATCCAAAGGTTAAAATTAGTGTTTTAGGATTATGAATTAAGTATGGATTATGGTGAACATTCTTCATCATTACTAATGTATAGCATTTAATATAACCGTTTCTTATTAGAGATATAAACATTTCATTTATATTTTAGTAAACACTAGATAAAATGGTGTTTGACTCTTTCTTAAAAGCGTATAGAAGTGAGAAGGAAGAAAATAAATTTTTTATAATGTGAAAAAATGAATAGAAATGGTATAGTTAGAGATGTGGTACAACTGATAATGTTTGTTTTTGAGAACACAACTTTTAAAACCATATTAGTTATACTTAGTTACGCACCTTCATAATGACTTAGTACAGAGTAATATACAATTGGTAAATAATGGAGTGCGCAAAAAGGTGTATTATGATAAAATACCTAGTTGTTAATTATACAGATAATGTTTTAAAGTAGAATAATTTAACGGTGTAGTATTTTCTCACTCGACATAATATTTATTTAGATTTACGAATCAAAGGATCTAAATATTTAACAATTCATCTTCAACACTTAATGTTTTTGTTAAGTTGCAACCAAACATCCCTAATTGAAATATATAAAGACTGCTAATGAATCCGGCACTTATCAAGTGAAATATATGATTAAATCGTATAGTTAACATTTTTGCAACATGTACTAGGCTTTAAAAGTGTTTGTATATGTTGGGGGAAAGAGTTTATAGAAGGTAAAGAATAACAATAATAAAACTTGAATAATTTCGTGGATTGTGTTCAATACACTTTCAGTAATCTGTAATTCGACCCTTTTGTCTGGGGTATCACGAATTCAGACATGGGATAATCCAAGAAACTTGATTTGAATTACAGTCTTTATTCAAATCCAAACACAGAATATCTTTGTTTTATCTTTCTATATCTGAGACTATTTCGTAAGAATATCAACTTGAATTCGTATATTCTTCTCTCGTATATCGAGCGTTCGTATATCGTTTTTTCCATGGTTTTCACCAAATGCCGAGGGAACCGAACTGGCGGTTGGCGGCGGTTATTTCATATATATATATATATATATATATATATATGTAAATGTATAAATAAATTTTTTCTACGGGAATTTGTCTCTCGGACCCCACCAAGGGGCAATGCCTTCTGGAACCCCTCCAGGGCCAGCCCCCGGATCCCTGTACTGTATTCTCGATACTAACTCAGTTTATTCAAGTGTGTACTCCGTACCTCCAAACCCAAATTATAACTAAGTCTAGAATCAGCTAGTCTCAAATTAATCTCGATTATACTTAAATGACTTGATGACACTAAATTCATCAACCGTATATCCGCCTTTTAAAACTAGGCTCTATGTGCTATTTTAACTGAGTTTACATGATACATGTAAAGTAGTTGATTAGTTGAACTAAACATCTATCTAAAATAAAAAGTTAGATTATTAGATGTAGTTGAATACCTTCGTCTAAGAGTGTTTTTGTAGTCTTGCGTTAAGTTTTTAATACATATACATTTTAAACTTGATTTTTTTCATATGTCAAAATGCGTGTGTTTTAAATGTAACATGTCTGCTTAGTCGTATAATTGATTTAAAAAGTAATACTAAAATAAACAAATAGAACAACCTCTTTTAAACGAGCAAAACAAAGCATAAATACCAAAAGTTAAAACTATGAAGCAAAACCTACATCTTCGTAGTAGCAAAAGAGAATGGGGTCGATTGGTCGAACCCCCTTTTGTTTTAGATATTTTATGAATACTTGTAAAGGGGTTGATTGGTCGAACTCCTTTTCTTAGTGCATGTGTAAAGCCTTACCTGAGGGGGCTCGGGTTCATTTGGGTTAGGATAGCTTCTTCGGGAGCACCCCTATGGGGGGTTTCGGGTTCCTCTCAAAAAATTTCACATCAGGTCCGCCAACCCGATAAACCAACTGCCTTTTTGTTTTTGGTTTTTTAGTGAGAGTGAGGAGAGAGAAAAATATTTGGATTGTTTGAATTGATTTGGGAAGGGTTATACTTAGGTTTTGGATTGATTTGAATCGAGAAGGAAAACGTAAAAAAAACTGATGTGACCGCTGATGTAGCATTTAGGTTGGTTTGGGAATAAGAAAAGCTATACCGAAGGCCTTACTAACCGCCGGAAAACATGAATTTTAAGGTTTGAACCCCTTTACTCTCCTTGGTTAGTTGTAGTCGGCCATTGCCAACCGCCATGGAAACTGACAAACCGACCACCACCATATGCACAGTCGTTGTCATTGATCACACTGACTTATATTACAGTGTGTGCTCCTTCTGCGAAAAAACTCTCCCGGAAACCAACGGCGCAGCTCCATCGTTAACGCACTGCAATCACTGCAGAATTACGGCTGCTGCTCCTACTTGTACTTCTTCTAAACGCCTGTTTCGTGTCCTCATGTCAGTAGCCACGGATACGAAGGTGTTTGTAGTGGTGATGTTTGACAGGGCTGCTAGGGTTCTATTTGGCTGCTCTGCTGAAGATTTCTTTGATTTTGTCAAGATTCATCCTTTTGCTGGTTAGTATCATTTTAGATAAGAAACTTAAGTTTACTCATTCTAAGAAAATGTCAGAATTATAATAATACTTCATCATTTTCATTTGTTGTTCCTCGAATCTTTGTGTAAATATACCATCATGTGCCCTAATTAATGGATTTTTTTCTTCTTGTTTTTTAAAATTTTATAGCAGAGACTGCAAGTAAAATTCTGGAGGGAGAGATGTTGAGGGTGACACTTGTAAAACCTAAGAATGGCAATGCACAGCACCAACGAGTTGTATCAGTTGTTCCTCTGAAATCTGGCTTTCGCCCTATAATTCATAGTTTGAGCGAACTATATGGAGTAAGAACTTATTGTTAACTGTCTTCTTTTTCACACTTAATTGTTTATAGTTATTCCTTTATGCTGCCCGTGTTTAATGACAATCTCAAATCTCTTGCTTCTTATGGATCTTTTTTTGTACAAGAACTACATACCACTGTTTCATAAATTGCCAAAAAGATCAAATTTTTATAACTTATGGAAGAAATGTTCATGTAGATCTCTAGCTCTTTAATGTTTAACAATCAATCGGAGCTTTAAAATCTTATTATTCTGGTATAGTAAGTTTTCCATTTATCCACATCTTTAACATCTGTAGTGAAGCCTTTGGTTGATCCATTGGAACCATATGACCAGCATCATGCACCTGATTGAGACAAAAGATAGATTTTATGAAACCAAGAGCACTTCTTAAATACATACATACATAGTTAATATTCACACTAACCTTCAGGAAAGTCAGAGGGCCATGTTTCTTTAGCAGTCCAGCTTCTTTCCCGTCTACTTTAAATTGAACAATCGGAGGTGCATTGAAATTTGGTTGACCAGACCAGTTCATGGCTTCAACCCATCTAATGTTCCCTGTATATTGAAAACAAATGTTAAGTCTAAAGAATGAAGAAAGAAACAGCATAAAGTGAAAGAATCTTACCAAGCCAATTGCAAACAAAATCATCTTCTCCAGCATAGATAAGCATCTTAATACCCTCCTCCAAAAGTACCGCAAGGCCAACTTCAAGGTTTCTCATGATATCTTGCCTCATGGCAAGGTTCACCAAAGCACTGCATAATACTAAATTTAGGTCCCGTGGTACCCCTAATTCTTTCCTCACTAGTGGCATGTTCAAGAATTTTTCAATCCTCGACATGTCATAGCAATCATGCCTCCTCACATCATAAACCTGTCATAAACTACAAACTTGTTTAAGTTCCTATGAATTGCATTGTGATTTGCGAATTTTTATTCATGGCTCTTTGAATGCTCACACATATATGGCAAATGGACAAAATCTCTTGTTCAATCTTATGGCATATGTTCAGAGCTTCAAGGCAGCTACCTACACCACTTGTCCCTTGAAACAAAATGTAATCAAATATACAATTGATTAAAATTTATCAAGTATTATGTATGGAAATAGATTACAAAGAACTTACCACAATTCTCTGCTGCCTTTTTACACGCTGGAACCATCTGACTTATTCTGGTGTAATCTTGTGCATTAATTAATTTATTCAAAAAGGCAAAATCAGGATCTGCATTGAATTGGATTCCAGGTTCAGTGAGTCCATTGCCAATTGCAAATCCCTGTTCAGTTGATCACGATTCCATGAGTAAAGCTGGTAAAATATGAAAATAGTTAGATTGTTGTAACATCACCTTCAAGTTTAAATGAATTCCTTCTTTGTTCTTGTTCCCCTGGTTTATCCGTGCAGCAAAAGCTGGAATGTAATGCCCTCCGTATGATTCTCCAGTTATGTAGAGATCGTTCTTTACATAATCAGGATGCACCTCAAAGAACCCCTATTGTCCATTACAGTTTAATAATTAGTTTTTTAAGTTCAGCATTTTCACTTTAGTTATGTAACTCTTATTTACACACCTGCAAGAAGTCATAAAGATCATCACTCACGCCCTTCTCATCATGTCGAATGTCTTCATCACTTGAACTGTAACTGAAACCCGTCCCAATAGGTTGGTCGATGTATATCATGTTGGCAACCTACCATACCAATTGGAAATTGTAATATCTTCCTACTCTTTTTATAATATTTATAACATATAGAGTAAAAAAGCACACCTTATCCCAACCGTAGTCATTCCAAACTAGAGACAAATTATTGGTCAAGTGGAACGGACCGTTTTCTCCAAAAAGAGCTATGGCACTGCTACAACCTGGTCCTCCACTTAACCATATAACCACAGGATCATCCTTATTGCTTCTTGATTGAAAGAAGTAGTAGAACATCCTACAAAAGTAGTTGAAAGACAAATATATAGTTGCTGGGGTAATATATTTTTTTCTTTTTATAATCTACAATGTTTTTAGCAATGTCTACATATTATGGCTATGAGAAAAGATACCTTCCACCTATGGTGTGTTTAATTCGAACATATCCAGCTAGATGAGCAAGGTCACGAACCGAAGCACTTGAATTACCAAGAACTGGGAGCCTTAACGTCTTTTCAACGACTCTAGAATCTGTAATGCTGATTGAATCAGATGTGTTTGGCTTATAGATGTTAACATCAAGTTTTGGGTGTAAATTCAATTCGTTAATCAGTTTATATCCTGTTGATGTATGCAGTGAAATTGAGGGATGATCATGGATTAGAGATTTAGCTGAGGAGAAAGGCCAATGACTAATGAGGACAAGGAGAAAAAGGTAACTGGCAACTAGAGCCATGGTGGAAGTGTTTGTTTGTATATTCTTCTGCATGCGATGATTTATATAGTGTATAAAATAGATTTCCAAACAAAAACCCACTTGCATATAGTGATTTTAGTGTTCATATTAATCGGTAATGCTATTCTTGTTCATCTTCTACATGAAGCTTCATTGCTAAATTTTTTGTGTTACTACCACTTTTGTTCGTATATGATATAATCTTGATCTATTTAGCCCCAAAATAAGATGTTTCTTCTCCACAAGCCAAACCTTCCACAGAAACACATAATCCAACAATGGTAAAATGCTGTTATTGATCCACGCTGTCGTTGTTTATCGTTTTCATCAAACCATTCTTGATTGTTTAGACAAAAGTTTAAACATGTTATTGTTGAAGAAATCTTGGGCCTTTCATCTCACAAAGCTAACCGTTTTATTAATGTATTTTTATTAGAATGCTTGTACACTCTGGTAACTTATAATCCTTTGAATATTCCTACCAGAAGATTGAAAATCTTCTAGTTATGTTTTCATATCTAGTTATGCTTGTACCACAAGATTGAAATCCTTTGAAGTGAAATTTGTTTTTTTACCCTTTCTTCTTAATTTTTTTTTGGCATTTACATTGAACAAATTTATTCAAAATTGCTCATTTACAAACTATTCTATTTTTGTTTTCGTATATAAAGTAGAACAATGGTTAATTTGCAACAAAAAATAAAGTATTGCGGTAAAAGTTGATCACTACATTGGAAATAACCGAATTTCGCGGTTTAAAAATTCAAAATTGACCAAGTTATCTTTGGTTTTCGTTTTTGGTAGTTTTCAGTTTTCACCGTCTAATATTTAATGTAATACTATTTTGGTAGTTTCCACCTTTTAGTAAATTTCAATAACCTTTTCGGAAAACTTAGGCTGCGTTTAGTAGGAGAAAAATTTTCTGTTTTTCTGTGAAAAATGGTGGCGTTTTCATTTTCTGAAAAAAAATAGAAAACGTGTTTATATGAAGGGGTGGAGTTTTCCATTTTCAGAAAAAAAATGAAAAATATGTTTGGTTGAAGTGTTTTCTTTGAACAAGTATGAAAGTTTTAGAAAAAAATGTACAAGTGAACTTGTTTTTTGATTTTCAGTTTTCTTAGAAAAATTTTCTGAAAAATTGAAGGATTTTTCTAGAAGTGAACGCAGCCTTAACTTTTGTTTTACTCTATATAAGTTAGAAATCTTTCGAAAAATACTCTTTGGAGAGACATGATTGTCTATTATCTTTTACATATTCCAATACAACCATCAAAAACCACAATAAGTTTTGACAATGCTGAACTCTAGCAAGAAGACCATTGCACTCAAAAGTCAAATATCGACTCCTTTACATAATCATCCTAGAATGACGAAGAGTACCATGGAAATAGCACGTCTCCATGTGAATGAGTTTTCTTACTATTTTCATAACATTGCATAAAAATGGTGACTAATTACGACACACCTTAGGTAAATCCCATATAAGCGATGGACATGAGAGATGCTGAGTTTCATAAGCATATATTGTGCTTGCATGACATAACGCGTTTTGAGACTACTAGCACGGCAAATAAGCACGATAGATCCCATGAGAACTCTAAAGTTAAGTGTGTTTAGGCGGGAGTAGTCTCATGATAGGTGACACCATGAGAAGTTCTCGTTTGGTTGCTAGAAGCAAGGACATGAGCCAATGAAGCAAAAAGGATAATATTGTGTCGTGATAAGATGAAATGTTACAAATTACAAGAGAACGTTGATCTCTTACTTTCTTTGAGGTGAATACCCACACAAACAAATTTTCCTCGTCTAGATCAAGCAAGTTTTCTTGCGCGGCATACAACTCTTCAACTAACTTCTTATGTTCTAAAACATTCACAATTTCTCATCTGTCATTAATCATTGTGTTGAAAAGAAATACAGTTTTGATCACAGGTAATGAAAATCAGTTCTTGTAAAATCAACTAGATCATCTTTCAACACTTTCCAAAATCAATAATTCAACCCTTATATGAGTTGCATGAAATTTTGATGTTCCAGAGATGAAGATTCAATTAGAAAAGTATATAAATTCGTGTTTATGGATCACCCTAAGATAAGAAAGTTAAATAACAATAAAACTATTGTAACTTACGAGTAACTGCTTTCGATATCGGTCACAATCGGGCCAGCTTTCGATATCTGTAACTTACAATAAAACTATTGTAACTTATGAGTAACTATTGTAATTTACGTTAATACTCCGCTCACACTAATACTCGGTTATTTTTCTCAATCACTCACCCTTTACACTAAATCCCCCATGTAATTACCACATCACACTAAAACATTCGACACGCCAACTACTTAGTCCCACTTCTACGTTGCGTTCTCCAGTGTAATGACTTGATTATGTTGAGATGTGATCTCCACACCACCCCCTCTTAGTCTTCAAGGTTCGTGCAAACTATATCTTTATAAATTTTCATGCTTTATAGAGATGGACGTAGACCATTTTATGAGAATGTCTATTGGTTTACAGCGAAACAAAACTATATGGATCAAAATGTGGGACAAACCTAAATGCTCAATTATTATCACTCCAAATGTCTCATTTTAAGATATTGACATCTGATTCACCTTATCTTCAAATTGTTTCTACAATGGTAAATTTCATCTCTCTCAATCCAGTAATCGAATTTTTGCGCCGACATAGAATCCTGACACTCAATTGACACCCGAAACCGAAAGTCAAATATGGACTGTTAAATAAATTAGTATGCCAGTAAGTCCAAGGAAAGACATGAATTGAAACTAAAGAAGATAAAACAGCATTTATGTGAACTAGTTTTTTCTTACTTTCTTTCATTTACCACTCCCAATTAAAACTGCTTTCTAATTACAAGTAAAGTTTTAACCTTTCTTTCTTTTTTTCAGGTTGATATGCACATGTAATGCAAATACCTTCTACGGTCACATGACTATTTGGCAATAAATTGGAAGCTTTTTGTGGTTTTATTCTCTTCACTGACCACAAAAACAATCACAGAGGTGCAACCGCACCCTTAGGGGGCGTAAGCTTCCCAGTGGTCCACAACTCCAACATCTTGAGTGAAGCCCTGGGTTGATCCATAGGAACCATGTGTCCAGCATTATGAACCTTAAGGAATGTGAGTGGCCCATGATTTTTTAGAATTCCTGCTTCTTTCCCATCAACTAAAAATGAAACATTTGTGGCTGCAATGAAATCTTTCCGACCAGACCATGCCATGGCTTGAACCCATCTTGAATTACCTGCAAACCAATCAATTCTTTTAATAGATGTCATCAGATTGAATTCTTTTTCAGGATGGATGGAATCAGTTTACCAAGCCAGTTGCAAATAAGATCATATTCTCCAGCATATACAAGCAATTCAATATTGTCTTCCAAAAGTGCTGGAATCCCCACCTCAAAATTTCTCATCCAGTCATTAAGCATAGCCCTGTATACTTTATCACTACATGAAACAAAATGTATGGTACTTGGTACCCCTAATGCTGCTTTAACTGATGGTTCGCCTAGAAAATTTTCCACATTTGAGAAGTCATAACACAAGCTCCCCTCACATTTCTTCCTTATATCGTAGTACTGGAAAAGGGGGAAAAAGTCATGATTTTATAATCAAATTTCTAGATTGTTTTGGGTTTTTTTTGTACTAGTTCTCACATTTATGTTGTCTGTAAGAGATATTATATCCTCGAAAATCTGCTGGCAAGTGTTATAGGCAGAGTGACATATATCTGTACCCGTTGTACCTGGAGAAACAAACACAAAACATGCTTATAAAAATCAGATTTTTTTTTAAGAAACAATAGTAGTATGATTAAGGATTCTTACCACATTGTTTGATTGCCTGTTCACAAGCAGGAAGGTTTCGGTTTATCTGGTTATAATCTGATTTTGAAATCAAATTATTGGCCAAAGCATAATCTGTGTAGGCTCGATACTGGATTCCAGGGTGGGTTAGCCCATTTCCAATTCCGAATCCCTTCAAGTTTATATGAATCCCTTCTTTGTTCTTGTTCCCCTGGTTAATTCGGGCAGCAAAAGCTGGAATGTAGTGTCCTGCATATGATTCTCCGGTGATGTAGAAATTATTCTTGACATAGTCTGGATGGGCCTTGAAGAATGCCTGTCATTACAATGTTAGATTCCCATTGGATAAAAGAATGGAATTGTCAATTCCATTATCACCACGAGTAAACCAACCTGTAAGAAGTTGTAGAGATCATTGCTAACACCAGGTTCATCATGGCGAAGATCTTGATCATTAGAACTATAACTAAAACCAGTCCCGGTAGGTTGGTCAACAAATATGATGTTAGAAACCTGTGTCAAAATAATTCCGGGTCGGGTCATGAATACAATACATGAATTCATTGACAATATTATGAGCTCAATCTGAAAAGGAAGAATTACCTTATCCCAGCCATAATCATTCCAGACAAGTGACAAGCTGTTGGTTATCTTAAAAGGACCATTTTCATAAAACAAAGCCAATTCACTACCACACCCTGGTCCTCCTGTGAGCCATATGACCACAGGGTCAGCTTTAGCTTTTCTTGATTCAAAGAAAAAGTAGAACATCCTGCACACAAACGTTATCTTTACCAATTTTAGTCTTTCTTTCTCTATCTCTCTGAGCTAAATAAGACATTAATGGCCTTTTTAGCAACATTAGTCTTCCTTTAAGAAAATTACATAAATAGGTGAAAAGCTTATTCATTTATCCTTCCTTTTGCAACAAAAATGAATCTTCACTGAATACAAAGGTAATCTCTAAGATTTGACTTTCTTTAGCAACATGTATTATTTCTTTATGTATGTTACTAAGAAAATCATTTGTAAATTCTAGCCTACAGAAGTTGGCTAAATGAATCTTTATCTCCAAAAAATATATATATGGCCATATGGGCAACACCTGAAACTAATTCAGAAAACTGCAGTATAAAAGTACAATAAGATAGTAGTGGCCTTGTTTGAGAATCATTAGAATGTGCCTATTGGACCCTACTCACATGTCCTTTTTTGAAAGATTCCATAGTTTAAAGTCTGTCAATAGAATAACAAGACTAGTCAATTCTTCACTAAAAACTACTCAAGAATTTAACTTTTTTTTTCCTAATCATAACGATCTTTTTCTAAGGGTAGGTAACTTGCCCAATTAAAAAAACCAAAACGCATGAAGAAATATGCTATCTTGGAATAATTTTCAAATCGAATTGATTAGTTATTAGGTAACAAAAAAACGTATCTTTTGCATTAAATGAAATGCAATGTATACGTACTGCTACATAGAATATAATGGTAATACACAAAAGTCAACATACCTTGCATCTATGGTATGTTGGAGACGAAAATATCCTGCGTGTTGAGCCAAATCACCAACTGTTGCACCAGAATCACCAAGAACCGGGAATGACAAACGTTTCTCAACAAGCCCAGATTCAGAAAACTTAAGTTCATCATCTGAAGAATCGGTGTTAAACTTAAAGATGTTGACATCAAGATTGGGGTGCAAATTGAGTTCTTTGATAAGCTGGTTGCCGCTTTTTTGCAAAGATTGTGAAAACTGTAACGAGGAGAGAGACGTGTTGGTTGTTGCAGACAATGAAGGAACGAATAAGATGAAAGAAAGAAAGAGAGAGAGAATTGAAGGATGTTGAGAAGCCATTGTTTGTGTGTGAAGAAGGAAAGAAGGGTTGGTTTTGGTTTTGCTTAGTGTGTGAGTTTTGTGTTGGGGGTATATATATAGTGTTTCATATGGCATGTAATCTTGTTATTTCCCCTTGTTCTCTCACGACTTTATAAAATATTATTTTATGTTCATGTTCATTTAAATCTTTTATTTAATTATTATAATGACCAGTATTTAAAGTAAAGTTTTGACTTGTATGTGAATTTTCTTTTTTGGACAAATGGGTGGAATAAATGGTATAGATTGGTTGTACTTGGGTCTAATATTCATGTGAATATGTGATCATATATCTTGGAAGTCATTAATGCAAATATTTATTTATTTTTCATTTAGAAAAGATCGATATAAAGTCTAATTCTTGTTATCGCTTACCACTTATTATTTTCTTTTTTATTAGGTGTATCAGAATAGGATGTTGAGAATAAAAGTCTAATTCTTTTTATCGCTTACCACTTTTTATCCTCTTTATTTTTTTCTCCAATCAAAGGATGGGGGGGGGGGGTGTTAAAGCGGGTTTCGAGTTACGTGATACAGGGGTTAACCTTTAAGCTTTCATGAAAATAAAGATGAAAAACATGTTATCTACCAAATTTTGGTATGATTATTGGGTAGGGGACATGCCTTTGAATGACATATTTAAAAGGACTTTTTCTAAAGCAAGTAACAAAAATACTTTAGTTGCGGAATTGGGTTGTTGGTCCATAAGAAATGGGATTGGCAGATTGATTTCCACGGGATAGGTGCTAACGAAATTGGAGAGTTATTTTCTATTTTAAACTCTAAAACCTTAAACTCTAGCTTGGAAGATAAAAGAATTTGGTTGCTGAACTGAAGACACATATTTGGTGAGAAAATAAAAGATCGGGTTTTCAACAAATTTTCAAACATACTAGTCCAAATACATTCCAAAGAAGATCAATATTTTTGTATGGAAGACAGATCGCAACATGTTACCAATGAGAGTGAATTTGGAAGACAGATCGCAATAGGTTACCAATGAGAGTGAAATTGATTGAGAAAGATATTGATCTACCTTTCATTATTTCTTTGTCTATTATGTTTCTAAGAGAAAGAAACAGTAGATCATATTCTGTTCAAATGCTCGAAAATTCGCCCCACTTGGAACGAAATTTTCACATGGGGGTTTTGAATTCAAAGGTGGTAATTCCTTCAAAGAAATTACAAAATTGCAGCAATTGGAGAGGTATGTTATGAGGTAAAATTGATATCATTTCAATGGTTCAAGTTTCATTTGAAGAAGTGGAAATCTACTCATTGGCTCCTTTTGGTGGTCTGATCCCGTACGTGTAGCCAAGCTATCGAGTTAGGCTAAGAGCATCCAACTAACAAGTTCCCATTGCCACGTCAGCGCCACATCCATCCCTCCCTCTCCCATTCCATCCCACTCTTATTACTCTAACCCCACATCCATCCCCCTCCAACCACCCCATATTAAATATATATATATATATATATGTATATATATATATATCAATGGACCAATGGGGAGAAAGGAAAAAAAATATCAGCGTGAGTGTACACCAGCCAACACCCTCACTCTAAGTTTAAGGGGGTGGGGGCAATGGTGTTCCCTTGCAACCAGCTACCCTCACGCTCCATCCAATTAGATGGATGTGCAAGGGCTTAAAGAGTTACTAGTATTCTTGTTTGAAGTCTGATAATAAATTTGTAAGAAAATAGAAGTTGAATTGATCTGTATGTTTTCTTCTTACTATATCTTATAGTAAGTAGAAGTGTTGTTGAGTATTTATAAAAGTATTGTTTTTTGGAAAAAACTCATAAGTCATTAACCGGTCACCATAGCATTGGTTCGCTTTGAAATCTATACTTGAGGTTTTGGTTTGTTTCGGGTTAATGATTCAAGTCTAATTTAGTAATTATTGATATAAACTAATTCGGAAATGAAAGAAAAATAAAAATATTGACTAAACTTAAAACAAATATAACTTTTGAAAGTTATGAGATCCATGTTATGTGAATGGAAAGCACCCGACGGGCCATAGTTGCTTGACACAAGAGCCCAAATTCATGCCCTTCTGGCCTCAATTTAACTTTCTCTCAATTATCAAGATTTTTTATTTTTGTTTGAATTTAATGTTAGCGTAAATCGTTTGATTTAAATTTCTAGCTATCATTTTTAAACCGCGCGATATTCACGACAATAACATTGAGGTAGGTTTACTTCAACACTGTATGTCATGAGTATACTAATGAAGTAAGGAACTCTAATATCACCTAATGCGAGGAGGGTTTGCAAGTAGCTTTCCACTACACAAGATGAAAGCAAAATGTTAGATATGTTGTAACAAATGTTTAGATAAGAGAATCCGGAATGGGGATGTTTTGAATCCGGGTGGTGAGTCCTCCACCTGTGGACAACCATCTCTTGCAATCCTACATAACGTGAGTGGAGGCATTGCATGGAGATTTTAACAGGAGTGGGAGTGACATGGTGATTTTGGTTGGTCCCAAATTAACTTTATCTTTTTTATTAGTAGTTGGATGGTATGTGGTCTCATAATTTGGTGTGATGAGTAGTGATCACAACGTTATTAAGTTGTAGGTTGAGTTATGGAAGAATGGCGGTGTGATGAGAGTTGTGAGGTGTCATCACTCCTAACACTCTAACGGCTTGTTCTCAAGTAATTTTAACCGTGGGGGGAGGGGGGGGGGGGAGGAAATGATTGCTAACGAAAAGGAGAAAAATTATGTTCTTAATTTTTATTAAGAAGAGAAAAGAAAGGGTTTGGAAAGATTATGAGGGGTAGTTTTACCTTTTTCTATCTTAAATCCTTCCTACCAATTTTGAAATGACCGGGATGAGAGGTTTTTCCATCTTTATCTTTCTTTTTATCCCCTCCCCTCTCCTCCCCTTCCATTTCCTTAATTTAAACCTCAAGAACATGTCGTAAAACCTGGATAAGGAGAAAATTTTATTAACATATAGTTGTCAATTGTCATCAACGCTATAACAATCCTTTTTATAGTCAACTATGATATCTGAAACATTAAGAGCTTTGGAAGTGCTTGAAGTATCATATTGCAAATGCCAAGATGGCATGAGGCAATGCAATGGAACACCGCCATCCTCTTTTAATATCGTAAAAAACCAAACTTCTTGGCATTCCATTACTGAAGGGCGAGAGATAGAGAAGAGAGAGATGAAGGCATTTCTTAGGCTAAAGTATGAAAAAGTAAAGTGAAGTATTAGTAATGTAACGTTAATGTGAAATGAAGCATTTGAAGTGTAACGCCGTGGTTCCGAAAATTCACAACTTAATTATTTTAAACATCACAATGTAATAATTAATCATCTCATTAAATGCAAAACAGTTTAAACCGTTAAGCTACGATCATCAATAGAGAAACCACTATGTTACCACGTAGTCAAACCACCGTAACAAAAGTTTTACAATCAATTAAAAAGTCAACCACAAGTTAGTAGTTATGAATAAAAACATCTACTAAGCGTCTAAGCATCTCTACCTTGTCGTGCCCACGCTCACAAGGAAAACACCTACGCCACATGCACGAATACCAGACACACTTTAAAGAAACAAGTGTCAACTTACATCTCGTGAATCAGCAGTAGATACAACAAAATCACACTTTAAAACAGTCATAAATCAGGTTCAGGTTAATTTAAATAAATCTCAACCCGTAACTTGACCCACTGCAAAACATCATAATATTCCCCGCATGGTCAAGTGTTATCAAACTATCATCACCAATTGTCATTCATCGTTGCTACCCCAAGTTATCACATGCGTGCTCGGTAGCCATTAGGTTCCACGGTCCATTCGCATTGGCACGCATGTGTGCCAGCAACTGCTAAGTCCCAAGGTTTGTTCGTACTAGCGTAGGTTCACTAAGAGTGCCCGGTGAGCCTGGTACCAAGCGGGGCACACTCTTACTCGTACTCAAACTTTTGTAGTCACTCCACCTCAGCGTAGGTTCACTAAGAGTTCAAGTGAAAGTACAATCGGTGCCCACATCATCAGACCCTCCTTCCACCCTCATGGTGTTATGTGCATTGACCTCATTATCGTCGGTTAAACACCACTCCAGTTAACAAGCACTTAAAGCATTCGTACATCATGTGATGCCAAGGTTGTCTAGAAAACCCGACAACTAACCATCGTTATACTAGCAAGTCCTAGAAGGCATAATCTACCTACTAGGCCTCATACAACTTAGGAGTAAGTCTACCTCCACCCCCAAGTCATCATGTCATCGTATTTCCATGCATCAAATTAAAAAGTTCACATCATAATCATCATAATAATCCATCACATTGCATCGTTTGGTAATTTATTAAATACCTCATAAACAATCGTTTAAATCAGTCAATACTGTGCATCTTTTAAAGTCATCAAGAAATCGTAAATCCTTTCAAAACGATTTTATCTTTATACTTAGTTTTTGAAAATAATTGAACTCACCTCTGGTGCAGTAAAGCAGAACACCCTACAATCGAATTCCTAATTGTAAGTCATTGAACCGCAAATCCGGGGAATCACAAATCGCAAACCTCACTCAGAATAAAAAACATCCAATTGAAAACAACCCAAGTTTGTGATTCTGCCGATCACAAATCATACAATTGAAAACCTCACCAGTCGAAAACTCAACTCAATCGAAATCTGATTTAATTCATAAATTGACAATCGTAAATCACCTAATCATGAAACACCATAATCGAAAATCTTAATCGCAAGTCAACGATCGAAAACTACAATCGCAAATGAGTGTTAATTGTGAATTTGCAATCGCAAGTAGTTAGAATTGAAAAACAAGGTTCAATCAGAAACCTTAAAATCGAAAACCACACTAGGGGACTCAAGCCTATTGGTGAAGTTAACCCTCAATCAAAAATTATGGTTTACGATTCATTCATATGAATCATAAACCTCTGCAAACCTAGGGGGTGTTTGGCAGAAAGAAAAGAAATTGGGAGAAATGGAAGTGAAAATAGGGGAGAAATGAAAATATGTGAGAATTAGAATTGATTCCCTTGTTTGGTATCATCAAAGAAATGAAATAGAGAAATGGTGGCTCAAGTTACCGGACGGCGGTTGCGGTGTTGGCCGCCTCGCCAGACGTCAAAGATGATAAGTAGAACGCCGGAAACATAGTGCAACCAGACATCAACGATGATGAGTAGATATCGGCATTCATTTCTCCACAATTTGATAAACTATTTCTCATCCCAAAATTATAACCATTTTTTTCAAACAAGATAAATCAATTCTCTTTTCATCATCTTTAACAATCAATCATCTTTAAAACTCAGTTTTAATTCTAGTTTCTTGCTCCAAAATCATCAAAAACACATAACTAATTAATCCTAATCACCCGTTTCATCTTTTTACATCATTTGAACATCCAATTTCATAAGTTTATATTCAATTTCATCGAGCCACTTGTGGTCGACGGTTACAATTCAAAAGCCACACAATTCACTATCAAACATTATACTATAAAGGTTAGAAAGTTACTTGTGATTGTTTAGCATCAGAAATCTTCAAGAATCTTCGAAGTTGTTCACTCTCCTTCTTGATCTTCTCTCATAGCTGAAGTGCACATGTAACCCCACTAAACATGATTAACCTTTTAAATAGCCTTCAATACAATTTAAATCCTTAGTCCTAAAGTTTACTTCTTTTGCAAAGTCACTACAAACTTTCTAATTCTTATTGAATATATATCAAAAATAAAGATAACATCTAACATGACTAAATATTTACTCTCAACCATCTCGTATAAATTATCTCATTATTACAACCCATAAATGAAATTCCTTACAATATAATTACTCGAAATTTCCGGATCGTTACCATAAGGTATTGCACTCCCATACTCTAGGCATCGATTCAATTAACTTACCCATTAAGTTATGTTCTATAATTATAACAAAAACTAAATTAACATCTTAAATTCGGTCAAGATAACCATAGTTCTATAGATAATGAATTCAACCCAGAATAATAGAATTAAATAAAGTATTAAATTGTCGATCAGTAGAAATTTATATTTATTGAATATAAACTACTTGACCCGTTTTTCACATTCCCAAAACTCCACATCATTCTTAGTTTTATTACTTTGTAGAGAAAATCTTGCTTGCTAGCTGAAGTATTTAATATAAGTGAGAGATTACCCCAAAAGAAAGGGATAAAAGGAAACCATCAACGTCCAGCGAGGTATTTTATTTTGAGATCAAAAATGTTTTTCAAATAACATATAGGGTGTGTTCGGTAACAGGCTTACGAGAGATTATAGGCGTTTGGGATTCTAGTTTTTATAATCTCCAACCTTCAAGCCTTGTTTAGGTGTTAAAATCTTGAGGGGTTATTAAAAACATAAGCTCAATCTCTCAAAATAAAAGTCTTTCTAAGTAGCTTATGGATTGAGCTTAAGATTATCAATTAATAAGCCCAGCTTCAGCTCCAGCTAGTTTCACCAAACACACTCGATTTTTAATTTAATAAGACCATTTGTATGGTATTACCCTTTTCTTTCGTTTCTATTTATCATGTAAGCGTTACATCGCATCTCCTTTCATTCCCTATAACCTTAACTTTACCCTTCTCAATCTTATCCTACATTTTTAGAGATGAAGAAGAGAGAGAGAGAGAAAAAGAAAGAGAAAGTGAGGTGGGGTGACTGGTGAGGTTTTTAACCAGAAATATTGAGGAAGGGAAGGGTTGAGACTTGAGAGAAATTTTGGTGTTTCCACTTTTAGCTGCTAACCCAACAAGTATGGATAGTCTAAAATAGAACTCAAACCTTTTCACATTATTTGTTTATTTTCTCTTATCCATCATAAGTTTTATTTTCGTCATGTGATTAAAGTTCGCTATTTAAAAAATGACGTTACTTGATTTCAATGAGTTTGTTTATTTATTTTTAAATAAGTACTTAATAGTTATTTTTAAGAAAAGTCCGCAGACACGAACATTTCAAAGAGTAGATAGACATCTAATTTAATAAAATTGCAATTTAAACTTTTCACAGTATCTATTGTTCTTTTTCTTATCTATTAGTTTTATATATTTCATGAAATGATTAAAGTTCTCTATTTAAAAATAACGTTGCTCGATTTCAATGAATTTATCTGTTTTTCTAGATAAATATTTATCTTTAGAAAAACATATACGAATAGACAAACATTTTCGAAAGAAGTGTTGTTTATATTTTAAGATATACAAATTTTCTTTCATAAATGCTTTTCAAAGAAAAAGACACTTTTTTAATTGAATAAAAACGGGTAAAATATATTTTAACTCCTAAAGTTTAGGTTTAAAAACGGTTTAATCCTTAAATTTTTTAAATGAATGTTTTAATCCCTAAACGTTTTTAATGAATGTTTTAACTCCTAAACTTGTTGCAATTCATCATTTTAGCCACTTGACCTTCTATAGTAGGTTACCAAGCTTTTAAAGAACATTTTAATCCCTAAGCTTAGGGGTGTAATCGAATCAGCCGAACCGATCTCAGTCAAACTCCAACTCGACTCGGCCTCTAAAAGTTGAGTCGGTAAAGATTGAAGAACGATTGGTTAGTGGTAACCAATGTTCGACGATCTACAGATTCACGAATCACCATCTCATAGATTGCCAAAGAAACTCGAAAACAACGATAGAGATAGAGGAAATTGAAAATATGCAATCATCAAACTTGTGCAACTATACGAACTTGTGAGTGCAATCAAGATACTACTAGTGCTATCCAAGGAGTTAGCAATGAAACTAGGGTCCGTATGTGAGTTTTCATCAGCCGATTTCTAAAGAATAGGTATTTTTATTGATATTATTGATTGTGATTCCCCGTTGATACCTAACAAATATTTAGATTTAGATCGGGTATAAAATTAATAAGGTAAAATAAGATTAAGGATTAAATCATATAACAAAAATTGTTTAAGAATTATAATATTCACTATACAAGTTTAAAGGTTAAACCATTTTTAAATCTAAAGTTTAGGGATTAAAACATATTTACCCAATAAAAACAGCTACAAATAGAAACTAATTAAGAACCATTGGAGAAAAAGAAAAAGTAGTCAACCAGGCTAGCCTCCTCCGTCCATGTTCTTAGGGGCGGAGACAAGGAGGGCTGAAGGGTGCTTGGCCCCCCCTAATGAGCCATTGAGCCCAAAATCCCTAAGTACTTTAAATGCCTAAATATAACACATCTTTATAAAGCCCCCCTAATGAAAGTTAATTTAATAATTATTAATAACCTAAATATCGCAAAATAAAAAGAAAAAGAAGCTGCCATTCTTATTTTTGTTAGGCGGCAATTCTAATTTTATGTTTTGAGGGTTTCAAGTTCTCCTCTTCAATTCCTTTCTTCTCGCCGAGTCGCTGTCTTTCTTCGTTTCAAGGTATTTGCCAATTATTGATTATTTAGCCAATTTATTAATACTTAGTTTATTCTACAGTTTGCCATATTCGAATTGCTTTTCGGTGCTATTGATTTGAATGGTATTGTTGTTATTGAGCTTTTTAAAACAAAAAAATAGGCATAATAAAATAATCAAGAAACTAGAAGCAGGTGGTCATATAGGATGATGATTATTGATTAAGTAATTGAAATTATAACTATTGGATTATAAAGTTTAATAATAGTTAAGTATTTTATGCTATTGTTGTCTTGTGAGACGTGAGTTAAGATAGTGATTGATTTTTTTGTTATTTAATTACGAATTTTTGTTTTATAATAGGTTTGTATATCCTCTTTTTATGTATAGGTTAAACCATGAGAAAGAAAAGAACCATCGACTCTTTCTTTAAACCAATAGATAAAGATAACGTTATTCATGACCAACAAACACAATCAGATAATGATAATCATGTAGAAGATTTTAATCATGAGCAGCAGCAACAAGTTGAAGATGAGTCTCCTAGAGTTGAAGCAGAAAAGAATGATTTATCAAACTCAGTTGAAGAAAGCATAGAATCCTTGATTTGAGACCCTGGTACACGACCTTCAATTTTGAGTTATCCAAATGATCAACGTGATGAGATTAGACGAGCATACATTAGACTTGGACCTTATCAACTTCGTAAATCAAAGTATCCTTTAAGTCCTAGTGGTCCGAACGGTCGTATGCGAAGCTTTCAAGAAGCTTGGTTTAAGAGATTTTGGTGGTTGGAATATTCTGAGAAAAATGATGCTGCGTATTGTTTGCCATGTTATCTTTTCAATAAGAATCCTGTTGGACGAGCTGGTTCAAATAGATTTATTGAAGATGGATTTGTTGATAGATTGATTCGTCTTATACTAACTCTTCCTATCTCAACTGTAACAAGTGAGAGAGCTTTCTCAGCAATGAAAATTATAAAAACAAGGCTTCGTAATAGCATGGGTGATGATTATCTTAACAACAGTTTGGTTCTTTACATTGAGAGAGAGATTGCTGATACTTTCTCTACGGACAGTATAATAGATGAGTTCTATTCAAAGAAACAAAGACGTGTCCAACTACAAACACGTGAAGTATGATTGTTTTATCGTTATTTTTCGGTTTCATTGAAGTTTTATCAAGATAAAGTATTCGAGTTATTGTTTCAGTTAATATTATGCTTCTAGCAGGTAAATATATGTGTGTATAATTAGTGTTATGATAAAGTAAGACCGGCATCCCTATACCTAAATCCTAGCTCCGCCCCCGCATGTTCCCCTCTTCTCCCCGAACTGGTAATCTCCTTCCCGCAATAGAGACCAAGGAGTGGCCGGTGTTCTTGTGTTCCCTGTACGTGTCACCCTTCATCTTCCGCGCCATGCACCATTCACCATGTTTTTATGACGTACAAGGTATTTTAGTTATTTTAATAGTTACTTGATCATTTAAAATAATTGTAAATGCATATATATTAACTTAGATGCATGGTTACGTGTTGTTGTGAATATGAATTATATATTTCTATTTGTATTAATCATCTAATATATCGACCGAAACACGATTAGAGTGACGTAAATGTATAATGAGAAAATTAAAGTTAAGTTGTGTATATGTATAATTAATATAACGTTTTGTAGATTTTCTGATAATTTAAGATTAGAGTTCAGATGGAGTTTTACTAAGTACAGATTTTAATTTAATATTCCAAACTAATTAAAGTAAAACAACAAAGAGAAGGTTAATTAGTTAGTTAATTTGCAAAACATTAAAACTGAATTAATTAATGTACGTACGTACGTTGAGTGTTTGAAAAATTAAGAAAGAAAACACTTGCACAAATTAAAATTAGTTAAGCTAGGTTGGGGATGGAGGTAGGTTGTAGGTGTTTGTTAGACGTAGGTGGAGCATGCATGAAAATTGGGTTTATGTTTGCGTGTTAATCGAGGCATATTAGTTAGACAATAAAGAAACGTAGACGCCACACACGTACTCAAATTAAAAGGATCAAACTAATTTTTTGCTTAAACCATGCATGCATCCCAACTATTTATGGTTAGTATAGTATTCTTTGGGAAATTAGATATATATAGGACTAAAAGATACATACATACATACATTTAATTAAGAGTTAATTTCATAAATGGTCCTTTAACTAATCAAATATTGTAAGTTTAGTCTTTTTTTTAAAAAGTTGCAAGTATCATCCTTTAACTACCATTTTATTGCATGTATAGTCCTTTCTAACGTTTTCTGTAAACTACCATTCTGTTAAATTGACGAAGAACTAGTTTTAATTAATAAAAATGATGAACTAACGATTATCAGTTGATATATACCGAAAAATGATCAAATAATCATCCCTTTAACCCTTTTTACTTTAATTTTCTTTTTACTTGATCTCTACCCTATATATATATATATATATATATATATATATATATATATATATTTCTTATCTTCTTCAGAAAACGTTAAAAAGGACTATACATGCAATAAAATGGTAGTTAAAGAATGATACTTGCAACTTTTTCAAAAAAAAGACTAAACTTACAATATGTGGTTAGTTAAAGAACCATTTATGAAATTAACTCTTTAATTAATAATGGATACTGATTAAAGGATAAATAAATTAAAAAAACATGTTCTTTGATTGCGAATTAGATATGCTCATAGTAAGCTTCGATTCATGTGGATTTCGTTCACCAAAAGATTTGTTTGTAATTCAGCTTTGGATCTGTTCGTGGTAAGCTTTGATTTTCGGTTTGCTCGTGATAGCCTTGATTATTGTGGATTCTTGTTGTAAGCTTTGATCATTTGGTTAGGTTGCTTCAATTTTGCTCGATTTTGTTCGTTGAGTCCGTTCATCGAGTTAGTTCATTGACTTTTATTCTATTCATTCATCTGATCTGTGTTCAAACCTTGACTTGTGTTCTTGTTTAAATTGATTTTGTTCTTCGAATTTGGGTCAAAAATATGAACTCGCAAACCAAAATATATTAAAAAACTTAAGAAAAAAAATGAAAAAGAATCGGTAACATGCTAAACAAGTCAAAGATTACATACAATAAATCAAATTTAAAAATTGGTTGTATTTTTTGATACAAATATAGATTATTGCATACAATGACAATTTTATTAAAGTTCTTCGTTTTTTACACACTTTACCCTTTGTTATTTAGTGAGGATATAATTTCGGAGCAAACTGAATCATTATTAGAATTTCAAGTGGATAGTAGTCACGTACATCTTATAACATTATAACAAAGTTAATTAAGAAGTTTATTTTCACTTACATGTACTTTTTTAATTGATATTATTTTTAGTATATATTATATTAATTGATTTTATTATTCGAATTTTATTTTCATTTACATATCTTTTCACTGTTTATATTAAATGTAAAATTAATAATTGGGGGAGTAATAATTTAATGTGATGAAATATTGTTGGCACAAGAGGAATTTAGTATATTTTTTATTTCTTAATGCATTTTTTTAATGATGTTCATTTTAATATATTTAATATCATTTCTTAACTTTTTCAATTTTATTTACTTAAGTTTTCGTTGTGTTTTTATTAGATGTAATTACTTAATTAATTTAATAAGTGGTGAAGTTTCATAATTTAATTTAGATCTCACCCATTAGCAACAGAAACTCTTTTAATTGAATCTAGATCTGACATATTAATAATAGATGTTGACTTAAGACGACCCATTTAATATTATATATTTATAAATATTTATATGATAGTATATTTAATGTAATTTCTCACTCTAACCACTACAGTCTACAACCAACCCCGTCACCACCACCGCCGCGACCATTACGATTCATTTCAAATAATATATTATATTATAAATATATAATATAATATAATATAATTTCTCACCACCACTTGCATCCATAAAATTCCGAAAATACACAACTGAAACAAATCATTATACTACTATCAGTATTTATATATAACTTAATATGGCTTAAAAATACATTATTTGGTTTGACTAACATGGTGTGGAATTTAATTAATATAAGCTAATTAATGTCAAACTAGAGATTTTAAATCTGAATCATAATTAAAAAAAGCTTTTAATTACGCGGATTTTATATATAGTGTTTGTACTTAAACAAGAATGTGAAATGAATAATCTTCTATATTCTAATATAAATAAAAGTCTAATTTAAATCAAATTTATTATACGATAATTTAACAAATCAATTTTAATATATAATCTTGATGACCATCCAATTTAATAAAAATTGAAATCCAATTTTGACTTTTCTAAGCCAAAATTAGATTCAATTTTGAGTTTAATTTGAATTCAAATTTTAGAGATAATTTCATACACGTCATTCTTAAACCTTAAAATATCGTATTTGTTCACTCTAATTTATAAATACCATATTTAACTAAATTTTAGTTTTATCATTTTAAATATTTTCTAAATATTTTGAATTCTTTTTAATTATAACCAATAAAAATTTGACCTTACTACCCTTAATTGTAACAATATTAATGATCGATGATTTGTACAAGAAATTCAATAACGTCTCTTCGTATTATGACAAACTCGCATTTCTTCTGTCATGTTTGGGCTCCCTCTCACGTCGACGCTTTCACTGTTGCTCTGATTGATGGCGTCAATCATTATTTAAGTTATCATTTATTTCATATTTTGTAAGTATTTAATATCTTTTTATTAATGTTTAATATTTATCCTTTTTTAAACAAATCTGTGTGTTATACGAGTATTTAATCTAGTAAGCTAATGTTCAAACTAGAGATTTTAAAAACTTCTTGTGATCAGTTTAATTAGCGTATATACTTGAACAAAATGTGAAAATTAATCATACAAAAGTTAAATATAAAGACAAGGAATGATATGATTCACATCCTACTATACTCAGATCGATCATTGTTCGTAAAGTAATATTTATAAACATATGTATATGTAACTTAACTAGTGGCCTGTAAGAGCATCAATAATGAATCGTCGTACGTGTTATTGACTCCATACAATTCGGATTTCCAAAACATGATCATTGCATGTTTTTATATTTCTTTTTATCATTGATGGTGGTGGCGAGCGGTGGTGATGGTGGTGACGGGTGCCCGTGGATGGTGGTGATGGCGGCTGTGTGTGGTGCCATGGTGGTGGCAGATGGTGACGGCGGTGCATGGCGGAGGGGGTGGTGGGATGTTAAAAGTGACGGTAGTGGTTAAAGTGAATATTTAGATTAAATGTGTTGACGCAGACAAATCTATCTAGGATCGATCCAAATAAATGGTAAAATAATCCGAATCCGACGGGGAAAATCGAACCCGACTAGTTTTAGGGTCGGGTCGGGATGACATTTTCGGGTTAGGGTCGGTTTGGGGATTTTCGGGGGCACACTATCCCCGCTCCCGATATATGTTTTATATATTTATGTATATAATAATGAGTATGAATATATATGTTTTATATATTTATATATTTGGTCTTTGGAGAGTATAAAAATGCTTCAATAACATGTAAACATGCAGTTCACTGTTTTTGATTTAGTAATAGTGTTTCGTTTGAAACAATCAAACAAAGAATTTATTATGTTTCGAAGATTTTTTAACCGTTTGTTTCCAATAATAGTCACCATTTTATTTTTTTCTTGTCTTTTTAGCCGGGTCGGGTTTATCACCGGGTTTCGGGGTCGGGTAGGAGTCAGGCTTGATTGACGCCGCGACGGGTTCCCCCGAAACAATCCTCGACGGGGAACGGGGCGGGGACGGGTCGATCAAAACCCGTCCCGTTGCCATTTCTAGATATATATATCTATTAAATCTCTTATTGGGTTGATGAATCCAACTTTTAGACTCATAAGATTATATAAATTGAATAGATCGGATTGAATCTTGCCCCATTGATAGCCCTAGTTGTATGATTGGAGTGTAATGCTAATTATATTAACTTGATGGTACAACTGTGGGATCGATGAGAGTGGTAACTCCATTCACTATTTGCACATAACATAATCACTCCCCAACATGAGATTCATAGTTTCACAACATTCTGCTCTAGCGTTAGCCGTAATCGAGGTTTATCTAATGGATCTTTAATTTAGTTTATAAAAAATAAAAAATAGTCTAGACTTTAATTAATCGCAATGTTACTTTTATGATTATTAATCCTTAGCTAGACCAAGTGTCTCAATTAATTAAACAAAAGATTTAACTAATTTTTTAACATGTACGTATTAATCAATCGATTATTCTTTATTTAATTAATGTATCTTTCGAGTTATAATGGACTAACGAGACTAGAATTCCTCTGTTTGATAAGACTTGTTTCTAAGAAAACAAGAATAATGTGTTAACTAATAATCTTCAACTAACGTTATGTTATGTCTTGATAGGAACAAGAATGTTTCAATGTTTTTTCCCTTTAATTTGCAATAATATGGTTTTGGATTTTCTTTAGCCCATTGGTGTTCGATCCAAACTCCAAGCCCAATACTCAAAACTTGGTAAAATAAGATGACCTAATGTACTTTTTTTTTTGGTTTAAGTGAAATATTAAAGGAATATAAGATGGCTAGAGTTTTTAGAATTTAAACAAATAGGACCCGTTTGTTTGCAGAAGGCTTTCATTACAACGAATATGCATTATCCTCACGTTTTATTAAAAATGTGTAGAATTTTAAAAAAATGCACACTTAAAAGTGCGTAGAATAATATAACAAAATGTAGGTAGAAATAACAAAAAACCTCACACTTTTAAATGTATAGTATTGATTTTAAAAAGTTTACACTTTTAAATGTGTAAAAATAGTAATTAATAGAAATTGATAAAAGTTCACACTTAAAAGCGTGAACTTTTATAACATAGAGATGTTTTCAATATTTTCACACTTAAAAATGTAAAAACTTTAATTATTTGTTCACATTAACAAATGAGACACTTCAACTATATTTATCACATTTTTATATGTGAACTTTACAAAAAAAATTGTCACACCATGTTTTTTCACAATTGTTTATAATTATTTACATTTTAACGTATGAAAATATTACTTAAAAAGTGTGAAAAATCAACATATTTATTGTAGTGTTTGGAGTGCGATGAAATCAATTAAATTCTTAAATGAAGAAATCAAACTCTATTTCTGGGTCCTTGAATATCGAGTCACAAGAATGGACCGGTATCCGTGATAAAACCTCGATTTACACACCGTGGCTCACAGTTGACGTGGGTCCTTCGAGTATGAGTGGCTACGCCCTTTCAAGAACCGATGGCTTTGCAATTGGGATTCGATTATGTATACGTGGATGTCGGTGACACTAATCTAGCTCGCCTCTTAGCATGCTTGAGAGCATGAGGCGGTTTTCAATTAATGGTCCAGAATGCGATCAATAACCCGAGCAAACAACTCAATTACATGGCATTAAACCAACTAAACATGAACAATATCGTTGGGAATCATATCATTGGTACACAAATGAAGGGTGAAAATCTCTACGCAGATGAGTTAAATGATATTTTTGATTTAAGTTTTTAATTTATATAAGGGTATTTTAGGTAATTTATACATAAATAATTTTGAACATAATGTTTTTTAAGTTTTTAAATAATTTATTATGATGAACTTAAGTATTTGAAAATGTAAGTGAGTTTAAAAGTTTTATAAAGATAATGATGTAATTTTAAGATTTATAAGGATATATATATCTATACTACTATATAAATCATTTAACATTCTCCCTCCTCTTTAATTTTAAGGGTTCTTAAAATTCAATTAATATAAAATCTAGACCTTTCATTCTATATAAATTAATCTCATACACTCAATTTTAACCATATTATTCTCTCTTCTAATTTAATTTAACATCTTATTAATTTAAAATATATTCTCCTACACTAACATACTATCTCACACAAACACAATTATTCACACACATCAACATAATTTTCAAAATATTATTAACTTCTCTCTCCTTATTTCATAAATATAATTTTTTTTCTTACTTTAATGTCTTTTAGAAAACTTTTGATGTAGATAAAAGAAATTTTGAAAAAAACGAACATGTTGATGTAAAAAAACTTTTTTGTAACATTGAATTGCATGAATAACATATCATTATATTTTGAAAGTGACATGTTGTATAACAGAAACTATTTGCCGCCGATGTATTGCGCGAGTACAATGCTAGTTAATGACTCATACATATAGGCAAAAGTTCAAATAAGAACTGTTTTTTATACACAATGCCATTAATGACTCATTAATAGGAGTATTTTGGTAATTTATATATTTAGCAAACGGTGAATTGCGTCCAGATGAGCCGTCGTCAATTTGCGAGACTAGATTTTCCTAAAATAACCATCATTAATGATCCATTAATGAAGTATTAATGAGCCGCCAAAAAATCTTAGCCATTGATTAAGTTTAATCAAGGGCTAAAATTGGTTTTCGTACGAAAATCAGTTCTTGTTTGAACCCTCCCCTATACATATAAAATAAATATATAATTTGCGGTTTGGCAGCTATTTATTTTGATGAATCCAACATATTCATCACTTTTTACAGAGCAAAAGAGATTTTCAAATGTAGATTTTGAAACCAAAATTTTGGAATAATTTGTTGATTAACAAAATGCTTCCATCTAAAAAGTGATGACTATGTTGAATTCATCAAAAAAAATCTATGAATAACTAGTTTTAATCAATAAAGATGATGAACTAACAATTATCAGTTGATGTATATACCGAAAAATGATCAAATAATCATCTCTCTTACACTTTTTACTTTAATTTCCTTTTTATTTGATCTCATCCCTATATATATATATATATATATATATAGTGAAAGGTTCATTTGAGAACCGTTTTTATTGCGAGAATCAATCTTAGCCATCCAATTCCCCCTTCCTCAATTGGATTGCCCACCCATGAATTCCTTACATGCGCTCTGCCACATTCAATCCCCCCACGCTCTTCATCCATGAATTTCATTATCCAAAATGAACGGCTAAGATTGGTTCTCGCGGTTCTCGCAATAAAAACGGTTCTCAAATGAACCTTCCCATATATATATATATATATATATATATATAATAAAAAAATACAAACAATAACAGATCAGTACGTATAGATTAGTTCAATCCTTAAATGCATATGCACTTTGCAAACAATTAGAGATCAATACCAAATGTGAAGGGTTGCAAACAGTAACAAATCAGTGATAATCAAAGAAAACAGTAGTTGGCAAACATGGCATAGAATAATTAAGCATTCTAACACAAAATACATACGCCAAATGTGTCATCCAATACCAAATAACAATGCTTATCTCAAGCCTCAAACAAACCTCACTCCTTAATTAAGATCGAATTGGTACTTCATGCATGATTATATATGCTCTATAAAAACACGAGAGATTGCACATCTACCGACACCATAAGCAATTACTCCCTTTAATTAGTAATACATATATGCAAACAAAGTACACACGTAAACCTATGCCATTTTACACTAGTAATCTATGTGAAACCGACTGCGCTGGAGTGAAACCGACAAAGATGGGGTCGAGACTTGGATGCAATACCAACAAAGATCATACACCTTCGATTTATTTTGACTTAGATGCAGATTTGGATTATTTGGATAGAAACCAATATGTGTGAAACCAACCTGTAAATTGTGATTTTTATATAAGTTTAATAAAACCAACATGTGTTCAATCGTTCAGAAGGCAGCGCTGGGGTCTCAGTTTCCATTGAAGGTGCGGTGATGGGGTTTCGATAGCTTCTAATGAAGGTACCTACAGTGATGGGGTTATCGGGTTGACATGCTTCCGTTGAAGGTGTGGTGATGGGGTCGAGAACTTCCATTGAAGGTGACAGGTCTTTTACAGGAGGAGAACCTGATCGGTCTCGTTGTTTTTGTTTTATTTATTTGTTGTTTAACAAGTCATTAAGGGTATATTAAGAATATCAAATAAGAAGAGAAGGTGTCAAGTGTTCTCCCGATTGAAAATAAATCATTTATATTTACAGTTAAGGATGGTGGATGGCCCAAAACTCCAGGTATGACCCAAAACTCCAAATCCATTTTAGGTTAAGTTAAGAACTTCATATATAATCCAGCGGCCGATAGGCATGAAACTGAAATTAACAATGTCAACCATGCATATTGTGTACGTTCAACGTTCAAATAATTCATTAATCCAGACTTCATCGTAAATACACAAATCATTCTCTGAATTAACTCTCGTCTTTTTGTGTGTTTGAGGAATTGAGGCTCTTGCTAAGTTCTTGTGTACGTTATTCGTGGGAGGAATTGAGGTTCATGCATGCTGAGTTCTTAATTGTTACAAGAATCTTGTAAGTATGTCTCAAAATCTATTTTCCATTCTTTCTGATCCTAAATTAAAGTACGTGTTTGTGTTTACTGTTTAGGTTCCTGTACGTTCTTGAAACGTATTACCAAGTATATATGTTTGATGCTTCTATATATCTTTCTAATTCTAATTTGTAATTAATTTATAAGTTTTATTTAGGGTTTATTTTTACTAATTAAATTGTACATGATGTTTGAAATTTTAGGACCAACCTGCAGGTGGATGGTTGAAATTTTATAGCTAATCTACGTATAATTAATTACTATATAATAATTAATCCTTTTGGAATATATATACTCGATCGATCACCATATATAAAAATCATTTTTATATATATGGTGCTAATTAAAAAGTTGGTTACAAATTAAGTATCAAGAATTCATGATTTAAAAGTTGATAGACTTTAGAATCATATCCTTTAACTAGGTAGAAATGCATGTTTTTATATATCAACAAATGGGACCATGCATCCAAGGCTTCTAACTTAGTTGTATCAGAGTAGTTTAAGTTTGGTGTTGCTCATGAGCCAAGACTATGAGTTTGAATCCTGTTGTAGATAAATTTGATGTAGATTAGAAGACGTTAAAAAATAATAATAATAAACGGGACCATGCATGCATATATACTTTTTACTAATTAACGAATGCATTCCATTTTTTTTTGAGCAACAAATTAACAAATTTCATTACTCAACTAGCAAGGTGCTAGAATAAAGTGTACATAGAGAACAATGAATTAAAAAACAACCAAAAGTAAAATTACACCGATCATCCCACTTATATTAAAAAAAGGCATCTCCCGGTCTTTGAGAAAGAGAGGGCGTGAACTTGAGCAAATAGCATCTCCTTCGTTGCATGCGTATTAGACGAGTAGATTAATGAGTTCCAACTTTTCACATAACCCAAAGGAATGAGTATATAACACTCAAAAAGACCAAAACCCACCAGTTTCTAATCTCGCCCACCACCTTTGCAGCAACAGTACATTTTTAAAAAATGCGATCTTCCACTTCATCCTCCAATTTGCAGAATGGGCGCAGAGCAGAATGCATGTCATAATCAAATATTGTTGTGGGAATATGTATACACAACTAATGACCCCAAAAGTTAGCATGTTTTTGGTGGTGTCCGTCCATTTCTCGCAAAAGTTAGCATGTTCGATGATTTGGTGTCTTGTAAAAGTCAAATTAGACTTGAAATGCCATAAATATCCCTGGTATCACGGATAAGCTTAGCTAGCCAATTTTTAAAGAATAAGTTGAAATATACAGGGGCATTTATTATATATTAAGCCAAAAAATGCCAACCCAATCTCATCATCCATCCTTGTCTAATCATACGAATCGTTAAATAATATTAATTAGAAAAACACAAATCATGTCCATCTTAATCTAATCTTTCTCAATAATACATTCTAAATTCACACATTATAATTGGACCTTTTCGCATTTGGTCACTTTTTACTATTATTTTAATTTATAAATATTACATCGAAAAAATCACATTCTTTAGATTTTTCTAGTTTGGTGACGGAGCCAGTTTCGACTCCGTCACCTGACTCCCGTCTCTGAACTTCTTATAAATATCCCCATTGTAAAATTCACGAGTTCTGACTACCAATATCAACGAAGCTAAAGCCCCAAAGCAACAAACGCAAGCCAATATGATAAAAGAGAGCCTATAACAATGGTTGCCCATGCATACCAGCTCCTTAACCGCTCCCCTTTTTAACCCCTTTTTGGCAAGCTCCTTCAGTGCTTCTCGATCATACAATGGCCCTGTTACCCTTACATTCAAGATATACGACCCTAATGGACTCCCTAATTGCCCACAGTTGAACAATGTTGAGTAGTATTTTAACCCAAAAAGCTCTGAAATGATTGCAAAGATTAACGGCAATTGTGCCCCGAATGCAAACCCGATAATTATGGATGCTAAATAGACCGATCCGGGTATCGGGAAGGCGATCAAGAGGAGGCCGATACACGATAGGAATAGTACTAATGTGAACATGAGTGGTCGTGGGAATTTATATTTAACCAGCAAGATTTCTGATACAAATCCGGAGAATATCCGGCCAAAGTAATTCCAGATGCTTAGAAGAGAAACAAATGATTTAATGGTTTTTGTAGGGTATCCTAAAGATTCACCAATTTGACCCAAATTGTCTACTGCAGTTAAGCTTGTTCCAAGCCCACAGAAAGTTGCAATAAACAGAATTAACATGTCTGTGCTTAGAAGTGCTTGTAAGATGTTGTAATCTTCACCTCTCTCGGGCTTGTTCAAGAACACATTTGCGAAACAGGATGTTTTCCCCTTCTGCTTTGGGACTTGAGTTGTTACATTTGTAGATACTTCTTCATGATTCAAATTGTCGATTTTCACCTCAGGAACCCTAACTGATTGCAGTTTGTTGGTTTCCCAGATGTTTAATTCCTCTTTAATCGCCATAAAAAGAGGAACAAAGAGTAAGAAGATTACTACAGAAGCACTACCGGCATAAGCCCTTTGTGAAAACGTCACTAGATTCTGAGCAATCGTCATCCCCATGATGAACAATGCTAGAAAAATCGAAACGTATAAGAAATGGTAGAAGATACGGAGCTCATTAGGCTGTCTCACTAGATTCATCTTTCGGATCGTGTACACGAAAACCACCGAGATCGCCGCCGGGAGCCAGGCGATTAACAGGATTAAAGATTTCGAATCGTTGCCGTAAACAGCTAGGTAGATTTGAGTCATGATAGCTCCGCTTAATCCAGTGAAACCTTTCAGTAATCCCAAAACGACACCCCTGCTTTCCGGGAAATTGGAGACGGAGGTCACCAGAGCTCCGGTGTTGGCAAAATTCTGAGAATTAGCTCCGATGCAAATGTAGAGGCACATCTGCCATACTTTAGGTTTGGAGATTCTGTTGGTGACGGCGAGCCAGATCATGAAGTAACCGCCAAAGTTCAAGGCGGAGCCGAGTAAGAGGACGAACCATGTCGGAGTGACCTCGGCGATTAGGCCTGAGAGAACGCCGACGTTGGCGCCAAGGTCTTTGAAGAAGCCGAGGAGGTTGAGGGTGGTCTGGTCGTAGCCAAGGGTGGACTTGATTTCTTTGGAGTAGACGCCGAAGAGGTAAGTGGCCCCGGCTCCGGTCATGACTAGAAAAGAAGCGAATAGCGAGAACCAGCGACCACGAACTACATGTACAGCAAAGGGTAGAGCTTTGGCACCGCCAGCGACGGTGGTGGTGGTAGTTGAGGGTGGTTGTTCTTCACCCATGGTTTTAGGAATAAATTTCTTTTTTTGGGTGGAAGGAAGGAAGGAAGTGTGAGTAGTGTGTAGTGGTAGGCAGTTAGATAGATATAGATGGTACGAATGAACTGGATACACAGACTATGTAGAAGTGTGAGTAATGTTTACCCATTTACTTGGGTCGGTTCATTAGTGGGGAATATTTATTTATATTTTGTTTTTGGAAGGATGCATCAAGTACCAACAAACTTTTTATTTATACTTATTTTTTTTATAATCTCTCATTTCTAATATAAAAGGAGGTGGTTTTATATTTATAAGATAAATACAAATATCAATATCAATAAAGTATATGAAAAAAAAGAATAGCAGATTTCATATGTCTATCATTTAATGAGTAAGACTAAATGTTATGGGCTGGAATCAAGTAGCTTCGGGTAGCTCGAGGCACACCAAAACGCGGGCATCGGGTAGGCGAATCGAGTAAGCGTAACAGGTATCTATGCTCGATCGAGAAACATGCACCCACCCACAGGCCACATCCCTCAACGTTTATATTTTTTTTAAATGCGTTTTTTTCCTTTTTTAATTAATCACAATTTTCACCTATATATACATAACCTTTTCATACCCATTTTTCACATCTCTATCTTCTATTCTCTCTATCATTTACTCTCTACTTTTAAAAAAAACATATCTACATAATTTTTTTATGGCTTCACCAAATGGATCATCATTATCAACTACGACTAACGGTTATTTCGAGAGAAATAACAGGATTATGTTTGCAATTGCTAGAGAAGCGGTGCAACTAATTTTTGATGACGACGAAAAAACATCAAGCCGACAAACGAGAAGGCCAGCGAGAAATAGAAATCGACTAGCTGGACACGAGATGCTCGTTCACGACTACTTTAGCGAGAACCTGGCATATGACGATGATATGTTTAGGCGACGATTCCGGATGAGCAAAGGACTATACGAGCGTATAGTTTATGATCTTGAGGAAGAGTGTGAATTTTTCAAGTGGGCATGGGTTGCTAGAGGTTGGAAGGGGTTTTCTCCGCTACAAAAGTGTAATCCTGCTATCCGACAATTAGCGTACGGTTCTGCAGCTAATTCTCTTGACGAGTACTTGAGGATGTCGGACAAGACATCACGGGATTGCATACATAATTTCTGCAAAGGTATTATTCATTTCTATAAAAGAAAATATTTACGCAAGCCTACTAATGATGATGTTCGGACATTGTACGTCGCGCATGAATTGAAACACAACTTTCCTAGCATGCTAGGTAGCATAGATTGTAATCATTGGGCTTGAGCAACTTGCCCTTTAGCATGGAGAGGTCAATATATGAGAGGTGATCAAGAGCGACCGACAATAATACTAGAGGCGGTGACATCTAATGATCTATGGTTTTGGCATGCATTCTTCGGAGTTTTTGGTAACGACATCAATGTTCTCAATCATTCGCCTGTACTGAATGACATGTACGAAAACAAAGCACCAAAGTGTCCGGTTGAGGTAAATGGAGCGACCTACAAACATGGATATTATCTTGCCGATGGGATATATCTAGAATGGGCAACTTTCGTCAAATCATTTACGTCCCATAAGACAACAAAAGAAAAAAGTTCAAGTCCGCATAAGAATCTGCAAGGAAAGATGTTAAACGGGCTTTTAATGTGCTTAAACAACGTTGGCATATTCTTCACTACCCGGCACGATCATGGTCTATGGCAAAATTAAGAAGTATTATGTACGCTTGCATAATATTACACAATATGATCCTCGAAGACGAAGACCATGCGATTTGCAATTTCGATAAAAATGATGTTGTAGCGGATGATATAGAAGTAAATATAAGTGAAGAACAACGGGCAGCAAACGTTCGAGAAGTAAAAGACCGGGATACTCATAACAACCTTCGGTCTGATTTGGTCGAATACATTTGGTGTATTCAAGATTCCGACAACGGAAACGACTAGTTTTTTAGATTTTATTATTATTATTGTTTTTACGTAATTTTTAAATTTTTAGAATTTATGTAATTTAGTTATTATTATAAAAATTTTAAATTTCTAGAATGTTATTTGTAATCTTTTATTTATATTTTAATTATTAATGAAAAAGATAATTAAGTTTAATAATTTTGTTTATATAAAAAAATAAAAAAAAAGTGGGGTAAGTTTGGGAAAGAAAATGGAAGGTATAACACTTGATTTAGGTAGAGAGAAGGAAATAGAAGAGCGAACGTGACATTGGTGACATTGGGTAAGGGGAAAAAAAGAAAGGTATAACTCTTGACCTAAGAGGATAAAATAGAAAGATTTAATATGAGGAAATATAATTTTTCATATAAAAATTCTATTTCATTCTACATTCTTGTACTTCATTATTCTACTCATTAGATGATGATATGTGGAATCCGCTAATTTTATCTCTCTATTTATATACTCTTTAGATTTTTACATTTGCCTTAATCTTGTGAGTGCACGAAACATTTGAAAATTTATTAGAGTCAACTTCAAGTATTATGAACAAATAGTCAAAATCATGAAAGGTTAAATGGTTTGGAACTTAATTATGAAGAGTTTGAAACTTAATTTAAAGAAATCAAAACACATAATACTTATTCATTATAGGGCAAATTGCGCGAAAATACAACAAACTTTGCCAATATTGCCATTGTATGCAATCAACTTTATTTTGTACCTAAATATACAACCAACTAACAAATTTGCGTCATTGTATGCAGTTAACCTTTAATCAAAGGTTACCAACCGGTTAAAATTATTTTTTATTGAATTTCAATTTTTAAAAAATAGTTTTTATGCAAGAATTTCATATTCAGACTTCAAATGTTGAAATCATGGATCACGTTCAAATCATAGGGTTTCGATGGAAGGTACGGTTGAAGGCATCATATGAATGAAGCAGATGAGGGTTTCGATTAAATGTATTTCGAGTTATAGTTTGTTAGTGCTTGAAGGGAACAAAGGATGAAGCAGATGAAGGTTTGTTCTCTGCTTCACCCCATTTTCATCTACTCGACTTCTCTCCTCTACCCATCTTCATTTGCTCGACTTCAAATTGAGGGTTAGGATTCATCTTTGCTTCACTACTCCACTTCATCTTTATATTTTCTTCACTGAATTTAGGGCTTCATCTTTGCTTCGTGAGTTTGCGATGGTTACAGCTTCGTCACAGGGGTTTGCAATCGTTGACTTCGGAAATCAATTCAAAGCACCAAAGGTTAGTGTTTTGTTTGTACGAGATTTAAACATTTCATCTTGTTCGAGATTTCATCCCTTCATCTGGTTTGAGATTTAGGTTTCAGCTTATTTAGGGTTTTTGTAATCACTCAAGGATGTTTCTGTTCTTGAATCTTTTCTTTGTGTGTACGGATTTGCTTTTAGATCAAAGATTTAGGGTTTCTAAATCAACATAATAGGTTGATTCATCTGTTCTTGTGGGTTCAATTTTGTGTCATCGTTCATTCTTTTAACGATAATTTGTTCCTTGGTGTGATAACGATTCTTGGTTCGTTTTTTGTTTCCATTGTATATTTGATTTTTTGGGTTCGATTTTGCTTGGTTTGTAGTATTCAGAACCAAAGAACATATGAAGAACACCAAGAATATGAATATCATAATTAAAAAAAATCAAAATTCAAGTAAAAAACTGGTAACCTGATAATCAGGTTACCAATTACATACAATGAAGCAAATTTGTTAGTTGGTTGTATATTTAGGTACAAACTAAAGTTGATTGCATATAATGGCAATATTGACAAAGTTTGTTGTATTTTCGCGCAATTTGCCCTTCATTACATTTATCTCTTTTTATATACTCTTTAGATTTTTACATTTATCTTAATCTTGTGAGTACACGAAACATTTGAAAATTTATTAGTCAACTTCAAGTATTATGAACAAATTTGTAAGATTTTAAGGGTAATATGATCTAATAAAGTTAGGAAAAATGGTCGCTAAACGAAATACTAGACATATATCCATTTGATGTTTGATCAAAACAAATGAAATACTAGAAAAGTATGTATTACAATTCAAGTTGAGTATATTAAACTTACGAATTTTTTTTGTAGTCAACTAAAAGAATTAATAGAACTGATAACAAAAAACATGACATTTTAAACACTAAAATGGTTTAAGAATTACTTTAAAGAAGTGGAAAATAGATCATAGACATAATAAATCCAAAAATCATTTGTTTACATATGCAAAAACAAATTCCTTTGCATGTTCTAATGAACACATGCATGCATGTAGTTAAATTCCAAACTTTAATGAACCATAGCTCTCTCTTTTCACAAAGTTAATGTAAATGATAAAAAGATAAGATCACAATGGGATTGGTATAAAGTTAATTGACCGATATAAATACAAGGTAAAATGCATGAAAATACAATTAATTTTGTCGTAATTATCATTGTATACAATCAACTTTAAATTCTTAAAAATAATACAACCAACTTTCATAATTCACTCATTGTATGCAAACAACTTTTTTCTGTGTCTAGTATTTAGTTACCATTGTATACAATGAACTTTTCTATAATTTCCATTGTATACAACAACCTTGCATACAATGGGAGGATTATAAAAGTTCATTGTATTATTTTTAAAAAAATAAGCTGATTGTATAGAATAATAATTAGGGTAAAGTTCATTGTATTTTCATGCAATTTACCCTAAATATAAACATATCTTAAACAATATTGAACATCTAATGAAAAGTACAAAAAAATATTAAATGATTTTCTTCGCTCTGTAATCTTCTAAATATAACTTGTCAAAATAAAATTATTTGCTGTCGGCACAAAATATAGTTATATGAATATGTCATGGTACCAAAATGAAGCAATTTTTTATTTTTTGAACAACACCCAAATTATTTGCCAGTCTTATTATGTTTTCTTCCATATACTATGTACATGCCGTCTAACTAAAATTATTTACAATCACTGCATTATGTTTTCTTATACATCTTGCCGAAGAAAACTGTTCGCCAGCTCCATGATAAATACACTTGTGCAACACATCTTTTTTTATAACTGAAATGCCGATTATATAAAAATGCACTTAGAACGGCTAATGTTGCTTGTTCTTACGAATACAACATGTTTCTAAAAAGAAAAATATTTGCCAATGTCGCACTTCGCGAATATTTAACTAGTTAACTAGTGTGAGTGTGTATATATAGGGAGCGGTTTAAACGGTAACTGTTTTTCGTACGAGAACTATTTGTAACATTATTAATGACTTATTAATAGGGGTATTTTGGTCATTTATATAGTTACTCAACCGTGAATTGTGCCGTCATTAATTTACGAGGCTTAATTTTCCCAAAATAACACTCGTTTCTTTAATGAGTCATTAATGAGTAATTAAAGAGGGCATTAATGACTCATAATAAGCCACTACATTAATAGTCATTGATTTATTTAATTAAATCAAGGGCTAAAATTGGTTGTCGTACGAAAAACAGTTATCGTTTGAACTTTTGCTTATATATATAAATATAATAAATGAAAAAAAATAATTCAAAATGTTACTTTAAGAAACGAATTCTTAAATTATTTATGTAATATTTAATTGTAATGTTAACCCCGACTCTCAAAAAACTGTATACGTTTACCACTTGAATAAGTAAATATATAAACCTTCAACTCTCTAAATTATATGTAACAAATATAAAACTAGTACGTAAAAATTGCTTAAACACCCTTTTATACTCATGTTGAAGGTCTGTTAATTTCATTGAAGTTGATATTTATTTAATACTAAAAGGCTTTCTGTTATTTTTAGTTTTCATATATTTCCGGAAAAGTCAAGTATAACTACACATGTTATAACATTTCACCATTTCCTTTACAAGCAATTGCTACGTTATTGGTTCATATCATCCTATGCAAAACGCCAATACTCGATAGTTTTTTATATAAGAAAATACAATCAATAAATATGAAAAATTAAACACGATGTATATCACGTTAAACTTAATAAGACCCTCTGTATGGCTTTATGCTCCTAATCGGGTGAGCCTTCCACACCCCCTTCATAGAACCTGATCGGGTGAGGTAACTAAGTCCCCCAACCCGACTACATACTGTCATACTTTAAAAAATTTATCCGAAAATCTATATTGTTTTCTATTTCTCTTCTACTACAAAAAATATTTATTTTTTACACAATTTAAACATTTTTTATTTTGTTAAATAATTAAATGTATAATAAAAAAAGTAGGAAAAATATTGAGTTAGTTTTGGTTAAGCTATACTAGAATCTGTGTGGGGAAAAGCAATAAGAAAAAACTTGAAGTTAAAGAACAAACGTTGACACAAAAAGAAAATAAATTGAAACTAAAATAAGAGGCCACTTTCGAAAAAGACTTTGTGTTTTACATTACCCTACATGATAACCTTACAGGACATGTTTTAAAGACTACTTTGGCGAGGAAAGAGAGAATTAGAAATTTGTACTAATGGGATGAATAAAATTTATTTTTGTTATTATTAATGTATGCGAAATATTATTACTAGTTTTAATGTTATGAAATATTTATTTTTATTATTTGTTATTTTTTTATGTTTATGCAATTTATAAATACTTTATTTTGTTTAATAATTAAATGTATAATAAATTAAATTTAAAAAGTGGGGAAAATTTGTGTTAGTTTGGGTAGGCTATACTAGGCATTTGGATTAGAAAGAAAAAGGGGAGAGAAAAGTGATATGACGCTAATGTGATATTTGGGTTGGTGAACGCAAATGGCAAGCAATAAGCATGGCCTAATAGCCAACACAATAGGATGAATCCAACCAACCTAGCCAAAATTATCAAAACCACACAAGGGCAATCCCTAGTGAATACAAAACTAGTCAATCGAGCTTAACACTGAAACCAAACTCCCCAAACGAACAAACTTATAAAGGCCACATCATCCAACAAAGTGGTCGTAATGCGAGATTTCAAAGTAGATTAAATGGACTGCTACACATTGTTAGAAACCATGACCTGTGAACCTCTAAACCTTGAACCGCTCAAACCATAGCGGCAGGAACCTCAACCTATGGCCTCAAACCACAGTTGGAAACCTCAAAACCTTGAACACCACCACGGCCACTAAACCACACGAACCAGAACCACACTTAAAGCACAAACCACGACCATAGAACCACACTCTCACCATGAACCACGACCACCAAACCACACGAACCATGAGCCACGGTCAAACCACAAACCATACAAACCACAATTGAACCACGGACCACACACGAACCTCGAACGGATCGAACAACAGCAAACTCAGACCGTTACCTGGAATTCTCAAGCCAAATGATGGGAATGTCGAGCCTTTGAAAAGATCAAACATACGGCAACTTGAAATAGAACAAACCGCAACGGATCTTCAAGATTAAAAGGTGAAGGAGCAGAAAAGGATGAAAGATAAAGGGAATGTCCTTTAGACTGCTGGTTTCTGTCGACGGTCGTAGAAAGGGGCTAGGGCACCGCGTTTAGAGATCTAGGATTTTTCTTGGGAATGAAGGTTGGGAGCAAGGGATAGAGAGAGTTTAGAAATGTTTTTGTATAATGTATGTAGATGCACGCCATTACTCGATAGTTGGGGAGCAAGAAGCTAACAATATAAGCCATGAGCATAAATGAGTTTAGTATTAGTTACATACAAAGTGTATTTGCTATGGAAATTTCAGAATTTGGAAGCTTTTGATTTGGAGCAAAAAGCTTATATACTTATGGTGATGTGTAGTTAAAAGCTTTTATTATAAAAGAAGATGAATGTTCAATATAGTCCATAATTAATTCATAGTACTAAGAGATTAATTTTAGCCTTTGGATCAATGGCATCAATGATCCAAATTAAATTTTAAAATTTGGACGGAGTGACATTTTCGTAATTTTTCATAATTCACATGTGAACTGTTTACAAATCACATGTGATTGTATACTGAATCACCTGTGATTGAATATTAAAATTTTAGGACTATGTTTTTAAATGAACTTTATTGAACACAACTCTATAAAAGAAAAGAGAAATCCAAAACGCTTACTTAAATTTATATATTTGTAGACAATTTTTGGGAAAAAGTATGTGATTTTTTCAACAGTCGAAGCCCAACTCAACTCCAAGTGGGATGACATGCACCGAAAGATTCGAAGTTCAACAGAATGTACAATACCTTCGTAACCAATTGTCAATCCGGATGGAGTGAGATGGACATCCTCACGAAGACAAACGTCCAATATCGGGCAACAGTAGGCAATCACTCTACTTTTCCTCATGAGGAGGCTTGGAGAGTATTGAAAGACCATCCGGGATGGTTTACGGTACCCATGATGTAAGAGGGTATTGAAAGACCTTCAAAAAAGTCCAAGTCAACGTCTGATTCGACCCCGAACACGGCGTCTTCCGATGCATGTGTTCGCTTCAACCTCAACGACGAGGATGATGAGGTTCAAATCGAGGAACCTCAACGGCCGATGGGGCGGGATAGAGAAAAACATAAGCACAGATAGAGATGACGTGATGGTGGGTGTCTTGGAATATGTCGACAGGTTCAATTTATAGAATGAAAAATTGCTCAACGTGGAGCAAGAAAAATTACAAATCGCGAGGGAAAAAACCGAAGCTGCAAAGATGAAAGCGAAGGCAGTAAAGATGAAAGCAAAGGCGGCAAAGATGAAAGCGGAGGCGGCAAGAAAACGAGAGCTTCGAAAAGATTGCGAGTTTTTCTTATCTCCACACACTCATCTCTCGGGTGAGCAATTGGATTTCGTTATTAAACAAAAGAGGAGTTTCAACAACAATACGGGTGATAGATTGTAGTTTTTTATTTTATAAATTATGTATTTTTCATTTTTTTATTCAAAATTATGTAATGGAATTTATGAAATATTATTAATTATTTTATATTTTATTGTCTTTGAAATAATTAAATTATTTAAAAATAGAAAAGATATAGGGTTGAAGAAGGTTGGACGTGAAGGTTTGTGGGTTAGAGAGGGTTGGAGTTGAAAGATGACGTAGATGTTAATATGGTAGTTGATTTGATAAGGTAACTATGAGTTGGATGTTGATGATCTTAAGTGTTGAACCGGGTCGGCTTTACCCTTAAATGACCGACCCACCCTGAGATAAACTATTCATTCATTTATACATATGTAACTGAAACCGCATTCCAGAAGCTTACATTAAATTAGTATTAACAGGAAATGAATGATATTATTTACTAGTAAGAAGAGGAATCGCTTGATCTTACTCTCATTAATTCTCTGGTAATTGCTACTTAATTTTCATCTATAAATATGCATTCTATATTCATTCATTCATCTACATCAAATCATTAATCTCTTTCTCTATGATGGCTCTCGTAGGCACCAAGACCAGTGCATCAAAAAGAAGAAACAACAGCTCATCCGACAGTGATGACTACTCTTCAGTGGTTGATGATGGTTCTGCCACTTTGGACCACCATCATGCACCACTTATATCCACATACAACGACCGCATACGCCCCTTGCTCAACTGCATTGACAAGCTACGCCACCTAAAAGTGATGCAGGAGGGGATCCAGCTCCCGACCATTGTTGTTGTGGGTGACCAATCTTCAGGAAAGTCCAGTGTACTCGAGTCACTGGCTCGAATCAGCCTCCCGCGTGCCCAAGGCATTTGCACCAGGGTCCCACTCATCATGCGGCTTCAGCACCACCAGGACCCACACCCTCAGCTACACCTTGAATATCATGATAAGACGGTTGCTACCGATGAATCCAGCATAGAGGAGGATATAATTGCAGCCACTGAAGAGATTGCTGGAAACGGAAAGGGCATCTCCCACACCCCGTTGACTCTCATAGTTAAAAAGAAAGGTGTTCCGGATCTGACAATGGTCGATTTGCCTGGAATAACTCGGGTTCCTGTACACGGTCAACCTGAGGATATATACGAGCAGATATCTGCCATAATTAACGAGTATATCACCCCAGAAGAAAGCATTATTCTCAATGTTCTCTCAGCTTCAGTTGACTTCTCGACTTGTGAATCCATACGGATGTCTCAACGGGTTGACATAACTGGTCAGAGGACTCTTGCTGTTGTCACGAAAGCTGATAAGAATCCTGAAGGTCTTTTAGAGAAAGTTACGGGGAATGATGTAAACATTGGTCTTGGGTACATCTGTGTTCGGAATAGAGTCGGGAATGAGAGCTATGAGGAGGCTAGGATGAAAGAAACCAAGCTGTTTGAGGCTCATCCACTTCTTAGGCTTGTTGACAAATCTATGGTTGGGATACCAGTTTTAGCTGATAAACTTGTTGAAATCCAGTCAACAATCATATCAAAGTGCCTTCCGGATATCGTGAAAAAAATAAACGACAAACTTACTGGTTATGTCGGTGAACTCAACAAGTTGCCAAGGAAAATGACCTCTGTTGCAGAAGCCATGACTGTTTTCATGAGGATCATCGGTTCAGTCAAGGAATCATTGAGGAAAATCCTCATTAGAGGCGAGTTTGAGGAATACCCGGATGTTAAATCCATGCATTGCACGGCGCGGCTGTCAGAAATGCTTAATGAGTACTCGGACAAACTGCAGATGACTGCTGAAAGCCAACAAAACGAGTACTTTCTCATGGAAGAAATTAAGGATTTGGAGGAAGCTAAAGGGATCGGACTACCCAACTTCCTCCCTCGAACTGCTTTTCTCACAGTTCTAAACAAGAAGGTGAATGGCATTTCTGACATGCCTGTTGATTTTGTGGGAAAATTTTGGAAGTACATTGAAGAAGTTCTGATAAATGTGTTGATGAGACATTCTGAGAGTTACCCCCCGCTTCAATCTTCAATGAGAAGAGCAGCTCATAGTTTGATTGGTAAGATGAAGGAAGTTTCTGTTACCAGAGTGATGGAAATGGTGGAGATGGAAAAAATTACCGACTACACCTGCAATCCAGAGTATACTGCAATCTGGAACAAACTCATGGTTCATGAGCAAGCTTTCATGGAGGTTGCTACTGATCACCAAAAGCAAGTGAAGATTGAGTTCGAGTTGTTTAACGTGGAAGTCGGGCATCTGAGAAGGTATGGTTCTGATGTGGTGAGACAGGCGTTTGATATGAAGATGAGGATAACTGCATATTGGAAGATTGTGTTGAGAAGAATGGTGGATTGTATGGCCCTTCATATGCTATTCAGCATGCAGAACCTAGTGAATCGGGATATGGAGAGTGCAATTGTGAATGAAATGATGATGCCACATGGTGGAGGAATTGAGCGGATGTTAGAGGAGTCCCCGATGGTCGCCGGAAAACGGGAGAAGCTGAACAGAAGTGTGAAGTTGCTACGGGAGTCAAAAGATAGCGTGGCGAATATGATGGAACAGATCGCAGCATATGGGGATTAGGTGTTGGCTATTTTCGTATTTTTTTTGAGAGTTTATTGCCTTTTCATGTGTTTTGTTTCTTATCATGCTTTTGTTCTTACTGCTAAGGCCAATGGGATGTCTGTGGTCGGGTTTATATTAAAGCTTCCTTTATTCCTAAGGTTTTTGATTCATGCATTACTTTGCAGAAAACTATGGCATAACATAAAACAAATTGTTCGTTCGGATATGGATTCACATAATCACATAGATAGCATCTTGGGATAACTGGCAAACAAATCCGGCTGAAGTGGTGAAATCGGTATTCTGAGTCGAGATAGGACGTGACAAGTGTTCGTTTCGCATGTAAGAGGTGTGTGTCTTGTAGTAAGGTGACTATGTAAAACGATGTCAATATTAATAAAGCTGATGCATTTAAATAAATAAAAAATCAAATAGAGAAATAATCTTGTAAAATAGGGTTTCAACTATATTCTAGCAGTACAAACCAGACTTTCATACCACTAGAATATGAAAAAAAAAAAAATTAGAAGATACTCTGGTGTGTTTTTTAAGGATTTTCCCAACTACAATACTTTTTAAGTTACAACCAAGTCAAATGGTTACATATCGTTAATCACTCAAAAGTAAAATCAAAGCCAAATTTATTATTCTATTTTAGATAAATTACGTACATGTTTAGCAACAGCAAAAGCAAACCACTATTTTAAGTGAAAACAATGTAGAACATACAAGACATCGGAGGAATATATGTGCGGAAATCATACCATTCTTATGGCTTCAAGGAGAATTTACCAGGTTCATCATAAAATTGTTGTAACTGCTCCATCTTGTTTATTTTGAAACCTCTGATCCTCACTTCCTCAGGCAATTCAGTAGAATCTTTGTTAATGCTTTCAATCGTCCAGCCATTGTTATGCACATAACCTCCCACTTTCACCTGCAGCAGTTGGAGCAAATTAATAAATAGGATATGGTAAGATCTCTAAGACAGACAGACCAATTAGTAAACTATAGATATATGTTGTTTGTCTGGTTTAGATGTATCTTGTTGGACATGCAAAAAAAAGAGGATAGCTGTCAGGATGATTATCATGTTTTTACAGAATGCCAAGAAATAAGGGTACAAATTCCTTTCTAGAATGTCCAACAAGATACATCTATTCTGTGTGAAGTGGGAACTTTAGGCAATTAACCATTATTCATCTAATGAACTGAGTGATATGCATCATTTGTCATAGTTTTTAACACTTTAAAAGATTTTGTCAAAAGTGCTTAAAAGAGTTAACATACCTCTGCATCATCAACCGAATCAACAATGAGAGCTCCATCCAATAAGAGATCCTCGATAAGAATGTTGGGACCTTTGATGACCAACGTAGATTTTTGAGAAACCGAGCTGTTTCCACTCACTTTGCTCTTAACATCAGCAAAAGTAACTGCCCACTTTGGTTTCCACACGATACGTGACCAAACTTCCACCTCTTGACCATTAAAGACTTGCATAACTGGATCATCTACATTGACACCTACCTATAAGAAAGAAATGAGTCGGGGACAAAAATGTAATTGGCAACTGTTCAAGATTTGCAGACCTTTCTGAGAATCATGCTGTTTGCTCGATAAATTGCCATTTCTCCAGAGGTGGCGCTGTGATATGGATTTCCTTTAGGTACCTTTGCAGCATCCTCAGGGTTGTTCTTTACAGGTGCGTAAGCAAGCCATGTTTCGGTCACCTAAAAAGTAAAAATTAAAAATTAAAAATTAATGGGAACTCATCAAGTTATAAAAAGAACTTAAAACTACTATGTATAGTAATAGCCATTGCCTTTCAAAAAAAAATGTGTAGTCAATAGCCACAACTAATAAGGGCCCAGTATGAAGTTTTACTTACTGTAAATCCAACCCTAGCTGATGGAGACAACGTTTTAGGATAATCCTGCATCATGCATTCCAATCTAGTTGAGGACTTGAATTCAGTTTTTGTGGAGTCTTTGTACCTGCAATGCACAAAGAAGGCAGAGTGAAGATTTAAGCTAATTAAAAAAGATCATTTCATGCTTACTTTTAGTCTCTAGCATCAATAAAATCTAACTTGTTGCATTCATGTCCAAAGTAGTTCATTACTTCATTTTGTTTAAAAAATAATGCGTATACAAGTGTATTGTTATTGGAACCGAGTGCAAATAAAAACAATGGTTGTGCCACATTTAGTTTTTGCTCATTTCAATTGTAAAGAATCCTAATGCATCAGCAGCTATTATTCTATTTGAGCTAACAAATAGATCGGATTGTCATGGCCTTTTGATCTACACCAGTAAAACTGGAAAAAGAAAGAGCATAAGAAAGAATAGAAGAACGAAGGAGTAAATGAAAAAAAAATACTTGGGATTAATGAACTCCTTGATAGCACCACCAGTTTTTGAGAGCTCGTCAATGTAAGGCCCAAGTTCAAGAATCAACTGCAATTGACCATCATCATAAAATTTAAAAAAACACGACTTTGAAGATATAGCCCAAATCAATTTTCACAAGCCAGGTAAAAAATTGGCAATTTAAAACCATGGAATTATAAAAAGAGGAGATGGAATCATACTTGGTTTATGTTTCCTGGGTATGGAGAATATCCCGTTTCACAATTGACATCGCCATCAGGATGACCTGTTGCTCTAAGCAGAGGATCAAGTTGATTGTATTCTACATTAATCACCATTTCCCTCCCTGTTATCATATATATATAAGAATAAGCATTAAGCACAATCAACTGAATATTATATATAAATATATAATAGTGCTCAACAAAAGGTACACCATCTGTATGAGTAAGCTTGGTAATGCCTCCAATAGCTTCTTTGGCCTTTCGAGGAACAGCAAGAGAATTAACATGGTACTCTTTACTGGCACTAACACCTAATGCTGCAGGAATGGCCTAAAGAATGGATACAAATAAAAATCATATTCAAACCCTGGCACATGTTAAGATTTAAGAAGGAATAATGCTACCACTCTGGTGAACCTTAAAAAGAAGTCCGTTTGTATCTTGAAAAAACAAGACCCATCTCAAGCCAGCATCTTTCCTGCAAAAAAAGTAGATTCAGAACTAAGATGAGTTTTAGCTATTTTTAGGCCAAATTTCTAGTCGTAAGCTATAGGATTAGAAATTGATCAAGGGCTCGACTATAAGTATGAAAAATAAAAATATTATGAGATAGGCATATTAAAACAAGAGGTTTTGCATACCATTCTTTAAGAAGTCCACTTGAATACAGAAGAGCATGAACATCACCATGGCCATGAGGTTTTGTCTAATAAGGTTAAGAAATTGAAGTAATTATTGGAAAATGAAAAACAAATGCAAGATTTTAATAAGCATATGATTTATTAAGAAACTATAAAGAACAATTCTTATTCACTTAACAGTTCACCTGTATTCTGTAATTATTATTTGGGTCTAAAGCAAGCCTAGCATCATTATCAGCCAAGCAAGCAACCTTTTCCTGGAACATGGTTAAGGTGAGTTGTCAACACCAAAAATTATTGTTGTGATGAGTACGGAGTACCAATGCTGAGCCGAAACTACCTGTTTCAAAAGTTTCACTTGTGTAGGTTTCATTCCAAAATAATTGTTTGATTCTAAGAGTTGTAATGTACGAACATTCGTATCATCTGATGTCATTATCACTAAAGGTACATCTCTTCGACATTCACCTACAATTTACAAGTGATGATATTATCACATTAACTCACACAAATAATAGAAAAAAACCCACAATTTTTACAACATGAAAATAATGGACTAATATAAGCTCCAAGGAAAGAACAACCTTGAGACTGCTTGTAGCTAGCTTCAGATAAGGATAATATCGACTCGATATAGTGCTGTAAGAAACAAGTTCCAGTAGTTGTTTCCATGGGAAGTGCTACCTGTGAGATGGAGCATATTTTACTAATTACCATATAGCATTAAGACGATAAAACAAAAATCCAGAAATCAAACACGTAGTAATAATAGTCACATTTTTGTAATAGTATTGATAACAATGACATGACAACCTTTATTCCTTTGTATCCAAGACGTTCCCCAAGCCCTCCTGCAACAAGAACAAAGGCAGCATTCTGCACCTGCTTCACACCAATCTCCTCATATTGTATAAAGTTATCATCACCACAAGTCAGTACTTCCCCTGACGGCACCTGCAGAAATACAGTCACACCCTTATAAAGTTCCTTTTTTTTTGGGAATTAAAAGCTAAAAAGATGTGTATAGTAACTTACAGAAGGCGTAAAGCCATCAAATGGATTCTTTCCAGCCTTAGAATCTGCTAAGAGTTCTCTGGCAGTCTTGATGTATGATGACAACCCTCCAGGATAGCTTGAATTAAGAATTGCTACCTACGATAACTAGCCAAATATCATTCTAAGATACAAGCAAAAGCCATGAATATCCGAAAAGGAATAAACTAATTAACATAAAAAGCATCATAAAAAGTTCAAAAATTCACAAGTGAACGTCTATGATGATATCCTGTGGCAGGTCACAATCAAAGCTTTTTCTTCGTTAAAATAAAATTTTGGCAGCGCATAAAATTAAAAGCATTTCATGTATGGAACAAAAGCAATGCAAAATCAGATAAGCATGATTATCAGATTCAGCCCTAGCAGCAGTTAGCAATTACCTGAGCAAGCAAAGCTTTTTTCTCGTCATCGTCAATACCAGGATCGGGCCAATGCTCAAACAAATGACCCTGCCCTGTCTCCAGCAGCATCTTTCCGAGCTCAATCTGTACATATCCCAATAAATTTAAATAAAAAAATTAAAATCAACCCCTTTTAGCATCATTGCATTACAGAAATAGACGTAGATATACATAAAGATAAAGATAAAGATAAGACCTGGTCGGAAGATAAAATTGAGAGGTTTTTCTGGAGATTAGGAGATGAAGAAGTGGAGAGTTGATTGAGTTGAACGTTAGCAAGTTTCTCGATGGCTGAATTGACGGCTGAAGAAGCCATGGATTAATTAATAGAAGGAGATAGATCCAAAATCCGGTGCAGTAACAGTGTTGTTGGGTAGAATGAATCTGCAAACAGAAAAATTGGTTTGAACGATGAAGAGGATGATGACGTCGACAAAGTAGAAGAGTTAGAGTAGTAAATGAAATATTTATCCATCTTAGCCTTATTGTATATACGGGGCGGGTTCGGGTCGGTTGACACCTTCCTCCATGGTCCACTGGTTCATCAAATCCGGTGGCTAATGTGAAACATAAGCCGAACCCATTGTTTTGGGCCAACTTTATATAAAGTTTTTTCTATAAATAGGTCTTCAGAGGCCCATGCATGTTACCATCACAATTTACAATTTCACATTTCACATTGCTTTTGTGTGCGTGTATTTACCGGCGATGAGGTGTTCAAATACGGTTATAAATTCTTTTAACTAAAAACCGAATTGTCTGTAATCGAAAAAACCAAAAGCGTTTTCAGATACAGTTTTTGGTTCAATTTAAAAACCGGAACCGATTATCATAATCAGTCTTTGGTTCAGTTACAGTATTGGAATTCCTAAACCGAATAAGTATAATTAGGTAATTTAATATTTTTTTAATTATATATATCATATATATAATAAAGTAAAATCAGTTAATAGTCATATTTTAAATTTTCGCAAACCCCAATCACCCATTAGTCTAACGGCTTGTTCTCGAGTTTTTAAACGAAGGAAAGGGAAGGGGAAGAAAGGGAATGAATGAAAAACCCCCCTCCCAATCATCCCAAAAGTGGAAAGGTTGTTTTAAACAATAAAAATGGTAAAATTGCTCCTCCTTCCCCCTCCCTCCCCCTTTCTTTCCCTCCTTAAAAAAACTTGAGAACACCAACCACTAATTATTTCCTTCCCTTCCTGTCACACCCCGCCTTGGCGGAAACACGGGATGCGACGGAGAGGATCGTCATAACACATTGATATATGAATAGAAAATTTTACTAAATGAGTTCACACCAACGTGTCACGACGTTCCCCGACACAAGAGGAGACTTGTGCCGTGGTAAGTCACTTCACGACAACCATAGTCAACAATTTAAAACAAGAACATACGAAATAGTTGTTCCCACAACCCGGGACAAGTATACGGGGCTACAAGCCCTAGATTTATAATAAAATCCAAGTTCATAATAGCATAGTAAAACGAAAGAGTCCTTAGTCAACTGCCCATGTCATGCTAAGACTATCTAGGGTCACCTAAACTCCTTAGGCATGGTTATTAGCATTACCTGAAAATGAACACTCGAAAATGTCAACATAATGTTGGTGAGCTCGCAGGTTTAAAGTAAAAGCATAGTTGCCGTGTAAATTGTTTAAGTAGGACAATTGTGCACGTATAGCATGTTAAGCGTGTAGATGTTGTAACACATCCGAACCACCAGGTTCAATAGGAATCAATATGAATCAAATCATTGTCTTCCAAGCAGTTATTATAGCATACCCAGCTGGAGCATAAACCGTTGGCTCATAGGAATATAGGAATCAATAGTCATCAACCAACAACAAGTAGTCTTTGCATATACGTCACATAAGTTGTCCAAAATAAATAAGAAATAGTCATCACGGCATAAAAAGTTTAAAAGAGAGTTTGAGTGTCATTCTCCCCCGAGAAATATAGTAAAAAGGGGCCACGAGTACTCACCTTAGTAAGTAGCTTAATCAATCGAGTCTTAGCACGCTCACAAATCTACAAACAATTAATTCATATAGATTATATTAGATTCACGAGTAATAGTCTTTTTATGCGTTATCCTTGAGCTATTAAATTTTATTTAGGATTCGCGATTAGCTTTTACGCTAGGTTGCATAAGTGCATCCATTTCTTGGTTCTAACCCCAATATGTAAATCTTAGTTTTGAAATCTTGTTTATTTTCCTTTTAAATTGTGTAGATTAAATACTGAAGTTTTGGGCACTCTTCGTATATTTTTAAATTAATCCAAATGTCCTAATTATTTTCCTAAATTTTTATGGTAGAGACCTTAATGTCTCTATTATTTTATATAAATTTTCTAGAATTTAATAACATGTTTATTATTTTATAACAAATACTTTAATTGGTATGGGTCAGAAAATGCCTTCAGTTTGCGCTCGATTGTTTGTTAATTAATTCGGATGTTTGGATATTTTACAATATTTTGAAACTCTGAATATGGAAATTTTAAAAATTCCAGATTTGTCAATTAAAAAGTTTTCACTCAATTAAAATAGAAAATAAAACTAATAAATCCTAATATTTTTCACCGTGATTAAAAACAATCCAAAGTTTATTCATATTAATTTTTGGCATCTAATTCGAGATCTAGGATTAATTATGATAATTCAAAGTCTATTAAAGGAAACCCTAGGTTTTCCAGATTCAATCATAAAAATGTTTTTAATTAATTAAAATAGTTAAACAACTTAATAAATTCTAAAATTTTAACAGAACTCTTAAAACTCATGAAATATGCACCAGATTAAGTTTGAAGAATTTTCGTGATGTTTAGAATAGGTTTTAGGAATTTCAAAGTTGGTAGATTAAACTGTCAGAAAACACAGATTTGCGCACCTAAACGATTTTGATTCTTTGGGCGACCAAATGAACTTAGTTTTGTATGAAACCAGTTGGAGATGAAAGGAGACTCAAAGAACTTATTTTTAGTGTCAAGAATCGATTTGTTTCATTCTGTTTTGGCCGAGATATGGCCTATTAAAGTTAGTACATATTCTGCCCAGATTATAGGTTCTTGTTCTTTAAGTTTTAAATCAAATAGACCAATCCTTGGGGTTTGATATTCAACCAAACACATCAAAATCATAACTTTATATGTTATTAGGATGTGTTTAATCCATCAACCATGTTTTACATGCAAGGAACAAGAAGAAGAAATTAAAGATTATAGAGGAACATTTACATACCTAACCTCTTCAAATGGAGATCAAAGCCACAAACTTTCTTGAGGATTGAAGAACAATAGTTATGGAGGTATGAAAGCTTGAAGAAAATTGGGAGAGAGAGAGAATGCTGGCAAAAAAATCGTGGAGGTGGTGATGGGTTTAGGAGTTTGTTTTATGGATTAATTAGGTGATAGTTATCTTAATATTTGATTTCAATTTGAATTGAAATCTTATCTTTTTTTTTTTTTTGGCCGTAGAGATGTACACACACACACACACATATATATATATATATATATTCAATTATATCATTTTCATTATTATCATCATTATTATTTTTATTATTATTTATTATAAGTTCCTAGTGTTGTATATATTTATTTCTTGTAGGTGTGTTTAACCATTTATGTATTATATTGACTTATTAAGGTTACCACTTTGAGTGATATTTAAACTTGTCACCTAGTATCAACTATTATCCATATATTATTAGTATTAGTGTTATATATTTAGTTGAGGGATTCATTAATCTATACTCGCTCTAGAGACATTTGCTCGATAACATTATACACTAGGAATCGGTTAAATGTTCTACCATCTTATTTGAAGAATTTAGACATATATAACACCTAATTCTAGTATTTACTAGACCTTAGGTATCACACAGGCACATAGATTTAGGTCGTATAACAAGTTAAACTCAACTAACCTGTTTTTTTTTTGTGACGGATGTCACACTTCCCCTCCCTTTCCTTCCAAAAAATAACTCGAGAACAGGGCGTAATAGTCCCCATTTTCCTATTCCCGTTTTTCTTTCACTCTGTAGATGCAACGGCCATTTTTCCTTTCACATTGCTTTTTCACACCCTAGATTCCACCAATCCACTCCGCTATTTACACAAACTCGCGGAGGGGTGCAGCCGATCTTTGGTTCGATTGTAAGTTTGTAACGCACGAACACAAAGGCACGAACTCACAAAGACAATGGTGTCATGCGTCCGATTGATCACAACCTCTAATCCTCGGCTCCATTACAGCATCCAATTACACCAGACTACTTGAATCTTGGTATGCCTCTGATTAGAGCCTTTCATTGTTTGCTTTGGAATTTTCGGGGTAATTGCCTTGGATTATAGCCAACAATTATGGTAGTATTTTGGGGTGTTTCTGCTTTACTAGTTTACCGTTAGCAAATTGTGCTTTATGTTATCCTCATTATATGTCCTTTGTTTATATCTCATCTTTACACTCGATTATGCACAAGCATTTAGTTATTAGTATTTAGTATCAATTTGGGCATTTGGTTGACAAGCTTTTTATGATTACTTTTCTTTTATGTCGCTAATTTAGTATTGATAAAAAATGGCAGCTCCACAAAAGTGCCAAATTGCTATTAATTTTGTTTCAAATTTGGGTGGTCAAATTGTGGGCTTGAATGTGAAGCATTTTTGGGTTTTTTAATTTGGTTTTTATGGTAAAAACTGAAAACCGGGCCAAATTAGAATTTGGTTTGGTTATCGTATACTTTTAAACGGTTTTGGTTCGGTTACGATTTTGACCAAAAAATTAAAAAAACACGAATAAACCGGATAGTTTAAACTGATTATAAACCGAACCAATGAACACCCACATGGTAGGTCAATAGAACTTTCTATCATTCAAAATTTGATCTTTTGTGGACTTTGAGTTCAAACCCATATTTGCAATGCTAAAATAGATTTTTTTTTATTGGGAAATTGGTGACAGATCGGTAGTATTGATGAGAGCAAGAACAATTTACAGGGATAATGGTATGTTTTTTAGGTGGGAAAACAATAGTTTTGGGGGACGTTGTTGATTACAACGAGTTCTAATGAGTCCAATGACATTAGGGCGACGGTGGTTGTGACAAATGTGTATGGTGGTTGAGGGTTGAAAAAGAGGAAGAGATGCAAGAATGGTGTTGGCGGTGGTGGAGAAAGAGAGTGAGAGAGGGACAAGGGTGGTCTGCAGTGGTTTAGAAGAAGGAGAGGGTGACCGGTGATGGTTGCTAATGGAGTGTTCTATGTGTGTGAGTTTCAAAAGAGAGAGAGATAAGGTAAAGGTGTGTTTAAAATGGTAGAGAGTGTGTGTGGGTGTATGTATTTATTTTTTTATAAATATTAAAATCATTTTAAAATGAAATAAAAATTAAGAAAATGGAAAAAGACGAGGCCAAGAGAAATTTGGTCATTCAAGTTTGGCCAGTGACCAAATTCGTTAGAGGTTTGGTTATTTATGAACTAAAACCATAAAAATAAAAAATGAGAGACCAAAACCGTAAAAACTATCAAAAACAGGGACATAAAATGTAATTAACTATTATTATTATTATTATTATTATTATTTGGTATATATATATATATTAAAAAGTTTATTTAAAAACCATTTTTATTACGAGAACCACTCTTATTAACTTTATTGCGAGAATATCAGGTGAAAAACATTTTTAGTTATGTAACTATTTTTTTAAAAGAAGCGACAATAGACTCCTATTAAGCTATTGTTAATCATTGTTGTAAGTTTTCAATCCCTTTTTTAGTTAATGTTAATCATGTTGTTATTGACTTTATTGTCCACTAGTCGTTCCTTTTTTTTTCATTTGATACTTTTTTCTGTCTAGATTCTAATACTATGGGTATATCATGTCAATTTTATTTTTTTATGAAACTAGATTACATGTTTTCATACACGAATTTGTTTAAAAATAAAAATAATATTAAATACTTAAAAACGTGAAATTAAAGAGAATTTTAAAAATAACGACAAACGTCTCAACAACCAGATTATCCGTGGGAGCGTTGACGTTTGGGGAAGGGCAAACATAACCACAGAAACATTATTGTATTTCTTGTACAATATATCAATCATTATTATTATAATTAGGGCAATAAGATCAAGTCTTTATTGGTTGTAATTAAAAAAATATTAAAATAATTATAAAATATTTTAAAATGATAAAAATAGGAATTTGGTTAAATGTGATATTTTGAAATGTCATAAAAGGTAAATCTTGACACTTGTAAATTAGAGTTGACAAATAAGATATTTAATGTTTAATTAAGAAGGGCATATATGAAATTATATCTATTAAATATGATATTTTAAAATATTATAAAAAGTAAATATGATATTTTTATATTAGGGTTGACAATTATTATATTTTAAGATTTAGAAGGGTATATATAAAATTATCTTTAATAAATTTGATAAAATTAAAATCAAAGAGGAATTCAATTTTGACTTTTTGACCAAGAACGTCAAATTTTTATTTTCATTTTTAACAAAATAGATGACTGGGATTTGATAATTAAACTTATTATTTAAAATAGTGACTAAATTGTTTAATATCGGGTATGTTCAGTAAGAAGCTTATTGGAGCTGGTAGCTTTTTGTTTTTTGAAAGAAAAAACTACAAGTTATGTTTGAATGAAAAGACTGAAAGCTTTTTTTTAAACAAAAAAGTTCTTGAACAAAAAGCTTCTTGAAGTAGCTTTTAAAACTGTCTGAAGCTATTTATATAACAAATTATCTAAATACCCTCTTTAATTGTTTTATAATTCCTTTAATTTTTATAATTTGTCATTTTTTATCATTTTACACTATAAAGCTCTATCTACTAACTAATTTTCCGAACACATATATATATAACTAAAATAAACAGCTTCCAGCTCCAGCTATCATCTTCCAGCTTCTAGCTACCAGCTATTTCCGCCACACACCCATCGTTTGAAGCTTTTATTTATATTATAAGATAAAATAAACAAGTTAATTATATATAGAAAGTCCAATTTAATAATTAATAACAATATATTATAATCCATTTATTTATTTATTATAGCTAGCGTACGTGTGTACTTGCATAGATATATCAAGCTCATTTTTTAACTTTAATGTTATCAAGTTACAAATCAAAACTTAATTTAGTCAAAATTAACATCAAAACTAGCTTCTCAGTTCTCATCAACCAATTAACTGCATAACGAACCCTTACCAAGAAGAGATCGACATCTTAATTTGTTCTCGATTGATCTTGTGCACATTTCCATTCCGCCCTCCTTTTGCCTTCGATTTCAGGGATGTTTGGTTGGTATCATTTGAGGGGATTTCATGAGATAGAGTTTTCAAATTCTTAAAAGATAGTGTTTGGTTTGCAAAAATGAGTAGTGATTTCAAATCCAATGATTCTTTAATATCCCATAGATGAAGGTTTTCTCAATCCCCTGATCCCTCCTGATATTTTGAAAACCCATAAATGAGGTATATTCTCGGGCGACCCTCCGACTAGAATTCCGGCGAACCATCACCGCCGTCATCGTCATCCCTTCCGTCGAACCATCACCATCGTCGCTTCGCTGTCAGCGTCAATCCCTTCCGTCAACAACATAACTCCTTCACCGACGAAAACCCTTGTCGACAGAAACCGTTCGCCTTGCCGTCATTCCCTTCCTATCGTTGACAGAAACCCTAGTCAAGAGAAACCGTTCGCCGAAAGAAACCCTAGTTGGCAAAACCGCTTCGCCGTTCGCCGATAGAAACCCTAGCGGCCTAGCCGATGTTTGCCATTCATCGTTTGCTTTGTTCGCTGTTTGCTTCATTCGCCACGTCAGCCGTTTGTCGTCCTTCCTCTTCGATGGTGGCAGTGGATGTGGTGGTTGGTGATGGCAATAGAGGTTGCAGGTGGGATTTGAAATCCCACAAAATGCAAATCCCATTATAAAATACAAATTCCATAAAAAAAGAATACTTAAACCAAACACCCCCTGCTACTACCAAATATATTAATCAATTTTAATAACAAAAAATCAATATTAAAAATAGATATGTATGTGTAAATTGATATATAAAGGGAGACAATATTATACAGTACGTGAACATTAAGGCTTTGTTTGTTTTTTTAAATAAGGTCTTATTTTAATAGAAACGTTTCTGATAAGCTTGTTTGTTTTTTCATATAAACGTCTGCGCGCCCGTAGACGTTTCTAATAAGGTTGTTTGTTTTTTCGCAGACATAAGACCTTATTCTGTCTTATTTTTGCTTATTTTGAAAAGCTAAAATTTATAGCTTTTTTTTGCAGACCTTCCCAATCTTAAGACCTTCTAAACCACATCTTCTCCTGAAGACATGAAATAAGACATAAGACGTTTATGTCTTCGAAAACAAACAACACATAAAACTTGATCATGAAACTATTTAATTATGTTTCAAGAATATTATTATATAAGTAATTAAGTTCTTATTTTTTACTTGATTTCTCATTAATCTCAATTTGAAAATAAATCGTAGCTTTTTTGTTGATATTTAAAAATTTTATACTTAGTGTCAACAAGATTTAGTTTTCTAAATTAGTTTGACAAGAACAGAAAGTTTTAAAAATATTCCAAGGCCACTTTTCTTCATACAAATCCATACAGTTTGGTTGAATAAGTGAAGAATTGGTACCCAACCCCAATTTTATTTATTTATTTTCCATAGAAAAAGACCATCAGGGGTCCATTTTTATTCCTTTTTCCAAATATCAATAGGAAAGTTTGGTTCACATCACCACCTCTTTGTTTGACCAATGTTTTAATTAATTAAATTCCTATTATAAGTTTTTTCACTTGATTAATAATATGTTAGTTAACTACTGGATTTATTTTGCATAATTGTTTATATGAAGTTAGCTAGATAGAATTGTGAGAGAACTTAATTTTCTTCAAGAAAGAGCACATGCATAGACAGAATTTGACTTTTTTTGAAATTATTTGCTTCATTTTTATAATCATTTTAAATTACTTTTATTATAAGTCAAATATTTGATCATATTGTCCTAATTATAATAATAATAATCGATAGCTTATAAAATAGTACAATTACATTTTTTCATATCATAATACTACGTCGAGCTCGAGTTACTCGACAAAAGCTCGACTGATTTACACCCCTAGTCACGCATACCCTCCTTTCATCTCGACTCTACATCGCTGGTCTAGGTGTTATGTCGTCTATCACTATTTTTTTAAATTCCTCTTTCTTTTTAACATTTTATAATTATTTAATATTTTTTTATTAACATTTAACATTTATTATTTTTTACCCTAAACCTTATTAATATATCACAAGAGCATCTAATCGAATCAAGTTATATTATAGATATAAAAGACTTGCCTGATCTTATCATTAAGATTGGTTATCGCGATTCTTACAATAAAAATTGTTCTCAAATGAACCTTCCCTTATATATATTGAAAAGTTTATTTGAGAACCGTTTTTATTGTGAGAACCAATCTTAACCATTCAATTCCCCCTCCTTCAATTGGAGTGCCCACCCATGAATTTTTTTACATGCACCCTGCCACACTCAATCCCCTTACGCTCTTCATCCATGAATTCCATTATCCAAAATGAACGGCTAAGATTGGTTCTTGCGGTTCTCACAATAAAAGCGGTTCTCAAATGAACCTTATATATATAGGGGAGGGTTTAAACGAGAACCGTTTTTCGTACGAGAACAGCGAGAATCAATCTTGGTCGTTCATTTTGGATAATGGAATTCATGGATAAAGAGCGTGGGGGATTAAGTGTGGCAGGGTGCATGTAAGGAAATCATGGGTGGCAATCCAATTGAAAGAGAGGGAATTGGACGGCTAAGATTGGTTCTCGCGGTTCTCGTACGAAAATCAGTTCTCGTTTAAACTTTTGCCTATATATATATATATATATATATATATATATATATATATATATATATATATATATATATATATCACAAGAGCATCTAATCAAATCAAGTTATATTATAGATATAAAAGACTTGCATGATTTTATTATTAAAATTAGTTCTCGCGGTTCTCACAATAAAAATGATTCTTAAATGAAACTTTCCTTTTATATATATATATCCCGTATATATGTTAAATCAAGTGATAGAAATTAATTAAGAGGGGATAAAAGGTACGTCATACGTGGTTGAAGGAAAATTAATCCATTTCTTTTAAATTTCATATATATCTACGTCATACGTGGTTGTCCATTGCAGACTCGTAGTCAATATAACGATAATGAAAAGGCACATGCAAGCAACTCTTAAATTTGACCAAAGGGAAGGAAAACATGATCGATCGATTTCCTTCTTCTTTCTTTCTTTTTTCTCTAAACATATTAATTAATTATTACCAAGGATTTCATCATAAATATATATATATATAATAAATATTTTATAGATCTTTTAATTATAATTATAGTACCGGTGACATCCTCTTCTTAGAGAATCATGGGGAGTGAGCCATTGAACCCTCCGGCCTTTTTACACCTCCGGTACGTACATAAGTTTTTAATCTTCTTCTCGCCAGATTTCCTAATTTCACTATTACTACATACACAACACAACAATCCCCTCATTTATACTTCCCCAGCTCTTCCTAGCTTTACTCAAAACAATAATCACATAACCAACATTTTTCTAAATATAACCACTCACTCTGGATATAATTTATAACCGGAGTTAAAAACTATTTAACTCTGGTATTTTAACCGGGGTTGATTACCTACATTTAGTCGTCCCCCATTTCAACCCCCTCTCAAAACCGGGGCTAATTAAATGTCGTTTTTGTAGTAGTGAACTAAGCCCAGTTTTACAAATTAATTTGAGTCACCTCCATATATTTACACCTTTCTTTCCATTAAACGACTATTAGTACAACAACAAAACCGCCACACTTGATTCCCTGATGTTGATGTGAAAAATATATACTTAGGAAATAGAATTTGAGAACTAAAGCAAGAGAACGTACGTAGTGAGGGGCTTAAAGCAGATTAATTCCCTGCTCTAAACAGATATATATACATGCATCCAACTAGCTAGAAACAAACAAGTATGCAATGTGTACCTGTGTGAAAACTTGTATAAGTGCATGCCAACATATACCCCCCTCTTTTACTAATTGAAACCACACCCGGCCCCTTGTAAGTTGTAACTCCAGCCCCACCCACAAATTAAGTAAAGCAACATGACCATGCATATATATATATATATATGTTGATGAGCTTGCCTAGCTAGGTTTTAACCCCTTTCACGTAATTTTAACTAGTTATAAGAAATTATGGAAGTGTTTATATATTATCCTGCTAAAGTACGTGATATTAAGGATGGAATAATTAATTGTATACGTCATCTTATTTTGTAATTAATGTGGTCTAGCTATATATATATATATATATCATCTAGCTCTGTGTTTTCTTAGCTTCAACAAAGTGTTATAGGATTAATTAATGTTTTCTTAAACCAAGTTAATTAAACAAACAACATGGATTTTCAATTTAAAACATGTATCAATGATAAAAACGTTCTTTACAAATTAACTACATTGAATATACATTTTAATATCGAACATTAATTAATTATATATATAGGGAAAAGTTCAAATGAGAATTGTTTTTCATACGAGAACTGCGAGAACCAATGTTGGTCATTCAAGTGGTAAGTGGAATTCATGGATGAAAAGCGTAGGGGATTGAGTGTGGCAAGGTGCATGTGTAAGGAATTCATGGGTTGACAATCCAATTGAAGGAGGGAAAATTTGACAGCTAAGATTGGTTCTCGCAATTCTTATATGAAAAACAGTTCTCGTTTTAAACTTTTCCCTATAAACAAGAAGATCTCACTTACGTGGAATTATGATAATCGATCTTTTCAATGCCAGCTTTGAGCTCATCCTAAAAATTAATGTTGTTTTGTAATACTCTAATATAAAAAGGGAGTATGGATTATATATGTGAATTGCTCACAGATATATAATTAATGTTATGGTATTAATCACGGTTCTAAAAAACTTGTATTGGTTTCGCACTACTACTACTTCCGCTTCCGTCTGCTTAAGACTTCACCATGCCGCCATGAAATGGTCCAAGGCTTAAACATAAGGTTTGTCGTACGCTAAGGTACTGCTTGACATGTCTTTACTTGTTATAAGCCGTGTTTTTTAGACGTATTAAAGGTATTAAACCATTTGAGCAAAATATATATAGTTATTCCGTTATAATAATGGTTGAATACACCAAAAACAAACAAAAAATATTGATATATTATCTTATAAACCTATAATCATGCGTTTTGAATTTTTTTTATATACATAATTAGAATTTATATATAAAATTGTCACCCTAAGACACACATTGTGAAACGTCGTGACCTCATCATGGTTTTCAAGGGTTGAGGCTTGACTTTTCCGTCACGTCACGCCATACTTTATTTAGAACCTTGATATTAATGAACTTTAATTGGTTTAATCACGTGCCGGTACAAATCATATATATATAGATATAATTGTCCCCTCATTTTATTCATAATCTAACCATGAATTGCGACGATCATAAATTGCGACGGGTGATTACGATCGTTAGATCTAATAGAGCAACATCTAATTAATGACTAAGATTTGTTCTCCCATTCTCACTTAAATATCTATTCTCATAATAATCATCCTCTCTCTCTCTCTCTCTCTATATATATATATATATATATATATATATATATAGGCAAAAGTTCAAACGAGAATTGTTTTTTGTACGAGAACCGCGAGAACCAATCTTAGCTATCCAATTTCCCCTCCTTCAATTGGATTGTCCACCCATGAATTCCTTACATGCACCCTGCCACACTCAATCCCCCCACGCTCTTCATCCATGAATTCCATTATCCAAAATGAACGACCAAGATTGGTTCTCGCAGTTCTCGTACGAAAAACAGTTCTCGTTTGAACCCTCCCCTATATATATATAGGGGAATGTTTCGTTGAGAACCAATATTAGAGTGAGAACCGCGAGAACCAATCTTAGCTATTCATTTTGGATAATGAAATTCATGGATAAAGAGCGTGGGGGGATTGAGTGTGCCAAGGTGCATGTAAGAAATTCATGGGTGAACAATCCAATTGAAGGAAGGGGAATTGGATGGCTAAGATTGGTTCTAGCGGTTCTATAATAAAAACGGTTCTCAAATGAACTTTTCAATATATATATATATATATATATATATATATATATATATATATATATATATATAGTCCATTTTGGTTATTTGAACAAATTAATCATATGTGTGTGGCGAATGATATATACGTTAGACAATATCAATCTTGATACAATTATTAATAATTTTGTATGTAGAAAAGTTCAAAGCTAGAAAAGTATTCATATGAATTTTGTTTATGTTGCGACACTAAGAAGTTTTTTATTCAACTATGTCATCTAATTGTGTATGCCTTATCTACGGTTACTATCATATTGTCGAGTAATGTTTCACATTGAATGAAAAATGACTTATAATATGCTTAATAAGGGTAATGGGCTACTCATAACCAATTGGTTATGAGCTATGACCTTTATTAAGTATATTACAAAGTTACTTTCCATCCAATGTGGAACATTACTCAACACGCCGGACCCTTCACGTGTGACGTTCTTTCTTTTGGTCCTAATACATGAATACTTATAGGTTACGTGGAGTCGGTATGACCTTTAATTTAAGCAACCACGAGTAAATATTTCTCTGATACCATGAAAGTTTATGGGGTTTCAACTCATAAACAATTGTTATTGAGTTGGAGCCCCACAAACTTACACATATATAAGTTTTGCTTATTTAACTATAACTTTATTATTTTAGGGATCTCTCATTAAGATTTTACCCCTAATTAATTAAGAGTCTCGAAAATGATTGGATTGATGTGAGATTAATTAATGATTTTCAACTCCTATAGAACAAACCAAGTCCTGATCGACCCTTGATTGGTTTAATAATCGTGATGCGAATCATATGCATGTGTTATATACTTGCAGTTTATTTGTTTAATATATAATTGATTAATTGGTAACATATATGTATTATATATATATATATATATTGAAAAATTTATTCGAGAATCGTTTTTATTGTGAGAACCGCGAGAATCAATCTTAGCCGTCCAATTCCCCCTCCTTTAATTGGATTGCCCACCCATGAATTCCTTACATGCACCCTGCCACACTCAATCCCCCCACGCTCTTCATCCATGAATTCCATTATCCAAAATGAACGGCTAATATTGGTTCTCGCGGTTCTCGCAATAAAAACGGTTCTCAAATGAACATTCCCATATATATATTGAACAACAAATTTAGTGGGTTGAGTCCACAGTGACATCCATATAGGGCGGTATGCGAGCCTCAAGCCACGCACCATGAGAGAGTAATACCCTTCACCATAATTATAAAAAAAACCCACTGCCCAAACTCGAACTCAAAACCTGAGCTATAAGGTAAAACCCCTATACCACTGAGCTACGTCACAGTAGTATATATGTATTATATATGGCCGTATGTATAATATATTTTCTCAAGTTGAGAACAACAATTTGTTCCCTCACAAAAAATATTAATTAGTTGGCGATTGTTTAAGTTAAAGTGAGACACTTTGTTGGGCCCATAGATTTGTGTTATGAGAAAACATCATCGATCATGTTTTTCTCAACTTAAGAGTTTTTCAATCCATAATACATATAGGAGTAGTTAATTAATATGTATTTTGAAATAAGGAATCCTGAAGAAAGAGCAAACTCCAAGCACATCATGACATGCAACCAAAACTAAATTATGCTTAAAATATGCATATTTTCCTTGAAATTTTAGGCAACATATATAAAAAGATCTCACCTAATTTTTATAGTTAATTATTTATCGTCCTATCTTATCGGGATTTTCGTATGTTAGCGGACAAATTAACATGTAGTAGTCTACGATATATAACATTAATGTCAATAAGTTCGTCTAGTTAGACTTCATCATATATATATATATATATATATATATATATATATATATATATATATATATATATATATATATATATATATATCTATACTATATTATAAAGCATTTAAATTCTTAAAATCTCTTAATTTTAAGTAACCTGAAGTTACTAATTTACCCCTTATGAACTCTATAAGGAAACTATTATATAGAGTTAATTAGATTTTTAAATACCATTTTTATAACTAAACCTTCCATAATAAATAATGTTTTAAAAAGTCAAGTCAATGCAAATTAATTCAACCTATATGATATTAAATAAAAATCAAAAATGAAATAAAAAGGATATTCATAAAAATAATAGTTTAAATATTTTATCATATAACACATATTTTAATTGAAGTATTAGAAAATAAGTATAATTAAAACTTATAAACCAAATAACATGTAACCTAAATTTATAGACATTTTCAGATTTTTAAAATGACTGTAATCAAAACAAAAAGTTTAATTTATAATATATTTAATATTCTTTTTGTTTCTCACATTATTGTTTTTTAAAATTAATAAAAGAGTTATAAAGAAAAGAGAAATAAAAGAAATGGAAACATGAGAAAGAAAATAGATACAATGCGAACGAAAATTATTCGATGTCATTATAATGCATGATATAGTAGTCTTACGTTATTAAAAACGAACATGTTATCGAGTATGAATTATTTCTTCATATTTCTAGCCGCCGCTTTGCGCGGGTACTGTGCTAATATATATATATATATAGGGGAGGGTTTAAACGAAAACTGTTTTTCGTACGAGAACTGTGAGAACCAATCTTGGTCATTCAAGTGGTAAGTGGAATTCATGGATGAAGATCGTGGGGGGATTGAGTGTGGCAGGGTGCATGTAAAGAATTCATGAGTGGGCAATCCAATTGAAGAAGTGGGAATTGGACGGCTAAGATTGGTTCTCGCAGTTCTTATACGAAAAACAGTTCTCGTTTGAACTTTTCCCTATATATATATATATATATATATATATATATATATATATATATATATATAGGGAAAAGTTCAAACGAGAACTGTTTTTCGTATAAGAACTGCGAGAACCAATTATAGTCGTTGATCAAAAAGATGAAAATGTCCAGATTAAAGAGTTGTTAATGGATAACCCTAAACTACTCAAACATATCCTTAATTAATTAAGGACAATTTGGACATTTTCACATTACCCCAACTTTTTTTAAACTAATATAACTATCAAATGGAAAGGTATTAAATTACGAAAAATTATATCAAATTAACGAGAAAATTATGCTCTTTAATTTGAAACCGATCTAGCTATACTTTTCGATTTTTTTTTGTATTTGTTGGGTTTTTTTAATACAGTCAACATTTGCACATGTGCAAATGCACAGATTCACCTAGTTTTTTAGCACATATGTAGATATGCACATGTGCATATATTGAGAGCTGTGTAAAACAAACCCAGCAAACACAATTTTGTTTTTAAAAAAATATAGCAAGATCGGTCTCAAATTAAAGAGCAAAGTTTTCTCATTAATTTGGTATAATTTTCGTAATTTAACACCTTCTCGTTTGATGAATATATTAGATTTAGAAAAAGGGGGATAATGTAAAAGTGTTCATACTACCCTTTTCTATTTAAAATAAATAAAAAACAGGAAATTAAATAATTGGCCAGAAATGGTTCTCGCAGTTCTTGTACGAAAAACAGGTCTCGTTTAAACCACTCCCGATGTTGAAAGCTAAATTGTATATAAGATATTGATTACATTATAGTTTTCAAATTAATTTCTACTTTAATAATGACTTTAACATCAAATATATTTTGTGATGTTAGGGTAATAAAGTAATTTCAACTTACCTAAAAATTAAGAGATTTAAAATGTATAAATGCTATATATATATATATATATATATATATATATATATATATATATTATGTAGTGAAAAGTTTAGTTGAGAACAGTTTTTATTGCGAGAAACAATCTTAGCCATCCAATTCTCATCCTTCAATTGGATTGCCTAACCATGAATTTCTTACATGCATCTTGCCATACTCAATCACACCACGCTCTTCATCCATAAATTCCACTTATCAATTGAACGGATAAGATTGGTTCTCAACGTTCTCGCAATAAAAACGGTTCTCAAATGAACCCCTATATATATATATACACACACACACTATTATATAAAGCATTTAAGTTTTTTCTTTAAAACTCTTAAATTTTAAGTCACTTAAGATTACTATTCTACCCTCATCTACCAAAAAATGATTTTATAAAATAAACTTAATAACATTTCTTTTTTCATAAATTCCAGAATATTCCATTTCTATAAATTTCATATCAAAACTTACGAAACAGAATATTTCATAAACTTAATAACATTCTATAAATTTTAGAAAGGGAAAATATATAATATTCACTTTTCATCTGCTAAATAAAAATTACATCTAAATTTCATTCCCTTTTCACCTGCTAAACATAAATTACAAAATTACGTCTTGTGTGTCTTCTTGATTAATACCTACCAAACAACTACTTACAAATCATTTTTATTCACTGTCGCCGCATTGCGCGGATACCCCGCTAGTATATATATATATATATATAGGGGAGGGTTCATTTAAGAATCATTTTTATTGCAAGAACCGCGAGAACCAATTATCATCATTAATAAAAAAAATGGAAGGTTCAGATTAAATAATTGTTAGTGGATAACCTTAATTTTTTCAAATTAAATCCTATGTTTAAGGTAGTTAATGAGGAGAATTTGGACATTTGTCATTTACTCCCACTTTTTTAAAACTAAAATATCAACGAAACACAAAGGTATTAAAATATGAAAATTATACCAAATTAACGAGAAAAATATGTTATTTAATATGACATTCATATTGCTATACTTTTTTTAAATAAATAATCTTTATTTGTCGGGATTTTTTTCTAACAAGGCATTAGATATATGTACATGTGCATATAACACTCGTTTTTTACAAGCACGGGTGCATATGTGCACCACGTGTTCATACTGCATAGGTGTGTTTAGGTGCATATATGCACCGCGTGCACGTGTGCTTCTCGTGCATATATGCATATGCACATGTAGACGTAACACTAGATTTTTTTTCCAGGACAGATACAGATTTCTGCACATATGCACGTAAAACTATTTTTTTAGCATAGGTACATATTTGTGCATATACACATGTACACCTTTATATGCATTTATGCAACTCAAAGTTGGTTAGGTCAAACTTAACATTAGAAAGTACCTATTAATTGTCATACTACATGTTAATAAGCATCACAACAAAAACGCGTAGTTGAATCATTATACTAAACACGAGAGGAAATAAACAAAAAATAACTATACAAATTTATATTTGTTTTTTTTACATATTACTATAAATTTCAGATTTGGTGCTTATAACTAAAAAAAGTGACTAATAAATAGATAAGAAGGTAAAGAAAAAAGTGACATTTTTAGATTATTTTGGTTATTTTATTTGTTAAAATAAAAAAAATTCTTCTTGTTGATCTCCAATAAAAATATAAATGATTTCGATTAATAAATAGATAAGAAGGTAATGAAAAAAAATAAAGAAAATAGTGACCTATAAAAAAGAAAAATCAAAGAAAAATATTACTATATAATAAAAAGTAATTTACACAAGCTTTAAAAACCAAATGGCAGCTACAGGCCTACAGCGCACGGCTCAAAGTAGTAATTGACGGTTCATAAGGTTATTAAATGAATTTTTCTATATATATCATGTTTGAATTAGGGTTCTACATTAATCTTAAAAGATTGTCGTCGGTATCCAGCCTACTAGCTTGACAAGGTTGAGTACAATATTATGTTTGATACTTCTGGTCACTATTTTTTCTTCCTAACAAGACAATATTAATTAAATATAGGTATTGACTGGTTGTTTTCTAACTTATATATTTGACTCACAATTCTATCAATTATATATTAACAAGAAAAGATAACATGTATTGGTTGCAGACTTACACTTAATTTGTAATTAGTTATTATATATCCTCTATATTGAAAAAGTTTAAATGAGAACGGTTTTTCGTATGAGAACTGTGAGAAAACCAATCTTAGCCGTCCAATTCCCCCTACTTTAATTGGATTGTCCACTCATGAATTCCTTACATGCACCTTGCCACACTCAATCTCCCCACGCTCTTCATCCATGAATTTCACTTACCACTTGAATGACCAAGATTGGTTCTCGCAGTTCTTGTTTGAACCCTCCCCTCCTCTCTCGCTCTCTCTCTCTCTATATATATATAGGCAAAAGTTTAAACGAGAACTACGAGAAATGTTTTTAATGTCATTAATGACTTATTAATAGGGGTATTTTGGTAATTTAGATATTTACCCAACCGTGAATTGCGTCCGGGTGAGCCGTCATTAATTTGCGAGTCTTGATTCCCCCGAAATAACCCTAATTAATGCGTCATTAATAAGCCATTAATGAACCGTCAAAAAATCTTAGCCATTAATTAAATTTAATCAAGGGCTAAGTTTGGTTCTTGCAGTTCTCGTATGAAAAACAGTTTTCGTTTGAACCGCTTCCTATATATATACATAGAAAAAGTTTAAACGAGAACTGTTTTTCGTACGAGAACCAATCTTAGCCGTCCAATTCCTCTTATTTCAATTGGATTTCTCACCTATTAATTTCCTACATGCACTCTGCCACACTCAATCCCCCACACTTTTCATCCATGAATTCCATTATCCAAAATGAACGACTAAGATTGATTCTCACAGTTCTCATATGAAAAACAATTCTTATTTGAACCCTCCCCTATATACATATATATCAGCTGTAATCATCTCTACATCAAACCAAAAAATATAGATCAAAAAACAGAAAATATGATGTATAATGGAAACCAAGAATCTAATTAATAACCTAAATTCAGCATGAAGCTTAATTAAATCTAATATATAATTTGGAAAGATCATTTCATGAGTTAGTTACAAATTTGTTTTATGTTGTTTGATATATTTTATGGATTTGATCTTAAGTATCAAAATATTACGGGTTTTGTTTCTTGCAACCATACTTTATCTCATTTTTAGTCCCTCCCCAAATTGAAATAGTTAAATTGCTCTTATGCCATAATTTTTTATTTTAATTAATTTTGTATTATTTAATAACCAAACCCTCCCAACTCTCTTTCTCTCGGTCTCTTTTCCCATATTACACTTCAAGATTCAGACATCATCTCTACCACCATCACCACCTTCTTCACCCGTCATCGCCTTATCCACAACTAAAACAAACCCTAAATCACTTTCTCTATTTCTCTCACATATTTGTCTCCGTCCCTCGCTCAGATTCCAAGCCCCAACCATCATGTCCATCACCACCACCTTCTCTGGCCATTGCAACAAAATATAAACTTACCGATCTCCAAATAAAAAAATTGTTGTCATAGAGTGAGAGGGAGAGATAGAGATATAAAGATATCGAGATCGAGTTGGAGAATTACAAGGGGAAAGACAAATAGTAAAATAAATTGGGTCGGGAATAACTAAACCCATAACCTTCCGGATTAGAAACCAGATCCGAAAAAATAACAAAACATACTCCACATGAACCAAAACAATGTGTGTAAGTTCTAACCTTCAAAACAATGTGGGTAAGTGTAAGTTCTAACCTTCTGACCATAATAACTAGTGTAATACACGTACGATACTCGAGCATATAAGTAGAACTTTATATTTAAGAATAATACATCACCTAAAATTAAGATTAACAAAGAATAGATTTTATTTATATATACGTAAATTGTTTCTTGAGTATAGTTTACTGTTTAATTTAATTTAATTGAAAACACAAGATAATATCGAATTCAAATATTCATGCAATAACAAGATTAATTTTACGTGAGAAAAAATTATTAGTTTAAAAATAAGAAAACTTAAATAAATTAAATCATTATGTAAAATTTTAAGCTATGAGGATAGTTGCAAAACTTACTTACATAGCGGTTATTGGCTCAACTCAACTACCCAGTAATTATGTTGTGTTATAAGTCCTGGACAGTTACATATTCACCCACTAACCAGTAGTTAAGAATGAGCATTCTGACAAAAAACAAATAGTAACTGATAAAACCGTAAATACAAAATACAAAATAACAAATGGGGAGTTACACAACCCCACTCATTGAAAACTGAAATTAGGTTTCCCACAACTTATAAATATGAGGCCACCATTGCAATAGTTTTTTATCTTATCAAGTTAGTTTTTTCAGTTTGTTATTATCAACATTTCCTTTTCTAGCTTTGTAATTAAAAATTAAAAATTATACTACATCTAAAATTTGTCATATTACTATAAAATTTATATCAAAATGTAGATAAAAATAAAACGGCCACAAACATATAATTATTACTCTAAATAAAATATATTACAAGTTATTAAACAAAATTCATAAACAACTTATAATTAATTACACTAATATAATAAAACTAGATTAGATATTCGTGTGATACACACATTGGTTTAAAATTATAAATATTAAAAATTTATAAAAAAATATTAAATAATTATAAAAAATGAAAGACTGATAATTTTAAAAATTGATAAAAGATAACGTCAACACCCAAACCAGCGGTGGAAACGTGGATGATGTGATATTCAAGGGTAGACGTGACAACAGAAGCCATGTATCATGATACAAAAAGAAATGATTATATTTTTATACAAGACATCAATTATTATTGTTACATTTATGATAATAAAGTTAGATTTTTCCGGTTATATAAAAAGGATTTAAAATGTTTATAAAATATTTTAAAATGATCAAATTAAAAATTTGGTTAAATATGATTTTGTGAAAGAAAAATTATATTTTCTCGTAATTTATCTTTTTACTTACTCAAAGATTGCTATGTGAAACACATTAGTTTATTTTTCCCATCTCATATCTTGATTATGTCACTTGTCATATTCAAATGAGTAGGAAGATAAAGTACGAGAATATAAAAGGGTTTAGTATCTGGAAGTATATCGAAGTTGTCACTTTTTGCTATTGTATATACCCAACTTTGAAAACTACCATTTAATATACTGAACTTTTGAAAACTACCATTTAATGTATTCTAAAACCTACACAGCAAGTTGCAGGTAACTTTTGGATTTTTGAATTACTTTTTATATCAAATTCAAGATGAAGAACACATATTCATAAACCAAATGAATCTTCATCACCTTCATCTGCAATACACAAAACATAAGTTCAAACATAATACACATATGTGAATATCAAATATCTATGGAACCCAAATGAATCTTTGATAAACATATGTGAACATAAGATCAACCAGACATCTGTGAATACCAAATATCTATGGAACCCAAATGAATCTTCGATTCACACTGTGAACACAAGATAGATCTGCAAACAAATCTACAACAGATCTAAATCGAATAGATTCATATACAGAGAAGGTGAAATTGAATTTTTGAACTAAGACAACTCGATGAATCCAACACAAGATAGATCTGCAAACAGATCTAAATCGAATATATTCATATACAGAGAAGGTGAACAATAGATTCATATACAGAGAAGGTGCAAATAGTTCTACAACAGATCTTAAAAACATACCTTTTAATCCAAGACAACTCGATGAATCGTTGGGTAACCCTAAATCTTGAATTGTTAGGAAACCCTTAATCGCACACATTCAGTAACTGTAAATCTTGAATCATTAGGTAACCCTAAATCGCACACATTCAGTAACCCTAAATCTTGAATCAATGCCCAGATTTGTAGTTGCCTAAATCGATAGGGATGAAGGTGTTGAAGCTATTGTTGGTATTGCCCAGATTTGTAGTTGTCTAAATCGATGGGTTGAAGGTGTTGAAGCCCTTGAAGCCTAAATCGCACAGATTCAAACTCACCTTGATCAGATTCAAAATCGATGGGGTTGAAGGTGTTGAAGCCCTTGAAGCCTAAATCGCACAGATTCAAACTCACTTTCAGCTGGTATTGATCAGATTCAAACTCGTGGCTGGAAGTTGGGTGATATTATTATTATTATTTTAATTAAAATAGTTTTTAATTATTTTAAATCCAGTTGACCTGTTGTAACTTTTGTAACTTACTATTGTAGGCTGCAATATATTAAATGGTAGATTTCAAAAGTTTAGTATATCAAATGGTAGTTTTCAAAGTTGGGTATATACAATAGCAAAAAGTGACAACTTCGATATATACTTTCAGATACTAAACCCAATATAAAACCTCTCTTTTTTAAAAGATTATAAAGAGTAAATATCATATTTGTAAATATGGATGGTCAAATATAATATTTTTAGTTTTAAGGTATATATAAAATTTCTTTAATACTTTTGATTCAATTTTGACGAAGAAAAGTCAAAATTTCAATTCCAATTTTGAATAAATGAATAGTCAAGATTGAGCAATCAATTTTTTTATTAAATCAAGGGTTAAGATAATTCAGTAATTTGATGTACATTAATCTTTTATTTATATTAGAAGATTATAATTTTTTATAAAACCTCCTCATAATATTCATAAAACCTATTTTCATACAACCCCTCTTAATTTAATTAAAATTTAATGTTAGAATTATGCACAGATCCACACTTTCTACGAATGAGAAGTAAAAATTTATGTACGTCGCGTTTACACATCATTAAGAAGTCGTTAATATTATATTACATCAGCACTTTCTCTCTACTTTGTTAAAAATATATATATTTGAAACGTTTTTATATTTATTTTTATCTTTGTTTTTAATTATATATACTGTGAAAGACTAGTGATTGGACTTTGGAGTCTTGACGGTGTCAATTAATCTTTGTGGGACGCACTATTTGTCTTAAGGTGGAATTTTCTACGTACAGTATGTTTTGTTGAATGCGTACATACAAGGCCATTAGTATGGCATGAGTGTTGGGTTTTTGGACCTAGCTTTCATACAAATGTTACATTACATTTTTTTCTTTTACCCTTTTAACCTAAAAATTATTTTATTATAGTCTAATAAAATATTATCTTACTTTTTATTTTATTTTTATATTAAATATATTAAGAGAGATGGTGCCGGTGGTGGTGGAAAGCCTTCGGCTTCGACAATCTAAATATCAAACTTATTTTAAAACTGAAAGTCTGGTTTTAAATTTTAGAGGAAAAAAAGATTGATGAATTTAGTTTGGCTTCGATTTTGGTTAAATACCAATCGCATTATATTCAAATATATTTTTATAACTATATAACTAATATGATATACAATACATTCTAATACATTATTTAAAATATTTAACAACTTATTATACTTAAAAAATAATTACAACAATCTACCTTCAAATTACATAAAAATATTAGCCGTTTACCATGTTTTGAAGATGGAAGCAAGTTTAGTTTATAAATGAATCGAAACATCTATACAGTATGAGCTCATCAAAACCGAAATTGATAGAATAAAATTATTGGATTTGAAAATTGTAAAATAAAAATTAATCATTTGATTTGGTTTGAGCTTAAAAAGTCCTATACTCACCACTACTTCAAGTATTGTTTCATTGATGAGCTTATTTAAAAGGGTAAATTTTTTTTTTTAATGTATTGAAATTTACACATTCTTCTATTTTATGTATCAAACTTTAAATTTATGTTGTATGTATCAAACAATTAATTTGTTATCATCGTAGGTATTAAACTTCTAATGTATATACTAAACTTATACACTTTTTTTTATATAAATAAATTACATACAATAACAACGAATTAAAATTTTGATATACAAAATTGAAACTTTTGAATTTCAATACACGTAATAGTAAAATGTTTAAAGTTAAATACATTGTAAAGAACTAGCATCGTACATGCGTAATACTACAACGGCGAATAATTTTTTATTTTGCAACATGACACTTTTAAAATAAATAATATGTTATTCGCATGATACAATATAACAAAAAAGTTTTCTTCAGCAACATTTCTGTTTTTTTAATTTTTCTTCTATTTGCATAAACTATTTTAAAAATAAATTTTAAAAAATATTAAATTAAAAAAAAGATTTATATTTATGAAATAAGGAGAGAGAACTTTTTTTTTGAACTGCAAAGAGAAGGAAGCTTAGGAAGAGAGCTTCGACATGGTCATCACCCTCACCTAGACCACCAATATATTATAAATCAAACCGACCTCTAGCAAGTAGCTAGAAGCAAAAGTTTTACAATACAATACAAGGACAAGGAAATGAGAACATAAGACAATCCAAGTATCAAAACGGGCTCTTACACCATTTATCCCACACAATCTGTGCTTTTTTATTCTACTACCCACCCATAAAGCCGATATACGTTGAATGAAATGAAAAATGTCTTCATGCTTCACAGCCTCCCGATCCTCGATCTTAACATGTAAGATTCTGTTTCGACGCATCCACAAAAACCAAAGAGTAACTACAAAAATAGCATGTAAGATCAGTTGCTTTACATTTTTAATATCCGAAGTAGCCCACTTACTAACAAAAGCCTCCATTGAATGCAGCCTTTGCTCCGACCTTTGACACCAGGCCCACACTTTTCTCCAAACCTGTTGAGCATATGAGCAAAGAAAAAAACAATGATTCAAATCTTCTTCCTGCTGGTTACATCCCATACATAGAGGAGAATCCAAAGAAATCCCTTTCCTAATCAAGTTTGATCTTAACGGAAGCCCATTATTTATATGACGCCACAAAAAGATATTAATCTTCTTAGGTAGAGAGGGGTTCCAAAACAAAATAACAGGTTGAGGCGACAATGGACAGATCTTCTTTTGAATTAACGAAGCCATCTTTTTTACCGAGAATAAACCATTTTTTCTATCTTCCATATCCAAGAATCGAGCCCATTTGTGTTAAAGTCCATAGATACAAGCAATCTGATCAATTCATTTAATTCTTCACAAGATCTTCCCTTCACATCTGCCCGCCAACACCATGAGCCATGCCACGAGCCGTTTACGAAGGACTATCTATCTTTGAATTTTGCTTCCTTATTTACTTCTAGAGCATATAACCTGGGAAAGCAATTTCGAATCGTACCATTATGACCATCCACTTTCATTGACCAAAAATGAGATTCTGATCCATTTGCAATTTTAAGATGAAAAGACTTAAAAAAGTCAATCTCGTAGCTTTCAAGACCTCTACATGCTGAGACTATCGAGCCCCATACGGAACTTTCTAATATGCTTCTGTCAAAGCCCCCTTGCATGCCCTATATTTCCTCAATAACATTTTTCCATAGGCTATCTTTTTCATTTAGGAATCTCCAATACCATTTAGATAGAAGACCAAGGTTCTTTGCTTTTAAACTTGAGACACCCGGCCCACCTTCGGATTTTGGTAATAATACTTTTTTCCATGAAATCCAGTACATTTTATTTACCCCCTCTTCAAAACCCCAAAAAAACCTCCTATGAATACCCTCAAGTCTTTTCACGGGACCCTAAGTAAGGAGAAATAGTATAATGGAATTGTTGTGATCACCAAGTTTAGAAGTGTAATCCTACCCCCATACGACAATGTCTTCATTTTCCACGAGTTTAGCTTTTTATTTATTTTTTCGATTACCACATTTCAAACTAATTTTGATTTTGTGATATGGCCTAAAGGTAAACCAAGATAATTTATAGGGAAACTACCACTTTTACAATGAGTTTCCAACGCCATTTGCTCAACCTCTTCCTTACCCATACCAATACCCACCAAAGAACATTTTCCCAGATTAATTTTAAGCCCCGAAACATCAAAATAACACTGCAGTAGTTTAACCAGATTCTTAACATTGGTACAGGACCACTTACCAAAGAAAAGAGCATCATCCGCGAACTGTAGCAAGGATAGATTGTGTTTCCTATCCGACAATTGGAGGCCTCTAAACAGGCCTTTTTCACAAGCTTCTCTAGTCATAAGCTGTAGAACTTCACCTGCTATTAAGAAAAGAAAAGGAGAGAGGGGGTCTCCTTGCCGAAGGCTTCTTTCCATTTTGAATTCCTTTGTTGGGGAGCCATTGATCAAAACTGATATTGAAGCTGAAGAAAGACACCCTTGTATCCAATTACACCACTTATCTCCAAAACCCATTTGTTTCATAGTATGGATCAGAAAGGTCCAATTGACTGAGTCGAACGCCTTTTCAAAATCTACTTTAAACAGGGCTACTTTTGTTTTCTTTTTTACCGCCCAACTAACGATTTCATTTGCAATCAGAACTCCATCCAGAATTTGCCTTCCCTTGATAAAAGCCGATTGATTGTAACTAATTATCTTGCCAATAACCAAAGCCAATCTGTTTGCTAAGGCCTTGGAAATAATCTTGTAAAAGCAACCAATCAAACTAATCGGTCTATAGTCATCAAGCTCCAAAGGGTCTCCTATTTTGGGCACAAGGGTGATAAAAGATGCATTACATCCATCTGAGATTGTTCCAGTTCTCTGAAATTTCCGAGCAGCTTCGAGAAATGAGGACTTAACCACCTCCCAGTACTTTTTGATAAAATTGAAGTTGATAAAATAAGGAGAGAGAACTTAATAAGATTTTAGAATATGAGTGGGTAATTGTGGTTGTGTGAGAGTGTATTTTAAATAAATAAAAAGTTAAAATATATTAGGAAAGAGAGTGAAATGATGAAATGTCAAGATGTTGTTTTGATTGAATTTTAAGAAATCTTAAAATTAAGAAACAGAGAAAATGTTAAATGATTTATATAGTAGTTTAAATACTACCATATTTAAAAAAACAAAACAAAAGATTAAGTTCTTACATTTAATTTAAAGTTTTTTTCACATTAGTTTATAAGGTTTTTAAAGTTTAAAAAATCTCTTTCCAAATATATCTTTATAGATTTATAAACTATAGGGTTTAGTTTATCAAAATGTATTAAATTTGTCAAATTTTACTATTATGGGTATCAGAGTTAAACATTTTCTATTATGTGTATCTAACATTTAATTTGTCGCTAAACTTTCTATTGTATGTATTAAACTTATACATTTTTTTACTTTTTTATGTAACCAAAATATATACAATAGCAACAATTAAAATTTTGATACATATAATAGAAACTCTTAAACTTCAATATACACAACAACAAAACGTGACAAGTGGGATAAACTTTGATAACTAAACCGTAAATTATAATCACAAAGTCACTATAATTTACGTTTCTTTGTGAGAAAAGAGTGGAATTGTCAATAAATTATCACATCCATATATGTGATTATGTGAGTTAAGGTAAGTTTCATAAAATTAAATTGACATGTAACACTACCATACATTCTCTCCCCAAAAAAAAAAACAAAAACAAATGAAACAAATTTCTTCTTTTTGTGTATAATTATTCTTTTAAAAATGTAAATTTGAATCATGATAAATAAGAAGGTGAATAGAAGATGTAAACATGAAGACATCTTTATTATTTAAAGAATAAATTAGACACTTATATTGTACATACATAGAAGAATATATATGATAACTCAAATTATTATTTTTATATGATATTATTGTTTGAACAAATTATTTTTATACCATTTTATTATGTTTTTAAAACTAATGGTTGATAAAACGTTGCAATCAGTAAAAAATTTCACCACCCTTTTCACTCCGAAAAAGAGTCTTTATAAACCACCCCTTCAACACCACATTCCATGTTCCCCTTTCTTCACTCTTCACACACATTCTTCAGGCTCATGGAAGATCACCCCAATTGCATTCTTGACTGGCCATATTTGTACAAAGAAAAGGTTGTCCCTTTATCCCTCTTCAATTCTTCTTCTTTTGCATTCATTTTACTACAATTGAATGATCAACGACACTAATTCATCCATAACTTACATTTGAAATTGAAGTATAATCAGTTAAAGAACTTAAATTCTAAAAAAGAAATGAATCTTGTTGATGTAATATGGATTTTGACCTGAAACAGAGTATAGAGGAATTGACACAGTCACTTTGGTTGACAACAATGGAGCTTGAAGCAACGAGGGTGAGGGTTCAAGAAGAGATCAGAGCAAGAGATGACGAGTTAAATCAAATCAAAGATCTTCTCAATGAGGCCATTAATAAAAGAAATGAAGCTCGAAACAAATATCAATCCCTTCTCCTTGACAAAAGACTTCTCCAACGAGCTCACCACCACCGCCGTTGCAAACACCAACAAAGTACCACCGCTGCACCACACTCCGGTGTTTCAAGTGTTGAAGATGAACCAATCAACTATTGTGGGGGTTCTTCCTCAGATTGTGAAGAAAGCATCGTGTCTTCCCCACCCATCGAAAACCCGGTTCAATTGCCGCCGATGCAGGCGGCGGCTGCGGAATTGTGGTGCCCGGTAATTCCGACAAAGAGTTTGCCGGAAAAGGGGAAGTTTCTAGAAGCAGTGATGAAAGCAGGGCCGTTGTTACAGAACATCCTCCTTGCCGGTCCACTGCCACATTGGCGCCACCCACCTCCGCCGCTGGACACCTACCAAATTCCATCACCGCCGTTGGTGATCCCAGCTCAACCTCTCTACTGTGGCGAATTTAACAAGAAAAGGGGTTTTTCTGAAGACTGTGATTCTTCCACAGAGACCAAATACTTAAAAATCTCCCTAAATTGACTCTATTACCTTATTCTACTTCATCATATATACAGAGAGATTTGACTTTTGAAAATAGGGTTTAGATGACTTGAATAAATCACCCATATAAAAAATCTCGATTCTTTTCTTCTTATTTTAGAACCCTAATCTGATGTGAAATTGGGAAGAGGGTGATTATCAGTTTATGATAATTGCAGGTGTAAAATGTAGTCTGTCTTTGAGGATGACTGCTTCTGGTATATGATTGAAGAGGTTGACTGTGTTCTTGGGATGGTTATGGCGGATTTGGGTCTGACTTGTCGGGTTCGGACCGGACCCACAAATCAGAATCAAAACTCAAAATCTACTACAATGAAATCTGCAGGTTTGATTGCTTACTACAATTATTAGATGTCTGATTTTTTCCCACTATCAACTTCTTGTTATTTACGTATAATCTTATTTTATTGTTACCAAAAAGCAACAAGATTTGTCCTCTAAAACACCATCATCAATTATTTCTCCTCAAAGTGTAAGACGATCAAATATGCCAATTAGGGTGCTTGTTTTAGCTTGTTAGCTTTATTAAAATATGGTATTTGACTTAAATTATTAACTTAAGCTTATGAGTTTATTTTGAGTAAAAATAAGCTAATTTTGATAAGTTTTGTGAAAATAACTTATAAGTTTATTTTTGTACTTTTATATATATATCCTTATCTTTCTTTCTTTTTCTAACACTTTCTCTTCCTCGAATGTAAAACATGTCTTTTTAGTCATATTACAATAATAAGCTAAGCCAAACATTTTTTAAAAGTAGCTTATTAGTTTATAAGTCATAAGTTAATCCAAACACTTTTTTTACTAATAAGCTAAAAAGCTCATAAGCTAATAAGCTTAAGCTCGAAAAAATAAGCTTACCCCAACACCCCCTTAACAGAAAGAGATGGCATCGATATGGACGGACTGATGGAGTTGGATCACATGTTCTATGATATGGGTGTAATCTAGTCGACACAACTCGAAAAATATTTAAAATTGACTCGATGTTAACCAAGTCTAGCTCAAGCTTGAGCTACTTGAATAGGGAGTTGAGTTTGAATTTCAAACTACTCTGTTTGTCAAGTAATTTAGCATAATAGAGCTTATGCTAAATTATTATTTTTATCCTTTATAAATATATATTAGCTACATATCTATAATGGTGAGTAATATATAGTCATGGTATAGTTTAAAAAGAAATTACTACATTCTAAGCTAGGTCGAGCTTGAGAGTATCGTCTTGATCATCGAGTCGAGTTCAAGCTTAATATTTAATAGTCGGTCGAGCTCAAGTTCAAGTTTTCAAGTCGAGTCGAGTTTCGAACTTGATAGTGTTCAACTCTATTCGATTGTACCCCTACACCCCTATCTTTGAAGAACGACAAATGGGGTCACTTGATGGTATGCAATAGGAGTAAGACAATTAATCAGTAGAGCAAATTGTAATCCAAAATATCATCATCTCTAAATTATTGGTGTATATTTTATTACCAACAAATTGCATAAAAAGTTACTTCTCCATTTATAAATCTCTATGTATTCAACTCTTTTTTAAATATAAAAAAGCGAATTTTTACCCGTAGTATAAAAAGAAATAAAAAACAATTGTTAGCATGCAATGTAGAAATTTTATAAATAAGGAATTTGAATGGGAATTTTGTTGTTATAATAAATTTGAAAATGAAAGAACACTTATTACCTGTTGGCCAAACCCTTTTCTTCAACATCTTCAAGTACGGTGAAGGATAAACCGTTGCGACTTCTAGTCTGGCGAAGACAACCTCTTGTCCTATCATCGTCAACACGTACTATAAAGTTCAAAGCCTTTTTTTCTTCGTTTGATTTTTTCATAGATTATATATACAGTGGTGTTTTACACCCATTTCGTAATGTGTTAATGGTGGTGGTCAATGATGGTCATCTTTGGCATATGAAGGTGGATTTCAGAATATTCAAATCTTCAAGTAAACTCACAAACACATTCAAACATATAATATTCCAAATCTTCAACTTAACCCCAGAACTTAATCAAACCATACTTCATGTTTTCAAATAGACTCGATCAAGAACATTCATACAATTTTAAAAAGACTTTCAAATCTTCAATAAAATTTATGAACACCGAATAAAAATATATAAAAAATAAAACAACTAATATATAATTGTCTAGGTAATTATAATTTTATTAAATTTAGGTACCTCGAGGTAGAAAATTGTATAGACTTTGAGTTTCTTTTTATCCAATTTGCCACGCAATAACTATTTGTTTATAAAAAAAACTAGATTAGATGTCCATGTGATACACGATTGTTTAAAAATGATAAATATTAAATATTAATAAAAGGATATTAAATAATTATAAAACACGAAATAAATGAGAATTAAAAAAATAGTAACAAACGGCATCAACACACAGAGCAATGGTGGAAGTGTCAACAAAAGATTGAAGACAGGTGTGACGACGGAATCGTGGTATATTTCATCATACAAAAAGACATAATTGTATTTATTGTACAATTTATATATCATTATTGTTACAATTAGAGCAATAAAGTCAAATCTTTATTGCTTAAATTTGTTTAAATGATTATAAAATGTTCTAAATTGATAAAATCAAGAATTTGGTACATATGATATTTTATATAGGGTAAATATGATATTTATAAATTAGGGTGGCAAATATGATATTTTAAAAATTAAGAAGGGCGTATATAAAACTTTTCTAATAATTTTGATTCAGTTGTGACTAAAAAAGGTCAAAATTAGAATTCAAAATTTGATTAAATGGATAGTCGAGATTGAATAATGAAATTTATTTTATTAAATGAATTGTTACGAGCATCTAATAAATTTGATTCATGTTAGTCTTTTATTTAAATTAAAGGGTTTAGTTAAACAAAATGTATCCAACTTGTCAGGTTTTGCTATTGTGTGTATCGAACTTAAAATTTTCTATTGTATGTATTGAACATTTAAACTGTCGCTATTGTGTGTGTTAAAGTTTCTATTGTATATACTAAACTTATATATATTTTACTTTTTTATGTAACCAAAATACATTCAATAATAACAAATTTTAAGTTTGATACACACAATAGAAATTTTAAAAGTTTGATATACAAAATAACAAAACGTAACAAGTTGGATACATTTTAGTAAACTAAACCCTAAATTAAAAGATGTATCCCAACTCTTAGCCACATAGTAAAGGGAGTGGAAGTGTTTCACTACTTATCTTTTTATCACATTACATCTCTCTTTTGTCCTTCTATTCTCAATAATGATTATCTTTTAACCTTCTAACCCACATCTCTCTTTTATCCTTCTATTCTCGATAATGATTGTCTTTTAACCTTCTAACCTTTTTAAAAAAACGACACTGTGTTTCAAGACAAGCCCCAACATTATCTTCTCACACACATGGAGTGTAACGTCCCAATTTTTTTTAAACATAATTCATTCATAAGGGATATTCATAAACATTGATATCGTAATTTCACTTCAAATTGTTCACTAAATAATCATCCATAATTAGTTAAGTTACAGTCATCCTCGTTGTCTGAATTTAAAATTGTTACTGTTGAGAACTATGTAAAAGGGTTGCGGAAGCTTGGGAATTGAGCTATCATTGCTGCGCTGGAGCCCCGCCATGGTCGTTACCTGAAAAGATGTGAAATAACAACTGTAAGCCAAAGGCTTAGCGAGTATACTACTTACAACCAAAATAATTCGCATACTACTCAACTCGTACCCACTACCGTAGTAAATGGTCTCATCATACCCGTGACTAGGACGGTCTCGTCTCACCCGTTGTCATCACAACGGTCTACATACCCGGCACCGAAGTGCTGGTCTCATACCCGACATCGAAGTGTACGGTCTAACATACCCGACACCGAAGTGTACGGTCTAACGTACTCGCCACCGGAGTGAACGGTCTAAACATACCCGACACCGGAGTGTACGGTCTAAACATACCCGACACCGGAGTGTACGGTCTAAACATACCCGACACCGGAGTGTACGGTCTAAGCACGATCAACTATAACTCGTATATTCATACATATCTGTTATTCTCATATATACATAGCATCTGGAATCTATTCAAGTTATAAGTGAGAATACTCACCTGCGAGCTGTCTTAGCTACTGGTTCTTACTGAAGGACTCTCCTTGCTTAGCTCGGTACTGACTGCTACCTGACCAAGTCTAAACATTGGTTACTATTGTATTTAACTGTTACTTATTGAAAGTCACATGCCACGCATACATGGCCTGAAAGTCGCATGAACTGACACTTATGCATATGAAAGTCGCATGGCACACACACACTGGGACTTGAAAGTCGCATGAACTGATATTCAGTACGTGAAAGTCGCATGGCTATATGCTAAGCCATCTGAAAGTCGCATGAGCTAACATATGTGCCACATGAAAGTCGCATGAAGTGTAACATAAGCTGAAAGTCGCATGGCATAGTACTAAAGTCGCATGGACTACTATTCACTATATCAAAGTCGCATGGAATAACATACAAAGTGCCAAAGTCGCATGAACATACAAACTAAGTCTGAAAGTCGCATGACACATACACACAGGCCAACTGAAAGTCGCATGAGCTGTTACATGATACTGAAAGTCGCATGGCACATACGAGGCCAACTGAAAGTCGCATGACCTCTCATACAACTCAACTGAAAGTCGCATGGCACCTACGCACAGGCCATGCGACTGTCGCATGATGGAACTTCATCCCTGAAGGTTCAACGTCTGAAAAACCCAGACTCCATAACCATTTTTCAAGCTTTCTAAAAACTCAACCAATTAAACTCAAACTTATTGCAAAACATTTCTCCATTCATATAAAACTCTCCTTTAACCTTAAAACCATATTATATCAACTTTCAAGGTGTTTTTGGTTAAAATTTCTCCTGGGTTTTTCTTAAACCTTCAACAACCCAAAAACCCATATTCTGAAACATTCTATCATCACTCAAACATGGCAAGAAATGATGTCTATATGATTCTAAAGAATAGAGAAACATTACCTGATGATTTCTCTGCTAAAAATCTCAAGTCTCCACAAAATGAAGCAACTCCTTCTTCCTCTCGTAGCTTTCAATAGGACTCTCCACACACACACAACTAGAATGGATGGAACAGTGATTGATAGAGAATGTGTGGGAGGCTGTGCCCTAATCCTTATTTATACTCACTTTCAAATCTCTTGTGGGCCTAACTTAAAATTTCAAGTTCAAATACCACCAAAATTCTTATTGGGTTACCACATATGTAAGCCCAATCTTACTAAATAAGTTTCTATCCACAACATACACATATATATAAGACCTAAGTCCATCACTTAAATAATTCCCAATCATCATGTGCATAAATCACCAATAATATACATTAACATATTCTTGTACATTTTAAAAATGCGGGTATTACATGGAGAGTGATGTTCCTTCTACTCCACATAAAGTATCATTGGGAAGGCTCTAAAGGTATAGTTATTGATATTCTCTTAGGTTATTCGATATGATCTTTCTTTTCTTTTCTTTTTTGTCATGTTAGCGCTAAATCACCCCATTCCTTTTCCCAAACCTTAATTTTACCCTTCATAATTTAACTTTCACATTTTATTTAATTTTGTTATTTGTACTGAAGAGTGAGTAAAAAGAAAGGAAAGGAAAAAGAGGGGAAGAGAGAAGGGGGAAAGAGAAATAGAAAGAAAGAGGGTGGGGTGAGGTGTCTTTGGGGGGAGAAACTGATGGAGAAGAAATTTTGGTAAAGGAAGGGAGCCATTTTAGTGTTCCTGATGGAACCCGACTGCCACATAGACCAAATCCAGGGACAAGTTGGATGTAACGGATGGTCTTAATTAAAACTTGATTGAACGTTAATTAAACCGTAGCATTCACACCTTTTCTTTCTTTTTGTTTGTTGTGTGTTGCACTTAAACGTCATCGACCTAGGCATGACCAACTAGCTTCATATTAATGATCTCTTTATTATATAGTTAGAGTTGTGTTCAATAAAATCCATGTAAAAAACATAATCCTAAAATTTTAATAGGGTGCTACTATATAGCCCCCCTCTCCTCACAAGCACATCTATCAAATCAAAAATGTTACATTTTCAATGTACTTTTTTCACTCACATATGTCAAATCAAGGGGGGCTAAGTAGATAATCAAGAGGGGCTATATAGAATTACCCATTTTAATATTCAATCACAGGTGGTTCGGTATACAATCACATGTGATTTATAAAAGCATCACATGTGAATTACGAAAATGCCACTACACACAAATTTTTAAAATGCAATCTGGACCATTGATGCCATTGATCAAAAGGCTAAAATTAGTCCCTTAGGACTATGAATTAAGTATGAACTATATTAAACATTCTTTTATATAAGACATGAATTTTTATTTATTTGTATATTTTATTATGTATCAATGGCAGCTAACACATTATTATCAATAATCATGTAACCCGTTACTTATAGATGAGAGAGTTCAAATAAAAATTATATTTCGTATGAGAATTGCGATAACTAATCTTAGCTATTGATTAAAGTTAATTAATAACTAAGAATTTTTGACTGCTCAATAATGATTAACTAATGCTCATTAATGACGCATTAATGATAGGTATTTTGGGAAACTCAAGTCTCGTAAATCAATAGACAACTCACCAGATGCAATTCATAGTACGAAAAACAGTTCTCAATTAAATTTTTCTTTACTCATAAATCATATAATTGTAATGAGAAGTATCACCCTTCCTGACGCACCCAGTTACAAGCTGTATTTTGTTAAATAGCTAGTTAGGTGTTATATATACTATTTTTTGAATATCATATTTTTCTACCAAAAGACTATAGCTTGAGGTCAATCTTAATTCTCACCATAGAGTAGCTATTAAGACTTTTTGCCTTTATCAGCCTACTATCACTACAAAAAAGATGTTCATTATCTACACTTTTTTTATCAATATTAATACGCTTAAAGTCGTGGAAATTCACTATCAAGCGTGGGGAAATTGAGTGTTACTAATTTCTATCAAATCTTTACATTTGAAAGTGTGAAATTGAAGTCAAAAATCACATTTATTAATGTGGACAAATTATCCAAATTTTCACACTTTCAAGCGTGAAAAATTTGAAAATAATTCTAAAGTTACAAAAGTCCATGCTCTTAAGTGTGACCTTCTATAATTATATATTTATTACTAAATTCACACATTTAAAAGCGTGAACTTTTAAAAGCAAATGTACACGTTTATAAATGTTAAGTTTTTTCTTTTTAAAATAATATTTGTTTTTAAACTATTTTTCACAATTATAAACGTGACAAAGCTTAAAGTTTTTACACATTTTTTATGAAGCGTGAATGAATGACATATTTTTTGTAGTGTATCTATGATTTATCTACATATTCATGTATATAATGGTCTAAATAACCATTTTTTATAGTGTATGACAAAAAGTTACGCACAAATCACCATCTTTAATTAATTCTTGGTTAATATCTCATCGACAGTCAACACCTCACCTTTAGCGATCATTCTTTGTATTATTTATAATTGTATTTTCACTTACAAAAAACAAGTTACAAAATGTTGAATATTTATATGATTAATTATCTAAATTTCTTTTAAAAAATTGTACACCTTCAATGGGGCACGTCTGCATCACATTGACCGCTGGTGCAAGTTTTGCATATACACTCGTATGCTAATCTTCTCGTATTCACATTGTGTGATGTACGCTAAGAGAGTCAGATCCAGGTAATATATATACATATATAGTTCGATCAATATATTATATATGTTTATTGATTAAATAACTGTTTAAAAATAGATAGAGTTAAGCTGAAGAAAAATGTAACGCAAGTATCAAATTTTAATTTCTTAATAAAGGTAACGTATGTGTAATTACTTGTATAGAAAAAGGAATATTAATTTTAATTTACGATAAAGATCAGAAATTTCAATTTTACATAAAAATATTAAATTAAAATATATTAATATAATAACAAGAATCAAAGTTATCAACTTAAGATTCTCCTACATACGTACTATAATTAGAGGCTTCAATCTAGCTACACAAGTAGTGGATTCAATATTCATATATTTTAAGACTTTCACAGTGCGTCAAGTTCAATGTCAACTTAAAAGGCTGGAATATTGATTGTGATTCGTTGGACAAAAAATACATATATGGTGTCTAAAGGAAGAGGTCTAACATCATGGATGGTGGGCTGAAATAAGTAAATTGATATTACATGGTTACAGTGTTTAATTAATAACTGTTTTTAATACAAAAAACAGTCTTATCTTTGGATTAAAATAAATTAATGGATACATTAATAACTCATTAATACGCACATTAAAAATTCGTTAATGGCTCATTAATGAACTATTAATAAAAAGTATATATTTTGAGAAAATCAAGTACGTCTTGCTTACTAATTAATAACGGTTTATCTAGATGCAATTCATGTTTGACTAAATATATAAATGATCAAAAACCCCAATTAATGAGTAATTAATGATGTTACAAATAATCCTTACAGTTCTAGCATAGAAAACGATTCTCATTTGAATTTTTTTCCTTTTCTATAGAACAGTGTGAGTTTCTTTAGAAGTTAATCTTGTGACATGGAGGATCTTTCACAAAAGAATGCCTACAAAAATAAACTTGAAAAAAGGGATGTTCCAATTATTTCATTAATGTGTCCTTGTGCAATTCATTTGAGGAAGACGAAAATCATTTGTTTAAGGAATGCGTAGTGGCAACTAGAAGGAAATATGTAGCTAGCGGGGTATCAACTCTTCTTTCATTTGGGAACAACCTTATATTTTCGAATTATATTTTCAAATGGGGTGAGGCATTACACTTGGAAGAAGGTAAGTTAAGAGCTTGTATGGGGATTCTCTTCACTTTCTTTTGGACCATCTGAAAGGCAAGAAAGGGGAAGGTATTTTCTTCCCCAGCTCAAGAAACAGAAGGAATGATGTTTAGTCAAATTCAAGCGACATCATTCTTTTGATTCAACCAACGATCAGGGATTCGAGGGCTCAACAAAAGGTGGATAGAGTGGTGTTACTTTCCGTCGTCTTGCTTTTGATGTATTTTAGTTTAGTCTTATGGGTATTTTCTGCTGTTAATTCTTGTTCTCTGTACTTTGTTCTCTAGCAACTTGATAGCGTGTTTGTTTAATAAAATTTTCTGGTCCTTAAGTGGGGGTAACGGCCAAGCCGAAGCTCTTTGCTTTAGGACCTTTTGCGGTTCAAAAAATAAAATAAAATTACACAAGTCGACTAATTAATAAAATGCATGTTTGCCGTGCATACGGGTTAATACGTACACAGATCGAATAATATATAGCTTTATGTAAAGTATTTCCACTAAAGAATGTTGAATGGTTAATTGGACCAGCATGCATATATATGTCCAAGCAGGGTATATATGAATCAAAGTGGAGTCCATTAGGGATATCCAAAAGGTGATTACCATTAATGGTTGGTCAGAAAGTAAGCTCTTTTCCTTGCTTAATTACATCTACGTACGTACGTACGTACGTGTTCATATATTAATTTGATTGCATAATTAGGCATTAATTAGCAGACATGAAACATGTGGAATATACAAATTGCGACACTCCACTTTCTCTATTTTACTAATTAAGTTGGTCGGGGTGAACCCATGATTTGAAATTGATGGTAGCACCGGACCTAGAATTTGAAATGGATGGTAGCACCGTCTCGAAAAAATCGAAATTTACACTACGCAAGATCGAAATTTACACGACGCAGACAAAATTGAATGGTGTCCCGTGCCACCGTTGGCATTGCCTTGGGTCCGCCCATGAAGTTGGTCGGCCGCCCTCTTTATATATGCTCAAGAAATTACGTACATATCTCATCATTTCTCTCTCGCTAGCTGGTGTCACAGATACACATATCTGCAGGTTAATTTATATCATTCACCTAGCAAGCAACTTTTCACTCTTGCTAAAAATTAATTAGTGTACAAATTAATACAAGGATATATGTGAAAGGAACCTCAAAACAAAGTGGTCTTGCGAGCAATGTTACATGAAAGTAGGTGAAGAATTAAGAAGCTACAAGCTAGTTAGCATGATCAGCCATTAGGTGATTTACGTTTATATGGTAGCATCTGTGTGTTGAAACTGATATTAGAAGGATAAAAATGGGAATTTACGAAAACCATGGATGAAAATAAATAAAGATATTAGAAAATTTTAATGTATTTAGTACAGAGTTGTGTTTAATAAAGTCAATTTAAAAAATATAGTCCTGAAATTTTAATATTCAATCACAGATGATTCAGTATACAATAACCTGTGATTTGTAAAAGCATCACATGTGAATTACGAAAAATTACGAAAATATCACTCCGCCAAATTTTTAAAATTTAATATGAACCATTGATAACATTGATTCAAAGGCTAAAATTAATCCCTTAAAACTATGAATTAATTATGGATTATATTAAACATTCTTCATTTAGTACAAATGTAATTTAGCGCTCAAAATCTTGATATTTACTATTTAGAAAAGATTTTAAAAAACTCAAAACAAGTTTATTGGCAATTTCATGTTTAATCATGTAAACTTTTTTTTTAGTTTGTAACGCCCCAAAAACTAAATTTGAAATTGTAGAGATCAAACACCTATAAGTGTTCGTATCTCAATATTTAACATAAAAGCGGAAGCAATACTTGTTTGAAAACCTGACGTATCAATATATACTCACATAAATACTGTCATAAGTTTGGTACCAAAAACTTAATGTTTACAAACCAGGCGTTAAATTCAAAGAGTTTAACAACAGGGAGTCAAACCGGAGCTTTGCCCTTGCCTTTGATAAAACCTGCAAAACATTTTAAAAATAGTATCTGATAAGCTACGAGAGCTTAGTGAGTAAACCGGACTAAACATCATATAAACCCGCGTATAAAATCATATGAAGATAATACACGTATGTCTGGCAAACAATGCTAGCCTCTGGTTCTAGACCCAGGGCAGCAACATGGGTCACAGTACTGTACCATAGTTGAGCCTTACTGAACTTAGGAGTAAGCACCCCACCTCTGAGACTTACTGCACAAAGCAGCAAGCTTATACAGACATATGAATAACATGACATGTTAATAATCTGATATAATAGCATACATGCTGCACATATGAAGTGAAGTCTAGAAGACTCACCTTCTGATATTTATAATCTAAATATATCCACAACGAATATGATCAATGTATAGATCCACAACTCATCTCTACAACATAATATCAATAATATATATATTAACATCTGCTGACTAATCAAACTGAACTGAACAAGGCTAGGGCACAGCCGTACCTGTCAAAGGCACGCCCGTGCCTGCAACTAAGGCACGGCTGGGCTTGTCCCAGGCATGGGCGTACCTATCCTGCAGTCACGCCCGTGCCTATCTAAGGTACGCCCGTGACTATGCTTAAAAGCACGGGGGTACCTGAAGAACTAGGGTTTGCCACGGGGCGAAAGGCACGCTCGTACCCTCCTTGGGTACGCCCGTGCCCTCCCCTGGTCTGCACAGTTCTGACCGACAGAAGCTGTAAATCCGGCCAAAACTCACATAATTCAAAACCAATCGATCTAAAAACGTGTATAGGGTTTCCTACACCCATAACACTTAAACAACATAACAAACAACAAATTAACATACTTTGATCCTTATGATCAATCTATGACCCATAGAACATGAAGAACATAAAAACTAATTAAACTACACATACCTCTACTAAGTTGGGTTGTTATGATGCTAAACAACTGAAGATCTTGCTGTGTTTCTATAACAAAAATCACCATAAATGAGAGGATTTGCTGTTGTGTTTGTTTGCTAATTGAAGTGTATACATGTTAATGACCAACATGTCTTACATGTCTATCTATATTTTTTGCTTAATTACACAAATGGTCCCTGGACTTAAGTTAACATATAATCTGACATTTTAAGTCCCTCTAGTTTTAAAAACACATCCAATCTCATATATCTATTTGTAACTCATTTACCACTTGTACATTTCTCGCATTGACTTAATAATAAAATTCTGGGTGTTACAACTCTTCCCCACTTGAAATGATTTCGTACCCGAAATCAACTGCCGAAGAGTTCTGAATAATATCATTATTTTCTGTTCAGGCCCTCATACATAGTCTGACCCCCCTTTCTACACCTTTACCGGTCCTTGACCCATCTACTCTGTTTATTATAGATTTAACTTTTAAACATCTTCTGAGATATAACGCACGAAAGGTGTTCTGAATTTATAACAACTCTTCTCATAACTCTGATCTATAAACTGCCCTTCTCTTCATATATAATAATTTCTGAATTATTGCTCACGTTTTCCCACAATGCTACTGCCAACGATACATATTCCCCCATTAAGACTGATGTGGCCATTTTTGTTTATCTGTATAACCCTTTTTCTATTCTGAGCGTCAAACAATCTATTACATATCTTCTGAATCTGTTCTGATTTCATTGTATCATTTCTGTACTACCCTACGCTTTCCGACCCACGTCACTGAATACATTGAAGTTTGGTAGTAATATCATACAATTTCATACATTGGCATCTCGGTACTAAATCTGTATTTGTTGTAATACGAAATTCTGTCAAGCAAATATGTATCCCAGTTTTCTTCTGACTTAATAACATAATCATAAAACATGCTTTCCATCTTCTGTATATTTCTTTCATTCTGACTGTACTGAGATGAAACTTAATCTATATGAAATCCGTTCTGAATTCTAGAAGTGGATCTGATATCATTGTCTGAATCAATAAACGCTGACATACTATGACATAACACAATCTGCTTCACATACATATCTGTTAACTGTTCTGATGGATGAGTTTCTCTAATGGAAACTACATATACACTTTTATTTAACCTGCCTACAATCACTCATAACACATTATAACTTCGTAGAGGTTTCGGATAATTAGACATTCATGTTCATACTAATATTTCCAGATATAATTTCTGACGTTTTGCTTTCTTTCGTACACCTTTATAAGTATTTCTCCACTTATCTGACTATATCTTGTTTCATATCCGGTCACCAATAATCCGCCCTCAGGTCTTTATAAAATTGGTAACTTCTGACTGAATGGAAAATCTAAACTTGTGAGCTTCATTTAACTGTGTCTGACTTGCATCTCCATAACCTGATACTCACATACGGTTATATCTAATCAGTATATCACGACTGTCTTTAATCGGATTTATTTCCTGTCATTCTCATCCATTCTTTAATATACTTTTCACTTTTGATTTCTTCTGACTGACCTGTTCCCATTTCATCTGAATATAAGCGTTGTAATTATCATCTAGATAATTAACTCATACAAGTATTATTTCTGATTTCCTGTTCGAACTGTCGGCTATATCATTAGCCTTACCCTGAATAATATAATATTCTACTCACAATTCCCTCACTGATTCTGACCACTGTTTCTGTCGCCTTTAAAGGTATTTTTCATTCAACAATAATTTCTAACTTTTATAATTTCGTGTAAACAACTCTACACATAAAGAAATACCTAATCTCATCATATCATACTGAATGATACCGTAGCGCACTAGCGGTAGTCTTACACCACCTATGAATGCTATTGCGGCGCACCAACAATAGTCTTACATCCACATGTCCACCCACTATTGAGGTAATATCCTTACATATCATATAACTAGCATTCCACATATACTACTATCAGGTGTGGGTTTGTATACTCATTCTCATACGATTGAACTGTCTAGAAGTGTAAATAATAACTCTGCCCCTCTGCATCCATCCAAATCAGTGTACTGTCATCACACAATGCTATCGTCTCTTCAGTCGATTCAGGTAGTGCAAACTGTTGCTTTACATAATTTATGCAATTAATCTCATCCAACTGTTGATTACCGTTGGGTTCTTTGGCGGCTCCCAGTTCATCACCTTCTCTACTTCTCAGAATTCATCTCGATCCCATTCCTACTAATAAATTATCTAAAGAATTTCATTTCTTACATCTTAAATTCATATTGAAAACTTAACATATAACTATTTTCTGCTCTGTGTCACTAAAACTTTTCAAACATGATTCTCATGATCTGATAAACTTCTGAAATAAATACATATATTGTTGAAGAACACAATTACTGGCTTACTTGACATTGACTTATACACCCTATTCTTTTAATACATAAACAATGCCGGTGCGTTAGCAAGACTAATAGGTATCATAACTACTTCAAAACATCTACACGTTTTTTAACACAATTTAAGGAATACCATCCCTTCTGATCTCAGGTTGAAGAAAATCCGATCTGGAGTCAGCTTTGACAACCACTTTACCCCGTTATAACTGATCAAGTAATTCTCATATTCTGAACACCGGACATATATTCATGATCACTTTATTGAGCCCACAATAATTAATACACATAACATAAGTACACATCATGAAATGCTACTGGGTCTTATAAACCCCCACATGTAATAATTCTTGAAATCATTTCAATAATTCCTGTATCTCTGAAGGAGCAAGTCTGTACGTAGTTCTCGTAATCAGTGAAGTTTTCAACACCACACAAATTCTAAATATACTCTGTCTGTCTGGCAGTAACCTTGGGTATTTCTTGAATTACCTAACAAGATACTCACATACTACTTTCATACCTCTCTAGCTCATGTGATCCTCTATAAGTTAATATTTATAACATAGGTTGAGGAAAATAATGTATTCATACTGAAGATACTCCCACAGCTTTTGAAACTGTATACCCATGTAACCTACCTGTTTTAAATATTAATGAGCATCAATGATGGTTACAAATAGTACTCATAATAAAAACAGTTCTCGAATAAACTTCTTTCTCTCTCTCTATATATATGTGTGTGTGTGTGATTTGTTTATTATTGTATTAATATTCCTAATTACATACTTTTATTCTGAGATCAATTTATCCATGTTTTTTTTTGAACGGCAATAAGAGGCAAAATAGAAGAGAGCTTCGACATAGCCATCACCATTTTATAGCATGCCCAATATTTTTATATTAAATAAATAAAACTCTAGCAAGATACCGGAGATATAAAATTAAAGAGGGTTACAACACCACATGGACCATACTAATGATTTACAATTAGCTCTAAATTTCATCCAAGTAAACAATGTAGTTTGAATCTCAGCCGTTACTAATGAAACCATGAATCTTTTTTTATCAAACACCTAATTATTACGAGTTTTTCACACAAACCAAAGTAAAACTTCAGCTACAGCCTCTAAAATCTTTTTCTTAATTCCACCATTTTACAACCCACTTAACAAATCTTCTAATGATGAACAATGGTCCACCTTTATATTACACTATTCTAACAACCATCTCCGCACCGCGTTGCATATGTACACAATTCATAAATGGCTCAAAATTTATCCATGTGGATCCCTTGGTATATATAGTACGTGAGTAGCTAGCTGCTACTTAATTTCCAAGTTAAGTGCAGTTTTGGTAGACAATTAAGAGAATTAATTTTATATATAATATATGCAGGCAGTAATGGAAGTAGCAGCTTTAAAAGCCTTTTGACCACTAGCTTGTTTTCAAATGGTAGAACTAATTAATATGCTAGTATGTGTCATATGTGTATATATATATATACTAGTAGGGTACCCGCGCAATGCGGCGAAACTAAATAAAAAGAGATGATGGTGAGTTTTTGTGGTCGCTTGCGATGGAGAGGACACGGTGGAGTCGATGACAATTACGAATAGTGCCAGACAATAGTAAATAGTTTTACAATATAGTTACCTAGTACAATAAATGGTGTTACTATTCATCACATTTAGGTTTAATATGATATCCATGCTAAATGATGAAGATGTCAATAGTGCTTGGCATCGTAAGTGAGAAGGAATCTTGAAAATCTTAGGCCTAGGTAACATATGTAGTCTAAATTATTAGTATTGCTTTATGACATACAAGAAAACAATTATCTTTAACCTTTGCACTAATCAAATTTTGAGACCATCCCCATCAATTTACAAACAAACAATAGCTTATCGTTATAAATCTCACATACACAATTTTAATGTAAAACTATATCGTAAATCAATAATATCAAATTAAGTTATTAGATAAGGTAGCAACATAACAATAAAATCAACAGACGACTAATGATAACGGTTTAGTATGCAATTTGATATTTATAAACATAATATATCTTATAATATAAAACATAAAACTACAAAAATAAACTAATTATTAAGCAATAATTAAGTATATAAATAAAAAAAATATTTAATTGGTGACTCGCCCATGTCAAATGCAAAATTAAGATACAAATTAAAGAGCTAAAAAGCTTGTAGCCTAGAGGTAGAAAAGTGTTGGAAATGTAGTTCTATGATCATAAGTTTTAGTTTCGCTGTAGACATAAAATGTAAATTAGGATGTGTGTTCTGGTATTAAAAAATTCAAAATAAAGAAATTTATAAGCAACGTAAGAAAATTAAAAAAGAAAAGAAGAAAAACACAAGTCGTGTTAATTTTCACAAAAAGTTTTACAAGAAAACCGAAAAATTGAAAAGTTAACTTAGACACTTTTTAAAAAAATAGAAAACTTTCTATTTTCCATGTTTTTTCAAACAACTTTCAACCTTTTCAATTCGTAAGTAATAATTATAATAGAACATATAATAATAATAATAATAATAATAATAATAATAGTGATTTGTACTATAAATAATACTTTTATTTTTATTTTCCCACCTAGCAGGAGATATATATCACCACTCCACAAACAAATTTCAACAATTTATATTAAAGAAACCTTAAGTCAAAAGACTCCATCGTTTCATGTTCATGTCTATCACGCTAGTACTTGTCAATTCATTGATTAGGACGATGGTTGTGGATTCATCAATGGTTGTGGGGGTTCATGCATAGGGCATGTACTCATCCATAGTTTCATGGTTGTCTACCTCGATTAGGGTTTGTTGATTAAGGTGTCGCATGAAATGGTCACTCGATTAGGGTTCAATGATTTGTCGACAGTTAAGGTTCCTCGATCTATTAGGGTTTATTGACAGTTTGATGGTTCCTCACCTCTATTAGGGTTTGTTGGTATTTCAATTTTGTCGGCCTTGATGGTTATTTGTTTCCTCTTCTCTTTAGAGGTGTTTGGTATTTTACTCGATCAATTCGATGTTTATTGGGTACTTAATGTGATTATTTTTATTGCTACTGGTTTGTTTTTCTGATGTTTGTTGTGATGTTTTCAATTTGTTCATAGTATCTTGGTAGTTAACTTTTATGTTAACATATGATAATAGGTTTTATAGTTGTATCCTTCTAATTATAATATAGTTGGTGCTTTTGGGTAAAGATGCTTGACTTGTGACTTTTAATAACATATAATTTTAGATATTCTTAGTATCACCTAATTATATTATTGAATTTAAATTACTTGAAACTAATTTTAGAATATAATAACTATTTTCAACTTTGATGACATACCAAGAAACGTTTCCAAAAGAATTTTTGCTCGTCAAGGCACTTCATAAATTTTGTTATAGGTAATACTAAATAAGAGTTCATTATATTAATTGATGATGAGTCTATTAGGTTTTATAAAAAAGGAAAAAGAACAAACTGAATTACGCTTTCGAAAGAAAACAATTTGGAGCTATTTCTATGAAAGTGGAGATGATTTGAAGTTCATAGGAATTGAGTTATGATTAATTCTCAGATGTTGTTTCCTTATCAAATAATTCAAAATGAATTTTTTTCTTGACCTTATAATCAATACATGTATACTCATATGTACATTTTTATATACATTGTAGTATTGTACTTTATACATGCAATAATAGGTTTATAAAGTATATTAGTTTTGATCGATGCAATGCTCTATTTGGAAGTGGAGATGACATTGATGTTTTTAAATTTCATATTTCTAACTCAAGCTATGATTAGTCGGTAGTTTTCTAGAGTTGTGCCATCTTTTTTTATGGGAAATACACTTCAATGTAAGGTCATTGCTAGCTAGGGTCAATATGATCAATGACATGGTCGGTCATTTCTTATAGTTTGGTTTTAAATATTTTAGTTTTAATGTGTTCCTCTATCAACAAAATAGGCCACCATGTGTTTACTTTGTTCTACAATAGTATTATAGATATGAAGTTAGAAATTGTACTATCAAATGCCAAGTATTGTGATTCCCTGTTTTAACATCAAAATTGAGTTAGTTATATTTTAATATCCGAGTGAGTTCCTATATAATGTAGCAGAACTCTCCTATAAGAATGTAAAGTTTTGATAAAAGAGAGCTCATCAAATTACCCCATCAAAATAATGGCATAACATATGTGTTGGTAACCTTCGTCATATGATTTTTTAATTGTATGAAGAAGATCGAAGTTAACTTGGAAGATTACTCTAAATGGTTTTTTTTCTTCACTTTTTTAATCTGTTAAAGATTGAGTCTATTTGTGAGTGCAAATAAAGTGTATCATTTGAAATAAAAATTAGATCAAAGATTGTTCTTTTTTATATGAAATTTGCAATCCTTTTAACAGCTAAAGAATTACATTATCTAGTTTAGATTCACAATTAGATACCACAAGAGAGGTTCGAAGCCATGAACCTCTAAAGCTTGAAGTGGTTAACAAAAATGAAAAAAAAAGTAGAGATTCCAAATGTGATAATATATATATATATAATTGTTTTTGGTGCTCAAGTGTTTAGTTAAAATCATAATTGATAAACTAAGTTTAGTTTCCTTTGATTATTTAGAATGCTGTAAAGAATAGTTTGCTTCATATAGCATTTGACGAGCACAGGAAAGTTGATTATCAAATGTTGACAAAAATAATTAGTTGTGGATACATTTTGTTGAGGGAAAAGAAGAAGTCGACGATCTAGAAAGCGTGAATCAAACTCGAGGATACATGTTATGAGTGGGGATATTTACCTCTATAGCAAGTGAGAATGTTGATAATTCGAATAACGATTATTTTATGATGTTGCTTTCCGAGTTCATCTTCTCTTGAAAAGAATGCATGTGTTTATATAGGTGGTTCATGGTTTGCCCTATTTTTTGATTTATTTTTCGAAATTATATGATATATTTTATAATTTTTAATTAATATGTAGTTTCCCTTTTTACATTCAATTTACATAAGTTATTGGCTGGTTATTTAAAACAGAGAAGATTGAAATCATTTCCAATTCAACATATCCAACTGTGAGAATTACTTTGTAACATTACCTTATTTGAAAGTGTTTATATTGCAATTACTAAAATTTCCAACTCAATTATATATCCAGCCGTGGGTTTAGTTTGTTAGGAATGAAGGGTATAGATTGTTTCCTTATCTAAAAGGGTACTAATCATAATCAAATCACTGTGATTTTATGAATGTGTCCAGCCATGAGTTTGTTTTGTTAGATGTGAGGGTATATTGGTATTTTCAACTTACTTAAATTTAAGAGATTCAAAAGTGATAAATGCATTATAATGTAGTAAAGATATACTGAAAAGTTTATTTGATACTCGTTTTTAATATAAAAACTAATCTTAACCGTTTAATTCCCCTTTTTTAATTAGATTGCTCACCTATAAATTTCTTACATGCTCTTTGCCACACTTAATCTCCCACGCTCTTTATCCATGAATTTCATTATCTAAAATGAACGACTATGATTGGTTCTCGCAATAAAAAACTGTTTTTAAATGAACCTCATATACATACATACATATATATATATATAGGGAAGGATTCAAACAAGAACTGTTTTTCGTACAAAAACTGCGAGTACCAATCTTGACCCTTGATTAAAATTAAGCAATGACTAATAATTTTGACGACTAATGATCGACTCATTAGCGACTAATGATTAACTCATTAATGACTCATTACTGATGCATTAATGAGGGGTATTTTGGGCAAATCAAGCCTCGCACATTAATAACGTCTCATCCAGACGCAATTGACGGTTCGAAAAAAATATATAAATGACCAAAATACCCTTATTAATGAGTTAGTAATGATGTTACAAACAGTTTTCGTACGAAAAACAGTTCTTGTTTGAACTTTTCCCTATATATATATATATATGGGAGGGTTCATTTGAGAACCGTTTTTATTGTGAGAATCACGAGAACCAATCTTAACCGTTCAGTTGATAAGTGGAATTCACGGATGAAGAGCGTGGGAGATTGAATGTGGCAAGGTGAATGTAAGGAATTCTTGGGTGGGCAATCCAATTGTAGAAGAGGGAATTGCACGGGTAAGATTGGTTCTCGCGGTTTTCAAATGAACTTTTCACTATAATATATATATATATATATATATATATATAGAGAGAGAGAGAGAGAGAGAAATTAAATGAGAATGGAAGACTCAATCTCATTGATGAATGGTATTCATAAAGAAAAATGATTCACTAACATTGATTCACAAAAAACAATCGACTCACAAATCTGATGAATTTGGACCACAAAAACATCCAATACTCAAAACTGAAGAAACAAAGATGGATGTATCGAAGGAGGAACCCTAATCGAAGGGTGTCAATGATGCTTCAAAATCGTCAGATGAAAGGGAGATGTTGGCGGCGAGGAGAAGAAAACCAGCGCGGTGCTTCAGACGTGGGAGAAGCAAACCTGCAGCGGTGCTTCAGACGTGTTGTCGGTGCTTCGTGGTTGTCATCAGTGAGAAGGCTGGATCCGTGGACGGTGGGAGAGGGAACAGGGAAGAAGAAATGTGGGTTTAGGAACTGAAAAATTGAAAGACGATTTATATAGAGGAGATATAACTGATTTATCAAATACTTATTAGTTATTATACCTTTTTATTAGTTATGACACGTATCATTTTCAGATTTCTTGTTACCTTTTTTATCTTAAAATTCCTTTTAGTTGCAAAGTACTAAAATTCTCAATCAGGTATTTATATTTATATATACGTACGCATTCATCATTATTTTGAGTGGTTCTCCTACACATCCATCACTGGATCGGCTACTTAATTAGCCTATTAAAAGAATCATTGAACAACTTGCTAATTAATTCGTAGATAAAGATACTAATTAACAATGTAAGCAGTAGCGAATTAATTAAGCTAGAATACTATTAAGAGAAACAAATTTTATCTCGAATGCATGCCAACTCCGCCTGCATCGCCCTTTTTACTTTGTCCTAGTTACTTACTTAGGAATTAACTCGCAACCACTCCATCGATTGGTTGATGGAGCATCTTGTTGTATATGTTAGACTCAATAATTTTACGATGAAGTGAACATTTTCATTAGCTTAAATATAAATATAAGTGGGCCTATATAAATATACGGGTCAAAGGGCCTAATCTAACAATATACGTTAATAATATTAAATCTAAATAACATACAACCTAAATTTATAAAAGTTACTGTATTTTTTAAGTATGTAATATAATTAAAATAGAATAGAGTTATAATGTCAATATTCTTATATATTAGATTTTACCATCCATATAAAATTTTATTGACCTATTGTAATTTATAAAAGAAACACACCACTTATGTTTTAAAGACAAACGAATTATTGAGAAAAAATATTCGTAACCGCTGCATTGTGCATGTACAATGCTAGTGTATGTGTAACTGTGTGTGTGTGTGTGTATATATATATATATATATATATATATATATACACTAGCATCACACCCGCGCAATGCTGCGCCGGTAAATAATTTTTGGTTTACAATATGTCGCTTTTAAGAATGTAATGATATGTTATTCGCGCGATTCAATGTCACGAAAAAGTTTTCTACAACAACATATTCGTTTTTTTTTAAATTTCTTATATTTACATTTAACTATTTTATTAATTTTAAAAATAAATTCTAAAAGACAATAAAATAAGAAAAAATATTTATATTGATGAAATAAAGAGAAGTGTTAATAAGATTTTAAAAATTATATTTATGTGAGTGCATAATTATGTTAGTATGAGAGAATATATTTTGAATAAAAAGTTAAAGTAAATTAAGAGAGAATAAAATAGTTAAAGATTGAGTGAATGACATTAATTTAAATTAAATGAAAGGTCAAAATTTTATATTAATTGAATTTTAAGAAGTCTTAAAATTTAAAAGGAGAGAGAATGTTAAATGATTTATATAGTAGTATATATATTAATATTTCTAGCAAGGAGCTAGAACCAAAAGTTTACAACTAAATAAAAGAAAAAAGGAAAACATTATACATGACCCTTACGTACATCATCCCAGGCAAAGTGTACCAGCTACTCCAATTCAATTGTGATTTCGAAAACCTGCTACTAATCCATAGCTTTGAGAGAACTTGGATTCATGGGAAATGATCTTCATGTCTCCTTTTAGATGTCAGATCTTCATCAGCAAACAATATATGTGGAGTTACGCCATCTCCATATATGCCGAATTGCAACTGCACACGTACATAGCCAAAAACACATTACCCCATCAGTAGAATAATGAAAACCCCGTAGTTATTTTGTATTACATTGATAACTATTTATAGAGTACAAAGGGTACAATAGAAAACCCTAATGGGCCGTAGCGTATCTATACAATAGGGTTAGCCCATTCTATACTAAACCCTAATCTATATTCTCTTACTGCTTGGACCCATTTGCTGAACCAATTAATAATTTGAAGGAATTAACCGATGTAATTCTAGGCAATTTCAGATCCCACCAAGACCAAATCTTAATTTCTCCACAAGATGTTAGACAGGAAAACAAACAATGATCTAGAGTTTAGCCACAAATAACACATTCTAAGGATTGAATGGGGATGCCCTTCGCATCATTAAAGGGTTGCAAGTATTATAGCATCATCGGCCAACTGTAATAGAGAAATATTTCTACACAGAGCTCACCAAACGAATTCCTTTGAATAATTCCTGATTGCAAGATTCAAGAATCATTAACCAAAGAACTTCACTCCATTCATTTATCAACTGAAGTTGAAGCAGACGATATGTCAATTCTTCATAAAAATCTACTACTTAATTAAATTTTAATTAACTTTTGAAGCATTGATAAATCTTGCTTTTATAGCTTTATACTATAAAGTAACATTTTTAATTTTTATTTACCATCGAATTGCAAAATCCACACCTACAAAAGTAATTGTATAGATATACTCGAAACTTTAATTGTGAATCATATTTTATACTCTTATCAATTTAGGAAGCGAATCGGCATTTTGTTGTGAGTTTTTAAATGGTAATTATGTAATTTTATTAAAAAAACACAAGATTTTAATTAGTGTGAGATAATGACACATTTGACTGTGGTGCGCGCCTTCTCTCTCTATTTCTCTTTCTAACTCTGATTTCCTTTGTCTTTTCGATTTCTTCTTTAGCCCGATTGAACAGGGGGTGTCGTTCATGCATTTCCGGTAATTGAGAGCTAGAGAACGGGGTAGGTCCGATAAGCTCCTGATGAGAGGTGAGTTTTAGTGAAGGTGAGTGGCAAAGACCGAAATAGGAGTGAGGTCAAGCCATTGAGTCTACTGACAACGGTCATGACTTTGCGACCCTTGGTTAGACATTTTCATTGGCCGGTGTTTGGTGGGTTGTGGTGGCAATGGTGGTTTTGGGGGTGACATCATACATCCTCGGCGTGGAGACGGTGGCAAGATCTAGACAATAGTGGAAACCAAGGAACCCGTACACGGGTGTTGCCAATGACAATGACCATGGTTGCTGACGAGAATATATGAGTAAGAGAGATGAAAGTTAGGCGGTGGGCGGTGAAAACTTTCTTCGTATTCCTCAATCTCAACAGGATAGTGATCCCTATATAATAAAATTGACCGTACATAACAACTTGATAAATTATCAACTTGTACCATATGCTATTAATCACTTATACAAGTTGTGTATTGAGAAATTCTTTTTTATACAAATATGCTCCTATAGAGAAATAGATGACCAGAGGAGAGAGTAAAAAAAGTGGGAATTTGAGAGTAAAGAGAAAGAACGATAAATGGAGAATTAGTTTGCATGGGGTAGTGAGAGATAAACGGCATGACCTAAGACCATATGTAGTCATGACATGCATGACTCTTACATTAGTTTTTTCGGCTAATGACTATCTTATGACTAAACAACCCTAATTATTACATGCATGACCGTTGCCACATTCAAAAACAAAAACAAAAAATAAAAAAAGGAAAGTAGCCATTTGATCTCGTCATGACGGTGACAAGCACTCCATGACGAGCGGACCCCTAGTCCATTGACGAGGTTATGACACGAACATGATCTCGTCGATCATCCATAGTGATGACGAGCACTACGGTCGATCTAAGGTAATAAATGTTTGTTTTTTTTTAATTTTGAGTAGAAGGCCAAGTAATACATGTTTATATTGAAATTAACTTTAATCTAATACGTACAGTGTTTTTCAGAAAAAGAAATTCGTATACCATCGTTTCTCATTTGATAATTTAAAGTTGGAGATAATAATAATTATAGTTAATATATTATTTATACTATATTATAAATCATTTAGGCATTTTTCTTAATCTCTTAAATTTTAAGTCTTTTGAAATTACTAAATTACTCCTCATATAAACTAAATAAAAACTATTATATAAAGTAACTATTAAATAGAGTTAATAAGAATCTTATATTCTATTTTAATAACTAAATCTTCCATATTTAAAAATTCAAATAAATTAACTTAACTATTAAAAAATACTCTTATAACCGAACCTTTTATATTAAATATTATATCATGTACTAAATATTTTAACATAATTATCAGAAAATGTGTACAAGTAGAACTCATAAATCTGAATAATCTATAATAAGAATTTATAAACATATATTTTAAATTTTTTTAAATAGCTCATATAATTAATAGTTTCAAATTAGTTTACTATTTTCTTAATCTCTTAATTTTAAATAGTTTCAAATTACTAATTTACACTCAGTATTTTCATGCAATTTAACTTATTTTATAAGTAAAGACTTTTTTTCTTATTTAATTTTTATAAAAGTTTATTTAAAAATAATAAAAGAGTTGATTAAGAACAGGAAAATAAAGAAAATAGACATGTTACCAATGTAAAATTATTCGCCGTCACCGTATTTCGTAAATTCTCAAAACGAACAAGTTATCAAGTAGAAACTATTTGATGCCGCCGCATTACGCGGGTACCATGCTAGTTTTCTTTATAAGATGTTTATTATAAGACTCTCTCTTTTAGGAAATTATTATCCTCGATTTTTGCTTATTAGTACATATAATTTATTTAATTTTGATCATAATTTAGATATAAAAACTTATCGTATATTGAAAGTAACCTTCATTATCAGTAAAACGGCTACAGTGTTCAATTATCTAATTGACAATATATAATTTATAGACTCATCTAATATTTTAATTAAATATTAGTTTAAATGCCCGTATAAATACGCGAGTAATTATGAAATTATTATTTTATATTCGTTTAATTAAATATAAAATTGTTTTGTACTGATGAAAGAAAATACGATATGAGACTTTCTTGAAAAGTAAAATAATTTTATATTAAAAGTTAGTTGATATATAAAGAATTGATGACGACTTTAAATAATGTAAAATTTAATTACGCTAAGATTTGTATCAGATAATAACGGTAAATGGTGATAAAGAACTTGAATATTTATTCCTAAATTAATATAGTGGATAAAAAGTTTGAATAAGATAATAATTCTAACACAAATTAAATTTATTATAAATTAAAATTAAAATATAAAATCAAAACTAAGTTAGAAAATTGATTTGTATGAATTTTAGGTTTTAAATATTATATATGATTACTCTAAAATCTAAATAATAGTATACCCTATATTCAATTAGTATATATGTTGTTTTAATCTAATAATATGATACATAGATATATTTATTTATAATAATGTGAATAGTGTTTCTACACAAATATGTTAATATTATTTTAAAATTTGGTAACTTTTTTAAGTCTCACTCGTAACTTTCTCAATGATATGCATCTCTAATTAAATTGCCTACTTTTTCAATGAAAGTTTAGGAGCTTCATTTGCAATACAAAACCAAGATCAAAAGGAACTAAAACTATATGTGGCTAACTCCTTGAAGTTCTATAAAATCTAAGAGGGCCACTAAACAACTAATTAAGCGGAGCAACATATTTAGTAAGCGAAACCGAATCAGCTTTGGCACCAAATCCAAACATAAAGATACCAAATTTTCATATATTGGTGAAAAATAGCAAATAATTACATAAAGAATGGGAATGAATACAGTTAAAAATGTTAAGATATGATAAAAAGGCATAACCTTCTGAGCAAAATAGCATTTGTGAACAATGAATTTTACGACCTTCCATCTCCGCATTCTCTCAAAATGATTATGGTGATAGTCGTACAATGATCATGTTGCCGGCATGCATCTTTGGGAAGTTGTAATAAGTCAGTCTATCAGTGAAGTGAAATCCAATCCACGAAATGTAGGGCATATTATTTGCATTATTTAATCAATTGGATCATCTGCTCCATCAAAATTGTCATCCATATTGTCCGAAGAGCATAAATCCTAACTTGGTTGATCAAAGACGAGAACAGAAAGCACATGTAGATGATTAAGCAAATAGGTGTATAAAGACAAAACTTAGAAAGATGCCAGAATAAAATAGAGTTTTGGAGCAAGAGATAATTGGGGAATTGAAGAACAAATTGAGAGAGATTGAAAATAAAATTGGGGAATCAATTGAAGTTGAAGATGAGAGATACTGATGATCCGGAATTTTAGTACTCTGTGGAAGCCTTAGGAGGGAGTGGCTTGAGCGGGAAATCAAAGAAACATAGATCTAAAAATTTACACGTCTTCACTTAGTTGCTTATTTATTAAAGATAGAAGAGAAGATTTTAATTTGCACATCTTTTTCCAAAAAAGAAAAGGAAATAAATCCAGGACATTAATAACCGGCCTCTTTTTTATTAATTAAATTATTTACTAACATCATCGTGTCACCTTTGGGTTAAATTCTTTAAAAATTAACCTTTTCACAATGTACATATATGGAACCAACGCCCTCACACTCTCCATAACCACTACCAACGTGCCCCCTTTCTCTCTCCCTCCCTCCCTCTAAAAGCATCAAAGCTGCCAGGGGAATGAACTTTATGCCAGAATCCACGGCCACTACTAGCCGTGAAATCATCACAGCAAATCACCGCAGGCCTTCTTCCCCTACTTCTACCTCCTTCGGTTACTACAAAACTACTCAGTCACCGACGATGGAAGACGAAGACATGGCCAATTGCTTGATTATGCTGGCTCAAAGTGAATCTGCGCCGATCAACGAACACAAATCAGATCTCTATTCTCACAAAAACGATAAATTGAAATTCCGGAGTGTAACGGAGATGGTGACCGATGGAGGAGGTTCAGTATTCCAGAGCTACGAGTGTAAAACCTGTTACCGTGCTTTTCCCTCATTCCAAGCCCTCGGCGGACATAGAGCCAGTCACAAGAAACCCAAACTTACGATTGAAGATAAAAATTCTGTTCCAATGAAAACGGATCAAATCTCCATAGAAGATCAACCAAAACTTGTCGTTGATTTCGAAGAAAACAAAATTCTTACCAACAGCATCAACAACACTTCTTCTCCGGCGGTAACTGCGTTTATCCAAACAGGATACAAAAACTGTAAACGAAAAATTCACGAATGCTCAATTTGCGGATCGGAGTTTTTATCAGGACAAGCTCTCGGCGGTCACATGAGAAGACACCGGATACTTGCACCTTCAATCAATCAAATCTCTGTATCAACGAACATGAACGATTCAAGTGGTCATCATATGACCGGAAAGGCGCCTGTACTATCCTTAGATCTGAATCTTCCGGCACCGGAGGTCGTGGATGACAGCCACTCAAATTTTCAATTCACGCAGAGTTCTTCACAAAAACCTCTCGTCTTCTCAGCTGCTGCACTGGTAGATTGCTACTACTGAAGATATTTACGTAGAGTAATGGTATTTTATTTATAGCGATTAATTAATGTGTAAGAAAGAAAAGCGTAGCATTAGGTTGTTAGCAGGAAAAATTCTTGTTAGCTATTAATTTACGTTTTAACATTACATTACTTTAATTATTGCTAGCTTATACGTACACGATGATATGTATAATTAATTAATTACATATATAGAATTCTTTCACTAATTTATTATCAGAGATAGAATAGAATGACATTAATTGTTCTTAGTTAATTAAGCTAGGTAGCTTCATTTTTTTCTTATTGTAATATATACATATATTTTTTGAAGTACGTACGTGTCTATATATATATATATATATATATATCTGTTTTAAAAATAAACATGCGCGCATGTAATAATTAACATTCATCGATCTTATTTTAAAATGTTACATATGTACTTTAGATATATAGACAATTAGATAAACAATTCAATTCGATCCAATTAATTAATTAAATAGATCGAGGGTAGGATTAATTGGTGTGTGTGTGTGTTGGTGGTGGTGAAGTGGTGTACGTACGTAGTGAGTGTGGAATACTTTGAGTAAGTGGTGAGTGTTGAACCGATGAATGTAATGCATGCCATGCCTTACCTTTCATTCACGAAAAGTTAATTAGTGACCAATACATGAATATGAATGATAAAAGTAGGCATCTTTCCGGCCTTTAATTAATTTTGCATTTCCATCGATCAGTTTTTTCTTATATATATATATATATATATATATATATATATATATAGTTTCCATTTTTTATTTATATATGCGAGTACTTTAATTTCGTGATGTCTAAGTACGTAAATTTAATAAAAGTACTAGCTAGCTAGCTAGGAAGTGATTTTTATTACGGTTTCTAAATCAAGACAAAATTAAGCGGTCGGTCTTGAAACAAAATATTAAAAAAATGTTGAAACAGGGATTAGAATAATAATAAATACTTAGATAATTTTGTGGATCGTGTTAAATACATCTTTCGAAATCTGTAATTCGACCCTATGTCTGGGGTATCACGAATTCAGATAAAGGATAATCCAAGAAACCCGATTTGAATCACATCCTTAATTCAAATCCAAACACAAAAAACCTTCGTTTTGATTTTCGTTCTTCAGAGATTATTTTAGCAGAATATTGATTAGTGAAATCGTTTTTCTTCCTTATCTTTACTATATTTTGCAATAACCGAAAACACCTATTTATAGGCGATAAAAATGGCGGTTGGCCAGAAACCGGTTGGCTGCCCCTCGGACCCCGCCAGGGGCGATGCCCCTTGGAACCCCACCAGGGGCGACGCCTCTGGACCCCGTATTCCCGATACCAACTTAGCTTATCCGAGTGTGCACTCCGCACCTTCAAACCCGAATTATAAGTAAGTCTAGAATCAGCTAATCGCATATTAATCCTGATTAAACTAAAAGATTTGATGACATTAAAATCACTGACACAAATCGTAGTAAAAGTTCATGTATATTTCACAGGTACGTACACATGAGTAAGTTACAAGATTCTAGCCAATTTAAATCTGGAGACGTTATCACGTTACGTACGTAGGAGGCCTAATTGAAGCAAATTAATTAAGGGGCTAACTTAATTTCTAGATTTAGCATGCATGGTTAAGAATATTTAGTTTGGTTTCGGCCAATATAATTAAATGATCAAATTAAGCAGCATATATGCAGTTAGTGGATTGAGTAATTAAGTTTGACGGAGGTAGGTTAGGTAGGTTAGGTGCATGAGTGTGTTAGTGAAAGCAATATATAGAGTTGTACGTGTGGAGCAGGAATTGAATTGAGTCGAGTGTTTGTGTGGATGGATAGATAGAGAAAGACAAGATCGATGGGTGTCATATATATATATATATATATACATATACATGGGAATGGAATGATGATCGAGTAGGGTTAATTAAGTTTATAAGTTTGGCACAAGTAGCACCACAACCGAAAATGGTGGATTAGGTTCGCCTATTTTTGGTTTTGCACCACACAAACTTAAGCAAATTTTGGCATCGTTTGGGCCTAATCTTTGCGTACAAATTATTTGATTCAACCTTATTATTTATTTTTCAGCAAATTATCGTAATTAAATACCACCCTACGTCGACATTGGTTCGTAAATCTTGAAGCTTTGTATTCGCATGTGTCATACAATTGCAATCTATTGAATTAATTAATTGTTATGTATTAAATTTATTACAAAAAAAAAGTGAGAGAAGTATGGCGATATTGAAAGATAAGTATTTTTTTATTGAAGAATGAGAGAAAGATAAGAAAAGTGATGTGACGTTAATATGTTACAAATGTTAAAAAAGATTAAAGGAGAATAATTAATATTATATAATATGATGTATATATGCATACATAATGTTTCTAAATTTTTAGAAAACAATGCTCGATTGTGCAAAGTTTTGGACTATGTATCAATGTTGCTTGAGGACAATAAATGTTCATTCCATGTTAATCTTTACTCATTGTCGTGCTGCTTTCAACATTCTTCATTTACCATCTTGTGGATATGCAAAAAATTTAGCAAATGTAGCATGTTTTAGATATATTCAAACAACAAAATACTACTTATGCTTGAATTGTAATTCATTCGCCTCAAATTTACAGTCACATATACTTCCACTTAAGTCGCCGTTGAAGAACGGTAATTATTTTAGAATATTGATGTCATTATTAAAACCGAAAACACAAAGAATACTATCAATTCATAAGTTAATCATGTGACTACTTTTAATATAATCATCGAGTATTAATGATCACCTTTTATAGATCATCGGGATGTCCTAACGCTATGTTCTTGAGTTATTTTTGGAAGGAAAGAGAGGGTAGGGGAAGAAACCGTCAAGTTTGTGTGTTCTCAAATTTTCTTAAGAAAAGAAAGGGAAATAGATGGGTTATTTTGTTTAAAAGTTATCCTCTCAAATATGAAATGATTTTAGAAGGAAACAAGTTACCCCTCCATTTCTTCTAAATCAAGAGCACAATATAATAATTTTATTTCTTTTTTTCGATTCAATATCACTCTTTTAAAAAAACTCAAGAATTGAGCATAAGAGGCTGTTTGGTTGGTGGTATTCCTTAGGAATCATAAAAAATTTGAATCCAATTCCTATAAATTCTTATGTTTGGGTCACATTTATCAAAGAAATTAGAATTCTGAAGTGGGGAAACTTTCATTCAAATGGGAGAAAGTAAAATCCTTCCTTCTTACTGCTCACCCATTTCACTCCCATGTGGTGGTGCCGAACGACGATTGACGACGGTGGTAAGGTGACTGACTGACAATTGACGACAGTGGTAGGGTGACCAATCGACGACGCTGGTAAGGAGGTGGCAACCGGCGACAGAGGTATGGAACCAAACGCCATCTTCAATTCATCTTCATCTCATCTTAGACGACTAAGGTGGTCTTTGTCTCAACTTCATTTCTTTTTGCTTCATCCCTTCCCATATTCGATTAGGGCTTTCGTCGTCATGAACCAAACGACTACACCGACGTAGCCTCCATGAACCAAACGGCGCCGCCGTCATCTTCATCTACGATTAGTGCTTTAGTGTTCGTCTCATATTCTCCTCCTGCTTCAGCTCTTCCCTCTTTGATTAGGGTTTTTATGGTGTTGGGGGCAGTGGTTTTGGTTATGGTGGCGGTGGTGTTGGGGCGGTGGTGTTAAGGGCAATAGGTGGTGTTGGTGTTAGTGGTGGTCTCAAGAATCCCTATTGTGCAAGCAAACACATAAGGTAAGAAAATATATTCCAAATCTAATTCCTCTAAATTCCAAATTTTTTTCATATTCCAATTTTAACAAAATACAATCGGTGAACTAAAAACTATCTAAGGCTCTGGTTCGCGGAATTAATATGAATGAATTGGAATTTGATCAAGGAATTGGAATTCATGGGAATTTGAATTCATAGGAATTGAAATTTGTGAAAAACTATATCTTGTTTGGTTGGTAAAGACCGGAATTGGAATCTAGCAAAAAAATAATTAATTCAATATGTATAAACCAAAATAAATTATATAATTAACCGTCCACCACCTCCCCACCCCACCCCACCCCACCCCTACCCCACCCCCAACCTCGTTGGCGAGGATCGGCGGTGTTGATGACGGTGGTGGTGGCGGCGGAGGTAGTGGCGGTGGCGGCGGTGGTGGTGTTGATGACGGCGGCGGCAATGGTGGCGGTGTAGGTGACGGCGGCGGCGGCGGTGGCGGCAGTGGTGGTGTTGGTGGCGGCGGGAAGGAATTCCCAATTCCTTAGAATTCCATCCATTTAGGAAAGGAATTCCCAAATCCTTGATTTAAGAAATTCATTAGAATGGTCAAATTCCATTCCATAAATTCCGTGAACCAAACACAAACAAGATTTAGGAATGCTCAATTCCAATTCCGTCTAATTCCATTCAATTCCAGCGAACTAAACGCCCCCTAAGAGTTTTTCAAAATAACATTAGACACTCAACAGTCAGGAAAATGATATAAATTATCTAATGTAACCCAAGTATGACAAAGTTTCAAAATTGATCAAGAACACGACAAGTATTAAAGGTTTTTTAATGCCATAAAAGACTTCCTTACAAACTTTTTATATGATTTTCGAAACAAGATTTTAATTATAAAAAAAACCAGTTAGGCACGATATATATGTTAACAAGTAGCATATTTATTGATGTTCGGTAAATTTTGGAATGGGCCATTTTGCCAACTCATTTTTGTTACAAACAAGTATGATATGTGTTGTATAGAATTTTATTACATCGGTATAATCTATATCTATACTACTTTATAAATTATATAACATTCCCTCTCATTATTAATTTTAAAAGTCCTTAATTTTCAATCGATTCTACATCTTAACCATCCATTTTATCTAGATTAATAAAATCCATCTAATTATTACCCTTCTAAACTACATTAAGAAATTTTAAAAAATGAAGCTAATTTTCTATTTGGTATCCACAATTAAAGTTATCTATTATAAAAAACTAAAATTTCCATATTTCAATAATTAATCCAATTAATTTCATGCTTTAAAAAAACATTTAATTTCATAACCTTTTAAAAACTTTAAAACAAAATATCATCTTAGACAATCAAGATAATATTTACTAAAGAGGAGTTAAAAAAGGTTTTGTTAAGATTCTATGTATAACACTAATTTTAATATAAACATATAATGTGGTTTTTTATTTTATGTTCATCGGAGGCAGAGAGAGGATCAAGATAGTGATGATGGTGGTTATTTACAGTGATATGGGAAGATAATGACTATAGTCGTTGGATTTAATAGGAAAGGGGATTGGTATTGTTTTAATTTTTTATTTATATAATAATAATATTTAATTGGTAATTAATAAATAAAATAATAAATTAATAAGAAAATGGTAGTTTTGACTTTTCAAGTGAGTTGAGATCGTATATGAAACAAAATCCAAACAATGGGGATTTCAGTATAGTAAATGAAGTTCAAGACTATTAGTTTAATTGTGGAAAAACACATTAAGTAAACATGTAATTACCCAAGTTTTTTAGATCAAAAACTTATTATCTTCAAATTTCAATATCTAAATATAGTTTATTTGTACTATCTTATATTGCTTTAAGTTAATGTGTATAAATAACATTACTACACTATTAAATTTAAAATTGCATAACCTAATAGAATGGTACTAGCTACCTATGTTCATTATTTATTAATGTTAGACATCATTTTGCAACTATTATTGTCTCATATGTTCTCTGCATCGCTAGCCATCATAAAAAACCTGTCACTATAGAATTTCATTACCGTCTCTCTTTAACGTCACAGTATTAATATTAGTTCATTCGATGAACGAACTCGTAAAACCTTTGTCTTTTTATCATATTGCATGGATACCTTTTGTTAGCAAAAATAACATAGATTTGTTACCATTGATTAATTAAGACATTATTGCACATAAAAGTTTAAGTTAGAATGCCTTCGTTTTTCCCTTTTTCTAAGCTAGATTTTAAAAGTAGACATTTTTCATGACCGGTCTATTGGTTTTGATGTCTTGAACGAAATGGGCTAAAAATACATGTATTAGGATTAGGTTATTAGGCAGGTGGACTCGGAAGGATTTTATTTTTTACTAGCGTTCAAGACACTTCTCACTCTCACCTCTTTCTATTTTTTTCCATTATAAAATCACATTACCTCCCCCTTTTTATAAATAGCTTTGCTTCGCTTCTTTTTTCTGGTCCTCTACTCCCTTCAACTTAATATTTTCTAATTAAATTTTTATACATACTAAAATATATATAGGCAAAAGTTCAAACGAGAACTATTTTTCGTACGAGAAACACGAGAACCAATTTTAGCCGTCAAATTCTCTCTCCTTCAATTGGATTGTCCACCCATGAATTCCTAACATGCACCATGCCACACTCAATCCCAATTTAAAGCAAGGAAATGGCCTGTATTGGTCATTGCTTTGTGACATATATATATATATATATATAGAGTTACATGTTAGTGTGGGTGGATGTCGTCGGGCATCTTTGATAATATATAGGGGTTCTTGACACCAAAGAAAATGGGTTACTTTCAAGTAGACTACATTCTTTTTTCCTTATGGCGATTCCAAAACAATAAAATCTACAGCTTGTTTTAGAATCATGTATTGAACTTCTGCTTGAGATACAATAAGATCATGGCCGGGTGTCCTTGCCACAAAGCCTCCCATGTTTCCTAGCTTCAACGCCAGCGTCATGTCACTCTCCCCTCCACTGTGTGTGTGACAGTGTGAGAGAGGATAAACTCATGGGTCTTTTGTCGGGGGAAGAGAGGAAAGGTGAGGGAGTGGGACCTAGAAAGCTAGCAGGAGATCCATACCATACCACATGGTTTTAGGCTCATCTTTCATGGTTATCAAGTATTGAGATATATTTTGAATATAGTTGGGCCAATTAATTAGGTTAGGGTTTTGTAATAGCCCATAGCTAGCCAAGTTGTTTTTCCGGTTCACTGGCCCATGAAGGCATCAAGTTTTTATCCTATAAATTGGTTTGTGGGTAGTTTTATCTTATAAATTGGAGTGACCATTCTTTCTTTTGTACCCTCCGATCCTCATGCCTGCACGCTTCTTCTTATACCCATTTTCTTGTTTCTACTTCTTCTTGTTTTTTTTTTGGTGGAGAGGGGAATTGAAGGGATATATAATTCAACATTGTTTCAGAAGAAAAAACAAAGTAGATGTAGAGCTATTTAATTTGTAACGAATTTCACTTGGGGGCTAAACTACGTATCCAGATTTTGGTGTGATATACGTCTTCTTACCTATAAATATATTTTTGCTTAATTAATTCCTTCTTTTCATTTTAATTATATATTCTCTCTCTCCCTCTCTCTCTCTATATATATATATTATATGGAACGGTTTAAACGAGAATTATAAAAACTATTTCTGGACAATCAATTAATTTATTGACTTTTTTTATTTATTTTAAAAAGAAAAGGATATATCTGTAAAAAACCGTGAATGCTAGGTGACGTATTCATGGTTTAATGTAGGTGCAAACAAGAAACTTTTAATAACCCACTAAAACTATATAAATATTTCCTTTTTACTTACAAATTTATAAGTAATTTTTAATTAAATATGACTATAAAAATCTACGATTAAAATAAGAACCATTTTTTTCTTTGAAAGGCAAGAGGATTATTTTTAGATTTAACGAAGTCTCACAGATTGAGACATAGAACACAATATTGCTTTTACAATTAAAGACCAAACCCGATCTTAAGACTTAAGACTAACAATAAACTAACTCATTAATACACCATTTGCAACCTTTATCCTTTGCTTTATGAACCACTTTGTATTAATAAAACAATGTAGTGTTTCAGAAAACATTGTAAATGTTGATAAATACTTTTTTTTTTGTTTTTTACTAATCCTTACTCATTTATGGTAATGTCTTTATATGAAGTGGTTAAAATGAGAACTGTTTTTCATACAAGTACTGTGAGAATGGTTTTTGAACAATCATTTACTTTGCAGTCTTTTTTATTTTCTTTTAAATTAAAAGGGTAGTTTAGTCAAAAAAATTATAAAAATACTTCTCTCATTTTACAGATCATAAAAATAGAACAATCTCTATCATCTCTCTCGTAGACACTCACCCTGACCACCTAATCGCCACCCAATCGGCCACCGTTGACCATCTAATCAAACACCACCAACCACCCAATCGGTTACCCATAACCATTCATTGGCGTCGACTACTAACTGAGCTAGGTGTAACATACGACTACCCACTGATGTCGTCGTCCACTATCACAACCACCTCAAACACCATCGACCACCTAATTGGCCGCCAACAAGCATTAATCTGTGTCGACTACTACAAAACCGAGTTAGTTGTAACCTAAGATTACCCACAAACCTGAATCTACACACTTGCTACGAGGATCATAAACTGATGCACATATCTAATTGTCGATCTTTAAGATTCGGTTACAAACCTGGAGCTATCCGCTGGCTACAAGTAGGTGTTTGATTAAATGGTTTCAATTTTGAGTTCATAGATCTAATTGTTTGTTTTGAGCACACAAATTCCAAGTTCATAGCTTTATGGGTTTCTAAGTATTTTTGAGTTTGAAGATCTGTTTTATTATGGCTAAAGGAGGATCTTTGTGGTTAGCTAATGTTAATAGTAATTTATTTTCTCAGTTGTTATATTAATTTAGTTGCTGTTGAAATTCAATTTTTATTGCAAATAAGTACCAAAAATACTAATATTTCTATCTATTTGTTAGTAAAATTATTGAAGTTTGAAAAAAAAATACCTAAATAGTTTATAAAGTAAAGTTATTTAGGTTATATATTTGTAGTTATTATTAACTTGAACGGAGTTTGATCCAACCAAATTTGAGTTGCATATGTGCATTTACCTACATCTGTGCTGGAAAAGCCTAGGCGCACCTGCGCATATGCACACGTGCATCTATCTACACATATGCATATCTACATCTTTGTTGGAAAAACTAGGTGCATATCTATCCATATGCACACACCACACGTGCATCTATCTGCACACATGTGCATCTACTTCGTTAATTTGGTATAATTTTCGTAAGTTAACATCTTTTCGTTTAATGTATATATATTAGTTTTAAAATAGTGGTGGTTATGCTATAATGTCCAAATTACCCCTTATTAATTAAAGATAAGTTTAATTTAATTAAGGTAATCCATTAACAACTATTTAATCTGGACCCTCTATCTTTTTTATCTATGGCTAAGATTATTTCTTGCATTTCTCGTATGAAAAACATACAAATTCCAACCGCTTAAATTGATCTTCAACCTTGCTTGACAAATTAAGTTAAACTTTTTTTCGTGGTTGTCATTAATTTATTATTTTATATAACATGCATGCATGTATATTAATTGGTTATATATATATATAGGATCAATCTAGTCTCACCCCTTAAACATAGTACCCGAAGATTATTTATGGACCCTTAGATTTTACCAATTCACATTTATTATAGTTCAAGTGCTTTTCATATATGAAAGGGTAGATTGAGAAAAAAATCATATATGTCATTATACCCCCGACCATAGCTTCTGAATCCCACTTTTTAAAATCAAATATTCAGATTTGATTTCTCTCCCTGTTGTTCTCTCTATGTTGGCCATTGAAAAGTCCATCCAACTTACCTCCTTCGACATTCCCTTCTTCAACCAATGAAATGAACGACATTGCCTCCACACGTATGTTACCACCAGTCGGGGATTCTTCCTCATCTACCAGCATCTGTCGTGTATCTCTTCCTCGTCATCGGCGAACAACCCCAGCATGGTCGTCCTGTCATGAGTTCCGCCGGCAATTGTAGCTACCAGTGACAGATCTTAATTATTTCGGGTGAAGACCTCCCCCATCGCCTAATTTCGCCTCCCTATGATGTCTATCTTCTGTAGCGACATGTTGATGAAACATGGCGGCTAATGAAGACCCAGATCCCTAGTCAAGGAAGCAATTGACATGGTTTTTTTTTGTAGGTTCTCTACTTCTATAGATATATACATGTTCAAAATCGTTAAATTAGGTTTGGTGGTTTCTGATTTTTACCAGCTTGTATTTTTTTTTGTTTTCTGATTTTAGGTTTTGATTTAGTAATTGTTGGATGATATACATGTTTGATTTTCGAGATTATTTTTGTTAAAATAGTGTTAATTTTTTTTTTGTTTAGATAAGTGTTGAATATGAATAATCTGTTTTGTTATGAATTTGAAAATGCTTATGGGTTTGGTGAATATAAAAATGCTATTGTATTAAATTTTGTTAGAAATTGAAATAACTTGGTGAAAATGCTTATGGTTTTGGTGAATTTAAAAATGTTGTCTTGTTGATTATCGTCTTCAACTGTTCCAACTTCTACTACTTCTGGTTGTTTTCACTTGGAAGAACATGCACTTTCGTTAAACCACTTGTGTTTTTGTAGGTGCATTTAAAAAAATTAATTCAGAAAACATGTCAAACCTGGTCATGAATCGAAGTGTATAGAAAACCGAGTTAATTAGTATAATTTTGTATATAAATTCTTACACAAAGTTATGATAAATTAAAGATTCGATGCGTAATTGTTTAAAAAATAACTGTTGGATGATGAGGAAGAAAAGAAGCGCGTGACATTTTCTAGCTATTTTCAGTTCCCTCATTTACCCTTTTCTACACCGCCATATGTCGCTTCCACATTTTGACGTTATGCTCTATATTTAAAATAAATATTTTCTACACTACCACGTGTTGCATGAACCCTCGCATGATATATATATATATATATATATATATATATAGGGAGAGTTCATACAAAAAATGTTTTATTAGCGAAAATTGCGAAAAGTAATTTAAGCCATTGATTGATTTTCGATCTTACTTTTCACATTACATATAATTAATATTATTATTTAATTCAAAAGGTAAATTATTAAATACAAAATATTTTCTCTCACCTCTCTATAATTAATTTTTTCACTTTTCAATCAATTGATATTCTTCTCTCATGTTTTTATTTCTTCTAAATTTTAAATTAAAAATAAAATTAAAAATGAATTTCTAGTATATTATTAATTTTACGGTGTGCCCCGGTAAACACTAACAAATGTTTACTAGTGTTTTTATCTTCTATGTTTAGTGAACACAATCAAAGACAAATTGTTTGAATCATTTAAAAAGAAAAAAAAAACAAACAATATCGTACCCACCATTAAACACTTGATAAAAATAATAGAAGGTACGTATGCATGGATTTTTTTAATGTTAAATTATATGTTTACAAGAGAGCATATATAAAGTTATAGAAGTTTTATTCCCATATATTTATTTCTAGATATGTATGTATATATGTATGTATGTATATATATACATATATACATAATTGAACACTTTCTTAGAATAATAAAAGTTTTTATGCAACTGTGTGTTATTTTTAATGTTTTTATTTATTTATTCACTAATCAACACGTTTATACAAATAACAATATATTAACATTCATAAGAACCATAATGAACAAACAATAAAAACGGAACTTGTTTCTAACTTTTAATTTAGTGATGAACATCATAACACACATACCAATAATCAACATATATAATTATTGATATGAACAAACAATAAAAACGGAACTTGTGTACTAATAAACACCTTATCAGCATAACATAATACATGGTCATATTAATTTTAATTAACAAAAATTAAAAAAACAGAATATATCAAAGATTGTCAGTAGTAATACTTATACAAAATCCAGCTAAGTACAAGTTCAATGGTGAGTGAATATAGAACATAGAATCAAAGACTTCCAATGTTAATACACAAAGCTATAGAATCCTTATAAAAAATCAGTTCGATACAAGAAAAAATCAGAAAAAAGAATTTATTCATCATTGAATACAAGAAGAAATTAGAAAAAAAACGAGATGAAGGTTTTGGGTGAAACCCATTCTAGGGTTTCTAACTAATGGCCGACCACGGTAAAAACTCACACGAAAACCCATTCATGTTCGTTGAGCGGAAGCGACTCTGGAGGTCAACAAATTGGTGGGAGGTACTTGCTAAACCCTAGCCGTCACAATACTTTCCATCAAACCCTAGATCTGAACAGTGAGAGGCACTCGCTCATAGTGAAGGTGGAGAAGGTGGCTCGTCGGAGGTGTGCGCTGACACGGTGAAGGTGGGGAGGGTGGCTTGTCGAAGATCTGATTGAACCCTAGCCGCCACAATGCTTTCCATCAACTATGAGTCTCCATTGTCGGAGGAGCGTTAAAGAGAATGTAGGGAGATCTGATCGAACCGTAGCTGCCACAATGCTTTCCATCGTCTGAGGAGCGTCAGGTCCATTCCAACATTGAGTGACATCCCCTCCTCCGACGACCTCGATGGTGGCATGCGGCGGCGTGTATGGCACCGTATGAGGAGACCTCGATGGTGGTGTGTGGAGGCGTGTATGGCACCGTATGAGGAGAGAGAGGGAGAGATTAATTAGGGTTTTCAAATGAGGCTGTGAAATGAGTATTGGAGAGAGGTGATTATTTATGGTGAATTAAATTAGGTAATATTATTTAAAGGAGAAATGTCTATTTTACCCTCTTAATTTTATTTAATAATCCTTAAAGATGGAACTTAATTACCAAAATGTCATACATGGTCCTAGCATTTGATTAAATGATCTAATGGTTGTAAATGTTTTTCATACTTTTCGCAAATAAAATATTTTTCTCATGCATGAAGTTCTCTCTCTATATATGTATATAGAGAGAGTTTGATCACAAGATCCGAATTGCCTATGAATCTCAATGACAAGAAATATTAGAATGCCTACATATATACACTCACATTATATATAGTACGTCCATTCATGAAGTTAGAACAAGTTAACTTCTGTATTCATATATATATATATATATAGGCAAAAGTTCAAACGAGAACTGTTTTTCGTACGAGAATCGCGAGAACCAATCTTAGCCGTCTAATTCCCCCTCCTTCAATTGGATTGCCCACCCATGAATTCCTTACATGCACCATGCCACACTCAATCCCCCACGCTCTTCATCCATGAATTCCATTATCCAAAATGAATGGCCAAGATTGGTTCGCGCAGTCTCGTACGAAAAACAGTTCTCGTTTGAACCCTCCCCTATATATATGTGTGTGCGCGCGCGCGCGTGTGTGTGCGTGTGCGTGTGCGTGTGCGTGCGCGTGTGTAGGTACGGCTGGCTGTAGGGGGCGGCTTTTGTGAAATGAAATCTTCATTCGTTAGGGGCCATAGGTGTTTTAATGACCGGGAGTAGGGGTCACAAGAAACCACATATTCATACAATTTATGTATTATAGTTTCTAGCTAGCTCTATGTATCTTTATCTTTAATGTGACATTCATTTTGCACATTCATGGTTATTCATTACGTGATTCAATGACGATGCAATTCATCTTTCATCTCAATCTCTTTTCCCAAGGTTAGTAGCTCGATCTTTCAAATTATAGACCCATTAATTAGTTACTTTGATTTGTCGTTAATATAGAATTTTTGTCAAATATCTTGCTAATAGCCAGGTATATTGTAGAGGTGTTTTCCATATATAGTTGTTAGTTCTAATTCCTTCATAAACAAAATATATAGATTTAAAAGTATGATTACGGTGTTCATGTGTTTAGCCGTCTAAAACGATGTGATTAATGCAGTAATGCTATGAATTGATCAGCCATATATTGAGGAAATTAAGACGCGCGTGGTGTCTTTCTTTTGGAAGAACAACCATGAATATGTATACAAGTAAAATGTGTGTACGTATAGACTTTGATTACTGAAAATGATCTTGAGTTGTTATAATTATAATGTGAAAAATATACTTCCTTATGTTTTCATATGCTTCAACAGAAAAAGAATACTATGAATTGAAAACTCTATCTCTCTCTCTCTCTCTCTCTATATATATATATATATATATATATTATTTGATCGAAATATATAGTCGAAAAATGGTATAATCGATCAGCAATTGATTCTTAAATTTGAAATTTCATAATTTTATTGATCAACAAATTAATGAATCCATGTGTTTCGATCGATTTATATGCTAATTAATTGATGTGTACATATATATACCAGACCAGTGGAGTATAATTATTTACTAATCAACCACATATATATATATATATATAGAATTAATCATATACTATGACTACGCCTTTTCCTAGACGTAGTAGATGAAGAAACCCTAACAACGGTAAACGATCGGAAAAAGTCATCTACCTCTTGGCGCCTGGTTTTTTCAAAGAATTCTGTCGTCATATCCGACGAGGACCTCCGTCTTCTCTTGCGTAAGAGTTTGCGTGGAGCTGGTGGCGGCGCTGGTGGGTGGATAATATGATCATCGGTTGTTGGAGTATTACAATTATAATTACCGTCTTCTTTATCTTCTTCTTCTTCAGGTGCAACCTGCTGATTAATGTTGTTTGACTTTGATGTTTCATCAATTGATTCATCATTTTCCTTTGGATCATGACTAGGTTTTGCCATGGGGTTCTTGATCAAGCTGGAGTAAGGTTCAATATAATTAGACGTACATCACAGAGTGATAGAGAGAGAGAGAGAGAGAGAGAGATCGAAGAGCTTCCTTGACAATCTATCTACTTTGCATAATATTGGGTCACTTATTGTCATGTTTAATTTATTGAAAGTTAGTGTTGGACTGAAAGATCGAAAGGAATATATAAATTAATTTGACGTAATAATAAAATAAAAAAAAAACCTGTTATTTAACCATATATGTCGAAACAGAAGGAACTATTTTCTAAGAAACTTGATTCCTTTCATTCAACATTTTTCATTCCTTTAAAAAGGAGTGTTTTTTTTCTCCAATTAATTCTTTCAAGTAATAAAATGGAAATTTACAATTGAATCTAATTAATTTTTTCACTAATTAACATTATTTGTCAAAAATATATATATACTATACAATATAATTGAAAGAAAATATTTTTTTTCTCCAAAATATACTGAGAAGATATTTTTTATATGATAATCTTAATTGAGTTATTTTAATTATTTTTATATTTAATCGTTCTATCTAATTAAATATAGATCTAGAACACTAGAATAGTAAAAGGAAAAAAAATATATCTAGAAGTGTGTGTAATAAGAAATTTTTATATAGAACATTTACAAATAAAAATATATATATATCTTTGTCTAAATATCAATATATAGAACATCTAATGAATATTCAAACAAAAATTCGTAAAGTAAAAACATAAATTTATATAAAAGCCAATTTAGTTCTATGGTTCATTACATGTTTAAATTCCTTATAAATGCAAAACAAACATGATCATGAATATATAAAAACATTCAAACCCAAAGTTAAAATATGGACACATTCATATTTTCAATGTGAAGATTCAAATCATGAACAAATTGGACCCAAACATTCAAACCATGAACAAGATCTTGGAAATTGGATAGTACAAATAAATCTGTAAACATTCAAACATTAAAAATGAAGGTGTTTATGTATACATATGGAAATCTGTCACGGATAATGATGAAGATGTAACTTGTACGTAAGTGAAGACAAAGAGCATCAAGAAAAATCGAAACACAATAGCTAAGTAAAGATCTTTGAATCGAACCATACATATATGAATCAATCAAAACTCTTTGACACAAGAACAAATTGAAACATGCATGCTTGAACTAGAAAAAAACCCTAATTGATGTATGAACCAAAATTAGAACAATTAATCATGTTTAACAATGATTGATGTATGATGAACACATTCAAACCTTTTCATAAACACCTAAATCGATTAAGATGAGCACATACATGCTCAACCAATATTAGTTAAGATGAAAACATTCAAATTAGCTTGTTCAACCTCAATAATGTGGTCAGACCGTGATGATGAATGTGATGTCGTCGAAGATCTATCCACCATCATTCCTAATGAATGTCACCACAGATTTATCGATCATCATCCCCAAATTATATTATTTTTAAAACTATATTTCTTTATTTAACATTATTATCAAAGAAGAGAAAAATAGGTCGGATGTCGCGTCACCGTTAGCTAAGTCGGTAAGTCATTTCAACATGTTACTATTATACCATGTTAAATATACTAAATAGTAAGTTTGTAAATGCATTAAAAGTAAGTTTAAATAACACATATATAAAATAGTAAAACATGTAAAGTTAAATACAAATTTAATAGTAAACCTTTAAATTAACTCCAATACTAATGTGTAATATTTGTAATCCTATGTATAATAATTGCAACAAATAATAGACACATGCAAATAAGCATACCAAATCTTTCAAAGGAAGCTTTGGACATTTGTACACTAATAACACATTTATACTTATATATACCCACTATATACCCGGCCCCTTTCCAATCGATATCGTTACCCCACAAGTTCACAACGTACATTGTTTACCACTGCAACTTAATTAACCCAATAATATTCTATTCTATTCTATTCGATCTACAAATTAATAAAGGATCAATAAATAAATAAATAAATATAATGTTAATTAATCATGTTAACTACAAACAAAAAATCTAGTGTAACAAAATAATACCCCTCGTCGATCCATCTAACTTCGTTTACTGATATTAATTTCCGTTATGTTGTTTTCTCCGTCACTTAGTTTGTGACAAATTATTTAGACTTGTTGATCATTTCATTGATATGTATGAGTTAAAACACGGGCTAGCTAGCTAGATATATAGCTTTTACAATATATGAGAATTTATAATCATTCTTTTTTAATTCCACTTTATTTTTAAAAAAATTGTTTCTGGGATTGGATTGATCAATCATAGATATGCTGATTGATTATAATTATATATGTTTAAATATATACATGATGCCTCCCTCCAATGGTGGTTGTAATCGGTGCAGTGTTAGTGTTTGTTGGTGGGTGGACTGCGGTGCGCCGTGCATCACCAGATCGATCATGAATAATTAATTATTCAAGTAAATTAATTATGGAGTAAATTTTGTGTTTAAACTCCTTTTCTCTTTCTCTCTCTATATATATATATATATTATAAAAATTGAATGATATATATAGCATTGACAATATATATATATATATATATATATGCTTCTTTTTAATTTTATTTTTTAAAATGTACGGCAGAGAGATGTTATTTAATTTATTTGGTGTTTTCATTTATTTTGAATATATATATATATATATATATATATTATATATATATATATATATATATATATTAAAAAACGTGAGCTGGGGATTATAAGGACAGTGCAGGCTTAAAAGCCGTGTTTTGGGAAAAAAAGTTGGACCCAGTTGGCCCGTGTTTGATTTGTTTGTACCTGCACGTCCGATTTAAACCCGACCCTCCAACATGGAGAGCACCACCACAGGGAAACAATGAGCATCCAATAGTAATTTCTACCCTCTCCATCGATCCTTTAATTAAATATTATTTAATCTATATATAAATAAATAGAAATCGTGGACTTAATTTACCAAACTACCCTTTTGTTGTACTCCTTTTTCTTATAACCAAATATCTTATAATCTTTTAATATAAAAGAATTAATTGCACCAATAGTCCTTTAACTATCTAAAAGTTGTAAGTATAGTCCTTTTTTTAAAAAAAGTTGCAAGCATCATCCTTTAACTACTATTTTTTTGCATAGGTAGTCCTTTTTAACGGATTCCGTTAACTATGTCCGTTAAATCAAGGGTATTTATGTCTTTTTACCATTTTCTAATTATTAATTGGTTTTATAATTATTAATTTTTTAAATTCATCTTTCCTCTCACTCCTTTCATTAACACAAACCTCTCTCTCTCTCTCCAACCACCAAGAAAACCACCTCTACCATCACCACCGCCCACCTCTGCCATCACCATCGCCAACTTCGTCGTTGGCATTACTACCACCACCACCATGAACAAACACACACACACACACACACTCACTCACTCTCTCTCTAAAATTCAAACCACCAAGAAAAACACCACTGCCACCGCCCACCTCCACCTCTGCCATCACCACCACCACATCCGCCGCTGCATCATCACTGCCACCAAGAACTCACTCACTCACACACACACACACACACATTCTCTCTCTCTCTCTCTAAAACACCAACCAACAAGAACACACACAACCACCATTGCCAACACCTTGTTAAATCACCGTCACTGTTACCACCACTACAAAATCAAAACCCACCACTAAAAAGAAAACCCCAAATGGTTAAAACACCCCTAGAATTCGAAACCCATAAAACCCTAAATTGGTGTTTTATCGCCGATGGTGCTTTCCCTAAACCATAAAACCCTAAATTGATGTTTTATCAACGAATCAAAACACGTGAATTGTATGAATCTGTACAAAATCAAAACCACCATCGGCGATAAAGTTAGGGCTCTGTTGCCGGTCGCCAGTTGATGTTTTATCGAAGGTCGCTGATGCGGTTCAAAGATGTGAAAGAACGAGAGGTAGAGAGAGAGATAGGGGGAGAGAGTGTGTGTACAATCGGTTGAAATGGGGAAATGGGGAGGTGGGTTGTTGGTGATATTAAATTTTAAATATTTAATATTGATAATTAAAAATAATAGTAATATAATAATAATATTAAGAAATATATGAAAAATGAATAAGAGTATAATAGTCTTTTTATAAAAATTAACAGAATTAATTAACAGAAAACGTTAAAAAGGACTACCTATGTAAAAAAATGGTAATTAAAGGATGATGCTTGCAACTTTTTCAAAAAAATGACTAAATTTGCAATTTTTGGATAGTTAAAAGACCATTGGTGCAATTAACTCTAAATATAAAAGACTAATTTTAATAAATCTATTAGATTATTCTAACAATTAAATATTTAAATTTAGATAAAAGTTTTGGTTATTAAATCTGAACTATCCATTTTGATAAAAGTTAAAATCTAATTTTGATTTTTAGTGATTAAAATTGAATTCAATTTTGACTATGAATAAAATCAAAATTATTAGAAATAGTTTCATGTATGTCATTCTTAAATAATAAAGTATCGTATTTGAATCTTAATTTAAAAATATCATATTTACCCATTATAATATTTCAAAATATCATATTTAACCAAATTTTTAGTTTTATCATTCTAAAATATTTTATAATTATTTTAAATTCTCCTTTAATTATAACCAATAACGTTTAACTTTATTACCCTTAATTGTAACAATAATTATTAATAACTTATATAAAAAATACAACCATGCCTCTTTGTATCATTATACTACGTTTTTGTCGTTACGTCTGCCCTCCCCTTCGCATTGATGTTTCCCCCGTTGGTCGGAGTGTTAATGTCATATATCGCCATTTTTTTTAATTCTCATTTCATTCATGTTTTATTATAATTTAATATGTTTTTATTACTGTTTAATATTTATTATTTTTTAAGCCAACTCATGTATCACACGGATATTTAATCTAGTATTTTATATATGTATATATATATATATATTGAAAAGTTCATTTGAGAAAATTAATCTTTACTGTTTAAATAGTTACAAATCCTTTATAATTTACTCTATATATAAGCGGAAGCACATATATTATTGGAATTCAAAAACTTGGATTACCATCGAGCACACATATGGGTTAATATTGAATAAACTACTACCCATCACCGTCTTAAATATTTTGGAGGCCCAGGACAAACCAAATAAATAATTACTTCAAATTATTAAACTATATAAAACATACGCACTTAACTACAATAATAGACGAAAATATACGAGTGTCAACTAAATAAGTGTTTCTTTTAAAATATGGTTTAAAAATAGTAAACTAATGTTCAAATACCAAGTAACCAATTACAAAATAAATAAAACTATTAAACATTAATTCAAGTATGAAATTTAATAGTTACCAACGCAAACTAGTGTGCAAACATCGGTTAGTTACCAGATAATTAATTAACCAATAACCAACTAAACAATTAATATGCAAATACCAATTAAACAATTGTAGTAAGCAAACTAGTAAACAAAATAATATGCAAATATATCAGATAATCAATTGACCAAACAAAAAATAAGTAGTTAAATTATTGAAATCTAAACAGTGAATAAAAATTAAACTAGAAATCAAAGATATAAGATTAAAGAAAAGTTTATACGTGTTTGAGAAGTTAGAAGAATTTTATAACTCAGATATGCTTTAAACAAGTTGAATTTTTGAATTCTAGCTTTCACAAAGCTTAGGATTTCGTTTTTTAAGGAAAATAAATAAGGATAAAAGATTGAATTGCGAATTTTGTTCTTCTTCACAAGCTATGTAACTTCATCTCAAAGAGTTAAATGATTTTGTGTGATTTCTTCTCAAACTAACTATCAATTTTTTTTGATAAATTGATGATGTCGTGATTTGTTCCCAATCAGTCAATACTAGAAAATCAAGCATCACAAAGAGAGGTTATAACCAGATGGAAATGGTTTTCCACGAAGCTTTTATCCTTGTTCGATTATGTGGAAAATATTGGGAAACAACCTTTCTCACGCATTTGTTTATTACAAAATGGGGTATTGTGTTGTAATGAGCCAAAAGAATTTGGCAATTGAATATATGATCTCTGCTTAGAGTGACATTCTCAAACCTTTAAGAAATTCTTAGCGTATACAACAATTAACTCATAAGACTAATTAAACTAGGCTTAGGGGCTGTTTGTTTGTTGTTTAATAAAACCATTCACCGCTAAATGCTGAATCGTTCAGCATTCAGCGTGTTTGATTACTGCCTCTGAATTAAGATTGTGCTTAATGAAACTAGAAAAATGCTGCTGAATCGTTCTACCTTAAAGTATATTCTAAATCTTTAAGCAACAAGTATTTTACCCTAATACTCCTACTTTCACATGTTGCCTTGTTAAACAATTCACTATTAAGGTTAAAATAGTAATTTGCATCATTCAAATTGTTCATTCAGAACTTTTATCAAACAACATGTCACATTCAAAAGTAGATTCATTTAGAGACTTTGAATTATTCAAACAACAGAATCATTCGATGCTTAATTATTCTGTTTTAACAACTACCCCCTGAGAGTGTTAAACCATGTATATTACATATACAAGAAAAATGAGTCCCTCTAATCCGTAGACCTTGGGTGATCACCCTTTGGCACGTCCTTTAAGACGGCCCTACTACTACCAGAAGATCAGTTTTGGTAGCTTTGAGTGTGGTTTAAAACACATGGCATTCTTATTTAAATTAATTAGTTTTAGTTTCTTAATTGGTTATTATCCATATCATCAAGATATAAAATTTTGTGTAATTAATTTAAAACAAAGATTAATTACACACTAGCTATATTAACTTTAAGATCTTAACCGCATTCCCCAACCATATAGCAAGGTATTACCCGTATATATTCATAACTCATTGAGATGTTTTATATTATCTTACTTTGTATTTCTACCTTTAAAATCAAGAAAAATGTAAAAATCAAGAGAAAAAAAAGAGAGAAAAAGAACTAGTGTAATCTACATATCATTATTTAATAGATAGGATGATATATATATATGAAGATTGAGTGTAAGCAAATAGAATCATTCATATATAACCGGTATTAATTTCACATTTAAAGTGTAAAACAACAATAAAACGTTGTAGTGCTTTACCATTAAGTATGTATGCGGTTAATATATATATATATATATAGAGAGAGAGAGAGGGGATTATGATCAATATAGAATCACACTTATATATAGATCCTAAAAAATAAATCTCAGCCAATCATTTAAAAGGGTAAAAATGAAATAGAAATTTGCGATTACATCCACGCACATAACTACAATTTTCCATAGCTCTTGAACAATTTAAAAAAATTTACCCCTCAAAATTTTAATTTGCCATAACTAATTCAAATTTAGAATTTGTGAAAAAAAATTATATCAATCAACTAATTTTTTAATCCTCTTTAAATTAAGATCACTCTTCCTATATTTCTAAAAGTTTTATTTTTAAAATGCAATTACGAAAATACAAATTAGCAAATGAAAATGCAAATTCACAACTCCCATCTGCATTTCTCTGATTCAATAAAAATGTAAGACACAAACCCATTCAATGAAAATGCAAATTAGCAAATGAAAATGCAAACCCACGACTCTCATATGCATCTCACAATCTGATATAATGAAAATTCAGGTCACAAATTCATTCAATGAAAATGCCGGTCAAGAATTCATGAAAAAACTATACAATAAGCAAAAATGTAAATTTAACATCAAATAAACCAAAATGCATTCCGGTATGTCTCCAAATTAGCCAAATTTCATTTCACACTAAACAAATTACATATTCAAACCTGATTCAACTAAAGCCAAAATCGATGTGGGCGAGGTGAAGATGATCGTAGCCGGTAACAACTCCAACATAACAAATTTGGTTTCAGACTTTGCTCAAAATTCTCAAACAAAAAAATGGGTGTTCATCGACAGTCCGACTTCATTAAAAAAACTAAAACATAAAACTTGGGTCTTCATCAACGTCCCTCAGATCGTTATACCTTGAAAGTTCAACCCACTATTTGCCTAAAAATCTCTTATGTGTGGTGCTTCTTCCTTGGTTGGCATTTGTTGAACCAAAATCACCCACGCAGGTCGGTTAGAGGTTGGAGAGGCTGCCAAACGCAGGTCCGTCGGAGGCAGCATGAAGGAGATTAGAAAGGGATGGCCGCTTGAAGGATCGAACGGAAGCAAAATTGCCGGCAACAAAGATCCCCATGTGAAGTATCTGTTGGAGTCCTGGGTGTAAAAAATTATTAGAATCTCTGTGTAATGGATGAGAGATATACATACAAAGAAATGAATTTTGAAATGATAGATTTATTGAGAAGTAAGAAAATCTAAGAATTAGGATAGAATATGGCAGATTGATTTCCAAAACTACCCTTACGTACATAAAATGGTCGTGAATTACAATCTGTAAGTTATTTTTTTTCATTTAAATCTTAACCATTGATTTGAAGATCTAATGGTTAATATTAGTTCTTTAGGTTCTATGTATAACAAGAGAAGCAGGAAACCTACGTACGAACAAGGGTCAAAGCTGCAAACAAACAATGTGAGGGGAAATTTATTTAATTGTCCATAATGATAAAAATTCATACATATTTTGTATTAAATTAATCTATACTTGCTTATAGAGTAAAAAATTATTTAAAAAAAAACCTTAATAGTAAATTCTAATTGACTTTAACTCTTCTATGTAATCAAGCAGAACTAGCCTAGGCTAAACCCTAATCCGTCCTATCCGATTGATTAATTGATGCTTTTACATGCATTAACGCCTATAAACATCATTATTAAACAAAAGGTTGCATAAGTTCCTCTATTTTCACTTGATTGATAATTGGTTACAAAACCGCACATTTCATTCTTCAGGGTGTTGCAGACACAATAGTATTTTTGGTTACTGGCCTTTTCAACGATAAGTCATGAAAGAAATCCCTTTCATGGATTCATATTATCTATCACTTTCAATAAGAGACAAATATATAATAATGAACATACATGATGTAGAATTAATAGCATAGGATACCATATATACATATATATATATATATATATAATCTTATAAATGGGAGTACCTTGAAATTATAGATACAGTTAAATACACAGAGGAACTATAGTGGCACTCCCCGACCCCCACCAATTCGATGGCCATATTATCATTGCACGTAAATTCCCACAAGCTTCCACAGTTGTATTTTGTCCTTGGTTTTTTAATTTGTATAAGTACAAGGGGTGAATTTTGAAATATGCTGCAAAGTGTTGGGTCACCAATCATGGATCAAATATTCCCTCTTACGAGGTACTCCTACGACTCTTTTTCCAAGATTTAATCAAACATACACGTAGCGTAGGGAGGTGGATTATGTTTGAAATATAATGCATACTTTTGAATATCGAAAGTTAGTGATTTTATAAGTATATAAAATTCATGATTATTATATATAATAAAAAAGTATTATGTATAAATTATCTCTTTATACATAGCATGAAATATACTTCTTGCCTTCTTTTCGTGATTTCTTTCATTACCCAGGGGTAAGAAAAGGTTTATTCTCTATCAACTCCGGTATATATAAACTTTTATCATAAATATATTTTGAATATGATAGTTAATTATAATAATTGTTTATTTTAACTATAAATAAAAAACATCACCTTAAAATAAAAAGAAAATAACTGTTTGAAATGGTTGTTTATTACATTGTTGATTCGATCTATCCTTGTTTGGTAGGCCTAATAAAAATCTTGCTTAGATAACCTTTACAAAAAGGAAGATTACGCAACAAAAATTTGAAATTACTTGATGACTTGGTAGTTGGTACAGTACACATATATATATACTAGCATAATACCCGCACAATGTAGCGGCTATAAATAATTCTTACTCGATAATATGTTCGTTTTTATTAATGTAAGACTATAATATTCACGCATTATAATGACATCGAACAATTTCGTTCGCAATATATCTATTTTCTTTTTCCGGTTAATTTCTATTTTTTGTTTCTCTTTTCTTTATAACTCTTTTATTAATTTTAAAATAAAATTTTAAAAACAATAAAAAGAGAAACAAAAAGAATATTAAATATACTATAAATTAAACATTTTGTTTTGATTACACGAGTCATTTAAAAAACCAGAAAATGTCTATAAATTTATGTTACATGTTATTAGGTTTATAAGTTTTAATTATACGTATTTTCTAATACTTAAATTAAAATATGTCTTATATGATAAAATATTTAAACTATTATTTTTTTGAAGATCCCTTTTATTTTATTTTTAATTTGTATTTAATATTATAAAGGTTGAAAATTAATTTTTATGGACATGACTTTTTTAAACATTATTTATTATGGAATTTTAGTTATAAAAATGGTAATTAAGAATTTTAAGTAACTCCATATAATGATTTCCTTATTGGTTTAAATAAGGGTAAATTGGTAATTTTAAATTACTTAAAATTAAGATATTTCAAAGGGTTAAATGCTTTATAATATAGTATAGATATGATCGGTGATATTACTTATATTGTAATAATGAAGCTAATTTTATTGGATCCTAGGAAACACCGCTTAAATTTAAGTGAAGTGTTAGTTTATTTTACAATAACAATAAATAAAAGTAAAGATTAATTGGTATCTAATGCTGGATTGTTTTCTAGAAGTTATGTTTTTTTTCTCAAAATCAATTACATGTTATGATTTCTCAAGTAAAAAGTAATAATGGTTTAAAAGTTTTTATTTGGATGAAGAAGACAACCCTACAAATAAATTGATCAAATGTTATAAAGAAGTTTTTATGATAACGTTATGTACGAATTTCTAATTTAATTTACCATTTTATTAGAGATTTTATATCACTATATATACTTTACAATTATTTTACTATACCTGTTAGCAGTTTTTAACATCATAAAACATTTAAAAAATTTATTTTAATCATCTTCTATACACAGAGTATTAAGATAGTAATAATTAATTACAATAATTATTTATTGTAATTGTTTATAAAAAAACATCACCTTAAAATAAAAAGAAAAAAGAATTAACTGTTTGAAAATGATTATTTATTAGATTTTTGATTCAATCCTCGTTTGGTAGGCCTAACAAAAATCTTGCTAAAAAACCTTTATAAAAAGCGAGATTAAACAATAAAATTTTGTCATGCATAACAATTATGACTTTGTATACTTATAAAATGGTCAACTATTTTTCTTATTTACATATTTAAAGGTATTATCATAAAAACAAATACTTTTGATCTATATGACAAATCCTTGTTATATACATATCAGCACGCTTACGAAAATCAATGTGAAGACTGGAGCAGATTACAACATTGAACTAGTGGTGCAATTAATTTGTATGTATTCTCACTAGTAGGTAATCATGTTAAGATTCTCTAATATTATGGTTAAACATGACTCGTCATGTTCTATTACAAACATAAAAATGAATCTCTTATTTTAAGTCAAGAATGAGCTTCTTTATAAGTTATACTATCGTATTTGTATGAAAAACATGATAGATTATGTTTGATTAAAATAAGAGGATATTAACCCTAAATAATAGTTGAATGACAATAAATATTCCATACCACCTGTGACCTGACTAGACTAGACATTAGTTGTTAGGATCTGTTTGCTATTGGCCCAATTGATGTTCAACATATATACTTTACGAAATCTTAAATAATAACATAAATAGTATGTTGGGCTGTTTTGAAGGGGCGGGTCTAGCATCTTCTGTGCTGGGCTTAAGACCTTCATGAAAATTTCAACAAAGTCGACAATAGAATCACCAAGTTCCTAAGGAATTTTGCTCTATATCATCTACAATTTTATGTATATTCCAGTAACAGGTCGAAGAGCTCATTTTTGCATATAAAACAGGCTCGCACTTACGAATGATCAGTCACAGTTCAGGCAAATGATCTGATCAGCATCTTAGTTAGAATGCATGGGTTAATGAGGCATATTGTGTACGATATATTACATAGTCGTAACTGTAGTGTTGATAGGTTTGAAAATGATGAATTGTGTTGGTTGAATACAACGTTCGTGTGTTGCGTCAGATTGAGATTCAAATAATCATATTCTTACTAATTTAATTATTATATAACGTTATAGATAGATAATATGATTGTTAAATGTTGAATCTAGCATACATAGATAACATTTAGTTTAATATTCAATCTCTAAGAAGAAGAAAACTATATTTGTTTTTTCAACAAACTGTAGTTTTATAAGTGGTTAATTAAACCAGCATTAGCGGTTGAAAACTTGTTGGAGGTGCAAATGATTCTTTAACAAAAGTTCAAGCCTTGTAATAAACTATGTGTAAGAAGTGTTTACTTTTGAGATTATACATGTGTTTTTATATATCAAATTTTTTTACTTTGGATTATTACTCTTTTTCATTTATTTATAAATTAGTTAAAGACCGTTTTGATTGACACAACGAGCAGTATGTTCACATATTTACAAGGGTTGTTTGTCTACCATTTATCCATTGTGAATTTGTGATAGTATGAAATTATTATTATTATCATTATCATTATTATTAGTAGTTTATTACTACTACTATTTTTATTATTTAAACAACTAACATTTAATTCGTTTGAAAACCGTGTTAAGAGACATTTTAGAAGCTTTATACTCGAAATATGATATATCTAATTATTTATGTACAATTTGATTATGGAAATTTGAAATACAAAAAAGAATTATATTCAAATATAATAAATAATGTTTACCTTTTGAATTAGTTGAAAATCCGGTGTAACCTGTATAAACAAAGAAGCCGGTCACGACACATGATGGTACTAAAATGATCTTATAAACGTTAAAAGATGTCTATGAAAACAACAAATATCTTTAGTGGAAACATGGATATATTATGTTTATAGAGGCTATAATTTAAGACAAATTTATACTTATTGTTGTATGTATCATACTATATATAAATCTTAATTTTATTGTACTAAAGTCTAAAGTTACATAAGTTATTTCAACGTAGTTTGATTACACACAATAGAAAAGTTATATAAAATCGGCACATGAATATCTTAACAAAAGTTGCAATATTTAAATGTTTTTTACATAAAAAATAGATCTTGAAGTAAGATACATGCAAAGGAAAACATGTATGAGGAAATGTTTACTACAAAAATATCTTATTTGTTCGCAATTTTTTCTAAGCGTTTTTAGAAAATGTGGACAATTTTTTCAAGTTAATCACACTTATAAAAGTGTACAGAATGGCTGCACTTTTAGCGCGAATAAGTATAATAACTTATAATAATGTTCACATTTATAATTGTAGAGTAAAAATATACGCACTTTTAAATGCTTACAAAATTAAATTTGCCTACATTTAAAAGTGGATTAAATCTTCACACCATATTACTCCGCGCTTCCCTTGATTGGGGAAGCACGAAAAATTTGGTGCCGCACGAAGTATTATGGTGTGAATAATTTATTTCTGCACTTTTAAGTGTATACAAACATAATTTTTTACACACTCTCAAGTGGAAACGATTTTTTACAGTTACAAGCGCGAATAACATTATGATCATTGCATTTAAAAATGTAGGCATTTTATACACAATTTAAGTGCGAGCAATTTGATACTGTTACGCACTTTTTTAAAATTAATATGCAAAGAAATCAAGCTTTTGTTGTAATTGTTAGGTAATACTAGTACCACGTAAACTAAATGTCACATCCTAATATAATTTATAGATTGATAAGTAAAATATAAAAAAAAAGAATAAAACTATATTATTTTATCGCCTTCAATTAAGTTTGATCCTTCTAACAAAACTTATCGTTTTCCAACATATTGCATACTTGGGTACTTTATAGGGCAAAATGCGCGAAAATATAATAAACTATGTCGATGTTGTCATTGTATGCAATCAACTTTATTTTGTACCTAAAAATACAAACAACTTACAATTTTGATTCATTGTATGGAATGGCTGACCTGAATACCAGGTTACCGGTTGCCGATTGTATACAATGAACAAAATTTGAAAGTTGTTTGTATTTTTAGGTACCAAAGTTATTGTATTTTTGGCTAGGTTTGCGATAAGTTACCTATTGTTATAGGTAACTTGCACACAATGAACCAAATTTGTAAGTTGTGTGTATTTTTAGGTATAAAATAAAGTTTGTTGCATACAATAACAATATTATTGACGTAGCTTGTATTTTTGTACAACTTACCCTAATTTATAGTGTCATTTAAACTATTGTTACATTTATATATTGCAACAAAATTAAATATATTCTTTTTGTATCCATGCACTTATTAAACTATTGCAAGGAATTTCATATTGTTAAATCACCGTTTTGCCTCATATTGAATTTCTCGCTTAGCTAACTTATGTTTTCTTAATATGTTTTTATATAAATAAATTTTAAGTAAATACTTATCATTCTTACTTATAATCTTAGTTTAAAGTTTTATGCAATATAGGTAGTCACGATAACATATTTAGTAGTAGAAATAGTTGTAATAATAATAATAATAATAATAATAATTGTAATAATGATAATAAGGGCAAACTGCATGAAAATACAATAAATTTTGTCAATATTGTCTTTATATGCAACCAACTTTATTTTGTATTTAAAAATACAACAAACTTATAAATTTGATTTATTGTATGCAATTAGTAACCTGGTTATCAGGTTACTAGTTTTTTACTTGAATTTTGAATTTTTTTAATCAGGATATTCATGTTCTTGGTGTTCTTCATAAGGTTTTTTGTTTCATTGGTTAACATATCTAGCATAACAAGAAACAAAATATGGAGAATTAGTTTATCTATCTAAAACCGATTGAAACATGAACGGATGAAGCATCCGAATAGTAAAAACCAAGCAAAATCGAAACCACAAAACCAAGGAACAGATTATCATTATAACACAAAATCGAACCTACAAGAACAGATAAATCAACCTTTTTCGTTGATTTAAAAACCCTAAATCTTTTATCTAAAAGCAAATGTGTACACCCAAAAGAAAAGAATCAAGAACAAAAACATCCACAAGATAATTACAAAAACCCTAAATAAATTGAAACCTAAATCTCAACTAGATGAATTGATGAAATCTCGAACCAAATGAAATCTAGATTAATCGCAAACCCTTAACCAACCAATTGATCTAACGATTAAAAGTAGAATTTAGTGAAATAGAAACGATTAAACCCTACCTTTAGAAAAGGATTACAGATCTTGAAACCCTACCTTCAAAGTTTCATCTGTCATGAGTCGATTTCAACAATATAAGAGATCTGAGCAAGTCAATTACAGGATGGAATTAGAGTTGAGCAATTCACAGATTGAGGCTTGTGGCTCTGCCATTACCGTGAGTTTAAGTTAGAGGAAGAACATTCATAGATTGAGTATGAGTGATAAAGCCAATTCATAACCTTGATTGAGTATGAGTGAAAGCTATAAAATGTATTAAAAAGAGGAAGAACATTCATAGATCTTTCATAGATTTTTTTGATTAATAAATTATAAATATATTAAAAAGAGGATAAAACCTGTTGTTAACCTGTGATAGCAGATTCATAGTATAAAATGAACCAAATTTATAAGTTTGTTGTTTTTTTAAATACAAAATAAAGTTAACTGCATACAATGATAATATTGACAAGATTTGTTGTATTTTCGCGTAATTTACCCTAATAATAATGGAAATATGAATTATGTTATGAGTTTAAATGTAATTTTATATCAAAAACTAAAAAATGAACATTTGTTTAAAGAGGATATCTCTCTTAGATAGAAAATCTTTCTCCCATATGGGCCCCTCCGTCAACACATCCAGTGGTGTTTTGCTTGAGGTTGGGTTAAACTTTGAAGTGTTTGTGTGTGACTACTTCATGTAGTATGACATCGATCTATTCTAGCCTATTTTTCTTTATCGGTTAAAAAAAGTTTTTCCCATTATGAGTATTGTTTAGGGTGTAGAGCCTTCTACTCATATATACACGTTAACTACTTTTATTCGTTATCGTTTTTAAAACATTTCTGGCCATCTCTAATTGAAACTTCATGTGACTCGAATTCATAATTTCTCTTACAAGAGACAAGTAATCTATCAAGTAGGCTATTAGAAGATTATTATATTCTAACCATGTCAAATCGATTACCGAAAACAAATGGTGTTGCTTACATGTGACTACTTCATGCTATATATGCGATATGGATCCACTTCTTTTATCGTGTTTTCTCTTAACATCTAAAATTAGGGGTGAGCATGCGACCCGATAGACCGAAAAAACCGACAAACCGGACCGAACCAGACCGAGACTGGTCGGTCCGGTCTTCGGTCCTTGTTTTTTATGATTTCAGGTTTCGGTCCGGGCCGGTCCGGTTTTGTTTAATATAATGTATAAAACAAACAATCGACCGAAAAAACCGATTAACCGGACTTGACCGGACCGAGACCGGTCCGGACCGGGACTGATCGGTCCGGTCTTCAGTCCTAGTTTTTTATAGATTTTGGGTTTCGGTCCGGTCCGGTCTTTTTCGGTCCGATCCGGTTTTTGAACCATGCTCACCCCTATCTAAAATCGTTCAAAAACAAGGTGATTACATTTGATCGATTCATGCCATGTTCTAAACAATAAATTGAACAGAAAAGGTCAGCTTTCGTCTTTTTGTGGGTTTAAACTTTTAACTTGAGTTCGAACCTATTCAGTTTTCCAGTTTTTTTAATAAAAAAAGAATTCTTTTTCTGCATCTCATTCACCAAAGGAATCGATTTTTCTTTTTTAATAATATCTATTAACAACATTGAGAAATTATTAATAAAAAAGGTTTAAACAAAGAAAACACACACACACACGCACACACACATGCGCGCACACACACATGTATATATGTATATTATCTTTAAATATAAATAAAAGACTAATTTTAATTATTTTTATTAGACAATCCTATCCGTTCATTTTGATCAATTTAAATCTCAACCATCCATTAATATTGAAATTAAAATTTGATTTTGACTTTTATAAGTCAAAGTTGTTTACTTATCTATATTTTAAAATTGCTAAATAAATTAAAAATGTAGTCATACTAAATTACAAATGAAATAAATTATCTTAATATTAATTATATTTTAATATAATCCAATCTCATTTATTATTGTAACTTACTTTTTGAAGTTATATGATTATATATGTGAAAAGTTAAATTAACGAACAATAAATAACTTTTTAATCATTTATCTTCTTATAATGGTAATAAAATTTTCAACTCACAAAGCTATTATCGCTGGTTTGGTGTTGACGCTGTCTTTTATTATTTTTTAAATTCTCGTATTTTTCGTGTTTTATAATTATTTAATATCTTTTTATTGATGATTAATATTTACTATTATAAAAAAACCAACCGTATATCACACGGGCATTTAATCTACTAATCTAATAAACTACATAAAACAAGTGACATTGATTTCGAATGTACAATAATACAATTATTTTATGAGATCAAATGTAATCTTATATCAAATTCAGGAGTGATAAATGTACAAGCTTCGTTGCTACATGTACCAGCTCATTTTAGAGGTGTTATTTTGGTAAAATCCAAAAGATGATAGGGCCATTAGATGCTTTTTTAGGTTTGAGGGTTTGAAGGATATAGTTTTTCAAATAGAGATATAATGTTTCTTAAATTTTTCTGCATTATCTTGTTATTTTTTTTGGGTTTGAACTTTGTTGTTAGTGATAATAACTTTTTTGCTTTAAAAATAAAAATAAAAATGTACAATAATAAAATTGATTTCCATGAATTAAAAGGTATTAACTTAAATATAAATTCATTAGAGCGAATCAACGAAGGGTTTACCCTCAGCATCCTAGGTGGTTGTGCGGCACCGGCTGAAACACCACCCCCGAAAGGCGGTACAAAAAAACAAAAAAAGGCATAAGCATTTCATTGCTGAGTGAGGTACGCAATAATCAATGCATAAATGGTCATATGACGGTTAAAACTTTAAAAGAAGTTTTAATTTCTCTTAAAAGAGACAAGTAATCTATCAAGTTGGCTATTAGGAGATTATTATATTCTAACCATGTCAAATCAATTACCAAAAACACATGGTGTTGCTTACATGTGACTACTTCATGCTACATATGCGATATGAATCCACTTCTTTTATCGTATTTTCTCTTAACATCTAAAATCGTTAAAAAAAACAGGGTGATTACATGTGACCGATTCATGCCATGTTCTAGACAATAAATTCTACAAAAAAGGTCAGCTTTCGTCTTTTTATGGTTTTAAACTTTTAACTTGAGTTCAACCCTATTCTGTTTTCCAGTTTTTTTAACTAAAAAAAAATTTCTTTTTCTGCATCTCATTCACCAAAGGAATCGATTTTGTTTTTTAATAATATCTATTAACAACATTGAGAAGTTATTTGTAAAAAAAGTTTAAACAAAAAAAAACGCATGCGTCTGCGCGTGCACACATATATATATATATATATATATATATTATCATCTAATAAACTACATAAAACAAGTGAAATTGATTTCTAATGTACAATAATAAAATTATTTTATGACATCAAATGTAATCTTATATCAACTTTAGGAGTGTTAAATGTACAAGCTTCGTTGCTACATGTACAAGCTCATTTTGGAGGTGTTATTTTGGTGAAAGCCAAAAGATGATAGGGTCATTAGATGCTTTTTTAGGTTTGAGGGGCGTGTTTGAGGCCATGAGGGTTTGAAGGATATGGTTTTTCAAATAGAGATATAATGTTTCTTAAATTTTTCTACATTATCTTGTTATTTTTCTTGGGTTTGAACTTTGTTCTTAGTGATAATAACTTTTTTGCTTTTAAAATAAAAATAAAAATGTACAATAATAAAATTGATTTTCATGAATTAAAAGGTATTAAACTTAAATATAAATTCATCAGAGCGAAGGGGTTACCCTCAGCATACTGAGGTGGCTGTGTGACACCGGCTGGAACATCACCCCCAAAAGTCGGTAACGAAAAACATAAAAGGCATAAGCATTTCATTGACGAGGGAGGTACGCAAGAATCAAGGCATAAATGGTCATTGACAATCAAAACTTTAAAAGAATTTTTACTATATATACATACGTAATACGGTGATAACAAATAATTTATACTTCTTAACATGTCCATTTTCAAAACTTAGGGAGTATGTGTAATACGGTGACGGCGAATAATTTTCGTTTGGTGACATGTCTATTTTATTTATCTTTTTTCCATTTCTTTTACTTTGTTGTTCTCCATAATTTAAAAAAAAGGTTATAAAAATATTTTTCAACAATTAAGTTAATTTATATTGGCCTTGACTTTCAAAAAAATTGTATTGACTTTGATTTTCTTAAATATGTAAAGTTTAGTTATTAAAATGGAATACAAGAATCTTATTAACTATATCTAAAAGTTACTCAATTTATTTTATAGGAGGGGCAATTTAGTAATTTCAAAACACTTATAACTATATCTAAAAGTTACTCAATTTAGTTTATAGGAGGGGCAATTTAGTAATTTCAAAACACTTTAAATTTAAGAGTTTAAGCAAAAGGCATAAATGCTTTATAATATCGTATAGATATATAGGGTGAGGTTCTAGTGAGAACTCTTTTAAAATGCATGATAGTAAGAAACTCGGTAAACTTGTAATTTAGCATTTCTCCTTTACGTTCATGTTCACCCATAACTACAAAATTGTCAAGTTTACATCATAAATCATAAAATCAAAAATATTTCTATAATATTAACAATTTAAAGATTTGTATGCATTGATGTATTAGATCACAAACACTTTTATATACATTGATGCATCAGTTATAAGGTATATAGTCAAACAAATTATCAAAAAACGTGACAATTTTTAAATATCCAATCAATGAAATCAAATGTCTAAAAAAATTGTGACAATTTTTAAACCATCCGATCATCGAAATCAAATACTCAAAAGTGTTCTCAATGTCGTGCATTTTAAAGGTATTCACATTTGATTTAACTCTCTCCCTCTCTCTCTCTCTCTCTCTCTCTCTCTATATATATATATATATATATATATATATATATATATATATAAAACCATTTCTCCTTCAAAAACACACTAAAAAATCTCTCTCTTTAAAAAATATCTTTTATCTCTATAAACTTTTCATTTTCTTTACCAAACAAAAAAAATGTTATCAAACTCTAATTTTTCTACTTCATCTTCTTCCGAAGAGAAACTAAACATGCGGTATAAAATGATTTATGAGACGTTTAGCGGCTTTATATATCAAAAATCAAATTGATGAAGTGGTAACGTCAAATGGTCCACGAAAAACTAGAAAGGTGGTTAACATGCAGCATGACGAGGCACATCTCCGGCTCATGAAGTACTGCTTTGACAATGATTGTGTTTTTTACGAAGGTTTGTTTAGGAGACAATTTTGGATATCCAAAGAATTGTTTTTGCGGATCATGTCTATTTTATTTTTAATTGTTTACATTTTATTATTTTTATTTATTCTGTAATTAAATTACTGTTTATTAAATAAATAAAATTTAGTATTAAAAAAAGAAATAAAAAAAGTTTAAAACGTACGAAATGTGAGTAGTATTAAGATTTAAGCATGACTAGAACATGAGGTGAGTTATAGTGATAGTGACTTAGAATTCGAGATACCCAAAGATAAATACACCCATGCTCTTAAAAAATATAGTAAAAAAATAGGATACGTCACGGACGCACGGGCTAATTGTCCAATTGCAGATTATAAAGCTAATATATTATTATTTATAATTATAATAATTATAATTTATTTATCTCATTTTCTCAACAAAACTAAACCAAAACGTTTTTCAATTTTTATTCATTTTTTTAAGCAATTGTGGTTCTGATAGATCTTGGAATATACACGTGAAGTCAAATTGGTAGAGTAATAAGTTACCTTGTTGTCAGCAAGTTTAAGAATCAACCCACATTTTCTGTCAATTTAGTTGTAACCCTAGAAAACCACGCCCCCATCCTTATCAATAATTCCCTTTTCCATGCATATATAAATAAATAGTCTCCCAATCACTCTTATTTTCATCATTTTTTTACCAAATGGGCAAACCCCATTTTCTACCTTTACTTCTTATATACGCAGTCTGCATTGTTCTTCAGCATTTTCATGGAGGATTGGTCATGGCTACACGCACCCAGGATGGATCAGAGCATTGGGGTTATGTTCGGGTTAGACCCGGTAAGTTTTAACATTCTTTGTTTTTTTTTATAAAAAAATTACTGTAACTTTATCTTCAATGGAGTGTTTTTCCACTCTAAATTAGGAACTGGTAGGATTTTCAAGATTAAATTTTTAATTTTTGGGATTCTTGAATCTGAAATTCTGGTGTGAAAACAGGGGCGCACATGTTCTGGTGGTACTACAGAAGTCCTTACAGAACTCAAGATCCAAGCAAGCCATGGCCAATTATACTTTGGTTACAAGGTGGACCCGTAAGTTTCTTGTATTTCTATATAAATATATATACTTTAAATAAAATATAGTCACAGCTTTCCATATTTGGTGGTAGTGCTTTTTTTAATTTGGTTGAAATGCACAATGACAAATTTATATTCATATGTATCAAGTTTCGAATATGGTATTCTTTCTATTGATAATATTTAAAGAAAAAAATTTCCCAAAAGCTAGCTCTATTGGTTGCATGATTTACCTTGATTAATGATAATATTTATTTTCAAAGATGCTTTATGAGTTTTGATTTATTGTTCAATAAAATGCAGGGTGCTTCAGGGGTTGGAATAGGAAACTTTGAGGAGGTAGGCCCAGTGGACACTTTCTTGAACCAAAGAAATTCTACATGGCTCAGAAAGGCAGATCTCTTGTTTGTGGTATGAATTTTCAAATAGATTTTCAAGATTCACCAATGAGCATTAAAATAATTCATTGAATTTCATTTTCTTTTATTTAATTATTTCTGGGATATTAGGATAATCCAGTTGGGACTGGATACAGTTTTGTGGAGGATAAAGAGTTATTGGTGAAAACTGATGAAGAAGCTGGAAGGGATTTAACTACATTGTTGATTAAAGTATTCAACAGAAACAAAACCCTCCAAAGAAGCCCTCTGTATATAGTAGCAGAGTCTTATGGAGGAAAATATGCAGTCACTCTTGGATTATCAGCTCTGAAAGCCATTAAAGCTGGAAAATTGAAGCTCATACTTGGAGGTATACTTCCATTAATCTTGAAAGCGGCAAATGCCATTCAAGCTATCTAAATTACAATAAAGTTTGGAAATTTTTATGTGGGTATGTAGGCATTGCATTGGGAAATAGTTGGATGTCACCAGTGGACTTTGTGGTGAGTAAAGTTCCTTCTTTTCTTTTAAAAATCTCGTCTTTGTGCACACATTTCTTGAAATTGAACTTTTGGAAGTTATATTGCTAGGCTTCATGGGGTCCTCTGCTCAAAGATGTTTCCAGGATTGACGATAGTGGCCTAAAGAAATCAAATAGGTTCATTTCTGCTTCATCAACACTATGAATCATTGTGTTGTGTGAGTTTTTAAGCTCGTGATCGGACGCCGATATTCTTTGATCTGACAAACCCATTTCAGGAAACAGTCTTGTTGGAAAAATAAAGGAGCAAATAGCAAATGGACAAATGAAAGAGGCCACAAAATCATGGGGTGATCTTGAAGAAGTGATCAGCGCCAGCAGTAACTCTGTTGTATGCCTCTTTGCCTTTTCTTTTTCTTTATTTTCTTAATCTTTTTTTGTATAAAATTGAGACATGCAGTTTTGTTTGATCATAGGATTTCTACAACTTTATGTTGGATTCTGGGAGTAGCCAAGGGTCAATGACAACGACCGAACTATCAAGAAAACCCGTGATGAATAATTACGCTAGAAATCTTGATTCTTTGAGGGTTTCTCCTGGTGGAGATGGTGATCTTGACACTTTGATGAATGTTATCATTAAAAAAAAGCTAAAGATCATCCCAAGAAATGTCACGTGAGTCTCTATCTATTTTTCGCACCAAACCAAAAAAAGAGCTTAATTTTCGATCTAAATTTGGTTTTCGCAGATGGGGTGGACAGTCGGATCTTGTGTTTGAGTACTTATCAGGTGATTTCATGAGACCAAGGGTCGACGAGGTGAGTAAAATGGATTATTGACAATGTTATCAGTGTGCAATGAGGTTTTGGTTCACATGATTTTTGTATTTTGTAGGTTGTTAAACTCTTGAATGCTGGAGTCAACGTGACCATATATAATGGTCAAGTAAGATGCTTTCTTATGTATAGTCAAATTTTTAATAATTGAGACTTTGAGAGTTGTACATAAAAGTCATAGTGATGGTTGGGTTGGTATCGTGCAACTATCAATGCTTGAGTACAACTGTTGGTATAACTTATATTAATTAGCTAGCTATTTTCACATCATTATTTTAAATTTTGGTTGTCTGGCTCATTTTTAGCTTGATCTCATATGTGCAACAAAGGGAGTTGAAGCATGGCTTCAGAATCTCAAGTAAATTCACTTCTCCTTTCTCCTTCTTTACATGTACGATTTCATATATATATTTAATTTGTTGAAGAGGAATGAGATAATATATGTGTCTTGAATCAAAGAATGTGAGAGATGATTCGTCAAAGAAATATGGCGCTTAATAACACTAACACAGAGTAATAGAAAATGATACATCTTTCTTTAAACAAAGTTTATTAAAATCCTATTATGTTGTGGTCAAGAATGAGTCTCTTTGTATGTCATACTCTTATGTTTATGTTTATAAGAGGATCTTAACCTATAAATTCTCAAAAATGTTAGATTTTAGGTCATGGGAAAAAGATATTTGTTTGGTGAAATTATAATTAATGTGAAATTACTATATTAGCCTTATATGTGTGATATGTGACGGTGTTTTTGGTTGTGGAGAAAAGGTGGGAAGGACTAAAGACATTCTTGAGAATGGATAGAAGTCCAATGTACTGTGGGGATGACAAGAAAACCAGAGGGTTCACCAAGTCCTACAGAAATTTGCACTTCTATTGGATTCTTGGAGCTGGTCATTTTGTAAGTTGTAAACTACCTTCTACATCCACACCGACTTCATTTTTTATAACTAAAAACATATCTTTTTTTTTGTGTGTGCATGCAAAGAAAGTTTCACATGTTATTTACAAAATTAAATGAGCTTCGATGAGTTTGAATCAATCAATTCATAGTATGATCGAAGTTATGACGTTGTCGAATCTTTAAATATGGAGGAGTATTAATTAATTAAGCAAAAGTTCAAACGAAAACTGTTTTCGTACGAGAACCAATCTTTGCTGCAATTGGATTGTCTACCCACGACTTCCTTACATACACCATGTCACACTCAATCCCCTCACGCTCTTCATCCATGAATTCTATTATCCAAAATGAACGGCCAAGATTGGTTCTCGCAGTTCTCGTACGAAAAACAGTTCTCATTTGAACTCTCCCCTATATATATAATTAATTAATTAATGTGTTGTGATTAATTTTTAGGTACCGGTGGATGAACCATGTGTAACGTTGGATATGGTGGGAAAAATCACCTGGTCCCCGACAACCACCGCATAAATAAATATATGATCATATTTATATAGTCAGGGAAATAAAACAAATGAATAATGACGAGGATCCAATTAATGAGATATATCGAGTAGCTAGAGTAATTAAAACTACATCACATGCTGTACTCTCCATTTGAAAATTTTGCATCTAAGTTACTGATTTATTATATTGAAACTAGCATCGTATCTGTGTAAAATGACTGTGTCGAATATTTTCTATTTTGCAACATTTCGTTTTGAAGAAATGTAATGGTATATTATTGGGACGATTCAATATCAATAAATAGTTTTGTTTCAGCAACATATATGGCCGTTTTTTCTCTGCCTTTTATTTCTCTCAAAACGAAAAAAAAATATAACAAACTTTATTTCTAACAATATTTCGTTTTACTTATTTAGAGAGAAAGATAGTAATACTAATTAAATTGTACTTCAATTCCATGACCAATCATTGATTCGGGTCTTAATTAATACTAATTAAATTTTATAGTGACCATGCATTTGCAAGTTTTGTGCATTATGCATGTTATGTTAATTTGGAGGTGTTTTATGATCCTAATGATTGACTATTTTAATCATTCTAGTTTCGTTTTTTTATATGTTAAAAACCATTCTTGTTATGTACTCCAATAACCCGGTCAAAAATATGGATAATAACTATTTAGAAATATTGTTGTTTAGTGTATGTGGTCTAGCAGGTTGTATAGATGAACTAAGTAAGATCTATCTCGTATCTATCGTATATAGGGGTGTCTTTGGTTCTGGAACTGGCCTGAACCGGATCGCAACTGAAATAACCAATAATCGAAATTGGTAAAAGCTAGAACCGAAAACCGAACCGATATAAGGGAACCGGATAAGACCGAAAATTTACTTTGAAACCGGTTTCAAGAGTAGGAACCGAAATAATCGATAACCGGTGAATATTTTTGTTATCAAAGGCAAATATGATACGTTTATATTAGTTGTTTTTTACCTATAAAGGTTAACTAATAACCAAAAAGCTAAACGGTTTAAAGTTAACCTTAAAAATACTTGAAATGGTAAGTGAACATGCATGCATCGGCGACACTAACATATGACCAATAAATAATAATTCGTTGACTTCGTTCTTACAAACAATAACTATTAACCATATCGCCAACGATAATAGTTCAATAACCAACCATATCACCAATAATAGTTCATAGCCAACCATATGACAAATACAAAATCACATACCAACAGTTTCCGGTTCTAAGACCGAATTACCCGATAACCGGTGGAACCAGAATTGAAAAAACCGAAAATGAGGTTTTAGGAGAACCGATAACCGGACTGAATACCCTAACCCGGTTCTAACCAATTCCGGTTCGGTTTTTCGGTCAAAAATCTCATTCCTAGTCATATACATCATTCATAGTTAAGTAGTAATACATAATATCAACTACCTATTGCAACATATCACATTAAATTATAGGACCTACATACTGACAACTCACCAATCAAGCTAGTGTGATAAAATAATACTAAACATACTTAAGTACTTTAACCGTTATTATGTATTTTCATCCCTTACATCTTTCCACCACACCATGATGGTATAGTATCACACACTACCACACTATGATGAAGATCACATCACCCCCAAATTGTACCCATTTTGAATACTCTTATATGTTTATTTATCTCTAGTTGATTTTGATATTGACGTTCTCAAACGTTTTCTAACGAAAAATCAAACAAACAAAGCATAATATTATAAAATTTTCACATGTTTTTTAAAAAAAATAAATAACACCTTCAAGTATGTCTCAAGCAAGGTCCAAGAAAATGTTAAAATATGCAAGATGTCCATTTATTTTTAATGATGTGAAAACTCACTATTTTTTGAAGTTCAAAATTAGAAAATTTCTTAAATTCGTTAGATTAAAATATGCAATGATTTAAGAATTGGGAGGAGCGTTGATTAAGGCAATTTAACAAAAACTGTAATTTATATTTTCCTAACATCATACCCGTGTTATGGTACAATGGTGAATAGTTTATGTTTGCAACGTAACGTTTTTTTAGAATGTAATAGTATGTTATTTGCGTAATTTAATATCATTGAATAGTTTTTGTTCAACAGTATTTCTATTTTTTCTAATTTTTTTATTTCAATCAACTCTTTTATTAATTTTAAAAACAAAATTCTAAAAACATTAAAATAAGAAAAAAGATTTCTATTTATGAAATAAGAAATGAGAAGGATAATAAGATTTTGGGCTTTATGTTGACGTAGGTGAATAATTGTGTTGGTATGTGCAAAATGTGTTAGTGAGAACTTGGGAGAGCATTTTAAATGAATGAAAAGTTAAAGTAAATTAAGAAAAAGATTGAACCGGTTAAAGATTAGGTGGGTAAGATTTCTTTAAATAGAATGAAAGATCCGGCGATTAAAATTTAAGAACTCTTACGGTGGATGAGAGATAAAGTTAAATGATTTATATAGTAGTATAAATAATAGTTAATGGATCATTTTAATCTTCTAATATAAATAAAAGAATAACCTTCATCAATTTAATTAAAAAATCTTGACCGTTTATTTAATAAAAATTAAATCTTATCCATTCATTTTATTAAAATTGAAAGTCTAATTTTGATTTTTAATAGTCAAAGTTGAAAACTCAATTTTTAAAATATAATTTTAATAGGAAATAAGATAGTAAAAAATATTATTTAAACTTTAATATAATAATATTATTATAGATATTATTTACATTATTATAAATCAAAATATTTGTGAATCATATAATAAGATTAGAAAAACTTATATACTAATTTAACATAATAATATTATTTAAAGTAAACATATATAATATTTAAAACCTAAAGTTCATACAAATCAATCTTTTAACTTAGTTTAGAGGGAAATGAGATAGGGGTTAACCTTCTTCTAGCTAGCTAGCCTCAGAAAAAGGAATGTTTTTAAATTTTATTTTAATTTATAATAAATTTAATTTGTGTTAGAATTATTATCTAAATTCAAACTTTTAATCTACCACATTAATTTAGGAATAAACATTCAAGTTCTTTATCATCATCTACGGTTATTATATGATACAAATCCTACCGTAATTAAAGTTTACATTTTTTTGAAGTTATCATCAATTACTTTTATATGTCAACTAACGTTAATATAAAACTCTTTTAGTTTTCGAGAAAGACTCATATTGAGTTTTTCTTTCGTCGGTATAAAACAATTATATATTTAAATAAACAAATATAAAACAACAATTTTATAATTACCCACGGGCATTTAAACTAGTTCATAATATTAGATAAAGATCATACTTAAATATCCTAGTTTCATTCATATGTTTCGCAATTTATATTAAACGTTCATCGTATTACAAATTAATGTAAGGCTTTATATTAATGAGTTGTTTTAATATATATGTAAAATCATAGGCAAGTAAAATCAGATTTGATCGAGAACTTATGATCATGATCGGGATTCTTGGTGTATACATACGGATGTCGTATGCAGAATTGACTTGTTTTCACCAAATGTTTTATTGAGATTGGAATATTGACAACTACGATTCAAGTGTAGCTAGGACGGAAACATTGATTGTAGCTCTCAAAATATGAACCCAGCCAAACATTATAAAAATATTATAATATGAGAAAATTTATTTATTTATTACATAAATAAATCTATGTCCACTCGAAAAATTATGGTAATCAGTGGTTCAAATGTATCAGAATGTACATGCTGAACATATAAACATCTTAAAATCACAATTTAGCAAAAAGCTCCATCGTACAAGGGAAGCTATTATATTAAGACCTCTGATCTGATTTGATTTGTGGGGTTCGATTTACAAACATCAAGATCATAAAACTGGGGCATTTGAACCCTCTAATTACATGCCTGCTGCTTCTATCTTTTCCAGCACTTCCAATCTGTTTTTCCTTTTCCAACCTTTCATTGTAGCTACAAGGTTTACTAAACCCACCATTTGGTTTTTTGTGTATTCCTGCATAGTCCCAACTTCTCATTTTATAATTCTATAAATATTATTTACAAAACTTATTATATTAATAACTAACTTGTTTGAATAAAATACATTAATGGGGTGGAAAACTTTTTGGGTAACACCTTGGGTGACTTTCAACTAATTTGACCCATCTTACCCTTTTCCTTTTTTAGCTAAGCTCTTAAATTTGACCCACTAGAGTTGTAAAAAATATAACCCAAACAGACCCCTTTTCAAGTAAAATTGGCTTTACATCGACATCCCTAGGTACAGTTTTTGAAACTTCCCTTTTGGCCAAATGTCAAGTTTGCACCTATGATATCCTTTGATTTCTTCTTGTTAGTGAACAGATACTATGATAATTAGCATTCTGATATAATTGATTGCTTTTGACAGAGTAGATGATTAAAAAGTTGAAGTAGATTAAAACGCAAATATGAATGAAATAGCCTTGAGCCAGAATATGTTACCGGATGAGCACGTGCCCAGTGTACATATTCAGTTTCTGGAAGATAATATGCCTGTAAGAGCAGCAGAAAGACAAGTATCACCACTTAACTCATAATGGAACTTTCTTCATCGAACTTCCTAAAGTGTAGTAGTGAGTTAGTTTTCAAAGGTAAATTTTGAAATACCTTGATAAAAGTTTCGACAGGTTGTAACTTGGGCTTAACATTAACGGTGACAAAATGTTGAAGGCCGTTGATCAAAACCTGAAAGGATAGCAGAAACACCAGTCTTTTGGCATGCCAACAAGTAAATAGAGAAGCTTAATTGATGGAATAATAGTTTAAGAAAAACCTGAAGATCCAATAACATTAGAGCTCGACCCTCATCAGAACAACGTTTCACTCTTGAGAGTCCTTCAACGAGAGTTTCAGAAATATTTTCAAGACCATACTCTATTAAGAGATCTTGAACCTGGTTTACAACAATAATCAACAATGATGATGTTTCCTTTTTTTATTAAAAAGGTAGGTAGTTATTTTCATGTACTCCCTCTGTCCCAAAATAAATGCAACATTTCCGTTAGTTTGAAAATTTTACATTTTAGGAATTTATTTGACAATGTTTGATTTTTAACAAGATTCCTCTGTTTAGTCATGTTTTAAAAATAGTTGAATAATTGTCAAAATCTTATAGCAGAGAAGATTACGAGGAGATGACAGTTTCAGCATAGACAATCCAAGCATCCAAGTAAATAACACACACACACATATATATATATAGAGGATGGTTCAAGCGAGAACTCTTTTAAATCGTTAGATTAGCCCATCAATGGTAGAGATTGTTTGCGGCATTTTTGTCTAAAAGTTAAAGCCAATGGTAGCTTTTTAAAGGTACGGATGGGTAAAAAGTCATTTTATAAAATTAAAAAGCAATACTTAATTAACTCTTTCTCTCTCCATCGTTTATCACTTTATCTTTATCTTTATCTTCACCATCTCCGTTTCTAACCTAGGGAAACAATCATATTCCCCGTCATCAACCTCGCGTTTCTCTCTCTAGAGAACCGAATAAGAAAAAAAAACCATCCACTGTTTCGTCCTTCTACCGATCCACCATCAATTACCATTTAATACTTCCTCTCATTACTACTTTGTCAGCCGCACCACTCCCATCATCGGATTGATTGACTGAAGAAGCCGTATTCTTCATCAGCCACACCACCCCATCATTGCTACTCCGTCCGTGGCATCATGTGTGCCCATGGATAAGAACAGATACAGAATAAAAGCTATGGAAGAGATTGGCGCTACTGCTAATGAACAAGAACAGATCAGACCTTTTACTTGAGGTTCGGGGTTTCCGGCGATCGTTCGTTATCGCCACCACCAGAATGACAACACCGCTGCCCTTCATAACCCATTTACTTTTCCAAATCAACTGTTTGAATATAAGGATGAACAGGGGATTGATTATTTGGCATATCTCTTGTTAATGATTTTTTTTATTTTATTGTAATTCTTCTTTACTTTAGGTTTTCAATTTCTTTATTTTCTAATTCTTCTACCTGATTATGTTTCTTTTTTGGTTTTGCTTTCTAAATTTATGTATCCAAATTAGATTTATTTCACAAAATTGATTATTTAGGATATCTTTTGTAATGAATCTAAGTCTTGAAATTAGGACCAAACATAGCCAATTGTGATTGGATTTAGATACATTGATCCATAATCTTGTTCACTAGTAAACATTTGTTTAATTTTGGGTTTAAAAATATTGTTCATTAGCCAACACATGATAGGTATTTAAGTCTTTGGCTGTGTTGGTAATTATCATAGCATAAATAATGAAAACTATATGAATTGTTAAAAACAGTAAATGGTTGGCTGTGTTAAACTGTTAATTAGTGAACATGGTATAAATAATGAAAAACTAGTAAATAATTTTTGTGTTCACCATAAATAATAAAATGCTAGTAAATTAAGAAATAGTAGAGAGAGATTGGAAATAGAGATAAAATTATACCCTTTTGAATTAAAAAATAAAAAATATGATTAATCTATACCATTTAGATCTTATGCAAACAAAGGTTAGGATGAGTTCATAATATGGAAGGTTCTCGTTAGATCTTATACACACACATACACATACACACACACACACACACACATATATATATATATATAAAACAGAGAGTAGTATGTTCCAGCCATACCTCTACCCGAATACCTCCATGAGCTAGCCTAGTTTTGTAGTGCTTGAAACACACACACACACACACACACACACATATATATATATATATATAAAACAGAGAGTAGTATGTTCCAGCCATACCTCTACCCGAATACCTCCATGAGCTAGCCTAGTTTTGTAGTGCTTGAATTCTCCCAATAACAGGTCAACATACCTATTAACCACAATAAATTAGTACTCCCAGAGTAGTTAGTCAATTCACTAAAAGAAAGGTCTGCGGGTATGGAAATAAGATATTGAGACACCAACATATCACCTACAAGATTAAGTAGATGAATGCCAAAACTAAAATAATGGCGTTAATCACCGGAGTCTTGTAACTAAATTTCCTGTAATAACAATAACTAACTAGTTTCTTTTTTTTCCAAAGCTGATATGGAAACAACTCTCTTAAACCTATCATTATGGGTAGAAACGGTGAGAAGAAACAAAAAAGATGATACGTACAAAATTTAGTATGTTGATTATTATTCTATAACTTGTATAACAATTTTGACTCAAGATTTAACAACCTATGTGCCTATATATGTTAGTGCAGAGATGGTTTACCCATTATGTTCCATTCCAAGCTCTTTAACTTCCCATTTAGCATTAGCAATGCGATCAACATACCTGCCATTAAATACATAAACTGTTAAGAAAGTAATAACCTTATCTTCTGATGGGCACGTGATTGAGTATAAAAATGCCTTCAACTTAATTTACAAAGTAAAGTTAACAAAATAAAGAAAACAATTGGAAGATTTATTTTTTTCATAATTTACCCACTAATATGAAGAAGCAACTTTGCAGTTGTTCTATGAATTTGCTCCGTGAGATCTGGAACCGAATCCACCTGTTAAAAGTCAAGCTTTACTCCATTAACCCACATGCTAGTGCAATATTTCATAGAAATAGAAACCAATGGAGGAAATGCTATTCAATATTTTTTGCATACATATACGGTATACACAGAGAGAGAGAGAGAGAGAGTTATGTTCGTCGACTACAAAAAAATTAGTTTCAAACATATCACCATTCAACTTCCATGTCTAAGATTTTCACAGCTTTTTGAAAGCACAAATGTATTGTAAGTATTTTAACCATGTCATTAAACAAAAATATTATTTATATTATTGGGAAAGGCAAAAGTGTACCACATGCAGAAAAAATTCGTCAACAATTGCTGCATTATTTGTCAGAAGTTTTGATTGAAGATGAGCTCTAGATTTATGCAATAATCGAGCAACAAGTGAAATGGTGTCGGCTCCTGCACATCTTTCCTGCAACATCACCAGAACCATGAAAGTGGATTTTGTTGTTATATCAATTATCAAGACTCGATTTACACTTATTTGACACACCTTGAACAAGGATAAGCATGCAAGTCAATGATTATTACCTTGAGCCCAAAAGAGGTGCCAGGCACATGATTAGAACTTGCACTGAGAGGACTCATGGGTGTGATTTCCATATGAGAAAATTGCATGTTCAAAGGTGGATGTGAAGAGTAAGAGTCCGAAGGAGACGGAGACTTTATCCATTGATTGCAATCTTGCAATATTCTGGATAAAGCTGTTTTAAGCCGATCTGTGTGCCAAAACAAAAGTAAATTTTATTAAACAAGTAGTAAGCATAGTGAATTAGTGTGTGTGTGTGTGTGAGAGAGAGAGAGAGAGGAGAATAAGAATTAACACTAAAATAGAGAAAGGGGAGGCAAAGGAACTCACAACCACTAGCATCATTATTCGCTTTTACATTAGAATTGGTATTCTGATGACCAAAGCTTTCAAACACGAAATAGAAAAAGATTTCAAACAACTGGCATATACCCTGTAAGAATTCAAGTCATTTAAACAGTGTACTGTAAATGCCAAAAACAAGTTAAGATGGAATGAATAAATAACAAAGACAGAAGCCACAATAGCGTGAAGAACAAGAAGACGATATCAATAGGAACATACCTTAAAGAACTCAACATTGATAATCTCTAATTTTTGCATTAGCCTTGCATATTTATCCATCAGCCTAATAAAATATATATCAGTACATGCTCAGGACATATACTAGTTTGGAGTCTAATGAAATAGCTCACCTTAGGACACATATTGATGATCCAGTGTGTGCTATCATATCCTCAGCACTCAAAGATAGAGAGTGGTTTCTGGTCTGTTTAGGCTTAACAATACGGCTTGGTAGTTGGCTATCCTCATCAATAAAATCTGCAAGAAGATCTTCATTTTCATCATCCGAAATATGACCATTATTATGATTTGCAGAATCATTCACCCCGTTGATTTTTTCACAAGGGGAACTGTCACATTCCTTTGAATCATATTTGGCACAAAATGGATTCCCACTTTTAACCCAATGGGAGAATCCACCATGCTTAGTACTAGTTTTTGCTGAATCAGATGACTTGTGGGACTGCAGCTCTCTAGCGGTTTGACTCAACAATGCAGCTCCATCACCAACAAGGCCAGCAAAACTCACTACCTGAATTGTCTCTGGTGGCATCATGAACCAACTCTCTTTTTCCAAAACCATTTTCAGAGCCTGGAAGATGAAGCATGTCCTCATCATTCAGTAAGTATTTAAATATTATTAAGGGCATCATGAACAAGACTTCTAAGCCAACTCACATGCATATTTTGTCTGTGAAAAGCAAGATAATAGTTTTCAGATATAGCTTTGACTTTCTGCCTAAACTCAAGTGCTTGAGCCCCGCAGAAGGACTCCCCAGCCAAGATGAAAATATTTAGATCTTCGTATATTTTCAAAAACTGATGAATGCTAGTTGAAGAAACTGCAGCAGAAGATAGCAGAACCGAGACACGACTTGTTGTAAGTTGCCAAAGATTCTTGCGACCTCTTTGTAATGTCTGTGAAACAAATATTGTGGCATCGCTTCGCAGCTGAAACCATGGGGATCCACTGCTTGAAGCTCCACTGCCATCATCCCTTGATTCTGAACCACTTTCATTCTCATCAGCTTGTTGAACATCATTGGAAGATGCTGTTTCATCACCTTGTTTCTGCACCTCATGTGATGATTGACCCATTGATACCTGAAGAAGATATTAAAGAACAATTTGTATCTGAAAACAATGCATGACAAGACAGTTTGGTCCTTGAACATGCCATAAAACATGAAGCATACCTTATACTCAGAATGGAAACTCATAATTGTATAATATGAGCACATCAACTTAAAAAGGGCGGTGAGAGTTGCCAATAAACACTTCCTAAACTCGGATTCAGGTATCCGAGTGCAAAGATCACTGTACGTAAGCCTGAGAGAAAATAAATACAACATAAGAACAACTAAACTGAAGGCAGCTTTAGGAAGGTCAAAAGAATTTATGAAAATACAAGAAAATTACACCTGGTGCTCTGAATTTCAGCCGCTTCCAGATCCTGCCACATTTAGTTAAAGAATTTTAAATCAACAAAAGGACATATAACAATAACTATCAACAATATAGAATTGATTCACAACTGAAAAATGATATTGTAGTAATTCATTATCAAGTGCACTGATAAAGAATACCGTAAGCAACATATATGAGTCAACAAATTAACTACTACATGAAATAATTAAATGTGTCTCAATAGTTCCGTTATATGGACAAAATGGTAACAATTCAATGCCCTGTAGAATCCCATTAATACACTCAATGGTAACAATTCAATACATTGTGGAATCCCATTAATACATAAGCAATTAATTACTATTACATTAGAACTTCCATAAATATATGTTCACTTCATCCCAAAAGAAATGCACAATTTTCTATTTGGGTTGTCCCCAAAAATATGCAATAATTTCTTTATCGAATATTCCAATCCAAATTTACCTATGTACGCACTAGCATCCAGAACAAATGTTGGTGAGAGTCATAGTGGTTCATGTTTTATCTCAATTTCTATCAAGGGATATTCAAGCAAGTGGTAATAAGTGTACCTCTAGCACAATGCTCTTAAGGACTGCGTGGGTTTCAGATATAACCTCCTGCAGAAAGAAGCTTTGTATCTTTTCAGCAAGACCAGAAACATCACCAATCAATGCATAAGCATCTACCACCTGCAAGGATGGCAATAAGTTTCGTATTGCACAAAGTATATGTCAAAAGCAACTAAACTACTTTTCATTCACCAAATTTAAGCAATGTACTTAAGGTAGAGCTCAATCAAGACACAGTCAACAATTTGGGGATAAGAGTATAAGACAAAAAACTTTGGCCAACCCACACCAATTACTCCATTAAGAAATGCCGCAGACGAAAACAAACATCTATTCATATCTTTTCACTCAAGAAAATTTCAACTACGTGTTTCATAAACATTTAAAAACAAGGTAAACGATAACTACCTACGTTTAAGATAAATGCGTGATGGCTAATATATATGTTGGGGTAAGCAACAGGTCAACATACTCACAGTCAAAAAGCTCATTTCTTTAAAGTCTTGACACACTCCCAATAAAAGTGAATCCAGCTTCTGTAGAGTTCTTCCCAGCCAAATCTGCAATGTGAGTGTGGGATGTCTGTATCAGAATAAAATGATGTACAACTGAAACAGGGTACAATAGAAGGAAACCATACAGGTATACCTCCAGCTTAAAAAATATTGATAATAAATAAATAATTAAAAAAAGAATAAAAAATAATCTATGAATTTCTTACCTCCACCCCACGGCTCATCTCCTGTATAGCCAAAAGCTCTGATAAGCTATCTAGAAGTTGAAGATACTCTGACAAGACCTGGAACGCCTGTACAGTGAACCAGACCAGAATAAGGCATAAGTCTTGATTCGAGATATCATAAGAAGACGTTTATTGTATAATCTTTGAGACAAACCAAAAGTTTCCTAAACTGAATGACAAAAGAACTTCAAGAAAACAAGGTGTACCTTAAAGAAATTTTCTTCATTGACGTGGGTTTCAAGTTCTACTTGCATGTCCTTTGCACGGTGAAGCGCTGCTAAAATTTGAAGAATGTCCTGCAAATTTATTTTAGATTACCTGTGAGCATATTTATATCCTGCATATCTTTAATATGTCACCATGGGTGACAACTTCAATTAAAAACTATCGCACTTCATATGGAAACCAAACTTTGTAAAAACTAAAATCATCAATGTGCAATGTCTTCATACTTGGAACTTGAATCACTATGCTACAGCAATCAAATTATTTCCATCCAAACATGGACCTTCTCTCAGAAAACCAAACCTACCTTAAACTCATAATATTGAACTTAATCTAATATCCTCACACTTCATGTGCATATTTGAGAGGATCTGCACAAAATATCCATTAATCTGAGTGAACGGACTAGCGAGACAAATTGAATCTATCAGATAAAAAAAAGGTGTAGTATAGTAGAGGATAATGATATTTATGTGCTTTCTTTGTGTTTTCATCTTTTTCTCAAAGTTGAATTCACAGTTCGCTTCTGTATAATAATAATAACAATTATTATAATAATAACAACAACAATAATAATAACCAATAAAACTTTCTCTAGAGGTTAAGCCGGGGTTGAAGGTTAACTACAAAGATTAATGCTTAACAGGAAAAAAAGTTAGATTATAGTGAAAGCATCTGCAGCCATACAGGAAAAGTATCAGTTTATGAAACACATGTCGACCATGTGGTTAGATTTGTAGGAATCATCGAAGTAGAGACTGATTCAAAGTTTTTAACCAACCACAGAAAATATTTTAATCTGAAAACTCTACAACTACATCAGATCATGCGGTACGTAATGGAGATTAATTTTTAACAGAACAACTTGTATCAAGTATTACTTTCATAAAGCCTATCATGTATCCAGAACATTTGCCTGCTAATTACTACGGGAAAAAAACAAAAAAGAAATATATTGTTAAGTGTCCCAGAGGATATGGGAAATACCAGAAGAGTTTGCTTCCTTCTAGAATTTGTGTTAACAATAAGGTCCCTCGATACCTCATTCCTTGAAGAAGCGAGGTGTCTTCGTCCATTCTGCGCACACAAAATAAGCATACATAATCAGTTTTAAGCACACAAAAAAGGCCTTTCTTAATCATCCTGTTTAATTTATATAGCTAGACAAACTCTAGCTACCTTTAGGGTTATGGTTCAAAAAGTCAGGCATAGAATGATAAACTGATATGATCCAGATTCTATAGTAATTTTAATTATGGAAGTTATTGGATTTATTTATAAATAAAATATTATCTTAGGTAGCAAGTTAATTATTTATTATAAATAGAGATAGAGATTACATGATACTGCATAAGTAGAAATTCAGTTTGGAAAAGGTTCAAAGAGAGCTTCTACCTCCTGAAAGTAGGTCAAGGAGAGAAGGGTGCCTCTCAAAAGCACGCCAACAATTGTAATCACTCGTATTTATCAATATATCAATTTAGTCACATCATAAAAACAACACCATCACATGCTTACTGCCTTACCATGCAAATGACATTTGCAATCTTCAAGTCTTTCTCCAGCTCCCCTACCAAATCCATTCCTTTCACTGAATGAAAAATAAATATTATTACGGTCTAAAAGATCCACTTTTTGCTAAATGCCAGATCAGAAACTGCTATGGATACACATGCAACCATAAGAACAACGAAATAAATTATATACAAGCTAAGGGATAATACTGGTGTGTATCGCTTTGACAAAAATACAGGTATGAACCACGTAAATGGGGGCACAGTCAATAATAATTGATAATTCATTGTTACACAATTGTAATACCGGATTTTCTTTACGTAAATGAAATGTGGCATATAGTATACATTGTTTGGAAGAATTTCAGGACAAAAAGGAACCCTAAAACTCAAACCCTGTCATAGCAGGCTTCATACTAAAACATCAGTTTACCTTCTCCATCTTTTTAGATCAGGTTATTGAGAAGAAATAGAATTGGACAGCAGGTAATGCAATAGTTGTAAAATGAAGCATCCCCTTCTATAATCCACAATACATCACTCAGGCAGTCAGGCAACATATAATATTGAGTGACAACCTACACATGTGGTGTATTTGAACTCGACAAGAGACATATTAGAAATTGATAATACATGCTCAACATCAAAACAGGATGAAGAAAAATGGTTACATAATGATACAATATTACTGAATTGCATACACTTAATTTCTCTTTTGTTGAACTGAATGCTAGCAAGATGTTGGATGAAGATTAAATTTGCTACATGTTAGATAGATGCTTATCATTCGCATACTGGCTTTCCATCCATTGTTATATATCTGAAGACATAAATATGCACAAACTAATGCATTAATCTTACCCATTACTTCATGGTGATCCATCACTTGGCGCGACAACCTTTCTGTTACTTTATCCAGTTGTAATAATCTAAGAGCAGCCTAGAAAAACAATGAATTGCAAATCTAAATGGTAAGCATCTTTTATTGCAAACAAACTCATGCAAAGTAAAAAAGAACTTGCATCTGAACCAACCCTTAATCCCTTTCTATTCTCCCTGCCAAAAGAGTGCTCACAGAGAGAACCACATCAAACATTTAGTAGAACCCAGCTAATTTCATTACATGGAGGAAATGGATCAAATTACCTTCCTCTCAAAATACGCAAGATCACTTTCTTCAGATGGAAGATTCTCCAAGGTGTATCGAACAGGATCAAACTCCTATGCACAGAATTCCAGCAGCTTTTAGCAATTGTAGCACAATATAACAAGGAATAATGAAACTGTTTACATGCAATTGTTTAGATTAGAAGCAACCACTAAATACATCATTGGGATCTGATACTCCTCCATCCCCGCTTCCTCTAACACATAAGGACGTGAACAAATCCAAAGAAGAAATATGGAGCATGCCCATCCATGTAGAGAATCAAGGCGGGTTTATGCAGGGTATTTGTAAATTGTAAACCTTATCTCCCTTAGATAGTAGCATTGATTCATGAACTACACAAGCAAATTCCTTTTATCCTTCTTCTAAAACTAGCTAAAATGTTTTCATTCCAATGCTTAGAGGCATAACTCTAATATAAGTATCTTCAACGGTTGTCAAGCAGAAAACAAGGGTCATGGAGTTGAGAAGATGGAGTATGACCTCGGTTGGCAATGACATATATCAAAAGAATGAGAAAGATATTTATTAAGCCTCAGTTGACACAAACACAACTTCAAGTATGTGTGTAATATATATAGACAAGTGTAAAAGCTTTCCTGGAAGTATCTATTCTAAAACGGAACATAGTAGCAACTCTAAGACTGAAAAGGAAAATGTGGTATTTGTACTAGAATTGTAACACTCGAGTCTAAAAGAAAGTGTTCTATTAAGCATTTTGTGAAATGTGTCTCATGATTCATTGTATAGCATTGTTTCACAGAGTTCCATTGAGAATATGGTACAGCTTGTGCATTTCACTGTTCTGAAACATAAAGTTGCAAATCTGACAAATGTCAAACCTCTTCATAAAATTCTTCCTCAAGTTCTTCCAGTGATTGACCACCAGGCTCACTTCCATATATAGAACTAAGCTCTTCAGAGCTTGAAGATATATTGTGTCTTTGATGCGGAGGGATTGAAGCAAGTGCACGAGCTATAGTTGCTGCAGCTGCAGCACGTTCTGGAACCTGTAACACGGTTAAATTATATTTCAATCGGATTGAACGACAATATTGGATTGGTCTCAACAAACTAAATCAGCAAAGTTATTCCACCACATTGTGAGCATCAATTTCCAGATTGCTTGCTAAAACAGCAACTGAACTAAGAAATCATGAACACACAAGGAAGGGGGAAAAAAGAAAACCCAATAGACATAAAAGCCTGTGCTGGAAATAACTTTGACAAGAAATCTTGAACGAGGCTTAAGGGAAAAAACTTTGTCAAGCTAACAGAGTCTTTGAAGTAGTAAATTCTTCCACAGTTCAGACCTTGGCAACTTCTTGGGTGTTCTATTAAGATACTACATCCTCTTCCCGGACAGAGACCTCAAAGCCTAATAATCATTTAAAAGCAAGGTTACTACAGCTATCATTTTCGATGTCTCTTTATGTATGAAATATCATTCTTCAGACTCAATCAATGTTAGGTTTTTGGGTGGACACAGGGTACGGTATGTTATTAGGACTTCTGATCATGTGATACGGAATATGCATGATCACAAAGCCTTTTCTTTAAACTTATCAGATACTGATTTATTATTTGATCGCAAAATATTTGATTATTGATGGTGACCCCTCTCTTCCTTTACTATTGATCATGTCAGCTTTAAGTTGGAACTCAATTACCTTAATCTTCGTCTACAGAACTCCACTTGTTTCAACAAGGCAGTTTAGATACAACATTGTGTAAGCTTCTATTCTATAAACCATATTAGATTTTCTTAGTCTTTCAACAACAAGGACAATCTGATTCCTGTACTCTTTCTTGGACTATTCACAGCTTAAATCAGGAAGATCCAAAAACAGGATGCCTTCACCTTACTCAAATTGGTATATTCAGCATTAGTTGATTACATTTCAGAAGACTTATACCTTAACTAATATCCATCAGTTGAAAGTGACAGTCCTACTTGCATTATAAACTTTATTTCCTCCAGAAGCATCAATGCATCATGAAATTCTGAATTCTGTATTCTCTTCATTCAATTAACCCTGGGAAAGTTCTACAGTTGATCAACCACGGTTTTAATCAATTTTAAATACAAATAAATACCCCCTTTTAATCAAGCCTTTGAGCAGTTGATAAGATTCTCCTTTGTAAAGCCCGGCTTAAAGAAGAGAAAGTTTCACACTTTCACTAACAAAATAAAGCCAGTTCTGGTTATAAGTAACAGATGCCCACTCTCCTGAGCTCCAAAACAATAAGAGGTATAGAATAGAACCTAACTGATATCATAAAGATGTTACATTAAGCTAATAGTCCAAATTAAGAAACAATATTACTCTCCACACTGAATCATAACATAGGTTATCAGAGTTGCAAATGAGGGGTGTGTAGTGTAGAAATTAATTGCTCACGAACAAAAGGCATATAGTACACTTATAGTTACGCATATCAATTGCTTTAAACATCCATAATTGTTCATTGCAAACTAACAAGACCATGATCTGTTACAAAAAGCTATTTACGTTGGAATAAATCAATTTGGACTACACTATCAAACAAGTGATGCAGACATATTTTGCTTGAGGATTTATTAAACAGGGGCTGTAAGCTTCCGATTACCTCTGGACGATCTGAAGTTGAAGGAAGGAAGCCGAGAGATCTGGCGGAGCGGACTGAACTGAGAAACTTCTCCCCGACCTTTGAAAAATCCATACCACCGCCGTCGCCGTCGCCGCCGCCGCCGCCGCTGCCTCCTCCTGGAGATAACAGAAGCGAACCTAAGAAGAAAAACCTAGAAAGCTCGAAACCCTCAGGGGTCAAATTCCCGTGATTTAAAGCAAGTGGAATCAGAGCAAAAGGTGGTGCTGAAAAACTGCTTGGCTGCATCTCAAATTGGGGATCTGAAATCAAGCGAACGACGAAACTGAAACCCCATTTGTCAAAAATCCTGAAGATCAGAAGTGAAGAGGGTTTAGAGAGCCGTGGAAGAATGTGAGATCAAAATTCGGTTTGAGCAGAGAGAAGGTTCGCAGTGTTTGGTGATTGACCTTGACTTCTATGTCACACCTGTTAATACCTGACACCATTTTTCATTGTATGTTAAAAATGATTTGACTTTTTAACTACAATAATACGTTAATACATTTTTCTCATAAATAAATAAAATATTATAACCGGAAATGATGAGTGTACACTTCCGGTTCACTAAATTCTTTTCGATGGGCTCTTGAACCTTCACGTATGTTCTTAGTGTCTTTCTTAATAATAGCTTTTGATGATTTTCATTTAAAATATGCTTGTAATAAGGAGTTTACTTGGATTAAATGAGTCACCTCTAAAGTAAATGTTCAGGTTTGGAGATTATTTCACAACCGTTTGCCCACAAAATTGAATCTACAAAAAAGATGTGTAGTCTTGATTTCCACATTATGTCCTTTATGTGGTTGTTACGAGGAGGACGTGAACCATCTTTTTTGGGTCTGTCATGTTTTCAACATAATGCTAAAGGAAATTTGTGATTTGTGGGGTTTTGAGTTTTCTATCTTTCAATCGCATCTACATATACTCGATTGAGCCAATTATTTAAATCTCAAAGGTTGTAAGAAGTTTGCGTTTATGGGTGTTCTGTAGACATACATTTGGGTGATTTGGAAGTCACGAAACAACAAGGTGTTTGTAACTTCGAATTAGGCTACAGATTCTTTGGGTTTCTGTCAAGTTCAAGGCACTGCATTTTTTTTGTTTAAACAGTGTTCAAACATAGTTGGCCTTAAATATAGATGGTTAGATTGGGTTTGCTCTCCCTCGTCGTGCTGTTGAATTTGTTGGAGTTTGCATGTGGTGTTTGTACTTTGTATCTCTATATCTAGCAACTTGCTAGATGTTAAATTAATAATATTTTGAGTTTGCTTGACGGGGGTGATAACAATGTTGAAGCTCCTTGCCTTGCTTACTCTCTTTTTTTTGCCGTTAAAAAAAAGATGATAAAAAGATTAATTTTGTTAAAAGACGAAAGCCTATCGACAGGCTAGACAATTTGATCTGTTTTTGTTGTTTAAAAAAAATAACGTATCTCTTCATTAAAATATTTGTGAGTATGAAAACACCTCGATTTAAACATTATTAATTAAATTATAGTCGTTTAAATATTTAAACAACCGAAATCCCAATATTCAAAATACATAAAATTAGAAAAACATACGTTAAACACGTCTTTGAATATAGATAGAGGTGGTGCGAATCAATTTCTATTTGAATCGGTCGAAACTTTAACTTGGACAATTTGCACCAATGAAAGTTTTCATTTGAAACTCATCGTATCAAACATCTTGTTTCGTTTCTCTTAACCACTGTGGAATATATATATGCCTTCAATTGCCCAAGTGTCATTCTTTGAGGGCTATTCTTGCCAATATGCTCAAAGTTCAAATTAAATGTGTATATATATACCTTGAGGCGTACGTATCTCCAAGCATCACAAAACAAATTCACAATTTCTTCTTCTTCGCTTACGGGGTACGGCAGAAACATTTAGGGTTTAATCCCTAATCACCATTCACCATTAAAGCTTTGTAATTTCTTCTTCTTTCAAGCTTGTAAGAACTGCAGTATTATAGTGGATTGATTCTCGGCCTCTTCCGCCCGTGGTTTTTCCCGTTTTGGGTTGTCCATGTAAATCTTCGTGTCTCTCGCTTTTACTTATTTTATTATTTATTGCACGTGGTTGATTACTATTGGTTATTTGATCCTATTCCGCTGAAGCAAATATTAGTTGAGTAACTTGGATCCTTGGAGGTTTTGATATTATCCTAATTTTGACTCTAATCGTATAAAATAGATTAGGGGAGAAATTAGTGGGGTCAATTTTTATCTCCGGCTTTTACCACAATTGGTATCATGGCCAGGTTGCTCTTGATATTGGTTTATTTGGATTAATTTTTCTATCAAGTTTATTAGCCATGTCTTCAATGAAGTATGATATTCCATTGCTAGACCGGAACACCAGGTTTCCTTTATGGCAAGTTAAGATGAGAGATATTCTAATTCAAATGGATTTACATGAGACACTTTTAGGCTTTGAGAAAATGCCAGCTTCATGGACCCATGCAGAAAAAGAGATAAAAGATTTAAAAACTTCGTCTCAAATTCGTTTACATTTATCTAACGATGTTTTGCAAGATGTGTTGAAGGAAACTTCTGTGGCTGCCTTATGGTTAAAGTTGGAGCAATTGTTGATGACAAAGAGCTTACCCAACAAGTTGCATTTAAAGCAACGATTGTTTAATCTGAAGATGACCAAAGGGAGTTCTTTAGCTAATCATATATCCACATTCAAAGAATTAGTCGGTAACTTGGAGAATATGGATGTTGAGTATGATGATGAAGATTTGGCTCTATTTTTATTATCATCTTTGCCTGACTCTTACGCTCACTTTCGTGATACTATTATTTACGATCGTGACACTCTTGTTCTGGATGAGGTTTTAACTGTTTTGGATTCGAAAGAGAAGATGAAACAGATTACAGGTGGTGATTCAGGTGACACAAAAGCCGAAGGTTTAAATGCTAGAGGTAGATCAACTGAAAGAGGTAAGAACTCTCAATCCTCCAATAGGGCATGATCTAAATCTAAGGGCAAAAGAAAGTATTGCAATTATTGCCGTAAGAAAGGACATATTATTGATGAATGCTTCAAATTGAAAAATAAAGAAAAAAAGAATACAACAGCTAAGGGTGGTCAAGCTAGTAATTCAGGTGAAGTTGATGTAGCTGAGGTTGGTTGTATTGGAGAACTTCTAACAGTCTATCCAGATGATGTAAAATCTACTGGAGATTGGATTCTTGATTCCGGTTGTACTTTTCATATGTGTCCCGACAAAAATTGGTTTTACACATTTGAAGAGGTTAATCAGGGTTATGTTATGATGGGCAATAATTCTACATGTCCGGTTGTCGGGCATGGCTCAATAAGGATCCGTATGTTTGATGGAGTTATCCGAACCGTGGAGGATGTTAAATATGTTCCAGACCTCAGACGTAATTTATTATCACTCAGTTCCTTTAATGAAAAGGGGTATGAGTTTGCTGGTAAAGGTGGAGTTATGAGGGTATTCAAGAATGGTTCTGACATTCTAAGGGCCAAACGAAAAACTTCTAATCTCTATTTTCTTGACGGGCAAACAATTTCGAGTGATGCAGTTGTTGTCTCAAAGTCCTTATCTGATCCAGACCAGTCTCGTCTTTGGCATCTTCGACTTGGCCATATGAGCTTTCAAGGAATGTCTGAATTAAGTCGAAGAGGATTACTTGGAGGGCAAAACATTGTTGATCTAGAGTTTTGTGAAGACTGTGTATACGGCAAGGCTAAACGAGTGAGATTCATGAGTGGTATTCATACGACTAAAGGACCACTTGATTTGTTCACTCAGATTTATGGGGACCGGCACAAGTTGTCTCGAAAGGTGGAGCTTCATATATGCTTACTATAATTGATGACTTCTCTCGAAAGGTATGGTCATTCTTTTTAAAGCATAAAGGAGATGTCTTCGTTAGTTTTAAAAATTGGAAAGTGCAAGTTGAAAAGCAATCGGGATTGGAGGTAAAGTATCTTCGTACGGATAATGGACTTGAATTTTGTTCTGAAGAGTTTAATGCCTATTGCCGAAAGGAAGGCATCACTCGACATCGCACGGTTGTCCATACACCTCAACAAAATGGTGTGGCCAAAAGGATGAATTGCACCATTATGGAGAAGGTCCGGTGTATGCTTTCAAACTCCAAATTGCCAAAGTCCTTTTGGGCAGAGGCTGCTTCTACCGCTTGTTATGTTATCAACCGTTCACCATCACGAGCAATTGAAAAGAAAACTCCGTTTGAATTATGGTCCGGTAAACCTGCCGATTATACATATTTGAAAGCGTTTGGTTGTCCAGCTTATGCACGTGTTGACAAAGGGAAGCTAGAACCGAGGGCAATTAAATGTGTATTTCTTGGGTACAATCCAGGGGTAAAAGGTTATAAACTATGGAGTTCTGAGTTGAAAAAGGTTATTATCTCGAGAGATGTCACTTTTGATGAGACCGCTATGATTCAACGAGTTAATGACTCTTCTATCAATATGGAGGGATCATCCGAAGCAAGTAAGGAGAAAGCTCAAGTGGAGGTGGAGCTACCTACCTCATCTACTACTATTCCAAATACAGTTGAGCATCAACAACCTTCCACGACCGATGAGCCTGTTATTAGTGAAAATTCAACGCCGTCACAACCAGAGGCTACTACTCCTAGCATTGCAAGAGATAGGCCGAGAAGACAAATTGTACCTCCAAAGAGGTATGCTCAAGCTGATTTTGTTGCATATGCCCTTACTGTTGCTGAAGACATTGAGTCTGTGTTGGAGCCTGTGAATTATGATGAGGCTATCAAGTCTGAAGACTCGAGTGATTGGATGATTGCTATGCATAATGAGATGGAATCTTTGCAGAAAAATGGCACTTGGTATATAGTTCCTGTACCGAAAGGGAAAAAGCCAGTTAAATGCAAGTGGGTCTACAAGCTCAAAGAACCTATTAACCCAGATGAAAAACCAAGGTACAAAGCTCGGTTAGTAGCTAAAGGTTATAGTCAGATTCCAGGTATTGATTATACTGATATATATTCTCCTGTGGTCAAACACACTTCTATTCGTGCATTATTGGGTTTAGTTGCTTCTAACGATTATGAGTTAGAACAATTCGATGTTACTACAGCTTTCTTAAATGGTGAGCTTGAGGAAGAGATATTTATGCAACAGCCTGAGGGTTTCATAGTTCCTGGCAAGGAGGACTATGTGTGTAAATTAAATAAATCTCTTTATGGCCTTAAGCAATCTCCTAGATAATGGTATAAGAGGTTTGATTCATTTATGACCAGTCACAAATTCAGCAGGTGCACCTATGATAGCTGCGTTTATTATAAGAAGTGTGGCGATGGTTCAATGATCTACTTACTCTTATATGTGGATGACATGTTGATTGCAGCGAAAGATACGAAGGAGATTTTGAAATTAAAAGACCAGTTAAAAGCTTATTTTGAAATGAAGAACTTAGGAGCTGCCAAAAAGATTTTGGGTATGGAAATTGTTCGTGACAGGAATTGTAGGACCTTGCATCTTTCTCAAAAGAGTTATATCGAGAAAGTCCTACGTCGCTTCAATATGCATGAAGCAAAGCCTGTCAACACACCATTTGCAGCTCATTTCAAGTTATCATCCGCTTTGAGTCCTACCACTGAGACTGGTATGGAGTATATGGCACGTGTTCCATACTCTAGTGCCGTTAGATCTTTGATGTATGCTATGATTTGCACACGCCCTGATTTAGCTTATGCGGTAAGCGTGGTTAGTAGATATATGGCGAACCCGGGGAAAGAACATTGGAATGCAGTTCAGTGGATCTTCCGTTATCTGCGAGGTACGTCTTCTTTGTGTCTACGGTTTGGTAAATCAAACGATGGGGTGCTTGGTTATGTTGATTCAGATTATGGCAAAGATTACGATAAACGAAGATCTATCACGGGGTATGTTTTTACATTGAATGGTTGTGCTATTAGTTGGAAAGCCCAGTTACAGTCTACAGTTGCATTGTCCTCTACTGAGGCAGAGTATATGGCGGTTACAGAAGCTATTTGGTTGAAGGGATTATTTGGTGAACTCGATGATGCAATTAAGGTTAGCACAGTGTTCTGTGATAATCAAAGTGCTATTTTCTGGAGTAAAGATCAGATGTTTCATGAACGAACAAAACACATTGATATTCGATATCATTTTGTGCGGGAGATCATTGCTAAAGGTGATTGTGTTCTAAGCAAGATTGATACAAATTATAATCCCGCTGATATGTTTACTAAAAGTCTTCCGGTGGCCAAGTTTGACTTATGTTTGGACTTGGTGGGTGTTTCTAATCGCAAGTGAGCCCGATGGGCTTTTGGTGGAGGAGGTATTATTATTATTTTTCGGAGTCAATTTTTCTCTATATGTTAATTGCAGGTATTTTTTTGGAGCTTTGGAGTTTGTCGATTTGTTGGTGTTTTTTCGTTTCGTTCGATTATGAAGAAGAAGTTTTGCATTGTTATGACTTGTTCATTTGAAGCCAAGGTGGAGATTGTGGAATATATATATGCCTTCAATTGCCCAAGTGTCATTCTTTGAGGGCTATTCTTGCCAATACGCTCAAAGTTCAAATTAAATGTGTATATATATACCTTGAGGCGTACGTATCTCCAAGCATCACAAAACAAATTCACAATTTCTTCTTCTTCGCTTACGGCGTACGGCAGAAACATTTAGGGTTTAATCCCTAATCACAATTCACCATTAAAGCTTTGTAACTTCTTCTCCTTTCAAGCTTGTAAGAACTGCAGTATTATAGTAGATTGATTCTCGGCCTTCTTCGCCCGTGGTTTTTCCCGTTTTAGGTTTTCCACGTAAATCTTCGTATCTCTCGCTTTTACTTATTTTATTATTTATTGCACGTGGTTGATTACTATTGGTTATTTGATCCTATTCCGCTGAAGCAAATATTAGTTGAGTAACTTGGATCCTTGGAGGTTTTGATATTATCCTAATTTTGACTCTAATCGTATAAAATAAATTAGGGGAGAAATTAGTGGGGTCAATTTTTATCTCCGGCTTTTACCACAATTGGTATCAGGGCCAGGTTGCTCTTGATATTGGTTTATTTGGATTAATTTTTCTATCAAGTTTATTAGCCATGTCTTCAATGAAGTATGATATTCCATTGCTAGACCGAAACACCAGGTTTCCTTTATGGCAAGTTAAGATGAGAGATATTCTAATTCAAATGGATTTACATGAGACACTTTTAGGCTTTGAGAAAATGCCAGCTTCATGGACCCATGCAGAAAAAGAGATAAAAGATTTAAAAACCTCGTCTCAAATTCGTTTACATTTATCTAACGATGTTTTGCAAGATGTGTTGAAGGAAACTTCTGTGGCTGCCTTATGGTTAAAGTTGGAGCAATTGTTGATGACAAAGAGCTTACCCAACAAGTTGCATTTAAAGCAACGATTGTTTAATCTGAAGATGACCGAAGGGAGTTCTTTAGCTAATCATATATCCACATTCAAAGAATTAGTCGGTAACTTGGAGAATATGGATGTTGAGTATGATGATGAAGATTTGGCTCTATTTTTATTATCATCTTTGCCTGAATCTTACGCTCACTTTCGTGATACTATTATTTACGATCGTGACACTCTTGTTCTAGATGAAGTTTTAACTGCTTTGGATTCGAAAGAGAAGATGAAACAGATTACAGGTGGTGATTCAGGTGACACAAAAGCCGAAGGTTTAAATGCTAGAGGTAGATCAACTGAAAGAGGTAAGAACTCTCAATCCTCCAATAGGGCTAGATCTAAATCTAAGGGCAAAAGAAAGTATTGCAATTATTGCCGTAAGAAAGGACATATTATTGATGAATGCTTCAAATTGAAAAATAAAGAAAAAGAGAATACAACTCTAAAAAAACTAGACTTAATGAGTACCCAGTCACGAACTATAACATAAATAATATCACATATCACATATATGAAATCTCTATCAAGTTATTCACATCACTTCAACGCATTTATGCACTTAGGCTCTCTATCAGTCATTTAGGCTATAAAAGTACCACTCGGGTTGTAATGATGCCACTCAGGATGTAATTGTGCCACTCAGGCTATTAAGGTGCCACCCAGACCATCAAATAACATATACACTTCATTTAATCACATAATGCATGGAAAGCATATACACATCTTTCATAATAGTATGGACTATGTAACTCACCTCATTTTGGCAATTTAAGGTCTCTGTATGACTATTTACTCACTTTTTAGCAAGTTAGAATAATCACCGATCAACTATAATTAATAATTTAAATATCAGATATTAACTTCTCAAATTATACTCTAATAGTGTTCTATATGGCCTACAACACAACCCATATTAAACTACACACCTAAATCATTTGATTATTGAGTTGAAATCTTTTGAAACCTGGTTTATTTGCTTTATTTAAAGACAACAAGTAAGCGTTTGGTTTCTTATGTATGTATTTGAAAGTTGTTGTGGTATGTATACTTTTTTATTTGATTTTGATATATCTCAAGTTTACTTCTTTAATAGTGTACATGGATCTATAAACTAGTACATGTCATGCCATGCTAGTGCCAAACCATAACCATACACAACTATGTTGCCTTACACGACTTGTGAAGTATGACCATACACTATCTATTACTCTTCTACATGGCATGTGCCCTAAAAGGCTTAACACGGCCAGTATCATCCAAACACAGCCCGTGTTCCTCTATACGGTGTACTACACTGTTTCCTTAGACACAACCTGTCTTGACCAAAACTCAGCAGACTATTCGGTCAGAACAGTTGCTATTCCGACCAAAAACTCAAACAATACTTAACCACATGATTTCCAACAATTGATATGCTCTCAAAAACACCTAAAACATTGAAAGTCAAAACAATCTCAACAATTTCACAATCTAGTAACTATTACTCATCTATTATGAATTTTAACCCATTAGCAACTTAAGGACACATATCAATCCAAAAACCCAGTTTAGTTTCTATAATTAAGAACATAATAAGTGACAAACTCTCTTGAATCATCACCAAGATGAATCTTAACAACAACAAGAACACTTTACACTTCAAACCATCTATATAAACTCGAAATCAAGTTGGATATATTAGAAATCATATCTTTTGCAATTGGATTATCAAAAGCACATCAATTTCCTTCAATTTAAAGCAAAATTTAGATTTCTCTCTTAAACCCTTGTTCTCTCATGTATTCCAACACCAAATGTTAAACTATGGAAAGTTGGCAAGATTAATCCCTTGAGTTCTTTAATTTATATAATGGTCACAACTATAATCCCAAACTCACATAATAACATTTGGTAATTACAATTTCAATCCCTTAACTCATTGCCTCATAAGAACACATAACAAGTAAACTCTTTTACTATTTTCATAAACTCATGCAAAAATTATATGGTTCAATAATTAAATAATAAAAATTTAAATTATAAACTTATAGATTACGGGGCGTTACAATTTTAAAGCTCAAATCATGGGGTATACTTACCCATATGATTCAAATACTTCATTTCACGTAAGAGTCACGACATTCACACTTCACCTTTATTTCTTTATACTTCAACCTAAAAATTACTCACATTTCTTATATATCAGATACTTCAACCTACAAAATTATAATCCCTTATTTTGTCTCTCTTCTATCTCATGTTTTCTCTTGTCCTCTCTCCTTTCTCTCTCCCCGTTATTTTAATGCTAAAAAGTTTTCCAAATCATCGGTATTGCATGCCGGTTGTGGTGATGCTCAGTGGTGCCGAGTGCCACGGAGGCCATGCCGCATGTATGCCGGGGGTAGTCCCTTTGCTCTCATAAGCTTATTTAGGCTCATAGAAACTAGTCATTGGTTTAGTTATAAGTTTATTAAGACTTAAGAAAGCCTATTTTAATAAGTTATTTCAACATGTGATTTTCAGCTTGATAACCATAATCATATATTTTATTGAACATTTATAATCCAAACAATGTAATATGTAAACATTTATTTTTTTGGTTTTTTCTACCCCTAGATAGGGGTGTTACTCAGGTCAACCAGTTTAAGTTTCGGTTAATATTTGTTTTGATCATTTTAACCTCATTTATAAACATCTTATAAGTTGATAAGTTAGGAAAATAGTCAAAATACTATCTTAACTAACGAGTTTATAAAGTGACAAGGTAAAATTCAAAATAATAAGCTAACTCAAACACACCATATTAAAACCTATCAATAGTATATCTATCAAAACTGTGTAAAGCTCTTTACAAAAACCCTTTGAAATTAATTTTATTTCCAAAACCTACCTTATTAATAAGTCATAAAACATATTGAAACCAAACAAGAATTATCTAATAAAAAAATTAATTCTTAAAAATCAAATTTCATAAGCTTCGATAAGTTCTTCACAGAACATATTCGAAGTCATAAACTATTAAAGAAGTTTTTATCAAATTACAATAAATTACTGTAAGTCTTAATTGGCATGGTGGTTATATACTTATATTCAAGCAAAACATAGTTTCTTACATAAAAATTTATATTTGTCTATACTAAATCTTCTTATTTATCGTTATACTTATTGAATGATACTAAGTATTTCTATTCAATTATTTTACTTATTAAATAATAATATAATATATATATCTATTGATTATTTTCTTTATATTCATTTTGATTGATAACACGATGATTGTACAAGTAATATAAAGAAAGAGTAAAAATACAAAGATATCAATTTATAAAGTATCTATATTGCAAAAACAACCAAGCCAATTTTCAAAGACTGCTACAAAGCCACCTATAAAGAACACGTGTCTGCAGTTTCTCTACTTATTTTTTACAATTTAATCTTACGAGATACAGAGAGAATGCCGGTTTCTTTTCACGCCAGAAATATGGTGACCTTGACATTTAACGCCGCCGTCGTATTCGTGTTGTCCCAGGCAGCAGTTGTTCTGTGTGGCTTTCCGGCTACTCTGGCGGTGGAGAGAGCTTTCCCGGTGAACCATCGAATTGAATTGTGTCAACTTAAAAATAGAGATGGTTTGAGGCACCGTAGGATATTACAGCAGCAGTCTTCTTCACGAGATGCTGTTGAATTCTCTGTGGAAGGGACTTATAATCCTTATCGTGTTGGGTAATTGAATTCCCTTGATTGTTAATGCCTTCAAAATCGTTTCTTACTATGTGTTTTCAGTAATCCCTGCTTCTGTTTATGAGCATAACCGTAATTATTATTTAAAATAATCAATTCCAAACACCTTACACCGCCCTAATTTTATTGGAATTTGATTATCCCGGTAGGCTTTATTATACAAGAATTCAACTGGGATCTCCTCCAAAGGAATATTATGTACAAATCGATACCGGAAGTGATGTGTTGTGGGTCAATTGCAGCCCATGCAATGGTTGCCCTACATCTAGCGGACTCCAAGTACGCTTATCATCTCTTGAGTCTTGAGTAATATTCTTTAAAATAGGGTGAGTCTTCTTGAAATTGGGAAGCAATTAGCTACTAAAAAAATAGTGATTTTACGTTCTGCTTTTCATTCCAACAGATACCAATTGAGTCCTACAACCCTTCAACCTCATCTACGAGTGATGTGATTACTTGTTCAGACCAGCGGTGCTCTCAAGCTGGCGAATCTTCTGATTCTGGTTGTTTAAATAATCAGTGCAGTTACAAATTCCAATATGGAGATGGTAGTGGAACATCAGGTTATTATGTATCTGACTTGATGCATCTCAACAAAATTGGTGTGGGTGTTGATAATAATTCTGCCAATTCTTCAGCTAATGTTATATTTGGGTGAGTTATCATCAACAAGGCGATCTACACATGCCTAATGCCTTCTTTTTCGAATTTATCCAATAGAACCGCTGTTAACTTGCTCATTTACTGGGTTATGCAACAGTTGTAGTACATCTCAAACTGGAGACTTGACTAAATCTGATAGAGCAGTTGATGGGGTGTTTGGATTTGGTCAGCAGAGTTTGTCTATAATTTCACAGCTTTCTTCACAAGGGATTGCTCCTAATGCATTCTCTCATTGTCTTGTTGGAAGCGATATCGGAGGTGGTATTTTGGTTATCGGTCAAATTATGGAGCCAAATATGGTCTATACTCCACTTGTTCGATCACAGTAAGTTTTCTATGTCATTTTGGTATTTGTTTAATAAATTAATATATTGTTTCTGAGACAACAATTTCTGTTATGTGACCGTCAATGCTTAAAGAACCATGTGAAATCATGCACTTATTCAAGTTTAATATTCCTAAAGACCAACTCTAATTTCCATCTATGCACATTTTCAGGCCACATTATAACGTAAATTTGCAGAGTATTTCTGTCAATGGCAGAAAATTGTCCATTGACCCTTCAACGTTTGCAATATCGGACAACCAAGGAGGAACCATAATTGATTCAGGGACAACTCTTGCATACCTAGCTCAAGATGCTTATAACCCTTTTGTCGATGCTGTGAGTACAATAGGTCAAACATACCTTTTTTTGTCATCAACAAGGTTTTTTTTTTTCAATATTTGACTAATAATCAATCCTGTTTATCAAATGATATGCACCGTCGGACGTTGCAGTTACTTTCAGTTTATCTTTAACATTGAATATAACTTTTGCTGGTGCAGATCACACAGTCAGTTTCACAGTCTGTACAGCCCCTTATTTCAAAGGAAAATCAGTGTTATTTAATTACCTCGAGGTTTTCTTCCTTACCCAACAATAACATAGTTCCTTGACAATTATATTCCTTCCCTTTTAGTCCTCAGTAGCTATTTTTCCATATATACAGTCTTTTAGACTTCATGCTATATACCGTTAGATTTTCTTTTAAAAATTTTATTATGTTATACAGACTTTTTTGTAGTCATCTTCTAAACACTGGTGGTGCAAAATCGTTGCACACAATCTGCTTTAATGACATGCCACAAGCCCATTCAAGTGTAAATTTAATAATTTAGATTCTTGAATCCATGCATCCTCTCAAAATATTTTGTAGATATTTAATTAATATATAAACCTATGAATCAGCTAATGTGTTGCACATGTTATAAAGTTATGCTAATATACAGCATTTATGACAGTATATGTGAATATACTTAGTAAAAAAAATGATATTGTCATTAAATCATCTGGTTCTAGTGGAATATTTGGTCTTTAAATTGAGGTACGTTCAGCATATTATATTTCTTTTCAAATAACAATAACACCTGATTATAAGAAATGTTATAAGATTACGAAATATACTGTGAACTTAGAGAACTCTAATTATAGGAAGTTAGAAAACTTGATTTCAGGATAAGTTTGTTTTTTAATCTACTACGTTATATTTCAACCTTTTTTAAACGACTACATTAATAAGAAGCTTTTATTGCTTTACTTCAGCGTCTCTAACATATTTCCGATGGTAAGTTTGAACTTTATGGGTGGCGCTTCAATGCATTTAAGACCTCAGGACTACCTTCTTCAGCAAAATTCCATGGTACGTTGTACGCCGTTATGTTAATAGACTATAACGAATTATTATTTTTCTTATAGACCACGAATGTCAGCAGAATTCCGTGAACATGTTATTTGTCTGTAATAAGCTATATTTATTTCTTATCAACTTGAATACAAAAACTGATTTTGTAGGGTGACGATGAGATGTGGTGCATTGGCTTTCAGACACTTGGAAATCAAGGAATTACTATTTTAGGAGGTATAGTTCCGTCATGGAACCTGAAAGTCCCTTGGAAAAGTTTTGACCTTCTATGGCTTGTTTTAATATATGTTTTACTTGGTAATGCAGACCTTGTTCTTAAAGACAAGATTATTTTTTATGATTTGGGTAGCCAGCGGATTGGATGGTCGAATTATGACTGTAAGTTTTCTTCACTTTTTCACTATTTTTAAAAGTCAATATGTAGAAACAATCTCGGTCATTATTCATTGATATTGTAATTCTTGTCTATCAGAATTAGATAATCAGTTATAATAAAACATATTGTAGGAGATGGTGTTTAGATTTGCTTTTGTAGTTTAAATTTGTTTAGTTGTTTGGGTGTTTTACAAGTTGTAATTATTTGGTAAGGTGTTACAAGTCTCATTTTTGGTTAAAGGAGGAGGGGTGACTAAGCAAACGTTTCACCCTTTGATAATAAATTTTTGTTTTATTGCGGCCGGCCTGTGAATTTATTAATATAAACAATTTGTGCTTAATTAGGTTCAGCGTCTGTAAACGTCTCTTCCACTTCGAGTGACGGCAGAAGTGAAGTCGTGAACGCTGGACAGTTTGGCAGCAGCACTTCATTGCTGATTACTTGCTATCAACTGATCCCGATGCTTATACTTGCTTCAATACTACACTCGGTGTTAACGTTGGGTTGTTTTTATTTATAGTCTCTTGTGGCCTGTTCTTTTTCTCTATTAATTTTATTTGTTTCTTCATCTTTATCTTATCACATGCTGCTAGTATTTACAGAATGAGCGAGTCTGATTATAACATTACTCAGCTTCCGCTTGAGCCTTATGTGACTTATAACATTACATGTTTGTATATGCATATAGTTTGTATATACACTACTTTTTATATATAAAGATTACAAGTTTTCTATTTCGTTGTTTTATGAAGTTATCCTTTTTTTTTTCTTTTTTGAACCGGAACCTAGTAAATATAGATTATCTCTAAACTTACCTTTGCAAGCTAGAGAAGCTGCACCATAAAAACATAAACACACCAAAAACAGGCCTTTCTCACGAAGACCATAACTTGGAAATGGGGTTCACTCGTGACTTCTTAATCTGAATCATCTCTACGAAATCATAATTGCACTCACCAATATTCTTTTAGAGGTGATATATTCTCCTACTATTTCCTCCTATTTATCCTCTTAGTTGCAAGATCAATATAAGTGTCAAAATCAATGGAAATGTGAAGAAAGAGAATTAGTAGATTTCACATGTTAGCTTGTAATGAGTAATAAGAAATAATAGAAGTGTATATCATTTTCATACTTCTTATATATTGGTAGAGTGTAAGAATATACAACACATTTTATTAAAAATGTCATTTATGCAATGTGTTTTATTATGTATCCGAAATACACTTTCGTATATAATTGGTAACTTGGATGGGAGTTAACAAGTCATTTTCATGTGTTCTTCATCTCAAAGCATGGTTAACACAAATCTAGAGCAATCAAACTTAAAGTCTAACATACTAACAATCAAGCAACAACCCTGACTTTGAAAAACAATTTTGAATCAACTTCAAAAAGCCTTGGTATATAAAAATATCAATTCTAAAGTTAATATACTAACGCAAATGCAAACATCATCAATTCAAACAAGTTGAACTATGAAAACGTGAGTAAACAATTAAGTTAAATCAGTCTTAAAAACCCTTTTGAAAAATTTCATCAATTAAAATCTAAAATATTAACACAAATGCAAACAACATCTATTCAAACAAGTCGATATAGGAAAATATGAAAAACCGAGTTTGAAATTTTGAATCAGCCTCGAAAGGGCCTAATTTTTTAAGTCTAAAGATTTGGATGGACAAATCGGAACAAAAGCAAAACAAAACCAAGAACCAAAAGAACAAATAAGAAGAAACAAGAAATTGATAATGGACCTACGGTGGAAGTGACCTAGACATATTTCTATTTATAGTTCCGACGGAAAACAAACATGATGAACACATACAAGAGCCCTAACCCTAGATAAAGAAAACAATCTATATAGCGAGCAAGGTGGTACCCATCGACCTTAAACAGTGGGTTGTCCCAACTCCCCCAACAGTTATGGTTTGGAGATAATGTCATCACGTCAAATCTAGGGTTCATCTCCAATTTTGATCGAGCTTAAACATCAAGCTCTCATAACACCAACCTTTTCGTATCGATTGCGTTGTCTGAATTGATCATAACACATGAATCAAATATACATTTACATAAAAACATTTTTATTTTTCATTCCTGTTTAGCAATAAACAAAAATTGGGTTGTTACCAATTGGTAACCTATTATTGAATGTCAATCACATACAATGAACCAAATCAAAAAGTTGATAACAATTTTAGATACAAAAAATTAATTTATTTTGCACTAGCCTACTAGTAATCAAGAAAACAGGCATTAATATGAATTTAAAAGTAGCATGTTTGCCTAAAAGACAATCCACCAAATAAATAAAGGTAAAGATTAGGGACAAAAACTGGGCACTTTGCTTTTTGCAAAGTGCATAGTCAGAAGATAGAATTTGCACTTCATAATTCTCTTCAAATCCCTTTAAAACCATCCCATTCAGAGTTTGTGAATCTCTCTCTCTCTTTAAGAAAACATAAAGTTTGATGAATTTGAATCTTTTTAAGTGATATTACTTCAAGGGAATGAATGCATATTAAATTAAGATAGCCACTAAACCAAAGCTTGTAATTTATTAATGGTTTTTTTGAATAACATATTTTCGTCTGTTTTTAGGATAAGAACTCGTATACATTGAATTCAAATTGTTTAAAACTTCCATCCCTTTTTCCTTAGAGAAAATAGGTTGTTCATCTCTCGCTGTTATATGATGTCAAAAAATTAACTAAAACTAAAATTCAACAATTGCCCACATGCAATTTGTTAGAAAAACTCAATTTCGAATAAAAAAAAAAGACTATACTTGTTCATGATGTTGCTTTTAGGAAAAAAAAATCTTATTATAGGACGTATGTTGAGGATGAAGGTCAAATTAAATATTCACACATATGTTTAATGATATAATGCTTCAAACTCATTTAATAAGAAAAGTTTTTACAACATATATTTAAAACAATTAGCCTATAATTTATTAACCCTCAAAAATATATTAGGTAACCTATTTTATTGTCTTTCCAAAAAAAAGATAAACTATTATGTTAGTGTTCGAGTGTTCGTTTGTTTTGGTAATTAGAATAACAATTATAGTAGTATTAATGAATTCTGCTTATATATAAAATCTGTATTTAGAAACCCATTTTCCTTTTTTCACATGACTTCAAAAATCTATATACCGGTCGTAATTATATCGTAGATTAAAAAACTTAAAGGTGTAGAATTATAAATATTTTTTTAAACAGCAAACACGCTTGTTTATGTTATTAAGGTTTATGTCTATCAGAGGAGTTGAATGAAAGGAGCTGAATTAAAAAAAAGAACACATTATACATAAACAAAGAGGAAAGGAAATGAAGTGCATGATAGAATAAAGCTATAAATTATTACACGAGTCAATTATTAACCTTAGTTAGTGGGGACAACCCACCATGCTAAGTAAAGTTACAACGAAATAACCACTTATGTGTTTTGCGGACTCTCGGTCTTTTTTTATTTCTTTTCCTTTTTCCCTCCTTTTTTTCTTCATGTTTTGATTTTGGTTTTCATTAAATAATTATAATAATAATAATAATATTTATTTTATTATATATTAGCTGACAACTGTGATAAAAACTTTGATGGCTAACATAATGTGTTTCGTTCGATAATATTTAACCATCTTAATATAATAAAGTTTTCTTGTTCACATTGAGTCATTGACCGTCATTATATCACAGTTTAACTATTTCGAAGTTAACGTTGAATAATAAAAATTACGTTGATATTTTGTATTACATTAATAACTATTTATATAGTATAAATGGTACAAGAGAAACCATATTATGAAACTCTAATAGATCATAGCCTAAATATATAATAGGGTTGAACCATCATATACTAAACTCTAATTTACATTCTCTAATTGTTAAGAAATACAGTTTTATTTATAGATAATGAAGTAGACCTTCTTGTTATTTTGTAACATATTTTTATTAGGAATTTGAGATCTTGTTTAATAGTCATCATAATTTGTGAAGTATCTTAAGATGGTTTAGTGGTATGGAGGTCTGTTCACACATCACTGCATAAACACATGGGTTAAGTTTGTCAAAAAAAAAAAAAAAAAGTATGGAAAACGGTTATAAACGGTTAGTTTGTATATATCATAGCATATAGTTTAAAACTCCAATAACCATGTTATGATTTACCATTTAACATATAAATTATATTACATTTTCCTAAAATAACCTTTGTACAAATAACTAGCATAAAAAAATCTCGGAATTACGATATAAGTATATAACTCAAATGTTGTAATACTTGTTTTATAATAAATGTAATTTACACCACCCAAGTCCAAACCATAAAATAACACCGAACATTAATCAGAAATGGACATTCATACCCATATTCTAATAACGAAACCAATTTCTTCAACACCGGTTTTGACCAGGTCATACGACATACTAGCTAGCTCCATTTGGTAATATTACAGGGTTCTAAAAGTCACATCCAACTACAATTTTAAAGAAAAATGATATATCATCTTACTATTTCTTCCTACTTCATATTTCTATAGTTTTACTTATAATAAAATATTATGTGAAATCTACTAATTTTTTTCTCATCTCCTCCTTTGATTTTACCATTTATATTGATTTTGTAAGTACGGAGTATGAGGAAATAGCAGGAACATGTATCACCACTCCAATCTTAAATTAAAATTTATGCCTTGTCGTGTAATAAAAATTAAATTAAAAAGTTAATGGTGTAAATTTCAAACCAACCTCGATAATTGCAAACATAATCACATAAAACTGAGTCAATCGGTTGGGTTAGTTTACCTACTCTGGTTAATTTAGGCACATTGACTTTATAAAAACTAATAAGGAAATGATATGAATAATAATAATAACATGTAGAAAGTCAAAATAGATGAAGAAAGAGCAAGGAAGTTTCAAACATGTGGTGGGGTACGTAACTACGTACGTATAACAAATTAGGAAGGAAGATGGTGCCAAGTCTTGAATGAAGGAAGAGTTGGCCTTGGGTCAAAATCCAAAGGAACATAGGCGTGTGTAATTGTACATATGTTATTATGCACGCAAAAATTTTCCTTTTTTTTTTAATTTTCCTTTTACAACCCTTTTACTTTTAGTAAATCACATAAATACCACTCTCCTTTTCTTTTCTCAGAGGATACTTACGTAAAATATAGAGAAAAATTCATTTGAAAATCGTTTTTATTATGAGTATCACGAGTATCATTTGTAAACATCATTAATGCTCATTAATAGAAGTATTTTGGTCATTTTTATATTTACCTAACCGTAAATTACGTCCAGATGAGATATCATTAAAGAGCGAATGATTTTTCCAAAATTTTCTTTATTAGTACATTATTAATCATTAACGAGCCAACATTTTTATTGACTATTGACTTGTTTTGAAGTTGAATCCCTATGGTTAGTAGCATTGCCACCATGTAAATATAGCCTTTTATTCAATTCAAAATATAAATCCTTGTTATCAATTATTTTATGATTTAAAAAATGAAATTGCTTCATGATATCAAAAGTATGTTAATAAAGACATAAAATTGTTTATGATTAAAAAAAGTTTTAAATTCTATTTTATTTTAAGAAACACAAAGACTAAATGTTTTTCTTTTATTCTTAAGAGAGCATCGTATGATAATTGTTATTTGATATCACATGCCATAATATATACTTAAAATATTAGATTAAGGTTTTCATGACTTATGGGATCTAACACCGATATGATATATAATTTTTTAACTTTGTACAATTGTTTTTGTATCGACTATTGTTTTAACTTTTAAAGTCGTGACGTCTTTAGAAAACAGTCTTCTACTCTCAAATAAATATACTAAGGGGGTGTTTGGTATGGGGAAAGGGAAAAGAGGGTTTCTTTTGTTTGGGTGTATTTGAGGCGGAGAAATGGAGAAAAAAGAGGGTTTCTTTTTCCCGGTTGTCTTTGTAAAATCATTTCTCTCCATTTTGAGGAGAAAAGGCGAGATTTGGTGTTGATGTCGTCGTTGTCGCGATGTCTGTGTACTTGCGATGACTATGGCGTCGATGTCGTCGTCGTCGTGATGTAACCCTAATCGACGTCGTCGTCGCGATGTAACCCTAATCGTCGTCGTCGCGATGTAACCCTAGTCGTTGCCGTCGTCGTCTGTTGCGATGTAACCCTAGTCGTTGTCGTCGTCGTCTGTTGCGATGTCGCCGTCGTCGTCGTCGCCATGTAACCCTAATCGTGGCGATGTCGTCGTCTGTTGCGACGTTGCCGACGTGTTTACGGCGAGGCGGCGTTGGCGTCGTCGTCCTCTGTTGCGATGTTTGTCGTCGCCTATGGAACCCTAACACTGTTGCGATGGACCCTAAGGCGATGATGAGTTCCGGCGTCGCCGCCGCCGCCGAGCTTCCGGCGACCTGAGCCTAATTTCTCGTTTTCATTTCTTGATGGTACCAAACAAGAACATGTTTTACTCATTTCCATTTCTATTTCTTTCTCATTTCCATTTCCATTTCCCCCCCTTTTTTTTCCCCTACCAAACATACCCTAATGTCTACATCTTGTATCCTCACATGTTGCTTATGCAAGATTGGATATGATGGTTGTTGTTAAATTTTATTTCACTCTCGGAATGTGATTTAATGCAAGGAAACACTTCCCAAAGACCTGAATTCAAGACAAGTAATGAAAGAAGGAGATTTATCACATTTTTATTTTATTTTTAGCAACCGTATTGCTCAAGATAAATTTAGTTACTATTAATGTCATAACGAAGTTATAAAAAAAGTAATAAAAGAAGGTGATTTTACCACATAGATTTTGAGTTTGCACATGAAAAGAAGATGATAAAATCAAAAGAATCGAGAAAGATTTTACAAAAATATGTATTACGTATATAAATAACATCTCATATTTAAACTTTATTCTATGAAATGTACAATAACCATAGATGAGGGGCTGTAACTATAACTTGTTTTTAAAAAATTATTGGAACAAAGAGTATTTAATTGACCGGATGATTGAGTTGATTATTCGGCCGATATTCCAGCGAAATCCAGTTTTCAAACTTCTCTGTTTCTTTTCCAGCGCAAAATCAAAATTCAACTTCAACCACCTCCTTCCTTGATTTCTGTCCTTCTAATCGCTTCAATTTCCCCTGATTTCATACAAAAAACTGTCGGCTTCTGTTCTGTGGAAAGAAAGCAACCTATAAAATACAACTGTCTGCGCTTTTTAGTTGATTTGTAAAATTAATCGGTTGATAAAAAGGGAAGAAAAGGAGAGAAATAGAAGAGATAAGGAATGCCGGTTTCCTTTATTGTCGGAAATCCGGTGACTTTAACATTGACCGGCGCCGTCTTCGTCGTAATCGTGTTGCTGCAGACGGCGGTTGTTCTTTGTGGGTTTTCGACGACTATGACTCTGGAGAGAGCTTTTCCGGTGAACCATCGAATTGAGTTGAGTCAACTTAGAGATAGAGATAGTTTAAGGCATCGTAGGATACTACAGCAGCAGTCTTCTTCTGTGAATGTTGTTGATTTCTCTGTGGAAGGCACTTATGATCCTTATCGTGTTGGGTAATTGAACATCCTTGATTTTGTTTTATGTTAACTAATTTATCATTTGAATTGGGTTAGTGTATAATTATCATCTAAACCAAATAAACTGCACGATTTATTAAAATATGCAAGAGGGTTGCTTGAAGTTATTTTGGTTATTCTAGATAATCAGTAGTTGTCTCCCCCCCTCCAAAAAAAAAAAAGACTTGCTTTGATTGCTTCTGTGTTCGAGTTTTCTTTACAGCACAGTCTTTAACTACATTTTATCTCTTAAAGGAACATCTTCTCCTACATAATTGAGAATTTATAATGTTTAAATATGTTGTATATGTTTGAAAGTTATTCGTGTTGGTTGCAACTTTGTTTTTGGGCATCGAACCTTAGGTTTGATTACATATTTATGCTGTTTATGATTGTGAATTATGAATTCCGTATCATCCATTAAGCAGTTTGCTGCTAATACTCCCCTCTATGATTATTTGGGTTGGTCTTAATTTAGAGGTTAATCATTTTGTTTGAGTTGATGGGTGTTGAGTTATTTGTTGCTGTTTTTTGTTTATAACATGTATCTATTGGAATCTGAATTATACTTATAGGCTTTATTATACAAAAGTTCGACTGGGATCTCCTCCAAAGGAATACTATGTGCAAATAGATACCGGAAGTGATGTGTTGTGGGTCAGTTGCAAGTCTTGCAATGGCTGCCCGACATCAAGCGGGCTCCAAGTATGCTAATTCCTTCTTATGAATTCTCCTCTTATTAAAAATGGTGTCCTGGTTACACTAAATATCACGAAGTACTGAATTACTTAATTAATGATGTTATGTTTCTTTATAAATAAGTTTTCTTTTTTCCACTTCTTCTAACAGATTCCCCTTCAGTTCTATGACTCTTCAAGCTCATCAACAAGTTCTTCAATATCTTGTTCAGACCAACGGTGTTCTCAAGCAGGCAGGTCTTCTGATGCTGGCTGTTCAAATGGTCAGTGCAGTTACACATTCCAATATGGTGATGGAAGCGGGACATCAGGTTTTTATGTATCTGACTTAATGCATCTCAACACTATTGGTTTTGATTCGGGGTTATCAAATTCTTCAGCCAATGTTGTATTTGGGTGAGTTATCAGCAAGTCTGTACCTTTTGAATTTATTTTAATAGAAACATTGTTGATTTGGTGAGTTATGCGACAGTTGTAGCACATCTCAAACTGGAGATTTGACTAAATCTGATAGAGCAGTTGATGGGATCTTTGGATTTGGTCAGCAGGGTTTATCCATAATTTCTCAACTTTCTTCACAAGGGATTGCTTCTGATGCATTCTCTCATTGTCTTGTTGGAAGCGATAGCGGAGGTGGTATTTTGGTTATCGGTCAAATTATGGAGCCAAATATGGTCTATACTCCACTTGTTCAATCACAGTAAGTTTTCTTTTTATTAGAATGTTGTTTTTGTATATAAATTAGAGGCAACAATTATTATGTTTTATCTCTACGGTGGGTCAAATTAGAAAGTTCAGCTAAATAACAAACCAATCAAATGGGTCATGTCGTTCGCATTTCTCATGTAACATTCTTTGAATTGAACCCATAACTATCTGAAATCATGCACTTGTACAGGAATTAAATTCTTATATTTCTGTGACATGCTAACTCTGATTTCCATCCATGCACGTTTTCAGGCCACATTATAATGTAAATCTGCAGAGTATTTCTGTTAATGGTCAAACATTGTCCATTGACCCATCAACATTTGCAATATCTGACAACCAAGGAGGAACCATAATTGATTCAGGAACAACTCTTGCATACCTCGCTCAAGATGCTTACACCCCTTTTGTTGATGCTGTAAGTATAATACGTCGCAATATTTATTTTGTAAAAAAAGCTGTGACATTTGTTGATAGTGGTTGCAACAAACGTTACTTTTGGTATATAAGATACCCTCTTTTCGTCATCATAACAATTTTCTTTAATGGATGTCTAATGGTCAAACATGTTCATCTAACTATGAGCCTAATCAAAAGTTGCAGTTTGGAACAAAGGTGGTCCTTTCTATATACCTTAATGTTGGTATCACTTTTATTTTTGCAGATCACACAGTCAGTTTCACAGTCTGTGCAGCCACTTATTTCAAAGGGAAACCGGTGCTATTTGATCACCTCAAGGTTTGCTTCTTTACCCAATAATTTCCGTAGTTCTTTACCCTTTCCCTTTTAGTCTTGTGGATGTATCTGACTATCTGTCCATATGTACAATGGTTTTAGACTTCAAATACCTTGAAAAGTAATTATTTAATAAATCATTCAACTATATTATTCATTAATATAGTCATTTTCAAGTTATTTTGTATAATCATTCAAGCATATCTCTTCTTGGTTATATAATATGAAGCTTTTCGTGTTACTTCAGTGTCGCTAGCATATTCCCAACTGTGAGCTTGAACTTTGCGGGTGGTGCTTCAATGCATTTAAGACCTCAAGACTACCTTCTTCAGCAGAATTCTGTGGTATGTTATATGATATTATATTTCATGACCAGAATAACTTATATACTCTTTTTTTCAAGCATAATCGAGTGTAGTCATTATTTGCTTATATGAACAAAAATATGTGTTTGTAGGGTGGGGCTGAGGTGTGGTGCATTGGCTTTCAGACAATTGCAAATCAAGGAATTACTATTTTAGGAGGTATAATCATTGAAACTGAAATTCCCTTCAAATTACTGGCCATTTTTTTGCTTGTTTTGATCATTGTTTTAACTTGGTGATGCAGACCTTGTTCTTAAAGACAAAATTATTGTTTATGATCTGGGTGGTCAGCGGATTGGATGGTCTGATTATGACTGTAAGTTCTCTTCAACATTTGACTATTTTCGACATAGTAACAAGAAACAGACAATCCCCATCGCAATTCAAACGTACTTTAGGGGGTGTTTGGATGTTCATTTTTAGATTGCAATAAACAAGTAATCTTACTGTTTAGGTGTTTGACAAATTCTAGTTATTTAAGAAACCAATACATAAAATGACCAAAAAGGAAATTCTTGGAAAAAAGAAGACAGTTTTTAAGATTAGAGTAAAAACCTTCCAAATTATGTTAAAAGAAGGGGGTGATTAGGTAATTTCGTTTACTCTTTCATAGTCACTTCTGTTACTGTAGTTTTGAAACTACTATCCAAAATGGTTTATTCGTGCTGTGATCTGATAAAGAGAAGCAGAATTTGTTCATTCATATCAAATAATCAGTATTTATTGTAATTCATAACACCACTTGACATTTGAGAATAAATATATTAATATTATTACTGTTGTTCAAATCATATGCTTAGGTTCATCGTCTGTAAATGTCTCTTCCACATCAAGTGGCGGCAGAAGTGAAGTTGTAAATGCTGGTCAGGTTAGCGGCAGCACTTCATCGAGAATTGCTCGTTATGAACTGGTTCCAATCCTTATGCTTGCTTCTATACTACACTTTGTGGTGACACTTGGTGGTTTTTCTTTCTAGTCCCTCGTGTCCTTTTTTCTTTTTTCTTTTTTTTTTGAAGAAAGATTTTCAATTTCTTTTCTCCACCATTTTCACTTAGGCATCACATACTAGTAGTATTCGCATTAGGAGTTTGATTATGACTTTACTGGTCTCTGCTTGAGCCTATGTAACATTATATGCACACATAGTTTATACACTGTACGAGTATATATAAAGGAATACAAATTGACATTGTTTTTCGAGTTGGCTTGCTCTTTTATCAGCAAATACTAGATTAGATACTTGTGTGATACATGGTTTGTTTTTTAAAAAATGATAAATATTGAACATTAATAAAAAGATATTAAATAATTATAAATCAAGAAAGAAATGAGAATTTAAAAAATGGTTACAGACGGCGTCAACACCAAGACCAATGGTGGAAGTGTCGACGCAAGGTTAAAGGCAGAAGTGATGGACAAAAATGTGATATCATGATACGAATAGATGTAATTGTATTTTTTGTATAAACTATCGATCATTGTTGTTATATTAATTAGGGAATTAAAGTAAAGTCTTAATTAATTATAATTAAAAAGAATTTAAAAATGATAAAATACAAAATTTGGTTAAAATTTGATATTCTGAAAGGTTATAAAGGTTAAATATGATATTTGTAAGTTAAGTTGGATAAATATGATATTTTAAGTTCTAAGAGAGATATATATAAAACTCATCTAATAATTTTGATTCAATTTTAACCAACAAAAGTCAAAACTAGAATTTTAATTTGTTTAAGTGGATGGTCAAGATTGAGTAATTAATTTTATTTTATAAAATGAAGGGCTATGATTGTACAATAAATTTGATGTATGTTAGTCTTTTATTTATATTAAAAGATATTTTGAATTGCTTATTTAAATTGTTTTAAAGCAAATAAAAATTTGTTACTCTTTTAAGAATACAAACCTAAAAGTAAACAAATTGGTTGATCTTTGTTTTTTTTGAAACATTTAAAATAAGCACTTGCAAACTATCTTTGGTTTTTTTGGCTTTAAGGATTCCGTTTATTATGGAGGCAAAAAAAGAGTTCTTCTACTTAATATTCATACTCATCTTCCTATTCACAAAATCATGATAAATGTTCAAATTAAAAGAGGGAATGAAAAAATAGAATTAGTGAATTTCACGTTTCTTTATATATGATAATGGAATATAAAGATTTAGTCAAGGAAATAAATTTTCCTAGGCAGAAAACATACCCTCTTAGGCTTTAAAGCCATGTATTAAATCATCCTACCTTGCTTTACCCACTCGATTATGATGCGTAGATTCTACTAGTGATTTAGTAATTTAGTGAACTTTATTCGTTTCTTTTATCTTGATTTAGTGAGTAGAAGGAGTATAAGAATTTTATATAAGGATATAGAATCTCTTGGTTTAAAATTCTAAGAAGGTTCGTAATTTTTTATTTTTTTCTCCTTCTTGTGATTGGGGTAAGGTTATTTCCAAAGATCAATGTTTTTATTTGGAGATTACAACATCAAGGTCTTCCAGTCTTCCTACTGTTTGCAACTTAGATAGAAGAGGTGTTCAACTAGTTTGGGTTAATTGTTTATTATGTGGATTTGATTTGGATTGCGAGGAACATCTCTTTAAATCATGTTGGGTTTTCTTGTCCTTAATCAAAGAATTGGTAGATGGTGGGGTATTCCATGTCTTAAAGATCAATCGGTGGCAACACTACTTAAACGGGGTCGACTTAAAGCTAAGTGAAAAGTGGCTAGAAGGATTCTCGGTAATGGTGTTCACAATGTGTTGGGCTCTATAGAAAGATGAAGATAGAAAGGTTTTTAAAAATAATCTACAGGCTGAGAGTAATCTCTTTAACAGGTTAAAAAGCAGTTATTCATTCTTTTAGATCAGTTCAATCAAAAGATTTGAAAAAAACTTAATTGAGTCAAAATCTTTTATTAAATACCATTTGTAACATTGCTTCTTGTTTTTACCTTTTCAGTCGTGTATGTTCCCTCTAACATCTTGTTAATGGTGTGTTACTATTAATAAAATTATATCCGCGTTTAAAACGTAATGTAGGTGTGATGGTTATTTTGTAGGTTTTTTTTAAGGCCAAAGGTGCAATCATTTATATAGATTAACAATGTGGGTGTTTTATTGTAATACCAAAAGGATGCCCTACTAGTGTCTACATATGCATATATCTTCTTTCAGAATTTTACATGTATTTGCAAGGAATTAGTGAAATGATTGTTTCTTACTCCATAAGCGATATTATTTGCATTGTTTACAAAACAACATAATTTCCTTCTTATATTTTAATGATGTTTTTTTGCTTTACCTAACCAATTGATCAATAGGTTGTCAATTTAGGGTTACCTTTAGAATATCTTCTCTCTCTTTTTTCCTATGCTTTGTTTGATGGATCATGGGAGGTGATATATGTGTGTTACCAAAAGTGATTTGTACAATATTTTGTAATTTGATTATTTCTTATCCTCGCATAAGAAATAAACGATAAAAAGAAGTGCAATATAAAAAAACATATAATTTTCCTACAAAATGACACGACTATTGGTTGGATAACCAAAATTAACTAACTTTTGGTTTGTTAGCCAAACAATTTTGATCTTTCGTGAAGAACATATATATACGATTTCTCTGTTTTCTTATTCTCAAATCTTCTACAAAATTGGAAGGCAATCTTTGAATTATTACAAAGTAATATCTCAAGATATCCAAATAGTTATATATGTATAATTACTTTAAAAAAAAGTACGTCTAAACGACCCAAACGATAATTCAAATTGATTCTTATTAATTTCAATGTATTTTCTTATAACATTTTGGAACATCATTCATTAACTAATACAAACAATAAGGGCATGTGGAGTGGTTTTGGCATACCTTCGGTAACATATGTGGCTTTCGGTACCACATGCCAACACCATTTCCTTGGTTGCGGTATCGAGAATTTTGTTGTGTCTCAACGTTTCAATACCAAAAGAGAGAGAGGAGAGAGAAAAGACAAGAGAGGAGAAATAAATTATTTAAAAAACCTTTGAAATATGTGTGATATGAGTATTTTCTGAGTTGAAATATTGATAAATATGAAAGTCATGATACTGATGTGACATTAGGCATTAGAAGTATGGAAATGAGTAGCACCCATGTTTTAATATTACAACACTCCCGGTAACTCATAATACAAGCGACAACTTGGTGGAAGTATACATTTTATTTGTCAGCACGAAAATATCTTGTATTTTTGTGAACATCTTTATCATTATATTGGTTATTTAAAAAATAAAATGTCAAATTTAATGATATAAAATCATTAACTAGATAAATCATATCATCACGTTTAACAAAAGTATTTTAAAGTTGTTATCAATTTAAGATGATAAAAGATCATATGGATGTTCATCGGTTATCAAAATCGAGATTTTACTATGAATTATTTTAGTCTTTATAAGATCTTAGGTAAGATCTTATGCTTGCAAAAATTCTATCATGCTTCAGATCATTTTAGCAAAATAAAAACATTAGGTTGTATGATCAAGATTAAAATCTTAACAACTACTTCGTCGTATGATTGTACTTGAATTTTCATTTATTAATGATTAATGTATTTCAAACTTACAAAAACTAGTTTAAAATAAGAAGAATGATAATCATAGTGCTTAAGGTTGCAGATAAAAGTAAAAATTATATATTTTTAATTTTTAAATTGATAAAAATGATAAAAGTTGAAAATAGATATACTATCTTAAAAAACAAAAATTATAATAAAAAAATCATAGAAGTGAAAAGTTTAAAGTAAACACGATAATAAAATAATCTAACAACAATTTATTTTTAGTCTTATACACGTATTTTACTACTCCATTCTCCTCGAAATAAAAATAAAATAAAATAAATTAAAAGTTTACAATAGACAAGGGTATTGGATATGTAACAAAACAGATACAACTGAAAAACCAAATCTTTATTTTCAAATGCTTATTAATTATATTATCTTTAAATGCATTATTTTTCAAAATAAAATAAACACCAACTAATCTTCTCTCCATACGAGAACAAAAACCAAGACCAGAGCAACTCGAAAGAAACCCTAGTTTGAACCTTCTAGATACTCTCTTCAATTTAGGGTTTCATTTCCAGATCGATCACAATCCGTTTGTCTGGAAGCTTTGGTTTCTCCCCTGTTTCGAGTTTAAAGTCGCACAGCTGTCTTCTGTTCAATGGCGGAAGATGACAATAGAAGAAACGGCGACGATCGGAGCGAGACCAGTGATTATACATCTGAGGACGAAGGGACCGAGGATTACAGGCGTGGAGGTTATCATGCTGTTCGTATTGGTGATAAATTTAAGCATTCGAGATATGTTGTGCAAAGCAAGCTCGGCTGGGGTCATTTTTCCACTGTTTGGCTCGCTTGGGACACACAGAAATCGGTATGTTTTCTCCTTCTATCAGCTTGAGTATATCTCACTTCACAAGTCTTAAAAAAGTTTTAGTATGGAGGGAAGGGCATTTTGTGGCTAATTAGTTGGACTTGAGCTCGCAAGTTGGTTGTCTGAGTATCGGTTAGATAATTGAAGAATGATTGTAGTATGTGTTGTCTGTTTAGTTTTACTGGAGATAAGCCGGAATGATGTAGTTGTCAGACTATTCGTTCTTGAGTTAAAATGCATGCGTTTGTATTAGTGTAAACTATTACCTGGTATGTTGTTTCTGATCATTTGATGTTTTCACTTTTGAGTACATGAATAAGACAATAGCTTTGATTTGATTTGATCTGTAGAGATATGTAGCTTTAAAAGTTCAAAAGAGTGCTCAACACTACACTGAGGCAGCAATGGATGAAATCACGATATTAAAGCAGATAGCTGAAGGGGACCCAGATGACAAAAAATGCGTGGTGAAGCTTTTAGATCATTTCAAACACTCTGGACCAAATGGGCAGCATATTTGTATGGTTTTCGAGTATTTGGGGGATAACCTGTTGACGTTAATCAAGTATTCGGATTACAGAGGGATTCCTCTTCACAAAGTTAAGGAAATTTGCTTTCACATTTTAGGGGGGTTGGATTACCTGCATCGCCAGCTTTCAATTATACACACAGATCTTAAGCCAGAAAACATTTTACTTCTGTCTATGATTGATCCAGAAAGAGACCGAACGAAAACAGGTGTACCCCTCATCCTCTCGTCCACTAAGGATAATAGTTTGGCTGAATCTGGTGCTTCAAAAGAAGTTAAAATTTCAAATGGCGATCTTACTAAGAATCAGAAAAAGAAAATCAAGAAAAAGGCTAAGAAGGCTGCCCAAAACGGTGCTGTAAAGGAAGAATCCGAGGAAGTTGAAGCTGACAACGAGACAACTGGTGCTGATACCGGTCCCAATGAGAAATTAAACAGGGACTCCCGTGAAGACTATGCCACTTCATCAGATGTAAAAGCCGACTCCAAGAATCATTCTGAAGCAAGGGACTCTCGCCAAGGAATTCAACTTCGTGGAAGGGGCAGCCGCTCGAAAAGGCAGAGGCTATTGGCAGATGTTGATGTTAAGTGCAAGTTGGTTGATTTTGGTAATGCGTGTTGGACTTACAAGCAATTTACTGGTGATATCCAAACTAGACAGTACAGGTGTCCAGAGGTTCTACTAGGATCCAAATACTCAACCTTTGCTGATCTATGGTCATTTGCATGCATATGCTTCGAGCTGGCAACTGGTGATGTTCTCTTTGATCCTCACAGTGGTGACAACTATGATAGAGATGAGGTACATTTTTTATTTTTCTAAAATGTTCCATTTTGTTTCACACTGTAGGTAGGATAGCTTTTGTCATGTTGACGCTCTTTGTCCTGTATTATCCTCTTGTATGATATGATAATCAAGATAAGCACTAATTGTGCAACATATCAGGAAAGGGAAGGAGTTAAAGACTTACTCCAAGATCCTTGGAGACCCTTATTGAGTTATTTCTATTGTATCAATTCATTAATGTGCTTTTTAGTACCAAAAGAGTTAACTTCTCATGAATATTTAAGGTTTTTCTGGCATATTCAGGATCCCGGAAAAGGTTAGCATACCTAAATGTATACAGTCTTAGAAGTATTTAATTTAGTGTTGTAAAACTCCTATTCCAAAGCCGAGTACTTGGTGAGTAGTCGTGACAAGGTGGGTGACCTTGCCGAGTAGAGTTGAATCCGAGTGCTGCAAAAGTCGACCCTAACTTGGTCAAACTCAAGATGATTCAGTCCTAATTTTTTTAATAAATACTTAGTCTTATTGGTTCCCTTAATTAAAGCCATTAATACATACCCCGTTTCCTCGTGTTTTGAGTTAACAACCTATTTGAGTTTTTATTTTCTAATTCTATAGTCTCATGAACATGTCATACACTATAATTTTTAAATTTATACATAAAAGTTCCAATCCTAATACTTCCCCAGTACTCCCCGTCTAGGCCGATTACTCGCTACACCCCAGTCGGCCGCTCGAGTACCGCCTAGCGAGTTTTACAACATTGATTTAAATTCTACTTTCCTTAGTCTATTCACGCTTTTTTAGTCTATATTAAGGAATGTAATCCCAAAGATTAAGAGTTCTTCTTTGATTGTGTGAAAAAATCAATCTTAGTGGGAATGTAGCCCTTGGTAAGGAGATCTTAAATTTTGAGGTATGAAGATAGGATCCCTGCTTCCTTTATTTTTTCCATTACCAACATGCTCTTTACTAAAATTTGTCATGTGTTCGTAATTTTTGTTTTTAAATCTCCCAAAAACTCTATGCATCATAGTAACAATGATGATCATGCATGAAGTACACCATAAATCCAACATGTTATCATGTTGATTGCTTTGCAATTATGAACATGGCGTCTGTGATTAGCTGGTGGGTGTAGGACTTGATTCTAAATTTGTAAAATATACCCTTAGGTTTTCATTACCGACTTCTTTATCAATTTTGAGCTTGCTGCTATCGTCATGCCGTACTTCCTTCTCCTTCACCAAATATGAAAGACGTATCTTCTAATAGAACTTGTAATTAATTATAGTAATGTAAGTCTTATAATCAAGAGTTTTTCTGAACCCAGGCAATTTTTAACTTTTCCTTTTTTATTTTATTTTTCAGGATCACTTGGCCCTAATGATGGAACTTCTTGGAATGATGCCTCGGAAGGTCGGGTGATATTTCTTTCTAATCGTCTGGCAGGATCAATACGAATGTTTGATATTATCTGCATATGTTTATAACTTTAAAACTATATTCTGCAGATAGCTTTAGGTGGGCGTTACTCTCGTGAATTTTTTAACAGACATGGTGATTTAAGGCATATCAGGAGATTGCGTTTTTGGCCTCTGCATAAAGTGCTGAAGGAGAAATACGAGTTTAGTGAACAAGATGCACAAGATTTGGCTGATTTTCTTGTTCCAATACTTGATTTTGTCCCTGAAAAAAGGCCTACAGCTGCTGAATGCCTTAGCCACCCATGGTTCACTGGAGGACCTCGACGATTAACTCTTACTGCAGATTCTACTCCTAAAGCCAATGATAATAAGACTTCCGAGAAAACCCGAGAAAAAGATGAAAGGGAAGCTATGGAGGCTGGAGTTGGAAACATAGCTATTGGGGAAGTTTCAAAGCCACTATCAAAACAGGCTTGCTGAGTTTCATTGGTGAGCTCCTTCTTTATCTCTTTTTTTTTGGTAGATAATACTGATTATTTGAGATATTTTTGTTAAAATGAAGAATCTAATGGAAAAAATATAAGTCGGCAGCTTTTAACAGGTGCTGTCTCTCCCAATTGATGCTAATTGAAATACTGAATCCAATTTTCGAATTAAGCATACTAAAGTAGTTAAATAGTATAGGTTTCCATACAAGAACCTTAAGTCTAATTAGAAATTTAAAATACTATTACTAATCCTAATCTGCAAGAATTATACTACACTCATCTAATACTACCCCAGTTTAAACAATGGACATTTATAAGATGTGGCCAGATCAAAGGTCAATTACTCTCGGCGGGTTGGGGGGGGGGGGGGTGGGCATGTGTTAATTGAATGATTAGGGCTTGTTGTAGGCATAAACATCATTACTCTTTTTTGTTTGCCATAGCTTGGTTTCCCCGGGGAACATGCTAAAGTGGGAAATCCCTTTAAAAAAGCTCCTGATTGTTTGTGATGAAAAGTCAATCTCTGGGAACTAAAGTTCATTTGCACTTTCCTGGTGTAATATAAGACATTTTGAATCTATAACTGGCTTGTTTCCGACACTTGGTCATAAGCTGTGTATACTTAATTTTAACATACAATCCTTTATTTGTTTTAAATTTGAATTCTTAATACAACTTGTTTGACCAAAATCTCGTAATACATACGGCTCTTTAAGGATGTGATGTTTATATACATCATTTATTCATTTTCTTCTTACTTTTCAGCCATGAAGTTCACCCTTTGTATTTCAAGTTTTGAACTTGGGCTTCTAATCTTGCAGAAGAAATCATCTCCTCATTGGAGAAGGGAACATTGCCAATTTTCTTGAAGTCCGTGCATTCTTTGTACAATTTTTATGAAGGTTAATGCTGCAGGAGATTTGTGTATGTATCCAGAGCATACTTTGATGTGATGATCTTAACTGTACATCTTATCTAGTCCATGATTTTTATTTTATTACGAAACAAACGAGAGAATGTGTCTTGTTCTGGATTTCTCTTTGCTACTCTTATTACCGTTTTGCTCAAATTGCTGTCATCTTATTTGTCTCTATTGATACCAAACTTTGGGTCGTCTCGTATTATTTTGTGAAGCTGAATTGCTGTCTAAAAAGGCCCCTGACTACTGCTGGTGGGTACAATTCTCTATCATCCTCTTATCGGCAAAGGTTGCAATTATATGGATTTGGTGAAGTTTAAAATCAAGTATAACTTTCTACCTTAAAAATAGTTTTTTGGTTTAATTTTGGGGTTGTTTATAGATTTATAAAGTTGTAAGTAATCATTTTAGACGCTATATCCATTTCAGCTTTAGTGAAATTTTAATTTTGATCTTTTAAAAAAGTAAAACATAACTCAAAGACATCTATTGACAATCTTTAAATTATGATGGGGGGTAATGTTATGGTTGGGTGCTGGACAGTGGCGGTGGGGGTGGGATGGTGGCGTTGCAGGGAACACTTCCCTGGCTGCCATCTATCCAGAAGGGCACCGGGACACCTGGGATAGACAAGCAAAACACTTCACAATCTTTCTTTATTTCTTTTAATTGATGAGGGATTAGTTGAGTAGAAAGATGATTATAGTAGAGATTTTATTGGGATAAAAAGATACTAGGGATTGAGAGATAAAAGTTAACATGACAAGTGGGATGACGCTACCCTTTACTCTTAGCGAGAGACCTGCAAAAATAGCAAAGTTAATAAACCTTGTGATTTTGTTTGTGATTTAGACATGGCTTATCAAGATTTAAATCCGGACCTAAAAATTATTAAATACAAATCATAAATAAAATAAAAAATCCTATGAAATACAATATTCATAAATATATAAATGATTCACATAATTAAAATACGATAAAAATAATTATCTATTAATTTTATACATGTATTTGCTAATATGTGTCTTAATATTTGGTTTTAAAGAATACATGTGAGCTCAAGCTTGCCTTGAATAAAATATGGAAAACACAAGCTAATCTGTGTGTTTTTATTTTTTTTGAACGGATCCTAATCTGTCCTATTTACATTGAGACTTAAACGAATGACCTTAAGTCATAATGAATACCAAACTACCCCAATACCACTATACTAGAAACCTTGGGTTAATCCGTGTGTTTATATGTTGTAAAAAAGGAAGCCAAATATTACATAGCTATTGTTGGCCAAACTTCCTCTCCTTTTTTAAACACTAAAAAACCCATGTATTCTTTTGTTACAAAACCATCTCCTTGCTTTGTAAGTCGGTATTCGGTTGTTAGCATAGAAGGTGATGCTTTTATTATAAGACTAGTTAAATCCTAGGTTGTGCATACGCACAACCCATAAATGTAAATATTGTCTGTTTAAAAGATTGAACATATTATTTTCAAAACGACTGTTTAAAAGATTAATCCATTCATCTCTTAATTTTTATAGCTATAAAAATTTGTATAAGTTTTTTAGCATCTTATAACATTTTATTTAATCCAATCAAATATTTCTTCAAAGCTTCCTTCCCTTCAATATTACTGCACGGAATTACGGATCATTTCATGTGAAAATATATTTGGTATAACGAGAATTATAATCATAATAAATAAAGAATATAAATCATTTGTGTAATAGGAATCAATAGATCTAAAAGGGTTGTAATTTAAATACGACATTCATCACATCAAATTCTAACTCATCTAGGTTGCGAGTTGGACCAGTAAATTTTTATTTATTTATTTATTAATGGTTTGCAATAACAATTTTTTTCTCTATCTGAGACTCTAAATTAAATGGCAAACATCATGAACTTGATGAAGTAGCAAAATGCAAACCTAACCGAAAAAAAATCCTTAGATAAGAAAAAAGATACTTAACTATAGTTTAAGAAGTGATTCATAGAAAGCTCAAGAAAAGAGGTAAAAAAGTATAATGTAAAGCAAAAATAAAACATTATGCTCTTTATCCCCCCACTCCCTAGTAAATATTAATATTATCATTCTAGTTAATTTCATATTGCATTGTGTTTACATAGGACTTTTTATAACATGTTATATTTAATATATTACTAAGAATCGAAATTTGAAAAATAATAACATTAAATTTGAAATATAGTAATACTTCGTGAGCTCATGGTCACCAAAGTTGTACCAAACACCATTGCCGCCTCTAGCAATGTCCATGGTGTTTTTGGCTCAAACTATGCATGACTTATGATTGATTATATGTCTTACAATTTCAAATCTTAATACAATATAATAATACGAATCATTTGTGCCTAAACCATAAACCAACCATCAACCACCCTCCATCGTGTCAAGCCACATCCGGCCACACACTAAACACGCATACAAATTTAAGAAACATATATACATATTGAAATACACACACACCTCACTCAATCCAAATGACTAAATGTTAATAGCATGTACTCTATCTTGCTTTTAAATTGATTATTATAATAATATTTTGGTGAGGTGCATGTCAACAATGCCAACATTAACTTACACAACACAATTGATGGCTATTACTTTATCTACATCCTTTTTTTATATTTTTTTGGTTAAATGGGGTGAAATAGTATCACACTATTTTATGAACATGTGTTGGTTGTAGGATGTATGAGGGGATTTTATATATATAGGTAGATATATTGAAGAAAGTAGTCACAAATACCACAAGGTGTTTTGGGATGGAGTCATGGAGATATAGCTTTGTCTTGCAAAAATTTTCAGTCTCTGTCTTCACATATTCCAAACACTTCGACCAAGAAAAAGATGACTCAAGGTTGGAAAGAAATTGACGAGTAAGGCACGAAAGAAATGTTGTATTTGCAACCAATTTGGATATACTAAACCAGTGTGTAATCAGAAATAAAATATTGCCCTAATCGAATGACTTTCAATATTCCACAAAAGAAGAAATGTTTGGCACAAGATTTAGGACTAAATCCTTTTCCAAGTCGGCGTTTCCATTACAAGAACATACAAATCATGTTCAACAGTATTTGAGATTTGGGATATCCGACACAATAAATGATGCATTTAAGCAATAAAAATAATGTTCTGTATCACACCATATGTTAGATCCACCCACAAATAATGGCATCTGATCTGATCTGATCTGTTGACTGACTGTCAAGTCAATCATAACATCAAATTGCCATATCTAGAGACCTGTGGTCATCTTTGCTAAAATCCTGTATGCTTCACCTCATTTTGGACCTGGGGACCCATATCGATCTCTACTAAATAAATGTATCCATCTGGTTGTTCTCAAGGAGTAGGGTTCATGTTCCTACTTTCTCCATCTCTTGTCAATATACTCCACTCATAATTTCTTTTGTGCTTGAAACTCCAAGATGATTATCAAGTGGATGTTGCAATATATGTATATACCATGTGTGTAGCTATTCGTAGAGCCTACAGAATTTTCCTTGCTCTGAGGTACGAGTACATGAGAAAAAACGCCACCACCGCCCCAAAAATAATCCCTCCAGTTGTCAGCCAAAATGCAAGCTGCACACACGAAGAAAGAATTGTTATATAATTTTAGGTGCTCCCTAACCAATTTGTATCAAAGGTGTAGAATAGGGATTGAGGGGGTTGTTTGATGTCCAAAAACAATAACTACTAAAAATTTCTGTTTGAAGTTAGACCGTGGGCGTAATTGTCATAGATTAATGACGCCATTTCTATTATGTCTCTGTTTATCATAATTTCAACCATGGGAAAGAATAAATTTTTCTATACTCTAATGTATAAAGAAAATCTGCATTAGCAGCTTTTAGACCAGACATTCAGTAGAGGAGAGTCATATATTTTGTTATTATTAGATAACCATTTGTTGCAAGTACAGCTTCAGTAAGATATGTTAACTCTGCGATTATTTATGATATACCTAAAAGGCTATAATCATATCTAGCAAAGTTTTTCAAGAAAGAAAATGGTCATCGATTTTTGGAAGCAAAAAAAAGGTACTTTTATCAACTGTAAGTTGGAAGCAAAAAAATTGAAAGAAAGGTAAAGATGGTTATCGATTTTTGTAGGGCGATTCAAAGTCAATCGTTGTCAAGGAAAAGACGATTGTCAATTTTTATATCTATTTATTTTCAGATAATAAATAGGTTATAATTAATTATTTAGGTTTTCTTAAATTAATTCACATTAAAAATAAAAGAAGGTAACCAGTTTCCTCTAGAAAAAGGTAAATTTCACAACATTGGAACACTTTTAAAACTTGGTTATTATTGTAGAGCGAATTCAAACTATGACTGACTTTGATTAAAAACTTGTGAAACTTGGTTACTATTCTATTTCATGGGAGCAAAAAAGGAGGTGTTTAAACGTAATGCAAAAATGAATACTCACTTTTGTAAGGTCTGGAAAAACTCAATTTGAGTTATATTTTCCAGTTTCATAGCCAAAATAAATGGATTTGGAGAAGCAGTTAAGGAGTTATTGCAAGAAAGCTGATTACTGAGAAATTATAAAATTACATAAGCATACCTCACTTCAAGCAAATGATTATCTGGTTTTGATTTTTTAAGTTGTGGTCATCACTTGGGAACTCATTATAAACACCCCGATAGTAATCATAATTGATTATCAGAAGTGCCAAATTTCAAGATATGAAAGAAAAAATAACTAGCAATAAGAAAGCCTTTAGGGACTTAGAAGAGAGTACCACATGTTCTTCGAGATAGGATTTTAGATTCATGCCAAATATACCTACAGAAAAAGTAAACAGAAAACAAAAGTGAGCTTTGTGGAAGGGAAAGAACCTAGAGGATATTAAAACTAACATTTGACGTATGCAAGGAGTGAGGAACTGCTTCACACTACATAAATTAATGGCTACAGAGAAAAAGGAAGGTATAGGATTTAACCTGCAACTAGAGCACCAACTGCAACACAAAAGGTCCCAACCTGAAGAAGCAATTCAAATTTGCTCACCTCAAGCCGCCGGGAGCTGGCAAGAAAGAAAACAGACCACGTTTATACATGAGTTAACATGATAATATTGGGTCTGGAGAACACTAATCTAAAAATGATTATAACTCTTCTGAAGGCTAATCTTAAAGACATGAACTAGCAGACTCCTGCCATACCTTAAGTTAACAGAGATGGAGTCTTCCATTTCTCGTGCTGACTCAAGCAGTCTTTCTGCTTGATTATGACATGATTCACACCTGCAATCATAAGCAGACACGAATTAGAGACCGACAAACACTCTCATCTTCATCAAGTGCTTCAGTGACCATTGAGAAAAACCTTTGGAGATAATTTTCCAGTAGCATTTCGATTTCTTCCTCTTCTTCTGCACATGATAAATTGACAATCAGTCTAACATACTAGCCTACTGAAGTAGAATAATAAACTTTCGCTTTCTCCAATGATTTCACACATTACCCTCGGCGATCTGTTTCTCTTGAGGAATGGAACATTCTAGATCATCGTTTCTACTCAGGATGCAGTTTCTGCCCACTATACACAAGCGGCGTATTTCATGAGAATCCTCGAGTATATCAAGCAACATCTGTTTGAGTGCTCCTGCTTTGGATCCCAACTCAACCTTCCATGCAAATAAATAAAGGGGTTACTTATTTTCCCTTCACATACACATGCACCAAGTATATATTGTAGATTAATGTGAATGGTACCAAGGTTTGCTTGCTAATACGGAGTTGCTCCAATATGCCAGCAGTTAATCGGTTTGGTAATACCTCAAGTAAAGCTTGAATCTGAAGCATAGCAAAAGGGCTTCTTGTAACCAACCAACATGTATGTGATGCAATAAATTGGTTGTACATTGTGAGTGGTCATTATATGGTCCTCTTATATAAAACTACTTTTGAAAAGTCTAGTAACAGAGCTTTACTACCCAGAACTTGCTAAGTATGATCTTGATCTATAATCACCGGCTTGTAACTGAAACGAAATAATATATACTCACTGTGTTTCCATACTCACACGTGGTTCTAAATCCATTAGTTTATCCTCAAAGCGCTGTATTCGTGAATGTAGGGCGGCTTCAACTACCTGAAATATGAGGTTGAAATTTTTTTGTAAATCTTAAATCTACACATGCTGCAAGTTGAAAAATGGAGGGAAAAAAAAGCCAATCACAAAGGTCAGGACCTATAAGCTCATCATAAACTCAGGAAATGCATCAGTTGGCAGTAGAAAGTAAACATATTGTCAACAATAAGTTACAAAAATGAAAGCAAGCAGCACTGATGATAGAAGGAGGCCCCAAACATAAGTATTAAACTATGGGTTAACATACAAGACATCATAGTACCAACTCTAATTATCCCATCTGTTACATAAACCTGAAAATTCCATTTGGTGAATCGTGATACGCTAGTAAGTGGATCATAGGTTGCGTACTTAAACTTGCAATTTTTTTAGTTTTGCTTGATGGTCGGATGCTGGAAAAAGGTAACATAAAATGTTACAATTAAACAAAATAAATGACACTGTTTTTTGTTTATTTAGCTTGAGATACTGGTGTAACAACAAAAGTTCATATTTCATAATTCATTTTAGCAAAGTGGTGTGAAATTATTTTCCTTTTCTCATTCAGCATACATCTATGTCTGAGAATTTTACAAGCCTAATAATTAGGGATGGTGACAAACGATAATTCAAAATATACTAGTCATGACAACTATAAGCACAGGTTTTTGCTTTCAGAAGAGCAGGCAAAAATATTGTAAACTACTAATAACCTAGAAAAAGGACATAGGCAAGTACCAACCTCAAGTTCAAACGGCATTACAGGACCTCCATGCATACTTTTAGGATTTAAGCGAGGTAATAATGCGTCAATGAAAGCTTTCCCAGCTCTCCTAAGATGCCCAGAAAAGAAACACATTTGTTTACCATCTTTTTCCACCAAAGCCATTTAACTTTATTCAGCATTAAATAGAAGGGGGTTGAGATGAAAAAGAAGAAGATCTTCAAATACCAATGGTCCAATACCTACCGGTTGTAATTAAATATAAAGACGCTTTCTAGCATAGCAATTGCTCGCAATGATCCTAAATTCAGTAGTATGGCATTCTCACGAACCTGTAAACAAACCAAATTGTCGTATAAGAATTTTGACCATAATCAAGATGCTTAAGCTTCTGGCATCATCAGAACACAGAAGTCCCGTAAGTGGTAAAAAGAACTACCAAGGATGGAAAGCGCCCCCACCAGCTCCATTAATTAAAGGAACAGCAACAAGAATTAGCAATGGGCTCCTATAAAATGTCAAGCCTTGTTTGTTACAAAAAGCCGATGTGTTATTCTAAGTACCAGTTCATACGAAATATTTGTTGAGCCTCTACTCATCACATAATGCGATTAGAAGTTATTATATAAGGAACAGTTTAGTTGCTGGTTCTGATTCAGTAGATATCATTGATTTTTAAGGAAAACAGCAGAAATCAGGTAGGGTGACTACATGGAAGATTGTATTTTAACAATGATGTTTAACCAATCCGTTTCAGTAACTTATCTTACAGTTTCAAATGATCTACACATAAGAGAAGGGAAAAACTTCAGAGAATGATGCATAATTTTATTTGATCTTATGTATATAATGCCCAGAAAGCATGCAATAAACAAAGGAATTATACCACAAATTATGGAATACAAGCAAATTCATTGAACATCTTGCTTTGAAGATGCATTGATCAATGTCAACTAGAGAAGCTGCATAATTTTGATTTTCATATACATGAACTAAAACACCGGAAACTTGACTCGGTGCCATACCAGCAATGAAGGCATTGTGTTGGTCAACCACAGTGAAGGATCAACACTCCGAATGTCTCGAGGGCGAAGACCTGCATTCAGTACGTCGTTTAAGAAGTGAATATGCAGACAAAATAATGCCTACAATGTGGATGTATAATTGTATATGTAGAAAGACAAGAAGGATTAAAAAAGGGCAGGTACAACTAGGACTTGAAGTAGGGGTGTGTTCAGTTCTGGAACCGACCCGGAACCGAAATAACCGATAACCGAAATTGGTAAAAACTAGCCGAAAACCGAACCGATATAAGGGAACCGGTTCCGGTTATTAATCAGTTATTTCAGGTATAGAACCGGATAAGACTGAAAATTTACTTTGAAACCGGTTTCAAGAATGGGAGCCGAAATAAGCGATAAGCGGTGAATATTTTTTGTTATTAAAGACAAATATAATACGTTTATATTAGTTGTTTTTTACCTATAGAAGTTAAATAATAATCAAAAAACTAAACGCTTTAAAGTTAACACTAAAAATACTTGAAATCGTAAGTGAACATGCATGCGTCATCGACACTAACATATGACTAATAAATATAGTTCGTTTACTTCGTTCTTAGAAACAATAACCATTAACCATATCGCCAACGATAATATTTCAATAACCGACCATATCACCAAAAATAATAGTTCATAGCCAACCATATGACAAATACAAAATCACATACCAACCGGTTCCGGGTTCTAAGACCGAATTACCAGATAACCGGTGGAACCGGAACCGAAAACCAAAAATGAAGTTTTAGGAGAACCGATAACCGGACCGAATACTCTAACCCGGTTCCAAACGGTTCCGGTTTCGGTTCGGTTCGGTTTTTCGGTCAAAAACTCATCCCTACTTAGAAGCGCATTTGTTTACATATGAAGGCAGCTTGAATGGTAGCAATATATGACAAGTGAGAGGATTTGTGACAAAGTGAAACGTTGAATACAGAATAGCAAGTAGCAGATTAAATTCTCTTCAGCGAACTAGCAAAAGTAAGCTCAGATAATTATACTACCACAAAGTTTCACTCACCACTTGACTTTAGCAGATGTCGTCTACTAATTTTTCTGGTAGAAACAGTTCCACTTGAACTTACTTCAACAACCTTTAAGAGAAACAAAGATACATATTAGAAACATCTAATAAAATTATGATGAAATAGGCAAAAATATATTATTATATGGCAGAAGTTGTCAAGTTGCAAACTATAAACGGTCAGAAGAATCACATATTTCAATTGAAAATTTTAAGAACCTCTCTTTCTTGAATTTGGCCAAAACTATGAGTAGTTTAAGGTGCATCAAGAACCAGAACTGCAGTTAACCTTTTCAAGTAAAAATAGAACCTGACTAAGGGCATAAATGCATAATTACCCGAAAAGCTAACAAACCTCATAAACCGGTTCACGAATCCCTAGGTTTAGAGCATCAGACCAAGACGTCACATTCCTCCGAGAACCACCGTCGTCCACCTTCTCCTCATCATCCGAACTCCGATCAGTCTCCTCACGGTAATCATCATCGTTGTCACTTGTTAACGTCTCAGCCGCTCTCTCCTCCGTGGATTTCAAACAACACCTCCTAAACCGACCAGTCGACGAGATTTTCAATGGAACTGGAAACACAAAATCTCTGGCGTTCCGCAGAGCGACGACTTGGCATTTTGACGGGATCACCGCGTATCCGCTAGATTGAACGTAAGGCGAGGGAGATGGCGGATGAACCAGCAGTAACTGAAACAATTGTGAAGATGAAGAAATGGGAGTCGTTAACGCCATTGTAGCTAGCTTGTTGTAGATGAGCTGATCAAGTAAAGGATTTCATTGAGAACCTAATTTTGTTTTGTTTATTGTGATTCCAAATTTATGGCAGAGTGTTGGTTGTGGTGATTATGAATTCGCGAGGAGGATGACAGTTGGTCCTCTGGTTATCTTGTGTCCACGTCGATTTTATCGACCGAATCTGTTTTTTTTCATCCGGATATAATTTTTTTTTGTTTGGATAATATAAAAGACTTTTATTTGTTTGTTAAACCAAAATTATTAAGTTTCTATGATTATATGGTCTAAATAAATTAAAAGTTTTGTATGAATTTGTCTTTATATGACATGTTATTTTATAAATGTTCATACAAATTATAATTTTAACCTTAATAGTAATATATTGTATTATAACTTATAAGATATAATTGTTTAATAAAACAACGTGTGAAAGAAAGGGTGTTAGGGTAAATAACTTGGTTCTTAATGATTCAAAATATACTTTAAGATAAATGATTCAGCAGTGTTCTTCTGCTTCATTCGACACAGTCTTAATTCAGAGGCAACAATCCAATACGCTGAATGTTGAATGATTCAGCATTTGGCGCTGAATGGTTCCATTAAATATCAAACAAACAGCCCCTAACTTCAATAAAATCTTTTTGATAATCCTAACTATTAAATTTAGATAAATATTTCATTTATTAAATCTTAACGGTTCATTTTAATAACAATTAAAATCTAATTTTGACTTTTCTATGTCAAATTAGATTTAGTTTTGACTTTAATTTAAATCAAAATTATTAAAGATTAGTTTAAGTTTATATATGCCATCCTTAAACTCTAAGATATCATATTTGTCCACCATAATTTATAAATTATCATATTTACCCTTTATAACATTTTAAAATATTATATTTAACAACAATTTTTACTTTATCATTCTAAAATATTTTTTAATTTTTTAATTTTTTTATTATAACAAATAAACGCTTAACCTTCTTTCTTTCTAATTATAACAATAATGATCGATGAATTGTATAGAAAATACAATCACTTCTCTTCGTATTATGATATCACATTTCTGCCGTCACATTTGTCTCTCCCCTTGGATCAACGTTCCCACCGCTTGTCAAAGTGTTGACTCAGTTTGTCGTCATTTGTTTAAATGTTCATTCCATTCGTATCTTGTAATTATTTAATATCTTTTTATTAATATTTACTATTTTTTAAACTAACTTGAATATCATACGAACATCTAATCTAGTATGTCATAATAAAAGACTTTTTGTTTTTTAGATTTTAGTTTATTCACAACAAAATCATCAAACCCACTTTAACCCAAACACTTATTTTAACCTAATAAACTCTAAATGTATGTAACACCCAGAACTTTTATTATTAAAGTTATGCAAGAAAAAGTATAAGGTGTTACCCGAGTTATAAATGGACAAACGTGATAAGATGTGGTTTTAAAACTAGAGGGGCTAAAACCGTCAGATTTCAAGTTAATTAAGTCCAGGGGGCTGTTATGTCAATTGTTGAAACTATATTTATATAATGCACCAACTTTGACAAAATAGTCAAAGTTCTTGTTTTAGCTTCTGCAACCCACGATTATATGCATAGCAACCCTCAAATCTCTCCTTTATAGTGAGCAAATCAGAGTATCAAGAGCCATAGCAAGAGTATAGCAAGTATTCAAGTTGAGGTAAGGTTTCAAACCTTTGTTCTTATGGTTTTTATGGATTTAAACACATGATTCCATGGTGGAATCATGTTAAGGATGTTTTGTATTGATTAGATCATGTATATCAGTGTTAGGAGGTGTAGGAAAACACCTCTAGTCGATTTATGGTGAAATTATAGGATTTCATGGTGAAATCCGGCAGTTCTTGCTAAGAACAGTCTGCTGGTCTGTGATGTACACGGCCCGTGTAGCGGTACACGGCCGTGTAGTAGTATAGGCGGTCATAGGGCCATGTAAGGTTACATGGTCGTGTAGTATAAGAGGTACACGGCCCGTGTAGCGGTACACGGCCGTGTAGTGTGCAAGGCGGTCATAGGGCCATGTAGGGTTACATGGTCGTGTAGCATGAGTGGTACACGGCCCGTGAGGGTGACTAGACCACACTGGCCATGTTGCTAGCTTAGGTCGTGTAGCATTAATGGGACACGGCCCGTGTAGGGATACACGACCCGTGTAGGCTCTATTTCAGATCAGAATGCCTTATGTATTATTCATGTATTGTTATATAGGAGGTGATTGACATAATACCTGAATTAGTGATCTGTGAAGTATTGCATATTACAGTTATAAGGTGAGTCTTCTAGACTTCACTTCATATCAGTAGCATGTGTAGTTTCATATCAGATTGCTAACATGCTATGTTATACATGTGAATATGTAAGCTTACTGCTATGTGCAGTAGTGCTTAGATGCGGTACAGTACTGTGACCTACGATGCTGCCCTGGGTCTAGAACCAGAGGCTAACTTTGATTGCCAGACATGCGTGTATTATCTTCATGTGATTGTATACGTGTGCTCATACGATGTTATGTTTAGATTACTCACTAAGCTCTCGTAGCTTATCAGATACTATTTTTAAAATGTTTTGCAGGTTTTATCAAAGGCAAGGGCAAAGCTCCGGTTTGACTTCCATTTGTTAAACTCTTTGAAATTAACGCCTGGTTTGTAAATATCAAGTTTTTGGTACCAAACTTATGACAGTATTTATGTGAGTATCTATTGATACGTCAGGTTTTCAAACAAGTATTGCTTCCGCTTTTATGTTAAACCTTGAGATGCAAACACTTATAGGTGTTTGGTCTTAATATTTTAAATTTTGTTTTTGGGGCGTTACAATGTGTCTAGTTATGCCCTAATTTTAACCTAATAAAGTTTCGATATCAATTTTGAGAAAGAAATCGAGTTAAGAAACACCACTGGAAATGTCAACACAATCGATTTATTTGATTTGTGAAACATCACTGAATATAAAAAGGTCGTTTTAAAAGCAGAAATTAAACTACAACGAATGAATATATGAAATCAAAAGCAGTCTGTCAATGAATGTGGAGAGTTTGATATATGAAGCAATTTTCATGTTTTCTTGTGAGAGGATTTTTGTTAGACATTTGTTGTTCTAAGAAAATGGTGTGAGTGAAGATTATGAACACATCTTTATAATATATGCATATAAAAAGAGGTAGAAATTAGAAATACCTCAACAAGAATCAAAGGGGAAAAGAGGAAAATAACACTTTTCATTGGACTCAAATGAACAATCTATTATGTTCATGGTGAACATAGGTGTAGATTAGGTGAAAATGTGTGCTTATCGTTCAAAAAAATAAACAACTTATCATCTTAATGTCCGCGTAGCCACATATATCAGAAAAAACATATATGTTCCAAGAAAAATAAACAACTTCTAATTCTTATTCAAGTTAATAATTATATACAAGGACTTATTTAAAAAAGTTATTATTATTTAATATAAAATAAGTAAATAACATTGATGAAATGATATAGTAAAGTTTTATTGTATTGCTGAAACTCTAAAAGAGTGTTTGTTACGAAGGAACGAGGAAGAAAAAGAAAAAGTACATTCCATTAAGCTTCTAAAATATTCCTTCACTTTTTCATTTTTCCATTAAGCAACTACCTTTCGTTTTTTTCCCATTTCACATGTAGATGGAATGGTTATGGCCATAACGCCTCAATTAATACTACATGATCGTCGCATAGATATATAATTACTCGAGCATGAATATATAGTATCACAGAATATTGAATCCAAGGAATTTCTCATAGCTCCTCTTATGTAAATTGAATTCAAGATTTCTTGATTTCTATGTTTTTTTTTTCTTTTATATATCATTCCTCAATTGTTTGTTTGAGTTTATCCGAATATATGAAATAAGTTTTTATACGTGTAATTGTTAAATTTTAAGTTATATCTATATCTATTTTTAATATAAAAGCATTTTTGTTATTGTTTATTTACTTCGTCCCATTCTTAGGTTTATTTATCTCTAGCATTGCATCACATAGTAATGAAATAGTAATACATCATTCATTCCGTTCTTATTTATCACTTCAATTTTAATTCCCGTTCAGCAAAACATACCCTAACCCTGACCTACAGGCTACAGGTGCAGAGTTTTTGGTCCGGACATTGTGTTTTGAAAATTGAAAAGCGAACCGTTGTATCAAAACCCCAATTGCTCAGCCAAACACAGCTAAAAATGTCGATACAATCTGAATCAGTGGCCGGAGAAGAAGAAGAAGAAGAAATAGGAGTTGAACAGCTAGCGCAAAACCCTCCTGCTCCCGCCGACGAGGTAACACCCTTAGATATGCATGGAAATGCAAATTAGTAAGTGTAAGAACTCGATTGCATTTGATGCAACAAGGATTTCTCAAAACAAAACAAGGTCTCTAATTTGACTGTTATTATTGTGCTGACGATCTTTTGGGCTAACAGCTTTTATGAGTTTGAGAATCGAATTCACAAACAATAAAGGGGGAAAGAACAGCTTTTGGCACTTGAACGAAAATAACGGTTCAATATGTTATATAAGGCACGAATGCTTTGATTTTCTTGTATCTGGTAATGGTATACTCTACCTGTCCATGTGTAAAAGTGTACGCTTTACTTGCTAGCTTCCAAGTCGATCTGAATATGTATCTTTTGAGCAAAAATTAAGTAATCGTAGTTTAGATGCCCATATCAAGTAATATGTATCTATAGCAAGTATCCATAATAGATGCCCATATCATATATTACTTGCAGTTTAGAACTTTAAATAGCAAATTTACTTCGAAAGCATTGAGCTGTTGTGGATTCTACATTCTTCATTTATAGCTTCTGTGATACCTACATAAAACATACAGGTTTTTCACATTGGAAATTTTTTGTTGCAAGTTTGTAGAAGACGAATACTTTGAAAATCATATTTTACTAGAATATGACCTTGAACAAATAATATTGCTGAACTTTAATGCTGTGTGGTGCAGTTATTTGACATCTCAACCACAGTTGATCCTAGTTATATTATATCCTTAATAAGGAAACTTCTACCACCAACCATGAATGCCGCTAATTCTTGTGATGGGGTTAGTGGTTGTGATTTTGCCACTCAAGGATCAAATGATGAAGGAACTAATGGAAGCTTGGTGTCACAAGCTGAAGACAAGATCTTGGAAAACAAATGTGAAGTCATTTATGAAAAGTCTAATGATCCAGAAAAGCATGCGGGTCCCTCAGTAGGAGATGATTCTTGGGAAGAGCATGGGTGCATACTATGGGATCTGGCAACAAGCCGAACCCATGCTGAACTCATGGTACCTGACTATTATCTCATCTAATTTACTTATATGTGTAGCTGTGTACATGTATAACGATAAGTGACTAGTATTCACATGTGGTTTTTGGTATCATAGAGTGTTTCCTTCTGCTGTTTTAACCACTGGAACTTTGGATTAGTTATATTAACATCATCAATCGGTTCAAAAACTCATGTGCAGGTTCAAAATCTGGTTCTTGAAGTTATTTTGGCTACTCTAATGGTTTCCCAGTCACCTCGTGTAACGGTAGGTTACACTTCCATAATCCCATGTGGTATGTAATTATACACTTGTAAGTTGTATTGTATTCACTTTTTTACTCTTTTCAGTTGAGTCCTGAATATTTTATTGTGAAAACATCAAACTAAACATCTTTAAAGTTCTCAAGCAATTATGTATGCACAAAATTACGTAACTTATAGGCTTAATTATATTTGCAGGAGATTAGCCTTGGGATATTAGGGAACCTAGCTTGTCATGAAGTATCACGGAAACAAGTTGTCTCTGTGAAAGGATTGGTTGAAATAATTGTGGCTCAATTATTTGTAGATGACACTCCATGTCTGTGTGAAGAATTTAGGTAACTTTTTTAAAACATTAGACTTTCATTATACACAGGCAACATTTGCCAATGATGATACACTAGTAGAAATAGTGCAACTATCTTATTTATTATGTACAATGATGATACTCTAATTATAGAAATATTATTGGCAAAAAGAAAACAAAAGTATTAGGTTATAGCAAAAGCATAAAACATTGCAACTACTTTTATTTATTATCAATCTCTATCATAATGATTGTTTCAAAACTTGGCAACATTTGTCATCTTTATTGGTCTTGATTGGTGTATCAAACCCAATAATTGCTTGAAGTTCTTGCACCTTCTTTTACTAATGCACGTGCCAACGGAAAGCTAGTTTCATATACGTACATAAATACACATTGATCTGATATACAGTTTTCCATATTTTTCCTGTAGGTTGTTGACTTTATGTCTCCAAGGTAGTGAAGCTATTACTTGGGCTCAAGCTTTGCAGCCTGAGGACGTTCTTTCCCGTATATTATGGGTTGTAGAAAATACATTGAATCCGCAACTTACAGAAAAGGTGACAGCTAATATCTGTTTTGACTTCTTTTTCTTTTGTATTTTTTATTAGAAAATTTTTCCAAGATATCCAACATGAACTGCATATCTTTAAAGAGCGTAGGTTTTGTGTTAGCTATATCAGAAAGCGAGGGCGAAGTAAGAACTCTTCTTCTCCCAATCTTGGTGAAGTTAGGTCTTCCGGTTATTCTAACTAACCTCTTGGCCTTTGAGCTTAGCAAACTAGAGGGAGATGAACGACTGCCTGAAAGGTACACCATGCTGTTTTATCTAATGGCTGACTTGTCAATTATATATAATGGTTTTTGTAATTGCTAAATGTTTTATGGTCTAATATCAAATTCAGAAAACAATAAAGTAGCTTACACAGTGGTGGGAATTATGCTGGAAAATCCATTGCAAATTCATTATTGGAAAAGGAACATTCATTTTCATTCTGTTATTCATCATGCTGTATAAAAATTGTTGTTTGTTAACATTATTTAGGTTGCCATTGATTTTAGTGTCATACTTGTAACCAGTTTCGAGTCTAATAGTCAAATGTGAATTATTGAATCAGGTATTCTGTTCTCGATACTGTTCTCAAGGCTATTGAAGTCCTCACTGTAATAGACACTTGTTCCCAAGAAGTTTGTTCCAGTAAAAAAGTTTTTCATCTGCTTGGCACTCTGATAAAACTTGGTGATAAAATTGAGGTATGTGATGTGATAACTGATAAGTTTATTCAAAGCTAACGTATGAGATTGAGTTAAAGAACATAATATACTTTAAATTAACGAGTTCTTGATCATGAGATGTCATACACTGGCTACATTGTTTTTTGTATGTCAACTTATGAACTGTAGATTGACACCTATAAATAAACTTGAGATTGCAACTCCGAAACTTCTCTTAATAAACTTTGAGTTAGTTACATTTTTGGTACTTCTAGATTGGTAGGTTTTACGGTCTTGGAACTAAAATGACCAAACCTCTTACGCCTTCGGTCCCTGGTCAAACTAAAATGACCAAATTGCCCGTGCCCTCATTTTTTAATTTTTCTTTCATTTTTAAATTGTTTTTAAAAATCAAAAACAAAAATAAGATCTCTCTCTTTTGTCTCTCTTATAAATAAATAAATATATATATATATATATATATATATCTTTTACCCACCTACCTACCTCTCTCTTTCTCTCTCTCTCTCTCTCTTATCTCCTCTCTCTATGTCATCACCGCTACCATGGAATCGCACCACTGCCACATTCTAAATCACTCCACCGTCACCACCTTTGGATTCACAATTACCACTATCGCCCCGAAGTCACAAAGATGACCAAACCACCACCATATCTCCCTGCCCTTAACTCTCTGTCGTTTGCATCCCTTTGCTGCCGGAATCCTTCTGCTGCCGAAACCCACGAAACCTTTTGCCGCCGCCGAAACCCATCACCGGTTAGGATTTTTACAACCACGAAACCCTAACCAAATAGGGTTTTCTACCCTCCCGTTGTCAGTGCTTCGATTAGGGTTTTGCAGATGGGTTCATGGTGGAGAGAGAGAGAGAGCATGTGCAAGTGGTTGTTTGCACGATGGTGGTGCTTGATAGCACGATGGCAACGGCTTGGTTTAAAAAAGCGCACCTGAGGCGTTCTGATGCGCGAGGCGTTGCGATGCGCGAGGCGTTGCAATGCGTGAGGTGTATGCTTTTTACGCATCATGTAGTTTGGGCTTTCTTTTATATTCTAGCTATTTTAAAGGGCTGTTTTAAAGGACTATTGAGTTTAATTTTTATGTGGAGTGAGCCAATTATAAAGAAAAATGCTTTTTAATCATAACTTAAACTCTTAAAGTCGATCTCAAGTTCTCCCTACCATAGTTATTGTCTCCTACTATAGTCGAATTTGCCTTCTAAACTTGAATTAAATTAAAAGGTCAAGTATGTTATGTGGAATTTAATTATAAGTATTTTCTTAATAGCAGACGCCTCGGGTGCATGATGCGAGTGCATCACGCATCACGCCTCGGCTTCTGGACCCTTAACGCCTCATAGCGCTTCACGCTTTTTCAAACCAAGGGCAACGGTGACAATGATGGATGTTTGTAGTGGAGACACCCAAATTGTCATAAACACACCCAAATAGAGAATGTAATTGGTGATGAACCAGTTGGTGGTCGGAGGTTTTTGGTGGCAGCCGGGAGAAGGTGATGGCACTGGTCGCCAGAAGATGGAGTAGTCGGAGAGAGAGAGAGAGACTAGGAGGTAGAGAGAGAGGGGTTGGTAAGATGAATTAAAAATATGAAAAAAGGGGGTAGAGAGAGAGTATGTGGAATTCGTATTTTATAAACTTTAAAAATATTTCAAAATGAATTAATCGTAAGAGGTTTGGCCATTTAGAGACTAAAAACCATAGTCATATAGATCGCTACATCATCCGCGATCTTCGATCTGGATTGCACGTTCCCAAACACGGTACAATCGCGTTCCAGTCGCCTATCGGTTCGCGATCCAATACGGTGGTCAACGCGGTCCAAATTGATGGTCAAATCGAGCCAATCAATCTTCGATTCGGCAATTGGAACGCGATTTTGAACGATTCATCGCCTACAGGAACGTCAATTTCACACTTGACTCTTCCGATTCAACGTCATTCTTCAGTTTGACTCTTTTATGTATGTTTACAAGATGTTTATTTGAGATTTTGAGATTTTAAGTATTAACCACATATAGAAAGTATTAATATTAATATAGTTTGAAGTTTGGTAACTTGGTTGTGACTTGTAGATTTATAAAAAATATAGGAAATTAATATTATTATTTATTGGGTACATCGTACCGAAGCGATCCGGAATGAGCCTACCCCCCTACGTACCGAGAAATTAGCGAACTGCGTTCCCATACCGGAGCGTTCCGCAATCTATATTCTATGTGACTATGCTAAAAACCGTAAAAATTGAAAGTTATGGACCGTAAAAACCACCAAAACACAGAGACTAAAAATGTAATTAACTCTTAAATTTTACTAACTTTAATCAAATCAATTTAGTATTAAGAAGTAAGTTGTTTGGGTATGATACCCAAACGTACGTGAAATACAGACCTTTTAAGGGGAAAAAAGGTGACACCCTTTGGGGGCCTCCACCGACCGGTCCCACAACCAATGTGGAGGAGTAAATCATGTAACCCGGAGTTCAAGGGCATGGGCCGGGTTTGATCCTTGGACCTCTTCTATAGCTTTCATGTCCCGAGCCACCAGAGTATCATCATGGGGACAACTAGATGATCTTGAGAAACTTGTACAAATGGCTAAATAAAAAACATCAAAGAACAAATAGGAAATTTTATTAATTTTAAAATGGTATTTTTACATTTTTATTTTGCTGCTACTATGAATGTGAAGTGGCTATGTAATACTGTTGGTTTTTCGCAAAGCAGGTGGCCAGCTCATGTGTTACTGCTGCTGTTCTGATTGCCAATCTATTGGGCGACTCTGATGATCTGATTTTAGAGATAAATCAAGGTGAATTTGGTTATGTTACTTTATAGAAAATATGAATATATCCTAATTTTTACATCCAAACATCTCAAATTCTATTTTTGCCTACGTAATTTGGTATTGTCAAACTTGGATTTAAGCATTTAACAATGACACTCTAGATGCATTCCAGATGTGATTTTCTTACAGGGTCTCCTGGATATATTCCCTTTTGCTTCGGATGATATAGAAGCCAGAAATGCAATATGGGATATAATTTCAAGATTATTGGCTCGATTTCAACAAGGAGAGACAAACCCTTCAATTCTCCACCAATATGTAGCCATTCTAGCAAGTAAATCCGATTTGATAGAAGAAGAGCTCCTTGATCACCAGCTAGCCGCTTCAAATAAAGATCAAACCGCTTCTGCTAGAAACCAGCAAATCAGAATCACAGCTGTATCCTTTACTCATGACATTAATCAAGAAACTATTTCATTTATTTGTGCTCAGTTTCCATTATGTCACAATTTAAAGATACTGTTTTGACTTTTTGAAGCCAAACCTGTTAAACTAGTGTTTCTCATCCCAAAAATCAAACTATATCTCTTAATTTCTTGAATTGGCACATATGTTGTTCTCCTTGATCATTTGCCACAGCTGAAAAGAATTGATTGCATTGTAAAAGAATGGTCGACCTTAAAGGATCAGGTCAGCCCTACGAATTTCCCGGAGGAATATCTGGTGAAGAAACAAGATCTTGATAGATTAGAGGACTGCTGTAGGAAATATAGCAAATAACACCATTTCTGTATCAGCTATTCCCCCTTGTATTATTGTTCTTTATCTTGTGTAAAACTTTTAATAGTTTATTTTCTTTAAATGTAATTCACTGACTTCCTTAGGAACTAACAGCTTTTTTTACCGATCCCATTGATTTTTTTTTATTATTATCTTATGCTCTTTTTGGTAGTTCCTTACTCCAGAACTTCTATGAAAACTTGTAATCGAATCAAATCCTTATTGTCGACTCATATGTGCATAGCAGACGTATATCCATGAATATGTGGTACTCCTACAATGCTACAATGTAAAACATTTTATTGCGAATTAGATAATATTTACAAGTACACACATAAACATGCTCTACACCTTCTATAAACACCCTCTCACCAACCTCATCTAAAAACCAAAACCAAAATCAAGATAAAAAACAACAAAATGAGCTCAAAAAACCATCCATAGAACCACCTAAGACCCTCTCTCTCTCTCTCCCTTCTTTCTTTTTTGGGTAAATAACACGTCTTGGTGGCGGTTATAGCTCGATCTTTACTCTATCTGATATCTTTAATATGTCTGAATAGATCTGATTGCCGCCTATCTCTGCCGCAGAGGCACCTGCAGCCACTCTCAAAATATCCTCGATCAATGCCACGTTTCCCATTATGTCAACATGAGCCCCGCTTTCTAAACCTCGACCCTCAAGCAGGCTTGCAGGTGGTTTGTGTCGGTACTCGCGTATGTAAGTAGCACTACCTGATGGATTAAACCTCGTTTTTCCTTTCCATCCTTTAGCACACATGAAACCCGCACTTAAAACTGGTACACTTTCATCACCATCAACATAGTAAACCCCTCCACGTAAGCATCCTCCCCTGCCATTCCCTTCTGCTGAGCTGTCAATCCTGAATGGAATACTATTGCATTTGTCTGAAGGCGATACTTTATAAACATATGACCTTTCTGTTGGGAGCCCAACCCCATACGAACAGTAAATCTCCATATCAGGAGCATCAGGCAGCCTGTCATATATTTTGGTTTTTGTCAATATACAAATATGACATGTGTTGGTTGACCCAAAACACTTTTTTTAATCATGGAACAATTTATAACCAAGTTGCTCAAAAATCAAACCATATTTATTTGAACACTAGAACGTGTGGGGAATAGGGAATTAGGGATGGAGTGATGGACTTACTTGGTTTCCAGGGGATTTGACCAGTATTTGTAATGGGCATACTTGGGATCATCAAGATCTGTTGCTATGCCATGAGAGAAGTGGGTCTCGGCCCGTTGCATCGTCTTTGGGGCCACAAATCGAAGAAGATCAATAAACGCTTCAGCAGTGTATGCTTTGTTATCTGCTAGTATATGAATATTTTTCCGGTTGATGTTACCATACTCCGTCCAAACCTCCCCACAAGTTGCACTTGAATTTACCTGCTGCATCAGTTCCTGTAAATCACACAACTTCGTAAGGCCCAAACACTCACACACACAAGACCTTTGGGTTGGAATTGTAAAGAGCTTTGTACCATTGGAGCAAAGGTGTGAAGCTTTGAAGAATGTTGCTCAGATGCTGTCTTTCCAAATGAGATTATTCTTCCATACTTCGTTCTCTGCTTGATCTGGATCTGAGGTCCCATATCTTTGTTTCTGCTGTTATTATCTTTCGAATTCATTTGAAAATAACTTTTTGTCTCCAAATCACACTCATGCTCGTCTTCCGGAGACGAATCCAAATCACCCCAAATGACGTCTCCTCCTTTAGGCAACAACGAAATCACTGAGTCCCATGTTCGAGATACACGCATCATGTGTTCCATAGTTCTGAGTCCGAGAATATCTGAGTCTACAAGACCAGGAGCCATGGCCCTGCAATGAAGATACAGTTGACTTTAAAACTCAACTGTACATGTACAAATAACAAACTCTTTTTTGAAGTTGAATTGGTTTAGAAACCTGATGAAAGCAACTTCTCTGCCTTCAGCAGACAACATGCCAGGAACCACCTTTGGAATACCAAGAAATGCAGGTCCAATGTTAATGATCGATTTGATATACTTGGCGCACCACCCTGAACCGCCACCACCGCCCATTGGAGGCGGAGCTTCCACCCATTTAAGGAAGTGTAAAAAGTAGTTAACGCCCATCGAATGTGGAACCACCACCACTTTCTTGTTACCATTTGTTACATACATTAGCTCGATGTTGGTCTTTAATCTACTAAGTGAGTGATCCCTTATCTGCTTTTACAAATGAAGAAGAATATAGAAACTACAAAGAATAAATACATTGATTAATTTGAATATAAAGAAACATTTACATACCTCAGTATTTTGAAAAGAAAGCCTCCAATCATAAGCAGCCATATACATGTTCTTGCCTTCATAACCAATCTTAGCCAAATTCTCAATGAGAACAGCCCAAACAAAATACCCAGGAGCAAAATAATCTGCTGCAACTAGCCCTGGAACTGGCCTGACCCGAATGCCTGGTGGGTCGAGCCCTGTTTCACTGTCTAGTGACAAATGCTCCAACCAACACAATGGCCTAAAATTCACAATTTACACAAATGAGTCCTCGTTAACTTTATTCAAAATTTAGTATTTTTATCACAAGTACAAATAAAAGTAGTCATGACTCCATATCCAAGGAGTTGCACATCCTTAGTAAATTACCACCAATCTTGGTTATCATCAAATTTGTTGAACATTGCAAATAAGGGTAGTTTTTTTTTTCTTTTTTTTAAACTATGTTTCTAACCTTTGATTCTGTTTAAAGATCAAATTGTTGTGTTTAATGGTTGTTGAGTAGATGACAATGTCACATCATGTTCTTGAATAAATGGCATTGCTAACAATTTAAAAGAATTATTTTATTAATTATTGTATTTAGTACTTTACTAAGAGTGATAAAAATGGGTTACTTTGTAAACCCATTTGAAGGATAGACAAGTAACTTGTATCGTAGACTTCCCAAAATGGGAAATCTTGTGATCAGAAAGACATCCCTATTTATTATTTATTAAAGCAAAGAAAATTCTCTAAACAATTGATAAATCTAATTAAGATTAAGCAATCAATAAGATTAGTAATGCATGCAAACTTCAAGCTCTTTAACCACTAGTTCAAGAATGCTACCAAAATGCAAGCTTTCAAACGGTAAGTATAGGTTATTTGAATTCACTCAAAATAGTGATTCAGCAATTCAAACAAAAATCAAGTTTCTTGCAACTAGAAAACCAAGATTGAAGGTGGTCAAACCTCTTAAAGATTTCGGTAAAGCTACCGCCCCAAAGACGTTTTCGGAAAAGCCCTTCAGAACAAGGCCTTCCTTCCCAAAGCTCAAGCCCACCGGTGACCATCCCAGGGACCATAACAACAGGATGCAGTGCGGCTAATCCTTCGTTCTTGAGCCGTACACCAGGAGGTTCGGGCCCTTTAAGCCCAGCCAAATTAGCCGGCAAACAATTATACAAAAACAAGAGTAGCCACCACGTAGTACACATACACCCTATGAACCAACAACATGAATCCACACACCTCCACTTCCTCCTGTTCTTGCGTTCTTCAATCTTTTTACCTTTTTCTTGTTGTTTATCAACTTTTGTTCTCTCAATTGCTTGTTTCTCGTCTTTGTGGGTTTCAGACGATTCGTAGCCTCTCAATGTCGGCTCAACGAAACACAATTTTCGCAACCGAAGAACTGAAGCCATTTTCAAGAGCCAAAGATCACCAACAACAAGAATTACTCTTGAAAAAGAGCTAAAACGATCAAAGTTGAGACTTTATACAAATCTAGCGGAAAAATTAGTACCCATGATTGGAATTGACATATTGAAACATAAAGATTGCAAATTCGCTTAGAAAATAACCCCTAAGTTGAGAGAAAGATCTGAACAACCCACAAAAGGAAACTGAGAGATCGAGTTAGATTTGTTTTTCTAACTTTCAGAGATAATAAACTAGCAAGCGGTGAAGACGTGAAGTTGTGTGCATATATGCATACGTATAGAGAGAGAGAAAGTGAAGAAGTAGAGAGAGAGAATGTGCTAGAAATTGTTGCTATCTCAGCAAAGAGAGCCACTTGTCCTTCCTTACTTGCCACCATTACAAACCCCTTTTAAGCTTTTCTTTACAAATTCCTTATTTAACAAGGACCCGTTTGTAAAAACCATCTCTGTTTTTTAAAAAATGACAAGATTTCAGAGCACAATCTTTCCTGAAATAACACCCAACCGAATATGATTCGAGCGCGTACTCTCTATGTGCACAGATCACCTTCTTACCACTGTAAATCTCTAATGATCAGTAAAAAATGGGGAAAATAACAGATAAATTATGGGTCTTTCCTAGCATAGTAAATTCAAGATTCGAAGAACACAGAGGGCAAAAAGAAAAGGAAAGAAAGGCACACACTACGAAGAACACAAATACCCAAACGCTAAAACGGATGGTGAAGCATAAAAAATGGACCTAGTTTTCATACCCAAATCAGGGTTTTTCCAGCCGCTTGACAACCGTAAGATACCAATAAGATCTTTACACACAGACAGAGAGAGGGGGGAAAGATGTATGTTTTGTGAGCTTCAAAGCGTGTGTTTTGCGGGCACGGTAATCAAGAAACGAGGACTTTGGTATCCAACGATCATATTCTTTCTTTGATGGAATTTTGCAGCTGGTTTTTGGTTGTGAATTTGGATATAAAACACCAAGGTGTAGATTTGGTTGGAAATCTCAATGAACAAGAATAAAATAATCTAAATAATATTAAATAACAGTTTATCTTTTGACTAGATGTTCAATTTATCAATCGGCTGACGTTACTTAACATGGAATCATAAAACCGATTCATGGAAGTAAAATAATAAGTCGGATGATCATTGAACACCGACACCAGAAGAAGAAAAAAAGTAACTACTTTTCGAAAGCATGAGAAGGATTCGTGAATGTGGCGGCGGCAGCAACGGTTGTTAATTAGGTTGATAATAAGGTGCAGGTGGAACTTGTGACTAAGCAGGTCAGCAATGGTTTTTTTCTTATAACAAATTGCAATACAGGTTAGAAGCGGATGATATAAGTGGATTCAGATTTAGTAAATACATTAAGTGAAAAGATATATTTTAAGATTAGATAAGAACTTAACTATCTTTGTAAACTCTAATAACTAATCAATATTTCTTTTATATATATACACTAGTTTAACAATCCGCTTATAAATACGATGATAGTTAAAATAAATTTTAAATATTTATGCTGTTAAAAGATACTAACATATATAGTATAATGATTGTAAAACATACTTAAGGATATAAAATTTATTAAAAAAATTTGTAGAACATATTTATAATCAAATAAATTTTTTTAAATTTAATCGAATTAGTTTACGTGTTTATATAAATAACCACGAAAATAGATAGATGTATCTATTAAATGATCCGAATAAAAGTTTTTATTAAGATATTTAAATTTTAATAAACTAAATCACCTAAAATGATATTTGAGGAAACAACCAATTCATAAGCCATTTAAGAAAATAAATAAAGATTTTTCATAAAAAAAATTCTATAAATGTGTTGTCATCATAATCCCCTTTCTTCATACATACACTAGTAAAGTACCAAATCTATGCGATGGCGACAAATAGAGATGGATTGTGATAAGTTTTTGTGGTGGTTGGTGATAATACCGTGTGAACAAATGATTGTACGACTACCATGAATGGTGTTACGCTAAATATGTAATTATGTTATTTATGTGTTGCACTAAATTTAATGTGATTTATGTAGTACAACTCATCACATTAGATTTTAAGAGTTTAAGTAATCTAATTGACTGCATCTAATCGACTTCGAGTCTAGCAAATTTCGTCCATTCACCATTGACTCTCTAACTCATTTTAAGGCTTCACTCACAATTGACTTCGAGGGTTCCTAATATCTACTTTCGAATATATTTGTGTGTAATTTATGAATATAAAGGCTGATATGTTTATGCTATGGATTTGTTTTGTGTTACAAGGGTTGTTATTTGTGATGTAATGAAATTATTTGTGATTTTTATGTTATGGATTTGGTTTTGGTTCTAACAACCACCTTATTGTCTATTTTGTCATTTGTGTAAGCGTTAAAAAGTTGTTAACGGAGTCAGATCTTCGTTCAAAATAATCGAGCTTGACCTAAAAAGTGAGCTCCTCTCTGTTTCTCTACGTGAGTACGTTCCAATATATGTGTGTGTGCTGAATTTGCAGATATTTATGTGTATATATATGACATAACTAAGATTTTGATTGGAATTTTGATATATGTTAATATCATCCTAGACTTAAGAAAGGAGCTTCACCATAATTTGGACTGGGATATATGTTGATAACTTGTTCATTGAGTGTACCTAGTTGTCTGATTGTTTTGTGTATCTTGGTAAACATGGTATTTTCTATTGTAGTTGCTTGATACAATCTGAGAAGTTAGTAAATCTAGATTTCAAAAATGTTATTGTAATTTAAGCTCCTATTCCAGCTCGTTTGCATAGTGTCTTTTTCTTTTTTGGTAAACCTAGAGTGCATCTGGACATTGAATGCCTTTTGATTTATTCTCAAATATCCAACTTATAGTTTAACAAAGGTGAATATGAGAATCCAAGTAATATAAAGGGATTTTTGTATATATTTAGTAGTCAATCATGTTTTATTTTTTAGATGGCACTTACTTCAGTGTCTTTTTTGATATCTACCTAGCTATAAGTTTTATAAGAAAAAATTGACCGAATCTTAAAAATGTTGTTGATGGTTTCTTTATTTCATCTATACTATGCTATATTTTATTTATTATTATGCACCGAGAAAAGATGGTAATTTGGATATAGGCATATAGCATTCCAAAAATGGATTTTAATTGGGTGATTTGGTTATACAAGGTATCTAAGTACTACAATATATCTTGTTGCATATTTCTAACAGAAACTAACTCTATACCATCACAGTTAAATAATTTTCAATGTTGAACCATACGAAGTAAATTCTCATACCATTGTGTTGTGGTTTCATGGTAAGTTCTTGAAGTAAATTTTCAATTTTAAGTTTATTGATTGGTTGATAGCACAAAATTAAATGACATTATTATATTTAAATTGAATGTGGGGTGTGGTGACTATAAAATTATTAATAATTGAATAAAAAAACTAAACTGTAATGGAATGCTTACTTGTATGAACATTTAGTCATAGTAGTTGTTAGAGCAGTAATTGTATGTAGCGGTATGCATGAGGCAGTAAACCAAACCCAATATGCTAATTTCAGTTTTCGAATTTTCAAACTCAATAGTTTTGGTTTCTATCGGTTTTTGTTTTGGTTTTGGTGAGTTCTAAACATTAACTGTTCGGTTTCCGTTTTAAAACCAACACATCTGGTTTTCAATATTAATATATAATTTCCTGAACTAACATTAATTTTTCTAGCATTATATACAAATTTCAGCAACAATATCTAATTTCCGGCATTAATTCAATGTCTAATAACATATTTCAACATTAAATACATTTTTAGCCCAAAATTCAAAATATAAAAAGATTTTGTATCGTACAATCATAATATAAACGTTAATCTGAAAAGTGGTAAAACGTCAAAGGAAATAGAAAGTTATTGATCTTAGTCATTGGACATTGAAATATGTAATCGGCTTCATTGATTTATATTTAATAACTATAAAATTAAAAAATATATAATATATTGAATATTAGTTGGTCGGTTTCTTATCAGACGGTTTCTGGTTAAAACCGAACACATCGGGTTTTTCAAAATTTAAAGTCAAACCGTCGATTTTAAAATAGTTTCAGCTTTTTTGGTTCTGTTTTGTCATTTTTAATGGATTATTTTTGGTTTTTCGGTTTCGATGTTCACCCCTAACTACAGGAGTCATGTAACACCGTGCTTTTGAGAACCAAATTTTTCTTTTTAAAATACTATTTAAGTTTTCAAACCGCGTGGGTTTGACTGTAAATAGAATATTTAAACCTGTCTTATAATTTAAAAATGCAGCGGAATTAAAAACACGTGGCAAACTGTATAAACAGTCAAAACGTTGCCACATACAACATTTGGTGTTACAGACACATAACCGGCCGACCATTATCTTTAAACAAACTTAAACATATTATAACAGAGTTAAACAAAATCCAGTGTTCCTCCTAAAAACATGCAACTACCCGCAGGCACCCAAGCTCATAGCCTAAGGAACACCTGCACATGTGGAGAGTAGTATCTGTTAGCTATAATAGCTAGTGAGTACACGATAGCATGCAATCAATATAAACATACCACATATCATCAATCATGCCCAAATAGTTCTATCCTAGCATCTCGCGATGAGCTGGCATAGTCAGGAGGTAGCATATCTCGCAGGGTAGCGAACCCGACTCAATGCACCAAACTGGGGTACCAGACACATCAACCGCTCCGGTGGGGGAGCTGTTAAGCGTCCACCTTTGCGTTTTGGAATCAACTGATTCCACAGTTGTACAGCCGCAGCTATACCCGAAAAGGACAGCTTTGTCCGGGGCAAACCTTGCCCAATAGGTAGGACAGCTTTGTCCGGGCAAACCTTGCCCAATCACAAACACATAATCTGATTCAACCGAATCATCAATCACTCAATAATCATGTCCATATAACATACACCTAAACAGATGCATATTATTTATACAAATAAAATATCTAGCATCATCATGCCATTCATTCTTTACCTCATTGTGCGCACGCAATAATGTATATATATCTATCATCATAACATACACCTAATCAAGTGCATACTATTATGTATATCAATAAGTTAAGCCTAGCATCATCATGCTATACAATCTACACTTAAACAAGTGCGTATCATACTGTGTCAACATGTTAAGTCTAGCATCGTCATGCTTTACAAACTACACTTAATCAAGTGCGTATAATATCCTGATAATCATTTATCATACATACTACAAGGTATACAACCTTTCAACAACATATTCAAACGCTTAATCAATTGCTTACAAGTCCGGGTATTCAATTCAATTCATTGTTAATATATGTTATAGATATATTAATCGTTATGTTATCAGGCACTCACCTGTTAGGCTAGAATAAGCAAAGACGTTGCTTTGGCGCTCACGGATTGTCAATTCAACCTATAATACCAAGACTTACGCATCAATCATTTGAACACGCGAGGAACGTCTAGGATACTTGAAACAATACCCTAATGGTGTTTTTAAACCATTTATTAACTAACTATAGAAGCCCAAGCAACAACACGCAAACACATAGCACAAAACAGCAAAGAAAGCTGTGTGCAGGGGTGTCGCGCCACGACACTGCCTTGTGTCGCGCCGCGACCAGTCTGCAAAGCTGCAGCAATTGTTTGTTTTGTGCACAGCAACCCCATTTTGGTTCATTTCAATTCCAAATCAATTTTGGTAAAATTCTAGTGTTTCATAGGACCATTTGACACTTGTGGAAGCTTTCTAACATCAAAAACTCCTATCCAATTAATTCATACGAAAATCCCATTTAAATGGACAAAGACGTGCGCGTAATGGCCAAAACTTGATGTAGACCAATTCCAACACTTGCAACACACCATATACACCTAATATGATGTATTGAAGGTGTTGCAACTGACCAAAACCTTTAAACTCATTGTTTGGTATCATTTTCCAATTTCTTGCCTATTTAAGGTCTATTTTTCACTATTTTAACCAATTCAAGCAAAACAACCATTCCAATTCAAAACCAGTGTTCTAATCAATTCATACAAGTCATATGAACCTATTAGAACCTTAAAAATCAGTTCTTGATGTGTAAAAACAGATTTAGGCCATTTTGACCCATTTAGGCTAAATATTGGATTTGTGCAAAAACACCACTTCTAATGCACCAATTGAGTTCTAATCAATCCTAACAAATTATAGGATCATTTAGAACACTAAATTTTAGTTCTTGAAGATCAAAATCAGTTTGACCCGTATTTGACCAATTTTGACCCATTTGAGTCAAAATTCAAAACTCATCAAGAACACTACTTTAATTCATGGAATTGATTCCTATACACTTATAAATGATATTAGAACCTATTTCAATCATAAATTTCAGTTCTTGATTGCTAAATCAAAGAACCCACTTGAAACCTAAAATTTCAAGTCTTGAAAGATCAAAATCAAGAACAAGGATGAATTGGAACTTACAATGATCAAAGGATGATTAGAAACTACTTGTAAGACCAATTAGAAGCTTAATTCTCTGTTGGAACAAAGTTTTGTGAGTTTTCTTTCAAAAAACCCAAATTCAAGATTGAAGAACACAAGTATGGAGAAGATGAAGATGAAGCTTACCATGGAGAAGGTGATGATCTAAGGCTGATTTAAGCCTTGATTTGCAGCTGGAAATTTGTATCTTTGATGAATTCTTGCTAGCTTCTTCAAAGGATTCAAGAACAAGAAGTTGTGTGTGTGTGTATACGTATGTGTGTGTGTGTAGTCTGTGTATTCAAAAGCCCAAAACCGACTTGTGGGTATTATTATCCACAAGTGGGTATTTTGTTTCCCCTTTTCAACTTACAACTCATCTCCCGTTTAACCGTTTTAACTAACGAGGATATTTCTGGAATCCTTGTTTGAAACCGTTCGATATTTTATAACCTTTATCTATTTTTATTAATATTTTTAATAACCCATTTATCTATTATTTTCATATTTTATATCATTTTCTAAGATATATATTTTTTATTTAATTCAATTAAATACTCGACGTATCACGATCGCACACGTTTAGGCCCGTTTTGAGGATGTTACAAGTCAGAGTGTCGGGATTGATTTTTTCGGAGTTCAATAGTTCATCTTTCAAATATCAATGGTTTGCAAGTATTGACGTTGATTTTGGTCTAGACTATTTTTAATACCTTTTGAAAGTATTTATAGCAGATTGGATGGAACAATGATTGTTTTGATAAAAACTAAATCGAATAATATTTCCTTACGTTTAGTTTGATTTTCTTATTAATATCCAAATGAGGTGAAAGTGTAATTAGTTAAAACAATATTCTCTCATGTTTTATGAGATTTTCTTATTAATTTTCTATTGACTTTCCTTATTAAAGTTATCTAATTTCCCAATTTAAAAGTGGTAACTTTGGCTACAATTTAATTCAACAATGAATAATATTTTTTCAAATGATGTACTTCAATTAAGAATGATAACCCAGTCGTGTGTGTATATACTCTAACCTACATAGTTAAATGATTTATAATATAGTATATATATATAGATAGATAAGGTAGAGATCAAGTAAAAAGGGTAAAAAGGAATTGATGAAGAACTAGTTTTAATCAATAAAGATGATGAACTAACGATTATTAGTTGATATATATACCGAAAAATGATCAAATAATCATCCCTTTTACACTTTTTACTTTAATTTTCTTTTTATTTGATCTCATCCCTATATATATATATATATATATATATATATATATTATATGTAGAGGAAGTAACAATAAAAAAGTATAGTTATATGAAGAATCAAAATAACCAAATCTAACCAATGGATCTACTAAATCAATATAGAACATTGTTTCGCACCATAAATGTGTAAAAGCATTCTTCCAACTTTTATAAAAGATTCTTGATTTGTTATTCATACTGAATTTATTATTTGCTTAAGGTTTTACACCATAAATGTTTTAAATTTATATCAACAATTTAATTTTTATGTTTATACACGGAGTAGGAAACTAGTTTTTTTAAAAATAACAAAATTACGGGTAAAAATACAAACATATTGTTGTTAAATCATTATTATCTTGTCTAATTTGGACTTATTATTTTTCAGTATAAATCTATGAATCAAAATTGTAGACCATAGTTACAAATTTAGCCGGTCTTGGCTTACTTCTTTCATAAAAGAAAGTCTTGTCACTCTATTTCGATCGCAAGACAAATTCAAGTATGTAAACTGAATTCGTACCCTTGCTAATACTATCTTTTCTAGCAAAGTTTCTAGCTTCATCTATTAGCCAGACTTTTTTTGGTGTTTAGCCAAAAAGATATATAGTGTGGAATTTGCTAGAAAAGAATTCGATTCCTGAAAAAAAAAAACTTTTTAGTCTAATTAAAGTTTGGATTAATTTGTTAACTCGATTTTGTGCCCGACTTGGCTCGAGTCGATTAGATAATCGATGCTTATGTAAATATATGTATACCTAAAGTTTAAAATATATATATAAGCACAAGCTTAATAAAGATAGTGAACTTTTCGAGCCAAGTACTTTTAGTCTCGAGCTCGATACATTCTACTCATGTAGCTCGACTCGACTTTAACCGGGCCATCAAATTTCGAGTTAATTTCAAGTAACTAGTGGATTGATTTTTCCAAACTTTGAATAATTAGTTTCCAACTCATTAGTTACGCTATATTATAAAATTTGCTTTAAGTAATCATCTCTATAATTTTATGTAATTCAAAATGTAGAATATATTTAAAATTGTCAAAACATGATACGAAAGTATAAAATTTATAAAATTGTCATTGACCATTCAATCAAGGCCAAGTAATTTAGACATGGATTAACGTTATCAATTTTTTTGTCATAGGGGAGTTTCTCACTAATTGATTACGCAAATTGTTGTTTGTTAATTAATGCCCTCAACCGATCCAAAATAATAGACTACCATAAAAAAGAACTTGGTGTTGTATTTTAATTTAGACGAGATCCCGTTCGTTTCGTAGAATTCGAAGAAATGGAATGGAATTGAAATCGAATTTCACGTTGTATTGCGTTTGGTAAACTTGTTTTTGAATGAAATCGTATTCTTTTGAATGTTTACATTCTTTCAAATAATGGAAAGTCCATTCCATAAGTGGGTTGAATAGAATTTAAATAAATTTCATTCATTCGAATTCTACGAAACAAACGGTATCTAAGGGTCCGTTTATTTCGCGAAATGAATATAAAAAAATTGGAATTTGACCAAAGAATTAGAATTTATAGGAATTTGAATTCATTAGAATTAGAATCCGTAAAAAACTATATCTTGTTTGGTTAGTAAACATTGGAATTGGAATCTAATAAAAAATAAATTAACTAATATGTATAAATCAAAATAAAATATAATATCAATCATCCCCCACCCCCTACCCCCTCTGTCGCCACCACACCTCCTTTGCCACCCTACCCCGGCCCACACCTACCCCTACCTTCACTCTACCACTCTACCTTACCCTCACCCTACCCTACTCCCACTCTACTACCTTACCCTACCCCTATCCTCATCTCACCTTACTCCGTCTTACTCATCATACCCTACCCCCCTCCCTACATACCCCACCCACCCCACCTTACATACCCCACCCTACCCTAAGCAACCCTATAACACACACCCACTCTACCACTTCTTACCCTTATCCCTACTCCACCACCCTACCCTAACCAACCCAACTTACCAGCTATCTACCCTACCTTACGTACCTCACCCCACCCACTACTTCAACTTACACATAATCTACCCCTACCATACCTACCCCACCTCACCATACGTTACCCTACTACCCACAATCGACCTCTACCCACCCTACCTACCTACTATACCCCATATCTACCTCACCTTACCTACCCCTACCTACACACCCACCCCACCCTACCATGGGGTAAGGTGGGGGTAAGTGTGAAGTGAATAAAAATGGAGTTAGATAGGGTGGAGTAGTTAGGATGGAGTGTGGTAGGGGTAGGTAAAACAGACTTCAGAGCCGTAACGGATTAGCTGAGGTGAATACCTCAACCTAGTATTTAGAGATATTAATTATCTATAATTATATGTATTCGATACTAGAGTCAGATTTACAGCATGGTTGTTATTATCTGTTAATATCAAGAGAAATGTTATTAACTAATTGTTAAAAAGGACAGAGATGAATATGAAATTAATAAAGATGTGTATAAGTGCATATAAGAGATACGAGCAAAGATACATGTTTATGGTTAAGATTGAAATATGGTAATATTGAGTGTATAATATTATTTATATATATATATATGAATACGAGAGAGTATGATAGAATATGTCTATCTATGTATAAAAAGAGAAATGTGAAATGAAATGAATGAAAGATGAAAGAATAATGTAGAGAAGGTGAAATATGTAATAATGTATATGCTTACACGTCGATTAATGAATCCAGAGTCAGAGGGTAATTATAGTTATAAACATTGTATGTGTGGCTATATTTGGGTTTGCGTGTTAATGTGATTATAAGTGTGATATACGTGTTATTGTTGCTTATGGGGGATATTGATTATGAAGTATACACAATTTATGAAAGGAGGTCCTATACCCACACTATGGGAATGGGATCTCCATAATACAGTTGTTATGACGTATGTGACGTATATGTTATCCTTGTTTATATGATGTGGTTATAATGCATATACAAATATGAAGTGGTGGTGTATAGCTACGCATGTGTGTAGCTATGCACAATTATGGTGTATGGTGTATAGCTGTGCAGGTGATATGGTGTGGTGTACTGCTATGCAGGAGGTATAGCTTTACACGTACGAAATGATCTTGGTGCCAAGTGATCAAAAAGGGAGGGAGGCTCATACTCACCATATGTGTCTATATATATATATATATATATATACATATATATAAGTTGTGTTGCTATGCAAGTGATATAGCTTCACTATTATAAGTATATTATGGGAGGGAGATCCAATTCTTACATTATTGGTCTCCAATACAGTTATGGAGTTTATATTGCACTGCTTGCAGTGGTACAACTTATAGTTTGAATTTACTATTACAATTGTGATATATGATTATATGATCAGTATGTTATAGACCGTCTACTTTGGTAGCAGACAAATATGTGAAGGTAAGACTACCATTATTGTGTTGCGGTAGCATTCCGTGTGATTTGCATGAGATATAGTTGCATGTTAATTATTATTATTTGGGTACTTTGTGGAGTTACTCACTAGGCTTTTTAGCTCATACTAAAGAGTTTTTATACAACATCAAAGAAAACTATATATATATTATACCTGAGCTGGTTATTGCCCTTTTAATAAAATAATATTGGTATTTTTCTTTGTTGCCCCTTAAAAAACGGGCGTTACAACATCAAAAAGTAATCATCACAATCAAGCTTGATTTAGAAACATGAAATTTAATCGAAGATGAAGAAAGAGGAACATGAAGAGTGAGCTTACATCTTTCTCAAACATCCCTTGAAAAAAAAGAAAAACGCAATAATCATTCAAATGATTATATCTTGAACATACACACACGTGTGTGTGTTTAACATAAAATGTATACTATTTTCATATTTACGTGTGTATTCTTATATTTTATTCATTGTATATGTAAACTATATGTTTACGTATATATAGTTATATGTTTTATTTATTTACTAGTTAACATGTATAATAACATCCAATAAGAACCCAAACCATTTTAACCCTAAAATTAACAATATGTAATTATCAGTAATGAACAAATCGGAAAACATAATTTCATAATTTTATCCTAATTACAAGTATAATTTTATATAAATAGTCAGAAAAAAAATCAAGAAATGCATTATTATCGTACTTGAAAATAACACAAAATTATGTTATTAACAAAAAAATGTTTAAAATCACGTATCACTATTATGTTTACTAATAAACAAGTTAAATTTCCTAGGTCATACATATTGGACTCATGCGAGAGGCAAGGGTTGGCATGGAATGAATGGGATCATTATCGTGCAGCCTATCAACCCACAGTTGAGTTCCTTTAATGGTTTATGAACCCGTAATCTCTCTTCTATTTCTCTCTTTTTCTTCTATATATCTTTTTCTACCTTTTAAAAAGAAATTAAACAGAGAAGGACTGTGTGGAATGAATGTCATATTTGAAGGTTAGAAGAGAGATGAAAATAAAACATGATGTGCTATTGATATGACATAAGAGATGGCAGATTGTATAGGATAAATGCTCATGATCTTTATGTTCGATCTCGCTATTTGATTTTCACTAACTTTACACGTAATTAAAAAAGACACCACATCCATAACTTGATCAAAGAATGAAGGAGCCTTCCTAACCTTTTTTTTTTAATATTAAGTGATAATTTTGTATATATCCTTCTAAACTTTCATTATTACGTATATATCCTTTTAAATTTTAATATTACGTATATGTCCTTTTAAAACTTCTAAACTCTCATATATCAAAATACATATTTTATTATTATTTAATCTATTTAAAATTCACTGTTTATTATAATCTGATATATATACTATTATATAAAGCATTTAAGTTTTTTCCTTAAAACTCTTAAATTTTAAGTCACTTAAGATTACTATTCTACTCTCATCTACCAAAAAATGATTCAATAAAATAAACTTAATAACATTCCTTTTTCATAAATTCCAGAATATTCACTTTTCATAAATTTCATAGTAAAACTTACGAAACAAAATATTCCATAAACTTAATAACATTTCATAAAGGGAAAATATATAATATTCGTTTTTTCACCTGCTAAATAAAAATTACAAAATTACATCTAAATTTCATTCCTTTTTCACCTGCTAAATAAAAATTACAAAATTATGTCATGTGTGTCATCTTGATTAATACCTACCAAAACAACTCCTTACAAACCATTTTTATTCGTCGTTGCCGCATTGCGCGGGTATCCCGCTAGTATTTTTATTTGTATATTTACTCAGATTACGGTCTCTTATTAGCCCTAAAATACTCTGCACTTTGTTTTTCAATCTCCGAGCTTTTGCTGCTAAGAATTGAAGTCCAGCCATGGAGTCAATCGAGTCTCGATTTAGGGTAATACTCTTTCGTTGCATTTTATTTCCTCAAGTAATTCAATTTGCTTACGAGTTTTCCCCAAAAATATACATTTCAATCCTCTTAATCTGACTTACTTCTGGGATTTGATTATCTGTTAAATCGTCGTTCTTTATTGAACGAAATTGAGCGTTTCGAAGCAATAGTGTTCCGTATAGTTGATTACATTAATTTGAATTTTAAAGAAAGTTAAATCTCCTGAGGACCCAAAACAATTGCCTACAAGCAAAAAAAATGTATTTTCCTAGGAATCGTAATTGGGGTTCTTACACTAACACCAGATAGTCAACTGCTATTGAGATTCTGATATTGTGCAAATAATTCTGGGATCTTCTTCTATTGCTCGTCGAAAAATATTAGCTATCCGAAACACTATGGCTTCGAAACGCTCAATTTCGTTCTATGAACAACAATAAATAACAACGATTTAAAAGATAATCAAATTCCAGGAATAAGTGAGGTTAAGTAAGAGGATCAAAATGCATATTTTTTGGAGAAACTTGTAAGCAAATTGAATTACTTGAGGAAATAAAATGCAGTGAAAATGAAAGAGTATTACCCTAAATGGAGACTCTGTTGACTCCATGGCTAGACTTCTTAGCAGCAATAGGTCGCAGATTGAAAAACAAAGTTCAGAGTATTTTAGGGCTAATAACTGACCGTAATCTTACTTCATACAAGGGCAATTTATTAAATATATAAATAAATGAATATATCATATTATAGTAATTAGTGAATTATAAATAGATTAAATAATAATAAAATATGTATTTGGGTATATATATGAGAGTTTAGAGACATAAGAGGAAATCTACGTAATATTAAAGTTTGAAAGGATATATAAGTAAGAAAGAAGGATAATATGAAATTGTCTCTAATATAAAAACCTTGTACCCGGCCACCTTGCATGGATGCTAATTTGCTTTCAGATTATATTAACAAATTAACACGCTTATAACACCGGCCGATGATTAAATATATAAAAAAACTCACATATTTGGAAGAAATCTATAAACTCATGAATTCTAATCACATATCGGTATAACAATTTCATATAATTTATAGATTTACATCTTAATTTGTTAAAATGTATGATCACATATTCAATTATTAAAATCAACAATTTCTTCATAGTTTTGTTTTTACGCATACACGACTTGCTTATCCACATGCAAAAATGCATGTGTTGTGACAAAAATATTAATTTGCCCAGCTTTAATGGCCAAAATCCTGAATGTGAGTAAAATTAGTTACTTCATTGGCATTGAAGTTTTTGGGCCTAAGTAACCACTGGAGGTTCAATTAACAAAATGGAGAACTGGACTGTGATCATAAACAAATTTCAACACAAGCAGTCAAGTTGGAAATTAAGCCTCGCTCGCTACGACTATCTACAAAACTCTAAAGATAGCTAGCTTGCTAGGTTAACATTAATTAATTATGCGAGTAGTATGTAGGAACAATATATATACAAGTCGGTGATCGGTCGAAGCTCTTCCATGTCACGAGAAGATCGAGGTGTTACAATGATTTCCAATATGTGTTTGTTGTGCGATGAACAAGTATATAGAAATGGAGGAGCGGTTGTTTTGGTATGTCATGTAGTGTCTTGATCGATGATGATACTAATGAAAGGAATTTTTGGCAAATTCCAAACTTTCAAAGGGTATCTAACTTAATCTTTGGGTAATTTGGAAACATATGAATGAAGTCACGGCAAGCAATTAAAGTCAACTACCAAGCCAAATTCAAGATATTTTCTTGTTAAAGCATACATGAAAGAGGTGGAATGGCTTAGAATTATACGAACTTATCATGTTAGAAGTGTAATAATAGCTTCGATGTACTTCTCTAACGCTTTGCTAGAGCTCGTCTTTATTTTATTTTATTAATAAAAAAAGCCTTGTATTGTTCTAAAAAATTAAATTAATTTGCCAAGTGAATGCTTCAAAATTTATGAAAATTTGAAAACAGAATTTTAGGATTCATGGGAATTGTAATATGTTGATTGTTGAGATAATACGTGTCGATATCATCCATAAACCCAATCGTTACTAGTTCCGTGTGGTTGGTTCATATTAACAATTTTTCTATTATTTTAACCCACGAGACGTGTCTTACTCACTTCAATATCTACGACTACTACACAACCCCACCTGCTTCGCTAACCAAAATCAATAATGGGCACGGAAGCTAATCTAGGAAACTCCGCCGCCGGTGAACATGCTTCCGCCTTCAAGCTTGTTGGCTTCAACAACTTCATCCGAATCAACCCCATGTCCGACAAATTCTCAGTCAAAAGATTCCACCACGTTGAGTTCTGGTGTTCCGACGCCACCAACACCGCTCGCCGCTTCTCTTGGGGCCTCGGCATGCCCATCGTCCAGAAATCCGATCTTTCCACTGGAAATGCCACTCACGCCTCTTACCTCCTCCGCTCCGGCCAACTCAACTTTCTCTTTACCGCTCCTTACTCCCCTTCTATATCCGCCAAAAACACCACCACCACCGCTTCCATCCCCACGTTCTCCCACTCCGATTGCCGCAACTTCACCGCCTCCCACGGCCTCGCCGTCCGCTCAATCGCCATTGAAGTCGAGGACGCCGAAATCGCTTTCTCCGTTAGTGTCGCGCACGGCGCTAAACCCTCGTCTGCACCAATCACCCTTAGAGACAACGACGTCGTACTGGCTGAAGTAAAACTTTATGGCGACGTCGTTCTACGATACGTTAGTTACAAGAATAACCCCGATATTGATAGCTTTTTGCCCGGGTTTGAACCTGTTGAGAAGACGTCATCGTTTCAAGACCTTGATTACGGCATCCGCCGCCTCGATCACGCCGTCGGGAATGTACCGGAGCTCGCTCCGGCTGTAGACTACGTCAAATCATTCACCGGATTCCATGAGTTCGCTGAGTTTGCGGCGGAAGACGTTGGAACCAGCGAGAGCGGGCTCAATTCGGTCGTTTTAGCGTGTAATAGCGAGATGGTTTTGATTCCTATGAACGAGCCGGTGTACGGAACAAAGAGAAAGAGTCAGATTCAAACGTATCTGGAACACAACGAAGGCGCCGGAGTTCAGCATTTGGCGTTGGCCAGTGAGGACATATTCCGGACCTTGAGAGAGATGAGGAAACGCAGCGGGGTTGGTGGTTTTGAGTTTATGCCGTCGCCACCGCCGACATATTACCGGAATTTGAAGAATAGAGCTGGAGATGTATTGTCCGATGAACAGATTAAGGAGTGTGAGGAATTGGGGATTTTGGTGGATAGAGATGATCAGGGGACTCTGCTTCAGATTTTCACCAAGCCTGTGGGAGACAGGTATGCCCATTTTCACTGTTAATTTTATCAATGCTCCTTGAATTCATAATGAGGATATTTAATCATACAGAACCCTATATACCATAGTAATCAAATCAACAGCCAAAGTTTTCTCAATTTAACCAAACTACAAAAAATATGAATACACCAGACAGTCATTGTATAAAACTTGGTTCATTAAAAGAGATGGCTTTTTTCTACTTTGTTTACATGATGATCAGTTGAAAATTGAGATGCTTGCTTGTCATTTTTTAAATGCCAAAGTGAAACAAAAATCCATCCTTAATGAAGAGTTGCCAATGACCTAAGTGGATTAAGAAGTTACTATTTAACGACCCAAATGGTTAGCACAATGCTTAATGTGGGGCAAATGATAACGATTATTGGTATTTTATGTAATCTGCCTTAAAATTATCTTGCATAATCTATTAATCTTGGGTGACAATATGACATGTTGATCATATAATCAATCGCCTATTCCCTGGCCTTAGAATCTTGCTTGCATCACTTTGACATTATGGAGAAGAGAAAACAAGAAATTGGGTCAATGTGGTTACTGTTTTACGATAAACATAGCACATGTATAAACTTGAAGTCATCCTACTAACTTTTAGTGGTACATACAACACTAATAATTGAGAATTAGGTGATGTTGCTCTCACAAACTGCTTAAATGAACTAATAATGGAAGGACCAAATTACCCCTCATTTAAATGGTTTGTAAGAGCAACATCACGTCATCACCTAAGTTAGGTGATGTTAACGTCATGGATCATTTCCCCATAGTTAAATACATATGCAACTCTTTTATAAAGGAAAAGGAGACGGTAAAGGTATAGGATTTTGGGGTGTTTGGATGCGTGTTTTGGAATGGATTGTCCGATTCTTAAAAGTCACAATTCTCAATTTTAATCTTTGGAGAAACGTATTCTGCTTATCATTATTTGCAATAATTCGTTTTGGGTAACTAGTTCCATTTCAACTGGAATAAAAGTTATCTAACAAATTATGAGTTCAATACATCCTCTTTAGCAGATTAACTCATATTCCTCGCTCACTATCGGACAACCAAGATTCACAAATTTCGTTTGGTTAAATTAATGGTTTACCACTTGGTCCACTTCTATAACCTAATCTAGGCCGCCTCCCCTTTTTCAACAAGATGGTCTTTCTTCATCATTTTATTTTTAAGTTTGATGAACAATGAATATAACGTCAAACAACATAACACATCATACACTATCTTCTACAACCCATTCTATTTCATTTTGTTCCGAGTATTCAATATCCTGTAATCACTTTCAAAACACCCGCAATAACTCTCATCTCTTAATATCAATGACAAATTTTACATCATGTTCTAACTTCTAATTTGGTATGCAAATTATTTTGAGCAGGCCAACCATATTTATAGAGATAATCCAGAGAGTAGGGTGTATGCTGAAAGATGATGAAGGCAAAGTGCAGCAGAAGGCAGGCTGTGGAGGTTTTGGCAAAGGAAACTTCTCGGAGCTCTTTAAATCTATTGAGGAGTATGAGAAGACACTTGAAGCACGAACCACTACTGAACCCACTGCCGCTGCATGAAAACCCGCCTTTGGTAATCTTCATATCTTCTTCATTACAACTCATGATTATGAACATATGATGTATCTGTGGATTCTGTAGAAGTTGAATCCTGAAAATATGTCTTGAACTTGACAAGAAGAAATGTAACGCGTTTTAAATACGAATAAACGCAAACTTCATCATGGTATATATTGATGTTTCTGCTCAGCTTCTTTTGGTTTAGTTCGACAGAGGTCGAGTTTCATATCCATTTGGATTGCCAAGTTTTCAGTTTCACACCTTGTTGGTGCTGTTATTATTATTATTATTAGTTTAAATAATTAGTAGCCTGCTTCTTAGCTTGAATCCATCCATCCATATATTAGAAGTACTTTAACTTTATAGGTCATGATTCATGAATGTATTTTGTTCTGTTTATAGCTATCCACCAGCCCCCCAATGTGCCACCACTGCCAGAACCGGCTGCTCTCTCACCGGAATCGAAAATACCTGAGCCCTTTCCCTCAATCAATTCACCATTGGACCCCTTTCCCCGACTAAAATCAGAATTAGAACTCTTACCCTGTTGCTTCAGCCACCCCAACATAGCCTGACAAAACTCCCTAACTTCAATTCGATTTGCTTCCAAAGTCTTCTAGGCTGCTTTGATTTCAGAAACATCAGATTGGAGCCGTTGAATCTACTCCTCGCGAAGATCCAAACGAGATTGAACAGATTGAGTTTCCATGGAAATCGACAAGAAGAACCACGCAATCAAATCAACAGAAAAATCCTCTATCGACAGCAAACGAATTGCAGTAAGGTGTTGCAATTCGAATCATAGATTCCCCCAACAGAAATTGCTAACAGCAGAACCAAAATCAAAATCGAGACAGATCGCTAGGTCCAAAGCAATCGTGAATAGCTATCAATAATTTCTCAAATTGGCAGCACCACAAAAGAACAGACCTATTAGTGGAATTAATCGATGCTTACTGAACGTGACTGTAATTGGAGCCAAAATTTGAAAGCGAAGGTAGTTAGAGCGTGGCAGGTCGGCGAAATTGAATCCTACAAACATGATTACTAAAATTGAAATCGAGAATTGATGTAGAACAGATCGAGAATAGCGACTACAAAGATCGAGAACAGAAACTGAATCGGAAAGACAAATTGATGAGTCAATTTGATTTTAACCAGACGAGAAATTACAAAACGGCAGGTCGATGGGCGGGTCGGAGTAATAGCATTTTATTGAAGAAAACTGAAATTAACAAGGATAAAATTGGGAATATGAACTGGAATTGAACACAAAATCAAAACCCCAATCAACCATAGATGGAAGATTGGTCCACGGACACTCCCTCTCTCGATAGCCAAAGGCTTACGAGCCAAAATACAACCCAAACGTAATATCTGCCTACCATGATCGAATCCCTTCCCCCTATTTATTTACAATTTCTAAATCATGTTACAGTTTTACCCCCTCTAGAAATAAACTATTTGTTTCCTATAAGAACCATATACATAAAGTACTCTTAACCTATGACATGTTTAGATATCTCACCAAGGGTGTCTTGGTTTTCTTCAAAAATTTAAAGAGGGTTTTCTTCATGTTAACATGTTTTTAGGCGGGATTGGTATAAATGAAACCATTTGCAATTTTAAGTGGTTTATAAATTAGTTTTAATTTAATGACTTCAACTCACAACATTGTCTTTAATTGCACGTTTGTGACACCGTTGGGCTAAAAAGTAAAAACCTTATTGTGAATCTATCGTTGTTGTATATATAACAACAAATATTAGCAAAACATAACATATCGTTTGATATCTAAACCCGGTGTAAAACAAACAAGTGAATCTTCTTATTTTCATGTTACAAAAATCTCAAACTTGTGTTTATAATTATATTCAACCTAATCAATGAGAACAAACCCGGGTCATCCAGTCATCCTTAAATTCTTCTTTCATCGTTATATCGTTAACTTACTTTTGGTTTTTGGATGTCCATGTTTTCGTTGTTTGATTCCGAGGTGTCAAAGATTTTACATTTCCTTTGAAGCTGAAGCTGAAGATGCCATCTAGTATCAAGTTTATAATGAGATGATCACCTCAAGATTCGACTCTGGAAAACATGCACCAACTACTACTAGACAAACTGGTAGATGTGGTAGCTGGTTTAACATCCACAAAAAAAACATCCATGTCATAAGACAAACATATGGCAGCAGAACAACTGCATACCATGTAATGCATTTGTTCTAAGAAAAGGCTGCACGACTAGTTAGCGAAATGCTTTTTTAGATCAAATGTTAAAACCATAAAAGGTCGTTTAGGTTGTCAAAATTGCCTTTTAGACTACATCTCAAACCTTAAGGAACTGGAATTTGAATTTGTAAAATACTTGACCCTGTTTAGCTGCCAAAGGAATTGAAATGCAAGATACAATAGAATAACGCCATAACGGGATTACCATTTTTATCTTTTTTATAGTTCATTTTTTATAAACATTTTAATTGTAATGGGGATGTTTTGACCTTTATTCGATGAATATTAACCAACCCACAAAAGATGAAGATAAGCAGAAACTCATCGAAACTCCAAATCGACCAAAACCTTGATATCTCCATCTATCACCAACCCGAAAATGATGAAGAAATCAAACCCTAATCGGCCCTTACCTCGACAAAGATGAAGGTTTGCGATTGTTGATGGCATGACGATGGTTATCAATGTTCGTAGCCAAAGATGAGGAAATCGGGACTTTTGCGGTTGTCAGTGATGGCTACGGAGCAAAAGCCCTAAAATGTTCAATGGTTTCTTGTTTCTTGTTCGAGTCATGTGCAAAAACAGAGGTGATGGGAGGCCTGAAATATTGATTGGAGTGTGACAAGATTCAAAGGGATGAATAAACCCATGAACTCACGAAGGGCCTTTTGGTAATAATCTTTAGAGAACTCCAATGAATCGTTTGAATTCCATCAACTTGTTCTTAGGTGTGGACTGTGGGATTTGAAATTTTGAATGGAATTGACAAAAACCTTTTCCTCAATGTGTAGCAAACATGACACCAAATGAATTGTAAATCCAAACTCCCCCTAATTCCATCCAACCAAACACCCCATAAGAATCACATAAAGAAGTCAACAAACAGGGTAACTCAAACAATGCTCAACTTTAAAATGATCCTAGTAAAACCCCAGCTATAAAAACCAAGTTCCATACATAATTGATACAGCAACAAATACCCAGCAAAACAAGTTGGAAGAAACATCTTCGCTCAAAAACCGAAGTTACTTCATCTCACAATAGAAGTAACAATTTCCCAAGCTCACGCCCAGTCTCAAGTTTAAATGATATACCAAAACTAAAAAATGTTTAACGTCTACGCATCCCTCTTCCACGTCCACCGCGCATGCCACCACCACGCCCTCTACCAATACCAGCAGCAGCCTCTCCTTGTGCACTCTCCGACTGCAATGCAATGCAAACAAGAAGACGTTAAAAAACAGGAATCATGTGTCTTAAAAATATTACAAGACAATAAAAACATGTTCAGTTTGGATGGTTCCGTGAGGTTACTGAGATGTACATTCGCCAGTACATGTACCTTTGGATTTCTCACTGTTTCATCAACACTTAAGACAAGGCATGCAGCCTCGGTTGCAGCATTTATAGCATTGATCTGTAATAAAAATCCAGTAAGCAAACTTCCCACGAGCGTAAACAAAGGAACAACTGACCCAACAAATAACTTTTACCTTCACCACTGCTGGTTCCCACACAAAGTTGGCAAAAGAATCAGAAATTCCACCTGTGTTGATATCCACTCCATACAGAGCACCCTCGCCTGTTTACATAACATATTGCAACATAAGTAACCACAAACAAAATCATGTATATGATACTCATGTTGCTGGTACTGGATAGATTGCAACACTCAGATCAATCACCTCTCTAAGAATTCAGAAAAGAAAAGGAAAAACATAAAACTAAAAGAAAAAAAGTAAATAAAATATAGTGCAGATGACCAACCAGAAGGAAGTGCATGCTTTTGCCTCAGTTTGTTAAGTACATCAGTTGCATCAAATCCAGCATTATCACAAAGTTGTCGTGGAATAACCTGTTAATCAAATCCAGCATTTCCAAATACCCATCATAAACATACCATTAATTCTATAAACAGTAAATTTATAGATGTGCCCGCATATGCAAGGCACACAATGCACATTCCTCAGGGCAAAGAGATCTAAAAATTAACATAGATGCATATACCAACATCACATTCTAGTCATCTTGAAACACAATGAACAAAAATCAGTAACTAATAGCAAAAAATAAGACAATCCATATAATTCTAGTGTTGTAAGATTATGCAAACCGAGAAATCTGACAAACCTACCTCAAGTGCTTTAGCAAAGGCATTTATAAATAGCTGGGACTTTCCAGCAATATTTCGTGCGTGTTGCCACAGGTACCGGCTTATCTCCATCTGCATTTTGAAAATAATTAGAATCATGACGTCATAAAAACCACCAAGCAGGACATCTATTTCCAAAAAGTAAATACAAATATACATCTATTGCACCGCCACCAGCAACAACAGTGGAATTCTTCATGGCCCTCCTCACAATCATGATTGCATCGTGTAAACTCCGCTCTGCTTCTTCAATGAACTATTATAGAATAAAAATAACATATCAGAGTGGATATGCAATGAATATTCAGGGATGAATACACAAACAAAAGTAACTTTTGTAAGGTCCAACAATAATGGTAACCCTTCTTGAAAGATGAAGTAATTTTCATGAAATAGTGATTGATTCTTCCAGAAAATAATATCACAACTGGGATACACACACAGACATAGAGACTGGCGCACGGACACACACAGGCACACAAGCACCTGAATGCTCACGGGCAGTCACACACCGGCACAATCGAGCATGCGGGCACACTCGTGTTGTATATTATAAAGAACTTTCAAAATGGTCTATGAGAAGAACCTGATCAGCCCCGCCTCGGAGAACAATAGTGGCAGTCTGGCCCGAAGGACAGCCACTAAATATGTTGAACCGTTCATTTCCAACTTGCTTTTCCTCAAAAATCTCACAAGACCCCAGAACCTTTTCAAAGTTCAAAGAGGGAGTTATTTCCGATAAGCACAAAACTGAACAGACCAAATTGACGCATGGTATAACCATTTCAGAGAGCTTTATAAAGTGAAAGCATTACCTCATCTATAACATTGTTGACCGATGTCTGCACGGTACCACCAGTTGCTGCTGCGACCCGATGCAGATCATCTTCAGCAACTCGACCAGCACAAAAGATATCTCGGTCTGCAAAATACTAATGACAAAAAAGCCACTCAAGTCAGATGTTTGAACCTTGGAGTAGCTAATGATAAGCACACGATGTGTCAACTTTTTTTATTAGATAAAAATTTGGGTCCAAATTCAGAAACAATACAAAATGCAAATAGAACAAGCCGACACCTGTGTTGCCAGATCACCAATAGCCAGACGCGACAAAACAATTTTGGCACCACTCTTTACACATTTATCTAACTTATCATATATGATATTCCATTCTGCATCAACTATGGACTGATATTGCAGTGGATCTGAAAGTCTGTTATGATAAAGGAATAAATATGTCAAAGTAATCGTTAAAGAAGTCCATAAAAAATAAATGATAAGCAATCTATGCGATAAGACATCTACCTTATCTCAGCATTTTCTTTTTCTGATTTTAGTTCCAGTTCAATGTTCAACAGTAGGATCTTTGGATTCAGAAACTTCTTGGGTTGCTGCTCAAACCCAGCATATGAAAAGGTCTTCTTAAAAGCAACACCATTCACAAGAAACGAATCCCGCATTGTACCACCAGGAACCTAGAAATAGAAACTCAAAAATGATGGACTATAGAAAGAGGCCATTGCTGGCAAAATAAATAATCATACTTCAATATTTCAAATAAGTAACAAGTACTAATCTATGCTTCTTTCTAATAAAACACCTACTTATCAATCTTCTGAGTTTTCTTAACTAACCAACTCAATATGCAGTAGTACAAAGTGCAAACTCATTGTAAACTAATTAAGCAAACCCCTGAGTCCCTGACAGGATTAGCAACATTAGCAGTTTGTCTTTATTCTTAAACTTTAATTACTCTGTATTTTAATTTATATGGATTCCTGGTTAAATACTCCCTCACACTTGACAGAACAAATCTTCTACCCAAATTAGTTAGGTACACCAAAGATAGAGCTCATCAAAGATTAAAATTAGGTGAGCTGCTCCTAAAGGTCAGTGGCATGAGTAGCTTAGTTGTTAAGATTTATAACTCTAGCTTTTCCAATTAATTGTTTAATTTCTTTTTTACATGCAGATACACACTCCAAAAAAGAGGGAACTCAAGCAAGCATCCATGAAAAATATGAACTTCACAATGATAAGAGAACACACCACACAACAAATCTCTCTCCCCTCCCCTTCTCCTTCTCTCTCACATACACTATGTGTAGTTTCGTTAAGTAAAGGAGGATCTCCAATGTGAACTAACATCGTAATGTACTGTCATACCTATCATCAATAAATACAACTATCACTTCAACAACCAGTTTCATTGGTAAGAGTGTAAGAGTAAGACAACAAAATTTCAGGCATTTAGAGTCCAGTGTTAGACATGCATACCTTTTTTATCCCTATCATGTTCAATCTGTCATCATCCCCAATTGCAATGACAGCATCCACGACCATTGTTGCAAAAAAATCTTTCTCTCCTCCAATTAGCTTCGATGATAGTGTTGTAGCAGCACATTTAGCTAATAAGCTTCGCTTTTCATCTAAACTTTTTCCCTCTATGCTTACAGCTAGTTCTTTAATCTTCTCAACAGCCTGTATCATAAATTATGAAGGTACAAGCCAAAACCTATATAAGAAAATATATAACATTTCAATTTGAGATGTAATACAAAAGGCATCAGAAAATCTACCATAAAGGAAGCAGTTCTATAACTTCGTATCAGATTTTGAGGATGGACGCCATCTTCAATGAATGGCTTGGCCTCCCTCAGGAACTCGCCAGCAAGGAGAACTACGGTAGTGGTTCCATCACCAACCTGTCCCCAGAAAAGTAAAAAAGTTTTTGGAGTGGCGACTAATTAATCATTGATTTTAATTACGATTAAGCACGAACTTGGTCATGTATGGATGACAAAGTCATAATATAATTTAATATTTATAAACAATTCACAGCAAAAAAAATTGCTTAGCAACAAATACCTGACATGAATAAAATTGAGATTCAATTGACAGTGATAAACTGATATTACACTTACTTCGAATAAAAACACAGCCACAAAAGTACCTATAGTGACTCCATGAAAAGGAGTAATAGACATTCCAAAAACAACAATTAATCCTCCCTTAGAAATACAGTAGCTAAAAAACTTAAACTTACTATGTTGAAAATGCAGAATTTGATATGTAGTTTGAATAATAACTTAACAAAAAAACATTCCAGTGGCTGTTTATTTCAAGAATTTCATACGTACTTATAGTTTTCTAACAAAAAACAAGCTCCAATTACATCTCTATTGGAGTTGTAAATTCAACTCATTTAACATCTAAACTCAAAGTCCAGCTCCTTTTTTTAAACACGCAGAATTGTTCTTTCCCTAGATCCAAGCGTGATATTCAATTACAGAATCTAAAAGTTAAAGCACGATTTCAATAAAAACAATATTGTGAAATGAAAGTACTCGTACTGTACTGTCGAAGTTACCTCCGAATCTTGTGACTTGGCGATATCAACAAGAATCTTAGCAGCGGGATGAACGACGTCGAGAAGCTTCATGATGGTGGCGCCGTCATTAGAAATAGTAGTATTCCCTTTATCGTCATGGATCAATTTATCCATACCTCTCGGACCTAGGGTTGTACGGACGACATCAGCCACCGCCATACACGCATTAATGTTGCTTATCAACTGCGGTTTCCCTTGCGAAGTGTCGGTACCTTCTTTAAGCAGTATGATCTGAGGTTGCTGTTATATAACGAAATTGAAATCAGTTTATGCATTACGTTAGGAATAAAATCAACCACAGTAACTAAAACCATGTAACCAGTAGAAATGGTATGAAAAATGAGACGGTGGTTACCATCATCGATGCCATTACGAGTTGATCCGCGGCGGAGAACGGTGGACGTAATACAGAAGGTAACAGTGGCGCTAGGGTTTTGGACTTGGTTCACTTACTTCCTTCCCGCTCTTGTTGAGATGTTGCTCCTTTCTTCTTCTTTTTTTTCCTTTTGTCCTTTTTTTGTATTATATTGTGTTTTTGGCAAAACCTAGATCAATGATGTATTAAAATTTCAAATGTAAAATGTAACACATCAAGTAGTGATGAAAGGTAGCAATGGCAAATTTGACAAATTTGACCAGAATACAAAGGTTTAAATCAATTTGGTATTTAATTTCGAATTTGGGCCGTGTATTTTTTAACAAATTGACAGGTTGGGCCAATAAAAAATAGGAGTTTAAATTGACAGAACAGAAATAGAGAACCGGTCGTGACGGGCATATGTTCTGTGCAGAAATACGTCTTCTTTTTTAAGGCAAAGCCTTGTTTTCCTGCAATAGCTCCACTTATCCACAATCAAATCAAAACGTCGATACGGTCGTACATCAAATGGTTTCCGATTTCCTTCGATGATTCTTCATTCTTCATCAAGCAGACAACCTCTGGCAACCATTCATTCATGTAGTACCCGCCAATGATTTCAAGCTCGGATTACAAACATGGAAGCAAACTTCGTTTGTGTTTAAAACATACTCCGAAACTGATTCATCAAGCATACGGCTTTCAACTCGGCTCAAATTTGATTTCTACCTTTGGTTTCGGATTTTTCCCTCAATTTATGACTTTGGACTTCGGGTAAAGATTTTGTTTTAATTTCCATATACTCCATTCATAGCCTTTGATTTACGGAAATTTCGTTCTTCGTGTTTTGTTTTGATTTATTTTATGTAATTTTGGGTTAATTTCTTATGTTGTCTAACACTAATTTTCAATTTTATGGCCTCGATTGATATGGATTTGATTTTGTAAATATTTACAATGTGAACTTACTTTAACCTTAAATCAAAGTGATGCTAAATGTTTTGATTTAAGTCTCCATTTTCATGTTGTGATGTGAATCTCTATGTTTTTTTGCTCACAGTGTAAACAAATATTTGTAAGAAAGGTAGGTGGAATTTCGATCAGATTAGCATCCGAAACTTATCTCAAAAGTGGAGGATGTGTGTTGCCTTCACTAATATTGGGTTGTTTGGCTATTTATGTTGAGATAAGTCAGTGTGTATGTTGGAGTTAACTACTGCTTGTTATCACAACTCTTGATGGTTTAGTCTGATGTTATGAAATTTAGCATTGGATTAATCATTATGCTTTTGGTTGTTTTCTAAAGCGGACCGTCCAACCAGAACCCACCTGGTTCGAGCCGAACTCGTTTGACACTTTCATAAAATAGTCCGTTTGAACTGAAATCATTTCGACCCGTTACTGATCCGACCAAACCCGTCCGTTTTACCGTTACTAATGAAAGCCATGTAACAGTTCGATAACTCGATTGCCTTTTTCTTTAAAAAAATACTTCATTTTTAAATCCAAAACTCATAGATAGAGAAGTTGTTTTTTTTTGAAACTCGAATTCGTAGATCTCAAGGCGAAATTGCTATTGTAATGTCCGATTTCAAATTTTAGATTGTAAAAATAAATAAGGGATGGGATGCTAACTATTGTAGGAGTCATTCAAGATGTTTTCCAATGTTTTGGTAAATCGAGTTGTATTAATCAGGTTTTTATTACCAAATTACAAATTAATTGGGTTTTGGTTTGTTGGGTATTATGTTTGGATTGTGTATCATCGAATACATGAACCAATCGATGTTTTCCAAAAGTTATAAATAAAACTTCATTAAAGACAATGTCTTAATAGACGAACACACTTGTATTGGGTAATATTAAAGACAATATTTTAATTGTAATTTTTTTAACAATTAACTAAAATAAAGTAACATAAATGAAACACTATATAAACTTGATTACTATTTAATGCCAATAAACCTCTCAGATTTTAAACATTTTTATTTGACTAAGGAATATAATTAATAGACTTTAATATCGGGGTGTTTATGGAGTGAATCTGTGGAACAGACGGTAGCTACAAATGTAAGTTATTAACATGGGCCGGGTATCTATAATTGTATATGAAACCGAACCATTAGTTGTGGAGTTTGAAACGAACAAATCCGAAACATGGTGGGTACATGCGATATGGGTAACATTTACCTGTTTTTTAAATGAATACATGTGACTATTTTAATCTGTGGTTTTCATGTAAATAAATAATACAAAAATAAATAAATTAGCACGTAATATATTTTACCATAACAATTAAGTATAATCCTTAATAGGGGTGATCGTGGTTCGGTTTAGGTGGTTGATGCCAAATATTATAAACCAAACTAGAAACCCTGGTTTCAAAAAAATATTAGGCCAGACCAGATCATTAAAGTAATCAAACCAAACCAAATCAACCACAAAAACACTGATCGGGTTGGATTGGTTTCATGTTTTTTACTTGTATTTGTATTATTCGTTTGGGCTACCATTTATGCAACAAGATATGTTTTAAGAAGTCAAATGGTAATATACTACTACTAAATAAAAAGTTAAAAAGATATACATTTATGATAATGACATAAATAAACTACACATCATAATCATAACATACCAATTAATGTTGAAAAACTTTTTACATAAATATTTGACTGTTAAAAAATTATAATATACTTCATATATATATATATATATATCGGTTCGGTTTATATGGATTATTTTTAGACAGAAAACATGAACCCGACTATTAAAATTGGTTTCACATATCCAAAACTGTTGATTTCTCATGCACTTTTCAAACCGACCAACCAGGCCATTTACCCTTGGTTTGAGTGGTTCGGTTGGGTTTAATGGTTTCAAGCTCACCAGTCACCACCTATAATCTTACATAAATCACCTCATAATCCATTAAAAAACTTTAAATATAATGGTACTAAGTTTTGTAACCTTGGAAAACAATGTAAAAACAACATTCCATAAAACTAATTCATGATAAATACACGAGATAAAGTGTCAATGCTATACATGCGAGGCGAGCACCCGTTGTTTTACTACGAAAAATATGCCGATTATCCACACTTTTTATCAATATTAATACACTTAGAACCGTGGAGAATCACGATCAGTCGTGAAAAATAAGGTGTTACTAATTTCTACCAAAACTTTACATTTGAAAGTGCAAAAATTGGAATAAAAAATCATATTTATTATTGTGGACAAATTATTTAAATTTTCACCCTTCTAAGCGTGGAAAATTTAAAAATAATTCCAGATTTACAAAAGTCCACGCTTTTAAGTGTGAACTTCTATAATCATCTATTTATTATTAAATTCGGACATTTAAAATAGTGGACTTTTAAAAACAAATGTACACGTTTATAAATGTTAAGTTTTTTTTATTTTTCTAATAATCTTTATTTTTAACTATTTGTCAAAGTTATAAGCGTGACAAGGCTTAAAATTGTTACACGCTTTTTATAAAGCGTAGATAAATGACATTTTTTTAGTGATTAGAATCTACGAAAACAAACCCAAACGGTGACATGGCGTCATATGTGAGTGTATCCTTGTTTCTAGATTACTTGGGTTACATGATGTTCAATTTTGAATCATACAAGACAACTTGGGTTTTTGGGTTTTTAAAACCCCTACTTCGATATACTACAAAATATCTTTTTTTGCATTAATCATTAGCAAAAACATGGGGTACATTAGTATGCTTTCATCTTTAATAAAAGGGCAAATTGTACTGAAATACAACTAAATTAATAAATGTAAGGTCCCAACATTTTTTTGTAAGGGTAAATCTATAGATGATCACATCAACGCAAAACTGTTGTTTTCACACAAAATTTCATAGAGGTCCTGCACCCGAAACTACACGTCGCAAGTATACTTCAATAATTAAGTACAAACATTGTTTCGTAAAGTGCTTGACTAATCCTTAAAGTAATTAATTACAAATATGAAATTTAATAAAATGTTCGTTCAATAAGCAACGGAAACGTTTGATAGAAGATGAGTCGTCTTCACACTGCTGGAGCCTTCCCATGATCAGGTCCCGAAAGGAAAGAATCAACAACGGTAAGCATAAAGCTTAGCGAGCACCTTAACTTACACACCACACTAGGTATGTATATGCCATACATCATAACATAATCCATGATCACATATCATTACACATACTACCGACGCAACGCACTAACGGCGATTTCACACTTTGGGTCACAGTTGACTATCCAAGCCGTACAAAGGATTTCACACTTTGCCTGAATGTGTCCGAGTTGCGTTTTCACCACAATATAACGTAACCCTTATATTCACATATAATCATAACAGTTACATTTCACATACGCATACAACATATACATTTCACACTAATATCATGCATAAGTTAAAGTAACTCACCTGATCCCCATCACGATAATAATAGCAGATTTCACAATTCAAATAATCACTTAGTCAAACTGCGAGAACCTATAATGTCACTTACCTGTTAATACAAGATACTAGTTCTTACCTCAAATTGTTACTATTCTAAGTCTAGTGACCCCAAACCGGACCCGGCTCAAGTCGGACCAAACATTAGGTTAGACCACACACTAAGTTGCACCAACCCTAAGTGGGACCAACCTCAAGTTGCACCAACACTAAGTCGGACCAACCTCAAGTTGCACCAACATTAAGTCGCACCAACACTAAGTCAGACCAACCTTACATCGCACCAACCCTAAGTCGGACCAGCCTCAAGTCGCACCAGTACTAAGTCGGACCAACCTTAAGTCGGACAAACCTTACGTTGCACCAATCCTAAGTCGAACCAACCTCAAGTCGCACCAACACTAAGTCGGACCAATCTCATCACGTGCGTATATAAATGTATCAGTTTGAAATCAGGGTTTAGCAAACTTTCAAAACACAATTACATTGGTCCATTCTAGTTGCAATTGACTCCCGACATCATTTAAGCAATTATTTTTTCGTTAAATCTTGATTCCAACAACTTATAATGGGTTAAACACTCAAATATCTCTCTCTCCTCTCTCTCGACATTACTAGACTCGATAATACACTTACGAAGCTTCAAAATATCATAAATCTATGCTTAAACCATCCAAAACTATATCTAAATGGTCAGAAGAAGATAGAAAACATTACCTGATATTTCTCTTCACGGTCCTTGAAGATTTAAGATGAAGTGAAGATCCTTGCTTTGCCTCTGTTCTTGCTCTTCAATACACGCACAACATACACACATATATTTTCACTGTTCTATTCAATGAATTTGATCCTTTGAGAGGCTGAGCCCTAATTATATATATATATATATACATATATATATATATATATACATATATATATATATATATATATATATATATATATATCTTCTCAAAAGGTCTAGGCTCAAATAACACACCATTTAAGCCCCACGACAAGGGATTAAGGTTTCAAGCCCAACACATCAACTAAACTAACTACAACTCTGATATCGCCAAATTTAGATATATATTTTAAGCGATATCTGTTTTATTTTAGCCTGATATTATTTATAAATAAGTAAAATATACTTAATTATCTTCATTTAGTGAATTACAGGTTAAAAAGGCGGATGATGGAAAGTTTTGAGCAAAAACCATAAAAACTGAAGAAAATAAGAAAAGCTGTCCGCGCCGACTCACCTTCACTGTTTTGATCATATCTCACTCATACGAACTCGGATTGAGGTGATTCAAAAAGCCACGGAAACTAGACTCAGAGGGCTACAAAATCACTTTTTATGGTCAAAGTCTAAAAAAGTGATGTCGCGGCGCGACACCTTCAAGAATCGCGGCTTGACGGAGCTGTTCAAGATAAGGTCCAAAAGCTCGCCACGTGTCATCACGGCGCGACAGTTTCTTGGGTCGCGGCGCGACGCGTCAGAATTCAATTTTTAAAAGAGTTTTGGATCGCGTCAAACTCACCCGTCGCGACGCGACACTTACCCGTCGTGGCGCGACGCCCCTGTTCTCAGTTTTCTATATAAACGAACATCCGGATCGGTTTTGGGAGGAACCACCCAATTTATACTACCCTAACTCTGCCAAATCACGTCTAAAAGTCATTTCAGGAGCTGTGGAGCTTAATTTGAAGGATTGGAGCTTATTTTAAAGATTAAAGTGGCTACGAGGCTTGCTTATTACGGTTTTATCATTCTTTTCTTTGTTCTCATGTTTATTTATGATTTCCAGAAGCTTGATATGACTGTTATTGGCTAGTTTTCTTGTTTTCCTCCCTAGAGGAGATGAAACTTTATAAATATGTTTGAATTCCATTGATTAGAACATGTTTTCATCTCATAATTTGTCTTATAAGCCCACCAATAATTCATATGTGTTAAAGATCTGTTTTTTGATTGTTTGTATTCTGAGTTTATAAAAATTAGAGGACCAATCTATTTTTATAGCTTTTATCATGATTAATTAGGATCAATAATTAATCTTGACTAGTGATTGATCATATCCTAGGCTTAGATAACCAAGAATGGAACTTTAATGTGTATGATTGGCATGTAATGACCTTTATTTGTCAATTTAACAATTTAATAACCAAATAATTGTTAAAGGTGGAGTCTTGTTTGACACGAACTTAAACACGTCTAGTTATGCATTTAAACGATTTCTTGACCATAGAATTGAATAAATACATGATTAGAGGGTTAGAACTCAGACCAAGAGTTTATCCATTATAGAAATCGGTATGAGATGAAACAAATGTTCGTTGCACGATTTATTGGAAATTAAATGTTTTGAAAAAGTAAAAATCGAATCTAGGGAGGGAATCTTTATTTTATAAGCTTAATCCAATAAAGTTTGTTCTTTTCACTTTCTTTGGTTTGTTCTTGGTTCGTGTTGTTATTATTTAGTGAGTTGAATTATAAAGTTTGAATCTTTATTGTTAAGATTCTAATTCCCCCTTTTAGCTGCTTTTATTAGTTTAATATTTAATTAGTAGAGTTATATTCAAAATCATACTCGTTCCCCTTGTGTTCGACACCCGTACTTATTTACTATACTACGATACAATTAGGTTCTCTTGCCTATTTGTGTTGTAGTCGTGCTAAATAACTCGGATTTTATAAATTTAAAACTGGTACGCTACACGCACATCAAACTCCAACCTTATAATCTCTAATTTGTAAAAGTTGCGTCGAAAATAATGATACCGTCAAAATTAATTATTCTTTCATTTATTCTTTCGGAAACGGGATATTACAACCTCCCCACTTAAACACGATTTCGTCCTCGAAATCTTCACTCAAATAACGTGGGATAGTTCTTTCTCATCTCGTCTTCTGGTTCCCACGTCCATTCATAGCCTTAGCGGTATTTCTTCTGAAATGGATACTACAAAATTTATGTGTGTATATATACAAACATTGTAAATTACCCTTACATCATTGCAAAACTCAAAATTAAATCAATATATTTCTCATATATTTAAACTCTTATATACCCAAATACATAATTTAATTAAAACATTTAAGATACCACAAAATTCATCTATATTCAACTAGATTACAATGAGAACTTATATGGTCATGCTTAAAATGTACATGAAAAGGATAAGTTTTTAAATGAGTCAATTATGTATATATATATATTATATAAAAGTGAGTTGTTTTCAATAAATTCATATAAAAAATATAGTTCTAAAATTTTAATATTCAATCATAGGTAATTCAGTATAAAATCACATGTGATTTGTAAAAGCATTACATGTGAATTATGAAACTGTCACTCCGTCCAAAATTTTAAAATGCAATATGGACCATTGATATCATAGATCCAAAGGCTAGAATTAGTTTCTTAGGACTATGAATTAAATACGGACTATATTGAACATTTTTCATATAAAAGTATAAAGATTTTGAATGAGCTGTAATTTTTAAGTTTTTTCATAATACATACATAATTAACAACATGTATGTGGTATTTGATTCTGACTTAATAATTTTAGTGAGATAGAGACTTAAACTAGTAAGATATAATCATATTGTTCGATTTTTATATAATATATAAAGTATAACTTCACAAAATAAATGATCAAGTCAATACTTTTCATAACAAGTTAATATCTTTATTTAAACATACATCACTTATTTATACAAACACGGGGCAAACAACACTTAACAAGTATGAATATCAAAGTGGGCTTGGTGTGAGGTGGGACGACAAAACGAGGGTGCTATTGGAAGGTTTGACATGATAGATGTAAGGATTGCTACCTATGAGTGAACTTAGTGGTAGTTGTTTTTGACCGTGGTTGTGAACGGTTAGGATCCTTTCATGTTTGGTTCAAACATGATTGATCATGTTCTTTTACAAGCATGAGAGTGGACCCTACAAAGGGGATCCATTCTTGACTAAAATAAGACATTCACTCTTATATTTGTGAAAGAATATAATGAGTCATATTTGACTCAAACATGAAAGAATTTTAACCCGTTGTACACCAACGTGTAATGAATTGCAAATTGTGTCCTATGAAAATAGAGGGTAAAAATTATTAAGAAGTTAGAAAAAAAAAACTGACGTGAGGAAGCCGTAAGTAAACTTGTATGTTGAACTTTAAAGAAAGAAGGTAAACGGGGTGTCTTCTTGTCACAGGCTGACGGCTCTACCAAAATTTACTTCAGTCCACCTTCTTCCTCCCTCTTTTTCTCTCTCTAGATCACACTTATATTCTTCTGGTACTTTGTTCGATTTCACATTGATTGCATTTCCTGATCGAAATTGGATTCGGATCCCTAATTAAACGGCTAGATTCTAGACCCTAGAAACGCCTCTCGGCTGGATCTGATCTGCGAGTCTAGCGGAGATGGCGTTGTCAGGCATGAGAGGTCTCTCCGTCTTCATCTCTGAAATCCGTAATTGCCAGAACAAAGAACAAGAACGCCTCCGTGTCGACAAAGAGCTTGGCAATATCCGTAATCGCTTCAAAAATGAAAAGGTCGGCTTTCTTTCTTCCAACTTTCTGTTTTCTGATGATTGATAGGCAAAAGTCAGAATTTTTAATTATGCATTATACGAACGGTAGATAATGTACCTGAACTTGTGAATTAGTTTACGTTAAAGTCTAACTCAAGTGAATTTTGCTAGTTAGGTTTAGTTGGTTTGGTCGATTAAGGTAAATTTCGGAAGAGGAACTTCTGACATTGAGCTGAGTGGACGAAAATGGCGGCGTCAAGGTAACTGAGAGATGCAGAATGCGTACACGTGAATTGAAATCGTAGATTAAGAGAACGCTCAAGCTTGTTGATCATGGGTTCATGCTAATTTTTTGAAATTAGGATATCTAAAATTTGATATCCGGATAGTTGTGGCCTGAATTGAATTATCAAGTTTATTTCTTTTCCAAAATTCAGATGCTCTAGGCACATGACTGCTCTCCTTTGGATGCATCAGCAAGGGACACCATAAGAAGAGACAGGCAGATGTGATAATTAAGTCCTGGGAGGTGTAGCACAACTCAGTACAATCATTGCCACGGATTATTGGGCTGCTAGGTTTGTCTTGTGGAATTTGGTGGTGTGTAGTGTAAGTTGGAGGCTTGGAGCTTAAAGAAGGTTAGACCGGTTGAATTGAGCAGTCCCTGCAGACTTGATGTGGGGTCTCAACCTTTTATCACCCCATTCTTACCAGACGGTATATTAAAATAATGGAGTTTTGACTAAGGAATAAGAGGAGAAAGGAGGCGGGGTTGCCCATCTGGATGAGGTCCTCACTTGGAGAAATTATGTGATAGTTACGGGGTAAGCTTCAGAAATAGAAACATGGTCACATTCTCAGTTTAGTATTAGCTAAAATGCTGGGAGGGTTTGCTACTGTGGTATAAGGAGTACACTGCTAAACAAACCATTAAATTTCTGTAATTACTCTTCATTTCATTATAAGAGCAGTTTAAAAAGAAAATTAAACACTAGGCTATGGCATAACTTCTTGTTACGACAAACCAAGGTATTATCCGCCACAAAATCTATCTTAAAATTCGTCAGCAACAGGTTCCCATTTTGTTGTTCCCTTGCCGAATATATCACTTTGTGTTTTGCATATGTTTGGAACTTCCTTAGACTCGGTATAAGGTGTTCTACAAAAACAACATGATTTATATATCCAAGCTCAGAAAATCAAAGGAATCTGCCTTGACTAGGACCTGTGATGGATTTAAAAAGTAAAGCTCCAGCTTAAGGACGATGCTTGTAGTTAGGAGTCAGGACTCGGTTTGATTGTCAATGTTTGCAAATTGCTTGTCCCTTTTTGCTAAAATAGATTAAGGATAGTTGATTCAGTACTTTGACGGTATCCAGATACCATATCATGACGAGGATAAGATAAATGAAATAGTTGAACTTTGTGCACTTTAGTGGTATCCAGATGACATAGGGCTAGTCACTTCCCTAAACCTGGTCTCAGTTTGGAGCTTGATTACAAAGCACCAATTCTATAAAGAAGTTAATATTTCAACCGGAGAGAATGATAAAGTTATCTTCTAGTACAATGACGGGGAGACACTCTCGGGGCCTGGTGATGTGCTTTAAAACGTCTAAATCTGTCTTTTACTTTCTGCACCATTATTATCTAGAATTGGAGATACCTCGAAGTTGATGTTGAAGGGCCAAAATGACGAGCTCCATATTCAAGTGTCTTTGTAGAAATAGAGTACCTTAAACACAAGCCTACTTCAAGGGGTTTTCTATGTTCACGCTTATAACTTTTTGTTTCATGTTCTAACACCTTATGAACCGTTAATCATGTTAATTCCTGTACAATATCAACATCTTCCCTGACACGTTTGCCGGTCACTGGTTAATCAATTCTGCATCTGTTTTTCTCACAGGGATTAACACCATATGACAAAAAGAAATACGTTTGGAAAATGCTTTACATATTTATGCTAGGATACGATGTTGACTTTGGTCATATGGAAGCGGTTTCTTTGATATCTGCACCAAAATATCCAGAAAAGCAGGTACATAGTACATATTTGTTTCTTAATACTGGTTCATGTGATGTGTGCTGTAAATTAGTTTTGCTCTCTGTGTTACAAGCCTGGTTTTGATTTTATTATGATTTGATTCCTGCAGGTTGGGTATTTAGTGACGTCGTGCCTGCTTAACGAGAATCATGATTTTTTAAGATTGGCAATCAATACAGTTCGCAACGATATTATTGGACGCAATGAAACTTTTCAGTGCCTGGCATTGACATTGGTATGGATGAAGTATATATTTTGATTTTTGTACATTCTCCATGTCTTGTTATGTAAGCAGCTGCCTTTTATTACTCTGGCACTGTGACACACTCAGCTGAACTTGTTTTATGATGTCGCGCTATCTGTATACATCATGAATGGCAGTTAGCAGCTGATCATTTTTATTTTCATTATAACTTCACTTACTTTTTTCATATCTTACAGGTTGGGAATATTGGTGGTAGAGAGTTTGCTGAATCACTAGCACCTGATGTTCAAAAGTTACTTGTAAGTCAACACTACTTCTGTGAGTTTTCTTTTTTAAATGAAAATGATAATAATTTCTTGTTTTACCTCAGATCTCAAGTAGTTGCAGACCATTGGTGAAAAAGAAGGCTGCACTTTGTCTCCTGCGCCTGTTTAGGAAAAATCCTGACGTTGTAAATGTTGATGGCTGGTAAGCTTATTTATCAAATACACTGTTTCTTACAATGTTATTACTTTTCTGTCCGTGATTGTAGTTCCTGGTGAATTCTCAGGTCAGACCGGATGACACAACTATTAGATGAACGCAATCTTGGTGTTTTGACATCATCAATGAGCCTGTTTGTTTCTTTAGTGTCGAATAACCATGAAGCATACTGGAGTTGTCTTCCAAAGTGTGTTAGAATTTTGGAAAGACTTGCTAGGAATCAGGATGTCCCTCAAGAATACACATACTATGGTATTCCTTCGCCCTGGCTTCAGGTTTGTGCACGTTTTCCTTTAAACTCTATTTTTATCAGGGTTCAAATGCTGGTCAAAGTCTGACAGCTAATTTTGGTGTGGGTCCATGAGTTTTATATTTCTGCGCGGAACGATTTCAACTAGTACTTTGCTGGAATTATAATAAATTGGAAAGAAACATTATATTCTGTTTTTAGACGTCACTCATATCTGCAACACAAATTTGTAAAACTACCATTTGCGTTGACCTTTAGCAAGCATTCAGAGGCTAGTCGACTTCTAGTCATTTGGGTTGCCTTTTATACGTCACTAATACAATAGCTAATTGGTATGCAAGCTTTCCGCATGTACATCTTCACCCTCTTTCTGTCTCTCTTGTCTATTTTTCTAGCTCTCAACAAGGGCTGTAGAAGAAAACATCATAAAAGTTACGAATTTTGTGTTGAGACGGTGAACCTGTGTAATTATAAGTTGTATATTCTGAATAAATTTTACATGGAAAATAATCTCAAAACAGAAAAGTTCGAAAGAGTTATGCCATCAATTCTATGTGCTACTCCTTGTGCTAATAAATATCTCAGAAAAGTTGTAGGATTTGCTCATTGAATTGTTGGACTTGATGCAAGATCTGCAGATGGGGATTTAAATACTATTATATGAACTCTGTGTGAAATATTATGGAATTTTGTAAAATTCAAATTTGAAGCCATAGTTAAGTACTAGAATTATGGTCCGTTAATGGTGATGCAAGTGCAGACCAGTAAGAAGGCATCTATTCACTGACTGAATAACTTGCAAGTTGACTTCAAGTCATAAGTACATAAATGAAGAATAAACCCATGAAATACTTAGCTTCAGAAATCTAACAACATGTTCAGGCCTCCCTGGATCTTTACCTTCTCTTTCTTGCAACTATTTCTGGATCAACTAAAAATTTGATTATATCCTTCTTTTATTCTCTTCATTGGTGTCTTAATCTAAATAGCCATGATCTGTTAACAACTTTTCCAACCATATTTGGTATATGCAGGTCAAAACAATGAGGGCCCTTCAATATTTCCCAACCATTGAAGACCCAAACACAAGAAGAGCATTATTTGAGGTACATGTTAAGAGATAAGGTTCCTGTTTCCCTCATTCAAGTAGTGTGCTGATAGGAGAACACTAATGAAGCTTCATGGTGCTTGTTAGGTTCTACAACGCATACTCATGGGGACAGATGTTGTGAAAAATGTTAACAAGAACAATGCATCTCATGCAGTCTTATTTGAAGCTCTTGCTCTTGTAAGTTTGTATCTCGACATTATCATTTCTACAAGAATTGCAACTGAATGATGGCTATAAGTTCTGCTGGAGGATAGTACTCAAAGATATGTTTGATGCTATCAATTTATTTATATCTCTACAACAATTCTGCCTTATAGGCTTAGGTGGTGTTTGATTTTGACTTAATTAACTTAACGAGGAAAAACTTATTCTGGTAAGATATAAATAGTATTGTTTGTTTTTTACTTAATCCATAAAGATGACATAACATAATAAGCTATGAGTATGATACTTTCCACATTAAGTTAATTATTTTTATTCTTTTTCTTATTCAGACGGTTCATTTAACATATAAAACAAACAACAATACTACTTATCCCATACAAACCTCATTTATCCAGACAGACACTTTATCCAGACAATACTTAATAAGAAAGAAAAACAAACAACCCCTTAGTTTATTAAAAAGTTCATTTTTGTTTCAAGTGTTTCCTAATTGCATATAGTCACATAACATTTTTTTGAGTTATCAACTGCACTAGTAATGGAGCTACTCATGGATGCCACTTTTTATTATTATCATTTTAATAAGTTGTTTGGTAACATGTACCTTTTCTTAAAAATCTGGTACCTAAACTGATGATAAATATAGTAAAATTAGTCTTGGAATTTATCCTTATTTTGGCTTAAACCATCTTGGCATCTTGTAACAGGTAATGCACCTTGATGCTGAAAAAGAGATGATGTCTCAATGTGTAGCGTTGCTGGGTAAATTTATTGCTGTCCGTGAGCCGAATATCCGTTATCTTGGTCTAGTAAGTAGTCAAAGCAATGAAATACTCCAATCAACCAACCTTATTTTTCTTCTTGTGGGCACAATGATCAAAATCCCAAGTCTTCTGTTGCAAAGCATATGCAGGTATTCATTTTCTTGCTATATTAAAATGGCTTAATTTGGTCAAATTGTCTCTTGCAGGAGAATATGACTCGAATGCTGATGGTTACAGATGTTCAGGACATAATTAAGAGACATCAAGCTCAAATTATTACCTCACTGAAGGATCCTGATATAAGGTAAGACTAATTTGCTGCTACTTGATTTATCATCTTGTTGTTATGATCTCTGAATTTTCATATCTATTTATCTCTCCGACTTTATTTATTAAAACAGCATCCGGAGACGTGCGCTGGATCTTCTTTATGGTATGTGTGATGTTTCAAATGCCAAAGACATCGTTGAAGAACTATTGCAGGTAGAACAGATGCTAGATATGAACTATCTTAGTTCTATTTTAGCTGACTGCTTATATAGCCTTATATAACAGAACTCAGTCCAAAAGCTAATTTTGATATGTCACTTATAAACATCTACTTCAGTATCTTGGGACAGCTGAATTTACGATGCGTGAAGAGTTGGCACTAAAAGCTGCTATTCTTGCAGAGAAATTTGCCCCTGATTTATCATGGTATGCTGTTTTTTTTTTCTTTCTTTATCAATCTAATCTACAGTTGCAATTGATGGCCCAAAATGTATCTAAGATACTGAGAACTTTCGTTATTTTTATTCATTATGACTGTTTAGGTATGTGGATGTTATTCTTCAGTTGATCGACAAAGCAGGGGACTTTGTCAGTGATGACATCTGGTTTCGTGTTGTACAGTTTGTAACTAATAATGAGGACCTTCAGGTTACTTCATATATTGCTAAATTTGGTTTATTCATTTGCTATTGTGGCTGCCTAGTTGAAATTTGTAGGACTCGCTGACTCCTTTTCTTTGTATATTTCATTAGCCTTATGCAGCTCTGAAAGCTAGGGAGTATCTTGATAAGCCTGCAATACACGAGACAATGATGAAGGTATGTAATTTATATCTCATATCTTTATTATTGTTTCTCAAAATAATTGCATCCCGACCTTGGGACTTTTATCTGTAAATTAGTTTCCCAACCTGCATGCCTTATTTCTAAGTTTGATTTTTTGTTTATTTTTGAACAAATAGAAGAGAAATTTTCTTCTATCTCAGTAGATTGGTTTGATAGTGATTCTGGGGTTTCTCCATTAAACAGGTCAGTGCCTATCTGCTTGGAGAGTACAGCCATCTTTTGGCCAGACGACCTGGGTGTAGTCCCAAGGAAATATTTGGCATAATAAATGAGAAGCTTCCTACTGTCTCGTGCGTATTCTTTTGCAGCTATGCGTTTTTGTGATAATTATTGCTCCACTCTAAGACCTTATTTTTCAGGACACCAACAATTTCCATTCTTCTCTCGACATATGCAAAGATTTTAATGCACTCGCAACCACCAGATCCAGAGTTGCAGAATCAGATTTGGGCGATATTCAGCAAGTTAGTTTAGTCATACGATTTATAACTGGTTGATGCTACTCTTGTTGCTTAGTGTAAATTTCAATTTAATTTAACACGCATTGTCTTTTTGTAGATATGAAACATGCATTGATGCTGAGATACAACAAAGAGCTGTCGAGTACTTTGCATTGAGTAGGAAAGGTGCTGCCCTGATGGATATATTAGCAGAAATGCCTAAGTTTCCAGAGCGAGAGGTATAATATAGGGTTTGAAATTGTGTTATTAATTTATATGTACTGAATGAGTATATTCAAAACACACACACTTTTGGTGACTTCTTGTTGACTTTTGAAACCCTTTTGAAGTCCTCATTGATTAAGAAAGCCGAAGACACTGAAGTTGATACTGCAGAGCTAAGTGCTATCAAGTTACGGGCACAGCAACAGGCATCTAATGCTCTAGTGGTGACAGACCAACGTCCTGCAAATGAACCTCCACAAGTGAGCCAACTTGCCATGGTCAAGATCCCTAGCATTAACAACGTGGTGAGGTTAAAAAATCTTGGAAGTTGTTGCTTTTTAACAGTTTCATTTATGATACATTAATCTGTAATCTGAGTATATTCCCAGGATAATAACCATGTGGACCTAGAAGTGACTCATGTCAACGGGATTGTGGGTAAAGTTGAGCCACGACCCTCTACTGATGCCCATGCCCCTGATGCTGATATCCTTGGAGATCTTTTAAGCCCACTGGCTATTGAAGGACCTCCTGGTGTATCTGCTACTTCAGAGCATACTATAGTTTCTGGAATTGAAACCCTAAGTGAGGGTGATGCATTAGCTCTTGCACCTGTTGGTGAGCAGGATAATGTTGTTAAGGTACCGAGTTGATCCTTGCACATATGCTGTCTTTATTGATTTCTAGTATAATCATTTTCTACATTTTACCTTGCAGCCAATAGTAGATATTGCAGAAAGATTTCATGCTTTATGTCTGAAAGATAGTGGAGTTCTATATGAGGATCCTTATGTCCAGGTACTCCTCTAATTTTTTAAGTTAATAATTATGTATGGTAACCCTTCATCTCATCAATGTTAAATATAAAATTTTCAAATCTTTTACTTATGAATTGGGTAGATTTCATGTTTACCTCTAAAGGGTCAACTAAAAGTTAATCTAAAAATTAAACCGGTCTAAAGTCACCAAAAGTGAATTTTTAATGCATAAAACATTTATTTAAAAAGAAAAGGAAATTATGTATTACAAATTTAAATTGTTGGAAAAGAAGTGGGTTGGGTCAGTCCGGCCCATTTGACCTGCACGGAAAGTTATCTGCTTTGACTAGTGTCACCCACATCAACAATTTTTCCCCCTCTACTTCGAATTGTTTCAAGGTAACAGATATGACATTAGGATTTCCTTGATTAAATATTATCCAACACAGATTGGTATCAAAGCAGAGTGGCGTGCTCATCAAGGCCGCCTTGTCCTCTTCTTGGGGAACAAAACTACTTCTTCACTTGACTCGGTTCAAGCACTGATTTTGCCTCCATCCCATCTCAAGTTGGAACTCTCATCAGTACCTGAAATTATTCCTCCACGAGCACAGGTCAGGCTGTATTACTACTACTACTTAGATTATTTTATTTGAAATACCGAATCTTGTTATCAGTATATTAAGTTTCTATCCGTTTCTTTAGGTTCAATGTCCACTTGAAGTGGTAAATCTTCGCCCAAGTAGAGATGTTGCAGTTCTTGACTTCTCTTATAAGTTTGGAACCAACTTGGTACACCCTTATCCTTCATTTTGATGTTCTGTTAGTCCACAACACATCCACGTCAGATTTATTGACTTTTGACTTTTGGTCTCACACAGGTTGACTATAAGCTTCGCCTTCCTGCAATCTTGAACAAATTTTTTCAGCCCATACCTTTATCAGCAGAGGATTTTTTCCCACAGTGGAGATCACTGGCTGCACCTCCTTTGAAACTTCAAGAAGTGGTTTGTTTAAAATCTTGTTGAACTCCCTTTTCCTTTTTAGCATGATTTTCCTATCATCATCTTTAATCACCAGGAGTTTCTTCTTTTGTAAAACAAATGAACAGGTTAGAGGTGTAAGGCCAATGCATTTGGTGGAAATGGAAAATTTGTTAAACAGTTTGAGACTTATTGTTTGCCCTGGACTGGTAAGTTGTTTCTCATCAATGTAAAATTTTTCACCTCTTACTTTAACTGAGACATAGTGGCTTACCATCTTTGTGATATTCAGGACCCAAATGCAAATAATTTAGTTGCAGCAACAACCTTTTACTCTGAAAGTACACGAGCCATGCTATGCCTGGTAAGTATATACATCATTTCAGTCTTTAATCCTGTACAGTTAATTAATAATTTGTTCTTTATTCACATATTCCAAATAATACAACATTCAGATATTAGTCAGACATGTAAAACCCCCATAAGTAAAAAAGCAAAATCAATGTATAAATATGATAGGACTCGATTTGAATTAATAGTAGAATTAGAAGAAAATTAAGATGAAGGAAAGGAGTTGATTGATTACTAATAAGATGGAATGGAAATACAAGGACAAAATCAGAAAGGGAAACCTAGTGGTTTTCCCTCCTGCTCAAGCTTGAAGAGCCGAAACCTCTATCAAAATTCAGTTGTGCCCACTTCCTGCCCTATACCATATATAATCTTCTATCTTCTAATATTAATGAAAGACTAACATGAATATAATCTATTAAGACAATCCTAGCCATCGATTTAGATAAAAATTTTAATTGTCGATTCTGTACCATCCATTTTGGTAAAGATTGAAATCCAATTTTGACTTTTCTTGGTCAAAATCTATAATTAAAAAACAGTACTACACGATTTTATCAAAATTTGGTAAGTTTTTATTTTTTAATATTTAGATAATGTAAAAACGTGGTCAACACATAAGAAACGTCAACATTTATAATTAAAAAGACTCAAAACTTAAATGTATTAATGAATTCAAATCTCTTCTCTTAGTCTCTTCTAATAATCTTTTAATAATTAATAAAAAGACTAACATTCATCAATTTATTTAGACCATCTTAACCCTTCATTTAGTCAAAATTAACATCATTTTTTAATTAGACAATTCTAGCCATTCATTTGGTCAAAATTAAAACTCAATTCTGACTCTAAATCAAGAGATTATTCAAATTCAATTCTAATTCTAATATGAGATAAAGTAGGAGGTAAATGAAATATATCACTATCGTCTATAATTAAATTAAAGATTTTATAATAAAATTAATAGTTAGATATGATAGCATTGTTGAAGAAATAGAGTTACAACTTACAATATTTAGAACGTCGTGATAGTTTATCTACATAATGTTTATCTTAATCGATAAAAGATTATCTCTTAATATTTATAAAAGACTAACATTCACTTATCATTATTTTGCATTAAATATTTGTCGTCACCCGTTTAGTACACGGGTCGCTTAGCTATTTATATATATAATTTGTTTTTTTCCAGACCTTGGGCCCATTGGGCTGAACGTTTAGTTGTGGGTATGGAACATAAGAATATGGACTAGTAGCATGTTCTCTGTCATAATATCTTTTTTAATGATTTCTCAGGTAAGAATTGAAACAGATCCAGCTGACAGAACCCAACTCCGCATGACAGTGGCATCAGGGGACCCCACACTAACGTTCGAGTATGTTTATATGTTTTCAGTTTCAAATTTCATATAAAAGGAAACAGTATACTATCTAACGTTAATATGCAGAGTTTGATATTACCTGGTTATATGCCTGTCTCCATTCAGGTTGAAGGAGTTCATCAAGGAACAGCTGATTAGCATTCCCGTAGCCTCTAGGCCCTCCGTGCCTCAACAACCTCAACCAACAACTCCACCAATTTCATCATCAGATCCTGGTGCTTTACTTGCTGGTTTGCTTTGAAAAAAATTAAAATTAAATTCATTGAATGTTTATGGCCACAAAAAAAAAAAGAAGTAGAATCACTACTCACATGCTAACGGGATCAAGGTTGAGTGAAGGGCATATCATAAGAGTTGTAGTTCTCTTGGGGTGACGTGGGGGTGAGGGAGCATTTTGGGATTCTTTTTGCACAATTAGATCGTTCCTTTGTAGGCCGGGTTTTGTCATTTTGTCATTCTTGGTTTTAAAATTCTTTGAAACAGTTACATCATGTGTAGAGAGAGGAAAGTTGCATAATATGCATAGGGGAGGAAGTGAAGAATGGTTGTATGTAAGATTATTCGATTTGTTTGGCAGTGCATATATATACATGTGTAATTTTTAATAACACTTTGGAAAACAGACTCTGTGTTCATCTCAGCTCATCATGTACAGAAGCATCAAATTTTAAATATCATGTCATGTGACTTTATTAAATCCCTGATGTTTGTTAGTGTTACAAGCTGTTGTCTCGATGCTGGCTTCTTGAGATATGAGCATGATTTCTTTCTAGAAAAATGGATACAAGACTTGTCGTGGTTTCATATTTTTATTTTGATATTAAATATTAAGTTATACCTTTGGGTAGAGATGTGACCTTTCTTTCCTCCCTCATACACTGCTTATATGACATTAGGTTCTATTGTTGTAGCATAGTAAAGTATTGAGAAACTAGTTTTAGCTGATTTTAATATAAACGAAATTGTAATTTTTTTTCATTAATGACTACTTTAACCTTCTCTTTTATCTATGTAGCAGACTAAATTTATAGCATGTTTTTAAAAAAAAAAAAGATTAGGGTGCAAATAATAACACTCTGAATATGTGATAGAGATGTGAACGTGTTTTGTTTTAGGAAAACTAGACAAAAACGTTGTAGGTGGCGTGGTGTCACATGGTTTTCCATCATAAACTCGATCTATTAGTCACATGTTCATATTAACGAACCACATCTAATGGTTATGGTTTCCCAATCATGAATAGGAGGAGGAGGATTGTATAGCACATGGTTTCTTTCATGAAACCATGCGATTTACATCCTGTTAGTCTAACTTAATCGTGTAAATTATAAGTTTTGTGACAATGGAACAATATCATAAATGAAGCTTATGTATTTTGTTGATTCTATTATATCCTTCTCCTATTAAACACGTTAAATTAAGACTTGATATACATCATAAAATCTACCCTAGATTAGGGTACAGTTATCCAATCCTAATTTTTAATCATTTAAACTATTAATGATTAATTATATTATGCACATTGACGTCGATATGTATAATAATTTTACTTTTTAAATATGAGTGCTAAAGTTTTATCCAAGTCCGAGTTTTATATACAATCTTTTGGTGATTCCATATTAAAAAAAATTTGTTGACATTTTGGCGTTTTAAATGGGTTTATTTCACATAATAATAACCAAGTTTGAAAACTGTTCTACCAAAATCACTCATGGGTTATTTCATAATATGAAATAAGGGGAGAGTGATCTTAATAGAACAGTTTTCAAAGTTGGTTAATATTCTATAATTTTACCCCTTTTAAAATCTAAAAGTAGATGTCAATAGTTCTTTGAAATTGAGAAATGTTGAACTCAGGTTGATACTATTAGTATCACTTGGTTTTCAATAAATATATATCATGATAACCGGTGAGTCATCTCAAATGGTACGATGACTTAGAATAAACCATAGATGTCTCATAGGATCATGTATAAAAATCACTTTTTTGAATTGATTACTTGACCCTTCTTGATATCACTAATATATTGGTTATGGATGATCCAAAAAATCTTGTAAAAAAAATTACCAGATGGATCAATGCCATTAGTAAGTGAACAAACTAGCATAGGCAAGTGCTTAATATTATTCAACATTTATTGATAAAAAAAGTGTCAATTGTTGAGTTGATATATGCTCGTAAGCTTCAGTATCAGTAGCACTGAACTCAGCTTTAGCAAAATAGCAACCAGTGAGAGATGAACTTTTATTCAATATTAGAGTATCAGCAACCCTTACTTTCTGTCACACCCATCACACTGTCACGTTAGTTTTCCACTATTACCATCCAGCTTCCTAGTGGTTACCATACATCACACTAAATTCTGGGTTCCACATTATTTATTAATTTCATATTTAATAATTATTTAAAATATATAACTAAATGATAAAAAGAATTTAAGTAGGATTTGACGTGTACAAAAAACTGAAATAAAAAATAAAAAAGTACTATCCTTCTCTTCCCCCATGTGGTGCAGACCCCCAATTGCCACCACCACAGTGTGGTGGCATGGTTGGTAAAGTGAGTACGGCGTTGTTCATCTACCGCCCTCATTTGACCCCTTTTTCCATACCGTATACTCTTAGGGGGTGTTTGGTACAGAGAAAAGAAAAGGAGAGACTTGGAAATGGAAATGGGAGAGAAATGGAAATAGTGAGAAAAAGAAAATGAGTAAAAAATGTCCTTGTTTGGTACCATTAAGAAATGAAAAAGAGAAAAGCTAGGCTCAGGTCGCCGGAAGCTCGTTGGCGGCAGCGGTGACGCCGCCATGCCGACGCCGGACACTCATCATCGCCATAACACATCGCAACCACAACGATTAGGGTTCCATCGACGACATCGCAACGGTGGACAACGATTAGGGTTCCATCGACGACATCGCAACAGACATTGCCGGAAAACACATCGCAACCACAAACGATCGAGGCTTCAATCGCAACAAACGTCGGCTGCGGTGTTAGCCACCTCGCCGACGTCGACGATCTAGGGTTCTATCGCAACAGACGAGACGACGGCGATTAGGGTTCTATCGCAACCGACGACGACGGCGGCTGCGGCGTTGGCCGCCTCGCCGGCAACAGACGATAGATTCAACGCAACACACATCGCCTATGAAGAAGATCGATGCCACTTCTCACGATTTCTCCACAAAATGGAGAGAAATGAGGTAACAAAGAAAACCGGGAAAGGGAAATGAAGTGAGAAACCATTTCTCCGCCCCCTAAGCTCCCAAACAAGAGAAATGAGGGCATTTCCCTTTCTCTCCTTTCTTTTTCCCCCTAGCAAACAACACCTTAGATTTGATAAAATGTCAAGTGAGCTACCTATTGAAGCCTATTAGGGACACAACCCGTTAACACATGTTGATTCGAGTCTTGAACTTTATGTAGACTTGAACAAATGTTCATTCCGCACCTCCTAACCCGTTTATCAAATGTAAGTAAAATCTATGCGTTATACTAAAACCAAGTTTAACTAAATTATCCTTTCCGTTAAAGCTTATATATATTCTGCCAAGTTTAACTTATCCTTCGTGTGATACTTAAATTCTCCATTTTGTGTATTCAATATCAATTATTTTCAACTTATGTAATAATGACTTGACATCACAAAATGCAATTAAAAGTGCTAAAGCTAATGAAAGAAAAACAATTTGCGGCAAAAAGATATATATATATATATATATATATATATATAGAGAGAGAGAGAGAGAGACCAAACATTTGTTAATTTAATGGTATGAAGTTGTACTACAATACATGACTCCAAACAAATTAAAAAGAAGAGTAGAATACAATATATAGATGGCTTAATTGCCATCATATAATTATTCCCCTCCACAAAACATTTAAATTTTAAAAACCCATCTCATTCTCAGCATATATTTAAGTTTAAAAACAAAAGCAACTACAATTCCAATAAAATTAAAAAAAAAAAAACATAAACATCGTTTTTCTTCTTCTTCAACTCCAATTGTATACTATGCTCCCCTAACAAACAACCTATTTCTCTTATGTCTCCTTAATTTTCACAAACAGATCAATCTCCCAAAAACTCCAACCTTCAATCTTTTTCCTCTTCCCCTTCTCAACACCATAACCGAGATGTGTTTTCAATCACACGAAAGATTGTATATACTGAGAATAAGTTGAGACGGACGATAAAAAAAGATTCATGGTTTTGCTTGCTAAACTTGTAGTCCATTTGGAGTTTTTTAAGAGCTCGGGACAATGGTGCCCACATACCCAAACCCAACAATCAAGAAGGTAACTGTTTGGAGGAAGATGTATATGAAGTAGTTGTGCTTTCCATACATAAAATCATAGCATCCGGTGAAGAAGAGAAACACAGCAAACCCAAGCTCTGTAAGATGAATTCTGCATCATAAAAACACCAGAGGTTTGTTAGGTTGTCTGGAAGGGAGTGATAAAGGAATGCCAGAGATGGAGTTATGGTAATCAATTGATCTTTCATTCCATCATTATCTTTGGTTCATTTGTAGGAATGGAATAAGTTCTTATATAAATTTCTTGTTTTTGTATAAGAGATGGTGCATAGTTTTATCTCTACTTCATAACATTAGTCGAACTTGTTGGATTTTCTATGTACAAATTAAGCATAATAAAAGCTCATGAAACCCTTAAACACAATAGAATTTTTAGTTTGGTTTTTGATCTGTTATATATTTTCTAATATAAATAAAAGACTAACATGAATAAAGTTAATTAGACAATCTTAGCCATAGATTAGATAAAAAATTTAATTATCAAATCTGAACCATCCATTTTAGTAGATGTGTTATTAAAGAAAAATAACCCCTTGGTCATGGATGAATATCAAAAAGATGGAATGAATCACAATTCTGGATTTCTGGTCCATTCACCATTCCATTATTGATTTGCTTTCATAATACCAAACACTGTCTAGAGGTTTGTGTAGTTAGTGAAGTGGGATTTGGTCATATTACCAAACACTGCCTAAAGCAAGTTGGGTTTGGTCAACTTTTAAGAATTTAAATACTACAAAGAAAGAAATTCCAGAAAAGAACAAGAGGAAAGCGAATATTTTTACCTGTCACCAATATTGAATCTAAATTTCTTTGGAGCAGCTTTGGCATTTGTTTTGTTGTTCTTGAGAGCATCCCCTAGTTTCTCAGTAACAACCCACTCATTAGATCTCTTGGCGTCAAGCAAACCAATGAATGTTGCCTTGGTACGGTGCAGGGACATAACATTTTCAAAGAGAATCCAGTAGAATAATAAGTGTATGGACCTGAAAATGTTTTAAAACATCACATCTTTGATATATGGAGAAAAATTCACTTATAATATGTACATAGTTCAATTGTATGGTGATGATACCTTGGGGTTCCAACTGAATTCAAGGTGGTGATGATGCATGGGATGTAAATGGCACCCCAAATTGGGACATCAACTTCAGGTACCAAGATTGTGAGGGGAAGAACAACACAGAAAAAGAAAAATGTGACCATATGAGCTATGATCTTCCTTACAAAGAAGAAACTGTAGATCACATACACCTTCTTCCACAAAGTCACTTTCTGCAACCATCAAAACAGTCAAAATAAACACAATTGCTTTGCTCCGATTTACATCAAAATATAAACTTTTTTTATTTTGATAAATGACTTAATTAACTAACCTTGTTCCTTACAATCTCCATCACCATTTTCCTGAACAAATTGGCTGGACCACAAGACCACCTATGTTGCTGATAACGAAAGGCTTTGAATGTACTAGGAAGTTCACTTTTCACCTACAACATTTATCAATTTTACTTCATAATTCAAGAATTAAAATTGCATTATGATTAAGGGTCCCATTTAAAGACTGGATTTTTATTGTTGGTCCCATTTTAAGATCGACAATTTTAAAAAATGACTAACCTGAAGGTCACCAAGATAAAGGAATTTCCATCCCTTGAGACCCGCTCGGACAGCAAGATCCATATCCTCCACTGTAGTCCTATCCTTCCACCCTCCTGCTTCATTAATGGCGGCAATCCGCCACACGCCACCAGTTCCTGTGACATTAATTACATTCATGTTAAAAAGTAATTCTTGAAAATTTATTAAAAAGATGGTTAACTTCGGTTCTTACCGTTGAATCCGAAAAATGCATGAGTGGCTGATCCTACTTCTTGTTCCACTGTGAAATGGTAATCTAGTGACATCTCTTGCATTCTTGTCAATAAACACTCATCAGAGTTCACTGCAAAATTTAACCGCAGATTATTTTTATACTTCCTCATTAGATAAATAAATAAATTTATTAGCAGTTATGTATAAGATTCTCCAATCACAATATGTAATAATGACTTGAATGGTATTTTATAATTATTAATAAACAATAGAAATATATATATATATATATATATATTTATATATTTTAAAATGTTTGACTAGAGATAGAGTAAATAAGTTATTGGTTTATAATAATGATCAGTAAAGGACAAAGAAGAGCTATGAAATTTTTTATCACAAAGGAAAGGACCTCTTAACTTTTTACAGAATCCATACTAAAAAAGAAAAATTAACCAAGAAAATTATAAAGCTTAGCAACGTGGGCCAAGTGGTAGCTACATTACACATGTCTCTACATCACAAACACAACACGCCATTTTGCACATGAACAAACAGCTCGTTTTTTTGTCACTATCCAATACTGAATTATATCAACCACGAATACGCCACCTCATCAACATCTAAATCTCCTCATTTTTAATGCGTTCTTTGATTAAATTTTAACCAGCGACATACATATATAGCATTCTTATTATTTTAGCTTAATATAAGAATATATCTGGGGGTTAAAAGTGACAATATTCATCAAAATGTCCTTTTACAAGCTTTTTGCCATTGGATATGATTGAATTATTTGAAAAAAAGTGAAGATTCTTTAACCTATGGGTGTGGAAAATGCTAGAGAGGACAAATACTGAGTAAGCTTCTGGAAGAGCATTTTTTGTACTGGAGAAGATTTTTTAAAATAACTTTTCATAATACAAATATTAGTGAAAATATTATTTGAAAATAAAAAAGTCTGTTATAAAACTTATCCGCTGAGGATACTCGCTGATTTGTACACAACAGATATAAACAATAAACGACGCATGATAAAAGCCGATAAAACAAAGAATTGTTATATGTAAATAATTTATTGTGTACGAAAACTTGACAATCTTGATATAATTCTCTATAAGATATTGATTGCATTAACTTTGCAGATTTCAATAATAAATTAAAGGCACTTGTTTTTATTTAAGATATATCCTCCCTATCTTTTATTAATATAAAAATTGTAATCTTTTATTAATATAAAAATTGTAAATATACAAAAACTAGGTTTCTAGAGCAAGGGAGTAAAATGTAAAAATGAAGAGCCTTGAGTGTCGGTGAGAAAGTAGAATCCAGCAGCTGTACCAACGACAAGGCACAGGGTACATCATGGAAGCATAAATGCACGTGGGCTGCAGAGCCGTAAATTACTACGGTACCCCTAGATAATTTCTTTATAAAAAATTAAATAATAAAAATCCAGGTCACTTTCTAGTGAAGTAAAGTAGTAAATATATTTAATAGAAATACGAAACTACCATTTTAACACCACCATTTATGCCGGCTAAGCTGGGGTGACCCATACTTATTTCCGCAAGTTAATCGGGGACATTTACGTCATTATACTCCTGGTGAGGGTACAACTTTCTAACGCATGAGTTACAACCCAAAAACAGCGACACATGTGGTTGTTTTCTTTTTCTTTAATTTGCTTTAAATAATAATAGAAAATACTAGCAGTTATTTTTCTTTAAATAATAATAGAAAATTACCAGTAGTTATTTTTTAAATAATAATAGAGAAGAGTTGAAATCCAAGAATCACTTTGGTGTTGTTTCTTTTTGTAAATTTGGTGTTTTAATAAAATTTAAGCTAAAGAAATATATAACTTGGAAGAGAATCAAGTAAACTAACACTAACACTGTTTTTTTCCTAGCAAAAAGTGTCAAATCGGACGGCTGGGATCCCGTGATTGGTGGACTCAAACCGGACCCCACATCTCCTTTTACGGCAACATTAAACTTACAGCTAACCTCCTTGTACTATACTCTTTCTATAGCATTGATCCTTGTACTTTTAATTTATGCTCTGTGAACTTTCTAAACTAGGCTTATTTCCCCAATACCACCAAATAGACACCCAAGATTGATGATGTTTAAATCTTGAAACAAGTTTTTTCGTGCTAATAGAAAATTTTCAAAAGTTCACGTAATAACTTTATGTTGTATAAACTAAAAATACAAAACATCATTTTCATTGCCATTTTTAATAAATAGATTTAATTGTATTATTTGGAAAATGTATATACCTTGGAAATAGTTGAAGCATTATTTCAAGACAATGTATTCTGAATGTTTGATCATTTATCAGGTTTTAATAACATATCTTTTTAGTTATTACCATGTTGACTACATTAATTAGAGCCTAGAAATTTAATTTATTTTATGGAATTTAAAAACTATATATATATATATATATATATATAAATAAAAAAAAGTAAAACAGGGGTGAAAGACCACCGACACTTCTACGTTCATTATGAGCAAGTGTACTCTTTCTATTTCTTTTATTTTCTTCTGTTTAATAATTATTTATAATGGGGTTAGTAAGCTGAAACAAATTATTTAGCTAATAAAATAATCATTTAATAGAGGATAAGCCATGATTTAATTATTATTAATTATAGAATAAGAAGATTAAGACTTACCAAAGCGCCACCGAGCTTGAACAAGAGCAATTTGAGGGTTAAACTCAAGGAAGGGAATGGCTCGCCGGAGAAAATCAGGCTCCGGCCGGAAATCAGCATCGAAAATGGTGACATATTCACAGTCTTTAACATAATCATGCTTTAATCCTTCTTTAAGAGCACCAGCTTTGTAACCTCCTCTGCTTTCTCTAATTTGATACCTAATATTAACCCCTTTGCTTGCCCATCTTTGACATTCTTTCTCAATCATATCCTATTATAAAGTTAAAACATTTTAATTAAAATAATTTATTAGAGAATAGAATACCCAAATTCGTTCCCAGCACAAAATTCACTAACTCAAATTCATAATTCTACATTACCAAATCATATAATAAGTCTTTTTTAAACAGAATCTTGAAATAAATATTTGGGAAAGCAACCTCCGTTGTTTGGTGAAAGCTTAAAGTCTATTCAATTTTCTTCAATGTAGAATGAGTTAATTACGTAATTCCCATGTTCAGAATTACAAATTGTATAACGCCAATTAATTTAATAATGGCATTAAATATAAAATTGAGTTAATTCAGTTGATTGAAAATAAAAATAAAAAATAATAATATATATTATAAAACCGAGAAATGTAATAATGGCATTAATTAAATGCTAAAATACAGAATAAATAAATAAATGCATTTGGAACTAAATTCGTTCATGCCACCTATGAATCGAAAATTGTTAGCTCAGATTTACTAAAAAATAATTGCAAACGAAGGAACGCTATTAGTTATCCAAATTTGGGTAGAATTTGGATCCTGATACCGTTAATTAGTTTATAACTTGTAGCCAAATTTTGGCAATAAATTTTTCTGTAATCATTTGGATAAGTAAAAAAGGTTGAATGTGATGATTGAAATCTTTTGTTCATGCTTTATGAGTAGTACTATATATATAGATACATAATAATCATATACATATAAACTTGTGTATTGCTATAATGAGTTGTACCTTGATGACAAAGTCAGTAGAGTCATCGAGTACTTGAATCACGAGGCGATCGGATGGCCATGAGAGATTACATGCCGCCCCAATTGAGATCTTGTATACCTGCGGATGACATCATTCAACCCTAATTTTAATTTCATCTTTCGAAAAACGCCCAATCCAGACGCATATATCAACAACAATAACAACTACTACTACAAGTAATGACAAACAAACCTCTTTCTCATTGAACATCGGGATTTGAATAAGAACTAAAGGGAAAGCAGAATTCCCGATTTCCAAATCATCACGAATCGGTTCCCAATTGTATCGCTTCTCTGGCTTCTTCCAAAAGAGCTTAACAAGGATAATGACGATGCCCATGTAAAGCCTCTCAAGGAACAGCATCACAGTCATGGCTAAACAGATATAAACAGCCAATCTCAACAATGGGACTATCAATGGCGCCTTAATTAGGTCCCATAGCAACCCAATTTGCGCCGCTAAGTCCACCGACGCCCCCGGAAAACTCTCCGGTATCAGATTTTTCCCGGAAACCACGTCTCCCATTTCCTTCAGTTCAAATGAAACAGCAGGGGAGAGTAGATCTACCGAGATTCGATAAATGTGGTAGAGATTTGAAGGTTTCTCTCTCTACCCAGATTGAGATTTCCACACACACGCACTTGCTCTGATTACTGATTTCCTTTCCTCTGATTGCAGATTATGCCCAAACAATACTGCTTCTGAGATTCTATTGAATCAAAATAGAAAAGAAGCAGAGGTATGTTGTGGCATTGCTCAACAGAGGCAGAGGATAGGAAATGGTAGAGAGAGAAAGAGGGGAGTGGAGCAAGTGAAGGAGAGAGAGAGATTGAGGTTTTTTTATAGTCAGTTTTTTAACTTTTTTTTCCTTTATTGTAATAAATTTAAATTTATTTTTTCTTTATTGTAATAAATTTTTATTTATTTCTACTGACCTCTTGACTCTTCCTTGCTCTTTATTGGTGTGCATTGTGCTTCTTTGGGTCCTTAAACTTCTATGTATTTACATTTGAGCCCTTTAACCTTAAACTTCTATTCCAAACTCATTTAAATATAACATTATATGATTATTATTATTTCTATAAAGGATTATCACCTTTTATAAAGTTTTAAGAGAAAGGTGTCTACATACTATCAAACAAGTCATATTTAACATCAAGAATTGATCGATATGCTAGGAACATTTTTTTAATGTTTGGTGTAAATCGCAGATATCTATATGCCTAGAATGGCAAAGAATTAGCATTAGATAACAAAATGTATGTTGAAAAGGTTTATTTGTCTTTAAAAATGAAACAACCATTTGCAATGCCATATTGATGGAAGTGTGAGTTTGTGGTGAAATTTGCTACTTCACATTACTATCAATTTTTTAAATTTCAATTAAATGATGTTTCCTTTCTTTCAATTATAAAAACAAAATTGCATAAACATTAATACTTTAATAGTGGTATCTCCCTTTTGTATAATAAGCATTCACTTAAAACTTTGTGATTTATAACAGTACATATAGACCTGGGGTTCAATATTCTTATTGCTAATATTCAAGGAGGTGTATGTGTATATGTTGAAAAGTGAAGGGGTTATATCTCAAAACTATAAGAATGCAAGGGCAAAAGTGAAATTTAGATGAACGAATTAATACATAAGAGTCAACGGCCAGCCACCGGCAGCCATTCCTGAAACGGTGTCGTAATCTAAGGATATACCGGCGTATAAACCATAAATCCCGTTTCATATCATAAAAGTAACGACAACATGTAAAAATGTGTTCAATTATACGTATTTTATAATCTCTCTTTAACGATATTAGGTACTGTTATTATTATATATATATACGTATTATTATTAATCTATTATTCATATATATTGTTTTTTAAAAGTTTAATTACCTGTTACATACTAAAATTCTAAAACTTAATTATTTATCAATGCCATTATTTGATGAAATTTGTTTGGCATCTAATGGGACATTTAATTATAAGTTGGAACAAACGCTTAATTTACAAGACTATTATTCTTTTCTATCCTCAAAGTTATGGAATAACACATTGATTTTTCAATATGATCAATTTTTTTTATTCATACGTAGTAAATTATTTTTAGTATTTGGTGTAACCTAAACAAATTAAAAATATACATAAAATCATTAAAATGTAATGATTGAAAGTTTAATATATCAAAATATAAGTTTGTAACCCTTGTAATTACAATGATAATAACTCTAAAAATATTTTGGTGTGGTTTGTTTTTGTTTTAAATAAACTAGATTAGATGATAATAACAAAATAATAAATATTAAACATTAATAAAAAAAGATAATAAATAATTATAAAACATGAAAGAAATGACAACTTAACAGATTGTGTTAACACCTATACCAGCGGTGGAAGCGTCGATGAAAGGTTGAGAGCAGACTTGACACAAGAAATATGATATCATGATATGAATAGATATGATCGTATTTCTTATACAAAAATGGATCATTATTGTTACAATTAGAACAGTAAAATCAAATATTTACTGGTTCTAAATAAAAATAATTTAAAATAATTATAAAATATTTTAAAATGACAAAAACTATTAATTTAGTTAAATATGATATTATAAAACGTTATAAATGATTAACATGATATTTGCAAGTTAGACGACAAATATGGTATTTAAAGTTTAAGTAGGCATGTATGAAATTTATCTAATAATTTTGATTCAATATATTTTGACTTAAAAAGGTCAAAATTGGAATTCCAATTTTAATTAAATAGATGATCAAGATTAAGTAATTAAATTTTATTTTATTAAATAAAAAGTTATGATGATTTAATAAATTTGATTTATATTAGTTTTTTATTTATATTATTAAAAGATAATTCATAATTCGCTATTACCAAAACGATAAGTTTTGTCTCATTTAGATGTGTATGACAATCGGATTATAGAGTTTTTCGGTTGGAGTTTTGTTTTTTAAAATAAACTTATAGTAGAAAAAATTACAAAGAATGTTAAAACTTTAAAAATTATTATTTTTAAAAGCAAATACAAGTTAATTTTTTTTTAACTCCGATGTTAAAAACTATTTATTTAATTAAAAAAACTAATATTTTGTATAACAAATTACTTATGTACGATTTGATTAATCCACATCTTTTTCATTTTCATTATGAGAATTGAATAAATCATCAAAAAACGTCTAAAAAAATATTACAAATTCACATCACATGTGGCCGTGGCCGATGGCATTAGTTTTTTGACCTTTTAAAGTCATGTTATTCTTTCATAAAATTAGTGATTTTGTTAATCCAAATTCATATAATAATAAACTTTATGAGTTTAATAATTATTTGTGATAACGTTAAATAAATAACTCTACATTTAATTGTTGAAAAATTTTTATTTATTTGTTTTATGTATGAGTTGTATGACATCAAACATCATAAAGCATACCAATTAATATATACGGCATCAAATATCAGATAATATGATTACAGATTATAGAAATTGTTTGTTTGTAATTAAATACCATAACGATAATTAAATATTCTGAAATTGAACATTTTATACATACAATTAAGATGCTATTATGATGATGTTATAGCATTAAATAAATGAAACTTTGACTACTTTTAATGAAATAATAATCTAGACATTACATTAAATACCAGATATTATAATATAAAGTCCAAATGTAAATGTGTGTATTTATCTTTTAAAAATGCTATTGTGTGTATCAAATTTTTAAAAAATGTATTATTGTATGTATTAAATTTTTTATTATATGTACTAAACTTATATTTTGTTTATTTCATAAAATTAGAGATCTTGTTGATCCAACTTCATATAATAATAAACTTTATGAGTTTAATAATTTTGTATTTATAGTAAAATTAAGTAATTACAATTAGATATTCTAAAATAAGAATCTCTTATAAATACAAGCTAATTATATTTGTGATAACGTAAGAGTTTAGTTTCACAAGATGTATTAAACATGTCATGTTTTATTATTGTATGTATCAAACTTTAAAAGTTTCTATTGTGTGTATCAAACTTTTTATTTAGTGCTATTATATGCATTCTGGTCACATAAAATAGAAAAAATGTATAAGTTTAGTATATATAATAGAAAGTTTAATACACACAATAACAAAAATTTAAATATTCAATACACACAATAGAAAATTTTAAAGTCCAATATACATATAATAAAAAAACATTACAAGTTTAATACCTTTTGAGGAACTAACCCCTTAAATAAATAACTCTATATTTAATTGTTGAAATAAATTTATTTATTTGTTTTATGTATGAGTTGTATGACATCAAACATCATAAAGCATACCAATTTATATATACTAGCAAAGTACTCGCGTAATGCTGCGATAGCAAATAATTTTTATTTTATATTATGTTATTCGCGCAATTCAATATCCCGAAAAAGTATCGTACAATGTCAGTTTTCTTATTTTTATTATTTGCACCAACTATTTTATTAATTTTAAAAATAAATTTTAAAAGACATTAAAATAAAAAAGATTTATATTTATGAAATAAGGAGAAAGAAGTTAATAAGATTTTGAAAATTATGTTGATTTAGATGGATAATTGTGTTTGTGTGAGAATGTGTTTTAGTGTTAGAGAAATATTTTAAATAGATAAAAAGTAACCAAAACCATAAAATGTGTGACTAATTGGTACGAGTTTATATTGGATTTATTAGTTTTAGTAACCGTAAACATTTTATAGTCACACGATCAGTTTTTTAGAGTATCTTTTGCCCATCATTTGGCCACATGAATATAATATATGTGGCATCTTCGATGATTTAGTCACACAACGATTGTTTCTTTTTGGGATTTCGTCACATACAATTAAGCCAAAGTGGCCAAAAGTGTTAATAAGTGCGACCATATGTTTTTTTTAAGTCAATTAAATGTGTATTTTGTGTGACTATTGTTCATCCGATTGTCACATGAATCTTATGTCCGTGTGGCGTTTTGTAATATTTAATTACATAACGATTGAATTTTATGAATTTTTATGCTGAAAGTCGGATTCGAACTCGAGTCTCATCCCATCCATCTCTACAAGGAAACATGTGTTAGACCAGTGAGCTAAATGTTACTTCGATTTAAAAACCTAATACTTATTATTTAACTATACATGTTAGCTTTTGGCTACACTTAAATCATGTGTGACAAAACTCGATTTTATGATTCATACATATAAACAATTATTTCATGTGACCATATATGGCAGTTGGTCACATATAATCACCTAAAATGTGGCCATAAACACCATTTAGATACACATTTGTGATATGGTGTGGGTATTATAAAGCCATATAGTCATATGACCGTGCAAAAATAAATGTGACTACACACATTAGCTTCTGGCAAGCTAACACACGCTAAACTTTAGACACACATAATAAGTTATGTGACCGTATGTACCAGATTTGGCTACACTTAAATCATGTGTGACAAAACTCGACTCTATGATTTAGACACATAAACAATTAACTCATGTGACCATATATGGTATTTGGTCATAGTGTTTGAGTGTGTGACATAGATTTGTCACGTTTTATATGTATATCGTGACTTATGCTTTGAACTTACTCTTCATTTGTCACACATTCCAAATTCATATGTGGCTAAATAATCAGACAAAAAATAGCAGTGACCTTTAGCCACATGAATGTTCGAAGGTGTGGCAATACATTTCCGAATGGTCACACGATCGGAATTCATATGAGGCTAACTAATAACGTGAACTTTATTTTGGTACCTTTAGCCACATAAATATTTGAATGTGTGGCCGTATAATTCTGACTATGTGTGACCAAATCACAGTTTTGTACTAGTGATACGAGGGGATCATGTATTAATGGCCAAACATTCGATCTAACCAAATTGCTTTGGTTCAGATGTTTATTTTGTTTCACCTAAACCTTGTTCATTTATAGCATTGATGTAAGGTTCCAAACCGAAATTTAACCAATTTCTAAGTTTCTAACATTCCCTGATCTATGGATTTGAGAAATCCTTCCATTAAGCAATGAAATGAAACAAATTCCAAAGGAATTCCTTTCAATCGATCTTCTTGATTCACATTTCATACTCTTTCATCCATCACCGACTCGTCAAGTTATCATCATCCGTCACCGACTCTTCATCGGCAACCTATCCTCCATTGAAGCACCCACTGCGAGATCTTGGCTCACTAGTTCGTCTCCGTCAAAGCACCATAGTCTTCTCTTGGCTCACTAGTTTGTCTCCGTCAAAGCACCACCGTCTCATCCGTCAAAATACCACCACGAGATCTTGGCTCACTAGTTGACTGGTTCATCTCCTTTCATTAACGTTGCTTTTTCTTTAATTGGGGTTCTCCTCCGTCGACCGTTGATCTGGCAACTACGGTTCCCCTCAGTCCACATCGGCTCCAGAGACTATGGCTCCCTCCGTCAACCTCTGCTTTTGATCGGCGGTTCCATGATCATAATTTTTGGGTTTGATCGATTTTGTTCATCGATTTATTTGTTTGCTTCTTCGTGGTTGGTTTTTGTGTAACACCCCATAGTCCAAAGTAATGGGCTAGACCAATAACTTCAAAATAAACTTAAAATCATGATGAAAGATATTGATACACCACAACTTTGAACTTATAAGGTATCTTAATTTTCATTTATTTATCTATCTATGTGAGACGAGTTGCTACATATTACTTCTTCAACCAAAAGTCTGAAAGATATGGTTTTTATTTATTCTTTTTTCTCCACTTTGTTTCAGTGATAACGAAAGGCAAATTCAGTTTTTTGCTTTTTGATTCAGATCAATTGTTTCTAATTTATTGGTTATAATTCATATATTGATTTGATTTTTTATTTTTTCAAATCGATTTGTTTTTTATGTCTACAAAATCTATTAGAGTTTTTACTTATACTTTGATTCCATGGTTTTGGTGAAATTCCGATTCTTGTCTCAAATTTACCACATAACAAGTTTTTTTTTATTAAGTCCAATTCCTTTAAACTCTATTACTCTAACTAGTTGAATCTTATGTGCATGCATAAAGTAAGCTTTAAAAGATCTAAAACATTTAGCATGTAATAAAGCATAAATAAAATATATAAAACAACTTAAACAAACAAAATCATATCCATAAAAAAACTAAACAAATAGCATATTCATCGAATGTTTGTAAATTAAATTAAGACGAGATTTTATATTTTCAGTAGTATTTCTTTGTATACTATATTAATAGTTTTATTTGTTAAGTTACTATTATTGTCACAAAGATGAAACTTTGAGGGAATTAAATATATTCGGTGTGTATAATGATTCTTACAAATGATATAAAAATTCACCTTAACATATACTATCTGAACTGAAATATGATACCTCTAAAGTGCGTAACATTAATACCATGTAATCATTTATGTGTTCAACCTCTTAATTTGTTGATACAAAATTACTCTCTCTTAAAAATAATTTCAATAAAAAAGATGTTCATTGATATCATGTAATTATTTAAATGCTCAATTCTTCATTTGTTAGACACCCATGTGATACACGTTAGTCATAATTATTTTTATCAAAGTATAATTGTAAAAACATAGTATATTAAAAATGAGAGTCAAACATCTAAATACAAATAATTAATACTTCTTAATTTTAAAATCTTAAGGATTATTTCAAAATATAATTTAACCACAGTTTCACATTGTTATTACATTTAAACCAAATTATAAATTATAACGAATACATAAATCATCTTATTAGCTCAAAATAACATTGTTTCAAAATTCAGATGTCATAATCATAACATTCTTTTTTAACATGCAAAACTCTGGCAAATTAATCACTTATAAATAGTGTGTTTATTGAAACCATCACAATTTAATCAATATTATTTTTGAAATTATTGGCATTGAAAACATATTAAGAGTTAACGTTGTGTGATTATGTTAACAAAAAAATAACTGATTTAGGGATTCACCAATATAAACTATCACATACAAAGGTATTATAACTCACTAGCGTGTTGTAGATATATACTCGTATACTTTAAATCAAAAATACCTTATAAAAAAGGATTAATGGATTACTGATTTAGTGATTCGTAACATAAAAATTAGACATAAATATGTTCACTGTTTTAGAGTTTTATTAAGATAAACAAGAAAGTATGTATTCCCATTTAGAAAGGTTTAAGTGTCATTAAATTTTGATTTACACATAATAAAAAATCGTAACTTACTTTTTTTATGGTTATGAAATATACTTTTTTTACTAATAAAAAATTAAAAAAATATTTTTTAAAATTTTGTGACAGTTTACGGAAAAATTTACATAAAAACGTAGATGAAAAAAGACAATTATAAATACATAACTATGAATATACCAATCATTATACATTGAAAGTTATAAAAGAAAAACAATAAACATATACAATTAAATATATCCATTAAATAAAAATATATAATTTATACAAACACTCACTATATATTTTCATATAGCTATCTTATAAATGGTTTCATATACTCTTGCAAATCGATTATTATAATCGTGGAAGTTAAAATTAAAATTTTTTGTCAGAATTGAAAAAATGGGAGGTTTTAATTAGTTAATTTGATTTTTATTTAAAAAAGCTTCTCAACAATGATTTCTTATTAGATTCCTTTACATTCCAAATTTTTAGTCAAATTCAAATTCCTTAAAAGTCATTATGTGATCAGAACGGGACCTTAGACTACGAGTATGACATGTCATACTTTTTTTTACCCAAATATCACATCAGTATGATATCATTTTTTTCTCTCCTTATACTCTCTTACACTGCACAAAAAAAAGGCTCTAGTGAGTTGGTTGTAGGGAACCAACCGCCTAGCCCGAAGGAAGGGGCGTTAGGGTGTAGCCAAGCTATCCGATAAAGCTTGATGCTACCCTAACACATTCACATTCAGATTACCCCGTACAGGTGTCATTAGTAAATATTGATATTTTAAATTTTTAATGGAACAAACTCATGAGATATTTAATGAGTTATATGTAACAGTTAGGGGAAAAGTTCATGTACATGGAGCATCATGTGAAAAACAATCACAATAATGTGACACGTCTAACATAAATATAAAGTTGATAGTTATTAACTACAAAAAATTGATTGTATCATGTGATCTAATAAATTATTTTGTAAATTATTTATTAAACTTATAAGGTATTTAAACGTTAAATATAACATCTAATATTTACGACAATAATTTCTTTTTTTGATAATATCTAATATTTTAGATGATTTTTTATATTTTTTTACTTGGATGCTAATTATAATCATAATATCTAATATTTACGAGGAAAGTGAACAATAATTTTTTTGATAAATAAATAAATAAATTTATATATTCCGAAGCTGGTGAAATAATGTTAAAAATAGGACAAAAAGCATAAAAATACAATTAGTTTATTTATAATTATCATTGTATAAAACCAATTTAAAATTTTTAAAAACAATACAATCAACTTTCATAATTCTCTCATTGTATGCAAACAACTTTTTGTTTGTCTAATATTTAGCTACCATCGTATACAATGAACTTTTTCATAATTTTCGTTGTATACAACAATTTGCATTCAATTGGAAGTTTATAAAAGTTGTTTGTATTGTTTTTTAAAAAAATAAAGTTATTTATAAATAATTATAACTAAGACAATGTTTATTATATTTAATACAATTTATTTTTTAAATTATTTGACAGGGTGACAAACAGTCAAACATAGTGGAATGGAAGCTGTAGGTACATGGTTCAATTCTTGGATTGACGCAATTTGCTTTTTTTTTTTTGGCTGTTTCAAACTTTTAATTCTTTTCGTTTAAGCTTCTGATCTTAAGTTTTGCTTTCTTCATCATCGCCCTAGACACTAGGTGGGGTTTTTTTTTCTTCATGTGTATAATCATACATAATATAAATAAAATATTAATTTAATAAATTTTATTAGACGATGTGAATTAAATATTTAATTTTGACTATTCATTTTTTTAAAATTAAAAAATCAAGTTTGACTTTTTAGAGTCAAAATTATTAGAGATAATTTCACATATGTCATTTTTAAATTATATAAAATCGTATTTGCCCACCTTAATTAACAAATATCATATTTACCCTTTATGATATTTCAAAATATCATAATTAACTAAATTCTTAGTTTTATCATTCTAAAATATTTTATAATCATTTTAACTCATTTTTAATTATAACCAATAACATTTAACTTTATTACCCTTAATTGTAACAATAATGATTAATGACTTGTATAAGAAATACAATCACATCTTCATATCATGATACCACATTTTGCCGTTAAGTCTACACTCCCACTCGCGTCGATGTTTCCACTTTTGGTTAGAGTGTTACGTCGTCACTTTTTAAATTCTCATTTAATTCGCATTTTATTATTATTTAATATGTTTTTATTAATGTTTAATATTTATTATCGTTTAAACCAACTCGTGTATCACACGGGCATTTAGTCTAGTTAATATTATTATATTAATCTAATTATTTTATATATTATTTGTTTTTATAAATGTCAACACGTAATTTTTATATAAATATGATTATATCGTGAGAAGGTTAGAACCTCCGAATAAGAGAATGAGAGGGAGTGTGACTTTGTGAAAAAGGAGTTGATCCGTACACAACAATTTTTAGCCATACATAACAAGGTACAAACATTATTGCACATGATACAAGTTAATGATGCATAAAGTAGTTATGTATAATCAATTTTATTGTGTACGAATCATCTCCCTTGTGAAAATCCCTAAAATGAGGAGGTAACCCTTTTATTTATACAGGAGAAATCGAATGCAGAGCTTAAACCTTTGAGCTGGATGCATAAAAAGACCCGGTTCAAATCCTGGAAAATTGATGCATCATCATTCGGCTTATTAGATAAAGGTAGATTAGGAATTTAGTAGAAACCCTAATATACATTTATCTATAACACGGCTACGATGGATTATGGCCATACTTTGTAGTATGTATAAATTATAATATAAATTAAGGTTGTCAATTCAAGTCGGGTTGGTGTTATTGTGTTTGTGTCGTTCAGGTCAGTTTCGTTTTAACCCACTTATTTTCGTGTAAGACTCGGGTCGTACCATTTTTTCCCGTGTTGTGTTCTGAGTACGATTTTCAAATACGGTTTTCCGTTTCGAATTCGATTTTCTTTATTAAATTTTCAAATGTCATGTTTGTTTTCCAACTTTCGGTAAGAATTTTGAAAATAATTTTTGTTTAAATTCTAACTTCAATATTCAATGTTTGTTTTAATTGTATTCGAACTTTAATTTCGGTATTTGTTTCCATTTAATTCGAATTTTGATTTTACCTTTTTATTTAACTTATATAAATTGTAACACCTTAGGCATATCCCACATCGGCTGTGGACAGGAGAAGTGTTGGGTTTATAAGTAAACCTTGACCTTATATGACATAACGCATTTTGATCACAAGCATGGCTGATCTCACGAGAATTTTGCAATTAAGTGTGATTGGGCAGGATTTATCTAGGGATTGATGATCCCTGGGAAGTACTTGTCTGATCTCCATAAACAAAGCCGTGAGTCAGTGTGGCAAAACGGACAATATTTTGTCATGGTGGGGCAAACCTCATCGAGGACGATAAGTCCCAAGGGGGGGGGGGGTGTTTGTGACACCTTAAGCGAATCCCACATCGACAGTGGACAAGAGAAGTGTTGGGCTTATAAGTAAATTTTAGCCTTATATGACACAACGTGTTTTGAGCCACAAACAAAGTGGGACAATATTGTATCGTGGTAAGACGGGGTGTTACATAAATAAATATAATAAAAAATGTGATGTGTTACTGTTCTACCAAGTACCAATAAATAATGTCATTAAATGACTGAATAATTTAAAATAATTCATTATTAAATAGAATTATGAATCGAATGAAAAATACTAAAGTGCCACATATCAAGTAATCAAATGTCAAAATAACAAATGCCAAAATGATATATTATTGTTTTAGCTGTAAATTTTTATTGTTTATTTTAAGTTTTTAACATTTATGGGTTTGTTACTTTTATTTGTTATGTTTTATTACTTTAAGATGTCACTTTCTTATTTGAATTTATAATTTTCTTTTTAAATTTAAATTTTAAGTATTAAAGTAATTTTTTTAATATTACAGTTTTACCCTTAAATAAGTAATAGGGGTAATGTTCGGGTTATTGAGTTGACTCTAACCCGATCTATTTATTTTCGTGTCAACTCGTTTTTGACCCGTTTCAAGTTCGTCACTCTTTTCGTGTGGTGTCGATTCGGGTCGAATTTCGTGTCAAAGACTCAAACACATAAATTACCGGCCTTCATACAAATAAAACCATTTGATTCGCAATATACAAAAGGCGACACACACACATATATATAACATATAAATTATAATAATTAAAAAGAGTAATTAATTAAGTGTGATGAAAAGGTATATGATGGATGGAGGCACATGGGGTCTTAATGTTTACAAAACAACACAAGAAAAAGCCACGCCACATTTTATCCTCATCGATAACACAAACACAAGAAGCCTTTGGAAATTAGGAAAGATGACACGAAAAGCTGAAAAACTTACCATTTCTCCGCTCTCAACTCAGCTCACCTCCTAACTCCACGGGGATTTATGCATAGCATACAACTCCGCCCGCTACTTTTTAACTCCTCGACCATACATACGTACGTACGTACGTTATCCTATGTATATATTGTCCAAAAACCTCTTTTAACTTGCTTACTAATTATTTTGTTATAATTTGTTGTTTCAAATAAACATAAACATAAACACAAACTCTACTCATGTGCTTCATCGAACTAGGTTTTGGATGAAGACTAGCTAATCCAATTCATGACTAATTTACAATTTCTATTGTAGATAACATCCAACGTCTGCATCGAAGGATTGGGCTTCGGAGATTGAACAATTCCATGGCCTTTATTAATTCGTTTGAAAATGTAACACTCATATTTTATTAGTTCTAATTACATACAAGAAATGTACTAGTGTTATATGTGTTATAAGTGATTATATGTGATAAGATGTTGTTATAAAACTAGAAAAGCCAAAACCGTCAAGATAGAATTTGAATAGTCAAATGACTATTTATGCAATTATGGCAAACTTTCATATATATAATTGACTTTCACAAGTCAAACCTTGCAAAACACTTCCATAACAACATACATACGGTCAAAATAATTAATCATAGAACCTCTTTCTTTCCTGCAATATTGATCAAGAAATCAGTGGTTTTAAGCTTCTCAATCAACATCTTCATCATAGGATCTTTGAGGTATGATTTGTGTATTAGTTTTGTAATACCGCTTTTGAATTTAGTTGCTTTAATGTCAAAACAGATTTTAGCAGCGGAAATTTTTTCTTTTAAAATAACAACTGTCATTTACATTATCAACAGAACGTAGGTGTTACCAATGTACAGGAACCGACCATAGAATCATATTACATTACAACATATATCAACAAGTGTTCCACCCACATGGGGCAATGTACATCCCAAAAGTAACCCGCCTTGCAAGCTATCTAGTCTTTACCTGAAAAGGGAAACATAGTATCATTAGCTACACTAGCTAGTAAGTACATACAATCATAAGCATCAATAGATTAAGTCATGCGCCGTATTATAAACAATCATTGCTAGCTTAACACATAGCGGTGTGCTGACAAGATCGGTAAGAGTCGTGTCTTGCAGGGTAATCAATCCCGCTCAACAACTCAGACCGGGAAATCAGACACGACCAATCCGCGCTGGTGGGGGAGCACAAGGCAGTCCACCAAGCATCATTCACAGAGCCAAAGGCTCTACAGGTAATCCAGCTACAATCAGCTGATCACCACTCACGTTAAGGCACAGTGGTTCTGCAGAACCTTGACCCGGGATGCACCCCGAGTCACCATTAAATCCAGAAATGACCGAAGTCCTGTTAGGATCCAACTAACCGGCTGACCTTAACCATGCGTCATATAGTCTGCAGACAGGTCACATACACATATACGTACATTTAATCCCACAGGGATCCATCATCTTACATATAACATCTTTCAAACAGTTATTCATGCATAGTGTCAAATATCAACTAAGTGGTTCCAATCTAGACCCACTGGCATGCACCTGACAATTATTCTAACATCATATCAATCATATATTTACCTTCTCAGATGTACCTGCAAAAGCAAGTTAGTCATACATAGTACATTCACATAGTCACTTAGCAGGCAAGCCTTACTCTACTGAGTCTCATGGTCGTAGGCACTCACCTGAGCTGTTACTAGACACAGGTATTGGCTTGAGTCTTCTAACAAGTTCACCTAGCATATCACATTAACTTCAATTATTCACATGTGCATTCAAGACTTCGTAAAACAACATTCAACTTTGGACATTTCACAAATCCGCTAGAACTGTCGGATTTGGGGAAATCCGATGGTCCTGTCGGATTCATGACATCCGACACTCTTAAACCATGAAATCCGATACTCATCATTCGGATTCCATCACTTAGGAATTCCAACCATGCACACGAAATCCGACACTTGCAGATTCCGATACATAGAAGGAAATCCGATACTTCTAATGAAATCCGATACTTATCGGATTCCGACACTTAGAATCCGAAACCAAGGAAATCCGATAGACTTGCGGATTCCAATGGCTACAAAACATGAAATCTGACAGTGTTGCGGAATCCGACACTTCTATCAGATTCCGACACTTCGGTTTTCATTATATTCGGATTCCGACAACTTCATAGTTGCGGAATCCGGCTGCTTCATCAACTGAAATTCCGAAAGCTTCATTTAATCATCTAAACCACTTCATTTTGGCTTGCTTTAAGCCCAGAACATAATAACACCATCATCTAATCGTCATAAACACATGAAATCCCAACAGGAACACCATTCATGCAAAACCCACATTCAAAGTGAGTCTTCCATGTTTCTTCAAGGTGTTCTTGCATGGATTCATGTTTCTTAACATGTTTTACATGCTTCTAATCTTCTAAACATATCAGAATCATGTTGCTCACCTTCGTAGATCAACAACCGATTCTTCTCTTTTCCTTTTTCTGGAAATCCGAATGCAATAAGAGAGAGAGAGCAACGAGAATCCGAGAGAGAAAGTGTGTGTGTGTGTTTTCTTTTGCTATATTTGACTTGGAAAGTCAAATTACATATACATACTCAACCCTATATTCATAGAGGCGGTCGCCTCTTACTTCACGTGGGGTTTTCCTTAATTAACTATGTACACGCATACTTAATACATACATCTTATTCGTACATGCATACGTACATACATACATACATGCAAACACATATTCACAATACTTACTTCTATTTAATTCAACAAATACTTACATAATACGTCTTATTACAATAGCTATACATACTTACACACTAATTACAACTAAGCCCAAGTTGAGGATGTTACAAGTTTTCAAGCTTTAAATGGGCTGTTGGTAGATTCAAAGATCAAAGCATGTTTTAACTGTAAATTTATTTGTATTATACACGTAGAAACTAGTCATTGGTGTGTTTACTGAATTATAATCATCTGTGGACTATTATAAATCTTACTGATTATAAGGTGAATATTCTAGACTATTATTCTATAATACCATGTTTCCGTGTAATAAATAAATAAATATTTTAGTGGATAATGTCATCCTTATTATTATCTGAGTTGTAATTTATTTATGGGGTTAAAATTGATTATTTGGAATTGAAGAATTATCTAACCTAGTAAATAAATAGGTATCGTGTTACTTTCTTGATGGGCTTAGTTGGGTGAAGAGATTAAAGGAAGATATTAAGGGATAAGCCTTGTAGGCTTAGAATTGTTTAACTGTTGGGCTTAAAACCCTTATTAGAGATATGTATAAACATGAGATTAGGGCTCAGCCCCTAAGGAACTATTGTACTGTTTCATTTCTACAGAGAGATAGAGAGACAGTGCTGTGTGTTCTTGAGGGCGAGAAGGAGAAATAGAGGAAGATCTAGAACCTTTATTTTCACACAAATCTGTAAGGAATTGAAATAAGAACTATCATGTGATGTTTCTAAACCATCTATGATCATGTATATACATTTATGTATGGATTTAGACCTATTTTATGGGGGTTTGTTGCCTGGGTTTTTGTGTTCAAGAGGGTGAGGGAAATGGTGGACTGAGGGGTTAAATCTTGTTTTTAATCAATGAATGTTTGTAGGGTTTATTCTTATGATAGGAAAAAGGCTTTGCAAATGATTTGTATCAAAATGACTAAGTTTTGAAAGGTTCTGATTTTGAAAATGGAGTTTTAAGATACTAGGTTTTGGGTCCGACCAAGATGATGTTCTTGTGTTTTGGTTTAGTCGGATAGGGTTGGCTCGACTTTGGTGTGGTCCGACTTTCAGTGATTGGTCCGACTCATGGTGTGGTCCGACCTAATGTGGTTGGACTTTCAGTTTTGGTCCGACCTAAGTACTGATCCGACTCATATTGTGGTCTGATTTTTAGTTTTGGTCTGACTTTTGGGTGTGCTCCGACTTTCGGTGTTGGTCTGACTTTTGGGTGTGGTTCGACTTTCGGTGTTGGTCCGACTTTTGGGTGTGGTCTGACTTTCCGTGTTGTTCCGACTTTCAATGTTGGTCTGACCTCAGAGTGTTGATTCGGCCTTAGAAATGGTACGAATTATAGGCACATTGAATATCCAAAGTTGATCTGTGAGATATCTGTGTTGTAGGTACTCGCGATTGGACTTGTTAATTTCTAACTTATGAAATTAGTTGCTTATATCTATGTTGCGGATCCGGTGAGTTACACTAACTTATACATGATATTAGTGTGAAATGTGTATGTTATACTTATGTGAAAGTGTGACTATTATGTTTATATGTGAAGTGAAGGGTTACATTATATTGTGGTGAAAACGTTACTCGGGCACAGTCAGACATAGTGTGAAATCCTTGGTACGGCTTGGATAGTCAACTGTGACCCAAAGTGTGAAATCGTCGTCAGTGCATTGCGTTGGTAGTATGTGAAATTATATGTAATCATGGATTGTTATTTGATATGACATGTGCAAACCTAGTGTGGTGTGTAAGTTAGAGTGTTCGCTAAGCTTTATGCTTACCGTTGTTGAAATTACTCTTTTCAGGACCTGATCGTGGAAAAGCTTCAGCTACTTGAAAACGGGTCATCATCCATCAACCCGTTTCTACTGTTTTATTTATTCAAACATTTTAACAGACTATGTTTGTAATTAATTTCTAAATTATACTTAATGACGTGTATTTCTGGGTGCGGGACCTCGTTAGGATTTTGTTGGTTGTTACAATTGAATGCATTTTACATTACTTATTCTTGCTGTAAAAAAACAAAATTTTGGGACGTTACATATTTATATGTGCAGCATGTGTGTTATTACATCGGAATACAATCATGTATTCATTATATGTGTTATTTAGCATATTGCTATGTGTAGTTGTGGCTCATAATTAGTACAGTACCGTAACTCAGATTGTTGCCCTGGGTCTAGTACTGAGGCTGGCATATTCATGATATGTGTATGTTATCTATATGTGATTTTATACATGTGTTTATATGATTGTCAGTCTGATTTACTCACTAAGCTCTCACAACTTATCAGATATTATTTTAAACTATTTTACAGGGCACAGTAAGGACAAGGACAAAACTACTGTTTGACCTCATTTTATCAAACCTTTTGGAAACTTTAACGTCTTTTGAGATAGAATAACCTTTTTGCTTCAAACTTGGGTTATGTATATATGTGGATCTTTTGATCGATTAGGTTTACAAACAAATTATGCTTTCGCTTTTGTGTAAAACTTCCAGATGTGAAATATTTTGTGAGTTTTAGTCTAAATTTTCAGTTTTTATAAATTGAGGCGTTACAGAAAAGGATAACTTCAAGCACCCACAGTCTTCATCTGAAAGCTTTCGAAACAATGAAGAACTAAACTTAGGACCATGAGGAATAGTTTCAAGAACCCACGTCTTCAATGTAGCATCTTTAATTATACCTAGATCATCTATCCGTTTTTCATGTATATTTAGATCCTTAATGTTACTCGCACCAAACTTCTCGTTCACATAGTTTTGGAAAAATTGTAAGTTCTCATCTCCTTGCAACGCTTACTTGGTATAAATAAATTTCCTTTCACAAGTTCTAAGCATCCAATACATGACTAATTTACAATTTCTAAAGTATAATTTTAATTTTTAAGTAACAACATTAACTTGCATCGGAAACTAATTAAGTATGAAACTATAACGGGTGTTATTCCTTGCATTCTAATCTACAAAAAGATTACTATAACTACATAGAAAATAAAAAAGTTAAAAGCAGTGACCAATGATAAATTACAAGTGTATAAATTAAGGTGTGGATGCAAAATAAACTAGGGTGTATTGATCGTAAGTAACCCAAAACTAATAATAATCTCTAAATATAAATAAAAGATTAACTTAGATCATCACTATTAAATTAGATTCATTCGTTTTTGGTAAAATTAAATCTCAATCATCCATTTTAATTGAAATTTTAATTTCATTTTGACTTTTAAATGTCAAAGTTGCTTAATTTGATTCAAAATGATTAGAGATAATTTCATATATGTCTTTCTTAAACCTTAAAATATTGTATTTGTTCACCTTCATTTATTAATACCATACTTACCCTTTATAACATTTCAAAACATCATAATTTAACCAAATTATTAGTTTTATTATTTTAAAACATTTTATAATAGGTTTAAATTATTTTTAGTTATAACCAATAAATATTTAATTTTATTACTTCTAATTGTAACAATAATGATTGATAACTTGTACAAAAAATATAATCACTTCTTTTTGTATCATAATACATTTCTCTCATCATGTCTGGCCCCCGCGCCAACGCTTCTATAGGTGATCTAGGTAGACATCGTCTGTCACCATCTTTTTGAACTTTTATTTATTTCGTATTTAATAATTATTTAATATTTTTTTATTAATGTTTAACAGTTATCATTTTTAAACAAACTCGTGTATCACGCGGACGTTTAATCTAGTAAAAATAATAAACGAATATAGGTATTAGGTCATGATAGTGATATGAAAATCAAGGGTAAGTAAGTCTTAGCATGATTGAAGCTTGAAATGTAATTATGTTATCATTCTTATATATATTTTTAAGGAATTAAACAAAGGTAAAAAAAATAGGCGCTGGTGTGGATATCAAATTGTTGGGGGTAGGCCGGGGGAGAAGAAGATCTTAATCATATCATATCGATGGGGACGTTTTTATGTTAAATATAAATCCGCGCGACATCTTTCATAAAAGATGCATCCATCTCTCTCTCTCTCTCTCTCTATATATATATATATATATATATATATGTATATATAAGCAAAAGTTCAAACGAAAACAGTTTTTCGTACGAGAATCAATTTTAGTCGTTCAATTCCCCTCCTTCAATTGGATTGTCCACCCATGAATTACTTACATGCACCCTTCCACACTCTTCATCTATGAATTCCATTATTCAAAATGAACGGCCAAGATTGGTTCTTGTACGAAAAACAGTTCTCGTTTAAACCCTCCACTATATATATATATATATATGAGTTGTGTTCAATAAAGTCTATTTAAAAAACATAGTCCTGGATTTTTAATATTCAATCACAGATGATTCTGTATACAATCACATATGAATTACAAAAAATTATGAAAATGTCACTTCGTCCAAATTTTTAAAATTTAATCTGGACTATTGATAATATTGATCCAAAGGCTAAAGTTAATCCTTTAGAACTATGAATTAATTACGGACCATATTGAACATTATATATATATATATATATATATATAGTGAAAAGTTCATTTGAGAACCGTTTTTATTGCGAGAACCAATCTTAGCCGTCCAATTCCCCCTCCTTTAATTGGATTGCCCACCCATGAATTCCTTACATGCACCCTGTCACACTCAATCCCCCCACGCTCTTCATCCATGAATTCTATTATCCAAAATCAACGGCTAAGATTGATTCTCGCAGTTCTCGCAATAAAAACGGTTCTTAAATGAACCTTCCCCTATATATATATATATGGGTTCATTTGAGAACCGTTTTTATTGCGAGAAGCGTGAGAACCAATCTTAACTATTCATTTTGGATAATAGAATTCATGGATAAAGAGTGTAAGGGGATTGAGTGTGGCAAGGCGCATGTAAGGAATTCGTGGGTGAGCAATCCAATTGAAGGAGTGAGAATTGGACAGCTAAGATTGATTATCGCAATAAAAACGGTTCTCAGATGAAATTTTTATTATATATATTATTTTTAATTAGTAAAGTAATTTTTTAATAAAACATAATTACTAAATACGTGAGCTACTTTGTCTCTTTTTATAAAAATTAATTTCGGAAACCAAATACGTGAGCTACGTTAACATATATAGTTTTAATAAGTCATTTTGGAAAATTAGATATCATGTGTATATATGTAGAATACAAACAAAAAAAAAGATATATCTTCTCATATTAAGTATTCATATTCATATTTTATTCTTGTAACTAAAAGATGATAACATTTAATTTTGAAAAATTTTATAAACTGGTAGAGCGATTGTTGTTATACAATAAACCACTTATAAAACTCATGAAAAGGTAAATTAGAGATTTTGGATGTAAACTGAAATGATCGAGTGAATGTAGAAAGTTGAAATTACTACTAGATTTGAAGCCAAGATTTGGATCATTTGGATTGTAGGAAGTTGAAACTACGTACGTACATTATTCAATTTGAGAATTCATTTCAAAATGTAACGATCCAAATATTTTAATAATATTTATCGAGAAATGAATATTATTTTCAAAATTTAACTTGATAATAATAATAAAGGAATATTATTATTTAAAAGAAAAAGTAAAAGAAAAGAAAAGAATAGAAAAGAAGAGGAAATAAAATAAAAGAAAAATAAAAATCTGGAAATAACGAGGTCGCGGCGCGACGCGTCGGGGCGACACGTGTCGGTAGCGTGTGTCAGGAAAGGTAACGTGTGTCAGGAAAGGTAGCGTGTGTCAGGAAAGGTTGCGTGTGTCAGCACGTCGTGACGCGACGCGTCGGACATGAGTTGGGTCTATAAATTCAAACACATCTTCATCCAAATTTCACATACACTTTTCTAACATTTCGTTACTCTGCCCAAATTTCAAGAGAAATCAAGTTTTGTGAACGATCATGTAACACCGCCTTTGCTATTTTAAAAATCAGTATAAATTTGAGTTTTCAAACTGCATGGGTACGTTTGTAATTTGAACTTTTACCTGTTTGTTAACTTAACTGAATTTCAAAAACTATGCAGCGGAATTTTAAATAACAAATAAACAACCCAAGCAGTTATTACAGTTTAAAAATACATGTTTGGCGTATATACAAATATACAATACCAAAAATTGCCAAACATGCCTACCGGTGTTACATAATCTAAACCGACCATAATACTATTATACAAAAAGTAGTGTTCCTTCCAAAAAGGCTTCTATAACAGCCACGAGTGTCCCCAACTCACCAAGCCATCTATTCCTTATCTGTAAAATATTAAACATCAACAACATTAGCTATATAAATATAGCTAGTGAATACTAACAATCATGCATAACAATTAAGCAAGTCCTTAGCAATATAACAAGTCGTATAGCAGAATAAGCAATCAATGCTATCCTAACATATAGCGGAGTGTTGACATGTCCAGCGAGTGTATTATATTGCCGGGTTGCAAAGCCAGCTCAAACCACTACCACCGGGGGAATCAGACACTACCATCCGTGCGGTTTCATCACCTAAGTGAATCACCATGCTCGTTAAAGAGCCAAAGCTCAATAGGCTTAGCCATTTAAGGCACTCACCTCAATTGCTGAAAGGAACAGTACTCGAGTACCTTTAGTCCAGAACATTATGCCCGTAGGCCCAGGACCCAGCCGAAGCCGACCTTAATTACATATATTGTCTGGACGTACAGATAGTTTCATCAATCACCCTTTACAGGGACAAGTACATGCATGCTTTATTCATATAACATATTATTCATCAAGTGTGCACATGTACTTAAATACATGTCTTGCACATCAATTAGCAAGGCATATCATGGATTCTTTATCATACTAGCATACATATGGCTTTCATAATACAAGTTGTGGCATGTCATAATCATATAACTGTTCTTGCATTCAAAACTTCCTAAATTGAAGTCATAAGAGTCAGTACTCACCTCGTGTGTTTATAAACAACACAATATGAATTCGGCTCTCCTTGATAGCTTAATTACCTATTAGTACACATATAAGTCCACTTAGATTACCACATATCACATACATATGCTAGTTCTAATGTTTAGTTTCCTAAATATGTCTAAACCATACTAAATGCCTCTAAAATGGTTAAAAATGATTCAACCATTATCTATTGCATAATACAAGTTTACTTGAAAATCATACCACATGTACATACACTCAATATTCTGTTTTTAATCCCCAAATACATGTTTAACTTATTACAAATACATTAACCCATCCCAAATAACATTAACCATTGAACAAACAAAGATTGTTTTGCTGCACACACGTCGCGCCGCGACATTTTTGGGTGTCGCGCTGCTACGCAGCACCAGAGCTGCGACTTGGTGCCCTGCAGCTGCTGTTCTTCCTTTCAAACCCCACTTTATCACTTTCTTATTTATTTCCAGATTATATACTAGTGTTGGGGCATCAAAAGGAGTTCATAAACACTAACATAACACAATTTAATCATCATATTCAAGATTGAATCACTAATTCACCATTAAAGACCCATTTGGTCAATTTCAAGAATTCAATCAAGAAGGTATCTTTAATTCATAAAATCAATCCTAAATTACTTGTAGATGATTATAAAACAGATTGCAACTCAAAGATTCAAGCTTTATTGGCTAATTTTGTTTTTCCTAATTTTAACCTAAAGCTTGAAATGAAGAACAAGGAAGAAGATAGGCTTACAAGCAAGAAGGTGATGAGCAAGGAAGGATCAAGAACAGATTGTGGACTTGTTTTTTTTGCTTTAATTCCAGCTTCAATTGCTCTTGGATTGGATTTCTCCTTCAAGAACAAAGCATAAGAGATGAAAGGTGAGTGTGTGTGTGTAAACGTGTTTGTGTGTGTGTGTTTTTCTGAGATATACATGAGGACCGACCTTGTGGGTTTTAATTATCCACAAGGGGTATTTTGTTCCCCTTTTCAACATACAACACAACACCCGAATAACCGTTTCAACTAACGAGGATATTTTTGGAAACCTCGTTTGAAACCAGTTATTATTTCATAATTCTTTTCTATTTTTATTACTATTTTTAAATTCACATTTAACTAGCCAATTACATATTTTCTATTTATTCTTACAAATATATTTATATTTAATTTATTTAATTAAATTGACATACCAAATGGAGCACGCGAATAGGCCATATTTGAGGATGTTACAGATCAAGAGTGCCGGGTTTCGTTAGAACTCGTATTCGAGGTACGGGATGAACGGAGATAGCGTTTCGAGTGTAGTTTTGAGCGTGGTTTCGCTTTGGTGTCCCCGAAAGGTATATTCTTCTAGACTTAAGCTAACATTTCAGTTGTATGGCTCAATATTCTACACGCATGTCGTTCTAGCATGTTTTGATGGACTTTCTAAGTTCACGACGCGTATATCTTTGATCGAAAGTATATTTTTACATATCTAGGTTATTCGAGACGGTTGAGGTCGATTTCTTGACGATCCGAGAGTGTAGTTTGTCGAATCTAGATCGTGCGTTTATTTTTTGGACTGAGGTGAGTTCAGTAGACTTTTACAAAACCGAGTACATAGACAAAACCTTATTTTCGAAATAAAGATGATTATACATATATCTATATATTGATTGATGATACATGTTATGTGTTCTAAGTTAAATACTCGTTGCATGCATGATCAAACACGAAATACGCATGTTACGATTATTCACGATTATTCTACGATTTACATGTGACTGCTTACGAGTTATTACATGCATGTATTTTTGTGGCGGGGGTAGAATACGATATTACCCATATTGCGGATTTGCGGGCCTAGTTGGCATGATTGACCTTCTAGGATTAAAGTGCTAGCCAACAAGAGTCATTTGGTCTTTCTAGACGACTACTTTGACACGTGGTACGCGGACACTTCGGTGTTCAAGTACTGGAGTGATGTAGGCCAAGGAGGCTAGATCGTACATCACGTGAGTGTGAGGAGAAGCTGAAATACGATCGGTTTCGTTTGGACTCGTACTAGAACGACAACGCAGTACTTGTACTCGCGCCGTCGGAGTAGCGAAAGCGGAGTCTCGGGATTTACGTTCTCGGGTGGGAGTCGCGCCCCGCTTGAAAACATAGGTTGGCCGTGCACGCAAGTAGTGAACCTTGGGTTTTCTAGTGTGGGTTTAGGCTCTACATTAGAATCATCCTATTGACATGATCTATGCGATATGATTTATGCGACATGATATATGCGATTATGATGCGATATGATCTATGAAATATTATGCGGTATGATTATGATTATGTGCGATTGATTTCATGAAATGACTTGTGAATATTTGACCCATTCGGTGCTATGTGATCTGCGGGTTTTCGGGACGGGTCAAATACGTTAAGGGTGGGATATGGTATTTATTTACATGTCATATTCTACTCACAAACATGTCTTATGTTTTTTTTATTACAACTCTTATTGACTCACTTAGCGTAAGCTGACACTTGTTTCTTTCGAAATGTGTCTTGTACTCGCGCAGGTGGCTTAAAAGTTGTGGTTCTGCGAGAGGGGGTAGTATCAGTTCTGGTTTATATTTTGGTATCACCGAACAATCTGGTTATGTAATAAATTCATAACATTGAACTTGTACTGACTTTTTGAATGACCGCGGTCGTAACCCCGTGGTTTATTTTATAAAGAATTCTGTAATCGCCTCTATGGCGAAAACAACTATTTCCATTTATGACTTTTAAGACTTCCGCTGCATGTTTTTACTATTAATTAAAGGTTTTTATAAATGGTGAAATTTTTAAAAAAAAAATCATGGACGTTACACAAAAGTCCCAACCCCAACCGTACAACACGCCCTCAATACATCGACTTCAGTTTGCTGGATAAACATAGAAAAACTGTTACATATATATATATATATATATATATATATATATATATATATATATATATATATATATATATATATATATATATTCGATCTAGTTGGAAAAACAATCACCTAAGAACATAAACTACAAAAACTGTAGGTTCAAGTGTCCAACACGGGAGGTTTTTCTTTTTCAAATAATAAAAAGAATTTAAACATTCAATTGATATTTTTTTTTTCTAAAACAGGCTACTAAGAAATAAAAATTGGAAAAGATAAAGGTCCGAGCATATAAATAATATGAAAAATGATATACCCTCTTACTTTTTTTTTTCCTTTTATTTCTCCTCTTACTCGCTTTAAAATGACATGCAGAGACCACTAATTTTCCTTTCTCGACTTCACTATTGATTTTGACACTTGTGTTGATCTTGTGAGTATGAGAAATATGTAGGAGGAAAAGTAAAAAAATATATCACCTCTCAGATAACATAGGATGTGTGGTATCTCATTAATTTGTATTAATAAGGTGCTTAATTTTTTAACCATGCATCATTGTAACTCTATCAATGTAAGATATATCCTCTTCTTCTAGACTATTTTTAATTATTCTATCAATATGAGATGACTTATTACATAAGGATCCCAACTTTCACATGCATAATATAAAATGTTATTGTCTCATAGATACAAGGGATCCTGTCTTTATACATTTACCAACACCGATATAATGTACGTATTCTATGACCATACAACTTAGCATACAATTGATCAACTTACATTCAAAAATCTAAATACAATACGACTAATGTTTATAAAAATATAGGGGTAGAAATCCGGTCATGTTCGATTTGGCGTATCACAGATTCGCAGGTTGACGTGTCAGAAGTACATGAGCTGAACTGGACCCATTTATTTATACGTGTCAAAATACAAAATACTAACACGTATATGTGACACCAATGTAACCCGTTTAATTGTACATGTAAACATGTTGTGGGGTCATTTGTAGGCTGACAGATTATTACTTATTAGAGAGTTGACGGATTGTATATGGATCAACAATCAAATTGGAAGGTCAGTAAGTTTTAAGATTAAATGAGCTGCCAAAAAATCTAATATAAGGAATTTTTTTTAATATTTCACAAAGTAAAACTATCAAGAATGTGAATAGTGAGAGTCAGGATGATATTTATATTAAAACTTGGTTTATATATAAAAAAAATCTATATAGATAATAAACGGGTTCATGTATCAAAGAATGGGATGTATGTGGATTGATTAGTATTTTGAAGAGAATGAATAGAAAAAGAAAACCGAAAAAAGAGCCAGGAAAAGTGGGGAGATTTGTGGGCAACGGAAAATGGGATATATGTATGTATTGTGCGGTTGACCGTTGAACGGTAGTGATGTTCACTTTAACTAACTTTCGCCTCGATCGCCTCCCTTGATCCAAGCTCTAATTTGCGCTGATGAAAACAAAAATGTCAATATTATTAACAATTAAATAAACACTTAAAAAAACAATTATATACACAACGTAGACGATCCATATCAAAGGACCCAACCACGTCAACTATAATTAGTCAAAAATCGTTGCATGCTTCCTTTTCCAATTTATCCTTTTTTAATTTCCATTCACATTCATTTTTCTTTTTTTTTTGCGAAATAAAAATCTTAGTAAATTCAACTTTTGTTAACTTTTATACTAATATATATAATCTTAGTTAGGGAATAGGGATGGATGCAACTTGCAAGGCAGGCATCATGATGTTTTAATAGTCATTTTGACCTTAATCAAGAAAAATCTATCAATAATTCTTAATTAAATGATGTTGTCTTTGATGATACATAAATCATTCTTAATTTTTAAAAACTTGTAGTAATTAAATTACTAAGTAGATCGATGTTAAAGTATCATCATTTTATTCTCTTATTTTAATAATATGATTTGACTTAAATAATATTTATATATAGACGTTTATAAATTTGGATTGTATATAGTTTCTTCGGGTTCGTAAATTTAATTTGCCTATAATCACACATTTTAAATAAAATAAATTTTTTATATTTATTTTCAACTTGTATTCAATAGTTCACAGGTTTTAATTTACATTGAATTTAATTTCTTCCTTTAAGTATAAAATATTATTCAAACATGAACCGAATCTTATTTGATCGATTTCACATTTATTTTAGAGTAAATTTAATATTTGGTCCTATAAATTATGAATTTAGCTCTTGAGTCTTAAATTATAAATCTCCTTTTAATTGTCACGATAAATTTGACTACAAATGTCCCACTCACGGCCACCAACACATTCAAAGTAACTAACAAGTACATAAATAATTAGTGTTTTCATCTCTTCTTCGTTCGTCGACGGAATCAGCCAACAATTAGAGAGTACATTTTGACGTCGGTGACTAAGATAACAATTTATGTCAATATACTATTATGACATTCACCATGTGCTTTTCAGATTTTTCTTTTTCTCTCATCTCTTTCTCTATCAGATATATTTTATGTTTTTTGATATTCATGATTTAGGGTTTTGATGTTCTAACTTAATAGGTGTGTGTACGTGATATTCTTGTCCGGTATTTTGGTTTTCTGATTTAGGAGGTGTGCGTATGTGATTATTAGCTGTTTGTGTGTGATATTCACATTTTGATTTCTTTGTCATATCTATTTTATGTCTGTGTCTTCTAATGTCAGGTGTGCCAGTGATTTCTATTCATGTATGTTTAGATTTTTCAAGATTTAGTACAAGACTTCAAGTGAGTCTGTGATTGTGATTTTCAATTTAAGACTGATTTCAACTGTGTTTGAGATTTCCATATCGATTTGAGTGGTTGGAGGTGAGTATATACTATGTAGTTTAATTTTTGTTTAAAATGTGGATGGAGGTGGCTGGAGTAGTTTCTCCTGGTTGAGATGAAAGGACAATAAAATTAGTCAACTCATTATAATCAAATAATTGTTTAACTATTAATCATAGTTTCAAAACTAATTTTACTAAGAGCAAATGCTAAATAAATATGAAAATGGTAGTTTGGTCATTTTAAGTGGAAGAGGAATTATAATTGCAAGAAAATAATTAGGAGGGTCGGAACTCATACAATTACGACTCAAAGACCAAATCAATAATTTATATGCAACTATAGAAACCAAATTTGCAATTTACCATTTATTTTAATATGAGGAGGAATGTAGTCACTAGCGGACCTAGTATTAGAAAACGAAGGGACAGTGAAAAGCCCCCAATGGTCTTTAAAAATTATACGTACATATTGAACTTTGAAACGTAAGCCCCCTACCATAATATGGAAGGCCTCAAACAAGAAAGAGAGAAATCCCATCCCCAAAGGCGACAAGCAACACTGCCTCAGAATCAAATGTTGTTTATTTTTGTCAACAAGGCGTCAAGCAGGCAACAACAAAAGCATTGATGTACGACACGTCGATATACCAATATCTTTACCCTATTTCTTCTTATTGAGCCTCTTCATTTAGGTGTTGTCACTTACTTTACTACTGTGTTAAGTGTTTCTCAAATCTCAAGTCAAGTTACGTTGATGTTATCAGTGAATTTATGGCAATGAATGTTTTTCAAGTTCTAATATGTGTGACAATATGGTATGTGATTACATTGATAAATGATATCAACGAACTAAAGGTTGCTTCTTGATAGTATGTAATTGTTAAAATTTGAAGCTTAGTTCTCAATATTTGGTTAAAATTGAGTACTTGTTGTGTTATTAGCATGTAAGTTTTATTTCTTGATTGAGAAATTTCAGAATTAGGGCAACAAAATGCGCATAAAAATAGTAACTGATAGAAGATTCAATCATTTTAGGTTTAACTAATGAGGATGTTTAATCATGTTAGTAATTTTTAGATAAGTAAAGTTTCACTTTATTCTAATATTCTTTATATAGAGTTTTAGTTTGGTATTAAGCTAAATGGACAGAAATTATTTACGGGTCTATATGACCATCTCGTTTTTTACGTGTATTAAAAATTATTTGTTTCAATATGTTATCCAACAAGTCCTAAAAATATAACGTGTATAATGTACGTACTTGTTTGTATAAACATCATACAATTGTTTAAACGAACCGAGATAGCCAATTTCACAAGGATGGATCTACACATGATTTATGTGGCATTATTGAAACAACAAAAATGGACAAAGGAAAGAATTGATACAACATGGAATGAGATTTTATATATATATATATATATATATATATATATATATATATATATATATATATATATATATATATATATATATAGAGGCAAAAGTTCAAACGAGAACTGTTTTCGTACGAGAAATGCGAGAACCAATCTTAGCCGTCCAATTCCCCCTCCTTCAATTGGATTGCCCACCCATGAATTCCTTACATGCACCCTGCCACACCCAATCCCCCACGCTCTTCATCCATGAATTCTATTATCCAAAATGAACGGCTAAGATTGGTTCTTGCAGTTCTCGTACGAAAAACAGTTCTCGTTTGAATCGTCCCCTATATATATATATGTGTGTATAGGGTGAGGATCCATATAGTCCTACACTTAAACATAGAACTAAAAGGCTAATTCTTAGCCACTCATTTAAAAAGGCAAAAAGTGAATTGTAAAAACATTTCCCAAGCCTACACCTCTCCTCAAGGTTTTCCAAAAGTTTCCTCTTTTAATTTTTTATTTACCCCTTAAATATTTAAATGACCATAATATTTTCAATTTTGAGATTTGGGCAAAAATTTATACCAATCTACTCATTTTTTAAATCCCTTTTTAAACAATAGCACTCTTCCCATATTTGTGAAAATTTTATTTCGAAAATGCAAACTATGTGAAAATGATATCAAAATGTTATGATTTTGAATCATGTGAATTCTTATCATTTTCGGTTGAAAATGTTATCATTTTCAACTGGTTGCTAGAAGTTATCATTTTTTGTGGGTGGAAAATATTATCATTTTCAGTTGGAATTCTTATCATTTTCGGAGGGCTGGAAGTTATCATTATCGGTGGCTGGAGATCATTTTCGGGATGGAAATTAAAAAGAAATGAAGGGGCGAAATTCATGGGGTGAATGATTCCTATAATACCCTTCCTTCTATAATTAAATCTTATAATTTTTACTTAATTACAAAAAGTCATTATTAGATCTTAACCATTGATTTAAAAAATCTAATGGTCTAAATTTGAACTTTAGATTATATGTTTAAGCACGAGACCTTTATTGATCTATTTTCTATATATATATATATATATAGTGTGTGTGTGTGACATCATCGTATATCTACAGGTCATTCTTTCCACCTTTAGATGCCAATCCTGTGATTTGATCTACAAATCATTTGTCATTTTACCTCATAACTGCTAACAAAATCTACCGGCATTTTAGCTTCTACTTGAAATTCATATGTAACACCTAAACGTTAAGATGATAAACGATGTAAACAATTTCTCTATTTAAAATTATGTTTGGGTATTCTATTTTATTTTATTTATTTGAAAATACATAAATCTTCGTGAAGTTGAAGCATCAAGAAGGCAGCCAATTTTAGCTTTTTATCATTATGAAAATAACATATATAATAAAGAAGCTTTAAAAAATCCGATTAGCTAACATTCAAGCTTCTCTACATGTCCTTTTCTTCCTTGTTTGGGAAACAAAAGATACCTTTCTTCCAACAACCCTATTTTTCTTTATTATCATGCATCATATATATTTGGTTATTATATATACGAATGTTCACAACTTTTTTACAAGTAAAATAATTTATAAGCCTACATCATGCATGTGTCTAAAACTCTTAAATGTATGTGTGTTAAATAAATAATAGCAACCCATAAAATTCAATTTCAAATGATACAGAAACTATCTAATACACTTGTAAAACATTGAATGGGTTATGCACATGTTTTTTTGAAGAACAATTATATATATATATATATATATATATATATATATATATAATTAACGGGTCTAAAAGGTTAAAACAATATTGTATGAAAATAAACTCGAGTAAAAATCTTTATATGTGTACATACATATAGATATGTTTGTTCATTTAGTCCATTTATCATTTTATTTCATTCAACCAAACACGTTTTAACTGAATACTATGTACAGCTCTACGTTCTAATTATAAGAAAAATCAATTTTGGCTCTGGCTTAAGCCAAAACATATTTTTTTCCTACTACTAAAATGAACTTACTTCATCTTGATAAAGTATTAGACTGTAATTACTGGCCAAGAAGTCTAAATCTACTTATCTCTGTCCGACTAGCTTGGAAGCAAACTAATATTAAAGGGGGTACTAAACTAACACCAAAACAAATTTGGTCCTGGACTCTTTCGGGGTCGGTCCAGTCTGGTTCTCACGTAAGACCATTTGGTTTTTGGGTGGTCTGGACTGGTCCGACTTCGGTCTAGACCCATACGGTTTTTATTCGGATATTTTTTGGTTCAGTTTAGACATTTCCGGTAAAAGCATTTCCAGTTTTTGGTTTTTACTTTTCGTATTTTTTTGACAATTTAAAAATTAGAGAGAATGTGTGAAAAGAAATTTGTTGTAAAGAAAAATGAAAGAGATGAATAGGTATTTATAGAGGATTTGTTAAAAAAAATAGCGGTCCGGACCGGTTGAGACCGGCTCGCTTTTTAGGACCGGTTTGGACTCTTGGACTAGTTCGGTCCGGTTAGTGACGGTCTTCACCTCCTAACCAGTCCGGACCGTGGACCGGTTCAGGACCCGTCCGATTTGTTCACCTCTACACCAAACTAAAACTATCCCGATATAGCTATTTATAGAGGACCAATTCTTGGTTTCAATACGTTCCAATTTTGGATTTTGGTTTTGAACTATTACACACCCCTAAATATCATGTTTCAAATTGACAAAATAGCTATATTACATACTCCTATCAATCAAAATGATCGTGGTCATTGAAATCTTATGACATTCCTTCCTTTTAGATGTGGTCATAATGTATGTAACACAGACTTTAATTGCGTTAATTAATTATTTTAGAATAATTTATTGGCATTTTTAGAAGAATTGCGACGAAAGTCAAAATACAGATCTAGAGTAAAATACCACCACACTGACGGACTAGTATAATTGTAGCTTGTAGCATAATCAAATTTGTAGTACACTCGAACACTACACCTTGTTAATTATGATATATATATATATATATATATATATATATATATATATATATATATATATATATTAAAGGCAGTTATGATATAATAATAATAAATATATTTGGATTATTAATTGTGTAGGTAGTGTTTGCTTGTATAGACCATTTCCAAGATGCAAAGTAAACCCAGGTGCTACTTTCGTTGTTTAATTAATTAGCTTTTTGATAAAGAAGTTTCAACACATTTTGGATGTCACCTAGCTAGCTTCTAATACGTTAAGTTTCTAATTAATTAAGAGAGTGACCCATTAACAAAACCCCTACTCCGCATGATTCTATATATTAAACTATTTTATTTATTTTTGGATTATTATTGTATAATTACATCACATATATGCACTTTAATTAAACCATAATAATAATAATAATACCTAAAGGCATCAATGACGATCATATCAGTTAATATATATATTTCATTTTTTGTCCATTTATTAATTTAACATTAATTAATACAAAGGAATATATATATATATATATATATATATATATATATATATATATATATATGTTGTTTTTTATTTTTAACATTAATCTCTAGCTAAAAGATGGATGTGATGATTGTTTCTAGCTAATGAAAGAAGCAAACATTAGAGGTTACATATATATATATATATATATATATATATATATATATATATATATAGGGTAGAGATCAAGTAAAAAGAAAATTAAAGTAAAAAAGGTAAAATGGATGATTATTTGATCATTTTTCGGTACATATATCAACTGATAATCGTTAGTTCATCATCTTTATTGATTAAAACTAGTTATTAATCAATTTCTTTTTGATGAATCCAACATATTCATCACTTTTTAGATGAAAGCATTTTGTTCATTAACAAATTATTCCAAAATTTTGTTTTTAAAATCTGTATTTCAAATAAAAAAAATTTGATTAAGAACTAGTTTTAATCAATAAAGATGATGAACTAACGATTATCAGTTGATATATATACCGAAAAATGATCAAATAATAATCTCTTTTACACTTTTTACTTTAATTTTCTTTTTATTTGATCTCATCCCTATATATATATATATATATATATATATATATATATATATATATATATATTGACGTACTTTTCCAACTTCAATTGCATAGTTTGATATTTTAAGAGATCGAGGATTAAATGCGTGTTTGTCAATCTATATATGTGATTTAATAATATATATATAGGGTGAGGTTCAAGAGAGAACTCTTTTAAAATACACGACAGTGAGAACCTGCATAAACTTGTAATTTAGCATTTTTCCTTTACGTTTATATTCACCCATAACTACCCAAAAGTCAAGTTTACATCCTAAATCATAAAATCAAAATTATTTCTATAATATTAACAACTTAAATATTTGTATGCATTGATGCATATAAATCACAACACTTTTGAATGCATTGATGCATCAGGTATATAGTCAAACAAATGATCAAAAAATATGACAATTTTTAAACATCCGATCAGTGAAATCAAATTTATAACATCGATCGATCTATTCCTCAGCTAGAGTGTTAAATTTTGTTTATCACAGATCGACGGACTACCTTCAGCTTGGAATCTAGGTGATATATATTCTCATATATAGATCGACTGCCTACTATGAAGAGCAAGCAAGATACTGGACAAACTTTTCATGGTATTTGCTTTTGAGTTTTGTGATTAATTAGAGACGAAGAAACAAATTTTGGTCTTTGTAATCATGAATTTGATTATGTAGTCATGGAATAGCTAGCGTTTCGCGTTGCATGCATGTACACTACTAGAAAATATAACATCACCAATAGAATATTCTAAATATTACATTAGAAATTAACAACAAATTTTCCACACATTTTTCAATGACTTAGGGGCGTGTTCCGTACACAACCTTTTAAAGATTTTAGCCTTTTGTTTTTAAAAAAAACTACAATTCATGTTCGGATAAAAAAACCGGAAGCTTTTTTTAAAAAAAAAAAGCTCTAAAACAAAAAATTTCTTAAAGTAGTTTTTAAAACTAGCTTATAGTTTTTTATATACCAAATTATCTAAATATCCTCTTTAATTGTTTTATAATTTCTTTTATTTTTATGATTTGTCATTTTACACTATTCAGCTCCACGTATTAGCTAATTTGCCGAACACATATATAACTAAAATAAACAGTTTCCAACTTCAGCTATTAATTAACTTCCAATTTCTAAAAAGCTACCGACTATTTTCGCTAAACACACTCTTACCAACTATAGAAATCTATTGTAGCACTACCTACTTTGGTTATATAATCTCTTTGCATTAGAAAAACTTCTTATTGGGTAAAACTTGTTTTCTTATTAATGCAATATTTTATTTATGTGCGTATATATCCCTCTTGTTGTCGTCTAGTATGTTTAATTTATAACACCTAGTAAATATATAAATCTAATATACTAATTTATTTAAGTGGTTATTTATGTATTTTCATAAAGAATATATAAATCTAATATACTAATTTATTTAAGTGGTTATTTATGTATTTTCATAAAGAATATAATGAACAATAAATTTTTTAACTTTGTGTTGACCATGATATAATTACAAAATAAAATACTAGCACACAGACTTTATTTTAAAAATAATGAAGATAGCAAAAGTCGTTGCATGCTTCAGAGATTTAATAGTGAACCCAAGCCACCTAACTTCAATTCATCCGACCCTCAAACGTTGAGAATTTAAACAACGATACCTACTCCCTCATTCGTCTATTGACAAACCCTATTAAAATAAAATTAACTTTAATTAAATTAACATCGTATACAAAAAACTTTAAAAAAACTTTAAAATATTATAAATAATACAACAAACTTTCTTATAACTTTTATTGTATACAAGTTGTAGTAAGTATGCTAAAGGTGACTTTTTAATCTTTTCATAATTTCTTAATTTTTTATTATTATGTTCATCATTTATTTTCTTCAAATCCAATAACATTCAAACCCTGCTAAAATCTGAATTGTATTACAGATATTTGTTAATCCAACCAAAATCTTAAGCAATTATCTCAATAAATATGAACAACGATCACAACAAGATGAAGAACAATGAAATCCTAGAAATCAGAATCAAACATCTTAAAGATCTAAGTTAAATTTGAACTAGAATATAACTTAACCCGAATGAAGATGTAGAACAATGAAATTGAAAAAACCTAAATTCGGAATTATGAACCATGAACAAATCTAAAATCGGAACTTTGAAGCATAAACAAATCTACAATCAGAACTCATGAACATCATGAACCAAGAACAAAATCCCCAACTTTGAAACCATAATCGATAAGTGCAAAAACCGCAACTTTGAAATTTTGTATTAAACTTCAACCCGAATGAAGATGAACATGGAAACCAATTTTGTATTAACTGTCTAAGGGTTAAGTCATTTATATGATGTTCATTAGTATATAAGATGTTTTCTTTGTAATAATTTCTCCACATGCTTGATATATATGGTTGGTTATTTTTTTGTTATATTCTCATCTTTTTTATTGATTATTTTGTACGTCTACAATTTCTAGTTCTTCTAACTCATGTTTATTTAAATGGACATTTACATCGAACAACTTCATGCAATAAACAAACTTCAGTTTTATTGTAAACTTTCTAACATGAAATTAGAATCTTTCTCGCAAATTTTCTTCACATGGGCAATATTATAGCAAGAGAATTTACTGAAGAATACAATTTGGTGAGAAAGACATCCTTATACAATCATCAAGTATTATGACTATATTTAAAAATGATTAGAGCGAAAATTTCCCTCATATATCTCGTAGTGAGAAACTAAGGGGGTGTTTGTTTTAGCTTATTTAGGGCTTATTTTCCGAGTTTATTTTTTATAAGCTAGTTTTTTTGGCTTATTTTCAGACTTTTGAGCTTATTATGAGTTAGAAGAAGAAAATAAGCCAGACTCGTAAAAAATAAGCCAAAATAAACGAGCTAATGAAAAATAAGCCCGAAAAAAAAGTCCTTCATAAGCTAAAACAAACACCCCCTAACTCCTCAACCATTTGCATATATTCTTCCCGTACTTGGCCTTACTTCACAAACATCTTCTTAGTCTCAATTCAAATTTCGCTAATAACCACTTGAAACACGATATATTACAAATCATGTTAAACCTAAAAATAGCCAACACTAATAACCACTTGAACCACAACCTTTTTAACCACAATTATTTGAACCACAAACCTTTCGGCCGGATCACAACCACCAAACCACATTCGAACAACGAGCCACAAACGAAAAACATGAAACACGAATATCAAACAAGGCCATCGAACCAGACTTGAACCACACGAACCATGAACCACAAAACCGCACTAGAACCACAAACCACACTCGAACCATTAACCACGACCACCGAACCACATGAACCGCACTCGAACCACACAAACTTCGCCCACCGAACTACACAACCTACACTTGAACCATCATGACCTGGAAACCTTGAAACGTCCAACAACCGTGAAACTAAACCGTACCACTACTTTGAACAACGGTAAGTCTTGCTTTTCAAATTAGTTATGACGTGATAAGTATGTTGTAAAACCTCACAAAACCAAATAGAGTACCAGCCTTTGTTATCTGTCGCATAAAGGTTAGCAACTTTACCAAATCTTTCACAAGTAATGCCTTGGAGACTTGCTTTTGGATATCTTTAACACATGTTTGGTATAGTTTGTACACTTAGTTAGTAGTTGATGCATGGTCATAATTAAGTACAATTTAGTAACACCAAATGTTTTTAAAATGGTTCACACACACACTGTAACATACCGGTCGACGCCGACCAGTCGGCGCTGACCGGGCCTCTCCCGGCGCTACCCATTCCAGCGCTATCCATTCCGGCATGTTAGGTCCGCAGCCCAATACACTCCAACCCTTCTCCCTGGAATATTCTAAATATTTCCAGAGTAGGTTGTTGGTGAGACTTGAACCCAAGACCTCACCCATTAATAACACTCTTTCAAGAGTGCTATCAATTGGTGATAACACTCTTGAAAGAGTGTTATTAAAGGGTGAGGTCTTGGGTTCAAGTCTCACCAACAACCTACTCGTAGAATATTTAGAATATTCCAGGGGGAAGTGTTGGAGTGTATTGGGATGCGGACCTAACATGCCGGAATGGATAGCGCCGGAATGGGTAGTGCCGGGAGAGGCCCGGTCAGCGCCGACCGGTTGGCGTCGACCGGTATGTTACACACACACACATATAAGGGAGGGTTTATTTGAAACCATTCTTATTGCGAGTACCGCGAGAACCAATCTTGACTCTTGATTAATTTAAATTAATGGCTAATAAAAATGACGGCTCATTAATTACACATTAATGGCTCGCTCTTTAGTGATGGTTCACCCGTATGCAATTCACGGTTGGAAAAATATATAAAAGACCAAAATATCTCTATTAATGTGCATTATTTGTGGTTACAAATAGTACTCGCGGTACTCACAATAAAAACAGTTCTCAAGTGTTTTTTTCTTGTATAACATATAGTCGGAGGTTTAAATGAGAATAAAAAATTTAGGTGAGAATGGTATACTTAATCATCACCCTTCATTTGATTTGATCGAATGGTCTACATTTGGCTCTTTATTTTATCTATTACCCAATCAAAATTGCGATGGGTGAATTGCGACCGTTAGATCTAATAGAGTAATATCTAATTGATGGCTAGAATTTGTTTTCTCATTCTCATCTAAATATGCATTCTCACTATAACCCTCCCCTATATATATATATATATATATATATATATATATATATATATATATATATAGGGGAAGGTTCATTTGAGAACCGTTTTTATTGCGAGAACCAATCTTAGCCGTTGATTTTGGATAATGGAATTAATGGATGAAGAGCATGGAGGGATTGAATGTGGCAAGGTGCATGTAAGGAATTTATAGGTGGGAAATCCAATTGAAGGAAGGGGAATTGGACGGCTAAGATTGGTTCTCGCGGTTCTCGTAATAAGAACGGTTCTCAAATGAACTTTTCACTATATATATATATATATGGAAAAGTTTAAACGAAAATTTCTTATATGCACCTTGCCACACTCAATTTCTCCATGCTCTTCATCCATGAATTCCACTTACCACTCGAATGGCCAAGATTTGTTCTCGCGGTTCTCGTACGAAAAACAATTTTCGTTTGAACCCTCCCCTATATATATATGTGTGTGTGTGTGTGTGTGTTGATTAATTCCTATATGTGCATGGTTTTAGGGATGGCAAAAAAACGAAACAACGGGAAAAAAACCGAAAACCGATATAAACGAGGCAGGGACGGGTAGGGATGGGGACGGGGACGGGTTTGATGATCCCCACCCGATTACCCGACATACCCGATTATAATTTAATATTAATTATATATATAATTAATTTGAGATATAAAATATACAAATCTTTATACACTTTCACACAACCTAATTTTAATCATTGTCTTTATTTGAATTATTTGGTTTTGATATTTTGGATACATTAAAATTATTTAAGACTTTAATTTCGGTTTAGATATGTTTGTATTAGATAATGTCGTGTAATTTAGTATAATCGTTTTCTAAAACTCATGGTAAAATCTTAACGGTGACGATCCCCGTAGTGAAAAGTCATAGTTTTAATTTAACAGGTATCTTTGCGATGAAAATTACATATTTAATCACATGTTATATTAAACGGGGATACCTGTTTCTTCGCGGTTTTTTCCCGGTTATCCGATGGGGATCCACGTTTAAATCCCCGCGGTTTTTTAAACGGGGACGAAGGGACCAATCCCCGCCCTGAACCCGTCCCGTTATTATTCCTACATAGTTTATATATATTAATGTGGCATTGTACGTATATGGGATGTTTTAGAAACTTAATTATAACATGGTTAAATTAATTTGTGAATTATTTATTAGTAATCTTCAGCTTGTGTGATATAAAATATTTGTTTAAATCAAGTACGTGTCTAATTTGGTATTCTGTCGGCACCTAATCACCATCATTTATATATATGAAGATTGCAAAAAGAAAAAAAATTAAAAACGACATTAATATAATTGTTGGTTTTTGCTTGACAAAATTAATTAATCAAATGAATTTGAGGAATTATGAGAATAGAATTAATTAATGGCAAGAGATATTATTATCGATCGGAGGCTTTTATTCATCATAGTTTAAGTTTATTCTTTTAAAATGAATAATAATAATAATAATCGAATTTATTTATTTAATTATAAACATAGCCACATTAATCTTTCATCTTTTCATTTAATATTGTCACGAGCCATATATATTAAATACATCCTTGGCTTAGGCACACAGATTTTTTTTCTACGACTATGAAATATGAATGATTTCCCTCTTTTAAAACCATTTAATTAACCCAAAAGGAAAACGCAAAAAAAAAAAAAAAAAAAAGAGAAAGCATTAATTAAAGTGGGATTTTGTGTCCTTGAAAAAAATAAATAAACCAATATATACGGGGACATGTTAAACGCCACCGACACTTTACTCATCACTCATAATACAACTCGTCTATGCACTCTGTACAACTGTTGCTGCTCTCAATACTTCACTCATAAGCCAAACTCACGGTTTCCCATCACTCTTCTTTCTCACTTCATTGTTGTTGTAGCCTAAAAGTTTATTTTTTTCGTTGAGAGATAGATATATTATTGTACTGTTTTTTTCTACTTATCATCTTACTTATTTTTATATTTATAAAACCAATACAAGTCTCTAATCAATAAAAAATATAAAGAAAAAGAATTGGTAATTTCACATGTCATCTAATGGTAAGTACGATGATAAAATAGGAAGAAATAATAGAATATATTATTTTTTTATTTGATTTTAGCAAAAAGAAAATAAAAAAACAAATGAAGAGGTGTGACTATCTACACCGATCGACATTTTAATTATATCGGTATCAGTCATGATTGGTAATACCGATTTTGCCCTTTTCGTATTATTAGTGATTGGCAATTCGTCATTTTTTGTACTGATCAGTAGTGATTGGTAAGCTCAGTCTTATTATTTCCGTACTTAGGTCATGGTTGGTAGGAACATTCTTAACAAACTACATGCACTGCATTCGTTTCAATAGCAACACCCAAATAAGTAAGTAATCAATTTTCTACTACTAACTTGGGGTGAGCATAGACACCGAAATATTGAGCCTAAACCAATAAAACGAAGCAATAATACTAAAACCACTTCAAAACTCACGATTTGGTTTTAAAAGCCGGAAAAATGATGGGTTTGGTTTATTTTGGTTATAAGCAATAACCAAACCGTTATAAAACCGAGCCACCAAATATATAAATTTCTTTATAATGGTATAAATATTTATTGCTTTTACTAATTTATTAATTATTTCCAGAATAGTAGTCATATAACTTGGGCGAGCATTTTAATGTTTCGCTCGATTTTGTTGAGGGTTTAGTTCTTTTCTTTATAGAAAAGTATATGTTAGGGGTTAAAATCCTCTTATATTGTGGTCAAACATGACCTATCATGTATGTTCTTTCATATACATAAAGGTGAGCCCTTATCTTAACTCAATAATGAGTCTCTTTGTAGGTCTCACACTCATATTTGTGAGAGAACATGATAGATCATGTTTGATCAAACATGAGAGGATCTTAACCCTATATGTTAGTTATCAAACCAAAATGATAGATAACAATCGTTTTTGTCATGGCAAATTTATATCTACAATTAGAACTAAATCAAACAAATGGTTTCGTTAGGTCGAAAAGAGGTAGGTTCGGTTTATTAACTAAAATCGTTAATGATATGAACCCGCCAAAATCAAAAACCATTGAATCTAAATATTATAAAACCGAAATTAACGGTTTAAGTTTGATTTGGACTTAAAACATTCCACACTGCTTCATTTTTTGTACAACTTATAGACGCACATCTTAATAAAAAATGATATATTCTTCTATTATTTCTTTTTACTTCATCCTCCTACTCACTACGATGACATGTGGAATCCCATAATTCTTTTTCCTCACTTTCTTTATTGATTTTTAACACTTGTGTTAATCTTATGAGTAGTAAGATAAGTAGAAGTATATAACCTCTCCTTAATTATACACATTTTGTCTCAAATAAGATTTGAATTCTCAATCTCGAAAAAGAAGAAACGCATTACATATCTTAATATCACTAAGCTAAATAACTTTGCGAACCAAAACCGCTTCATGTTCTCTGCTGCCAAGCACTAAGTTACAAATTTCATTTTTGCGTATATTTTTAGGAAAAATAAGGTGTTATTTCATGTATTTAAGAGAAGATATGATTTAAAAGGTATTAAGTCTGAGAAGATCTGCGAAAAAAAGATATATATTTTAGCTTCTCAAAATAAGCAAAAATAAGACAGAATAAGGTTTTATGTCTGCGAAAAAACAAAAAAGTTTATTAGAAACATCTGCGGACGCACGGACGTTTATTTAAAAAACAAACATTCGTATCAAAAATGTCTGTACACCTGCAAACGTTTCTTTAAAATAAGATTTTATTTTAAAAAACAAACAAAACCTAATTATACAACAAAAATGACATACGATAGCTGCTACTACACTTATGATTTGAATGAGTATAGAAAGTAGAAACACTAAAATGTATAAAAAGCATAATTCATATCTCGTGTTTTTATCCAAAAAATATACCGCTTCTTTGGTGGGCTTAACGTACACCGACAAAGTAGCATATCATAGATTAACACAAATGAGTTGTCTCCTAGGGATTTGTTCCCAATACACATGATTATTAGATATTATTAATTCTAAAGTTTCAACATTAATTATACTTTTTCGTTATCTGATTACATTGATCGTTATCTTTTCAAGGCTTCTTAAATTAAAATTTCGATGATTGGTGATGACGTTTTCAGGTAAAAGCATCATATGACAAGTTTGTATTTCGTATAGAGTTAATTGCTTTTTTTATCGTTAAGGTTTCATAAAAATGCATTTTTAGTCCTTTAGTAATCATAAGTATATATAAACAATGCTTTATTTGAGAAATTTAAAATAATAGTAGTCATTTGGTAAACTTTTGTTACACTTACTCCGTTAACTGTCATCAAATTGACTATTTTACCCTTATGATTATTTTTTATTTATTTTCTTAATAATTATATAATAATAATAATAATTAAACGCATTGTTCCCACCTCCATATCTATCTCTCATACTCTCCTCTCTCTCTCTCTCACTATAACCACCGTCCCTTCACCCTCCTCTGTCTAGAACCATCACCTCCCCGACCGTCCTCCATCTAACCGCCTCAACACCAGCCACCGTTGACATCACCACATGTCTTATTATTAATGCAGAACCTTCCCAATGAGATCCTTTAAAACCCCGGAATTTGGAAACCGCTCCAAACCAGGAGATACAGTCGAATCAAAAAGAGGTCTCTTGGACAAATGTCCACAGTACAAACACATGAACTTGCCCCCATAAGGATTTTGATCACGATATGGAGTCCTACAGTTCCTGCACCGCCTAGTTGCAGTCTTTCTAAGCTTCTGCATTTCAATAGCTTCAAGACTCTTTTTCTCTTTTGGTCTAGCATTCCTACGAGCCGGCCAAGAAGAAAGTCAAGGCATCAAAATTGCATACCAGAAAAGGGTAGATAAGAGCACTAGAACACAAGCAAGACGAGGTGAAGTGATTTCAAAACGAAAAGTAGGTGGCAAGAATTGTGACAACAACCACGGTCCAATTAGTGGGATTACCAACCATGGTAGCATGGTAGCAACCTTTCTTGACCACTTACGAATCACACACAATATACACATTATCCTTCAAAAAAACACCCTATCCTTAATGCTTAGGTTTCCCCTCTTTCAATCACAAACCCTAATAGCAGCAAATTCCACGATATGCCAACCGGAATTACAATACCCTTTTCCAAAACCCTAAATGAAAACGAAGGAGTAAAATGATAAATTTTTCGCAAATAACAATGAGAATATGATAATCCACAAGATAAAATGCTGACGTGAGCAACATCCATATAACTAGGGTTTTCGTAGCTTAAAAACCTCAGTTAAAAAGAATCACAGGAATTACAATGAACAAGTACAGAACAATAAACATGGAACAAATAAAACAAATCGATTTATCAGAGTTCCAAAAGGGAAAAAAAGAAAAATAATACTCATAGAATGAGATGAATAGTCAATTACTTGCAATAGATTATTGGTATTAAAACTTCCGATCATTCTAGTGAGAGAGAGAGAGAGATAGTAGAGTATGTGAGATAGAAATGGGGGTGGGGACAATGTGTTTAATTATTATTATATAATTATTAAGAAAATAAATAAAAAATAATCATAAGGGTAAAATAATCAATTTGATGGTAGTTAAAGGAGAAAGTGTAACGGAAGTTTGCCAGAGGACTTTTATTGCTCCAAATTTCTTAAATAAAGGATGGTTTATGTACTTACGAATACTAAAGGATTAAAAGTGCATCTTTGTGAAACCTTAAGGATCAAAAAAGCAATTAACTCTTTCGTATATGTTATTAGAATGATTATATTTGAACTCTCTTAATAATTTAAATTGATCTTTTGGATGTGATATTTGTGAATATATGACGTGCATTAGAAACTTTAATTGATTGATGTGTCATTTCTGATATATGAGAGAGAAGTGATCAAAATTGTAGCACCCATGTTATTATTTGTCATGAGTAAAGTACAATCCGAAGGGGTTGGGTTAGCATTTGGGTTGAGAGGGAACATCCAAACGCCCTTATTTTGGGATGTTTGGTTGAACACCTTTGGATTGGTCAAGCCGATTTCACCCAACCCCACCTTCTCTTTGATACTCTTTCGCATACTCCCCAACATATGGCTATATGGACCCACACTCGACCATCACAACCCGTAATTGTTAAGGTTGGCTTTGAGTAAATATCAAAGCCTTAAGTTTATGCGAATCAAACATGTTTAAATTTTTGTTAATGGTCGGCCAAATTTAAGATCAAATATCAGCTCAAGTGTCTAATTCTTTCAAATCCTTGCTTTGATACCAACTCATAACATCTTAGATTTCTATACAAATTAATAAAGTTTCTAAAATAAAATCAAAATAAGATTTTATTTAAAACATTTTATGATCCGAGGGATAGCATTTTAGCATTTATATTTTAGAAAACATTGGTTTCTAATATCAATGTATGATCGGTCACGTACATTTTAAACCATTTAATTGTTAATAAATGAAGCTACTGTTTCGAAAATGAAATCCTGTGAAAAATACTTCAATTAGTAAAGCTAATAAGACAAAGACATTATACTATATAACATTTACCGGGAATTAGAAACAGTAACTCACCTAATAAATATTATATATTTTATAACTACTAGATTTACCAAACTTTAATTTGGCGGGTTGGTTAGGTGATTTGAAGCTAAACCTTAAATCCAGGGATCGATCCAGTATTTTGTATTTTTCTTTCTCTTTCAAGCTTTTATATTTTTATCCTCAGATCATCCCCAACTTTTTTTTGTTTTTTTGTTTGGCTATTATACTATAGCACATGTACATGTGTACATTAAGTTTTTATAAAGGTTTAAATATATTTTAATTTTAGAATTTATATTGGTAATTGCTATAACATTTTAAAACTTTATTTTTTTAAAAACTTTATTGTTTGGAGTTTTGACGTTAAGTTTATGGTGAGCTGCTATTTTGTTTTTTAAACATTTATAATATGTTAATTCTATTTAGATTATTGTTTATAAATATTATATATTAAAGTTTGTATGGATTTGAATATGAGCATTTTAAATGATCTAAATTTTTCCCAATTTATTTAAAATATTTGTGTTTATATGTTAGTTTCATTATCAATTGTTTTATTAACCTAAAATCCCGTTACAACGCGCGAGTGATAAGCTAACTCGTATATAACAATTTTCAGGAGTTATGAACAGTAGTAATTTTATCTTTTCTGTAAATTGTAAATATATAAAAGAATCTAAAGGGGTTTGACCTAATATTAAATATATGGGTTGGTAAGATGCTTCCCTTTCAACCATTTGATCCCAAGTTCAAATCCCTCTTGCTCTTCTCCCTATTTTTTTTGTTAAAATCTAACATGGTAGCGCCGACCCTGAGCCCCATTCTTTTTTTTCTTCTTAAATAGCTTACCTCTGTTTTTTTTCCTAAAGTTAGTTTTGTTCCTTTTATACTTTTAAAAAACTATTTTACTATTTTTTTTTTCTTTTTTGCTTTTTACATGGTTACTATACTTCGTTTATTTTTATATATTTGGGACCGTCTTATTTTTATCAACATTTCTATATAAATTTTGTTATAAACGATAATTATCTAAAAATTGCATTTTTTTGTGAATTGTAATACAGAACAACCATTTAATGTTAAATCATTGATTAACAAACAAAATTAAAGTAGATGGTAGGAGTTGATGAAGTAATGGTGGCTTCGTTGAAGAGAACGAGAAGATCCGTACATTCTATTACGTGAAATAATTCTTATCACATAAAATATGAATCAGTTTACTTCCCGCCGCAACACGCGGGTATATATATATATATGGGAAGGTTAATGTTAGAACCTAGAGGGGGGGTGAATAGGTTATATGCCCACTTTCTAAAGTTTTTATAAAATATTTGCAAATAATTAAAGAGTTTACGGAAGGAAGATATCAACAATGAAGTAGTTTGGACACAATGATTTATAGTGGTTCAAGCAAGGGTTAACAACCTTGCTCTACATCCACTCCTTGGCCTCACCCACCAAGAGTTACTCCACTATCTTCTCTCTTTGAAGGTAGAGATAAACCTTTTACAACTTCTCTCTTTAGCTTACAAGAATTACACTTCACTCTTGCAAACAAGGTTAAGATAAACCTCACTTCACTCTAATTGGAAAGGCTAGAGTTGATCCTCACTTCTCTCTAATTCTATAGGCTAGAGATTATCCTCACACTATTACAAATGTATATGAATGTAATGAAGTATATGAACTTGAAGACTTTCACTCTTGCTTGATTCTTGATCTTGAAAGATTGAATTATCAAGGAATATGAGATCACAAGATTTTTATGTATTCTGTGTTTTTTCAGATTGCAAGAGGTTCGTAAAACACAAGACTTGAGTTACCTTAAATAAGGAAAAAGATGCAAGCTCAAAAAGTGTCCAGACTGTCCACGGTCGACCGTGGCATCGACCGTCGGCCTGCTAGAACTTTTTGAGACTTGTCAATATAGACATTGGCCTTTTACCAAAACCACACACAACCCATTTTTACCATAAAAATGCACTGAAAAGAAGCTTTAGAAAAGTTGGGTTAGTGCCATACTTCTTAAGTTTGAATTTAATCATAAAAATGGTAGTTTAGAAACTAAATGCACAAAGCATGTTGGAAGTTTACCTCTTTAAGAGATTCCTTTTGCTAAATATGGTTTTGGCTTATTTCAATAGAAGATTATGTTTAGTATTTGCCAAAATAGGAATTCATTTGCTTTGACTACCAAGCTTGTGATTTTATAAAAAGTTTCTCAATTTTTATAAAAGTTTTTATAAAAATTATTTTATAAAAACTGAAACTTATTTAATTATTTATTTTGTAAGCTCATAAACTTTGAACGTTTATTTGTAGGAATCTTCGACATCGGCTTCTACTTGAACTCGGATCTTGATGATTGGAGCTTGACCATTTGATGAAGCTTATTTTGTAGATCATAGAAGAGAATATATTTGATTGAATATATATATGTATATGTGCACATATGTTAATGTTAGTACATACAAATATATAAACAATTATATATTTTTGGATGAGCTAGAGTACATACAAAATTCTATCAAGGACTTGCACGAGTGATGTGAGCATAGTCAATATTAATCACAATACATGTTATATGAAAAGCATGCATATCAAATCACAAAACGTACATCATAGCATAAATTATTGTAGCACATGACCAACATAAATACCATATTGTGTGAATACATAGAAATAAATTGTTTGAAAGACAAATGTGGTAATCATAAAACATAGACTCATGATTGAGACGGCTCACCCCCATCGGTTCCGGAATTACATTTAAGAGCATTCATAATTGATCTCAACATGCCCTTTACCCCTTTCATTTCTTTACGGAGAGAGCGAGTTTCATTCCGTAAAGCATTCACATTGCGATTTAGTGCTGCAATTCGTTCATCGGTAGTGCCTTCAACCATGCCGAAATCCGGAGGAATTGAACTCTCCGCTTCACCTTCCTCCTTTTCACCAAAGGTAAATTTGTCAATCTCGGCTTCCGTATCTCCGGAAGAGGAAGAGTGTGCCCGTTTCGTCCCTTTATGGGAAGACATCTTGCGAAGTGTCGCAAGGTCGATGGGCATGGAGGATCCCGGAGTTGAGACAATGCGAGAAACATCCGGTAGATTCGTAAAAAGAAGAGATAGAAGACGGCCATAGGGAAGATCCCTACGACTTGTCACGAGACCACTCATGCGTTTAGCAAGAATGTGCGTGAGGTTGATCTCGGTCCCCGTTTTAAGAGCATGAAGAAGAACAGCTTGAATAGCACTTATTTCAGAATGATTCCCAAATTTGGGAAAGATATTGGAATCAATGATTTTGTTCCAAACGGCACATTCGGGAAGAAGATCTCTTCCGAAAATATTGGTTGTGATGTGGGGAACATTTGGTTTGAAAATTGACCCAATGATTTCAGGAATGGTGAAGATGGGTGGAAGGTTTGTGAGGCTATGACCGGTATGATAGTATTTGAGGCCGGAGGATGGGATGTGTAGAATCCTACCTAGTTGGACAAGAGTGAAGGTAAAGTCCTTACCTTCAATGTTGAAGGTGATTACTTCATCATCCTCATTATAGATGAAGGAGGCATAAAATTCATAGAGACGATTTTTATAAATGACATTTGAGAGAGAAAGGAAAATAGTCCACCCAATAGCCTCAAAGGTGGCTTGGGTCCTATATTGGTCAAGTTGATTGACCGCAACTACACGACCCTCGTTTATGGCCCGTTTCTTTAGAGCATTGGCGGATTGACGAGGGGTAGGGTTGTCGGGTTTTCTTGAAGCCGATGTGCGAACACGTGGCATGATTATCTATAGAGACAATAATTATATGATTAAGTACAAATATATAGTATTAGAACTAGTGTGTGCCTAAATTTGAGAAGATTTGATGAATCATGTGGTTACTAAGGTTAGTTGATGTAGATTAAGCAAAACTACATTGACTTTAGACATTAAAAGTCAAAACATAAAAATTTAAAAGTTCAAAAAATTTCCAGTGGGCTTACGGTCGATGCACGGTATCGACCGTGGATCGACCGTCGTTGGTCTGGATTTTTGGTGATAATCTGCGGTCGAAGTAAGGTCGACCGTGGTTCGACCGGCAGTGGACTTTTTTCAAGATTTCATTTTTGTCCCTTTTTGACATGATATGCATACACTAATTGAATCTTATAATAATAACTTAGACATCATCTATATTTAAAATTGAACCCATCATTTTCATATACCATTTACTACTCAACAAACCTAACATATTTTCTTTTCCAAAAGTCAACCTAATCCTAAGATCCACATGATTCTTTGGTGCAAAGAGAGAGCCCTAAGAAAAAGGAAGAAAAGATAAACTTATACCTTGAACAAGAAATTCGTGAGGAAGGGAAAAGGCAAGAGAGGATGAGTCTTCAACCGTGGATCAACCGTGAATCCAACCGTGCCTTCAATTACCGCTTCAACCGTAGTAAAAACCTTGATTTTTGAGGTAATTTTTAAGCTCTTAGTTGTTAATGGCGGCTAGGGTTTGTGTGGGGAAGAGAAAGTGTAAGAAAGAGAGAGTAAAATAGGGTTAAAAATCGTCAGGTACCCTACGGTCGATACACGGTCGACCGTGATATCGACCGCGCCCTTTTTAAGTCCGTTTTGGTGTTTCTGCAGTACCCTGACGGTCGAGACACGGTCGACCGTGGTATCGACCGCGTGTTTCTCAAACTTTTGGCAGTGTCCCTACGGTCGATACCATGTATCGACCGTGGTTCGACCGTGGAGCCACTGGGTAGCATTTTTTTTGCTGTTTTTCAGTTTTTAGGTGTTTATCTCTTAAGGTACATGTTCCATCATCCCCAAACCAAGTCTTAATGTGTCAAATACTTCCTTTTTTAGTGGTTTAGTGAATATGTCAGCAATATTTTCACATGACGTAACTTTTTCTAAGCTTATGTTGCCTTTTTGCACATTATCACGTAGAAAGTGATGTCTAATTTCGATGTGTTTAGTTCTTGAATGCAATACAGGATTTTTACTTAAATCAATGGCACTTTTATTATCACACATAATAGGAATTTCGGATAGATGTACCTCATAGTCCAATAAAGATTGTTGCATCCATAAGACCTAAGCGCATGCTCTTCCGGCGGCTACATATTCGGCTTCGGTTGTTGACAAGGCAACGGATGTTTGCTTTTTCGAGAACCATGAGGTAAGTGCCAATCCAATAAAGGCACATACTCCACTTGTACTTTTTCTATCCAAGTAGCATCCACCGAGATCCGAATCCGCATAGCACATTATATCTAAGCCGCTCCACTTTGGATACCACAATCCCAAGTTCATTGTTCCTTTAATGTATCGGAATATTCGTTTGACGGCCTCATAGTGTGATGTCTTTGGATTTTCCTGAAAACGAGCACACACACATACACTATACATAATATTGGGACGACTTGCCGTTAGATAAAGCAAGCTCCCGATCATACCACGATATCTTGTACTATCAAATCTTTCACCCTCTTCATCTTGTGTCAAGTGTGTGTTTGTAGCCATAGGTGTACTCATTGGTTTCACATTTTCAAAATCGAATTTCTTAAGCATGTCTTTAATATACTTCAGTTGATTTATGAATGTACCATCTTCATATTGTTTTATTTGAAGTCCAAGAAAGTAATTCAATTCACCCATCATACTCATTTCAAATTCATTATGCATAAGTTTTGAAAATTCATCACACAAGTCCTGGCATGTTGATCCAAATATGATATCATCCACATAAATTTGTACAAGCAAGATGTCATCTTTTCTTTTCTTTGTGAACAATGTATTATCAACTTTACCCATATTATATTCATTTTTCAACAAGAATGATTTTAATCTATCATACCAAGCTCTAGGAGCTTGTTTAAGGCCATACAATGCTTTTCTAAGTTTATATACATAAGATGAATGAATGGGGTCTTCAAAACCGGGAGGTTGACATACATAAACTTCTTCATTTATAAACCCGTTTAAAAAAGCACTTTTGACATCCATTTGATATAGTTTAAAATTTTGAGCACAAGCATAAGCAAGTAGAATCCTTATGGATTCTAATCTAGCAACCGGAGCAAAGGTTTCATCATAATCTATTCCTTCTTGTTGGTTATATCCTTGGGCTACTAGTCTAGCTTTGTTTCTAGTGATATTTCCATTTTCATCAACTTTGTTTCTAAAAACCCATTTAGTTCCAATTATTGTGTGACCACTAGGTAAAGGTACTAAGTCCCAAACTTGGCTTCTAGTGAATTGATTTAACTCTTCTTGCATTGCCATTACCCAATTTTCATCTTTAATTGCCTCTTTAATATTTTTGGGTTCTATGTGTGACACAAAGGCAAAGAAAGTATTAAGGTTTTGGGCTTGGGATCTAGTGAGTCTTTGATTCAAGTTTCCTATGACTTGAGTTATTGGATGGTTCCTATTTTCTTTAATTTCATTTTCATTACTTGTGGTTTTGTTATCTATTATTGGAATTTGAACACTATGATGATTTATGTCTAATTTTGAGAGTTGTTGTTCTATGGCTTCTTCTTCTAATTTGTCATCATCTACTAAGGGTTGAGTCTTAGGAGGAAGTGGAGATTCATCAAATGTGACATTAAGGGATTCCTCCACAACCATAGTGGATTTGTTTAATACTCTATAGGCTTTACTATTCAAGGAGTATCCTAAGAAGACACCCTCATATGCTTTAGGATCAAATTTTGTCAAGTAGTTTTTGGTATTAAGGATATAGCATTTACTACCAAATACCTTAAGATGTCCTAAGAATGGTTTTCTACCTTTGATGATTTCATAGGGTGTTTTATTTAGCATTGGTCTAATCATGACTCTATTTAGGATGTATGTAGCCGTTGAGACCGCATCGCACCAAAACTTTTGCGGAATGGATTGTTCATTTAGCATTGTCCTACTCATTTCTTGTAAAGTCCTATTTTTCCTTTCAACAACCCCATTTGATTGGGGAGTGCGAGGAGCCGAAAAGTTATGAGACACTCCATGTTTTTCACAAAATACTCCAAATTGCGCTTCATTGTCAAATTCTCTTCCATGGTCGGTACGAATTGAAATGATCGTACAACTAAATTGGTTTTGAATTTTCTTGCCAAGAGTTTTAAATTTGTCAAAAGCTTCATTTTTGTTTTTCAAAAATAGTGTCCATGTATATCTAGAAAAGTCATCTACAACAACTAGTGTGTAGAAGTTTCCCCCATAACTTTGAATTGATGAAGGGCCAAAAAGATCCATATGCAATAGTTCAAGACATATTTTTGTAGTTATAGCATTTTTAGATTTATGAGATGAATGTACTTGTTTTCCTATTTTACATGCATCACAAAAATGATTATCGAATTTAATATTTGGTAAGTCTCTAACAAGCTCATTTCTAGTCAACGTTTGTAGTAGTCTCATGTTGGCATGACCTAGTCTTCTATGCCATAATGTTGAATAATCAATTATAGATGCAAGACATACTTGTGTGTTAGGATTATCACCAAGTCTACATGTATATAGTCCATTTCTCCTAACACCTTTTACTAAAACTTTATCATCTTTGCATATTAAGCTTTCATGTTTGGTGAATTTAACATTTAGATCTTTATCACATAGTTGACCAATACTTATTAAATTGTAAGCTAAACCACTAACATGCTCAACATTCAAGAATTTGATATTGTCATGAAGAATGTTACCTTTACCAATCACCTTTCCTCTTAGATTGCTTCCAAACACAACATGTCCTCCATCATACTCCTTGTATGAGGTGAAGAGTTCTCTATTACCGGTCATGTGTTTTGAACAACCACTATCAAGAATCCATTCATGAGACATATTCTCACTTTTATTGTAGCCCTACACATATGAAGTTTTCATTCAAGCTTTTGGTACCTAATGTTTCATGGGTCCTGGATGGTTAGCATCAAAAACTCATATTCTAATCCATCTTTGTGTGATTCTAAAACTTTTATAATACCATGTGTTCTTAGGGTTTATGGATTGAGAGTATTTTGGTTTTTGAGTCACATTTGATTTAGGTTTCTTGAATCCAAGTCCATGCTTTGTTGTTGGAGTATAAAACTTTCTCATTAACTCGTTACTTGCAACCTTTGGCATACAAGTGGAAGAGCTAGAGACAATGTTTACATTTTTGTTCTTTTGAAAATTTCAGTGACCCGACGGTCGATGCACGGTATCGACCGTGGGTCGACCGTGGAGGTCCTGGATTTTTTCTTTCCCTTTTTCTTTCACAAATTGGATGGTTTTCAAGTGACTTATTGGCATGTTGTTTGAGTGCCCAGAGAATCCAATACCACCCTTATCTTTTGATGATTTTTGAATCTTTAACATTTCATCTAACTTTGTTAAACTATTCTCAAATTTTGATAGTGTGGTTGTATCCAAGTTTGTTTTTAGCTTACTCTCCAAATCTTTTATGCTTGTATGTGTATGAGATGCAATTTTGTTTTCTAGATCTTTTATCTTTATAACTAAGTCATCATTTTCATTTTTCAACTTGATATTTTCCTTTTTCAAACTTTTATTCTCATTTTTTAACTCCTCATTTTTAGTAAGTATTTTTGAGCTAAAATTACATAATTGATTATATTGATGGCCATTATTGTCACTATAGTAGCTAGAATCGGAGTGTACCTCACTTGTCTCAAAGGCCATGAGACATTTTTCTTCTTTTGTTTCTTCTTGGTTTTCATCACCACTATCACTCCATGCACCTCCTAGGAAGGCTTTGTGATTTTCCTTTTTCTTTGAGGCTACCTTTGGACAATCACTTATGAGATGTGAAGAGTCTCCACATCCATAGCATTCTCTAGATGATTTCTTTTCTTTCTTGGCATCCTTGGCTTGCTTGTACTTCTTAGGATCAAATGGAGCTTTCACATGCTTGCCTTTTCTTTTGAAGAACTTTTTAAAGTTCCTCACCATCATGGCATACTCTTCATCCTCATCACTATTTGTTTCATCTCCTTCATCACTAGAGGAATCTTTGATATGTTTGGCTTTAAGTGCAATGGACTTGCTCTTCTCTTTCTTTAGCTTGGCAATCTCACCATCCTTTTGCATGATCACTTCATACACTTTGAGATTTCCTATTAGCTCATCCATTTGAAGTATGTTCAAATCTTTTGACTCCTCAATAGCCGTTACCTTTGCCCTCCATTTTGGTGAAAGAGCCCTAAGAAACTTTCTTACAATCTTTTTGTTAGAGTAAGTAGTCCTAAGTGACTTGAGACTAGTAACAATAGTATTAAACTTTGCAAAAGCTTCATCAATTTTCATATCATCTAGTATTTGAAATTGTTCATATTGTTGCACAAGTAATTCAATTTTGTTATCTAGAACTTGGGCATTTCCTTGATGTGTGGTGACAAGAGATTTCCAAATAGCATTTGCACTTTCACACATAAACACTCTTTCAAATTCTTTTCTAGGAAAAGCATTGTAAAGAAAGAGTTTTGCTTCAAAAATTTTAGAAACCATTTTCTTATCCTCTTGATCCCATTTTTCTTTAGGAAGTGGAACAAAGGCATCTTGTTTGGAATCAAAGGTTTTTGGTACATAATCCCCTTCTTCAATAATATCCCAAAGATCAACATCTTTGGCTTTGACATAAGTCATGAATCTTTGTTTCCAATAACAAAACCCTTCTTCTTCAAGAAGTGGAGGTCTAACCACAGAATTCCCCTCTACATAATTTTGTCCCATTTTGTCAACTCAAAAATTTTTGAAAAAAAAATTTAGAAGATTTAAAACGACTTTTCAAAAAATTATCTAGAGCAACTTGCTCTGATACCAATTGTTAGGATTGTGACAACAACCACGGTCCAATTAGTGGGATTACCAACCATGGTAGCATGGTAGCAACCTTTCTTGACCACTTACGAATCACACACAGTATACACATTATCCTTCAAAAAAACACCCTATCCTTAATGCTTAGGTTTCCCCTCTTTCAATCACAAACCCTAATAGCAGCAAATTCCACGATATGCCAACCGGAATTACAATACCCTTTTCCAAAACCCTAAATGAAAACGAAGGAGTAAAATGATAAATTTTTCGCAAATAACAATGAGAATATGATAATCCACAAGATAAAATGCTGACGTGAGCAACATCCATATAACTAGGGTTTTCGTAGCTTAAAAACCTCAGTTAAAAAGAATCACAGGAATTACAATGAACAAGTACAGAACAATAAACATGGAACAAATAAAACAAATCGATTTATCAGAGTTCCAAAAGGGAAAAAAAAGAAAAATAATACTCATAGAATGAGATGAATAGTCCATTACCGGCAATAGATTACTGGTATTAAAACTTTCGATCATTCTAGTGAGAGAGATAGTAGAGTATGTGAGATAGAAATGGGGGTGGGGACAATGTGTTTAATTATTATTATATAATTATTAAGAAAATAAATAAACGATAATTTGGGACCGTCTTATTTTTATCAACATTTCTATATAAAGTTTGTTATAAACGATAATTATCTAAAAATTGCATTTTTTTTTGAATTGTAATACAGAACAACCATTTAATGTTAAATCATTGATTAACAAACAAAATTAAAGTAGATGGTAGGAGTTGATGAAGTAATGGTGGCTTCGTTGAAGAGAACAAGAAGATCCGTACATTCTATTACGTGAAATAATTTTTATCACATAAAATATGAATCAGTTTACTTCCCGCCGCAACACGCGGGTATATATATATATATGAGAAGGTTAATGTTAGAACCTAGAGGGGGGGTGAATAGGTTATATGCCCACTTTCTAAAGTTTTTAACAATATTTGCAAATAATTAAAGAGTTTAGGGAAGGAAGATATCACCAATGAAGTAGTTTGGACACAATGATTTATAGTGGTTCAAGCAAGGGTTAACAACCTTGCTCTACATCCACTCCTTGGCCTCACCCACCAAGAGTTGCTCCACTATCTTCTCTCTTTGAAGGTAGAGATAAACCTTTTACAACTTCTCTCTTTAGCTTACAAGAATTACACTTCACTCTTGCAAACAAGGTTAAGATAAACCTCACTTCACTCTAATTGGAAAGGCTAAAGTTGATCCTCACTTCTCTCTAATTCTATAGGCTAGAGATTATCCTCACACTATTACAAATGTATATGAATGTAATGAAGTATATGAACTTGAAGACTTTCACTCTTGCTTGATTCTTGATCTTGAAAGATTGAATTATCAAGGAATATGAGCTCACAAGATTTTTATGTATTCTGTGTTTTTTCAGATTGCAAGAGGTTCGTAAAACACAAGACTTGAGTTACCTTAAATAAGGAAAAAGATGCAAGCTCAAAAAGTGTCCAGACTGTCCATGGTCGATCCACGGTCGACCGTGACATCGACCGTCGGCCTGCTAGAACTTTTTGAGACTTGTCAATATAGACGTTGGCCTTTTACCAAAACCACACACAACCCATTTTTACCATAAAAATGCACTGAAAAGAAGCTTTAGAAAAGTTGGGTTAGTGCCATACTTCTTAAGTTTGAATTTAATCATAAAAATGGTAGTTTAGAAACCAAATGCACAAAGCATGTTGGAAGTTTACCTCTTTGAGAGATTCCTTTTGCTAAATATGGTTTTGGCTTATTTCAATAGAAGATTATGTTTAGTATTTGCCAAAATAGGAATTCATTTGCTTTGACTACCAAGCTTGTGATTTTATAAAAAGTTTTTCAATTTTTATAAAAGTTTTTATAAAAATTATTTTATAAAAACTTAAACTTATTTAATTATTTATTTTGTAAGCTCATAAACTTTGAACGTTTATTTGTAGGAATCTTCGACATCGGCATCTACTTGAACTCGGATCTTGATGATTGGAGCTTGGCCATTTGATGAAACTTATTTTGTAGATCATAGAAGAGAATATATTTGATTGAATATATATATGTATATGTGCATATATGTTAATGTTAGTACATACAATTATATAAACAAGTTATATATTTTTGTGTCAACAAAAGAGGATATATTTGTAAGCCTATTTTTTCCAACAGTTAATTTCAGAACCGTTGTTATTGCGAGAACCTTGAGAACCAATCTTATTCATTCATTTTGGATAATGGAATTCATGGATGAAGAGCGTGGAGAATTGAGTGTGGCAGGGTGCATGTAAGGAATTCATTAGTGGGTAATCCAATTGAAAAAGGAGGATTGAACGGCTAAGATTGTTCTCACGGTTCCCGTAATGAAAACGATTATTAAATAAATTTTTCAGTATATATATATATATATATATATATTAAGAAGGTTCTAGAAATCTTGGTAAGGAAGAATAGACGCATTTTTAGAACCTTCTTAATAATAATATATACATATATATAGGAGATGGTTCATTTGAGAATCAATTTTATTACGAGAATCGCGAGAACCATTTGTAGGCATTGATCATAATTAATTAAAGGTTAATATTAATTGTGGCAAACATGTAATTAAGTAAAAAATACAGTTATTATTTTCACTTTCCAAACATGTTTTAGGGGTATTTTAGGCAAATTTCTTAAATAAAGGGGGATCACTTACCCTCACTTTCTTAAAACTAAAAAATCTTTTAAACACAAAGGTATTAAAATACGAAAATTATGCCAAATTAACGAGAAAAATATGCTCTTTAATATGACATTCATATTGCTATATTTTTCAAAGAAACATTTTTTATTTTTGTCGGGGTATTTTTCTAGCACAACATAAGATGTATGCATATGTACACATAACACTCAATTCTTTTCAAGCGCGGGTGCATATGTGCACCACCTATGCATACTGCAGGTGCATATATGCACCGTGCACGTGTGCATCTCTTGCAAATATACATATGCACATGTAGACGTACCACTCGTTTTGTTATTAAAAAAATTCGTTTTTGTTAAGTTTTTTTCAACACAGCATCAGATACATGCACATGTGCACGTATCACTCGCTTTTTTTCGAGTACATGTGCATATTACACTAAATTTTTTCAGCACATACAGTAAAGTCACCTATGCACGGTGCATATGTGCACAACCCGTTCATACTACTAGGTTTTGTTTTCGAACCGACCATTCGGTAAATTAATTGGGGCACGTTCGTTTATGAAATCAACAAACGAACACGAACAAAAATATATGTTCATTTTGTTAAATGAACGAACACGAACAAAGAACCTCATTCGTTCATTTATGTTCGTAAATGTTCGTTTATATGTATGTATATATGTGCGTGTGTACATAGATATATATACATACACACACACTCTCTCTCACACACATATACATACACATAGATAGTAACTGTTTATATTAAATAATGATATGTTTGTATTATCTTTGCTATGTGTTTATTCATTTGTGTTCGTTTATGTTCCGCTAAAGCTAAACGAACAAATATGAACACAAATATTCGTTCGTTTATCTACTCGTGTTTGTTTAACTTTAACTAAACAAAACAACGAACGAACACGGAATAAGCCCCCGTTCGTGTTCGATTCATTTACAACTCTAGTGTATGTGCAACTCAAAGCTGAAAAATCACATATAACAAAAAATAACTAAAATTTATTTATCACAATTATTAATAAGAAAGTAAAACAATTGAAATTTCACCTAAAAAATGGCAGCGCAAAACAAACAACAATGCCTTTACATTCTTTTTATTAATTACCATTATGACTTTTTTTATTTAATTTAATTAATTAAAACAAGATATTAATTGATTGGTTCACAATGATTCTCGCAGTTTTCGTAATAAAAACTATTCTTATATGATCTTTTTCTTATATATATATATATATATATATATATATATATAGGGGAGGGTTCAAACAAAAACTGTTTTTTGTACGAGAACTGCGAGAACCAATCTTGGCCGTTCATTTTGGATAATGGAATTCATGGATGAAGAGCGTGAGAGGATTGAGTGTGGCAAGGTGCATGTAAAGAATTCATGGGTGGACAATCCAATTGAAGGGGGGAATTGGACGGCTAATGTAACACCGGAAAATCACAAACCATTTTTTTAAAACGCTGCGGAAGCTTTAATTCAACAAACTTAATTACATATAACCAATATATACAAATATACAACACTTGTTCAAAACCATAATAACCATAACTGTTTGGTGTTACAAAATAACTGGCTCGTCTCTTTTTAAAACAAGTATCAGAGTGTGGTCAACTCTCCCTTTTACGAACACAAACACGAACTTGCAAAACATCAACTGAGTGGAATTAGCACAAAGCTAAGTGAGTAGAGGCTAAACACCAAAAGCAAACATTCACAATCAATATCAAAGCATGCAATCACATATCCGAGAAGAGCGGCGGTTCGGCACAAAACCTACAACCAATGCCGGCCAAAGCAAAGGTTTACCGATAGCTCTCTATTGAATTGGCATAGTAAACTCTACCTCTCAAGCAACATATGCAACAGAAGGGCTACTACTATTCAACCAACCAGTAAACGAGCCCAACCCAAGTCTACGTATAGCTGACTTCCCAACGCAACTCAAAATCATCCTAAGAGCGCGTATCGACCAAATAGTCATGCAGCAGATATCAACAATTAATATCAAAATCAACATTTCAATCAATCACAATCATGCATCACATCAATAACATTAACTGAAATCTTTACCATCCGCGATTAACGTCCACTCACCTCAATTTCAGCACAAGCTCAGAAGTCTAATATTTCTGAGTCTTAGGATTGCCCGAAAACACAGCAATAATCAATCAGTCTCAATCACATAAATATATCTGACCACATATATTTATAGTTCATTCATGAACACAAACAAACAATAAACAAATGCAAATTCAAAACACAAAGTGTCGGATTTCTAAAATCATCGGATTTTCAAAAATCCGCAAATCAAAAGTGTCGGATTCTTCAAAGTATCGGATTTGGGTCTCGGATTCCAATATATCGGATTTCACTATTCTAGATTTGAAAGTTCCGGATTCTTGACTTTCGGATTTACAAAGTGCCGGATTCTATCAATCGGATTTCCAAACTACCGGTTTTGGGTTCCTGATTTCACATGTATCGGATTCTAGGTTCTTGTTTTTCAAGTGTAGGATTTTGACTTTAGGATTTCATAACAATCGAATTTAGGATATGTCGGATTTAGGATTCAGATTCCAAGTCTTGGATTTCTAGTATAGGGTTTGAGTGTCGGTTTTTCAAGACTTCCGGATTTCATGTAATAGGATTTCTAACACTCGGTTTTGGCCTTAATCGGTTTTTGTCACAATCGGATTTTACCTTCTTCTCCAACATTAAATCTGACAACTTCAAATCTTCATCAAAACTCAAAACCCAGAATTTCTAGATTCATCATATCATTCCAGAAACATGTTTAAACACAATTAAACACATATTCATGCATCATAACCTATTTCAAGTTCATAAATCACAAGAACAACCATAAACCCATGTTTAAAAACTGATTCTCTTGTTCTTCATGAACTCCATGTTATTCATTCTAAGTTTATACCAAATTAACATTTAAACATGATATAAATAACATCTACCCTTTGAATTGATTAATAATCACACAATAAAATGAAATCCGATTCTTGCTTGTTCTTCTTCGGTTTCTTTGGCAGAAAAAAACACACCAAACACACACTACACCTTTCTCAATTTTTGGTAAATAGCTACCAATTAATCCTATGTTAACATATACACACCCACGTATACCCTCACACAAACCGAAGTAGGAGGTGGCAAAACCCACCTCTTGAACATACACACATACGTACACATGCAAAATACATACATACATACGATTTCTATCATACATACATACAAGATATTATGCAAATATGCACAAATATTATCACATACCTAATTAAATTAATTAATCATTTAACTTGTATTAAAACAGATAAGCACGAACCACAAACCTGCTAATCTCCTAGTCCAAGTTTGCGGGTGTTACAGATAAGATTGGTTCTCGCGGTTTTCGTACGAAAACAGCTCTCGTTTGAACTTTTACCTATATATATAGGGGAAGGTTCATTTGAGAGCCGTTTTTATTGCGAGAACCGCGTTAATCTTAGCCGTTCATTTTGGATAATGGAATTCATGGATGAAGAGCGTGAGGGGATTGAATGTGGCAGGGTGCATGTAAAGAATTCATGGGTGGGCAATCCAATTAAAGGAGGGGGAATTGGACGGCTAAGATTGGTTCTCGCGGTTCTCGTACGAAAAACAGTTCTCGTTTGAACTTTTGCATATATATATATATATATATATATATATATATGCAAAAGTTCAAACGAGAACTATTTTTCGTACGAGAACTTCAAGAACTAATTATAGCCATTGATCAAAAATATAGATGGACAAGATTAAAGAGTTGTTAATGGATAATCTTAAACTAATCAAACTTATCCTTAATTAATTAAAGGTAAATTGGACATTTTCACATTACCCTCACTTTTTTCAAACTAATATATCTCTCAAATGGAAATGTATTAAATTACGAAAATTATACAAAATTAACGAGAAAATTATGCTCTTTAATTTGAGAACGATCTATCTATATTTTTTCGAATTTTTTTTAAATATTTGCTGGGTTTTTTTTTAGTATAGTCGACATTTGCACATGTGCAAATATATGCACTTGTGCAAATGCATAGATTCACCTAGTTTCTTCAGCACAGATGTAGATATGCACATGTGCAAATTTTGCACATGTGCATATGTCGAGAGCAGTGTAAAAAAAACCCAGCAAACGCGATTTTATTTTCCGAAAAAATATAGCAAGATCGGTCTCAAATTAAAGAACACAATAATTTGGTATAATTTTAGTAATTTAACACGTTTCCATTTGAGAGATATATTAGTTTTAGAAAATAGGGGGTAATGTAAAAATGTCCTTATTACCCTTTCCTATTTAAAATAAATAAAAAAAGACAGAAAATTAAATGATTGGCCAGAAATGGTTCTCGCAGTTCTCGTACGAAAAACAATTCTCGTTTGAACCGCTTCATATATATATATATATCGAAAAGTATCGAGGGAAGCGTATCATGGCTTCATGTTTTAATTCATTTTATGTGTTTCAAATGCTTAGTTAAATATCATTTAACTAATTTACGATCGAGCATCTTTCTGGATATCAGTCTTACCATATATATTAATTCATTACATTATAATTTTATTTTAATAATAATGATTGGGTGACAAAAATTTTATACCTAATATAATATTATTTTGAAGGATCAAGAGGAGTTATTTCATTATAGTTGAGTGTGTAGATTTGGATATTAATTGGTTATTCATATTTTATTTATATAAAAGTCTATTTTAATATATATATATATATATATATATATATATATATATATATATATATATATATATTTCTTACACTCCATCAAACCCATGATTGCTAAAAAACAAATGCAACTAGGTGTACCATAACATGCGCCTTTATAGCTTCAAAGGCAAAAATTCATAATAATGAAAATACAACCTTTTATTTTCCTAAAATTAATATTAAAATACTAGAACCTGCAATTAAATATTATATATTTTTAATTATTTTAGAATATATATACTACTTTTGTTTGATTTATATGTAAATAATTACGAACAAGTGAAGTTGCATCTTTTTGTTTAATCAAACATTATTACTTATATATATATATATATATATATATATATATATATATATATATATATATATATATTCTTTGGCTGTTTTTTTATCATAGATCGATATAGTAGCTCTCCACATACATACATACAAGTGTATGTATGTATGTATTTGTGATACGGAACTTTATATTGTTTAATTTAAGAGTTAATTGTTTTTTTGGTCCTTAAGGTTTTACAAAAATGCATGTTTGGTCCTTTAGTATCGTAAGACGTAACTACATAAATCGTCCTTTATTTGATAATTTTGAAGCAATAGTAGTTCTTTGACAAACTTCCGTTATTCTTGCGCCGTTAACTGTCATCAAATTGACTATTTTACCCTCCATCTGTCAAACAATCCGACCATTGCCCCTATTTCTTTCTCTCTTCTCCCCTCTTTACACCCAACCACTGCCTCACCTCTCTCTCGCTGGAGAAGGCCACCGCCGCCTAAGCTCCCTCAGCCATCACCACCGCCACCTGGCCGCTGCCATCACCACCCTTTATTTCAATCATCTCCTCTCCTGCTCTCCCAATCTCTCTAACACTCTAACCAACCACCACACCTGTAAGACTACCACCCCACTCCCGGCGAGCCTCTAAGATCATTGCCCACTCCGACGAGCCTCTAAAGAAGACTATCGCCGCCACACACCATCTCCCGCCACCTACCATTTCCCCTCCTCACTGTGACTCCCTCACTCTTTTCTCTCTCTGCCCTTACCACCATCTCCCACCACTTGTCGCCTTCATCTCCACCGCCTTAAATCTGCGCTTCCCATATGCTTAATGGGTCTCATCATCACCAAATAACATCGACATCGCACCACCATTGGTCACAGAGTGTGTGGATCTAAGATATAGAGATAATGGATTTTGATTGGGGTGGCTCTTGGTTCTTTTAGGCTATTTTAGACTGTCGTTGTTGATTTTTAGACGATTACTAGCGGTGGCGGTGATGGATTGTTGGGTTTTTCATAGATTTTAAATTTCTGTAATTAAGGTGTTTTCTTGTAGGTGGTGGTGGTGGTTGGGGAAGTTTGTCGGGGGACAGAGAGGGAGAGAGATCTGTGTTATTAGAGTTTGTTAGTGGTGGAGATGGCGGCGGCCGAGGGGTGGTGGTGATGGCAGTAACGAAGGGGGTGGTGGTGATGGCAGCGACGGAAGGGCGTTGGTAATGGCATCAACAGAGAGGCGGTGGTGATGGCAGCGACGGAGGGGCGGTGGTGATGGCAGCGGCAAGGTGGTGGTGGTGGTGATGGCAGAGGGAGGTGAGGCAACGGTGGCCTTCTCCGGCGAGAGGGAGGTGATGCAGTGGTTGGGTGTAAAGAGGGGAGAAGAGAGAAAGAAATAGGGGCAGTGGTGGGCATGTCTGACAGAGGGAGCGTAAAATAGTCAATTCGATGGCAGTTAACGGAGCAAGTGTAACGGAAGTTTGCCAAAGGACTACTATTGCTCCAAAATTCTCAAATAAAGGACGATTTATGTATTTACGATTACTAAAAGACTAAACATGCATTTTTGTGAAACCTTAAGGACCAACAAAACAATTACTCTTAATTTAATTGTAGTTTTGATCTCGATCGAGTTTTTCATTGGATGAGAATATATCTCACAACAAGAAAAAACAACATTTCCGGCGACATTCTTTTGCAGCGACAACAGTCACCGCTAATATCACGGTACTCGTTGTAATTTTACTCATTTTTCGTCACAAATGTTAAAATTTTCGCCGTAAATAAGTTTTTGATACGAGTTTTTTGCGGTGGACCATTTGAGACGACATGTCGCATCAAAAAACTTTTTGTGACGACTATTTGATCTTTTGTAGCGACATGTGTGCATCACAAAAAGCCATTTTTTTGTAGTGTCGAACCATTTTTTAAAAATGAAAAAAAAAGAAATTAAATTTCTTAATTAGAAACGAGCTGCTTATTACATTACATGGTAGTAGGGCTTAGGGTCACGTGACATGCATTTTTGTGGCACGTTGATATGTGAGAATAACAGCTGACTTGCACATGCCTTTCTGATATTTTGGTTATCATTTATTTTTTTTAGGTATTTATGATACATAAATGCCTGCCTGTCGCTAAAATTGAATCAAAAATCAAGAAAGTATATACCACAGACAAAATCGATCGATGATTATTAGAAAATTATTTTTTTAATTATCTTTTAAACAACAAATACTCTCAATTAAGCTTTAAATTAATATTCTTATCGAGTGTACGTGTATAATTAATTCTCATTTTACACAAATAATGAGAAATGAGAATGAAATAGAAGGAAGTCCGTCAAGAGGCTAGCTAGTAATGTTCTAAGTTTTCTAAATCCGGCTTGGTTTTTTTCGTGTGGGTATGTTTTTACCCATTTTGAGTTCTAGTTAGTCGTGTTAAAAACCGACAACCTTATTAAAAGTCACTTGGCCCCATGATGTTTAACAAAATGTTTCAAATTTGAACGATTAAATGTTTTTTCAAAATCCACTTTAGAAGCTAGCTAGAATTAATTAGAAGGTTATTTTTTAAAGCAAAGTAGAGAATTTTATTAATTAAGCTTCCATCTAAACTTTGTCTTATGTTATAAAAAAACCGTTGGGTAAGACATTGCCATTGGTAGTATTCAAATATTTTATACATGTAAAAATTGTATATATAAAGGAAGTGCTCGTAAGAAAATTAATATCAACGAACAAGATATGATGTCATTCATTGCTATTATAATAAAACTAAATTAGTATTCATATTAAAAAATTGCCAACTAAATTCTCAATGTTTGTCAAATCTCCATTTTAAATGTCAAATGGACTGTTTCCTGATTTTAAAAATAATACAGAGCACAAGCTAGTGTGCCAACGTATGTGTGTATATATATAAAAATAAAAGAACACAATTTTATATTAATTAATATTATATAATACACAATAAATATATATTTTTGAAAGGCACAAAATAAATATATTATGTACTATAAATAATATATATAGTTTCTACATCATTAGACGCACGCTACAACAACATAACAATACTTAATTTCACACGAAGGAATGAAATGGAATTGAAATCAAATTTCGTGTTGTATTACGTTAGATAAACTTGTTTTTTAATAAAATCTCATTCTTTGAAATGTGTATATCCTTTCAAGTAATGGAAAGTCAATTTCATAGGTGAGTTTAATGAAATTTAAATCAATTACATTCTTTCGAATTCTGTGAAACAAACAGGACCTTAGTTAGCATTTTCATAATCATCTAAACTCTAAAATGTACGTCTTAAGTTGTAGTTTAGAAAATTTTAATCCGCAATTTATACAATAAATACCAAATAGTGGAAGGGCTGATTTCTGATGGGCAATATTTAATTATAAAAGATAATCTTAACATGATATGTGATTATACAATAAGCAAGTCAAATATACAAGTTTATAGCCGTTGATGAAATTATAGATAGAAGGGGGGTTTGGTTTGGTGCATTTTAATTTGTGTCGGTTGTTGTTTTTTGGAAAAGTCTGGTTATGCCGTAAAATTTGTCCCTTATACTCGTCAAAAATGTCAATTCACCCCTTGTGATTTAAGTTTTTACTTTAATATTAAAGTGTTCACAATATATAAACGTTATATCCTTTTAGTGAAGTGTTGCCGATAAATAATCAATGAGAGTGGGAGACCGTGCGTCATTTCACTAGTCGAATGCATTATACGAAAGGATTTTTAAAATCAAAATGAGTACAATTCAAATAAATCGAAAGGGAAGCCGAATAACATTTGGTCCTCGGAAAACACTTTTCCTTCTTGAGCCCATACTTGAAACGGTTTTATAAAACTATAAACATGCTGTTTTCACGGCTTTTTAAGTAGAATAGTATAACTTATACGAATACTATGTATATTGTCTGATGAGTTAGAAATTCATTTTATGTCTCCATCAAATAATCAACAAGCGGATTTCACGCATATCAAATTAGTCATATTGGTAAGCAAGTTTCATGAACAAACCCAATAATTATTAAAAGACCTAGTTGGTACACACATCATTTTCAAAAAAAGAGAAAAAAAACCTAAATGAATCTTCAAACCATATTTCTTTTCTTTTAGTTTTAGGTCCTTCAAATAGTACTTCTTTTCCATTTAGCCCCACCTATTCTCCCAATTGAGATTGACTAAACAAATGAAGCCACCATTGCTTTTGGTTAATCTTCCTACTGCTTTAGCTTTTATTATGTCTAATTAATCTATATTTGCATGCACCAGCTTTAAATCTTAAAAGATCACCTACATGCCTTTTCTTTTCCTTCACAAAATGACGTCATTTGGTGTCTAAAGACCTTTTTGCGATAATTCTGATTATGACATTGATTGCGATACTTGATAATAAAAGATTCATAGGACTAAATCGTCGGTGCAACTTCATAATCAAACCCCATGGAAGCCTGATGGTACTTCAATTCAATGGCCTACACCCCATCACTTTTAATATATACTCGAAATCGGCAATTAAGTTCAACCCACAAGAAATAAACAAAAAGAATGCAAACGTAAGTCATCTGTCTTTCTATAAGTAAAAGTAATAAACTTAACAAGAAATTCATATATGGGTCGGTTGTATCATTGAATCATTTCCATTGCGTTGTACCCTAAATCTTGGACATATAGGTCCACTTGAGAATAGTGTTCTAATGATTTAGCACTTTCAGCAGGAAAAGAAATGACCCGCAAAAAATTCTGTTTGAATTTAATTAAGGCGTTTTAGAAAATATATTAAAAAGAATAATAATAATAATAAGAAAATGAATACGATGTTATGATTAATGAAGACAACTCAATAATGAAAAAGACAAAATCCGTTAATAAGTTAATCAAGTGGCCAGATGAAGAGGAGTTGCTTTAATGACGTACGTACATACAAGTCTAGAGAAACATGTGATCGAATATTGGCAATCTCTAGAACACCATGAAACTATGTATAATTTTAAAGGTAAATAATTAATTCTTAACCATTTCTTCATTTAATAACATACAAGGCTAAAGAAACGTGTGAAAATCATAGCGTTGGAAACCTCTACAAGACCGTCTAACTGCATTTTTTTTGAGCAAAAGTGAAGGCGATTATTATTGCATATAAGGAAGCAATACAAGGCTAAAAACCTTTTTCTTTAAAGAGCGAAGATGATTGATTATATTATATTTAAAAGGTGTATATCATTAAAATTGCCAAAAAAAAGGAAAAAGAAAAAAAAAACACATGGTCAAAATCAGAAAAGCAAATATGCAATATAACACTATTAAATTCGTGTGGTGGAGTACTGGAGTATCGTGGACATCAAAATGAGTCCACGTAAATATAAGGTAATCGGGCTACATTTTATTAAAAACATATTAAATTTTAAAAACCCATACTATAATATATATTAATAAAAAGGGCTATTATATTATAATTTCACTTTTAGATTTTATTTCGAACTAGTTCAGCTATCACTGCTGAAAGCCACAGCTTGTTCGGTTACATACTCCCCGTCTGCCTATCCCACAGCTCCGCTCTTGCAATTGGGTCACTACCCTCCTTTATTTTCTAAAATGGTTAACAAATAAAGAGTTTCTAACATCAAAACTATGGAGCCGTGAATTTTGAGTTGGATGCGTATCTTAATTAGAAAACATACCACCCGTCTCATTAATTAATATCATTCAAAACATTCTTCAACAAAACGCAAATTCCCGATTCAACTATTATCACAAATCTGTTGGTCATTTTTACCAATAACCATTGGATCCCATGTCAATTCTTAATTCCATTAACTATCAGCGCAAATATGTGAATATATCAACTTTCTTTTTTCATCTTTCGATTCTCATGAATGTTTCTTAATATTTATACATGGGGTATAAAAGCTAGGTATAATAAAAAAAACAACTCACAACAAATTAAAGATCACCCAAAAAATCAGTTGTGTAAAATTTCTTAAATTATCCTCGTGAAAAAAATGGATAACTACTGCATGCTTATTCACACCTTTTCTTTTAGGAAAAAGACAAAAAAAAAAAAAAAAAAAAAAAAGAAGCCCACCCTTTTATTAAGCAAGTCCATTAAGACAAGCAACATCGATACCTAAACTTTATTTAAAAGTTAACAATAATATTATTATTATTATTATTATTATTATTATCTCACTTGGAAAAAAGAAAGAAGAAAAACAAAAAAAGGGAAAGAAGATTCTGATTTGAGGACATCTTCCTTAAAACAATCCTATGATGAATTCTTGAGTGAAACTAAATGCAAATGATGAGATACCTCATTTACCATCATCAAGATGTCCAAACAAGTCATTCCAGTTAGATGTGGCTTCCTCTGGTGTCCTAAATGACCAAATATGAGTCTTTTCTTTCTCGCGTGTTTCAAGAATTTCCTGCAGTTATTAGTTCGATCTTTGTTAGTTAACACATAGCTCAAGAAACACCATACATTACAGACATTCATCAATGACCGAGGAAATGTAAAAGCAAAACAAAGCAGCAGCGTTTTTTTGACATAAATCGATCATTTATGTGAAAATAGTATCTTCCTTTTCTTTTCTCGGCGGTCTTTCTATGGTTAGCCCACCATCCCATGAGATATATGTTTAGATGTTACTATCATATACCACATATGAAGTCGTAAACATTAAATTGTATGTTTGCAGTTTCACATGGCAGTCCATACTTTGAACTGATCCAACAGTTGATGAAGCTTGCTTCCCTTTCTAAAAGACTATTCCATCTTGCCTTACCTAACAAGACATAAAAGGAAACCACAGGAACACCCACATGTAAACCCCTCCCCCCCTCCCCTAAGGAGATGAAAATGAAAGAAAAAAACGATCATATATTCACAGACATCAAGATGTAACTACATCAATAAAACATAGCTTACATGTTGATCGGAGAACAATGATTTCTCGACATTTCACATAGTGTCAAAATCACAAAAAATAATCCCTATGTTATTTGAAATTTGAATGCGTATACACCGTTGATGTGACTGTCCTTAATGAATAAGATAAGAAACAGTAATAATCTTTCTAGTAAGTAAACAATAATCACCTGGACTTCATGAGACCGCTTTGTTTTCAGTTTTAAACAATCAACAAGAGCATTCCACTTCCCTGAACAATTATCAAGAGATCCGAGTCTGTAATATTGTTGCATTTGATGTACTGGAGCTGCCATGATCACAAAGTTTCATTTATGTGTTAAATCAGCATATATATATATATATATATAGGCAAAAGTTCAAACGAGAACTGTTTTTCGTACGCGAACCGCAAGAACCAATCTTAGCCGTCCAATTCCCCCTCCTTCAATTGAATTGCCCACCCATGAATTCCTTACATGCACTCAATCTCCCCCACACTCTTCATCCATGAATTCCATTATCTAAAATGAACGGCCTAGATTGGTTCTCATAGTTCTCGTTTGAACCCTCCCCTATAATATATATATATATATATACACACACACACACACACATATAGATATATAGGGGAGGGTTATTGTAAAAAGAGAATTAAAATAAAAAATGTAAGGAGAAATCTTGACCATTAGATTTATCAGATCTGATAGTTGATAACTAACTTTCTTTTTTAAATTAATTTATTAAAATCGGTTAGTTAAGGGTATAATAGTCTTTTGATTATTTAACTACCTCCTAAAATTACGTAACTAGATTTCACACCTGAAAATAGTGATTCAAAATTCAAAAAACGTAACTATCAACGAATCAAGAGATTTGATGCACAACAAGAATTCATCAATTATAAATTGATGCACAACAAGAATTCATCAATTATAAATTGATGCACAACAAGAAATCATCATCATTTATATATTGATGCACAACGGCGGATATAATTTTTTAATAAAGATGATGCACAACTAGTTTCCATTTTCATCAATAATAACTGATGAATTATTAATAATCAATTCAGTTTTTAATGGTGAATATAGAAAATTCAACCTTACCAAATTTTACAAGACAAAAAAACACGATTAAGAAATTTAAATGAACAAAAATAAAATAAGAAATTCAGATGCACAAGTAGTTTTTATTGATTAATGATGAACAAAAGTAAAATACAAGTAAATTAGATTCATAAACTTGAATATGATGAACAAACAATTACTAAACTATGATTTATAATGTTCATCGAAATAAAAAGATTCATCAAGGAGGAATCTGATAGGAGAAAAAGAATTGCATAAACAAAATCAAAATAAAAAAAACTCATCAGTCAACAAACCCGTCGCCAGATTTCTGGGCCTCCATAAACTCATCAAAGTCAACAAACCCGTTGTTGTCGGTGTCTATGGCCTGAAACACCTTGGCTACCTCCGATTTAGCGTTATTGCTACCAAGTACGCCCATGGCGAAACCGTACTCCTTGGAAATCTTGCCATCCTTGTTCTTATCGAATTTGTTGAACATCCGGATCATCTCGTCGAAGTTCGGCTAGTAAGGCCAGCGATGGCTGAAGTGGTTGAGTTGGTGGTGGTGCGGCTTTAGGGTTGACAATTTTGTTGGTTAAAATGTGTGGGAGGTGGGACGCAATTAAAGGGATGAGAGGTTAGGATTAATAAAAAGTTTAAACTACCCTTTAATCAAGAATGCCACATGTCAATCTCAGATTCCTCCATACTCTTTTTACCTTAATTTTCTTTTTATTTGAACCTAACTCTCTCTCTCTCTCTCTCTCTCTCTATATATATATATATATATATATATATATATAAAGAGCGCGTATTAATAAAAAGTTTAAACTACCCTTTAATCAAGAGCGCGTATCATAACTTTAAATTGTTGTGTGCATGTAATCACAATTAGAGAGGCAGACGGAAGGAGAATACATTAATACAAGTTAAGAGTGAAGACTTACAATAGCAGAACCAGAGAGCATCAAAGGAGGTGGTGCATGACACTTTTCGTCTAGATAAAACTACTTCTTCTTCTGTCTCTATGCTCATCTTCTGTTATCTCTTTCTTTTTGCGTGTGTTTATTGCCTCCTCCCCCACGAGTTTTGGGGTTTTAGCCAGAAAAATGGCCCAGCACCAAATGAGACTAATAAAATTCCAAAATTTGATGTAGATAGTCAAAACCCTGCAAAACAACAGCATAAATTTTTTATTACAGGATCTGATTAGGATACATGTTTGTATCTTTACATATCCACATGATTGAAAGTATATGTCTATACGAGTAAAATACATGTCCTGAATAATATAGACAACTACAAGCATTACTTAGGTTTTCAATCTGAAGTCTGTGTATCTTAAAGGATTTAGATGTTTTGTAAACCACAGTTCAGATAAGATCAGATGAAAATTTAGAATTCACAGGTGAGAGATAAACAGAAGTTTGCCACTCCTATCAACAGTGAATGGAATACATCTTTAATCACCTTGCTTGTTACTTCTTGATTACCTACCATTGTACTTGTGAAAAGGTAAAAAGACCATAGAAGTATGCAATTTTTTTTTTCAACCTACCGTATTTGTTACTTTGTCACAAAACAACCTACTATATATTGTGAATTGGTGGTATTTTGCATGTTCATAGGCATAATGATTGGTTCAGAAAAAGTAACAAACTCCAACATTCAGAATTGAAGGAAGCTAGTTATTCAAAGTAACAGGGTCTCTATTGTACAGAAGAGAGCTATGAAGTATTGAACCCGGACAATGATCCAAGTAAGGTGTGCAATGATGGTTTCGAGAAGTGAACACAATTCTGGATGACATTTGGATAGAAAAAAAAAGAAAAGGAACTCAAAAGTCAAACCAAAGAACCCATCTCTTGGTTAATTAGGTCGGTCAACCGAATAAAGAAACCTTACTCAATTCAACCATTTAGACTAGTTCTTCTATATCTAATATTGTATAACTTCCTAACTCCTAAGCTTACTATTATTTGTTGTTTTAACTGATACACTGAATTGCAAGAGGTTCATTGACGTGTTACTTCAATAAAGATTATCCGGCTAAAAATATTTTAATAAGAGCAGAGCACAAGGGATGGTTGACTGTCTCTACACTACTGCACAAGTGCACAGAATACCAGAAGCTTGCCAAAGGCAGGAATGCGGGATGTAAGTTTATTTTAGAACTATTGACTCGGTAATAATAATTATATAATAAAATAGAGCATCTATTAAAACTAAGTTGTAAAAGGAAGAAATTGAAAACCAAAGGACCCGTAATTTGAACCAAATAAGGTCATGGTTAATGTAACACCCCGTCTTTGCATGAAACAGACGATACATAAATAGAGCAATTCTAACAAAATGTCTCTCAAAAGCAAACCAAAAGAACTACCTTGCAAGATCCTGCCAAACTAACTCTTTGCCCTTAAGCCCTTGAATACTTGTCGCACAAAAAGAAACACCGTGGCTGAGCCAATTGGCAAGTGTGCAAATATATAACATACATAAAAAATATTTGAAGCAAACACAAAGGTTTCAAAAATTAAAATTCTAAGACAAAATACTTTTGAAACCATAACTCTTTTAGTAAAAGTTTTCAAAGCCAAATGCCAACTTACACATATCCTTACATATAAAACCAACAATTCATATCGTATCACATCAAGCTCCTACCCAAACACATTCACTCGCACATAGTTAGACATGTGTACACCGTACTTGCAGATCCGAATGTACCCAACTGCCAACAAATGTGAGATGGGTGTAGGGAACTACACTACCATAGTACCATCCGCCGTACCAAAATCCTACAAGTCTAGGGTCAACCCATACGCCTCCTAAACCAAGTAGCTCTAGGAGCAAACCTTGAGAAGACGTCGTGGACTGATCACACAGCCACAGAAGGTGACACAGACACACCACCGGTGCCCCCAATGATGTGTCTATTGTACCCCCATAGGTGGTTAAATAGCTCAATGTATCAAAACAATAAAATATCCAAAACAACAAATATTTCACAATAACTTTGTGTTCCACAAGTTATATAAAAACATTTATAGTTGAAATTATACTCCAAACACTTTAAAGAAGCATGTGAAACATATTTTATAAATAACAACGAAACTTTTCCTACTCACTTAACATCAGTGGCGGATCCAGAAAATCATGAAATTGGAGGCACAAATAACTAGGTGCCATTGGTTAACCGATTAAGAATATTTTTATACGAGTCAAAACGGGTCAGGTCATATTTGACAACAAGTAAAATTCAGGAGGAGAAGTCAGTGCTTACAAGACATTCCAAATTTTTTTCCAATGTTTGGTGTGGTACCATAACTTCCAAAGAGACACAGGTTATATACTTCAATCTGTATATCTTTAACTTATTATTTCTTAGTCTTTTTCGTTTTTTTTATCTGTAGCTAAGAATTGCCTCAGAAATTGTTATATATGTTAGCTAAGAATTGATGCCCAAATGATCCAGACTGGACAATATATTAACACTTCGGTTCATGGTGACATATCTTTGAATTTAATAACCGGTTATTACCACCAGCTCCTGATGGCAGTCATCTTAAAAAATGTACTTTTTTTCTACATACAATCAGTTATATAACAATTAGAAACTAACAATTATCCAATACCATAAATTAACCATTAACAAATATCAATCACAAGCCCTAAGCCCCTAACTCAGTAGATGACTCAAATTTATCACAATTTAACAATCAATTGTATCACAAATTCAATCTGCTGAAAGGAAGAGATTTGATTGAGACTTCAACAGAGTGTGAGAGTTCAATGCAGACCTTCAAGAATCGAGATTCTAGGTTTTAGGATATAGGAACTTACTTGAAGAAATAGAGACTTAGAGAGATTGAGCTCTTATATCTACCCTATCTCGATCGATCATGAGGAGTGGTAATCAATGGGAGAGAGAACATCGAATGAGAATGGCATAATTTTGGTTGGAGCGGCTGTATCTGAGAGAGAAAGAGAGCGACAGACAGCATTGTTGTAGTTTAGTTGGAGCCTACTAAATAATCAACACGGGCCTTAGAGTTTAAGCCCACGCTCACTACCCACATGGCCACATGGAAACATACCACTATAAAAGAAAATGTTGGGCCATTGGGGGCTTGCCCCGAATCTTTATATACTGGATCCGCTGATGCTTAACATATCATAATATTTTTATAAATTCAACAATAGGAACACACCGAAAGAAATAATATTTGATATATCAAACTTGTAAACAAACAACGATCATCGTTGAAAGAATAATGGGAATTCAAACCGATATTTCATATTTTGAGAAAAAGAATCTGTACCATCAAACATGAAATGAATCAACTAAATATCTTTATTAAGAGACCGAGATTGGTTCATCCATGAATTCCACTTACCACTTGAATGACCAAGATTGGTTCTCGCAGTTCTCGTACGAAAAACAGTTCTCGGTTGAACCCTCCTCTCTCTCTCTCCCTCTCTCTCTCTCTCTATATATATATATATAGAGAGAGAGGAGGGTTCATTTGAGAACCGTTTTTATTGCAAGAACCGCGAAAACCAATTTTAGCCGTGACAGTTTTTAAACATTCGATCAATGAAATCAAAGATTCAAAAAAATATGATAATTTTTAGACCATCCGATCAATGAAATTAAAGACCCAAAAGTGTTCTCTCTGTTCTCATTTAAAAGGTGTTCTCATTTGATCATAACTCTCTCTCTCTATATGAAATATCGGTTTGAATTCCCATTCGGTCTCTTAATAAAGATATTTAGTTGATTCATTTCATGTTTGATGGTACAGATTCTTTTTCTCAAAATATGAAATATCGGTTTGAATTCCCATTATTCTTTCAACGATGATCGTTGTTTGTTTACAAGTTTGATATATCAAATGTTATTTCTTTCGGTATGTTCCTATTGTTGAATTTATAAAAATATTATGATATGTTAAGCATCAGCGGATCCAGTATATAAAGATTCGGGGCAAGCCCCCAATGGCCCAACATTTTCTTTTATAGTGGTATGTTTCCATGTGGCCATGTGGGTAGTGAGCGTGGGCTTAAACTCTAAGGCCCGTGTTGATTATTTAGTAGGCTCCAACTAAACTACAACAATGCTGTCTGTCGCTCTCTTTCTCTCTCAGATACAGCCGCTCCAACCAAAATTATGCCATTCTCATTCGACGTTCTCTCTCCCATTGATTACCACTCCTCATGATCGATCGAGATAGGGTAGATATAAGAGCTCAATCTCTCTAAGTCTCTATTTCTTCAAGTAAGTTCCTATATCCTAAAACCTAGAATCTCGATTCTTGAAGGTCTGCATTGAACTCTCACACTCTGTTGAAGTCTCAATCAAATCTCTTCCTTTCAGCAGATTGAATTTGTGATACAATTGATTGTTAAATTGTGATAAATTTGAGTCATCTACTGAGTTAGGGGCTTAGGGCTTGTGATTGATATTTGTTAATGGTTAATTTATGGTATTGGATAATTGTTAGTTTCTAATTGTTATATAACTGATTGTATGTAGAAAAAAAGTACATTTTTTAAGATGACTGCCATCAGGAGCTGGTGGTAATAACCGGTTATTAAATTCAAAGATATGTCACCATGAACCGAAGTGTTAATATATTGTCCAGTCTGGATCATTTGGGCATCAATTCTTAGCTAACATATATAACAATTTCTGAGGCAATTCTTAGCTACAGATAAAAAAAACGAAAAAGACTAAGAAATAATAAGTTAAAGATAAAAAGATATACAGATTGAAGTATATAACCTGTGTCTCTTTGGAAGTTATGGTACCACACCAAACATTGGAAAAAAATTTGGAATGTCTTGTAAGCACTGACTTCTCCTCCTGAATTTTACTTGTTGTCAAATATGACCCGACCCGTTTTGACTCGTATAAAAATATTCTTAATCGGTTAACCAATGGCACCTAGTTATTTGTGCCTAGTTATTTAACCAATGCCTGTCTCCTTTGCTTACGTTTACGGGTCATTAAACTAAGTCGGGCCATTTCCTGTATATACAAATCGTAAACATATAACAACAATTACAAAAACATAGTTCATATATATCATCATTAACAAAAAACGGAATAGATAACGGGTCACGAATCACATGTAGCAAAGATTAAAGCTAATAGAAAAGATAACGGGTCATGGGTCACCAAAGATTAAAGCTAATAGAAAAGATAACGGGTCACATTAATTAATTAATTCGAAAACAGATTACCTCCATTAGACTCCAATTTTGACAATCAAATCACTTTAATTAATTCAAAAACAGATTGCAATCTCCATTTTTACTCTAGACAAACAAAAACAGATTGCAAAAACAAAAACTAGAACGATAATCCCGTGTAATGTTTACTAAAATGAAACAAAAAAAAAACTTCCAAGTACTTCAACCATAGTTGTATTTTAACCAAAAACAAGATTCAAATAATAATATATAATGTGAAAGAATATATATTAAGATCAAAATCGGAAGTAGAAAATAATAATATATAATGTGAAAGAATATATATTTGAATGCTTTGATGAATTGAGAACTTCACAATCTGCATTGGGGAACAGTGGGATGTGGAACTGGACGTGTTCTGTGTTCAGTGCAATAACTGCTGCATCAAATCTGGCTTCAGGATCTCTTCAAATCCCCTCTGGTACAAACCTTACCATTTATGTGATATCTAATAGATGTGTTCAATTAACAAACTTTTTGCATAATTATGAATCTACATATTTGATTCTTTTTCTCACTCTTATGCAGAGCAGAAACATGTTCAAACCAGTCTCAAGGCAAGAATCACAGATGTAGTAATCCTGTTTTCCTTTGTGGACAAAGATTCAAACACAGATAAAAAAAATCCCATATTCAAACAAAGATTCAAACACAGTCAATCGATGAGGACAAAGCCCAAATCAAATAAAGATTCAAACACAATCAATCGAAAGCTGCTATATACACAGATTCAAACAACTAATCAAAAAATCCCAAATCAAAGATAAACCCTAGTCAAAGACAGATCATCGATGAGGACAAAGATTCAAACACTGATCAAAAAAATCCCATATTCAAACAAAGATTTAAACACAATCGGTCGAATAAAGAAGAGAACATACCTCTGAGGTCACTGTGGATCGATAGAAGGATAGGCAGATGAAGCTCGATCGAAGGTTGCAGATTGTGGATGGAGAAGGTCGACGGTAGATGGCAAAGGTCGACCGTGAAAGCGCCGGCGGAGGTCGACGATGGAGGTCGACGACGGAGGTCGATGGCGGAGGTCGATGGGTTTCGATGGAGAATGGCGCCGATGGTCGATGTGAACTGTGTTTCGATGGTGGATAGGCAGATGAAGCTCGATCGAAGGTTGCAGACTGTGGATGGAGAAGGTCGACGGTAGATGGCAAAGGTCGACCGTGAAAGCGCCGGCGGAGGTCGACGACGGAGGTCGACGGGGTAAATTCCTGTGGAAAGTATATAATTTCTTTGATTTGACGATGGAATTGCAAATCCTTAAACTTTGAGAATTGGGGGAATTTAAATATGAGTAGATTTTAGAAATTGTCACTTCCAATTCCGAGTAATTTAGGAATTGTCTCCTCCCGGAATAGAAATCCACCAGGTTTAATTTAACAGTGATCATTACTTATATCTCCGTAGTTTAGTTTGCAACAACCCAAACTCCTGCTCTAGAGACAAAACACTTCCTAAATACCAAACAACTCAAAGAGGCTGGGAATATAATATATCTACCATCTATATATATATATATTTTTAGTTTTAAATTTAATTTCTGTATGTTTTTGGATGAAAATGGTTGTATGAGAGTTTTTTTCCTCTTTTTTTTGCAAATATTTCTTTGGTTTTGAAGATTGATAATGTAAAACGTTATATTATATTAGACGTAATACAAAAAAAAATTAAACTTGAATATATTCCACTAAATAAAAAATGGGAATGCACTTCGAATTCTTGAAAATAAAATTTCAAATATATTATGTTTGGATGCTATTTTTATAATCTTTATCCTTATCTTTTATTTCCCGTAAAAAGGGGATAAGATGAAGTTTATTACCAAAAGACTTTTGATTTTGACGAATCAATGAGTATTTAAAATGTTTCTTCCTCTATAAGTTTATGGGTATAAGTCACGTTTTGAACATATGTATAGATTATCTCAGTTAATATTATAGGACATTTGAACAATAATATATATAAAAAAAACAAAGTGCATATAATATAGATGAACCTCCCCCGGAATGGGACGAAAACCATTCCCAGCAACCTTTCCCTTTCTTTTTCATTTGGAATTTGCTACGACTTAATTGGTGCATCGTCCATGGACACATTATTGTATTCCTAGCTTTATTACTAATCATTAAAAATCCCAATAATTTAATGTTGTCGATATATTTCGTCTACACTTAAACGTTTATTTATTTGATTAGGATTTATTTAGGAAAGAGGAGACGTCATTCCACGGATAGACCTAGGAAATTGGCTTTCCACGAAGCATAAACCATTCCCTTATCTTATATTATTTTATTTTTTCTACTAACATATGCGTCGTATGTAAAGATATGGCCCAAGTCCGTTTTTCTTTTTTATTCTTAATTTTTGGATAACAGGTGGTTTCTATAATTTAGTACACCGGGAAATGATGGAAGGCAAACACTACATGATTGAGTGATGAGAGAAAAACATTCGACGTGTCGATATGATATGTATGATGATGTATTATCACTCCTACCACTCTTATTCGCAATCTCTGTATGACTTCAACCACTAAACTACCTACAAGAACTTATATCATACTATGAGTAATTGAATATTAAAATAGAAAAATGATATATTCTTCTATTTTTTATTTCTACTCATCACAATATGATATGTGTAATTTACTAATTTTTTTTCCTTATATCCTCTGTTGATTTTAACACTTTGTTAATCTTATGAGTAGAAGAAAATAATAGGAGATATCATCTCTCGTTAAAATAATACTTCAACGGAACATATGAATGTAACTATGAATAATAAAGTAATACTTCAACAAAATATATGAATATATTATTTGATTTGATACAAATTTTTTCGGAGACTATAAGATTGGAGGCTTATCCACTTGGTGAAGGATTATCCCTTACAAGCCTTAGTTGGATGTTTAACTGGACCTTCTAAATTCTAATGACTTTGATATTTTGTTTATTTTCATACCACTTGACAAAACCCACTAGGCAGTGGCATTCTTAAATTACACCATTTATGACACTATAAAGTATAATACAAACATATTATCCAAAGATTTTTTCTTTTTTTTTCATATCAAGTTATTGGTATGTTTTTTAAGGCTTTATGGTAGCTTCATTGTCAATTAAACAATCTCATTCAATTAATAGTTTTATTTTTCAATGATATATATTGGTTGAGAGATAATATAATGCATCGTATCTATTTTTGTTACCCTTTTTATTTCACTATCTATTTTTTCTTTTTGTATTTTAAGATTTGTACAAACAATCATTTATACACAATAAAAAGCGATTGTTTAAACTACTATACCATCCGAAGGTTTGGGTTCGCTTCGACTTCCTCGGGTAGCCCCCCCCCCCCCCCCTTGAAGTCAAACAATCGGCTCCCCATACTCTCAAGTATACCCAATCAAATGGTTTTTCTTTTTAAAGTTACCGTTACACAACGACTATAAAAATTTTCTTTTTTCTTCTCCTCTCTCCTCTATAAATACACCACTACACATTTTAAAATTTTCATCTCAAGTTATATATTTCTCTCTATCTCCCTTCTTATCTTTTACTACAAAAAAAAAATACACCATATGGATTCACCACAAACCGCATCATCATCATCCATATTAACTGACGAGCTCATCGAGCAGGAAAACGGAATTTTTATAGGGTTGGTTCGAGAGGTGGCAAACTTAATTTATGGTAGCACCGCGGAATTTTCAACAAGATTTAGGAGTGAGAACATAGAAATAGGTCAGGTAGCTGCAAATGAACGGCTTATAAGTGACTAGATGTTTTTATTATTTATTCTATTCGATTTAGAGTTTCGTAATTCTTATTTTCTAATAATAATGCTTTATTAATGTTATGAATTTTTTTTTATTATTTGTTATATTTTTATTTGTATACAATTTATAAATATTATATTTTGTTTAATAGTTAAATGTATAATAAAATAAATTTTAAAAAGTGAAAAAATAATTGGGTTATGCTATATGGACATTTAAGTAAAAGAGACAAAGAAGATAAAAATAGATATGATGCTAATATGGTATTATGGTAAATGAGAGAATTTTGGGTGTCATACCTATGGACTAGGGGTGAGCATGAAACCAAACCAAAAATTTCGGTTTTTGAAAAACCAAAACCAAAACCGTTCGGTTTTGGAGTGGTTCGTTTTTCGATTTTAAAGTCGGTTTTTGGTTTTTGGTTCGGTTTTGCAGCTTTTCCGTTTTAACCATCAAGATTTGAAGCCACACAACCATCATTGTGAAGCTATGAAATTAAATAGGACTGAAGCTATATTAAAAACATCAAAATGTATGCCACTTAATTCAAGCTATATATATATATATTGGAATTGATCCAAGCAAAATGTTTGTCAAATGTTTAAACTTTAAAGCCAATATTAAAACAACTCAAAACTCAAAGCCAATCAATAAATAACATATTAGCAAAACTGAAAATCGAGATGAACAACCAACTTCAGATGAACTAGATTCAACTCAAAAAACTAGAATCTAACAATCGAGATAAATAACTAGGAACGGATTTCTATTTTAAGCTGAAAATGGATAAAAGCCAGAAGAAATGAACTCGTCAGCTCGAAATGAAGTGATGTAGGTGAACTCAATGGAGTACTCCGATGACCAAATAAAAGTACAACTGCTAAGGAGATTTGAATCAGTGTGAGGTCTCTTTGGTGGAACCGTAATGTAAATGGGGGTCGGCTATGTAAATAGGAAAGTCATAGGGTATAGGTTTTTTGGATATGTATATTTACAATATTGACCCTTTGAATGGTTCAGTTCTATTTTTCGGTTTTTGAAATTTTAAAAACCAAAACCGAATCGAAAAAGTCGATTTTTAAAATTTTGAAAACCAAAACCGTCGGTTGCTATATTGATTCGGTTTTTTTAGATTTTGGTTTTATTTCGATTTTTTCTGCTCACACCTACGAGGCTACAATGGACTGATAAGTTTGTGTTGTGCGCGAATCCACTTCATGTTCATGACATACTTTGGACGAGTTTGGAGCCTATTCAGCATTCATGTTTCCAATAAGATCTAACATAAGTTTGTAGTTTACATTATAAAAATTCGAAATAAGCAAGCCTCGAAGTGTTCAATATTAAATCGGGAATATAAAAATAATCGATGCACATCGCGTTTATACAATTTATAGATGAATCCTTCACAACTATACAACAAATACAAGCCTAATCATCAATCATTCTTAATCTGATTGAGAACATGGAATTGAACTGGGCGTGCTATATAATTAGACCAAAAAAGTTATACAATTATTAATATATGGTCCGTAATTAAGATCGATCGATCGATCCAATTTTACTGCAAGAAGTTCATGAATCGAAGCCAACCTGCACCGCTTTTCGTCACGTTTTCCGCTTCCTCCGAACAACTAGACGATGCTGCTGCCGCTGATGTCGTCATCAAGGTGTAACCAAATCCAACTCTACAGTCGTCACCTTCGCTACCGCCGGCGGTGGCGATTTGCTTAGGACAGAGGAAGAAATTCCTTGAACCTAACCTTAGCAACTTTTCGTCTGGATCTAAACCTGTTCGATAATTGATGAATTCGTAAGAAATCATTAACGACCAATTGTGTGAATTGAAGCTAAGATCAATTGATGCGCCAAATTAAGTGCGTTGAATTAAAGTAGGCGCGTCAGCGACACAGAATTTAATTAATTAGCTTACTTTCTAAGCTAAACTGTGAGTAATGGAGGCCGAAACCAGAAGGATCGAGTGACGGTAAAATCGGTCGTCTTCCTTCCTTAGAGTACTGGCGTAGCGCGTCGGCAATGAGATCCCTAACAGTCGACTCCGGTGAAATCAGTACCTGCAATGGACCTAGGCTTCTTTGAACCGTCACGTTAAGCAGTAGCTTCGTCAGCTTGGGACGCAACACATCCATCGATAAAGAAGCACTACCAGAAGTCAAATCCGGCACCGTCCTAGGCCTCCGCAGCTTTCCGACGATTTCCTCAGCAGGCTGACCGTGAAACGACATGGCTTTCTCCGTTAATCTCCACTTGTTCTTGTTTTTGTTAATATCCTGCAGTTTCCGGCTACTCTTCTTCGTTGATGATGACATTTACTCGATCTGTATATATAGAAATCACAAGCGTCTTTCAATTCTGTCGATCTAGATATATATGCCGATCAATGGATGGCGAAGTATAATTAAGATAGTAGTTCATATGGCGGAATGGTAATATTTAGAGGGAGAGAGAGAGGCGGCGGCGATGGAGTTGGCCGGAAACAAATGGGGAGAGTTTGGGTTTATTTATATACAAAGGAAGGTAGGAGATTGGTTAATGATAAAGGGAAGAAGAAATGAAGATTCGTGAGTGGTTAATTCAGGTAGTCGTAGAGAATCTTTCTTACTTACTGTTATTTGTTGTGGAGGGAAATGGAGGAATGTTAGATGACCGGCTATTCACGTTACTTTCGTCTGCTTGCTTTTAAGTTTTACTTTACCAAGTGATCGTTTTTCAACACATCTCTAACCCAATAATCTATACCTATGTGGCTACGTTAATAACAAACTTAAACTCTCAACTTAAAAAAATATATATATATATATATTATTAATTGCTAGACTAAATAATCTGTTACATAGTTTACATGTACTTCTTTTAAAGTTTACTAGCATCATACATATTCTATTATTCTTGTATGTCGGCCTACACGTACCACCATTGTCTTTCCCGACTGTTCTTTTATTTTTTTCCCGAAATGTTAACTATTTTTGTTATTATTATTGTTGATTGTATTAATATAAATATTTTTGAAAAGCAATACCTTAGTATTACCAAAACAAGCATAGTCTTAAATTAGAGAATAGTTGCCCAGCCTTTGCAAGATACAACGTACAGCACGTATGCTAGCACCTAATGAAACAAGCAGCCTTGATGCTAAATGTGGAAAGGTCAACTAATTTATCCTTGGAGGCTTACATCTCATTAACATGCATGCATAAATCCGTCTGAAGCTTTGAAGTTGACGTTCTGTAACCATTTCCATCGCCGCCGCCTTCTTCTTCAATTCCAACCTTTAAAAACCAAATGATTTCGATCTATCCATATCAGATACAAACACGTCCAAATCATACTCTTCCATTCCCAAGAAGATTGTACTTTATCACAAAGTAAATCTTCTAACAAATTACCAACAACCAATCCTAAGAATTAAGATCGGTATTTTACTAGTTCTACTAGATTGGATGTTCGTGTATAGTAGTGTAGTGTAATACATTAATTAGTTGGTTAGAAATATGATAAACATTAAAAAGATATTGAATAATTATAGGATATGAAAGGAAATTGAGAATGTAAAAATTAATATGGTCGAACAGTAAATAAATACTTACGTACTATACGGTTTAAAAATCAATTAAATGATTAGAAGACACTCTCTTGTAAAATAACTAATGAATCAAATGATTTTAATACTTTGATAGCATAAATGGTTGTGAAATTTAATGTTGTATTTTTCAGTAGTAAAATAATCTATACGAGCGTTAGATTTATTATCTTTGGTTAACTAACGAATCAAATACTAGAATTGTTTGCTAAAGATTAAGCTTCGGGTGATGGAGTACGTAGTTCATTCAAATGTATTTAACTTGTCACGTTTTGCTATTTTATGTATCGAACTTTAAAAGTTTCTATTGTGTATATCAAACCTTAAAATTTGTTATTATTATATGTATTTTGATTACATAAAAGAGTAAAAAATTTATAAGTTTAGTGCATACAATAAAAACTTTAATACATATAATAACGACAAATTAGATGTTCGCTACACACAATAGAAAATTTTAAAATACGATACACACAAAAGCAAAATATAACAAGTTGAATACATTTTAATAAATTAAACCCAAAGATCAAAAACTAAGTGATCGAAACAAAATAAGAAAAAAGTTATAACCATGAATTTCTTGACACCTGTTCAACAAACAAAAAACAAAAAATTGTATTTCTTGACAAATTAAAATACCAAACAATTATCTATGATTGACCATGGAGTCGTAAATGAATAGTATACGAATCAAAAACCACATCTAATTATAGTTCGACATATTATTCGTAGACTTATATTTACGTGATTATTATTATTATTATTATTATTATTATTATTATTATTATTATTATTATTATTGTTATTGTTATTGTTAGTTGTTGTTATTGTTATTGTTTACGTTTTATAGTCCAATTATAAATAATTAAATATCTCCCTCACTCTCACACATAATATTGAAAGGATCTAATACAAATAGATGAGAAAATTAAAATGTTTTTTTTTATTTAAACACAAGCGTATTTCTTAAGAAGGTAATGTTGGAGATGGTGGTAAGTCTGGCTAGGTAACATAATATACCTATAGTGGTGAACAAAATTCGGACCAGTTCGGGGTCAGTCCGATCCATGAATGGTCTAGTTCTCGACGGTTCAGTTCTAGCATAATGTCGTTCGGTTTTTGGGTGGTCTAGTTTTTTTTTCAGACCACTTATAGTTCAATCCGGTTTTCGTTCGAATATATTTCAGTTTGGTTTTATTAAGTTTTGGTTTTAATTTTTGAGTTATGATCTTTTTAGTTTGTTTTCCATTTAAATTTCTTCAACAAATTAATATAAAATATGCAAGTGAAGTTGTAAAAAGAAACTTGATCCAAATGTTGAAATCAAAATGAATAATTATAAACCCGAAATTTACATAATTCGCAAACTGTAAAACCAAAAATTAAAAGATGTTCACAATTTTAAAGAATAGAGAGTAGAGAGACTATAAGGAGTGTTGGTGTAAAGAAAAATAAAAGAGATAGGTTGGATATTTATAGGTGAAATTTGGAAAAATGTAAAAATTTGGGTTTGGACCCCTTCGGAAATTAGAAGCAGATCAGACATACTCGTTTTTAGGATTGATTTGGATCGGCTAAAGATCGGATGCAAGACCGAAGTCGACTCACAAACCAAGACCGGCTAGGACCACGACTCAAGGACTGGTCTAGGACCATTTGAACTAGTTTGGTCTTGGACCACTAGAGAACCGGTTAAACCGGTCCGGTTGCACCGTTTTATGTATGTCTACATACCCAAACTCTTTACTTGCTTTGATCTTGTCAATGTGGCTTCTTGCATGTTCAATCATGCTTTGATAGCTTGATCTTCGATCACTAAGATGTCTAAATATATAATATCAAATAACAATCAAAAGCCTTGGCCTAGCGGTATTGGAGTTTGAAAAATGTGCACTCAAAATTGTGGATTTAAAAATATATATATAATATCAAATAACGACTATTTCTAAACATGTTGATTCTTAATATAGAATCTTGTTTTATAATAGACACCTTTAGGACATCTATTCATTAACTAAAAACTAATAATTTAAAATAAATTAAGCGTTCTATGATAGTATGTTATGACATATAGTACACTATTGTGTTATTTAAGTTATTTTTTGGGACACCAAATATCGTATTGAAGCATTTATGTTGGGACACTCAAATTTGGTCCTAACAGAGCTATCAAGATTCAAGAGTCAAAGACACCATAAAACATCACTTTTGAGGTTTATTTATTTATTATTATTTTGAACAGGGCAATGCAGATTTTCATTTTACCATTAGGAACAGCCATTAATCAGTCACTTTTGAGGTTTATTACAACGCCATATTTGTTATATAACAAATAGTATGGGACTATATGATATATTCCGTAAAAGTGGTGATTATTAGGATAGAAAAATGTGTTTTAATAATCTTTACGACTTTTTACAATGCATTTTTATAGCACACATTGGTATTTAGTCTCAGAAAATTAAGCTTCCTATATATTTGGTAATGTGTTAGGATAAAACCATGTGTCCTGTTAAGCTATGTTTGTTTATGAACTTCTGAATTCTGAAAGTCAATTGTCTCTGCCTGAAACTAACTTTGACTATGTGAGTGTTGGAAGCCCAACCTCCATCCGCGCAACCCTATATCTCGGTTCAGTGCTGGTGTCAAACCTCTCTTAAGGAATTGAATCATTCAATATGAGTCAAGTATGTTGAATATATATATTAAGGGCCATTCATCAACAAGATCTCTCAATTTATAATCATGAGTCAAGTATGTTGAATACAACTTATCATATATTGAATCGTTCAATATGAGTCAAGTATCTCGGTTCAGTGTTGGTCTCAAGCTTTTCATCACTAATAGCATACAAAAATTATTCATTACAGAAAAGTAATTTATCAGATATGAATTATGTAATATGGTAATTTCTGCTTTAGTCACAACCTTAAATCTTAAGTTATTATTATAATAATAAGTAGCTAGGTTACCGTATTAAACATTATAATAGTTCAATTAATTAAGTAACATAATAAAATATAATATTGTTTTGAATAGATATCGATAAGTGGTTACATATATAGGTATTTTAAGAGCGACGAGGTGCAAATAAATAACATGACATGTGATGTCTATATAAATGTCTTTCTAAAATATTAATGGACTCATTAATTAAAAAAATATATATAATATATAAAATATAATACTAGGCCACCCCACCACGATTTATGTTGACAACTTGTCATACTTATTTCACAAGTTGCTAGGACGGGTACGTATTTGTTTCGGTGATCGAGACCTCAAACTTAACCTTAAAATTAATTAATTATTAATATTAATTAATACTATCTATCAATTAAGACTTTTTTTTTTGTATAAATTGATGAGGGAATAAACAGATACATCTTTTTTGAAATGACCATCCAATCTATCATATCCTAAAAAAAGTTACGTCTTGAACACTAGAGTTCAGATAAGAGAATGGATTAGGCATGGAGCATGGTAAGCTAGGTTGCTTGTCTCACTCAATTTGGCATCTCCTATAAAAGACAGGTGTTGTTTTTCTCTTAACTTCGTGTCCCCTTTGTGATAACTTTGATGAAATAGAAAATCGTATTTTTACTCGGTGCTCGATAGCAAGATATATACTTTCTGATATTAGCAGATGGTGGGGTATTAATTGCGATGATATTCAAGATATTTCGTATGGAAGCTCAGAAATGGCAAGGTCTTTTAAGACTCTTTTTGGGACAAAGTGGGTTTGGTGAATAGTTAAATTCAAGCATTTTCGTTTTTTGGTTCAAGAACCGTTCAGGTAAGACCTTGTTTGCTGGAAGATGGATTGACTGGTGCAACTTCTCAAATTTGTGTTTTTAACTCTCTAATGTTTTGACTTCATTTTGTTTGGCTACATTGACTATCATGATGATGAGTTTGGTGCCATTTGCTTTGTATTTCTTGTTCATTTGGGGCCTCCAGCTTCTTGCTGGTCCCTTTCTTTCATTAATAATATTTAGTTGCTTTAGAAGGGGGTGATGATAGCTCTCCGATAGTGTAACTTCTTATGATGTTCCAAAAAAAAGTTACATCTTTCACTTTTCATAGAGATTTCGATTATGAATTACCACAACTCCTATTCCATTCAAACTCCTCAAACAATTTACAAAAATATCGACTAAGTTGATGACGATTTGGACTTCCGAATGGTCTACGTAAATTACTCAACCATCTCTTGATTTCTTCATGTCAATACTTTTATGTAAAAAAACAAAAGCCTTTTTAAAGATGTGTAAGATGTTCCTTCCTCTTTAAGGTTGAGGTTTCAAGTCTCGACAAAAGATATAGATTTATTGATTTAGGAGGGGTGTGTGAATTTGATGTTAAAAAAAAGAAAATAAAGTTTGACGTAAAAATGTTAGTTTCGTTTTTGGTCTTAAACTGAAAGATGTCATTATGTATACGTGACGAAAATCAATAATTTTGGTGTCATTTGGAAACTTTGATATTTTCAAAAATAATTAGGTAAAAACACGTTATAGTTGCTGCCTCTTTTGTCCCGCGTTTTGGTCAGAACTCCATATGCAAAAATAACGGGCTCTGTCTGTTGGCCCAGTGCTAGGCAGTAGTAGGCATGCTTGATTGCGTGGTCCGCTGAGAAGAACAGGATCTGGATGTGTGGAGCCGCGTCTGGAGCAGTGGAGCCAATTCGGTGTGTGTTACGTAAAGAAAAAATAATAATTTTTTATTGGATAATGGTTTAAGACTCTGAGAGGGTGTTTGGTTGACGTAATTCTTCAAGAATTGGAATCCAATTCTAAAGAATTTCCATGTTTAGTTGACAGCTTATCAAAAGAATTGGATTCCTCCATTTGGTAAACCTTCTATTGATTGAGGAAGTGAAATCTATCCCCCAACCTAAGGAATTGAGATTCCTTCTCTTCTCCTATCAGTACACACCATCGACAGGGATTCACACTTGCTTACCTGTGACTAGCGATAAATAGGTCTTTCATCAATGACTGACGACTTGCATCGGCAATTATCGCTTACATCGACTACCAACGATTCACACTAGCTTACCTGTCACCATCTGTAGACCGACGGTTAGGGCTTCACCTAACACACCGACGATCCGAAGACCAACGATTATGGTTTCCATCGACGATTATGTCTTCGTATGCTTGGATTAGAGCTTTTCCTCATTTACTTTCTCGTCTGTCTTCTTCAATTCCACTTCAGTAGGGTGGTAGCGGTGTTGGGGCAATGGTAGCAAGTGGTGACAGGGATGTTGGGGGGTAGGCACCGGGCGGCAACAATGTTGCGGTGGTCTCTTCTCTTCCCCTTTTGCTTTCCCGCCATTCTCTTGCCAAACACAAAAAGCAAATCAAATTCCTTTCAAGATTCTAATTTCAATTAAAAACAATTCGCGAACTAAACGTCACCTAAGAGATTTAAAGTTACACATCAACACAACCCACTTCATGCTCCAGTCATGCTTAAACTCCCGTACCCACGCTTCTCACACTTCAAATTTTTTTATTTTAAATTAATTATATATTATTTTATTTAAGTTTTATTATTACAAAATTTAATATAAAATTATAAAAATAAAATAAGATTAATAACTAGTTTTTGTTAAAAAAGAGTATAAAAAAATTACAACTAATAAAAAACATCTAATGATTTATTTTTTTAATCCATATTTTTTTCCGAATAGCGTCTTTTGCCCGTTGAACAATCTCGAAATCCTTGCCTTCCAAACCTTCGTCGAATTGTTTTAAAAATTGTGACGCTTTTCGGAACTATTTTTCTTCTCGTAAACGCAGCTTCTGTTCATTTTGCTAAAGAAGTCTCGCTTTGTACACGTCCATTGAATTTCGGAAGCTCCTGAGATCCTTGAGTATTTGGTTAAATTCTTCCGATGAAACCCCAGACGAGGTCGAAGAAACCGCTCTTTTTCCTTTCTTTTTTCCAACCGGGGGTGCCGGTTCAACAAATTCCACCTCGTTTTCGTCGTCAGTTTCGTCATCGAGAGGGTGTGCTTGTGCGTCCGAAAAAGTGTTGGAATCAGATGTTTTGGTTCTTTTGCTTGAACCATACGACAGCAGTGGTGGAACGGGAGCCCGTATTGGGGAAGCTCGAAGGATGTCCAAAGCGTATTCAAGGAAAAAGTTGGTCTTGTAAATCTCCCTATATTGTATATAGGCATTTTTCTTAATGTCCACGTCACTTTGTCCACTTTTCCGACTCGTCAACAAATTTTTGTAGATCCCGTTGAAGGCGCCCACTTGCTTGTTCAAAGTTTTCCATTTGAAGTTGAGTTGGTGGTTCATACATTGAGTTTTTCCCGTTTCTTTGTGGAAGTAATCCATAACACGATTCTAAAAAGAAGTATTTTTTTGCGAGTTTCCGACTTGGTTGTCTTCAGAAAGATCAACCCACCCCTTAGCTAAAACTACCACTTGCTCGGGAGTCCATTTGGTGTTGGGTTCACTTCCTTTTTTTCCCGTTTCCTTGCGTCATGATTTGGGTCTCCGGTTTGGTCTCTAGTATGGCGTCAAGACCGGGTTGGGTGTCGAGGTTTGGTTGGGTCTCAGGAACGGATTGAGGCTCATATCTAAACTCGTTGTAGGCAACTTGGGTGGGAAGGTTGGGATTTTGGATAGAAAGTTGATTGTATCCTATATTGTATTAAGGGCTAGGGAGGTTGAAGAGTTACGGTTGAGCAAACATCGGGTTGGGTACGTACATTTGTTGTGGCGTGTCGAGTCGGAAAGGATTAAAAGACGGAGTTGGTTGACGTATTTTTGATCGAGATAAGTTTGGAATGTTTGAAGAAGACTCCATTTGAAGTGAAAACGTAGAAAAAGTATAAGTTATATAAATTTTGGGGTAGAAGTTTGTGATGTAAAATGGTTAAAAGGGAAGAGTTTACATAAATAGTGGGTAAAAAAAATTAAATTTCGGAACAGTCAAATGACGGTTGGGGTGTAAAAAGTCGAGAGACTATTATCGATTTGAAATGATAAAAATTCCACTTTATTCTCTTGTGCTCAGCGAAAGAACTGCCTAAGCATACTTTTTCAAATCCAAACTTCTTTGTTCTTTCTAAGTCTTCGTCTTGCATAGAAGAACACAACTATTGCAAAAATGGTTCTTTCTCCTTGGTAAACATCGGCATTCAAACACCGAGAGATTTCGAAAATCCCGGTACCGAGCACCACATCGGCCATACCGAGCCAACGCTGAACCCACACCCCTTGCTGTAAATGACATAAATTATCAAACTTGGGATTTAATGGTTTGGTCCATAAATTTTATAAGAAAGAACATTTTCGCCCTTTTTTAATTATCAAGTTTGAAATCTGAAAATCCCGGTAGAATGCTATATTTAATATTTTTCATGCATTAATTCTTGAATTAATGCCCTCTTACATCTCATATGCGTCTTTTAGGGTGTGTTCAGTACGGGTTTATAGGGGATTATAAGGGTTTAGTTTTGAGGAGATTATTAAAAACATAATCCCTTATTATCCTTCAATAAAAAAAATTTCAAGTAGCTATTATCAATTACTCAGCCCCAGTCTCAGCTCCAGCTAATTTCGCCAAACACACCCTTAGTCAATTGCCAATATCTTGTACTGTATTTTTATTATTATACTACTCATTGCTCACTTATATATATATATATATATATGACAAGTTTAAACGAAAATTGTTTTTCGTAAGATAACTGCGAGAACTGTTTTAACGCCATTAATGACTCTATTAATAGGAGTATTTTGGTAATTTATATATTTATCCAACAGTGAATTGTGTCCGGATGAGCCGTCGTTAATTTGCGAGGCTTGATTTTTCCATAATAACCCTCATTAATACATCATTAATGATCCATTAACAAGACATTAATGAAGCATTAATGAGCCGCCAAAAAATCTTAGCCGTTTATTAAGTTTAATCAAGGGCTAAGATCGGTTCTCGCAGTTCTTGTATAAAAAACGGTACATAACTAAGTTAGGCTTGCAAGGTAAGCCCTATCGTCCTTAACGTCTAAGCTCACGCTCAAGTTCGAGCTACATTTTAACAAAGGAGCGCCAAGTTAAGCTTAAGCTTTTCTCTTTGCTCATTTAGCTCAAGCTCGAGCCACATTTTAACAAGCCAAGTCTGGGTACTCGGCTCATGTGTGTAGAGGTGCCGCCAAAGTCCAGTGGATCATTTTCACAACACACTCATAAATCTTGGTTTGGTCAAATGATCCTCACGGATTTACCTGGCTCCATCCTGGAATGCGTGAATAGATGAAATACGAAAACTTCCACAAATTAGGTGTGGTTTACTGGGTGTTGATAGAACAATATGTTTACATGAGCGTTTGGATATGCATTTCCAACCGTTGGTGGGAGCAAAAGCTAAACTTTGACTCTAAAAGTCAAAGCAGCAAAGAAACTAAGAACAGAAGTTCAGAACCTAAACACAAGACATTGGGTTCTTCCATAGCCAGATCTCTATTGCATTTCAGTATATCATTTACTCTTTTGTGAACAACTTATGTTTCCGGTTTCAATTTTGCCAAAGGGCATTGAAGAAGTTCATACGACATAACTAAAATGTCAAAAATGCGACATGTACGTCTTCCAAATGCAAATTAAGCTTACGAAACTTAAAAGAAAAAGGGCCAAGAGATGAAACAGTGTCAAAATAAGGCACTGAGGGTGATTCTGTAAAATAACAATCTAAATGGGAATGTGCAAAGATAAAATACTTAGCTCTTCATTAGGGAGTATGCATGGCCAAGTCAATCTTTGTGCTTTTTGTTCACACATGTCTCTTTGAACATTTGCAGAAGCTGTATGCTTAAAACAGGTACCAAGAGTTGACCTTGTGATGTACTTGTTGACCTGGTGATGTGCTCTCAAAGTCAGACCTTGGTCAAGTGTTCTTTCAAATCCGATTGAACTCCTCCGTGTCGATGGATCCATCAAAACATGAGAAGAACAAGGGGGGGAAGTTTTTGTATGCAACTTTGACTCCTTCCAGGCCACAAACAACTGCTGTAGCTGAGATGGAACCTAGAATTGAAACACATAATACATAAAACATCTATTAAAGGATAGATTTTGATAATACATAAGAGTACAACTCTGTAAGCAATTGCTGGATATGGAGTTTGATGTAGACTGTGTTAGACAACTAGTCAACTAGCATGACAGAAACTTATAACAATGGAAATCTTTGAAAAAATATATTGTAAGCTTACAACTAGAAAGTCGCGAGATATCATAAAATCTGAAGGCGGATTGCTGAACCAAACATAAGTATTTTGTTTGATTCGTGATTTCTTGAGCTAGAGATGATGATGTAACCTTCAAACCCATTTATGAATGGATCAACTAGGATCATGTTTGATATCTAAAGCATTAAAATGGTAACAAAAGATAACAGATTAAAAGACCAGTTTGCGGTTAAAAGGACCCTAAAGGTATATATTTATAATTTAATGCATAAAACCTCCTAATTCTATTTTAAAAAATCGATTACCGGTGTGTGTGTGTGAGAGAGAGAGAGATCATCAATCCTAATAGTAAAAGGATTGATCTGAAAAACCATGTAGGCTAGAAACTCACCAAAGACGTAAGGCCCAAAGAAGCAAACTGCGAGGAAGATGCAGCAAACGGTGAAGATCTTCCACCATTTTTGCTATTCCGATCTTTTATTGTTGAATCTTGATCTTTATTAACTGACCCAAAACTAGGTGGTGTATTTTCATCGTCATCTTCATCTTCATCTTCATCTTCATCTTCATCACCATCATCATTATCATCTTCTTTAACATCATCAGCTTTAACCTCAACACGTGAAACTTCTTCAGATTTTTCAACTTGTTCACCTTCAGCCTCAGTTTCAACTTCAGCTTCCAATTCCATCTCCATCTTCTTTTCCTCTTCTTTTTCCAATCTCTTCAACTCATCATCCATTTCTTTAATAATCTCCTTTAATTCAGACTCGGCTTCCACTATTTCAATCTCTGTTTCTATTAATTTCAGCTTTGTTTCACTCTCTTTCTTCTTCCATTCAGTCGTTTTCTCCAAATTTTCAAGCATGACCTTGCATTTTTCTTGTGCTGATGTCATCATACGCTCTAAAAAGTTGCGATCATCACGTTCAAAAAGCTCTTCCTCCCCAAGTGGTAAAAACTCAACCTTGCTTGGGTCAACATCTTCACCATCTTCCAAAGGCGGTTGCCAAAACAAACGGATCCCGTGTTCTTCATCATCTACATAATTGATTATACGCCCAGTTGGTGTGTGTAGAATAACAGGATCTTCAGTGTATACCAACTTTGAAGGATCTTCGGGATCAGGCTCTGGCTCCTTATTGAGGAGAATAAACTCAGGAGACTCGTCTGTTATAAATGAAAATAAAATGATAAGACGGTGGCTTTCTGTCTTAAACTTTTATCAAAATTTCTTTCATAAATAAACAAGAGTGCGCTACATGAATGATACTATAAGAAATTAAGAGCCTTAGCAAGTACAATGGATGTGGTAGCGGTGACAAGATGATCAGGTCGGATTAGTTGGGTAATGGTTGGAACGAGTAACTTTTGGTACGAGGCAAATGAGTCAGATCAGTTGGCCCAGAACATAAGTTGTCCAACGTTCCTTTATTTTGCTTTAAACCCTCAAATTTATATACAGAAGTTACATTACTTCAATAATAATCTATATTTTTTAACGAAAAGAATGACTTAGGAGGTTGAATGCATTCAAATGTTTCTTTTGTAGCTATTTTCCCGTAAAAATAAAACATAACCCAAATCAACTCATAAGTTTTGGGTTGAAGCCGTCATCTCTAGATATAGGCAATTCTGTGAACTATACATTCTACCATTTCCTGCATTTATTACTCTGCATGTAATTTGCAACCCTAAAAGTTTTCACCTAAGATGATATATCTTCAACAAACAGACAAAAGATTTGATATTTTCTAACAAATAAACAATAAGTTTAAATCAGCAACTAATTTGGGAATCAAATACAAACTTCCATTCGCGAATTCCCAAATGAGTACCTTTTTCCCACCAATACTCAAGCTCAGCCGGCATGGGCAACCTTAGTGGGGCTTTATAAAAGGAGTTTATCCACATTTGTCGTTCTTCATCAACGTCTTCCATATAAGCTTTCCAGTAATCAGGGACCTTAATAAAAGCAAAAGTAATTGTTACAGGATTTATACACAATTACAGATAGACAAACCATGATTAACTTTTCAAAAAGTATCAAAGTACTATGGTTTTTTGGCTATTGCATTTCCACAATTCGTAAAAGATTGCTTCTTCTCATAAATTCACGAAAAAAAAGAGAGTTGCTTTTTATTGCAATTTTATTGAAGAATTAGAAACTTGATACATAATGCAAGTAGAACTTACTTCAAAAAACTGATTAATGAAGCCTGGTGCCATCCACATGTCTTCTCCTTCATATAAATAGGGATGCTGAGGATCGCTATATGGACCCCGCTCTTCTCGGACCACTGCAACAGACAATAACAAAGTTTTATCCAAATTTATGAAGTTTAAACATAACTGAGTCACAATAATTTAGTTAAAACAACGTAAAAGATAAAGGGATAGATGCCCATACTTCCATCAGGTTTGTTAACAAACATCCGAGCCTTAGCTGCAGCAACTTCTGCTATACCTGAATGCAACTGAAATACTATTATAATTAGTAGATTTCATATTCATCATAACTGAAGTGAGAATACATTAAAGTGAGTAAACTGATATCGAATTAAATAATCACATTGTTTCAACAAAATCGAGTTACCGCTGAAACATCAACATCACATCCATGATCTTCCTCCAAAAAGTCTCCAAAGTAAAATCGTCCCTGCACAAAGAGCATTAAAAAGTTACCATTCATTCAAAGCACAAACAATAACTGCCCGATTTTACTAAGTTACGGGGGAAAACATCCCATGGGACTTACATAAGTGGTGCGTTCATTGAGTTCAAAAACACCACAACCATGCATTCTGCCATGCTTCCACTGACCAGCATAACGGTATCGACCCTTCTCCCTACCATTAAAACACCAACATGAGAAACTAAACTGTAACAACTATAAAAGTACAATTTTTAAATGAAAAAACAAATAACGCTTTTGATTTGCATTGATCTTAAGTCTGCATAGTTTGTTGTGAACTTACGGTTTCTCTCCAAATTGTCTGACCCATTCCTCATTCTCATAAAACGGAATTTCACGTCTACCCTGAGAGAAACGAACACAATCTTCAATATCTTTCTCCAGCCATTCCTTATCTTCTGGTGACATGAAGTCTCTTTTAAATATATGCCCTTCAGCACGCATTTGAGCTTCAAGCCTGATATTTAAAAACACAAAATTTATGTTCATTTTTAAATCTGTGTTAATACAGTAGATGTAAGAACGTAGTTTGGATTGTAAAACATACTCTGAACCTGGGATTGGCTCATAAGTAGGTATATCAACTTCAAGAACCCCATGACCCTCTGGATTGTTTTGCAACCATTCACCTTCATATCTGCAATTATCCAGTAACATAGATGTTGACTTCAAGAGTTGGTCAAATACATTACTTACAGAAACTTACAAGTTACCAGTATATACTCAATATAATCGAACCTGACCAGTCCTTGCTCAGCTTCATAAACACCTTTGCCATGGGCCAAATCATCCCAGACAGTACCTTCGTACCTTAATTTAATACAAGAAAATGTTATGTAGAACTTAACTTTCAAAAATGCATAATGTGCATTAGATATCAAATAATCTGCATGAATGTTCAGTTTCTAGCAAATCCCTTTTAAGTGATTAAACCAGTAGGGCTCAGATAATCAATTTAGGCTTCCAATAACTGTTCTCTTTCTTTTGCCCAAATTTCTCAATCAAACACAGGAAAATACCAATCAAAAACCTAGAAATTCAGCCATTAACCGGATAAACAAACAATGTAGGCAATCATAACAAAATGTATCAACATAAAGATGCAACTTACGTGCTTCCATCGGCAAAAACGAAGCTCTGCCATGTCAAAAACTCCTCAATCCTGTCAAGTTCTTCGATAACGGATTTGGCATTACGAATATCGTAATGATTGTGGGGTATAACCGGGTAATGTTTCCGATAAGGTACATAAAAGGGGGCAATTGGCGGATCCCTACCTTCCCTAATCTCCTCATTAATCACTTCAAGCTCATCCTTATCGACCCAATTCGGGTCCCACCCGGGTTTCATCATAAAAGGCGGAGCATCAGCCCAATACTCTTGCAAGTCCTCTTCTTTCCAATTCTCCGGGTCAGGAGGGAAGTCATACAACTCTTCGATGTTATCAACGTCGTTAACTTCCTCTGATTCTTCAAGTTTCTTGTATTCTTCCGATTCGAGAATTTGACTGACCTTTTTGAAGTATGCATCAGCAGAGTCATCGATCTCTTCGTTTTCGGGTTCTCCGAGTCGATTAGAGTTGACCCGATTGGATACCTCGGCTGGAGCTGGTTTCTCCTGGTACGTCTCTTCGGAGTCAGATGAGGAGTCATCTTCTCCGGCGGGACTGCTTGATGCAGGTTTCTTGTCTGCCATTTTTGTTTAGCTCGGTTGGTTTGGTTCGAGAGTGGGAGAAGAATGAAAAGATAAGGTGTGCCGAGTAGCGGCAAAAAGGGAGTGTGCGAATCCTGCAAAATTTTTGCTTAAATAGTGGGAAATAGAATGAAACCACAAACAGAAGGAACGAAACCGTAAATTGTGATGAAACTGAGGGAAATTTTTGTAATAATTATAAGATAGGGGACCAAACTGTAAAACCATATGAAGTATTGTTCTCGTTGCAGATCCTTCCTAGGTGCCACACGGTCCCGATTGGTATCGAAAGCCGAAAAAGACCATCGGAATGCAATTTCACCCCACCTATGAATAAAAATTAAATATGATACAGTGGGATAATAAAAATTAAGTGTTTGATACAGATGATTAAGAAAATGAATGAAATAAGTCTTTTTGTTAAAATGGAAAATTTTGTTTGTTAATCACGTACGAATGAAATGAATCATTACATAAATAATGTGATTTTTTTCATTATTATGGAATGAAATTTAATAATTAATCTAATTTTTTATAGTTTTTTACTAACATTAATAAAATTATTTTAGATATTTATAAAATTTACTAAATATGATATTTTCTATAATGATCTTAACAAATTTCTTAAAATCTTTTTATGTTTAATCTTTTTATCTAATAAACTATTGATCTACATACTTTTATTAAATTATTAACCAATTAAAAGTAAAATACATATTAGAAATGTGTGTATAAAGTTTAAAATTTTGATAACAAAATATGATTTTCAAATAAAAATATATAAATAAAAGAAATTTTTGTCTTTTCTCTAAAAATGTCATATGTAATGATTATTCTAATAGAAATTTTATTATATGTATAAAGACAATTTAAGTGAATAACTCATTTCATTCCGTATGTAAAACAAACATGATAATGAAATGCAATGGATCATTCAATTTCATCACCAATTCTACTACATCGTCCATTTCATTCCTTCATCATTACATCCCGTCCAACCAAACACACTTTAATAATGTGGTGTTGATATGACAAATAAGTTGGAAGTAGTATTCTTTGTGCTCTAAAAAAAGCAAAGAGGCATTCGTTATCATATAATGGTTTAGAATGAAATTTAATTTCTTGGAAAGTAAATCTAATTCTATAGATATTGTGATTGTTAATGCAATTCCACCACATATAATGTTGAGCGTGAAGAACCCTAATCAGATAATCAATAGCAACCTAAAATCAAACATCATAAGCATTTAGTGAAGAACCTTAACTAATAATCAATAACAAACTAGAATTGAACCCTAACTCGTAGATATTAAACCGTAAGCATTTTGTAAAGAAACATAATCAAACTTGCAATAACCAAAGATTTTGAAAATTGGAGAGTGGAGACGAAAATTGAAATCAGAAATCAAAGATGATGAGGATGATGGAAACGAAATCAATGATGATTATGAAAGGAATGAACCCGCATAAGATGTTGATGATGGAATATGAAGATGGATGAACGAAAAATGAATACGATGCAAAATCTGTTGATGACGAGATAACAAAAAGCAGATATACGATGGTTATTAACAATACCACAAATGAATCAAATTATTTGGGTTGTTGGCGGAATTGTAAATTCCACAATACGTGGAATTTGATGGAAAGTGATTCCATTTCAAAAGTTTTAAACTTCAACCAAACACCAGGAATGATATGAAATCTCATTTCAATTATTTCAAAATCCTTGAAATTCCATCAAAACAAACATTTCTTGAAACTAGGTGGAGCGGGATGAGGTTTGAGCATGGTGGAAGTGAGACCTCCGTAGGGGTTTCCCTTTTCCTTGAATTTGATTGGTTATTTGAACAGTATGTGTGTCATATAATTTATCATAGTAATGGGTGGGAAACAATGAGAAGTGACAACACCATCGCGGAGTAATGTGAGTGAAAAACTAAAATAAAAAAAATAAACGTAATGAGTGACTATGTGATGGAAAAGGATGGTTTAAGTGTTGTTATCATCAACGAGACCACACCACACGGGTGTGGTGGGATAGAAGCAATGGTGTCCCGCATATTTACTAGTGATGTGAATAAATGAGTTAGGAAAACTATTTTTTTTTCATAATTATGTTTGACAAAAGCATATGGGTGAGTGAATACGAAGATAATTCAATAAAGGGTGAGTATATTCTTGTTATATATTCTAATAATCAGCGGGAAATGTTACTGTTTGACTAATAATTATATACATAAAACTATAAAAGGCGCTAGAATAAATGAAATATAAATTGTTATAGGGGTAAGAAAGTATGAAGACATTCTAAGGGTGTGTTTGGTTCGTGAAAATTCGAGGAATTTTGCGGGATTTGCATCTCAAATATTTTGAAATCCCATGTTTGGTAGAAAATAAGAAGAAATGAATTTGGATTTCAAATCATATAGATGTGAGATTTCTAAATCCTGGGAGGAAGAGTGATATTTCTAAAACCTTCATATATGAGATTTCAAAATTATGACATATCTATATAACAATCCACTATCACCTTCACAACATCAACCGACACTTCACTTTTGTCGCCGCCGTTGCCATAATCGACCACCGCCATAACTATCACCCTTCGCCACCTCCGCCTTTGTCATCGTTGCCCTTCACCGCCTTCGCCTCTACTGTTGTTGACACTTCACTTTGTCGCCGCCATTGCCATAATCGACCACCGCCATAACTATCACCCTTTGCCACATCCACCTTTGTCGTCGTTGCCCTTCAGCGCCTCCTCATCTGCCGTCGTTGCCCTTCACCGCCTTCGCCTTTACTGTTGTTGCCCTTCACCGTCTCTGCCTTCCCCATTTCCAAGCCAGTGAAGTTGTGAATCCGAGTGGATTCTTTCACCATTTTTGCCATAGAAGTCTCATCATATTTTACATGAACCAAACAATGGATGCAGTTGAATTTGAAATCTTATAGGATTTGAAATCTATAAGGATTTCAATTTCATAAACCAAATACCCCTGGGTTTTATTCTTGCATTCGAAATTCATTTTTCTTTATTTGTTTACCTTAGTAGGGGACATTTATTTTTCTCTTTGCATTGGCCCATTGCCACCGGAAGATGCATATTAGTTTTAACATCTACATTTTAAATTTTTATTATTATACTAAAATAATTAGATTTTTATGACCGTAGTTTTTTTTTATTTGCATTTCGCTATAATTTTTATTGTAATATTATTTATTTTGAAATAAATAAGTCTATTATATATAGATACATACATCAAACATTATACACTATAACACACGTGGGAAAAGTAAAGTAGGCGCGATGTATAAATTTTTCCCGCTTGGGTTTAGTTCCTGAAAATGTATTCAAATTATCATATTTTGGTGTTGTATGTACTGTATTTTCAAACTTACCATTTAATGTACTGGACTTTTCAAACTTACCGGCTGACGTCGCTCCGTTTTTGTTCATGGTTTAACGTAAATAAAAAATAATGCCATTGTCATATTAATATATATATATATATATATATAAAGTATTATTATGTTTATAATTATTAATCTTTCTCATTCCTCCCCAAATTTCATTTATAAAATACAAAAGCCAAATCGTGTAGTGTGTACAAAGATTATCCGTTTGTGGTTCTTAATCGATGTGGGAATCTATCACACTCTGCCTTGGCAGAAACACGAGATGCGACGGAGAGAATCGTCATAACACATTGATAGATAAATAGAGAAATATTAAATGAAATGAAATCACACGACGTGTCATGATGCTGCCCGACACAATTGGAGTCTTGTTCAGTGGTTAATCATTTCCACGACTATGCATAGACCAAGTAGTTCAACAAGTATCAATCCCACAATCCGGGATGAGTAAATGAGGCAACAAGCCCAAAGTAATCAAGAAAATATAATTTTACCAAAAAAGAAATAATTCAAAGTTATATAGTATTATCATCATGCTAAAATTTCAAAGTCTTGCTAAGACTATGCTAGATAACTCTAGACTCCTCTAGCATTGTTATTATAATTACTTGAAAATAAAACACTCGAAAAAGTCAACATAATGTTGGTGAGCTTGTAGGTTTAGAAGTAAAACATAATTGTCGTGAACAAAATTTAGTAAGGACCAATATGCACGTATAGCGTTCCAAGAACTTTAGTAATATAACGATGAATCCAATCCGCAAGGATCACTAGACATCTACACTTAGTCTTACAATCTATCGTCTACCAGTTAGAGCTAAATAGTTGTCACAATAGTCATACATGCATCCATAGTCATAACCCACAGCAGGTTCACAAATGTGTACTCATCACATAATTGGTCCAAAATAAGCATGCAAGTATTTAAGTCAACACGGCATACAATAACATAGAAAATAGTTTGAGTGTCATTTTCCTCCGAGAAAACATATATGAAAAAGGGGTCACAAGTACTCACCTTAGTAGTGGATAACTCACAGAGATTTTAAAGCGCTCGATAATCTGCAAGGAATTCAATAGATAAGTTACATTCGGTCAAGGCTTAAAGCCTTTCTATAGTAACTCCGAGTTGATGGGTTTGATAACACCCATGTGTAGCATTTTAGTTAAATGTTAGTTTGGTGTTCCGTAGGCTCGTATATACTTTGGACCTAAATACATATTCTATATTTCAAATTTTAAAGCTTTAATTTGTTTTTTAAGTGTTACAATTGAATCTGGGTTCACCTTGTGTATTTTTAAAATAACCTAAACGACTTAATTAAATCTTTAAAATTTTAGGACATATACTAATGTTTCTATAGTATTTTACATAATTTTCTTAGAATTTACAACCTTGTTTTATTATTTTTAAAGAATTATTCAAATCAAGATAGTCAGAATATGTACTCGACCGCGCAATAGAAAGTTTGTAATTAACTAAAATAGTAAACAATCTTAATGAATTCTAAAATTTTTACCGTAGGTTAAGGACTCATAAAATATACCCCAGAATTATTTTTAATATTTATCACGAAGTATTGTGTGGGTTTTTGTTATGCCAAAGTCATTCAACAAAACTGTCAAGATGTTACTGCTTTGCGCACTCAAACAGTTTTTGAACTTTTGAATGTCCAAAAATCATCCTTTTCGTATGAAACCTATTGGGAGAGAAATTAGACTCGACGAACTTAGTTTTAGACCCAAAATTCGAATTTTAATCCTTAGAATTAGCCGAGTTATGGCCTTCCAAAGTACGTGTATATTTCGGCCCAGATTCCAGAATCATAATAGGCTTGCTTTTGATCAAATAAACCAACCCCTAGTGTTTGATATTCAACCAAACTCGTCAAAATCATCACTTTATGTGTTATTTTGATATGTTTGATCCCTATTATGATACATCAACTAGGGTTACACTTAAAGAAACAAGAAAAATAAGTTTAAAGATATACAAGATCGAATACATACCAAAAACTCTTCGAAAAGATATCAAAGTAACTAGCTTTCTTGAGGAATTGAAGAACAACTGTAATGGAGGTGTGGGAGGGCTGGAAAATCTCGATGAAGGGAGAAAGGAGCTGGAGATTTCGATGGGGATGGGTTTGGGTGATTAGGAAGTTTGTTTAAAGATTAGATGATGTATGGAAAATTTTATTTGAATTCAAATTTAAGTTTTTAGTTATCCCCGAAATTTTATTGGTGCATTGATTGTTGAGTTAATTAACCATTAGTGTGGTTGTAACATTTTTTTAAAACTTTTGTATGATTTTAACTCATTTCATTTAGTTACTAGTATTAATTGTTATTATTGTATATCTTATTAACATATTTTATTTTTTTAAGGTTTAAATTTATCCTTACTTTGCATCGAAGACCTTCATTCGAAAAAAAATTATGCACTAGGAATGAGTTAAATGTTCTGCCGTCATAAAAACTTAGATTTCTTTCATTTGCTAGCACTACTACATTATTTAAGGCTTTAGACATACTTAGCACTTTGAATCTAACATCTACTAGGTTTTAGATAACACACAAGCACATAAGTTTAAGGTGTATAGCTGACAATGGTTTACAAGTTAAACCCAACTAACCTTATTTAGGTGATGGTTGTCACAGAACAAAAATAGATTCAAGGTTCTTGGTTCTTGATTCTTGATTCTGGCATCTTCATCTTCATTCGGGAAATCGATTTAGGGTTCTTTGTTCTTCATTATGAAACCTTCATCTTCAGGTAAATTAATTTTTCTCTATGATGGTTGTCCTAAAACAGGTTTCTTCACATCCAAAAGGTTTTGATTTTTGAAACGAGGTGTGGGCTTTTGAACCAAGCCATATAAATCGATGATTCTTGTTGGGTTTCTAAATCAAATATGGGTTTTTGATTGTTATTCATTGTTTGGTTTTTAGGGCTTCTTTATCCATTTGTGTTTCGGGTTTCGTTTGTTCTGATCTGCTCAAAGGTTTAAATTGCAAATTTGTTTGAGTTATTAGGCTTTGATTGTGTTATCGGTTATGAGTTTTGATTGGTCTCAGTTTACGATTGTTCTAGCGATTGATATAGGTTTGCGGCTTCATCAATTTGTTCATACACATTTAATTGATCTGGGTTTGGAATTCTAGGGACATGATTTGTTCGGATCTAAAATATTGATGGTTTTAAGATTCAAGTTTCATCTTATGTGATTATGTGATTCAAGCTTCAAATTTGAGTTTCATGTTGTAAATTTTCGATTGCGATTCCAACTTGTTGCAAACTTTGATTTTTTGTTTGTGTTATTAGATTATTGTTCCTTCTGGCGATTGTATGATATTAAAGATGAATAATTGTGTTCTTCATTTTTTTTCTTTATGAATTATTGATTTAGCAAAAATTTAGTAATGTGGCATTAAAAATAAATAGAAAACTTAGAAAATTACAAACCAGATACATCAAATGTTAACTTTTGGGATTACAATACCTTAAATGATAATTTTGAAAGTTTGGTACAAACAATAACAAAACATGACAAGCGGAATATATTCGATGAAATAAACCCTTTATCGCTTTATTTTAATTTTTCATGTTCGGGTGTTAGTCTTTATATTTTGCTCACCTTAACTCCCGCCTCAACACACAGCTATAAAGCATCTCGTTTATTATGAAAAATGTTAGGGGAGTTGAAATTGGAGTGTGAATATAATGCTAGTAATTAAAATCATAAATGTAACCGTAACTAGTAAGTTATACCAAAAAATACATAATTGATATAAAATGATTATTTGTTAAAGTATTTTTATTTAAATAAGTGCTTGAAAAGGTATAGAATAGTAATACATGACTGACTTTACCATTTTGCTTAAAATGCGCACACACATAACACTTTTATTATCACAGAGCTCTTATTTGTTGCTAAGAAAAGATGATAAATAAAAAATAATTATACTTGTGCAGGTTGGTAAAAATGCTTCGCCTGTCTGGGCAGAGGTGTCATTCCACCCACACTAAAGTTGACTTCCTCATCAAAAGTAGGTTGACTTTCACCAAAACTTTCCTTACTTCCATTGACCTCTTCAACTTCATCTTCTTGTTTGCCTTCGGATCTAATTATCTCATCGTTGATGTAATCTAGTGTGAACACGACCTACAACAATGATCAACATAATCTATCAGTGTACAACACTTGGAAGCTGAGTGAGCCATCTATGGTACAAGTCAGTAATGCATATATATGTATATGTACCTCCTCCATGGATAATCTTATACGTGGATCTTTACATAGACAGTTCAATGTCAATTGTATAATACTCATAAACTGATCGTTGTCATAAGCGATTCCAGGGTCAACCATCTCAGAAAACTTTTTTTCTTTTACTTGTAAAATAACCTACAAAAAACCGGTAAATATATAAGGAAGAAAAAAAGCAGCAAAAATCATGTTTCAAAAAACCTGTAAATACCCATTTTAGTAAAGTTTGGCCTTTTAGTCGGGTGTCTGTGGGACTTCGACCCGTAAGTAGCTCCAATAGGACAATTCCAAAGGCGAAAACGTCTGTTTTAGGCGTGGCTTGCCCTCTTTCGGTATATTCTGGTGCCAAATATCCGAATGTGCCTATAATGAAGTGATTCGACGAGTTTTCGGATTCGTTTCCGATTCTCGCAAGCCCAAACCCTGCAATCTATGAATAATCTCGAGGCGTAATTAGTCTTGACCATATATATATTAACTAACACACATTAATTAAGGGCTGGTGACTTACCAATGGTTCAAAATCATGTGTCAAGAATATGTTCTTGGGGCGTATATCTCCATGGGTTATGTTATTTTCGTGCAAATGGTACAATCCTCTAGCTACGCCAACCGCGATTTTCATTCTTTCCACCCATGTCAAATCACGTCTAGACTTTTGATCTATATATTATATATCTCATGTTAACCTCTCAAAAATATATAATTATATACTATATATATATATATATATATATATATATATATATATATATATATATATATCTTTCACTTTGCTTATTAAGGCACATCCTTTTCAGCTTAATATATAAGAACTGAACTTACGTGACAGATGTTGATCTAGTGAGCCATTGCACGCGAACTCGAAGACCAGCAATCTCGGGATTTGATCCAAACAAGTTCCTAACAACATGATCACATTCTCGTGTCGTGTTTTTTCAAGCGCTTGCACCTCCGACTTGCACTTTTTTACATCTTTTTGTTCCTTAACGATGACATTTAGTTTACTACATTTAAGGATCCCGTAAAAAACAGCCTCGTTTTCTCCTCGATATATCAAATTCTCGGATGAAAGTCGATTCGTTGCATCGACAAGCTCTGAATAGGAAAAGTTCCTAGTTTGCCACATACTCATCGGTCTCGTGCTGTTACAAGTTTTACATGTCTTCTGATCTGGTTGTACCTTCTCCTCCGGCAACGGTGTTTTTTCAAGATCACTGGTAGAGTTCTCCTGTTCTTCCCCTTGTGCTTCGGTCAACGTTGACAATTGATTTATCTTGTCGTCTTGATTATTGCCTGATGTCAACATGCTGTCACTAATGCTAGTTCGTGTGCTAGTAGAACTTGTACCTATTGTTAATTTAACGACGATTTATGCTCTTTATTTTTTTAATAAAAAACAAAAATATTTCTATAACCAAATCAACTAATCCTAAAGAAACACAGCAAAATATAAATACAAAAAATAAAATAAAATAAATTAAGTTGGCTCTAAGTATATATTGAAGAAAAAGTTGTAGTACGTTGAAATATATACTTACAAGAGGAATCGAATTCGATGCTAAAGAGATCTTCATCAGTTTGTGGTTCTCTGGTCGAAAATTTGTTATCGATCGGTAACATTTCGTTATATGATAGGTTTTTCGATGTTGATAGCCTTGGTCCTCTTAATTTTACTACCTGGTCATTGCGTTTCATTGTTGATATCCCACACGAAAGCTTCTCTAGAAAAAACTTCTTTTCTCTCTTCATTCTCCTAAAAGAGCCGTTAAACCCAAACATGTTACGGGTAAGAAGATGATGAAAAGTGAAATTCACTAATTTTGTTTTCTCGTCTCTTCTCTTGATCCAATGATCAAGTAGCTAGGATGATCATATCTATGGTAAGAAGATTTAACAGGAAGATAAAAGAAAATCGCTTTTTTTGTTCAAGATATCACATGATGATTGACTTCTCAAACAATAAAAATACAAAAACCCCTTGTATTTTAACATATTGTATGTAGTATACCTTTTAACGTACATTCTTAGATTTATTTATAGCCAAAAAAAAGAAAAGAAAAGAAAAAAGAATCAAGGACATAAAATTCATGGCTAATTTACCTATCTAGTATCATCCATGTTGCATTCAATTTCTTAGATGCTTCAAATGCTGCATTCTTGGGTATAGGTCCAGCCACCAATTCGATTTTGAAATCCACCTGCAGTAAACATATATATGCTACTTTATATAATAACACTACATGCATGTAATTAATGTACCACCACACTATTACATACATACATACATAATTGATTAATTGGAGCTAATATTAATAATGTAATCATAGTATTATAATCTTAATTAATTACCTTTTGTGTTTCATATAGTTTTGATATTCGAATAAGTTCGAGATTTTCCTCATACTCTTTCTTCATCATGGCAACTTCATCGTCCACAGCCTTTTGGTTTGCTCCAAACATGGAACTATCCAATCTGATCTTGTACCCCACTACAATCGCAAAGGTTTATAACAACTAAGTTCATTAGATAAAGGTATTTTGGTGTTTTCAAATTCATGCATGAACTAGCTAGAAGGAATGTATGGATAAAACAGTCGTAGAAAACTGTTATAAATGATTTGAAATAGTGTTAGCGTAGAACAGGATTAAAAAGAAATGAAAATCATACGGGGATGGCGAATTTGATGAATAACAGAAAGCAGAGTAAACATATCTCCATCCTTCAACAAGAATCCATCAAGAACCCATCTCACAACACTCATTCTCACTTCTTTAGAGGCATCATGAACCAACACCACCCTTTGCTTTTCATCTTGACTTTGACCTTCCATAGATGAATTTACATATACACCAACCTGTACCAACGCCATATATGCACCCTTTATATATATATTATTACAGAATTAATGCTAGCAAGAGTACGTACAACTGAAGCAGAAAGTACAAGTCATGGATGAAGTACAGTTTGTTTTGTGTATCCAATCCAACTTAGAGGGTGAGAGAGAAGGAGAGAAAAGAAATGAGTGTTGGTGGCAATAAATACAGGTAAAGGGTGTTTGGTGATTCCTAAGATCCGGAATGTAAGAAAGATTATTGTTTGAATTTAATGATGCCACCTATGTTTTTCTCTTGTTAATCACTTAGTTTTTGTTCTTAGGATTCTTACAAATTCGTGTTTTTATATACGTTTTATAGAGACCGGATCGGACATGCATGTGTGTTCGTCTAAGCCAGGTGATCATCAAAATAATAATAATAATAATAATAATAATAATAATAATAATAATAATAATAATAATAATAATAATAATTTCCAATTGGGATCATTATGGGCTTATCGTGAAGACTAGGCCCATTGATGCAGAAACAAAATTTTTAAAAAAAATAAATAAGAAAATGTGATTGAAGTGGGGAGGTTTTGGCATGGGCTTTCGGTTTTAACAATGATCGACTTACTTTTCTCTAGGAATATCCCAAAATATATCCTTTATATTTCCCACGAGATAACATTGTTGTATGGAGGTACTAGGTAGGTATCATTTGTTCTTCCCACCTTAGAAACAAAAATATATGTTTTGTTGTTGTAGTAGTTGATGGTTTACACATTCGAGAACAAAACTTGTACTAACAGATCGAGTTTAATTAAGATGGATGATCTTGTAAGTACAATCAATTAGAGACAAAAATTAACCACCAAATGGAATTGAAGGCCTCTATACGAAGAATGTTCAATATACTCCATAATTAATTCATAGTTCTAAGTGACTAATTTTAGCCTTTGGATCAATATCATCAATGGTCCAAATAAAATTTTAAAAATTTGGACGGAGTGACATTTTTATAATTTTTCGTAATTCACATATGATGCTTTTACAAATCACATATGATTGTATACTGAATCACCTGTTATTGAATATTAAAATTTCATTACTATGTTTTTTAAATGGACTTTATTAAACACAACTTGGGACTATGTATATGGATTTTGATAACAATAATTAATTCTTAAGCAAGGAATAATTCAAGTGGTTGGTAAAAATACGAAATTATGTATAATATATACAAGTGCTTGAAGCACGTACAATATCCATTGTGCATTAGTGAGAATACGGAATGATGCTAAATCAAGTCACTTGACGAGAACACAATTTAACGCAACAACACGTGGTGAATTCCATCACGTGCTCCATTAACTTTTCGATGTTTAATTCGTAGGACTAGTCGTAGACAAGGAAAGCCCAAAAGCTAGCTTGGGTGCACCTCTTGTAACACCTTATTCAAAACAACTAAGCTGGTTTTTTTCTTTTGAGAAAGTATAATAATATAGGTGTTAAAGTAAGATTTAAAACTTCTACATCTTATAGAAAAGAGTTAATTTCATAAATAGTCATTTGATTATACATAAATCATAGATTTTATCTTAAAAAAAGTTACAAACTCTATTTTTTAGTACAATTTTGTTGCATCCATAATACTTTCTAACAGATGTTAAGCACTGCCGTTAAATACAATGGACATAAGAGTATTTTGGTTTTTTTACACCATTTTTTATTTTTAATTGTTTTTTAATATTAAATAATATTTATTTTTTTAAACTTAAAAAATTTAGACCAATGTGTTCTGTTTTGTGCTTAAAATGAATTAAGATCACCATCAACACCCCTTCAACCACTGACTCATCCCACCACCATCACTCGTACTCTTGTAGCCAATATCTCGATTCTCTCTCTACCTCCCACAAACACCACTCAATCGCAACCGCCTACAACATTCAACCACCAAGAACACACATTCTACAACCCCCAAAAACACGAAAACTAGGAAAATCCTAGATTTCATAGTGTTAAATTGGGAGAGGAGGAGGTGAGCGAAAACTTGAATACTAAAAAAACCCTAGGGTGCATTTGGTACAAAGAATGAAATTGCAGAGAAATAATAACAGATAATAGAATTGCAAAGAAAGAGAATCAGTATAAAGAATAGTAATTGATTTTTCTATTTGGGGTAAGATTTTAAAGAAAATACTACCTTTTTCCATTTATCGAAGATCAACTTCCACAATAAATATGTTCTAGCAAAAAAAACCTTAATCGTTTCTAAAAATTAGATTTGTCCCATTCTCACAAAAATAGGTGTCTATTGTTACATACATGTAAATCAAGTCTCTTTGTAATAGAACACCACATCCTTGCTTGGAATGACAAAATCATACTTGGTTTTTCAATAGGGTTTAATTTACTAAAATGTATCTAAGTTGTCACGTTTTGCTATTGTGTGTATCGGATTTTAAAAGTTTCTATTGTGTGTATCAAACTTTTTATTTGTTACTATTGTATGTATTTTGGTTACATAAAATAGGAAAAACGTACAAGTTTAGCACATACAATAGAAAGTTTAATACACACTAAAGTGACGAATTAAAAGTTCGATACACACAATAAATTTTTTTAAAGTCTAATACATACAATAACAAAACATGACAACTTAAATACATTTTGGTGAACTAAACCCTTTTCAATAACCATAATTTCTTACTATGCAATATTATACAAATAAACATATATGATTCTTTTTATTTTATTTAAGCTAGAAAGTATTTCAAGTTTTTGATCATTCCCAAACGACCTTAAAACACATCGAATACTCGCTCGGCATCCTTTTTCACACTTTCTAGCTACTTTCGTTTTTTATGTCTTCTTTTGTGTGTTTACAGACTTAAAGAGGAAAAGAGTTGTGTAAATTTTCTGAGGAGTTTAAGTGTTTATAAATTGTGTTGAAAAGAGAGAAACACAAAAAAAAAAAAAAATCGTAAATATAAAGAATTAAGCAGTATAGGGTAAAATCGCATATATTGGAGGAGTGCTTATTTATACCACTTTCTGGCATATTCCCATGATTGCGCTAAAATCGTTTTTTGAAAAAAGAAATATAAAAGCAATACAAGAAGCCTTAAAAACGTATCTTTGTGTGTGTGTGTCAGCAAATAGCAACTATATATGTCCTCATGTTATCTCTTTCAAACTATGAGTATGTTTGACGGGAGCTTTTTAAAGCTTTTAAGAGTTGGAGCTTTTAGTTTTTAGAAAATAAGCTTCACTAACTCTGTTTGGTTGTGTGAGCTTGAGCTTTTATTTTTAAAAAAATAAGCTCCAAAAAGCTCCAAAATGAAAAGCTACTTCAAATAGCTTTTAGGAGCTGTTGAGAGCTTTTAAAACGTAAATTACATAAATAACCTTTGATTAATCTTGTTTCATATTTAAATATTTATTTTTGTGTCATTTTCTGTCTTTTTACATTTTTAAGCTATAGCTACAGCTACTTTGCCAAACACGTTTGTATAAATAAAACTCCAGCTTTCAGCTTTAAATAAAAGCTTCAGCTCTAGCTCCTAAAAGCTCCAGCCCCAGCTTCAGCTCCGGCTCCTACTTTTCGCTAGCTACGCCAAACATACCCTATACCACCAATTATGCTTGAAGCTCATGAACTAGTATCACTTTCACATTCTTGCATTTTAAATCTTTTAATAATAATAATATAAATAAAAGATTAACCGTGTTCAAATTTATTATATAATCCTAGTTATTAGTTTAAAAAATAATATTAAATTATACAATCTTAACCATCTACTTATTTAAAATCAAAGAATTAATATTAACTTTTAAAGGTTAAATTAATGCAAATATATTTTGAATTTAAAAATATGAAGTCAATTATATTAATATTTTGACTTATTGTATTAAAACATTATAATATATATTTATTTAATAAGTTATAAACGTTAAACAAAATTTTTATTTACAAGTTATTACATTTTTTTGAGAATTACTAATATTAAATTAATTTTATCTATTTTTTAGTATTAAATCTATAATGCGGATTTTGATAAATTATGTGTTATAGATTGTACTATTAAATTAATATTAAAATTTAAAAATTCTATTATATAAGTAATCAAGTTTTAAAAATATATTTTATAATATATAAAATATTATATATATATATATATTAATGATTATATGTATCTTATTAATATATATGTAATTTTTTGTGCTATTATCTTCTTAAACCCTAAAATATCGTTTTTCTCCACGTTGATTTACAAATATCATATTTACGCTTTATAACATTTCAAAATATCATGTTTAACCGAATTCCTACTTTAATCATTTTAGAATATTTTATAATCATTTTAAATTCTTTTTAATTATTATTGATAAATACTTAACTTATTTGCCATTAATTGTAACAATAATGATCAATTACTTCTACAAGAAATACAATCACGTCTATTCATATCATGATACGACGTTCCTGCCATCACGTATGTCCTCCTCCTCCTCTCGGTCGACTCTTCCACCGCCAATTTGGTTGTTGATGCTGTCTATCATCATTTTTTAAATTCTTATTTTTTGTGTTTTATAATTATTTGATATCTTTTCTATATTAATGTTTAATATTTATCATTTTTTAAAACCAACTCGTGTATTACATAGATATTTAATCTAATATTTATTATTTTTCTTAAACTAACCCATATACCATACACGGATCTAATCTAGTATATATAATCTACAAGGAAAGAAAAGGAACGAGCAACTGCTTGCATTAAGAGGCTTCAATTAACACACGAGAGAGTTAAGTTTTCATCATTTCATGCAAAAACGTTTTATATACACGTTTAAAACGTTCTTATCTAGGGTTGTAAAAGAGTTGGTTAAATTTGAGCTTGATAGGACTCGAACTGGACTCCATAATTAACTTGAAAAGCCTTAATAATTAACTTGAAAAGCCTTCATGATGTAGATTTAGGATTGAAAAACTCGATAAAAGCTTGAGTCGAGCCCTTATATGACTCGTTATAGATTTCGAGCTTGTTTTTAAGCCCGACTTCAATTTCAAACTTGATAAAAATTCAAGTCAAACTTTGTTGAGGTGGAGTGGCTCGAATTGTTTGCAATCCAGTTTTTGTTAATATATTTAGATAAAGGAACATAATCATCATTCGATGAAGACGTTTCATGATAATAACCCAAACAAAAATATCCATAGTTTTTTGGTTTGACAATATCAAGGTGTGTATAATAGATCCATCAACAAAACATTTAAGAGTTAAAAAGCTTCTAAAGAGCATGTCAGCATGAGAAGTAGTTTCCTCTTAACTTGCCATTTTTTAAAGTCTCTTCTCTATCTTATTTTTCAAAACCTGACAACAATAGTATAATCTTCAACCTCTCAATCTTTCTTCTATTTCTAATCTAAGTAAAAAAGAAAACAAATCTCTATTCTTTCTCGTTATCCCTAACCTGCCAACAAACTCTCTTCTTTCTCTCTCTCTCTCTCCCCCCAGATTTCAGGACTCCACCCACTCTCCTTGCACCCTTCTCGCACAGATGGGGAAATGGTATTCCTTCCTCCCCTCTATGCCACGCAAGCTACGTACGTGAATAACTCTTTTATCTCTCTTAAAACATTTCATTCATGATAATACCGTACCCCCAAATGAAAATAAATAGGCTTCAATTAACCTCTCATCATATATACATGATTAGAAATAGAAAAATGGTTTGTGGAATTAGTCATTTTCAACAATTGTATTTGTTTGTTTGTAAAATAACACTAAATAAGTCACAAGTTTGTGAATGCAAAAAGGTGATGATATTGTACATGACATGTTCTTGTTTCACATGAATGAATAATCTCGATCTCATCGAAAATACTGCATGCTACTGCATAGTTGAAGGGGTCTATTTGTACTAGGTTTTTATTTTAATTATTATTTTGCTTTATCTGCAGATAGGCGGTACAGATGATAATGCATTTTCAAATGTACTTAGAAAGTGAAAGTCCCAACTTAAGTTACATCTGAAAACAGACAAGATGTTATCTCAAATATATTCATGTCATCCCTCCGGCCACAACCCTTCTAGCTAATCTAACAACGTACGTACGTACTATTAAACCTTAACCTAGCTTTATTATTATCATTATTATATATATTCACAAACATTACATACATATATATATATCATTTTTCGATTGTTTACCTATATATCATCCATGCATGTGAATTGAATATTTATTTAATTTTTCCAACAATTAATAAATAAACAAACAAACTTCTGTAGATTTAAGTTTTATATGAAAGAAACCGACGTACGTACTATTTGATAGTTTGATAAAAACAGACGGTTACAGTAATTCTCTTTTTTTTGTTTCTTTCTATGACATATTATTATTAATTTCACCAATATATTCTATTTAAGTCGACACATTTTTAAAATATTAGATCGAAAAACACAAAACGAACTTGATATTCTACTTGGCACAATTTGGACTCATTCATTTAAGAACACCATGCATTATTAATTTCCAACCGATCGAGCAACACAAAAAACTTTAACTAAAACTAAAACTGATCAAATATTAATATATTGTGTATATCGATCCGTTTAATTAACAAAAGAAATGCAATAATATAGTTCTTATACTAATTAATATTTAACACATAATCGATCAGCTTGTTAAGAAATATTTTGAACTATATATACTCAAAATTTACTTGTCTTAACTTGTACCCACCCGGCCTCTAACCAATTAACCCCACAATTTAATTTAGAGCCTCCTCCTAAACACGTACATGCAAAAGAGTATGAGATAAAGTTGACAAATAAGTGCGGATTGCACTTCAATCTCATTCAAAAGACTTTGGTAGTTGGAGTTTCAATGTCATTATTCAAGGCTGGATTCCCTTAAATAAACCACCTTTGGTCCACTGGAATTTCGTATGCTATATATATATATATATGCTGCCTAGCCTAGCCACACATCATTTAATTTCCTTTACTGTCCACAGCGAATTTTTTATGATTTTTCTCTTCAATTCACTTAAATCACTTTCTACCATCAACACAAACTGACATGAGATCCTTTATGTCGTATCCTAGCAAGTCTTACATTAATCACATTAGAGGTTTTATATCTTCGTACTCATCTGATCATGACAAGTGAAAAAATCAAGAGATGAGACGAGCAAAGAAAATTAATGGATTCCACATGTCAATCATTGTGTAGGATGATATATAATTTTCTTCATCATATAGTCACGTTCGAAGAATCATTTATTATCGTGTATAAAATAACAAAATAATTGGAAATTATTTAAAAAAAATACAATATTTTCATAATTTTGAATTTGGAAATTTTTGCAAATCATATTCACTTTTCCACATATATGAATATGTAGGAGGTGATTTGCGTAGCTTCAACTTTCAAATGTCACTTTTTATATGTAGGGGAATATATTTACATATCCAACTAAAGATTGGTATTAAACCATGATTATAAACTGTAATCTTAACCATTGCTAATGAGTAAAAAATAGTGCTACTATTTATCCTTCTCTTCTCACATACCATATATGTTAAATCATTCAATTAAAATCACCTGTAAAAAAGCAATGCCTAACCCAAAGAGGAAATCATTTAAGAACTCCTGTTACATACAACATGAACTGTACATGACTCCATTCTCACACTTTTACCAAAATAATGCCATTAGTAATTGAAATAACCAGTGTTGTACCCTACGTAGTACTGTTGGTACATTACAAAGTATAGAAGGAGGACGCTAAAGAAATTAAAATTCTGAAAACACCAGATCAGACAAGAACCAAAAGACACCCTTTTATGAAAAGTACCTTCGTTCTATAAACAATTCATTAGCTAATTGTATAAATTACACTTTTTATAGTTAAATATAAATAATAAAAAAATACCAAAATAACATATGAGACGCTTTAAAACAATTAAAGTGACTTGTTTTTTGTGCATACAATGATGTACATTAATCTGGATTTCACGAATTTGCATTTTTTTAATAGTTGATACACTCACTCGCTACTGTTGACTTGCTTACGTCTGCACTACGGATAATTACCAAAAGCTAAATATATATAAATACAATTTTTTTAATTTATGTGATTAGATATAAAAATTAAACTAAGCTACCGAAATAAAGTAAAACATGAAAAGAGATGATAAAATTAGGAGTAAAATACTGAATCACCTGCGGTTTTCTTCTTGGAGGTTGGTGTGGATATTTCCTATTTTGACCTTCGCTTCGTAGGTACAGCTGCGGCGTTTGAGATTGATCGGTGATTCGACGTCGGCGATGTCCACCGTACCAACGGCTCAACCACCGAGTCTCTGTATTTATATGGTAACACCTGATTCCGCCCTCGCTTTGATTTCACCACCGGCGATGTGTCCTCGAACTCAGCGTACCATTCCGCCTCTGCCGCCGCCGTCCAACATTGCGGCTTCCTTTTCGTTCCACCTCTCGCTGTCAACGTCGCCGATTCTTCAACCTGTTTGCTCCGTCGTGGCTCAGTTTTGTGGCTAGGTGGTTTCTTATCCTGCTCGGGATCGTCGCCGAGGATTAATTGCGCCGCTTCGATTAACAAACGTAAATGACCTTCGTCTCTCGGTTTATCTTCTACTTCTTCAACTACTTCAGAGACTCCATTGTAATCGATACCTGAGCTCTGATCCCCTACATGCGAGATCTCCGAGTGCTCAGTCGCTCTCTCCTCCTCCACCGCTAATTCTGATTCGCTTTTGCGCCGATCATCCTTCTCGAACACGCAATTTGAATTCTCCCCGACGGCACCTCCGTACGCTGTCGTTGGAGTGTCGCAAGGCTCAGCCGCCGTCGGAGGACGTAAACCGATGTTGAGGTCAACAACAAACGCTTTGTTTTCACAAATCTCCTCGTCATTACTCAAACATTTCTTATCCGTGACCTCATCGGCAGGGAAAACAGAGATTATATGGAGAATCCTGAAGAAGCACATTTGTGCTTTGGAGCCGCGGCGACGGCGGTGCTCTGTGGTAGTCGAAAACGGCGATGAGAAGCGTACCTCCGGATTTGGATGATTTAGCGGTGGAGCCATGGAAGCGACGTCGTAGGGCCGGTTGAATCGGATTAAATTATTAGAGGAAGTGTGTGATTTGGAAGGAAGATCTGTGACGGCAAAAACCCATGAGCTAGAGAGAGAAATAGTGTGTAGAGAGAGAAAAGAGATTTGGTTATACAAGAAAAGAAACGAAAGACACCAGTTGCAAGGGATTTCTGTTAATAGGCGAGTTTTTATGCCTCTTATTTTACTTTTTTTCGGTTTTCCATTCTATACTCCTTTTCAATTCACGTTCGATTAGATACATGTTTGGACCCCCGACTATACATCAATATGCATATTTATTCTACTCAAATTTCTCTTCTGCATTTTAACCCTAAATAGTTATTTTTCTTAATCTTCTATTAATATTAAATTAAATGGACCACCTCCCTTAAAAAATATGCCATACAGAAGATGAGTAAAACGCACAACATTATAATCTGCATTCTCCTCTTCGTTATTATATCTCATAATTTGTTATTTCATATAGCTAACCTATGGGTGACAATCATTGTGTTTGAATTGGTTATTTAACCCTATCTATATGGTTTAATCTAAAACGTATAACATTATTAATTTTTAAAACGCACAATATTTTTTGTCAAAATGCATAATTCAAATGTAAAATATTAAATAAAGTTCAACCGTATATAGTTTAATCTAAATATAAAAACTTAATTATTCTAAAAAACAATTATGTTATAAGTGATGAAACATTAATAATTCAATGATGTATACTATCTGTAGTTTCAAAATGGTGAAAAACAAAAGGTAAGTGATGGATTTATTTTTTTAATATGTTTACAAGTATTAGATAATAAAATAAAAGCCCTAGGCCTTACCATGTGCTAAACATAGTGTTATTTTTACGAAATAACTCGCACAACTTTTAAACTTACTATTAAATCTATACTTTATAGTTTATCATTATACAACTTACCTTAGAACTTTACTTTAGCATATGCTTTTTGATTGCAAAACATAGTTAAAATGATAAACTTATAATTCAAAATATATCAATAGTCTAAATTTATAATCAAGCTTTAAAAATTATTTAATCACAATTAAATAAAGCTAAAATAATGCATTATCATCCGTTATCCAAGATTAAGAATTTTAAATTTTCCATGTAGATATATCAAAAATCTAAGATAGAGTTTAACTTGTAACTTTTTTTAGTGAAAAAAAGAAATTTTATTCCATCATAAGTCACATATATCCAAAACGATATATATCCCTACAAAACCAAAACCAAAACAAAAACTTTAACACATTAAATAGAACATAAATATATATAGTGAAAAGTTTATTTGAAAACCGTTTTTATTGCAAGAACTGCGAAAATCAATCTTAGCCGTCCAATTCCCTCTCCTTCAATTGCATTGCTCACCCATGAATTCCTTACATGCACCTTGCCACACCCAATCTCCCCACGCTATTTATCCATGAATTTCACTTATTAAATGAACGACTAAAATTGGTTCTCGCAATAAAAACACCATTTTTATTGCGAGAACCGCGAACCAATCTTAGTCGTCCAATTCCTCATCCTTCAATTCGATTGTCCACCCATGAATTCCCTACATGCAGGCCCGACCCTGAGCTTGGGCCACCAGGGCAGCCGCCCAGGGCCCATAATTTTAGAGGGCCCACTAGTATATTTTAGCCTATATGTATATCTGTGTGTATTTAGCCCAAAGAAAAAGGTATTAAGCCCAAAATAGTGAGGGAATGGCCCAGCTAAAAATTGAAGTGGTGAGATAGAAGGGCGCATTGATTGTGTGTTTTTTCTTGGTGTGAAAATCTGAAATTGGAAATAGAAGATTCAGAAATCGATGGCCCCCTTCACCTTCTAACGTCCTACGAAATACAAATCTGAGATGTGAGATCGATTCAACAGTCACCTTCTAGCTTCATCTATGGCCGTGAAGTAGAATCGTTATTTTTTTGTTATTCGCCCCATTCCTTTCACACTCAAACAGACAATCAAAATCTCAAATCATTATTTTTTTGTTGTTCGCCTCATTCGCTCATCGCCTGAAATAGACAAGTAGTAAAGCTGTAAGTTCAAGTTTCTGATGTTCATCACATTTCTTGTATCAATTATTGTAAAACTCTCAAATCTTAATTTCCTGTTTGAAACTTTGAATTTTGTTTTAGGGTTTCTGCATTTTTGGAAGTCATTAATCAGAAAGTAAGAATATGAGAATCGCAATTTGCAAAACCGACTTACTCGGTTGTTGTTTAGTTGCTTCCTTGTTTCTCTTCACTTCTTGAGGTGTATTACTTCCTTAATTCCTTCAATTCTTTAAATATATTTGCCTAACTGATTTAATTAGTTGTGAGTTTGTTTGTATGACTGTGGTGACTCAAAGTCTGAAATTGCCTATTATTTGCTTGATTGTTTGTCTAATAGTAAGTTTCTTTATTCATCATACAAGAATATATACGTTTTCTATGATAATGTTACTCATTTGAAGAAAAAAGTAGTCTAGGGGCCCTTTTAAGTTTTGCCCGGGGCCCAAGAAATAGATGGACCAGCCCTTCTTACATACACATTGTCATACCGGATCCTCCCACGCTATTCATCCATAAATTCACTTACCAATTGAACAACTAAAATTGGTTCTCGCGGTTCTCACACTAATAATGGTTCTTAAATGAACCCTCTCATATATATATATATATACACACACACACACACACACACACTCAATTCCCCTCTTTCAATTGAATTGCCCACTCATGAATTCCTTACATGCACCCTGCCATACTCAATCCCCACGCTCTTCATCCATGAATTCCATTATCCAAAATGAACGGCCAAGATTGGTTCTCGCTATTCTCGTACGAAAAACAGTTCTCGTTTGAACCGCTTTCTATATATATGTATGTATGTATGTATTTATGTACTAATTAGCATTTATATTTTCTTCTCCATCCAAACGTACTCATGCATATAGTAGGAAAGGAAACATTGGTCTATCGCAATATATCGCACATGCACAAAACTTGGTAAATTGAATGGGGCCTTGTGTATGATGTTTATATCTCGCATCATCACCAACCTCATGCTTACTTTGATCACAAACAACTCATAAAACATTAGAGATCGACCGAAACCGATCACCCGCAACTCGATCTACTTTTCTCGTCAAAAACCATAACAATATCCACTCATTTATGTATAGAAACCGTACGTCCCATATATTAATTGTTCAATGACAAGAGTACGTACGCTGTACGTCAAAATTAATTAACACCACCTACGTATAGTAGTACTCCTGATCAATTAATTATCAGAACTAATATGTATAAACTTGATGAACATCCAATAATTAATTAGCAGTAACAATCCTCTTATGATTATAATTCCAACTCCATCCGATCTATCGATCTCATATATCTATAAACTCCAACTAATGTAACCATATATGCAATAATATTATATGCATGCTCCACTGAAATTAAGCAAACATCATCTGTCGAATCTTGCATCCATGCAATTCACATACTTCCAAAGAAGCCAATGGAAATGTACGTATGTGTTCAAATCTCAACCCGACAACAAATTAAGTGTATATATATATAGGGATGAGATCAAATAAAAAGAAAATTAAAGTCAAAAATGTAAAAGAGATGATTATTTGATCATTTTTTGGTATATATATATATATATATATATGGGGTACCCGCGCAATGCGACGGCGGCGAATAAAGAGGAGGTCGTGATGAGTTTTGTGCAAAATAATCACAAAAAGTTAATATGAGTTTGTGAAGATTCCTTGTGAGATGAAGATAATACGAGTTTGTGAAGATTATTTGCGAGAGCCACTTTGAAATTAAGAATTAAATTGCTAACTATGATTTATTTGTCTTTTAGTTTGTTGGAAGAATTTTATCGCATAGCTAAATTATGAAGTTGCTGATTATATATATGTATGTATATGTGTGTAATGTTTCATAGTTTCAATTATTATGTAATTGATTTAGAATGCAATGTTTATAAATTCCAACTCTTTGACTCTTTCATTTGTTTGGTGTTTGTGAAATCTCTTGAACTTGATTTATTGAAAACAGGAATTTAGGAAATCTCATAATTCAAAAGTTAATATTAAAAATATATGATTAGACTTAATTAAGTTATAAGTATGGTGATCTCATGAGTCAAAAGTTAATATTAAAAATATATAGCTAGAAATAACTCAGTTATAAGTATTGGTTTAAATTCATTAATTGCCGGTTATGTTTTTAATATTTATTTGTTTAAATTCATTAATTATGGACTTAAATGATGGGTAAAGAAAAGGTATAAAGGAGGGGTATTTTAGTAAATTTACTCTTCTTAAAATTAAGAGTTTTTTAGATAATTAATGAATTATATATGAGTAAGATATATATATATATTCTTTTAATTAGAATTTCTTCATAAGCTAACCCATTAACAGCCCACTCAACCCCTATATATATATATTAAATATATGATCGACAAGAAAAATTGAAGTCTATGCATCGCTTGAAATATGTAGTCTAGACAGAAAGATTTTAGCCCACTAGCTAGCTAGGGTTATCCAACCTTTTCTTACCATGTTAGAGTGTTAGATCATGAGTAGCATATGTATTTTCTCGTTTCCTCTCTCTTTTACTTAACTACTATATTAACGTCATATTATTATTTTTTTTTTCTCTCTCTCTTATCCGGAATCTAAGTATAGCTTAACGCCTTAACCCAAACAACCCAATAGTTTTCCTTCCTTATTCTCTTTTACACAACCAAAAAAAAAAAGAACGAGTAAGTTCAGATTGGGGAAATCGACCCCCCTTACTAAACCCTCCCGGGGGGGGGGGGGGGGGGGAGCGTAACGGTCAACCCGAGATAATCCAAATAATCTTTCTTGCTCCCAAAGCCTTTTGGATCATACACTACGCATGGCGTTATAGCAAAGTACAAACTTCCTACACCAAAAGAAAATCCCTAGCTAGCTTAATTCCCAAATATGAGGCAACACCGAATTAATTATTAGGCGGGAATGCAATGTGCAACGACGTATGTGCTAAGATTTGTGTCCGGCCCCTTCTGTCTCTCATATAATAGAAATAGAATTGCTCAACAAAATACCCGCAAACCCTTATATCACCATTCACCAAACCCAAACGTACATTTTAATTTTTAACTTTAATCTTATAACATATTTAAAAGAAAAGGATGATAACATAATCATTCCTTTAAAAAAAAATCATTTTTTAAGAATGATGATGTCATATTGTAAAATTTTTTTTTTAACTAATTGGGAGGGGGCTGGATGAAAATTATGAGAGGGTTTTATAAAACATGTGAGGGACTTTTAAGAAAATGTGAGGGAGTTTTATAAAAATTGTATATTAATGTAATTAATTATAGGTTGTTTATAAATTATGTTTAGTAATTTGTGATATATTTTTTTAGAGAAAAAATAATTATATATTTGCGATCGTCTCATTTTTATCTACGTTTTGCTGTAAATTTTATTGTAATATGACACGTTTTTAAAATTAGTATATTATTATTTATAGTACCCGATTATACATGAAACATTAATTTGAAATCAGAAATGTTTCAATTGTAGTATAGTATTCTTGTCAAACTTTATTTACCGCCAAATAATTAGAACTTTCGAATTTAAACCGTAAGTGGATATATATATATATATATATATATAAACTAATCGGTTACAACTTTCAAATACAAAATTCTTTGCAACTCCTTGAAAAGATTGCACCATTTATTTACTGTTCTTCAAGTAAATAAGCTTTGTTTACATTTCATGAAAATGATTCACATATGTTAATGTAATATATTGTTCTTTTTATTATAGCCGTTAATTGTGGAGAATAAACAACCTCTTTTATCTGTTCCAAAGCAACCTTCATTGGATGATAAGAAAGGAATAAATCAAAGGTGATTCATTATACACATGACAACTCTGTTTATAACAGTTCAATAACGATTGAATGACAGAACAAGTTCACGGATTACTTTAAATGATATATCTAACAGTGCGTTTAATTTCAAGTTAGAAATTAGTTCAAAATTTACATAAAATCCAGTAAATTTATATTCATTTTATATGTTTTATGATGAGAGTATATATATATATATATATTTGTGTAAATATATACACATATGGTTGAGTAAATAATTGCATCGCCATTTTATAGTCACTAATCGTTTTAATCTTCGGATGATTTTCAATAGGTATATATATTAAAGTTAATAAATTTTTTAAATAAAAGTAAAGATATGAATTACAATAAACTAATGAACTTGAACTTACTGTCATGATCAACATTGTTTCTCGAATCTGCCAACCATAATTGTCTGTTAATCGGAATTGTTTTAATTTATTTCTAATTATATTTACTATACGCGTTAGTACTTCTTAAAGCTATATAAGTTTAAATTTGACTTATATCATCCCCGTATTAACACACGGGTCGCTTAGCTAGTTTGCTTAATAAGGAAATAGTTTAATCTACCGAGTCATAAAATGTTGTTTGATTTTTGCTTGATTGAAAAATATTATTTGGTTCCGGGGGTAAGAATCTCCATTTTAAATCATCACTTTTTTCCAATATACACTACTACAAAAAGGGTTTTAGATTTTCCTATTCAGACCCGTTTTTTTTTAATACTTAAATCCGGGTTCAAAAGACCTTATCCGTCTTTTTAATTAAAAGATTTAGGCTTGGTTGTTTAACAAAAAACCGGGTCCAAAAGTTTGAAAGACATTCAAGCCCGGTTTTTATGAAAAAAATAGGGTCTAAAAATAAGTTTCAGAGCGCCCCAAATCTCCCAACATATTCAAGCCTGGTACATTTTTTATTTCGGAAACCGGGTCCAAAAGTTCAATATCATTCAAGCCATGTTCTCTCTTAAACATCCGGGGTCCAAAAATCGAACAATTTATATACACTAGTTAACTTTCTATATTTTCGATTCCTTCAAGTTGTTTCTCCTTTCCCACCCTTAACCTAATTACGCTCTCCTGAGGACCATGGTTGCCTTTCATCTTCTATATTTCAGTGGTGTTTGCCTCTTGAGCTAGACGAAGGCTGCAACTTTTGACTTCTATGACCTAAACAACGAAAGGTACATGAATATACTCTCAATCTATGAGTGTTGTATATAAAGTAAACTTTACTCAAGTGTTTCTGATTTTTAATTTTGGTGCTCTTTGAAATTTCTGTCTCTTGACCTCTCTTTCTCACGTAATTAATTAAGTAGCTTTTTGGGTGTTTCTATTTAATTTTGGGTTGCTTCTTTGCCTTAGATGTCACCAGCAAGGTAAACTAAAGAGCATGTGTCACTATTACAAAGGAAGAAATGGGGACCGGTTATTATAGTCATGAAGACCGGTTTTGTAACAAGTCTCTATTAGGGGTGGTCTCCATGATAAAACACATGGAGACCGGTTCTGAAACCAGTCTCTATAACATGACATAAAGACCGGTTATTACAAAAAAAACCGGTCTCCATAACAATGAAATTGAATAATTACTTTTTCTCTAAGCAAAATATATCACAAGTTATTAAACATAATTTATAAACAAACTATAATTAATAATATACAATTTTTATAAAAACCCTCTCACATTTTCTTAAAAGCCCCTCATATGTTTCATAAAATCCACCCACAATTTTCATCCAGCCTTCTCTCAATTGATTTAAATTGAATACAATTCAGGGGGATCCGGTTTAATATAATAGAATAGCATCTTTCTAAATTTGTTTTGTAAAATTAGAGAATAGTGAAATTAGATGTTTTGATTGGTTAATAGATTGATTTAATAAGTATAAATAAAAAGAAGGTAAGTCTTTTATATATAGTTATAGATTATCCATGAACGTAGATGGTATATATACATGTTTAATCTATATATGCACCTTATGATTATTTTCAAAAAGACACCGTTAAGTCGAGTTGTGCGTAAGCCCGGGTGAAAAGTTTGAGAGTGTTATAACAGTTTTTATATGAATATATTTGTCAAGTTCCCGTTGTTGATATGATATTTATTTGTTTTGGAATAATATGTTTGTGTAATTCACTTGTTTATTATTTACTAAGATGATTAATTAATTCTTCTTATTTGTGTATGGGTTCTTTTATATGACATGAGATGATCGATTTGTCCGTGTTACAAGTTAAGAAGTATATTCTTACAAAATATTCTTGCTATGTAGTTAAAAATGTTTTTGACTTATTTATCTTATGTATAGCTATTGTGAGCTTTAAGCCTTTGACACACAAATTAGCACAAGCTAGTGGCTTGTAGTTTGGACAATAAACAAGCAGCGAATTACCCAAACCCAAATAACCTGACTTGTTCTCATGGTTGTTTCACCAATTTGAATGAAATGATTTCCATTTGTTTGTGAGTAGTTTTGGTATGATTTAATTGTTACGTAAATTTGGTTGAATATTGTTGGTTAACAATAGCAGGAAATATTAAAAAAAAACAGGAAAAAAACATTTAGGTTGTTTAATTAGCTAAAGAATAGGGCTTAAAAGTGAACATTTATGACCTTATAAAAAACACACGACCCTTGTTTTTAAATATAAAACCGGTCTCAAAAGTGAACATGCAAACCCAATTTTATAACTGAGCTCGAAGCATCTATTATTTTGGTTTCCCCTTGTAGACCCCTCATCAAAACCGGGTCTGAATGCCCTAAATAACCGTGCCTAAAAGTCATTTTTGCACTAGTGATACAAGTTCATAATGATAATTTATCAAACAATATATTAAACATTAAAAACAAATAACAATAAGTTTATTTGAAACAGATCGACCTTGTATATAGTAAACATTTTATTGAAATTAAACCAAATGTAAAATAAAATAAAAATGTCATCCATATAATTAGAAATTTTTATTTGTCACATTTATTTTTGGTATTGTAGTAAGTTCTATGTTGAATAAGAAGGAGAAATTAAAGTTGCTAATTGTGAATTGAAGTTCATTGAAAGTGAAAAAGAAAATCTTATAGCACATTTATGATACCAAGATCTTAATCGGTCTAAATTTAGCCACGTGTTTAGCAAGATTTAATCACGTGTTGGTAGATGAAAACAGTTTTTCTTATTTGTTTAGCTAATAGATTTAGTAGCTTTTACTAATACCGTTTACAATAAGTACAAGGTTTTAATAATTTTGTTAGACTTCATAAAGGTAATTAATTGGAATTAACAATAAATTGGGTTTAAAATATTAATACTAGTTATTTCTTGTTGTTTTCATGCTATTATCGGTATATATTTCCGTTCGAATTGTTTTGATCCAAACTTAAATACTTGATGTTGACATGTTATCCGACATGTATGTATATATTATGACCTCTAGTGCTTTATGCATCCCATAAAAAGTTTCCTAGGTACGTGTTGATTTTACGTTGTTGGATCGGTTAGTGTGATATCTTAGTTCATAGTTAAAATAGCGACATTTAAAGGGATGTTCCTATGTGTAGCTTCCGTTGATCCATGCCTGTTAACTTATCAGCAAGATCTTGACCAAGTTACTCTGACTTCCTCAAACTCTCTTCCCTATGGCCAACCATAGTAACATGTAACTTTAAGGAAAAAGATACATGCAAATAAAAGAACTTATAATAGATGTTTTCATACTCATAAAAATTTATTTATTTAAATAAGTAATAAATGAAATAACTAAACTATATATACCACTTATTTAATATAGAAAAACACAAAAAATAAATGTTCATAGAATCATATATAATTTATCATATTTTCAATGATCAATCAGGTATAAAATAAATGTAGTAATAATGAAACTAAAATGGAAGCTTATAAAGCAATTAATTAAATTAAAAAGGTGTTGGATAGGGGCGAGGTCTTTATCAATCATCAATATATGTATAATATAGTATAATATATATATATATATATATATATAGAGAGAGAGAGAGGGGGGTAGGATCAAATGAGAACACCTTCTAATATGAGAACTTGGAGAACAGTTTATAGCCCTTGGATGATCTTTATTTAATGACTGAGATTAATCTTGGTTAATTAAGGTATGTTGAATTTTAATGATTTGATTTAATTAAGGTAGGTTGATTTTAGATCTCTCATTTATTTAATTAAATGATTGGCCTACAAGTGTTCTCACCGTTCTCCATTTAACATGTGTTCTCACCGGATCCCTCCTCTCTCTCTCTCTATATATATATATATATATATATATATATAATATTATATAATAATATTTACGAATGAACGTGGCTTCAAGCCTTGTATTTATTCCATGTTTGCATTGGATTGGATTAATGTAATGGATTAAAATGTCCAAGCACAAAACAACAAATATAAATAGAGAACTCTTAACATAAATCAAATTAATAAGCACAAACTATTTTTTGCCCTAAAAGTATTGTTTGAAAACTTTTTATTTAGAGTTCCAAATCGCATTTATTCATCTATTTAAGTTACAACATTTTGATCTTTGTATTTTTGTATCTGTCTTTGAGAATTGTTTTTTAATTTTATAAAAAAATTCTTCTATTAAAAATCCATTTTTAATGAAAAGTTATATAAATTAGTAAAAATGAGAAAAAAACAAGAAGAAAGAAAATACACATCCCCGTTACACCTCTAATGGAGATAAACAAGATGAAACTGGGGAGGCACCAAACATGAAATATCCAAAGAACTATATATGTATTCATGCGGGCTGGCCTCAGCCAAATGCAATGAGTACCCTTGTAAAGGGCCCAACACTTAATTGAGGCCCCATAATTTTAATACATGTTTATAGGTATTAGTTTATTAGATTTATTATTTATGGCCTAACTACCCGACTTGGTTAAAGTTCTTTGCTTAATTAAAGCCCACTTGGCCCCCATCGTCAATCGATAGACTAAAAGTCTCAAAAACGTGTGAACTGTGAAGGCTGGAGCTGGAGTAATCGAGTAACCGACGATTCCTTTTCCCAATAATCCCATCTCGACACTTGGCAAGTCGGCAGACCTCAGAAGATGAAGAGATTGAAGGCGATATAGATTCTCTGTGAGTCAATACCCTTTGTCGTCGATGACTCAGTGACCTCTATCTTTTGTCGGTTCTTGCTTCAATCATTTCGTCATAGATCGACATCTCAAATCGTCAAATTGTGAAGGTGAAATCAAATCGTGTAGTTGCTTCCCAAATCCCAATCATTAATCAAACACTGTTTGAGTGTTCGACCAGACGTGGGAGGGCCGAGAGCTGAAGGTGAAATGCTAAAATTGTGATTCGTGAAGGTGAAATTCCAAATTCTTGATTTTTTTCTATGTTTATATCTTTCTGCTTCTAATTTTTAATTTAGTGCCTAATTTTCCATCTTTTTAAACTTTACATAGGTTGAATTTGTGTTTGAAATTTGGATTCTGATTTCTAAAATTTGAATTTGTGTTTTAGGTAAGCAAATGACTAAATGTTATATAAGTTTCTTTGTTTCAAGCTTTTACCTTTCTTATTTCTCATGTATTTCTGAATTTTTTTTCTGATTTTTACCTTAATAAAGTTTCAGTTTTTTATAAATCACAGGTGTTTTTTTCTCCTTTTTATAATTTATCATGTCTCCTGAATTAGAAAAAATGCTTCTGAAAACGTAAGAAAAATAAAGAATTGAAGAATTTTAGGTTTTAAATATTTTCAATTTGTGTAATATTTTGAATGAAAATGTATTTTGGAAGAATATTACGAGATGAAATGAAAATTTAGAATAATATTTTAAATACTTTAAATTATAAGTTTTAGGGCCTAATGTTACTAAATTATACAGAGTCCTCAAAATCTTGAGGCCGGCCTTACATTCATGCAACTGCAAACAGGAGGAAGGTAGCCCCTAATCAGCCTAGTCGAAACTGCTAAAATAAAACGAATAATTTTTTAAAAAAAAACTAGACCAAATACAATTTATGATAATACAACACAACACTATAGCAAAACCACCTCCATTGCCATTCTATGTACCTGCCGTATCAACCCGTATTTCCAGTCCGAATTAATCTGAACAACCACAGATCAAAGCTAATTTTTCTAATTTTTCTAAATTAATTTTCCAAGAAAAACGAAGAGTTTTCTAATATAACACGTCAACCATATATGTTTTTTTATCTTTTTCAGGAAATGAGAACTCTATCCTTTTATCTGAATATGTTTTTCATTTTTCTTAAAAAACGAAAACTCTACCATTTCCGTATTAAGTAGCTAGGTTGAATGAATCCAATCAAGTAACATTAACCGCTTTGACCGTAACTCAAGGTTATCCTGTTATACATGACTTGAAATTAGTGGTACGATATTGAAACTAAAATCGAATTAAGGGAGAGCTTGACGTGAACTCTACGATGCCGGATTTTGGTTTGATCAAGATGGTTCACGGCATGGGAAAAGACGGTTCACGGCGTGGGGAAAGACAGTTCACGGCATGAAGCATGGGCGCACGACGAGAAATAGATCGAAAACAGTTGTTTTGGATTTAGGATTTTTGGAGGGTGCTCAGCGTGGACCACCTGAATCAAACCCAAGCTGTTTTGGTAAAGATCTTTTCGGCGGCCCAGTTTATTGTTAATTAGTATTTTTCTAATATCATCTTTTAATGCTTTAAGGGTATTCGATACTTATATATCTACCGTTTGTAGACTTTTTTCGTGAAAGACCACGAGCTTAAATTAAACCAATACCTTGCTTGCATCAATATCCTTCTATTTAATACTTATATCCATTAACCCTGCTTTTTTTAACATCTACTAAATCATTGCGTATGAAATCAAGTAATTATCTTCTTTCATGACGGATAATTTTCTTCGTAGGTAGTTCATATCATTAGTAGAAGGATAAATTGAAGAATTTAGTAAAACTTTAAAAATGGCTATTTTAAAATGTGACTACTTAAGTAATTATAATTTTTTAAAGTTCTACGAAAAAATTGAAGCTAACAGAAAAGAGAGATTATGTTATTAAAGACTTTTTTGTCCTACCAAATAATATATTTTTTTTCTACAAAGGTGTAGAATTACACAGGTGTTAATTTGTTTAGTTGTTTAAGAAAAGATAATTATTCTTTTTACATCATAATTACTATATATATTTGCTTATTTTAGAAATTATAATTAACAGATCGCAACATATAAAAATATAGTCAACAAAGTGATAATTTTAGACAATGCTTTATTATCCTATGAAAATGAAAATTTGCTCACTTTTTCCCAACGGAAAAGTGGAAAACCATAAATATAACTATTCTTGATGGGAGACAAAAAAATGAATAACTTTCACGATAACTTAGGAAACATGTTTATTTAGCTGATTATTATAACAAATAATAAATACTTGTATATATGTACACACATACACATACACCTATTGATGACCTACAAGGTAAAGTATTTGCCCTTCACAAAAGAGGTCAATAGTTCTAGTTTCATGCATGGTTCTTTAATCAGAGATCGCTAGGTGGTATTTTGAAAACGATAATGGGCATATTAATTAGACCGCTTACATATAAATCAAAACTTGATCTCCCTCAGGTAACCTGAACAAGGAACACCCCTTGCTTACCTATTTCTACACATATCAATTTGATACATTAAGAGAACCAATTTACACCATTCATGTTTCATTCATATATGAATACAACTAAAATGCTATTTTTAGTTTAAAAAGGGTAAAATGGTCCCAAAATTTACTTAAAACCCAAATGAAAACTAAGATATCACTTCTCGGTTTACTATCTCCCACATCTCCATATACACCGCTTTGCCTAATCAACTAGTTCGGCATAGCCGTTACAGCCGCAACTCATCACTGCTGTTGACTTGTTGTCGATTTATGGATTTTGGTTCCCTTAATTCTTGTTCTTCACGATCTGCCACCTTCGCACAACATACTCACCACCACGCACACCTCATATCAACATTAATGCCTCACCATCAGTCACATTCGCCTCACCATATATTGTAGAATCACCTTAATCAAAGAATGGTACGTGTTATCTAAGAGTTTATTAAATTAAAAATAATAGATGTTGAAGATGATGATGATTATTTTTTATTATTATTATTATTATTATTATTATTATTATAATATAAGGAAAAGATCATTTGAAACCGTTCTTATTACGATTACCGCGAGTACCATTTGTAACCACCATTAATGTTTATTAATAGGGTTATTTTGGCTTTTTATATATTTTTTCAATCATGAATTATATCTGGTTGAACCGTCGTTAAAAAGCGAGGCTTAGTTTTCCAAAATAATAATAATAATAACAACAGCAGCAGCAACATCAACAACAACAACAACAATAATAATAATAATAATTATTATTATTATTAGACCTGTGTGAAATAGTGTTTGGGATTTCATACCAACATGGCAATTGGCAATGGATAATATTCGTGGGTGTATTATTTCCTTGTAGGCCCATATATAAGTGGTTTATCTTAGTAACAAACTCACAAAAATTACAATTACTGCACGTTGTCTTAGTTTTACCACTGTTGTTGATTGCTTCCATAGGTTGCCGAACCCTCAACAACCGTCGCTATCCTAGTATTGTATTGTTGTTTTCCCTGATTTTTATTATTATTATTTGAAATCGATACTTCTCTCATAAAATATTGTTTATATTTTTTTAGGATTCGAATGTTAATAAGTGTTATAGTTACACTATTTTTGAATTTTTACAAAACTACCTTTCTGTGGTTTCAACTCAATCTTTTGACTTTACAAAACCTTAAATTTAGACACGTTAACTTCATCTTATTATTTAGTAATTCTATTCACAGTGAAATATACAACCTTTAAACGTACACAAACTAACACTTTAAACTATTATTTTGATCGGGTTGGTCATAAACTCAACCTTTAAACTTTATAAAACATCAAGTTACATATATAAACCTTCAGACGCCCTTTAAATCATAAACAGATAGACACGGCAAACATGTTTAATGAATATATATGAGTTACATTTTATCTTTTTGACGCGATGGCCTAAATTGCTTAGGCACATGTTAAGACCTTGTAAACCAGAAATCAATAACCCTAACATTGTACTTTTCATGTACATATGACTATTGTATAACGATTTTCTATACTATTTTGGTAAGTACACTCTTTTGTTTAGTCTGTCAAATCATCACTCTCATTCTCCTTTCTCATAACATATCGCATCTCTAATTATGTATTATGGTCTTACAGAACGACAAGGTGAAATTTCATCTTCCAAATATAGGTTAATTGAATCGCCCGCTCCGGGGATTATTTCTCGGCATTCTGTATATGAGCCTCTTCAAATCTTTCTAAATCAATTACATACAAGAAAACATAGAGGGTGAGGGCATATTTATCCATATCATCACCCTCACTACATTTATTTATTATTTTATTTATATCCCTAAGAAGCCTATACCTTAATTTCTTCTGTTTACGAAAACATAAAGTCAAAGCATTTTATGAGCCGATGCATATATTTTATGCCTCTTTATGTGTTTACTAGCAATATTTAATTTTGAAATTAGGCATAATACATACAGAGTTATATAACTTAAGAGAGATTATAACAAAGTAAGTTGTGGTGAGACTCTCTCTGGTCCAACTCAAAGTGTTTTATTGGCCCACTTATAGCCTGGTGCAGTAAACGCTTAAAGCAGCACTAGCAGTCAGCAGCCTGGGTGTTTCTCCCAAGAGTCCATATACGGCCCAGGCCCGCTGTAGCTGCGTTAATGGCTTTATCCGCCATTTATATTATAGTTTTTTATTGTTAATTAATATTGCTATAATAATTTCATAATCTTTTCGTTATGTTATTTATCTATAAGTATTACATAAAATAAAGTTCAAAGGATTGAAGATCATATCCTTAAGGGCAAAGCATGTAAAAATACAATAAACTTTGAAAAAATTTCATTTTTTGTAATCAATTTTCTTTTGTACCAAAATGTAATAAACTTTCAATTTTAGTTTATTGTATGTAAGATGATCCGCTGTAGAAGGTCACACCCATTTAACTGCAAGTAAACTCTTATCAGAGCTAGAATTCTGGGAAGTTTTCCCGATTCCGACGATGTTTTTCACTTTCTCGTGAGCTTCCCATTTTATTTTTCATTACACAAATAATTGCATAATTTTGTTTTTTCCGTTTCTATTCCATTTTTAGTTCCAAAACATTCAAGATTTTTATTCCATTTGTTCAAGGCCTAGATGACGTGATTTGTTCATATAATCTATTCATACAAACTTAGGCGACCCGTTCATACAATCTGGTATTTGTGGTTCATATTTTAGATTTGGGAAGTACCAACTCCTTCGTATTCATGTGAATCTACGGTTCGTCTTCAATATCAGCTTTTGATTTGGTTCACGCGAATTTTGATTTGTGTTCCATCTTCGAAATCAACTCTATAAAGGGTACAATTTAGGGCTCTTTGAATTTAGGATTCGTCTCTCGTATACTATTTAGCGTTCTGCGAAGGTTACAATTTATGGTTCAAATAAAAAATTTTGAATCAATTTCTAAATTACTTGAATCAATTCATCTGTGTTTAGAAGATGCATTCATCTAAATCAATTCATCCATGTTGACAGCCGACTTGTGCAATGAGTTTAGGGTGTAACACCGTGATTTCTCAAAATTCACAATTAACAAAAACTTTTCATAACTACCTTATAATAACACCAAAAGTCTAAAAGTTAAACGCATAATAAGTGCTAAAAGCCTACAACAAGTTTTAAAATCGTTAAATCACATTGTCACCACCATGAATCATAATCAAAATCATAGTCATATTCGTGTTTAACATAGCAAAACATATAGTACTTAATGGTTCAAATGTTTAACATAGCAAAACATTTATATCATATAATCACACCATGATCATAATCAACGTTGTAATTGTAGTCGTAGTCAAATCATAGTCATATTTGAGTTTCAATAAGGTATTTCTAATGGAGAGTCCAAACCCACAAAAAAAACCTCGTTCACTACTTACAGGCCAGACAACCTATGTACCAACTGGTTAGCTACTCTCAATACACAGGTAGACTCTAAACCCTGTTATCGCTACTCCAACTATGCAAGGTACAATCACCTCGTGGTGTCGTTTAGAGTGTAAGTACAAACGGAGGTCAACCGCCCATCCCCTCCTTACACCCTCGTGATGTTTCGTGCATGTTCCTCGTGATGCACGGTCACACATCACTCTAGTCCACAAGTAACGAAGTACCTACACACCACTTGTCACACTGGTTGTCTTGAAAACCAAGTGACTCGTATGGCTAGTACCTTATCCAAAAAGGGTATAATAATCCTAATAGGCCAATAATTGTATAAAATCATATAAGGTGTTTACCCCCACCCTCTAAGTCCAATCATGCATATAACATTCGTGAATCAACCGTATAATGTAAATACTAATATCTAATCAAGTATACATGCATATCCCATCAAGTAGTATCATTCAAGTATCTAAATAGTCATCATAGAATCTATCATGTTAAAATTAATAAAGCCTTTCGAAAATGGTTTTGTCTTTGTACTTGGTTTTTGAATAGCAACTGAACTGACTTGAAGTCCCGAAAATAGAAACAGAGTGAACCGTCAAAAAGTTTACCGAGGAACCTAAACGAATCAACGAACACTCAGAAAGGAAATTCGAATAACGAAACTAATCAAAAGTCTCATGGCAATCGCTAGGTTACAGTCTTCACAGCTTGGCAATCGCTAAGGCCTAGCAATCGCCAAACCTAGCTGTGCCAAGTGTCAATCGCGAAACAGGGGAGGAGAAACTTGGCGATCGGCCTGAAGGCTACGCCAACAATCCACGCCATCCTTAAGGCCTTGCCAACTTGGGGTCGGCAATCCCTCAGTTCTCCACACCAACATCAGTTCACAGTTGACGAACAGAGGCTACAAACCCTAATAAATTAATTTTCAATTCCCAATAAAATTAAAGTCGGCAAAGTTCCATCAATCTCAGAAAACATCAAGAATCTAACCCTAATCATCAGTTTCAGGTTTAATCACCAAAAAGCCTATCGATTTCAGGCTTTCAGTTTCAACCGTCGCCCTCCCCATAAGCACTATTTGGTCAATTTTTATCCCAAGAACACCATGAAACTCACGATTAAACACTTTCAAGAGTGTAGGAGACTTACTTGTATGATTTGCTTCACAACCACCCTTGATTCTTTGATCTCTCTTCTTTCTCTGGACTCGGTCGAAGGCACAACACAAACACACACTTGAAAACTGCCTACTTTTTCTTAGGATCATGGGGATTAACCCTAATACCCCCTCTTAGTCCTAATGGTCTTCATGTTAACTACAATAGTCCCTTAATCATTCATCTTTGTATTAGTGGCCTTTAAAGTTTCCATTTACTTAAAGATGCAACAAATAACCACTAATAACAAAAAAAGAACTTTATTGATAAAATTGACGATTCGCGTTAAAATTACAACAACCCTTTATAATATTTATTATTAAAAATCCCGTCGTGACATATATAGGATGTTCGATACATGTCTACCTGTGTGAGTTTAGGGTTTTCAATTTGGTTAATTTCCAAATGCAATTCGAGTTAATTATCCACTATTTTGGTTGATTTCAATTTATGTGTTTGGACTTTATTATCTATATTGTTTTGGACTTCATTGGATTTGAGCTGATTATCTACATTCCGATTTAGATTTGAGTTGATTATGTAGTGTTTTGATCGACTACATCCATGTGTTTGGGATTCAGTTCCACATATGACATGTGTTCTCTTGTTTATCTATTATTTTGTATATGAGTTGATAACTAGCCACTCGAATTCTCTTGCTTTTGGTTCAAGGAATTAATTTCTTTGTTGATTTGACTAGAACATTCTTGATATTATGATTTCTTAGGTATGTTGGTAAAGGATGAAGATGGTATGAAGATGGAAAGAACATAAGGAAGATATATTATCATAGTAACACAAGAACTTAACTTTAACGATTAAAAATAATAAAAATTAACCTATAACCGGTTAAAGTGATAAACCATTGCATATAATGAACCAAGTTTTAAAGTTGATTTTATTTTTAGGTTAAAAAATTTAGTTATATAGAATAACAATTTTAATAAAATTTATTGTATTTTTACGTATTTTGATTTATCCTTAGAAGAAGATGCAAATGGGAGTTAACACTCGAAACCCAAGTACATATATAAAATACATAAAAGACTTGGTTAATTGGTCTTATTTAATTGTAAAGTTTTTTATTTTTAATTCTGTTCAAGTTTGGTAGGTATTTGTCTATTTATATATGAGTTTATCTATTGAACTTCGAGAAAGACGTACGACAACAAAATCATGAACAACTTTACCAGGGTAGTTTAGTTTAAAGCCAAACACAAGAGGATGACAAATATATCTTCTTGTCTCCATATTCGTGACAATTTAAGAGAAAATTTACAGAATAATAATCAAAATCACCCAACTCTTTATTTCACATTATAAAATGATATTAGTATAACACTTTTTAAACTTGGTTGGTATTTTTATGAAATAAACCCGACAATTTATAACCGGCCATAATATGAAAGGTAATAAGTAAAATAAGTCACCTAGCCAGCTACCTTGTCATTCTTCTTCAATTATTTTAATTTGTCATACTATATATATTATATGACCTTAACATAAATTTTTTTAGATGGTACGTACATTTCTTTCTTCTTCTTTTTTTTTGGCTACATGATGTTCTTGTCATGTATATCTTAAACATATATATATAATTACCAGTTAATCTTATCAATTTTGTGAACCTTTTATTTGGTTGATTGCAGCCTATCTTTTTAGCAAGTGAAAGATGATGAGAAATGATGTGTCCGATATGCATGATTTACTATTTTATATATGTATGAAACAAGTCTACTTAATCATTGTTACTTATAGGGTTTAGTTTAGCATATATATATCAAGCTCTCGTTTGTGATCTTTATATAAAGATCGATCGACTTTAATTTATCCCTTGCAAATCATAACAAATTAAATTTGTTTTTTCTCTCAAGCAATCGATCATATTTATTAAATTATCATTCAGGTTCAACGCCCAGCTAGAATTAAGATATCCATCTATGCTCAAACAACAATATATTTTAATTAAAATATGTATATATATATATATATATATATATAGTGAAAGGTTCATTCGAGAACCGTTTTTATTGCAAGAACCGCGAGAACCAATCTTAGCCGTCAAATTCCCCCTCCTTCAATTGGATTGCTCACCTATTAATTCCTTACATGCACTCTGTCATACTTAATCCCCCCCACGCTCTTCATCCATGAGTTCCATTATCCAAAATGAACGGCTAAGATTGGTTCTCGCGATTCTCGCAATAAAATTGGTTCTCAAATGAACCCTCCCCTATATATATATATATATATATATATATATATATATATATATATATATAGGGTAGAGATCAAGTAAAAAGAAAATTAAAGTAAAAAGGGTAAAAGGGATGATTATTTGATCATTTTTCGGTATATATATCAACTGATAATCGTTAGTTCATCATCTTTATTGATTAAAACTAGTTATTCATCAATTTCTTTTTGATGAATCCAACATATTCATCACTTTTTAGATGAAAGCATTTTGTTCATCAACAAATTATTCTAAATTTTTTTTTCAAAATCTGTATTTGAAATAAAAAAGAAATTGATGAATAACTAGTTTTAATCAATAAAGATGATGAACTAACGATTATCAGTTGATATATATACCGAAAAATGATCAAATAATCATCCCTTTTACACTTTTTACTTTAATTTTCTTTTTATTTGATCTCATCCCTATATATATATATATATATATATATATATATATTGAAAGGTTCATTTGAGAATACTGTCAAATTCTTATCAAAATGTTTATAAGATCGATGATACTATTTTGTTTTAAAGTTATTCTATGTGTTTGATAATAACACACCTATCCATTAATTCACTAAGAGGGCTTTGGTTAAACATTAAAACCCGAGTATTACTACCCCGGTCTCAAAATTATTGTCCATGGCAAAAAACATAGTGATTAAGTTGGTGTAATTAATGTAAGATTTAATAGTGAAAATATCATTTTTAATTAACCTTACATTTAATACGTAATTGATTTGTAGAAGATGTAATAATTATAACTAATTAGTAGTACAATAAAAATAAGTAGCAATCAGTTACAATTTATTTTAAGAAGTGAATAATTATTTTGGGAAATATTGGAGTTGTGTAGTGGACAATAAGGAGTGGGTATACACACATATACATATATATATATATATATATATATATTTGTGTGTTTGTGGGTAGACAAAGGATGCAAAGGCCGGTGGCAATGGAAATGTTAATGATGGGTAGTTGTGGCACTAGTGTTTGTGGTGGTTGATGGTGGCGGCAACCAATAGTTATGATGGTTGGTGGTAGCAATGACAGTGTTAGTGGAGGTGGCGATGGTAGTGGTGGACGGTGATTGATGATGATGGCGGGTGGTGGTTGTGATTGGAAGTAGGAGTGGTGGAAGTGACGACAAGTAGGTGATGTTCTCGTTGCAAGCGATGATAGTGGTAGCAACAATGATCAGTGCTAGTGGTATACAATAATAGACACGGAGAGTTAGATATATTACACCTAATTTAGTAAAAAAATGATTCATTAACCATCAGTAAGTAATAATTGATTAATTCCAACTCATCAAACAAAATTAATCATCATTATTGTACTTCCTTACACTACAAAAATTTCAACCAAAACACCCCATAAGTCCAATAACCCACGATATGATCAATGAACTAAGCGAGCAATGGTCTTTTACTAAATTTCTGATAATTGTTAATAATTAAAGATTTTAATTACAAAAATTCGTTACATTTTAAATCCTACTTAAGATAAATTATTAGTTTGTTTAAAAGAAATCGTTTGTATATGATTAAAATTATTTGTATTTTATATATGCTTTTAATCCTACCATTTTTACAATGATGTCAAGTTGCACAACATTCATATCATATCGCTTTCCTATTTTTCTTCCATACGAAAACAATAATTTAGAAAGAATACCACATGTTGAAATACCATTTTGTCCTTATCTTACGTCGTCACCTACCACCCTACCGCCCACACATGGACCGTAGTTTCACAAGATCCCTTTTCTTTCCCAATTGCAACTCTCACCTAACACCCTTTTCTCCCTTTTCTTTTATTTTAATAATTATTAATAATTTATTTATTGGCTTAATCGCACATCATTATATCTAATCACTTTTCACCTACTTAATACCAATTTGCTTAACACACAAGAAATTTTCAAGTTTAACCATTCCTTCTGCACTCAAATAGCACTAAAGTAAATACATCATCAGCTTTCATAACAGTTTTTATCTTATGTTACATAGACCATCACTTAATCGTTAAATTAAATTATCAATTTATCAAAACAATTAAATTATTAATAAAAAATGTATAGTATGAAGATAAAATGTGAAAAGTTAAACCAAAATATAACAATTTAAAAATAATACTTTTAAATGTGTTGGATCCACATATGTGTGGTCCGACATTAGCCATCAAAGGGCGTACTTCTAGACTTCGTGATTACAAAGGATACGAGCAATGAAGTCTTATTAGTCCGGCAATAGCTGTCAAAGGACTTTCAATATATCTTACCATGAAGGTTAAACGTCCTCAATACTATGGAAAATTATTTTTTGATAAATATTTTTGAATATTCGCACATGAAATACTCCGGAAGAGATAGGTATGAACACATGTATTACTGATGTGTAGAAAGGTTAGATTGTACATTATATGCAATTATGCATTATGTTACTTTTAAATCATGTATTGGAGCTTTTTGCGTATCTTGATTTTTATGATTATAACCCGTGTTTGTCAGTCATGCAGTGTTGTAGTCTAGAAAGGGGTAGAGTAAGTAGTTATCTGCTTTACAATTTTTAATTGTAATATAATTTTTTTACAAACTAACAGTATTTAGATAATTGTCTCCTCAAAATATGTAAGAAAAATCAAACAATACGCTAATTAAGCTTTCAATTTGATATTTTGATTTGTACATGTGTGAATTTGTTTGAATTGTTTCTGTTCTTGAATCCTTATTTTGTATTTTTGATTGTTGTTGTGTTAAAATCAGTGTTCTTTTTGTTATTCAATTCCATAGTTCTTGTATTAAAATCCTAGTTAGTCGATTATTTAAGCCTTGTAAGCATGTTATGTTTTATTTTTAATTCAATTAATTCTAGTTGTTTAGGGCTTTATTTCTAAGTTTATACATTGTGTTGACATCTAAGTTAGTTGACAATTAAATTTCTTTTTCCTCTCCTATATATTACCCACAATGAGTGAGATTTTATTAACTTATAACGGGATCAAAATAACCTTTAATATATCTTAACCACATAAATTACCCTTCTAATACGAAAAGTTTGTTGCCAAATTAACAAAAACACGATCAATTATCTCCAAAGATTACCACATGTGTTAAACTAATTTTGGGATAAGATTTTCTAAATCGAGTTGTAAATAAATAACTCCTCCATCGGCTTGCGTTTCTTTTTCTTTTTTTTTGCTTTTATTTTGTTAATGGTTATAAATTTTTTTATTAAATTTTTATCAACCGATAATCATTAGTTCATCTTCTTTATTGATTAAAACTAGTTCTTCATCAATTTCTTTTTTATTTCAAATACATATTTTGAAAACAAAATTTTGGAATAATTTATGATAAACAAAATGCTTTCATCTAAAAAGTGATGAATATGTTGGATTCATCAAAAAGAAATTGATGAAGAACTAGTTTTAATCAATAAAGATGATGAACTAACGATTATCAGTTAATATATATACCGAAAAATGATCAAATAATCATCTTTTTTATCCTTTTTACTTTAATTTTCTTTTTACTTGATCTTTACCATATATATATATATATATATATATATATAACTAGATAATGTATCAAAGTACTACATGTTTAGGAAAAAAATCAAAAACAAAGTTTTACGTAGGACAATAGATATTCGAAAAATCATTCTCTCAAAATTATATTTTTAAAATCAAGTTTTGATCAAATTAAAAATTAAACAAGTTATATGTATCTTTCATAAGTTATTTCTTAATTTATTTAGTTTACAAACTTTTTCTATGTATAAAATATTATTATTAAAGTATAAGAATATAGTGTTTCAAAAATTGTTAGTATATTAAATCATGCTACTCAAAGATTTATGAGTACTTTAAGAGCGTTGCACCTAAAACTTATCTCTATGTTCGACTACGTAGAAGATGCTATTTTCCCGCATATTTTATTTTTGTAGTTAATAAGTACCTTAATTAATTAAATTGGGAAGATGTACTTTTGATATGATTTATTTAATTTATTGTTTTTATTTTCATGTGACCCATTGAGAGAAAAACAAAACCGATAAAACTTGAAGAATTGAACACCCGATCGAATAACATTTTTAATTTCGTCCTGTTTGACTATTTTTCTATCTCCGCCCCTGCACTCATGAGCTTTAAAGCAAACATGTGTGCAATGTGTCCCTAGGTACGTAACCGGATCATTTGAACGTGACTTCATGAGAAAGGCAAACATGATACAAGAACCGCATCTTCATAAAATCTTTAGAAGAATAGAATACACGGAACCAAGAAATCATGAAATCAGTAATTGTATTCAAAATGTTTTACTAAATAATTATATTGTATTTGATAATCATCGTTTCATACATCTTTACTCTAAGATGTTTTATGTAAAAATAATTGACCCAAAGACATGAGTGTAAGAAGTTGTATATCAAACTTTGGTGTTTTAGATTGAGTACCTAAACTCGAACCACCGTTGCGAAGAACAGTGTTAGATCGACGAGGGTACAATTATATCAGGGATTTATATCAGAGTTTGAGGTTAAGAAGGAATGAGTCGTAAGCACTTGTAGATTAGTATGGTGTAACCTAAAATATCCACCGATATATAACGCACATGTAAAACCATTATTTAAAGTAAAAAGAATATACGTAGAGAAAAGTAGGTGCGTTGATCTAGTCAACTTGATCAGGTTAAGATTAATCAGGTATTTACTGCTAGTTAGTTTAAAAATAGAAATCGTCTCAATGAAATATTTATAAATGTTTGAAGTTATGTAATAAGAGTACAAGACGAAAGTAAAAGTACATTTGCGTATTTTATAAGTTATAAAAATAATAAACAGTGCAGAGGGATAAATAGGAGGTAAGATAAGCAGGGTACAAATGTACAATCGTTGTCTAGTGATAGTTGCCCCTCACTTATATTTATTAACATGTGGTCATAAATAAAAATACATAATATTAAATAAATAAGCGTTACCACAACCTATCATCTTAAATATCTACTTCTCCACCACCTATCTTATCATTTTCCTTTTACTTTCATTATTATTATATAATAATAATAATATTAACAATTAATTTAACAGGAAATTAAGCTTACAATAAATAATAACCTTATTAATTAATATTCAGCTATTCGCTTAATTATGACTGACTGGTCTTGCTTTGCGTTTTTTATTTTCTTTCTCTGATGTAAGTTTGAATCATATTATGGGCCTCCTCTATTTTTAGATTTTTTTTTTCTCCCGTTCCTTCTTAAGCTCCTGTGAGTCCTGCCTACTACCAACTCATATTTTCATTTCAATTTTTCATTTAAGTTCTATTTTAATATAGTAAAATCATTAATTTTGATTTATTATTTATTTTCTTTTAAATTTTTTAATAATATAATATTTATATAAAAAATGTATTTTACTCGCAAAACTTTATGTAGATGTAGTACGACAAAATTAGATCATAATAGATTTAAATCCAAACCAAGTTCTTTTTAACTTGCTACAAATTAAGTATTTTAGATTTTTCTACTTTATTTTAGATATTTATGTTTGAACGTTAATCTTTATATTATACATTTCTATTTTTTGTTCCCATTTTAACGTGTGGTAAACAAGCGTTTTATTATTATTGTTGTTGTTATTAAGTAGCAGACTATATTTACCAAGTTTAAATAGACATTTCAAAACACATTCATTTCGTTAATTAGCGTTTAATGTTTTCCTTTCCTTTTAGATCGGTCAATAAATACTTTAGAATTTATCTTATTTTTAGTTTATATGTATAGTTATTCTTTATTTTACACTTATATTACAAACAATTTATATAATAACTAATATTTCATATGTCTCAAATATTGTCTATAGAAAAAAACACATAGTTTAAGACAATGCGATTAATTAAAAAAATTGAATGGCAAGACAATTATTATAAATATGAAAATGAACTAGCGAGACGCTAGAATTTACAACATGAAAATTAAAAAAAAAAAGATGGAGAACAACATAAATCTATCCAAATGTTTAGTTCGCGAAAACGTCATTTTTAGTTTTATATTTGATACAACATTGACTTGAAAAATATATAATAATGATAACTAATTAAGGGTAACATAGAAAAAATAGCAATTGATGTCACTCTTTTTTTTAAAAAAAAACTATACAATTATTTTAAAATATATTAAAATAGTATATCGTGTCACTAGCTAAGTGCCAACTCATGTTTTCATGTTTTGAAAGAAACATGATTCTCCACGAGACCAAACATATCCTCAAAGATCATGTTTATATGTTATTAATTATCATTATCAACATAAATAATTAATGATCATTACAGTTGGATCAACTATTCCACTCGTTATTTTCTCACATTTGTTTAATTATAGACATATATGTTATGTATAAAAAGGGTCTCTTCTTGTTTTGTAAATTAGGGTTTGTAAATCGAGATATATAACACATATTTGCTTCGGATTAGTGTGTTAGTCATGTAATGTTAAAGAGTATAATTTGGAAGTGATTTTTAGCTTATGTGTTTTACAAACATATATAATTGGTAATACTATTAGAAAATTTAATTATTATTTTTCATTTAAACTTAGATTTTAAAAGCTTAATTGATTAATCAAGTGAAGTAGTTGCATTCAATAAAGAGAGGTTATATATTCTTATACAAAATATTTACACTTGTTCTTTTATTCATTAAATTAAAACAAAGAGGTAAGGAAATAGATTAAGCAGATTACACATGTGATTATTTGTAGATCAAATGATATTATAAGAGTAAATCTAATAAATATAATTAGAGAAAAAAAGTATAAAAACAATACGAATATAATAATTAGATTTGAATATGAGCACATGTGACATGTGAGTGGGCAAGAAAAGCCAGCAAGCAAAACATACAAATTTGTGTACATCCATCAATATCGGAATTTGGGTTTATATATTGAACTCTCTTAATTAAAAGGACTTCTTCTTCATCACCCTCTTATCGTATTTACTCAAACATTACATCTTTCTCTTTTTGATTTTTTATCAAAAAATAAAGAAAGCTTTGGAAATTGACAAATTCAAATAAATAAATAAAAAAGAACCTAAAACATATAATATAAAAATGACGTCATAAACAAATCATTGAGATGGTGACCAAGGGGTCATGTCCATGGGATAGCTACCCAACACCCTCAGGAATGATGTGAATTCCTGGACCTCTGCCAATGCGTTCTGTGCCCTAACGTCCGCCATTGATGCCTCAAAATCCACATAGAACAAGTACTCGAAGTGTTTCGCCGTCCCCACGTTCTCGTCGCCAACCAGTCTAATCGGACGGTTGCGATGTGGCCGGCTTTCGATCTTCGTTAAGCTGATATTCCGGAATGCGAACGCCGATAGGACTTTGAACAGCACCGACGTGCCTTTGTCGTGAGCGAACACGATGCTTGTCTTGAACGGGATGTCGATTCGTGGAATGATAGGTTCACGAGCAAGCATAACGAAACGTGTCACGTTGCTTGAATCATCCTGGATCCCGTCGGCGAGGATGTTCAGGCCGTAGAGCTCGGCGGCGCGTGCAGATGCAATTGCTGCTGTGTCGCGTAGATTGTTTGCTGCGACGAACTCAGCAGCTCCCGCAGTATCGTCGACGGCCTCGCGAGTGACGTTTAGGCCGAGTTTGGTGAGAGTTAGCTCGCACTGAGCTAGAGCTTGTGGATGGCTTATCACGCGGTTGAGGAATTCTTTGCGGACGCCTGGTAATGCTAAGAGGCAGTGGTGAACCGGAAGTTGAACTTCTCCGACGATGTGGAGACGGTGACGAAGAAGTAAATCGTAATTCCGATGTATACTCCCGCCCAGTGAGTTTTCAACCGGCAAAACAGCACGATCTGCAATCCAACGCTCCACCGTCTGAAATGCAACCTCGAATTGGTCACAAGGAATGGCCTCACAGTTCGGATAGGCTTTACCGGCGGCAGCTTCACTATAAGCACCAGGTACACCTTGATAGGCAACACGCAGCGTCGAACCGTGCATTGGCGCCGGTGCTAGGTCGGCGATTGTGAGCGGCTTGGGCAATTTATCAATCGGAACTAGATCTAGACTATTATGTCCGTTAACAACAGTAATTTTATCAGCATCGCTGGGCTTCTCTGTGTTCTGCTGCTGGGACTCCACCTTGCTAGCCAAGATAGCACAGGAGCTCTGCCAATCGGCGCGGCTCTTGCCAATCCCGCCAGATGCGAAGTTGTTGGAGGCGGGTGGAGCGGCGGCCGATAACGGAGGATTAGTAGCGCTGGCGGCAGCGGCGTCAAAACGGCTGGCGGCGCATTGAATGCTGATCTGATTTGGTTGAACAAGTCTGTGGGAGACGATATTAGAGGGTGCCCCGATGATGGACTTGAAAGCAATACCGGATGAAGGAGCTACACACTGCATTTTGGAAAAAGTAGTGAAATGGAAAGTTGGAGAAAGATAAAGGAGTAGAAGTGGAAAAGATAGAAAGTAATGTGTGGAATGAAGCTTGATGTTCGTTCTTTGAGAACGGCCAAGCTGAGAAAAAAGGGTAGGAAAAGAGGGGTTTTTTATATGTGTGTGGAGGCGAAGGTTTTTGAGTGGTTGGGTCAAGCTCACACACCTACCCCCCTCTTTCCTCCCTCCTTGCAAGTGTTTGTTTGACTTTTCATTACTTGGCTTTTACTTTTTCAAAATTTCCCTATTCTATATGTTGTTTTTTTTTCTTCTTCTTCTTCTAAAAATATATAAAAAGAAATGCATTTTTTAGGTAACCAAGTAATCACATCCGACCCAAATTATTTACCAAATTATTAGGATTGTGTTATAAAACTGATTTTCAGATTACTGAGATTTCAAATTATAGAAAAAAACTATTTTTTAGTATTTGGTAAGCAAAACTTAAATATCACTTTTTCACGTTTTCAAGGGATGAAAACGCGGCAATTAAAAATCTCTATTTCCCTGTGCAAACAGCGTTTCCTCAAGCTCTCGATTTTGTATACGTTTTCTGGTGTTTGTATAGTATATAATTCTTGTATTCAATTTGCCAATTCATGTGTATGAAGATATAGCTGCAACAATAAATACAAAAGATATATTTGTATCAGGAGTAAATTACGCATTTGATCCCTGTGGTATGCTACTAATTTCACTTCCGATCTCTAAACTTCATTTATTATGCTAGAAGTCCCTACTTTTTTAATTTTGTTACACCCATAATCCCCGCATACTTAAAAAGATGACAATACTCTTTTCTTTTTCTTTTGTCATTTTTTAAACTTTTATTCAGCTTATAAGTTAATTATTAATTGGTACTGTTAATATATAATTAAATAAATAAATAAGCTATAACTATAATTTAATAAATCACCACACTCTACCACTCCCTGAAACCATCCCCACCAGAAACCACCCTTACCACCGGAAACATACAACCACCATCTCCAACACATATCAAAGATTAGGCTCCTCGAAGATAACCGATAACCGACCGACCTGATCAATGTTCGGTTAAATCGGGTCGGTTAAAACGGTTATCGGGTAGACTTAATCGATTAGTTCGGGTTAGCCGTTTTAATTACGGCACGGTTATCGGTTAAATTATTTTCATTCGAGTATACCCGAATTACTCAAAAAAAAATAAAAAAAGGAATTTAACCTATTTTCATATAAACTATGTTAGTTCATCTTACATCAATATATTTTTCAAACCTTTAAATTACATCAATATATTTTTCAAAGTTGTAAAGTCTCATATATGTCTAGATAAATAACTTAATAACAATGAAATCATCTAAAAATTAAAAAAGTCATCCATAATATAATCTAAATGTAAAATCTTCAATTTTGTAAATGAATTGTTTTGTTTAACTTCGTTTAATTTGTAGAATAAAAGTGAGAATTTATTTCTTTGGTTTTGTTTACTTTGTATACAAGAATTATATACACTAAAAAAGATTGAAAAGGATTTATATATGTTAGTTTAGCTTGGTTACTTCTTTTGTTTAGCTTGATTTCGTTTTGTGTTGATAATAGTATTTTATTTGCTATCAAAAATAAATCATCAAAAACATAAACTAGATCAAAGTTAGTATTTTTGGTTTTACCTGATACCCGTTATAACCGAACCGTACACGAATACTATATACGGTTCAGTTAGCGGTTAATATGCTCTCATTAAAATAACCGAATTACCCGACCCGAATTAACCGATAACCAAATAACACACCTATCAAAGATAACAAAAACCATGTGCATATCAATCAAAATTAGAATAAACCACAATGAGAATAAAAAAACCTAGGAATTCGACATGAAACCTTAAATTTTGTGTTCGAGGTTGTAGAAGAGAAACAAAGAGAAAGGAGAGAGAACCGCAATCGCACACCAGCCACCTCAATTGAAATCCTAATCTTTACACCATCCATTGCAATCGGACAATCAAAATCAAAGAACCCAAAACCTAATCTGTTCGAGGTTTTAGAAGAAAGGCAATCGCACACCACCATCACTGCAATATGTTCGAAGGTGGGGAGCTGTGATTATTTCCGATTTTATGCCGATGTTCTTGATGTTGGTGGGCGAACGATGGTGAGTTGTTGCCGCATAATAGAAGAGGCGGAGAGAGGGAGAGGATCGAGGTGGTGGGTGATGGTCATTATGGCTCAGAGAGAGAGAGAGACGGCGAGGCGGAGATGGTGGGTAGCGATGAAAGTCTTCTCTGGTGAGAGGGAGGTTATGGGCGGCAGCCTGGCGGTGGTATGGTTAAGTCGGCAGAAACCAAGGAGGAGGTTGGGGGAGGTAGAGGGAGAATGGGGGATAGGGTATATAACATTATTTTTAACTTTTAAAAATATTCTAAAATTATTTAGAAATTAAGAAAAAAGATGATAAGGGTATAATTGACTTTTTAAGTGAAAAGACAAGGGTATTTTAGTCTTTTTAGCTATATCAGGAACTACCAATGTAACAAAACGCAAACAGTAAAGACACCTAGTGTAATAAACGAAGTTTAAGGACCTACGATGTAATAAGTGACAAACCATAGAGACCAAGTATGTAATTTACTCTTTGTATCAGTATTACACTATTACATAACATGAATTAAAGATCAAAAAAATATAGGGTATTATATAGGGTTTAGTGGTTTACTATCCGAAAGTGTACTGAGGTTGTCACTTCTTGCTATTGTGTATATCCAACTTCAAAAACTACCATTTAATGTATCTAACTTTCTAAAACTACCATTTAGTGTATCTAACCTGGTATAGCAGGTCACATGCTGACGTGGCGTCGGTTTTGCTGAGGTGGCATGTGATTTGGATGCTGACATGTATAATCCTTGTTTAAAAATAATTTGAAAATAAAATAAGATAAAAAAATAAAATAAATATAATAATACTTGTAACATCCTGAGATTGGGCCTAGTTGACACATAGGCTTTGGTGAGTTAATACGTGTTTAATTAATTGTTTATTTAATTAATCAAATGAATTATATATATATATATATTTATATATATATATATTATTGTGTTAGTTTAATATATATATATATGTGTATGTAAATGTATGTATACGGTTTTGGGTGTGTGTGGGTGTGCATGTGATTAAATGAATTTAAACTTGCCACCTCATGCTTGTTAATATGTATACGTGGGATTGTGTTGGTAATACTTCACTTGAAGTATTGTAAGTGTGTGTATTGTGTGTGTAAACCGAGAGCAAAGAAGAAAATAAGAAGAAGCAAGAAATCGGATTTGGTGTGCTGTTGGTGAATTGTGATTCAAAATTTGAAGGTTGCTGATTCTTCTTTGATTCTTGTTGTTATACTTCGATTAGTATTAACATGCTACGGTTTTGCAAGGATTTGATATGAATATCATATACTCATGCTTTATGAAGTAATCAAATTTGATGTTCTTGGTGTTAAAAGGTGTTTTGATGCATGCTTGCATGTTTAAACATGTTTATATATGTTTGTATGAACTTGCATATGAATTATATGAACTGGATAGTTGGTTTATGCAAGTTATGAACTTGTCGGATTCTTGATATGATGAAGAAAGCGGATTTTGGTGATGATGAAATCCGATTCTTGTGTAATCCGAGACTTATTATAAATTCCGATTGTTCCTAAATCCGCATGTGGGTAATCCGAGTATTGAAATCCGATGGTTTGAATCCAAGAGGGTGGAATCCGATGATGGATTCCAATTATGAAAACCGATTGCAAGTATCAAGATAAATGCAAATGTGGAAGTCCGATTGAGGTTACGGATTTCCTCAAAACCGATGGATGTGTCGGATTCTTGTGAAATCCGATGGAAGGTTGCGGATTTGGTGAAATCCGATGGTAGTATCGTATTTCACATAAAATCCGATAGTTTGGACTTGTTGATTTGCATTGTTTAAATGCTATGTTATATGTGCATGCATATGTGAATCTTACATGTTTATATTTGATTAAAAGGATATAAATTTATGTGTTTGACATATATTTATGAATGATTACTGATTTTAGTTTGTTATGTTCTCAGAAACAAGCAAGGCTCAGTAATATAAGATCACTGAGTGGAATAACTGAAAGCTTGAGGTGAGTGGGCGTTTACTCACAGATATTATTAGTTGTAACTGGCTTGGGTTGCAACTGTTATTGGTTTGACGCAGGGATAGACTGTTTGTCTGATAATTGATTAACTGTTGATTGTTAATTATTTGTGCGTCATTGATATGTATACATGAGGTTGGGAAGTCAGCTTCGGCTGGGCATATGGGCTGGGTTTGTTTGCTATCGGCTAATCAGTATTGGGATCTTTTGATGCATTTGTTGCAACTTAAGGTAATATTGTGTGAGAATAGCAAATGAACTATCGGTAAACCTTTGCTTTGGCCGGCATTGGTTGAAGGTTCCTGCAGAACCGCCGGTCTTCCCGGGGCACGATTATCTGTTATGTGCTTTTGATATTGATGCGGTTATTTGCTGATATATCTGTAGCGGTTTGACTCCATTCACTTAGCTTGTGCTAATCCCCCACCTCTCACTCTTTTTACAGGTTTTGGTAAGTCAGCGGCTCGGCTCAGAGTGGTTAGTTTGGGGAGTAATCACCTAGGACTCTGATATTTTATTTTGTGGCGAGCCGTGTTTTGTAATACTGATATTTAAACAGTTGTGTTTGTACAGTTGTAAACACTTTGGTTGTTTATATTCGCTTCCGCAATGATTATGAAAATGAAAAATTTTGGGTTAAAATACAGTGTTACAATACTAATAATAAGAATCTGGAAACATGGGTTTTGTTAGAACCCTCCACCGATACATGCGATTCATGGTTCCGATTCATGTTCCGATTCATGCGATACAACAGTTGATTAATGGTATCAGATTTCATCGATTTCAATGTTTGATTTTAAGGTGCGATTTTCCAGATCTGGTTTTGTTAGGTGCGATTTTCAAAGGTGTGATTTTCCGGATCGATCAATGAAATTCAAAGGTCGATTGTATCCAATACCCAAATCGAGCGATCCATAGGATAGAGGTTCGATTGATTTAAAAATTTGTTCTTGATTCGTGAGTTCGATTACCCAGATTTAAACATCTTCATCTTCAAGAACACCAAATCATGTGTCGATTTCAACCTGTTCGAGGGTTTCAAGTTGAGGGTTTCTAAGTCGAGGGTTTTCAAGTAAGTTTGTGTTTCGATTTTGCCTTTTAAATCTGTATGATTCCAGATTTGTATGTTTGCGTTTCAAATATGTATGATTCCATATCTTCAAGAGCCTATCATCTTCATCTTCTTATGATTCCAGATCTGCATGTTTGCATTTCGATTTTGCTTCTTGGTTCAATTTGGGGTTTCCAACTAAGTTTCAACCTGTTTCGATTTTAGGGTTTTTGTTTTTAGGTTTCCATTCGGTTTTGGTTCACAGATTCCATTTTTAGGTTTCGATTATTTTCAGTTCGATTTTGAGTACACCGATTTTGATTTCACATATTTTGAGTTCACATATGGGTTCATAGATTTAGTGTTCTTCCTGGGTTTAGTGTTCATGCTTTGTTTAGTGTTCTACATGGTGTTCTTCATCTTCATCTTGGATTAAATGAAAATATGATGTGGCAAAAATTATTGACATGACAATACATGTGGTATTTGATGGACTTTAAAATAAATAAAAATGGCAGAATTATTGGTTACCTGCTTAGCAGGTAACCCAATATACTAAATGGTAGTTTTAGGAACTTTGATACACTAAATGGTAGTTTTAAAAGTTGGGTATACACAATAGCAAAAAGTGACAACTTCAGTACACTTTTGGATAATAAACCCTATTATATATGCCTTTTTTGGTCATTTTACTAATTAAGTCATATAATTGATCAAACACTTCAAAAACGGATCATCTCATTATTACTATATGAAAAAACATAATCAAATATAAATATTATTATCACACTGCACGTTTTGATACAACTGATTATCAAATTCTGATTATTATAAATATACAATCTATTTTCAAAACATGATCCAAACACTCCTTAATACATTTAAACCGAAAAATTAACATATTACGTATAATGGATCTTCTAACCGGGGTTATAAAATCTTAAAAACATATAATTCTTAGATTTGCTTTGCGTCATTAAAGAAGTTGAAGCTAATTAAGGAATTCAAAACTCAAACTTTCTTGAAGAGTCTGGAATGCCCAGCCATCCTATCACCTTTTTGTGTTTGCAGAAAATCAAAGTTTCAAGTTAATTAAAAGGTAGAATATGTAATCGTAAAAGATTTTGTTGATTGATAGAGTTTAAAACATCAAGTTAAAGTACGTAACAAGCTAAGATTGGAGTTGAAGATATAAATTAAAAGACGTAATAAACATACAAAGCGTACAAGGCATCATCATACTATAAATATTCTTAAATCTTTTGTAATAATGGTTCGTAAAGTTTTTTTATTTTATTTCTAACAAAAGTCGGTCTATCTAATATAATATAAAGGGCTGATTTTTATTAATTTTAATATAAAATATTCTTAAATCTTTTGTAATAATGATTCGTAAAGTTTTTTTATTTTATTTCTAACAAAAGTCGGTCTATCTAATATAATATAAAGGGCTGATTTTTATTAATTTTAATATAAAAAAATCTTAACTTTTAATATAGCCAAAATTAAATTTCAACCATTCATTAATTTCGTTAAAATTGAAACTTAATTTTGATTATATAATTGAAACCCTATTTTGAGTTAAATTGTCAAAATGAAACTCAATTTTCACTTTGAATTAACTTGATTTGTGTTATATTCTAATTCAAATTTCTTCTCCATTATAACAATTTAGGAATAAGTTTATTAAATCTAAAGCTACATGCCTACATCAATAATAAAACATTAAACACATTTAAATTGTTTGTCCTTATCTATGTTTATTATATAATACACAACCTTATCGTAATTTAATTTTACATAATTTCTAAAGTTGTCATCGTTATTTTTTTATGTTGACTGAAATTAATATTAAATTCTTTTAGTATTTAAGTAAGTCTCTGATTTGGCTATTCTTTCATTCATACAAAACTATATTTAGCTAAACAAATATAAAATAATTAGATTAGATGTATATGTGATAAAGGGACGGGGGTTTACAAAAATGATAAACGTTAAATATTAAATAATTATAAAACACAAAAAATAAGACTTTAAAAAAGTGGAGACAAACGGCGTCAACACTCAGACCAACACTGGAAGTGTCAACACGAGGGAGAGAAAAGATGTTACGGCATAAACCTGTTATCATAATATGAAAAAACATGGTTGTTTTATTGTACATGTCATTGATCAATCGATCATTATTGTTTCAATTAAGGGAATCATAGTCAAGTTTTTATTGTTTATAATTAAAAAGAATATAAAATATTTTAAAATTTAAAACTAAGAATATGGTTAAATATGAAATTGTAACCATGTTATAAAACCTAAATATGATATTTATAAATTTGAATAAACAAATACGATATTTTATTATATAACAAGAGCACATAAGAAATTTTCTTAACAAATTTGGTTTAAATTACAGTTAGAATTGAATTCAAATTTTACTAAAGAAAAGTTAAAATTGGATTTCAATTTTTACAAAAATAGATAGTTAAATTGTACAATTAAAATCTTCTAATATATAAAAGACTAATAATATAAAATTTATTAGATGATTTAAACCCTTCATTTAATAAAATATTTAATCTTAACAATTTATTCACTTAAAATCAAAAATCAATTTTGACTGTTTAGAGTCAAACTATTACATGTAAACTTTTGAATAACCCATATAATCCTATGCTTTTAATTAATCTTAAATAAAAATAAAAAAGACTAATTAGATAAAATTTATTAAATGATCTAAACCCTTCATTTAATAAAATATTTAATCTTGACCATTCATTCACTTAAAATCAAAAAATCAATTTAAAATTTTTAGAGTCAAACTATCACATGTAAGCTTTTGAATAACCCATATAATCCTATGACTTTAATTAATCTTAAATAAAAATAAATAATAAAAACGATTTGATATTGGTACACGTGGATACAAATTTAAACTAATTTAAACTATCTTAACATATTGAATTTATAAAATAAATACCATATTAATGCCTATTCACAAATTTAGTTTAAATTAATGTAGGTGGATAATATGAATTATAGGCATTATATGTATTTAACTTAAATTACAAAAAGATAAGGAATAGTTATATTTATTAAAGAAATTCAACTTACAACACATTTAAAGTATTTATATGTATCCAACTTATTCATTATATATTTTTTTAAATCTTATCCTACTAATTTTATCCTTATCGTAATATAAATCTAAATATTTTACACATTTTACAAGATAACCAATAATTATATTTATTAAAGAAATTTACTATCTTAATTACTTGATGTAACAAATCTTTTACACCAATATAGATATTGTTGACTTTAATAAATTGAAATTTACTGTCTCAATTTCTAAGTACTACTTTAGTTATTATTTAACATAGGTTATTTCTACCCGTCTGTATAGTAGACGTGAAACTTATCTAGTTAATTTGTTAAATGAATAGCTAGGATCGTACAATAACTTTGATCCTTAGTATTTGATAATTTAAGGATGCTTTTACATGAGTAATTATGGTTAACCGTATGTGTACACAGACTAGTATGGTGATATGAGAGTATTGTGAAATTATTTAATCTTTTGGTTAAAAATTGTTTTTGATATTTGAACTCCATAGATTTTGCATTTTAACTTTTGTTTGTCAAGGAAGCGACGGATTTCCATTCTAGCAATTGTATGTTAATTTTTTAAAACTGCTAAATACACACACTTCCTAAATATTTTGGTTTGTCAAGGGAGCGACGGATTTCCTCGTAGTACTGTGGTATGAGAATATTGTGAAATTATTTAGCTTTTGCTTGTCAAGGGAGCGACGGATTTCCTCATAGTCTCCGCATGTGTAACACCCAATGTTCGAAATTTCTAAATTAATATTTAATAGGAGGTGTTATATGTTTATATAAGTTATCCTTATAAGATTAGATGTGTTTTTAAAACTATAGGGACTTAATATGTCAACTTATAAGTTTAAATAGTGTAGGGACCAAACATGAATATATTGCAACTTATAGATATATATGGATTTTTAAGTACATGAACTCTTTACCACTTCCAACTAGAACACAGCTGATACACCTTCATCTCTGGCGATTTTGAACATTAGAATACAACAATTACATCAGTTTATAGCATCATAACAGCCAAGCATAGTAGAGGTATGTGTATCTTGTTTAGTTATTGTGTTCTTCATGTTCTTATGGGTCAAGGATTGATCACAATGATCAATTCATGTTAATTTCTAGTTTGTTGTGTTATTTAGCTGTTAGGGGTGTAGGAAAACACCCCATATATGTTTTAGAATGTTAAAGTTGAGTTTTTATGGTGTTTTGGCCGGATTTACAGTTTCTTTCGGTCAGAACTGTGCAGAACAGGGAGGGCACGGGCGTGCCTTTCGCCCCGTGGCAAACCCTAGTTCTTCAGGTACCCCCGTGCTTTTAAGCTTAGTCACGGGCGTACCTTAGATAGGCACGGGCGTGATTGCAGGATAGGTACGCCCATGCCTGGGTCAAGCCCAGCCGTGCCCTAGTTGCAGGCACAGGCGTGCCTTTGCCAGGTACGGCCATGCCCTAACCCTGTTTAGTTCAGTTTGATTAGTCATCAGATGTTGATATATATATTATTGATATTATGTTGTAGAAACAAGTTGTGGACCTATACATTGATTATTATCGTTTGTGGATCTATTCAGATTATAAATATCAGAAGGTGAGCGTAACGTCCTAATTTTTTTTTTCGAGTAAACGAAGAGTACGCTTGATAATTCATCACAAACAAAACATTGTGTAAGTTAATTATAACCCCGGGTGTTAACCCATAATTCAAATGTAATTGTTTAGAATACATCAAGAAACACAAAATGGTTTAATATTTGCGGAAGCTTGTGGAGTATGAGCTATCAACCGCGTGCTGGAGCCCCGTCGTGGCCATCACCTGAAAAGAAGGTTAAACAACAACCGTAAGCACGAAGCTTAGCGAGTACATTTACTTACAATCAACCGTATGACATCACATCAATTGCTTTGCATTCATGTTACAACTTTCATTCCCGCTACCATAGTAGTCGGTCCCACATTCCCGCTACCGTAGTAGTCGGTCCCATCGTACACGTCACCGTAGTAAACGGTCTAGTCATTCCCGTCACCGAAGTGTACGGTCCCATCATTCCCGTCACCGAAGTGAACGGTCCCATCATTCCCGTCACCGAAGTGAACGGTCCAATCATTCCCGCCACCGAAGTGCACGGTCCCATCATTCCCGTCACCGTAGTGGACGGTCCAAACATTCCCGCCACCGAAGTGCACGGTCCCATCATTCCTGTCACCGTAGTGAACGGTCCAACATTCCCGTCACCGAAGTGAACGGTCTAAACAATAGCATAACATGATACATATATCAGTTCATCAATTCATCATTTCATCAATTCATCATTCATGTAGCACATAGCACATTCAACACATACATCATAAGGTTTAGATGGTAAGTAAGAATACTCACCTGTCTGCAGTCTTAGTTCTCAACTTAGCTCACTAATACGCTTGTGGTTACTTGTCGATCGACCGTCACCTACAATAGTTCTAATCAATCAATACCGTGCACGAAACTCTTGTTTGTTTATTCACATACTTTATCCGGGTCTCGCGTTGGATCCCGTTACTGAAATTCATAGGTTGGGCCATGTAAACGTTGCATGCCCACATGAAGGTCGCATGGCCACCTTGGCCATGTGAAAGTCGCATGGTGTGTTGGTGAAAGTCGCATGGTGTGTTGGTGAAAGTCACATGAAGCTCAAAAGGTCGCATGGGGGTTTTCATAGGTCGCATAGTGTATTTGACAAGGTTCGTATGAAGGCTCCATGCGACAGTCGCATGAGGGTATTTTCAAGGCATAATTCGCATGAGGTAAGTTTAGGGTATAAGTGACAGTCGCATGAAAGGTTTTCAAGTTACAAGTGAGAGTCGCATGGGGGTATTGAAAGTCGCATGGCATAAGTTCAAAGGTTGCATGGGGTTTAGTGGCAGCCATGCGAAAGTCGCATGGCTGGGTCTCAAGTGTCGCACGACACAACCACAAAAGTCTCATGACTCATTTCATCTCTGTCAGTTCATCTTTTTCAACTTTCAGGCTCCATTGCCAAAATCATGTTCTTTCAAAACTCAACAAAATCACATCATTTTTGTTTTAAAACATTTCTCCATTCATTTAAACATCTCTTTCAAGATTTAATCACATTTCATCAAATTTTCAAGCTCATATTTGCATTTCTCTTTCTCTGGTTCTTCTTAAACCCAGAACCCAAACACCCAGATTCTAAAAGCATATTATCATCATCTAAACAGGATAAAATTGATACCTATAGTATCATAATGAGGTAAGAAACATTACCTGATGATTCTTGCAACAATTCTTTAAGTTTCCCAACTGATTCTTGCCTCTTCTTCCTTGCTTCCTCGTGGGGGCCTAAGCACACACACACAAACACACACTAAACTCTCTCACTCAATGGAACAGTGTTTGAATGCGAGCTGAAGTTTGTGATGTTGGGGGCTGTGCCCTAATCTCATTTATATACATCTCATGATAAGGCCTAAGCCCACATAACCCATAGATTGGGCCCAAGAAACATAACCCAACAACACTCACATGTCTGGTCCAATAACCCACATATATATAACTAGTCCATCAATTTATATATATATATATATATATATATATATATATATATATATATATATTCAAGCCCAACATCATTATCTAATATATTTTACAATCCAACATAATCTATCGTTTTCTCAATAAATATACTTTTATTTATTATTTCGAAGTTCAGGTATTACAGTGAGTCTTCTAGACTTCACTTCATATCAGCAGCATGTGTAGTTTCATATCAGATTGCTAACATGCTATGTTATATATGTGAATATGTAAGTGTACTGCTATGTGCAGTAAGGCTCAGATGTGGTACAGTAGTGTGACCTATGTTGTTGCCCTGGGTCTAGAACCAGAGGCTAGCATTGATTGCCAGACATACGTGTATTATCTTCATATGATTGTATACGTGTGTTCATATGATGTTTTGTTTAGATTACTCACTAAGCTCTCATAGCTTATCAGATACTGTTTTTAAAATGTTTTACAGGATGTAGCAAAGGCAAAGGCAAAGCTCCTGTTTGACTGCTTTTCAGTTTTTGAACGATAAACAATTAACGCCTGTTTATGTAAATATTTAACCTTGACAGTACACTAAGTCTGTACTTGTGGGTGTATCTTTTGGTATTAGCACGGTTTTGTTATGAAAACGTTTTCGCTTAAGAATTTTAAATGATATGCGTGTTATTATGAAAATATTCAATTTTTATATCTTTTATTGAAATTGGGGCGTTACAGCATGCTGCCGCTCATCCATCTTTTAAATATTTTTGTCTTAGTTCACTATATTATTATGGTTTGATAATTGTCATTAAAATATTTATTTTATAATTAGAAAAGTTTAAATTCCCTTAACTATTAACAGTTGAATGTAATATATATCATAAAACTAGAATAATTACAAACATTAAGATATATTTTCTAAAAAACAAACTGCAAAATATGAAGGAACATTTAAACGTTAGCTCCACTTCTTAAAGTTCAGAAATGATATTCAAATTCAGACCCAGGAGTAAGGGTGTTCACAAAAACCGAACTAACCGTATGATCTGAAACTGAGAAAACTAATACCCGACTAACCCATTACCGGAAAAGCTCGAAAATAAGGGTACTAGCTAAATCGTGAGTGGGGTTCGGTTCTCTAAATTTACTACCCACAAGTACTCATCCAACCCCGTGTATGTTTAATTTATTAAGAAAAATGTATATATTAATATTTCATAAGAAAAGTATATTAATCTTAAGAAAATTTTCATCACATATTGTGTTTTCTTCATTGATAGCCACTATCATTGATTTTATTATCTTCTTTTATTGAAAACCTTGATCAAGACATTGCGTACCACGTACATCGGCGATCGACGACTCAATAAGACGATACTTCTAAATTATCGATGAGTGACGCTAAAATCTTCCATACGCTTAGTTTCATTTTCTAGTAATTTTAGTGTTAATTATATTAGTTTGTCACAAAACAACTTCATTTTCTACAATTTTGTTGTGTCCATCAAAACACACTACAAAATGCGGGTATACACCCCGCACGGTTTGGTTTCGGATAGTTAAACTTGGTACATGTCTCGTACATGCGGTTCTCAAACTTTTCATGCCCCGCCCCTCGTGAACACCCGTACCCAGAACCTCCTAAAGTGAACACACCGGCAACAATAATTATTTATGTAAAAGTATTATTTTATATTTGTGTATCTGAAGAAATAATTGTTTTATACGAACGAAAGAATAGCTCAATCTAAGTCTTTCTTTTTAATAAAAGAATTTTATATTGATTTCAGTGAAGAATGTTCAATATAGTCCATAATTAATTTATAGTCCTAAGGGACTAATTTTAACCTTTGGATCAATGTCATCAATAGTCCAGATTAAATTTTAAAAATTTGGACGGAGTGGTATTTTTGTAATTTTTATAATCCACATGTGATGTTTTTTACAAATCACATGTGATGTGATTATATTAAGATTTAACGACCATGTTTTTTAAATGGAATTTATAAAACACAACTCTAATTTCATTAGATATAAAAAAGTAAATTATGACAACTTTTTAATTACGATACGATTTATAGTATATATAATAAACATAGATAAGGACAAATAATTTGAATATATATAATATTTTATTATTTATATAGCCTAAGATTTAATATATTTTTTTCTAAATTAATGTAGTGGATAAGAATTTTAAATTAAAAAAATAGTTTAACGCAAATTGAATTGATTTAAAGATAACTTTGAGTTTTAATTTTGACCTTTTAACATCAAATTTGAGTTTCAATTTTAACCTGTTAGTATTTAATTTTGACTAAATGAAAGGTTATGATTTTCTAATTAAATTTATAAAGGTTAGTGTTTTTATTGATTTTAAAAGATTAGAGGTTCAAGATGTCGTTATTTACATTTGTTTTGCTAGATTTACACATACATTAAGTTAATCTATACATGCAATTATCCAAGTCTTCTAACATAGTGGTATTTAAGTAGTTTAGGTTTTGTGTTGCTTATAACCTAAGATCATGAGTTCGAGTTCCGTCGCAGATAAATGTAAGATAGATTTAAGAACCGTTAAAAAAATCTATACATGCAATTAAGTCATGAATCATGGTGAAAAGTTGGTAAGAATGTAAAGTCATGAGTCATGATGAAAAGTTGGTAACACTCTTTCATCGGCTTTTATTATTGTGATTAACATCTCAATAGTCATCTTGTTAATTATAATGGTACTCAACATTTCAATGTAAGCGACGTTCTGGTTTCAATAACTCGTCTTATTAATTATATTCTACCAATTATAGATTTCTTTTTATGTTGTTCCAATTTATAAAAGCTTTTTAGTTATGCTTTGACCATCTCAAGGCGTCACTAATAACTAAGGTAAAATGTTTGAAAAATCTTAGAAAAGATACAGGTTTAATTCTCGTTGGATGCAAATATATTGAAATATTGGATGACTAAGGAGAGTATAAGAATCGGCTAAAGAAATAGTTAGATTGTGTAAATCATAACACAGTTTAATTCTACGAGATACCTGTTAAAAATAAGAAATTCCTTTTAAAATTAAAAAAATAAAATCGTACCTTAGTTACTTGAAGATGTCTTGTCCAGTGCAATCCTGGATCTCTTCAATATCACCTTTGATATAGTCTAATGGCTTCACTCGTTTGTGAAAGAATTGAATTAGTAAAGCTACATTAATATATATATATATATATATATATATATATATATATATATATATATATACACATATATATATAATAGGTAATTAACTAATTAAACTATATATATATATATATATATATATATTTGTTAATAATAGATGGGGAGAAATACTTCCTACATGGGAATCAACGTTGAGAAAGTCGATCAAGATTGGTATATTCTTCGTTCGTTATTCGTCACTTGTTGACATTCTTACCCAACAAGGAATATAAATTATTTTATTTTGATAATATAATATAAGCAACTTAAATAAATTTGTAGATGTTAATATAATCGAGTTACATGTTTTTCAGGTTCATAATTATACTTATTTTCTCAATATTTCTAAGATTATATTTATTATATAGAGTTGTGTTTAATAAAGTTAATGTAAAAAACATAGTCTTAAAATTTTAATATTTAATCACAGGTGATTCAGTATATAATCACATGTGATTTGTAAAAGCATCACATGTGAATTACAAAAATGTCACTCCGTCCAAAATTTTAAAACGTAATTTAGACTATTGATGTCATTGATTTAAAAGCTAAAATTAGTCTCTTAGGACTATGAATTAAATATGAACTATATTGAAATTCTTCTTATTATATATACATATATGTGCAATTTGTACTATAATATAACGAACTTTGCTTAAAATGTTATTGAGTACAACTAACTTTAGATTTTTGGATAAATTACATTAAAATACACTAAACTTTATCTTAGTTGTCATTATATACAATCAGGGGACGCTTGGTTAAATAAAAGGGAATGGAAATGGCAAAAGGTAAGGGAATACAAAAGAATACAATGAGCATTCCCTGGTATTATTATTACCAATGATATTGTTTGGTTAATATAAGTAATCATTATATACATATGTAAGTGTGTTTATATATATATATATGTGTGTGTGTGTGTGTGTTTGTGTGTTATACAGATTGATGGCGGTGGTAGTAGTTTGTGGTGATGATGGTTGTTAGTGGCAATAGTAAGTTGTGCTAGTGGTTGATGATGGTGACAGCAACCGTTAGTGCTGATAATCGGTGGTGGCGACGGCGACGACGATGTTGGTTGAGGCATCGATTAATGTAAGTTAGTGACAGTGGGTGGTAGTTGATGACGGTGGTGGTTGCGACAGGCGTTTTTGGTAGTCGATAGAGGTGACAACGGGAGGTGGAAATGGCTGCTTTGGTGACGGCGGCAATGGTCTATGATGGTAACAAAGTGTAGTGTTGGTGGTGATTGCAACAACAATTTATGATGGTGGTAGAGTGTAATGATGGTGGTAGAGTGTAATGATGGCGGTGGTGATTGTGCGACAAGTTACGATGGTGTAGTGGTTGTGGATGGTAGCGGTGGCAATGGCAGTGGTCGGTGGTGGCGCTAAAGAGTGCTAGTAGAGATGTTGGTGGTGGTGGTGATTGTGCAACGAGTTATGATGGTGTAGTGTTTATGGCCGGTGGTGGTGGGAGTGACGACGACAATTGGTGGTAGCGCTAGAGGGTGGTGGAAGCGAATTGGTAGTGGTCAGTGATGGTGTTGGTGATTGGTAATTGGTGGGGAAACACACATACCTGAATTCATTACCCCCAATTTATTAGGGAATGGTTCATTTACCCATTAATGGGTAATGATTGATTATATTTCGCCTAAACAAACAAGATTAATTATTCATATTTTCATTCCTTACCCTCTAAAACCCTCAACCAAACACCCTCTCAATTTATAACCTTCATAATCCTCACGTTGTTTCATAATCTTCACATAGTATGCAACTTGTTGTATAGTATGGAAGTTATTGCAAAGTTCATTATATACAATGATAACTAAACAACAGACACATTAAAAGTTGTTTACATATAATGAGATGGTTATGAAAGTTAATTGTATTATTTTTAAAAATTTAAAGTTTGTTGTATACAATGGTAACTAACACAAAGTTCATTGCATTTTCATACAATTTGACATAGATTTTTTATATTAATACAATATACTTGTTAAAACGTTACATTATGTGATATCGTCTTCAATAGCATGTTAACAACTAGTAACCTAACTCATACGACCTTCTCTATCAACATCCTAGATTTTGGTGACCTCTAAACTTCTCTATCATGTCTTGGATTTTGGTGACTTCTTAAGACTGTTTTTTTAAAATCAAACACACACAGACACTCTTAAATTACAACTATGTCCATAAAATAACTTGAACTTTCAACCTTAGAAAGAAAGAGACACTTTAAGCGCACATTGATACCGCTATGACAAAGGTTGATTATTTATTTATTTATTTATTTGAATAGCAGAACACACGCACACTTTAATTTTCTCCTAAATCTATACCTTTTGTCCACAGCAGAACTTGAACCCATGACCATAGGTTATAGAGAACACCTTGATACCACTAAACTACAAGCTCTTTGGTACGACAAAGGTTCAGTTAAAGCCCAAAAATCTAGATAACTTTTATTGAACATGATGATGATAAATGCAAGTCCGGTGACCAATTATCAGGCTTGGTGAGACTAAAAGTATAAACAAGGCTTAAAACTAATGGTCCAAAATACAACAACTTCCATAATTTATGAAAAAGAAAGATGAAACATCGTTCCCCTACCCAATTAATTATGTTCAACTGTTCATGACTAATCAAACACTATACGCTTAGTTCTCGAGTTTTTAAGGAAGAAAAGGGAAAGGAAAGGAAAGAAAGTGAAGGGAATGAAAAGTAATGATCAAGTTGTGTTTTTGAGTTAGAAGAGAAAGGAAGAAAATGGAGAGAGAGTCATTTCCTTCCAAATCATCCCACATTTGGAAAGATAAGTTTTTAACAAAATAGTCTCTCCTTTCCCCTCCCCTCCCCTCTTTAAAAAAACACTAGCATCGTACCCGCGCAATGCTGCGGCGGCAATAATTTATGTTTTGTAACACATCGTTTTCAAGAAAATGTATTGAGATGTTATTCACGCGATTCAATATCACGAAAACGTTTTCAGCAACACGTCCGTTTTTATATTTATGAAATATGGATAGAAAAATTAATAAGATTTTGAAAACTATGTTGATGTGAGTAGATAATTGTGTTTGTGTGAGAGAGTGTGTTAGTTAAAGAGTATATTTTAAATAAATAAAAAGTTAAAGTAAATTAGAAGAGTGAAATGACTAAATATTGAGTGGATGATATTAGTTTATATAATTTAAATAAATAAAAAGTTAAAAGTAAATTAGAAGAGTGAAATGATTAAATATTAAGTGGATGATATTAGTTTATATGAAAAGAAAATGTGGATTAAAGTAATCTTAATAATTTGAAGGTTGTACATTATGCATAATTGTTTGGACTACTCAAATTTAAGTAGTTTTAATAATTTAAAGAGAGAGAAATATAAATGCATTATATAGTAGTAAAGATAAGAACACACAACCTTAATAATTTTCTTCCTTTCTCATCCCTTTTCTTTCAAAAAACAACTCGCAAATACAACATATATGTCTTATGTCTATACATAATATAATGCCAAAATTTTCCAAATTAAAAGGTGAAACGGTAACTTTTATACACTTTTATTTAAACATTTAATTGAGATCAACTCTAAATCTATGAATCCTTACAAACAAAATAAATAAACAAAAATAAAAATTATAAAAACAGTATAAGGAAACCAAAAAAGAATGCTTGCCATGAGTTGTTAAATTGAATTGCCGGAATGAGTCGCTCCTATGATTGGTACACCTGACCTAATATTAAAAGATTTTCTTTTGGTATAAATATTCTAAACACATGTTGCGTTAAAATAAAACATATTTTTTAGAAGTTATTATTATATGTAACCAACTGTGTTTTTTTTGTCAATAATTACAATCACCTTTTATAATTATTTTATTATATAAAAACAACTTTGTTCCATGACTCATCTTAATTTATCATGCATTGTATGCAATAAATTACAACAAATTGCATACAATAAAAAAATTATAAAAGTTGATTGTTTTTATTGACAAAAACAAACTTCATTACATACCATGATTACTTATAAAGTTTGTAATATTTTTATACAATAAACCATAAAAATCTCAAACATTGACATTGAGTTCTTAATCGTGATGGTTAAGTGTGAAACCAATTATATATATGTTATACCTACAAATGATGGGTAATGAGTACATTTTCTAGATCCAGAAGTAACATTCTATCAAGGTAAGTCAATTTAATCATTTAAATGTATTTTTGAAAGGTTCAAGTTTATATGTATCTTGATGTCTTTCACAATTTGGGCTCGACTGTCAGTAAGTCAGTCTTATTCAAAAAAACTTTCTATGCCCCTAACTCCCAAATCGTCAAAGTTCACATTCGTCAATCCAGCGGGCTGGCTTTTATTAGAAGATACGGAGTGGCTTCAACTTAAGTGTGAGTAGTGATGTAATGGCACTGTGGACTGGACCCGTGTTGGCAGCCCCCTCGACTCCATGTCACCGTCATTGATCTTTTCTTTTTTTGAAAGGCAAAATTTTATTAAGCGAGAGTCTCATAGGTTGAGATAAACCATCTACAAAGATCAAACTCACACTAGGAAGAAAATACAAGTAGTTGATTCTTCGTGAAAATCACCATCGCCTCAGCGGTCACTTGGTGAGGATCGTCTTATTTTTTCTTTGAATTTTAATTGTTAGGTAGTAAATGGGTCCTGATAAGAAGTGACCACTACGAAAAAAAGTTACAAACCCAAATCTCAATGCACCATATCCTTTCACGAATGACACTTTTCTAAGCTTCCGCATCAACTCAATACGGTGCATCCAAATGTACCATATCTTTTTCCTGCATCTACATTATCTAATTCTTTATTACGACAATTTCCTTGCATCAATCAAGTTACTAATTTTTTAAGCTTTGTGATTGTTGATTGGATGTATGTATGTTCGTAAGCGAGGATTTTCTTACCGTATCTTCACCATTTGCATCGTTTGTAAACATGAACTGTTTGTAAGAGAAAGATACACACACATATGTGTGTGTGATGTTCTCTTACAAACAGTTAGTTTTTATGAAGAATATGAACGGTAAGATGTTTGTTTTTCTAAGTTTGACTCAGCTGAATAAAACGCTTTAAAAAAAGTATTAGGGGTGTGAGTGTGTGACACACTATGTTTGAATTCACTCTATGATGTTCCCAATTTTAAAAGCATATATAGCAAACTAATCTGTTAATATATTTTTTCTAAAACAGTAGTACACACATTTTGTCATAGAAGGGACTTCCTCATCAATAGAAGACCAGATATTTGTCCTCGCCAAAGAAGAGCAGATTAAAACCTTTATTTATGCATCTGACATATGTATTTAATAAATTTATGTATCTGGTTTTTTTCAGTTTATTTATTATTTTATTTTAAACTTATAAATAATGGTAATTTATAAATTTTTCTGATTTTGCTTTATGTTGTCAAGTGTGAATCTTTAGGATTGGAATTTCAAATCCTGAGAAATCTTGTGTTTGGTTTGTAAAAATGGGATGGGATTTCAAATCTTAGGAATCCTTGAAATCCCACAAAGAGGGATTTCTAAATCCCCCCACCCCCCATGGTATTTACAAATCCCACAGATGAGGGATTTCTAAATTCTGTGTTTCGTTCGTCGTCCGCCGTCGTTCGTTCGTTGTCGCCGTCGTTCGTTCGTTGTCACCGTCGTTGGTCATCCGCCGTCGTTCGTTCGTTGTCGCCGTCGTGCATCGTCGTTCGTCGTCCACCGTCGTTCGTCATTCGCCATCGTCCGCCGCCGTCGTTCGCCGTCGTTCGTTCGTCGTTTGCCGTCGTTCGTTCGTCGTCCGCCGTCAATCCCGTCATTCGCCGTCGTTCGTTCGTCGTTTGCCGTCGTCCGTTCGTTCGTCGTCCGCCGTCGCCGTCGTTCATCGTCCGCCGTTTTTTTGCTGTTGATGGAGTTTAGTGGTGGTGGAAATCTCACCTAAGAAATATGAACCAAACACAAGATGGGATTTTAAATCCCACTAAATACAAATCCCACCAAATACCAATCCCATTTGAAATCTCAATCCCTTCAAAAACAATACTTAAACCAAATTGTTCATATCATAAATGTAATTAACTTTCTAATTAAGCAAAATATACCAGTAAATTCTTTTTTTTTTAATTTCTCTTCTCTTATTTGAATGCATTCATGACATTTTTTTTTATTATTTCTGTTGCAAAGCAAGAAACTAATATCGACAACTTGAGTTGCGTTTGGTTTGCAAGAATGCTTCTCGAATCTGTTAAGATCTGTGAAATGACAACAATGCCCTTTAGCACAGCCCTTGGGAACTCATGCTAACAAATTCATTGATTAAACAGTAAACACGTGAAGTAAATCACCCATCGGGAAAGAATGAAGTAGATTAACAAATTTAATCACTAACTTATCTCATTGTATGCAAACGTTTAAACAGAAAAACAATCATCGGTTAAACAGAAATAATGAACGGCCGTAACAAATTCTTCAAATAAACCGGCCATAATAGATGTCTGATTAACAGATTGAGTATGCTCGTCGTAAAGAATCAAAGTATAAAGTATTGAAACTATAACAGTTTTTAAGAACAACCATCGTAGATATAGCTTCGAAGAAGAACAGGTGAAGAACAACCTTGACAAACTGTTTGTACTTTGTAGCTTCGATTAAAAGATAAAATGAATAGATGAAGAGCAAATGAATGATTTCGATGGTCGCTAATTCGATGAAGAACAGACCTACCAAGATAAAATTTAGATGAAGGGACATACCTAATCGAAATAAGCCTTAATTCGATGAAGATTAAGAATACGATGAAGAAGATACCCTTGATCATTATGCTTCAATAATCTTTATGCTTCGAAGAAGAACAAGAAATTGTTAGGAGGAGAGGGGAGAGAGAGGGGGGGGGGGGGGGGGGGGGGGGGGGAGTTTAAGAGGTAATTTGTCGATTCCTTGAGTAAAGTAATTTTATAATTCTATAGGAAATAAGGGTGCGTGGCATATAGAATAGAATACAGAGAAATGATAGTAGAGAATAGAATAGCAGAGAAAGACAATTATTCTGGAGAACAGAAATTAGTCCGGAGAATGAGAATTAACTCTTCTATTTGGTAATACAGAGATTTCGACAAAAAAATGTAATAGAGAATCATTTCTCTTGTTCGGTACAATAGGAAATTAAACATAGAATTTTACCAACTTTATCATTTGCATACATATTTTTTCGGTAAAAATCATTTATTCAAACACAAACAAAACATACAAAAAGATGCATAAATTCTTTGTCTCAACGGTCATCTTGCCATCTACACGTACAAATATAACAAGAGTCAACAAATCAAATAATGTTCAAGTAACAATCTGAAATGAGTATACTTTGTTTCAAGTAACAATCAATATAACAAGATTCAACAAATCAAATATTGTTTAACATACTCTTCATAACCAACAAAAAGGGGGTGTTAATATACATGAAATAAATCTGAAAACAAAAATTAAAGGGGGTGTTTACATATTCTTCACATCCAACAAAATCAATGGGTATACTTTGTCCAACTAATCAAATATTGTTCTTCATGCTTGTTCAACAAATCACAAGAATGCTATCGACGAGCGAGAGAGATACCTTAGAAGACGCTGGTGAGACGCCGCCGCTGGAGAGAGAGATGTCACTGGATGGAGAAGTCGGTTGGCGGGAAGAAGTTTTTTGAGAGGGAGGGTTAGGTGGGGAGAGTAACGTACCTTTCAATTCTCCAAGACTTCAATTTTCATTTCCTACCTTTCCTTTTCATGTGATGGAGAATTAAAACTATGAGATTAGAAATATTTCTATTTGCTTTTCTCTACCCTATTTTTGTGTATCAAACAGGACAATGGAATTGAATTCATGAGATTTCTACAAACTAAACGCCCTCTTAATCGGTTAGGAGGCCATCTCAATCGGTGGATTCTCGTCATCTCATACTGATGATACGCATGCCACAAAAAAGAAAAAGAAGAATGTCGCTCGATTAAAACAGGAAATTTCCAATTACAAACTACATACAAAACCATCGACCGTTTTAACATTACAACACAGATCCTCTCTCCAATGTACAAAATCCACCTGTATTTTGATTTTTTTTCCTCCACTCGCAAGCTGCTCGATTCAAAAGTACAACGCGGGTCTTCTGTTTTACAATATGGGCTAGAAACAACCATTTCCTTTTTCGTGGCAAAACTCTAATGGTGCATTCATGTCTCTGTCTTCTAGAGCCCAACCCATCTGACCCATCTGAACATTTTTCCAACTCTAAATGGTAACCCATAGTCTTTAGCAACAGCAGGCTCCCTTCGAGCTGCATCTGGTTCAGACCACACATATACCCCTCGTTCTTGCTTGCTCCCGGGCACCGTGTTGTCCAAAACTACAGCTACTAGGAACGCTATCACCATGTGGAAGGATAACAATGTGTTCATCACATAATTTAACTGTAAGCATAAATCAAAAGCTTTATCAGTATAATATAACATACGCAAATCACATTTAGGTCAGGTTTAACTTCTTTATTTTTTTTTATCCGGATGTGAGCCTGCAAATATTAGTAAATGACGACAAATTTGGTCAAATATTATGGGAAAACGAAAGAATTTGGCCAAATATCATGAGAAAACATGGTGAAGGAACTCCCTTCACTTAACAATTGATATAACTATAGCTTTCATACATACCCCTCCATACTGTGAGCGGAAAGGACCGTGAGAGGCAACAATGTAAGGCTGAAAGTAAGTTGGGACGGGTGAATTGGAATTTGGGGAGAGGCCATATTGTTGAAAGTAAGCTGGAACCGATAGGGAGAAAAACAAAGAAAGCCCAATGATGATGATGTTTCGGGAGCTTCCAGCCTCACTGTAACGTAGATTCGATAAGCCCAATGCTGCAAGCATGGCCCACATAATGCACAGCAAACCTGCAACCATTACTTGCGGTATTGATGCAATAAACCCTCCTACTTTACCTGTCAGCATATGTACATGGAAAATTAAACTATAATGAAAACTGTTCCCACTTTTTATAGTCCCAGTAATAGTGTATCATATGCTAAATTATAAGGATACTATCATAGACCACCCCACAGACCCAGGTATTTAAAGGGCTACACTAAGGCCACCTAAAATATCAAAACAACAAAACAATACCTACCAAACAGCCAAAGTAATTATTGGGTTTGGTTTATTCCATTACTAATACTTGCTAGAAGATGAAAATGCCCTCAAATATTCAGAAAGACATAATAAGTGTCAGCATGTAATAGATTATAAAACCATGTATGTAAAGTAAAAACTAGGATATTTTACAGCATCAATTTGTCATATACTTCCAAAAAACATTTACACTTCTCTCAAGTTAGGGCCATTATTTAAAGTTTGGGCGTTTTTTTCTCTTTTGTTCATTTTAAAATTTTCTGGCAAGTTTTAGGCTGACATTGGTATAAATGAAACCAAATTACTTCATGGGCGGCCAGAAAAGCAGTTTCGCAATTTGGGTGATGTTGATGCAACTTATTCAATACTTGGGTGGCCTATGGAAACATTTTTTACTTATAATATATCATACCAGGTCAAAAGTAAAATCAAAACAATAAATTTATGAAGTGTGGAGATGGAAAATTTCAAATCAAGATAGCATACCAACTAGGGATAATATGATCAAAACACAGGCTCCCAACTCAACCGCTTTGCGACTCCCCATTTTTGTCACAGCAATTGTGTGCACATTTTCAGTCAAAGAAGTAGAACCAGTTCCAGTTCCCCACAAGCCAGCCAAGATGCTACAAAGACCTTCAAGACCAATCCCACGGCTTACAACACCAGGCGTGGGAGGCCTAGATGCCACCAATAAAGATGAGGCATGGTATGAACCGACCTATAATGAAACCACACTTTCAGATATCTTCTATGATCACCAAGAATTACTTATTAAAATCAAGACATGCTACTCTCCTCATCCACAGCAAAATTTATACTCGGCTTTTGGATACTGTAAGCAACATCTACATTCAATTTTCTACCATTTTTAGAACTCATAATGATACATAAGATGGAAAGCCTAATGAAATAAAAGTCTTAATAGGGAGTATATATTTAATATTTTTAGCAGACCTTTCCTCTATAGATCTAGCCAACTGTGGGAGATAGAGATAAAATGCCCAAACACACTATTAAATTAACTTTTTCTAAAACATACACTAAAAGATACTTGAAACAGACGACGCACGTATTTTAAAAAGAAAGAATTTAAGGAAGCATGGGATTAACTGAAAATAAACCCTCGGGTATACAAAAACACTTGAATACAACAGTCTCTCAAAATATTGTATTAGCTTGTGAGAGCTACGAGAGGCTGGTTACATAATCCCTCGTCTTTCTTTGTTCTCTCTTTGTTTTATTCTTTTAATTTCTAATTAATTGAGTTCTTGGTCGGATTTGAAAGTCATGGGTAGTGTTGCGTCGGTATCACTTATTATCTACAGTGCACACTTAGCTTTTAAAAACCATTTGCTGAACTGTCATCCTACTATGAATATTTGTAACTTATCAAATATCAGATTGCAGTACATGTTAAAGTGTATCTATTGTAAACACTAAAAAAAGGTACAATTTAGATTAATGAGAGGGAGCTTACCGAGTCAACGGAAGAAATAACAGACACCATGCACATTACAAGAGCCATTTTCCAGTTGAAAACGGGTGTACCCCATTGTAACGGGTATGGAAATCTAAACCATGGGGAAGAGTTTAAGGCATGGGAAGTATCTGCTCTACAACTCTTCATCCTGGCAACATGTATTCTGCAGTGATCAGATATCATATTTGAGGTTGGTATATTTACATCACAACCATCATATTTGTAAGCCCCTGCTTCAGTCAGAAGGAAAGACATTGCCCATGTGATAGCCAGACCCAAAGGTACCTGAGAATAAGTATATATGTTACTATGCCACTTAAACCAAACTAGTGAAATCCAAACAAAAGAAGATGAAGTTTACTTACAGCATAAATTAGAAATATACGGTGTCCCAAAACAGACACTTTGCGAAGGTACTGAAAACATGGAGGAGTATGTATCTTAGAAAACACATGAGGTCAACTCTAAAAGAAGAGCACATAATATTATAAGATTATTCAACTTTCAATCAGCAATACATTAAGTAGAAATAGAAGATAACCTAGAAAAATGCTGAAGGAGAACTTACTAGAGAAAACATAATAACCAATAGAATCTGCACCATGCCAATCTCGAGACATGCACCCATTTGTGGGAAACCATAAGTGTAAAATGAAAGTCCAACAGCAGCAATAGTTGGGGACACAACAACTGGGTTAATCAATCTGAAGAAGCAAGACAAAAGTTGTGGTTAGTTTCGTAGCACATGGTGCCTTGAAACCACATGCACATGCTCCATTAATATATACAAAAAGGCAAAATAGGGTGACAGGTCCCAAGTCCTGTTACAGCTTTGATTTGCATATATGAATCACAAGAGTAGGGTAACAATTTGAGCAGAGTAATAGTTTGAGGATAAGTTGACTTGATAGAAATCATATTAACTTGTGACACTTCAAGCAATCTGTTATTAAAAAAACATTAAAAAAATAAAGCAGTTTTTGTAAGGCATCAAATTTTGTAGCATATCTTCAAATCCCCATTTATGCTACGTGCAGAACAAAAGACCAAATTAAGAGAAGTGATCCACACCTCAAGAGCAGTGTCATCAGTCCACTGTACCCAAGGAATGCTTGAAAAGCTGATGCAATAATTATAGCCCCCTGGAGCTCCTTCATTATATGCTTGAAATTCTGTAGTATCAAGGAAGTAAAAGTTCACCTTGTCTGATTATTCATTTCACCTGATCATGAAATCTCATGGCAAGAGGCTTTTAAAGATAATTGAGATGCCAAGTGCAGGAAAATACAGAAGCCTTGTTAAAGTAAAGAAACTTAATGAACAATAAATGGTTCATAATACATCATGAAATGGTCCAACCTTAAGGACTAAAAATGGTGGTCAAAGAGGGAAAGTAGCAGGGAATGAAGATCTCAACTACATTGTAATGGTCGCATATATATGGTAGCGTTAGCAAGACATTCTATCCATTTACATGACATTCAAAAAGTTTCAGCTATCCACATTGACTAGCCCAAGATGCGAGCAGGAAAATCTGGTATAATTTAGATATTGATGCTTCTTGTGTATTTTTACCTGTTCTTGTAATTCCACCTCATCTCCCAATAACCAACTTGATCAGTGGTTTGAGAATGATATCTTATAGTAGTGTATTACAAACAACAATTAAAGGTGCTAATAGCACTTTGGGAATTTTATTTATTTAACCCAAATTGTTGATAAATAATGCTGAAGTGAACTTTTTTGGGCTCCCCCTTGACGGATGCTTCTTCAAGGTACAGTTTAAATCTAGCAGTAAAAGACAAATGATGCATGGACCGCTTGCAACCTTTTTTTTTGGGCTTTTATAAGTTATTCTTTTCTTCCTGATGTAAGTTTACTAAATAATGCTGAAGTGAACTGTCAAATTTGAGGTATATGTTAGACAAATGGTAGACTAGGAAATAGGAATTTTGCAATAAAAAGTCATTAAGTTGAAAATATATTGATGGTTTTTGGTGGCTACCTAGAGGTTAGAGGTCACCCCTATAAGACTTTTTGGCCTAAGGTGTGCCTTAAAAGATTATAGTCCAATTGAGGGTCATCATCTTCGGAGAGTTTATAGAAAAAGAGCCAATTGTCACTAAAATAAGGAGAAGGTCATGAGAAGACAGACAAGAAAACTTTTTCATGTCCCCGTGAATGGAAATACATTTGTATGTTATATGTGATGCTAAGGTGGGTTCACAACCAAATTCACCTAGCATAAACTATAAGCTCAATCATCCTGATAAATACAAAAACCAAAAATGCATGAAAACGTCAGCTTTAAACAAGCTGGATAAAGAAGGTAGAACTTACATTTCCATTCAATCCAAGGAACTCAGGGGATTTTATTATTGCAAGCGCAGGAGCAAGAAAGACAAAAGATGGACCTTGTATTAGGGGTAATCTTGATCCAAAATTTGCTTGTAGGAGTGTGGTCATTCCCGAAACAAAAAGCACGGTGGAGACCACCATTGATGTATCCTCCTACAACCACTAATTCTCATCAGACCAATTCAAGTGAAGATGCCAAGTTTCAAAGATAAGTTAACCTGAAACAAGGGCCAAGTGCTTACATGGTCGCCTCCCATTGCGGGAACAATCACCAGCGGAATTAGAACCAGCGAACCTAACATTGATAGATAGTGCTGAAATCCATAGAAACCGATGGGCACTGAAGACAACACACAAAAATCAAAGCAGAATAATTTAAACACTAGTATGCTGAAAAATTAGGAGCCAGCAATGCTAGAAATGTCAATAAATTTAGCAATAAATGAACATGTTAAACCCGTGAAATTATATGAAGCTATGTTGTTCAGACATTGTGCTCGCAAATTCACACTACTATAGGTTAAAAAATTAAAACTTTCCGCTGCTGGAATATAGATTGGGAGCATGATAATATTTACCAAGACCAGGAGTGTCTCTAAGCTCGTATTTCATATGCAAATGATGGGACACGAATTCATCATCAACCGTTTGCGGCAACGCATTTTCCACGTCCTCATTCCTACCCGCCCTCTGGTTCTGCTGAGGGGCCGCCGGAGTCTCAACCGCGGCAACAGCATTATTAGCCTGCCTATTAGCCCCAGGCTTAGGCGGTAGCCGCCCAGAACCTCCTTCAGCCTCCCTCCTCTTGTTCACCGACTGATCCTTATCCAATTGCACCTGCACTTGAGCTTTAGCCGGCTGTGGCGGTTGCTGCGGGGGCGGAGGACCCGTACCGTTCACAGCAGGGGTCGGCCGGACGCGACCCGCCTCAGTATCCAACGGATGCCTGGCTATTTGACCGGAATCACTAGCATTGGTCTCTCCAGAAAACCTAGGGCGGAAACCCGTGCGCTTGGCCCAGGAAGATGGAGGCATTGCAGGTGCGTCATTGGAATCTCGACCAGGAGGCCATGGGCCAGGTTTGGGACGCTTGGTCGGGTCTGAGCTCTGCGCCATACTTGTTTCCTTGTTGTAACTGTTGTTAATTCATGGTAGTGGTAGATCTGGGGTTAGGGTTTACAGACAAAACCAGAAAATAGGTCCAGAAATGGAGTGAACTAACAACATATGTAGCGGAGTGCGGGCATTGTTGCTGATGAAGTTGAAGATCCCAGTCCCATGGCGGTGGAGAGAAGAAGATTGAAGTGTTCAAGTAGAGTGAGTGTGTATGGAGAGAGAAGAGAGGTGGTAAAATCACAAAAGAAAAGGGTGTGGAGCGTGAAGGAAACAACAGCGTTTTGATTTATTTATTAGTCCCTGTAAGATGTCCTCCAACGAATCTTCACTCTCTTATCTTTTAATATTTTGTACTTTGAGTCCCTCTGGCTTTCGTATCAGGACAGCCATTAACCTTCTCATTAACCCCTCCCCATACCAACTCCCTTACACCTGATCGGTTTCTTCGGTTTAGGTTTCCTAACACAATCGTTTCTCTCTTTCTTCTCTTTATCTCTTTAATTATATTCTCTTTCTTTTTCTTAAACAAAATATGATAAATAAAAGGTGTGTTAGATTGAGAATGATTGTATTAACTTTTAAGTTGAAAAGAGAAAATGAATATAATGTTACGTTGATGTGACAGGAGGGAGAGGATAACCCTTTTAGGTTCTCGTACGAATGGTCTAAGAAGGAGAATGTATAGCAACAACAAAGCTCCAACCAATATAACCCCTACAAGGGATACTAGCTTATGAAAACAAACAACAAAACCTGATATTAAGTACGAAGTCAGAACAAACTCAATAGTGACTCGTCACCACCTAGATCTTCCGAATGAGAGTAGTTTAAAAGCTTGAGCCCCTATACCATTCTCGCGAGTTGTGACCAGAACTTGTATCCCTACGAAAGATTCCAAAAGAAATACTTTAGTTGTATTGTTTCATCCTATGCGCAATGTACACCTTAGAGTACTTTATCATTTCATGCTTTCCACCTGATATTGTACAACCCAAACAACCGCCTACAAAGCATCATTTCCGATTTATGAAATAATTTACACCGGTGGTGAAGCTTCAAATTTTGCAAAATTTTGCCATCTAAAGTTTTTTTTCCAAACCGTCAAGCCTTATTACACATATGCATAACATCTACACTCGTATATATTTGCTCACCATATGTTTGGCTAAGTGTATAATGAAAATCCATCCTAGTATGATCATAAAAAGCCTTAAGCGGGATACGGCCCAGCTTAAACCTCCATGTGAAAACATGTATCCTTTTTTAGTCTCCTCCACTAGTACTTTCAAGTTAAGCATACCATATTAAAATTTCTATAACTTTTGTTGTACAAAAGTATAAATCCATAAAAGAGTTATCATTCAAATAGCATGTAATCGGTTTACATGTTATCTGAAACCAATTAATTTTGGTTACATATTGTATTTTTAATAAAGTTTGTTTTATTCCCACATCTTTTATCATTTTTCAAACGAGACTTTAAAAATAAATCCTATAGTTGTTAGAGCGATGGGTGTACCGTCGGCAATGGATCGGCAATCCTAGTTGTTGTTCGGTAGCTATAGGGAACACCACCCCCTATGATCGGTACCGAAAATTTGAACATGCATCGGCAATTCAATGCCGAGTAGAGAGAGAGTCAAGGAGAGAGATTCGGCCATTTGACCATTAAAATGAAAAAAAAAATTACCTACTTTTTAAATACCTCGTTTTGTAACAATTTTACACCACACTTAAACTCTTTATCTCTATATTCATCTCATTTTATAAATCTCTTACATTCTTTACACTTTCTCTCATTCAAAATAGAGTCTTCTTCAAACACCGCAAACTCATCTCGTTCAAAAAACCGTCAACCAACTCCGTCTTTTAACGGAAGTTCAATTGCTCAATGATTTAACCAATTATTCAAGGATTTTAGTGGCTTTCAAAGTTCAAGGGACGAGTACAACGCGATGCTTCTTGAGCAAAATGAACGAAAGTTGCGTTTACAAGAAGGAAAAGAAATCCGAGAAGCGTTACAATTTTTGAAACAATCCGATAAAGGTTTGGAAGTCGAGAATCTCAAGATTGTTCAACGGGCAAAAGACGCGGTTAGAAAAAAATATTGATTACAAAATAAATCGTTGATGTTTTCTTTTATTAGTTGTAATTTTTTTTATTTTAATGAAAATTAGTTATTTATCTTTTTTATTTTTTCGCAATGTATATAAATTTATAATCTAAATTTTATAATTTTTTATTAAATTTCTTAATAATAAAAGATAAATAAATTAATATATAATTAATTTAAAATAAAAAAGTTTGAAGCGTGCAAAACGCGAATAGTACGAATGTTTAAACATGACTGAAGCATAAAATAAGTTATGTTGATGTAACACTAAAGCATCGGATGCTTTAAACATGCACACCCCATGCTCTTAATTATGTCTATAACTACTATTATCAAATAGGAAGGACCCGAAATAAAGAATGCATAAATGCAATGGGCCAATAATCATCGTATATTTTAGCTAAAATTGTCCTTTTTATTAACGATAGATTTTAGATCTCGTTCTTAATAAATAGGAAGGAAGCTTTGTAACACTACTATCATCAACTATAGCTAATTAATTAAATTCGTTAAATTAATGCTCTATATTATGTTATTATGTATAAATGTAATCAAATATTTATTGCTTTTGCAATCATTAGAGTAGTCTTGCACTTGAACAACGTACACAAGGAAATGTACAAAGTTTGTAAATATTTTTACGTCTGCGTTATCCTATGAATTTTTTAGGCTCTATGCGAGGAGAGAAAATGAGTTTGTTAAACACAAACATATATAGATAAAAGTTCATTGATACAACAATATCAGTAATTAAAACAAAATAACGGTAATAAAATAGTTACTTTTCTTATAGTTACTTAAATCATGAACTTCTTCTAACATTATTGAAAGAAAAATACAAATCAACTCTTAATTATCAATACTCCATAAGATATCGATCTTAGTAACTATCATTATCAATCTATTAAGTCTTTTTGTGACATTTTAGATCGTAAGTTGGACTTCAACAACTTAAATTATGATAAACTTATTTTACAGATATCACCGTTACAAGAATAGTCAACAAGACTCTATATGCAATAGTTGCGCATACATAAACATTTGAAATATGAAACATTTAACATCTATTATATATATATAAACAAACCTAACTTCTGATTTGGATCGAATGTTAAATATTTTGGTTTCTCCTTGATTGCCTCGACCTTGACGTCTCGTGTTTTCTTCTCGATTCCCGAACAATGAATGAGTTTTCTTAATATGTATTTTTTTGGCTTATAGAATAAAAATTTCAAATATGGACTTCCTAATATTCTATATTAATAAGTGTCTTTGAAAAATTATAACATTATATATATAATGGGTGTGTTCGGCAACGGGTTTATGAAGGAATATAGGGGCTTAAGATTCTAGTTTTCATAATCTTCAACCCTCAAGCCTCGTTCAGGTGTTTAAATTTTGAGGAATTATTAAAAACATAATCACTTATAATCCTCTAAAATAAAAGACTTTAGTAGCTTATGGCTTAGGCTTGTGATTATCAATTTATTAGGCTCAGCCCCAACTTGTTTCGCAAAACACATCATATATATATATATATATATATATATATATAAAGCCGGGACCCTCTTAAACACGGGCTTGTGCAATCGTATATTCTACACTCCCTCAAAGACACGCATGCTTTAACTAAACATACAAATAAATGTTAAGAGGGGTCGATAGTGGCTCTAGTTGTTGTTTGTGTGTATGATGTCATGTTATCATGATATGTAATGATCATTGATTCCATACATGACATTTTTTTTGTTACGTAACATGACAATATGCACCTCAAGACAATAATTCCTTTTTCATACCGAAGTTTAAGTGGTTAACGTTATTGTAGAAGATGTAATGGTCTTTGTTTTAGTTATACAGTGTATATTTGCAACCTTCATTTTACTTTTGTTTTCCAAATTAATAATCACTACAAGGTACTCTAAAGAAGGCTGGGTTTTAAAAAGTGTCGACGGGTGATTGAGTGATATGATGGTGAAAAATTGACGGGATTTGGGGATAGATTTTCTCGCCTGAATCAGTAGGGATACTTCATCGATCTCTGTTCGCTAATGTATACAGATTCGAGTTGGTTTGTTTTATTTATAGTCACTCAAAAGACAGATATTTATAGTGCCGGTAGGTGTTAAAGTCGATTACTTAGAATTATTTAACATGTAACTGTTATTTGGAACTACTTAATGAAATGTGGGGCGTCATCAGCATGTGCTGAACAAACTAGTATGAGCAAGTGTTAAACAGTTTATGCATGTGCTAGTCAAGCCACGTCAACTGCTGAGTTGCTGCATGTTGCCATGCTGATAAGCTTCAACATCACTAAACTCAGCTTCAACCGTGTTGAACTCAATTTCAACCGCATGTTTGATAAAATCTGGTATATAAACACTTTGTAATTTTGTTTAGGTTTCGAGTTGCTCCTCGAGACCTTCATAATACTTTGGACTTGCTTATTATAGACAATCTCAACTTCACGTGATGTCCGAGTTTGCTTAATTAATTCCAAGTTTATCACTCAAAGTCACCCTCCGTATTGTGTGGTATAAAGATGCCTATTGGGTTGCTACAGGGATACATTCTATTTCATTTTATTACAACAAGTATCTTAAATGTATGCTTCCCAAATGAAGGTCGTGGTGGTACTAGTAATCCATGTAACTAACAATAAAATATATTTGTTGAAGAGCAAAATAATCTTCCCTTTAACAAAGCCACAACAAATAAATAAAATAAGGCAATCATCCACCCATATATTACGAGATACAACTACATGCCCATGGATTTCTAACAGCAATAGAACTTAATTGCAATAATTATACCCTACTTAGTGCAACATCATGTTGAACCAATCAAATGAAAGTCGGCTAAACATGAACTATGTTGCTGACCCACCATCTATTATGATCCACGGCCATGAAACATAAGACTTGGCTTTGCCACTCAAGTTGCTCATTTTATTTTCTGACCCTGCTTCTTCTCACAACCCACTAGAAACTTTGAAGCTGAAAATCAGAGAACAAATCTATGAGACTTCTCTTATATTGGCTAAAAACAACATGGTTCCAATGAGACCAAAATATATATAAATAAACCCAAATGTTTGTCTGTTAAAATTCTTTCCACCTTTTGCTTCGGACAAACTTAAGCCTCATCTACCACTTTTGAAAGAGAGTGACACCCCCAAAGGCAAGGCTCCACTTGTAGTCGAGAGCAATTCTCGGGATTTAATTCCCATGTTTCATACTGTTGTTTATTTTATTCCTCAATTAGTGGGTGTAAATTAGGTAGTTGATTATTTCCCTTTTTTTGTTTCTTTTTCCTTCCGTGTATATGTTTTCCTCTTGATGGGTTGAATGGCAATTAACCTTTTCACCATAATTGTATTCTCTGAACTTCATGGTATCAGAGCAATACTTTACCATCAAAGATCGAACAAACCTGTAAACGCATTTCCTCACAATGGCAGATAAAGATGGTTCATCTCAAGACACACGAGTCGTCATTCAAAATGTACAAGAAGCACCGTTTCCCACCGGAGTTATCTTGGATGATTCGAATTACCCGTTATGGTCCCAACTCATGGAGATGCGTATAGGAGCAAGAAACAAATCGAAACCCACAACTGGCGAAAAACAGATCGAAACATGGATACTCGATAATAACCGGGTCAAAAGTTGGCTCATCGATTCAATGAGTCCACCTTTGATTCGACGCTTTATCCGACTCAAAACCGCAAACGAAATCTGGGAGGCAGTCGCTAAAACCTTCTATGATGGTACTGATGAGACACAATTATTCAAACTAAACCGGAGATCTTTCACCACCCGTCAAAACGGGAGATCCTTACCTACGTATTACAACGAATTGGTAAGTATATTTCAAGAAATAGATACACGTCTTACTACTCAAGAGGAGACGGTTGCCCAGACCGTATCTATGAATAAAACCATGGCCCGGCTTCGTGTTCATATATTCTTGGCTGGTCTTGATCCCGAGTTTAATCATGCCCGGAGTGAGATCTTAAGAAAAGATCCACCTCTTGACTTGGAATCATGCTATGCATATATCCGCAAGGATGAAACCCAAAGGCACACCATGGAAGAACAAAAATTGGAGCCAGATAGCATGGTGCATCTAGCAACTCGTAATCGTCCTGTTAAAGGAAAGAATTCCAACAATAAAGGGAACTCATACACATGCACTCATTGTGGGGAAGAAGGTCACTCTAAACAAAGATGCTATGAAATCATCGGATACCCCGACTGGTGGGACTTCACGAAGAAACCACGAAAAAAGATCAGTCAAGCAGTCGTTGCCACATCGAATAAAGAAGAACCACCAATTTCAGTAGCTGCTCACACGAAAACGGCTAACGATTCTGGTATGTATAATTCTAACCATGCTCCAAATAATAGTTGGATTATTGACACCGGTGCAACGGATCATATGACGAATGACTCTTCCAAATTAGAATCTATGAACCCCCCAAAACAAACTAACATCCACGCTGCTAATGGAGGAGTAGCATCTGTTATAGGGGAAGGCTCGGCAAAAGTGTCGAGCCCTATGGATCTTGATAGTGTTCTTGTTGTTCCTTCTCTTTCATCTAGTCTTTTATCCGTTAGTCAAATCACAGAAACCTTGAATTGTTATGTAATTTTTTCACCCACTGGATGCTTTTTTCAGGATATGGTGACACATCGGATTCTTGGCTATGGTACTAGACGGGGAAGGTTGTACTATCTCGAAGAACACCCTGGTGGTCAAGCTCATCATACTGGAGTGAACCAAGTTAATAACAAGTGGGCATGGTTATGGCATCGTCGACTCGGACATCTATCATTTACTTATCTTAGAAGGTTAAAACCGAATTTATTTTTGAATGTAATGGATAGTGATTTCAAATGTGGGACATGTGAATTGGCAAAAAACCATCGAATTTCTTATGTTTCTAGTAATAATAAAGCCATGGTACCTTTTATGACGGTTCACTCTAATGTATGGGGGCCGGCAAAAATTCCCACTCCTAATGGTGCTCGGTATTTTGTGACATTTGTTGATGAATGTACTCGAATGATATGGGTCTCCTTACTCAAAACTAAAGGAGAAACATATTATGCATTTAAGGAATTGCATCGTATTATAAAGTCACAATATCATAGTGACATTCAGATTCTCCAATCAGATAATGGAGGGGAATATATTAACTAAGATATGAAACAGTTTTGTAAGGATAATTTTATCCGGCATCAAACCTCATGTGCAGGCACACCCCAGCAAAATGGTCTTGCCGAGAGAAGAAATCGACAAATTCTTGAGATTGTTCGAGCCTCCTTGTTTGATATGAATGTTTCACGTGAATTTTGGGGAGAAGCCGTCCGTTCAGCAGCATACCTCATGAACAGAACCCCATCCCGGGTTATTGACTTCAAAACCCCTCTTCAAAAACTACAAGAACTCGTAAACACACCGGTAAGCTCGGGTCTTGAGCCAAGAGTGTTTGGATGCACAGCCTATGTCCATCAAAACACGGGAAAATTAGAACCAAGAGCAGTTCGATGTGTTTTCTTGGGGTATGCTGAACTAAAAAAAGGGTATCGATGTTATGACCCGAAGACTCAAAAAATGTATGTAACTCGAGACGTAGTTTTTCATGAAAACGTTCCTTACTTCGGCCATGAGTGTTCTCTTCAGGGGGAGAAAACACCAAACTTGAGTGAAGATAACACGCATGATACGCATGAAAACCAGAATGGAAATGACGCATCGATAAATACCAATGAACCTAGTAGTGAACCATTCGAGGAGAATCTTGAACTCGAAATTACAGATTATGAGTCTGAATCTGATGAACTTAATGAGCAAGATTCCGAGCCAAATGGTGAAGATAGCACAAGTGAATCTCGAGATAGTACAAACTCCACAACCATCCCCGTCACCATCGAGAATTCTGAGGTAATCACCACTCCTAATGCTTCTATTTTGCATAATGCAACACCGGGGTCTGTTTTGCAGGAAACAATTAATTCTCCAGAACCTAGATACCCAACAAGACATAATAGAGGGATACCAAAGAAACAATACCAACCCGATCTTGAAGCAAAGGCTAAGTATACCATTGGTGACTATGTTTCATCTCATCGCTTAGCAAAATCTCATGCACTCCTAGTTGACAAGTTATCTACTGTCACTATCCCTAATGATATACATGAAGCTTTGAAAGATGAAAAATGGAAGAAAGCCATGAACGAAGAAATGGAAGCACTTCAAAAAAATCAAACATGGGAGTTGGTGAATCTTCCTCCCGGGAAGAAGACTGTGGGGTGCAGATGGATATACATGGTTAAGCTCGACTCGACAGGAAATATAGATCGATACAAGGCTAGACTTGTAGCTAAGGGATACACTCAGAAATATGGAATTGACTACGGAGACACGTTTGCACCCGTAGCAAAAATAAATACAATTCGTATCCTTATTTCCATAGCAGCAAACCGAGACTGGCCTCTAAGGCAGTTTGATGTAAAGAACGCCTTCTTGAATGGATATTTAGAAGAGGAAGTTTATATGGACCCTCCACCGGGTTCAAAGTGCAACGGGAAGGTGTGCAAATTAAGGAAAGCATTGTATGGGTTGAAACAGTCACCTCGAGCATGGTTTGGACGGTTCTCAAACTTTATGAAAAGAATTGGATACAAGCAAAGTGATGCAGATCACACATTGTTTGTTAAAGAGAACGGAGGAAAAGTGACCGCCCTTATAGTATATGTCGATGATATGGTGGTCACAGGAGATGACCCGAAAGAAATCTCTAATCTCCAAACAACCCTTGCAGCGGAATTTGAACTAAAGGATTTGGGTCACCTAAAGTACTTCTTAGGTATCGAGGTGGCCAGATCACAAGCCGGAATCTCCATGTGTCAAAGAAAGTATGTTTTGGATTTATTAGCTGAAACGGGGATGCTCAATTGCCGGCCGGTGGAAACTCCAATCGAAACTAATTACAAACTGATGGTTCATCCTGATCAAGTTCCAACGAATAAGGATAGGTACCAAAGACTGGTTGGAAAGTTAATATATTTGTCCCACACACGACCAGATATAGCTTATGCTGTAAGTGTTGTAAGTCGTTTTATGCACTCCCCAAGTGAAGATCATATGGAGGCAGTGTATATGATATTACGGTATCTGAAGGCCTCACCGGGAAAAGGATTGTTTTTTGGAAAAAATAAAAGTCAACAAGTAAGTGGTTACACAGACGCAGATTGGGCTGGGGATCAAACGGATGGAAAATCCACGTCTGGATACTTCACTTTCGTAGGAGGTAACCTTGTAACATGGAGAAGCAAGAAGCAAAAGGTGGTTGCTAGGTCGAGTGCAGAAGCGGAATATCGGGGAATGGTTCATGGCATATGTGAACTACTATGGATAAAACGAATCCTTCGAGATCTCAAAATTGATCAAATGGATCCGATGCATCTACATTGTGATAATCAAGCAGCAGTAAATATAGCCAACAACCCCGTTCAACATGATAGGACAAAGCACGTTGAGGTTGATCGTCATTTCATTAAAGACCATCTTGAAAAGAAGAGTATTGAACTACCTCACGTGGCTTCAAAGGACCAACTCGCAGACATGCTAACGAAGGTTGTATGTGGAAGAGTGTTTCAAAGCTCTCTTAACAAGCTGGGAATGATAGATATCCATTCTCCACCTTGAGGGGGAGTGTAGTCGAGAGCAATTCTCGGGATTTAATTCCCATGTTTCATACTGTTGTTTATTTTATTCCTCAATTAGTGGGTGTAAATTAGGTAGTTGATTATTTCCCTTTTTTTGTTTCTTTTTCCTTCCGTGTATATGTTTTCCTCTTGATGGGTTGAATGGCAATTAACCTTTTCACCATAATTGTATTCTCTGAACTTCACCACTAACTAAAGACATTTCCTAAATCTTTTTTAAACTTCCCTACACCCACTAGTGCAGATCCCACCACGTATTCACATATTGGGCAAAGAGATGAATGCAGGTCTACTCCCATTTTATCTAAGACTTCTCTAACTGATATTATATCCAGCCTTAGTATCCACACAAAGATGTTAACTTTAATATGGACCAATATATTCCACCATGTTTCAATAATAAAATTTTCTGATTAACATCTAAGTAGAAAGACGATTCCACTATTGACCAAACATATCAAAATATGTTCACAACTATACAACAAATGTGTTATGGGCATGTGTTAGAAGCAACAAATGAGGGGAGTAATGTGTACATGTGGGAGAGAAAGTAAAATTAACAAACAAGCAAGGATCGAACTTAAGGAGCACATGCTAAAGGAATGAGTAATAACCAACCGGTCAACAGTATTTATAGTTTTAATTCTTAAGTAAGATAAAAATAGAGATGTAATAATGGTATTGTTCATGCCAGTTATGATAAAGTCCTAGTATAATACGAGACAAAATAAGTACATTTATTACACCAAGTTACGTTTTAGCATAAAATATGAAGAAATATAAAATAAAACCAGCCTTTATTAATATTTCAAAGTTTGTTAATGAACATTTAAATAAACTTGAAATACTCCTTTTTTTCTAAAAACAAAACTACACATTAGTGATAAAAAGTAGTGGCTAGGATGAAGAAAACAAATTAGATTAAAAAGTTGCATGAAATGTAAACGTTACACTTATTTAGCGGAACATGTTATATATTTTAACAAAAGAAACAATATTGACTATCCACATGGTGGAACAACCATGTTCTTACTTATAGCTATATGTGTAAAATATACAATATTATAAAAAACATTCTAACACTTCTTATATGCACGTGTACACACGCATGTTTGTAAATCTACAATACATTTAACACACTCTCTTATACTCTACTTAATTTTTAAAAATTCACAAATTGACTATTAGTAATACACCTCTCAACTAACCTCTATTTTCCAACCTTACACACTCTCTCATACTTTACACATTTACCGATGAACACACTCTGTCGTAACCACACACTTCCCCACCTACAAAAAACCAAGAAGAAAAAACTATGTATTAAAAGCGAAGAAAAAAGTCAATTAAAAAAGAGAAATAAATGAAACGAGATGTTAGCGGATATAAAATATTCTTAGAATGCCATACCCTATATTTTATAAAACGACACGTTATCAGATAAAACTATTCGACATCGCAGCATTCCGCGGATACCAAGCTATATGCAAAAATATGCACATGTACATTTTTTCGCATTGAGTTGAAAAAAAGGCACATGTGTATTTTTCACATATGTATGCAAATGTGCATATATTTTACACCGGTGTTGAAAAAACTAAAAAACTCACAAAAAGTGTTTTTTTTCTCAAGAAAGTATAACAATATTAGTCACTTAAAAAACATAAAATTATCGTTTTTAGCATAGTTTTTACATTTTAAAACATTTGTATTTGATAGATATTGTAATTTTAATAAAGTGAGCTAAATACCAAAAGGATAAACCACCCATTTTTCTATATACAAACAACATTCTCATCTAATGTTTTATTGAAAAAATTTCTCTTATAATTTTAAGTCATTGATCATCAAAATCAGCAGTGATAATTGGTTATTGCGGTTCGCACACTAAAATTAATCTCGATATAACTCTTATATAGATATGTGTATATATGTATGTGTAAATATTTTAGCCATTTAACCTTATATCAAGAAAAATTATATTTTCTTCTACTAAATAACTATACTCAGCGGTAAATGATAATACGTGGATTACACTAACTATCTTTTTGTAACGCCCCAAAAACCAAATTTAAAATATTAAGATCAAACACCTATAAGTGCTCGCATCTCAAAGTTTAACATAAAAGCGGAAGCAATACTTGATTGAAAAACTGATGTATCAATAGATACGCACAGAAATACTAACATAAGTTTGATACCAAAAACTTGATATTTACAAACCAGGCGTTAATTTCAAATAGTTTATCAAATACTAGTCAAACCGAAGCTTTGCCCTTGTCTTTGTTAAAACCTGCAAAACATTTTAAAAATAGTATCCGATAAGCTACGAGAGCTTAGTGAGTAAACCGGACTAAACATCATATAAACCCACGTATAAAATCATATGTAGATAATACACGTATGTCTGGCAAACAATGCTAGCCTCTGGTTCTAGACCCAGGGCAGCAACATAGGTCACAGTACTGTACCATAATTGAGCCTTACTGGACTTAGCAGTAAGCACCCCACCTCTGAGACTTATTGCACATAGCAGCAAGCTTATACACATATGAATAACATGACATGTCAATAATATGATATAATAGCATACATGCTGCAGATATGAAGTGAAGTCTAGAAGACTCACCTTATAATCAATAATGTTTGTATACCAGTCCACAATTGATAATATTCTAGTGAACACGCCATAGACAAGTCTCTACATGAAATAATACCAAATAAATATCAATCATAAATTTCTGCTGAACTTGATAACTGAACAAAACACTAGGCACACCCGTGCCTTCTACTCAGGTACTCCCATGCCTAAAGCCAAGTACTCCCGTGGTCTCAAGGCACAATCTGGGCCTTTCTAGAACAGGGCACGCCCGTACCCTTTTGAGTCACGCCCGTGCCTTGCAGGTACGCCCTGGGGCACGGTTGGATCATGAGGGGCACGCCCGTGCCCTTCAACTGGCAGCAGCAGTTTAAGCCGACTTACATGCTGTTCCGACCAAAACTTAACATAATTCACTTTTAAACTCATTCTCATGCTACTGAGGTGTTTTCCTACACCCCAAACAACTTCTAAACGAGTAATAACAACATTAACATGTTTAAATATTTGATTCACCATTGAATCTTCTTAAAACCCATAAACCTTCAAGAAAAGTGGCTTAGATCTTACCTCAAGCTTGTATATGTCTTAGATCCAGCTGTTATTGATTGTACCTCCTGTTCTTGATCAAAATCCACAAAGAAAACCTGCTGGAGCTTATGTAGATGAATTGAAAGGTTACAAATGAGAACTTTGACTATTATAAAGTCAAAGTCAACTATATATATATATCTATTGATTATTTGCATAATTGGTCCCTCAACCTTTCCAAGTTATGTTTTGACGGTTTTAGCCCCTCTAGTTTAAAACCACATACCATCACATGTACCAACTTATAACTTATATAACACTTTATACATTTCTTGCATAAATTTAATAATAAAATTCTGGGTGTTACACTTTTATCATATTCTTTCTTAATTTTGACATTTGTCTTGATTTAATGAGCAGAACGATAAGTACGAAAATTTAGTAGGGATATACGTAAGATTTATTATCTTAATTGACCAGTCCTTTTATAAGGACATATTTAGTCAGTGAAATTGTCAATAACACGGTTCAAAATTCTATTCCTTTTATAGGTTGGTTGGATTCTTTTTAGAATTGAAATTAAATCAATTTTATGTATTGATAGAAGTGACTACAAACAATCATAAATGTCATATTAAAATCACATCATTTTTCTTTCTATACCATCATACAATGAATATCCCGTACATGTCACTTCCGGGCCCACACTTATAATACAAAGGAATGTGATTTCTATACAACAATATCTTGCCTTGCACAATAAAAGGAGTCTAATTAGATAATTATACCATTGAATATGTAGATAAAAGTATTTGACAATGAGATTCTAAATGTATAAGTATAATAGGGTTTAGTTCCTATAAATATATCTGTTAGAACCTAGAGGGGGGGTGAATAGGTTATATGCCCACTTTCTAAAGTTTTTATAAAATATTTGCAAATAATTAAAGAGTTTAGGGAAGGAAGATATCACCAATGAAGTAGTTTGGACACAATGATTTATAGTGGTTCAAGCAAGGGTTAACAACCTTGCTCTACATCCACTCCTTGGCCTCACCCACCAAGAGTTGCTCCACTATCTTCTCTCTTTGAAGGTAGAGATAAACCTTTTACAACTTCTCTCTTTAGCTTACAAGAATTACACTTCACTCTTGCAAACAAGGTTAAGATAAACCTCACTTCACTCTAATTGGAAAGGCTAGAGTTGATCCTCACTTCTCTCTAATTCTATAGGCTAGAGATTATCCTCACACTATTACAAATGTATATGAATGTAATGAAGTATATAAACTTGAAGACTTTCACTCTTGCTTGATTCTTGATCTTGAAAGATTGAATTATCAAGGAATACGAGCTCACAAGATTTTTATGTATTCTGTATTTTTTCAGATTGCAAGAGATGTTTAAAACACAAGACTTGAGTTACCTTAAATAAGGAAAAAGATGCAGGCTCAAAAAGTGTCCACTGTCCACGGTCGATCCACGGTCGACCGTGGCATCGACCGTCGGCCTGCTGGAACTTTTTGAGACTTGTCAATATAGACATTGGCCTTTTACCAAAACCACATACAACCCATTTTTACCATAAAAATGCACTGAAAAGAAGCTTTAGAAAAGTTGGGTTAGTGCCATACTTCTTAAGTTTGAATTTAATCATAAAAATGGTAGTTTAGAAACCAAATGCACAAAGCATGTTGAAAGTTTACCTCTTTGAGAGATTCCTTTTGCTAAATATGGTTTTGGCTTATTTCAATTAGAAGATTATGTTTAGTATTTGCCAAAATAGGAATTCATTTGCTTTGACTACCAAGCTTGTGATTTTATAAAAAGTTTCTCAATTTTTATAAAAGTTTTTATAAAAATTATTTTATAAAAACTTAAACTCATTTAATTATTTATTTTGTAAGCTCATAAACTTTGAACGTTTATTTGTAGGAGACTTCAACATCGGCTTCTACTTGAACTCGGATCTTGACGATTGAAGCTTGGCCATTTGATGAAGCTTATTTTGTAGATCATAGATGAGAATATATTTGATTGAATATATATATGTATATGTGCACATATGTTAATGTTAGTACATACAATTATATAAACAAGTTACATATTTTTGTGTCAACAAAAGAGGATATATTTGTAAGCCTATTTTTCCCAACAATCTCCCCCTTTTTGTTGAAGACAAAAATTTATAACTTGTATAAGAATTGTATATATAACTTTAACATGTTAACATGTGCATATATACATATATATTTATATATTCTTCTATCTTCTATATATATTCTTCTATCTTCTCCCCCTTGTTTGTCTTAAACAAAAAGGAGACTCCCCCTTGACATAAGCTCCCCCTTAAACGTAGATCACCATATCTTGATTTGGATGAGCTAGAGTACATACAAAATTCTACCAAAGACTTGCACGAGTGATGTGAGCATAGTCAATATTAATCACAATACATGTTATATGGAAAGCATGCATATCAAACCACAGAACGTACATTATAGCATAAAATATTGTAGCACATGACCAACATAAATACCATATTGTGTGAATACATAGAAATAAATTGTTTGAAAGACAAATGTGGTAATCATAAAACATAGACTCATGATTGAGACGGCTCACCACCATCGGTTCCGGAATTACATTTAAGAGCATTCATAATTGATCTCAACATGCCCTTTACCCCTTTCATTTCTTTACGGAGAGAGCGAGTTTCATTCCGTAAAGCATTCACATTGCGATTTAGTGCTGCAATTCGTTCATCGGTAGTGCCTTCAACCATGCCGAAATCCGGAGGAATTGAACTCTCTGCTTCACCTTCCTCTTCTTCACCAAAGGTGAATTTGTCAATCTCGGCTTCCGTATCTCTGGAAGAGGAAGAGTGTGCCCGTTTCGTCCCTTTATGGGAAGACATCTTGCGAAGTGTCGCAAGGTCGATGGGCATGGAGGATCCCGGAGTTGAGACAATGCGAGAAACATCAGGTAGATTCGTAAACAGAAGAGATAGAAGACGGCCATAGGGAAGATCCCTACGACTTGTCACGAGACCACTCATGCGTTTAGCAAGAATGTGCGTGAGGTTGATCTCGGTCCCTGTTTTAAGAGCATGAAGAAGAACAGCTTGAATAGCACTTATTTCAGAATGATTCCCAGATTTGGGAAAGATATTGGAATCAATGATTTTGTTCCAAACGGCACATTCGGGAAGAAGATCTCTTCCGAAAAGATTGGTTGAGGTGTGGGGAACATTTGGTTTGCAAATTGACCCAATGATTTCAGGAATGGTGAAGACGGGTGGAAGGTTTGTGAGGCTATGACCGGTATGATAGTATTTGAAGCCGGAGGATGGGATGTGTAGAATCCTACCTAGTTGGACAAGAGTGAAGGTAAAGTCCTTACCTTCAATGTTGAAGGTGATTACTTCATCATCCTCATTATAGATGAAGGAGGAATAAAATTCATAGAGACGATTTTTATAAATGACATTTGAGAGAGAAAGGAAAATAGTCCACCCAATAGCCTCAAAGGTGGCTTGGGTCCTATATTGGTCAAGTTGATTGACCGCAACTACACGACCCTCGTTTATGGCCCGTTTCTTTAGAGCATTGGCGGATTGACGAGGGGTAGGGTTGTCGGGTTTTCTTGAAGCCGATGTGCGAACACGTGGCATGATTATCTATAGAGAAAATAATTATATGATTAAGTACAAATATATAGTATTATGACTAGTGTGTGCCTAAATTTGAGAAGATTTTGAAAATTTTATGAATCATGTGGTTACTAAGGTTAGTTGATGTAGATTAAGCAAAACTACATTGAGTTTGGACATTAAAAGTCAAAACATAAAAATTTAAAAGTTCAAAAAATTTCCAGTGGGCTTACGGTCGATGCACGGTATCGACCGTGGATCGACCGTCGTTGGTCTGGATTTTTGGTGATATGTTGCGGTAGAAGTACGGTCGACCGTGGTTCGACCGGCAGTGGACGGTTTTCAAGTTTTCATTTTTGTCCCTTTTTGACATGATATGCATATACTAATTGAATCTTATAATAATAACTTAGACATCATCTATATTTAAAACTGAACCCACCATTTTCATATACCATTTACTACTCAACAAACCTAACATATTTTCTTTTCCAAAAATCAACCTAATCCTAAGATCCACATGATTCTTTGGTGCAAAGAGAGAGCCCTAAGAAAAAGGAAGAAAAGATAAACTTATACCTTGAACAAGAAATTCGTGAGGAAGGGAAAAGGCAAGAGAGGATGAGTCTTCAACCGTGGATCAACCGTGAATCCAACCGTGCCTTCGATTACCGCTTCAACCGTAGTAAAAACCTTGATTTTTGAGGTAATTTTTAAGCTCTTAGTTGTTAATGGCGGCTAGGGTTTGTGTGGGGAAGAGAAAGTGTAAGAAAGAGAGAGTAAAATAGGGTTAAAAATCGTCAGGTACCATACGGTCGATACACGGTCGACCGTGATATCGACCGCGCCCCTTTTTAAGTCCGTTTTGGTGTTTCTGCAGTACCCTGACGGTCGAGACACAGTCGACCGTGGTATCGACCGCGTGTTTCTCAAACTTTTGGCAGTGCCCCTACGGTCGATACATGGTATCGACCGTGGAGCCACTGGGTAGCATTTTTTTTTTTTGCTGTTATTCAGTTTTTAGGTGTTTATCTCTTAAGGTACATGTTCCATCATCCCCAAACCAAGTCTTATTGTGTCAAATACTTCCTTTTTTAGTGGTTTAGTGAATATGTCAGCAATATTTTTACATGACGTAACTTTTTCTAAGCTTATATTGCCTTTTTGCATATTATCACGTAGAAAGTGATGTCTAATTTCGATGTGTGTAGTTCTTGAATGCAATGCAGGATTTTTACTTAAATCAATGGCACTTTTATTATCACACATAATAGGAATTTCGGATAGATGTACCTTATAGTCCAATAAAGCTTGTTGCATCCATAAGACCTGAGCGCATGCTCTTCCGGCGGCTACATATTCGGCTTCGGTTGTTGACAAGGCAACGGATGTTTGCTTTTTCGAGAGCCATGAGGTAAGTGCCAATCCAATAAAGGCACATACTCCACTTGTACTTTTTCTATCCAAGTAGCATCCACCGAGATCCGAATCCGCGTAGCACATTATATCTAAGCCGCTCCACTTTGGATACCACAATCCCAAGTTGATTGTTCCTTTAATGTATCGGAATATTCGTTTGACGGCCTCATAGTGTGATTTCTTTGGATTTTCCTGAAAACGAACACACACACATACACTATACATAATATCGGGACGACTTGCCGTTAGATAAAGCAAGCTCCCGATCATACCACGATATCTTGTACTATCAAATCTTTCACCCTCTTCATCTTGTGTCAAGTGTGTGTTTGTAGCCATAGGTGTACTCATTGGTTTCACATTTTCAAAATCGAATTTCTTAAGCATGTCTTTAATATACTTCTGTTGATTTATGAATGTACCATCTTCATATTGTTTTATTTGAAGTCCAAGAAAGTAATTCAATTCACCCATCATACTCATTTCAAATTCATTATGCATAAGTTTTGAAAATTCATCACACAAGTCTTGGCATGTTGATCCAAATATGATATCATCCACATAAATTTGTACAAGCAAGATGTCATCTTTTCTTTTCTTTGTGAACAATGTATTATCAACTTTACCCATATTATATTCATTTTTCAACAAGAATGATTTTAATCTATCATACCAAGCTCTAGGAGCTTGTTTAAGGCCATACAATGCTTTTCTAAGTTTATATACATAAGATGGATGAATGGGGTCTTCAAAACCGGGAGGTTGACATACATAAACTTCTTCATTTATAAACCCGTTTAAAAAAGCACTTTTGACATCCATTTGATATAGTTTAAAATTTTGAGCACAAGCATAAGCAAGTAGAATCCTTATGGATTCTAATCTAGCAACCGGAGCAAAGGTTTCATCATAATCTATCCCTTCTTGTTGGTTATATCCTTGGGCTACTAGTCTAGCTTTGTTTCTAGTGATATTTCCATTTTCATCAACTTTGTTTCTAAAAACCCATTTAGTTCCAATTATTGTGTGACCACTAGGTAAAGGTACTAAGTCCCAAACTTGGCTTCTAGTGAATTGATTTAACTCTTCTTGCATTTCCATTACCCAATTTTCATCTTTAATTGCCTCTTTAATATTTTTGGGTTCTATGTGTGACACAAAGGCAAAGAAAGTATTAAGGTTTTGGGCTTGGGATCTAGTGAGTCTTTGATTCAAGTTTCCTATGACTTGAGTTATTGGATGGTTCCTATTTTCTTTAATTTCATTTTCATTACTTGTGGTTTTGTTATCTATTATTGGGATTTGAACACTATGATGATTTATGTCTAATTTTGAGAGTTTGTGTTCTATGGCTTCTTCTTCTAATTTGTCATCATCTACTAAGGGTTGAGTCTTAGGAGGAAGTGGAGATTCATCAAATGTGACATTAAGGGATTCCTCCACAACCATAGTGGATTTGTTTAATACTCTATAGGCTTTACTATTCAAGGAGTATCCTAAGAAGACACCCTCATATGCTTTAGGATCAAATTTTGTCAAGTAGTCCTTGGTATTAAGGATATAGCATTTACTACCAAATACCTTAAGATGTCCTAAGGATGGTTTTCTACCTTTGATGATTTCATAGGGTGTTTTATTTAGCATTGGTCTAATCAAGACTCTATTTAGGATGTATGTAGCCGTTGAGACCGCATCGAACCAAAACTTTTGTGGAATGGATTGTTCATTTAGCATTGTCCTACTCATTTCTTGTAAAGTCCTATTTTTCCTTTCAACAACCCCATTTGATTGGGGAGTGCGAGGAGCCGAAAAGTTATGAGACACTCCATGTTTTTCACAAAATGCTCCAAATTGCGCTTCATTGTCAAATTCTCTTCCATGGTCGGTACGAATTGAAATGATCGTACAACTAAATTGGTTTTGAATTTTCTTGCCAAGAGTTTTAAATTTGTCAAAAGCTTCATTTTTGTTTTTCAAAAATAGGGTCCATGTATATCTAGAAAAGTCATCTACAACAACTAGTGTGTAGAAGTTTCCCCCATAACTTTGAATTGATGAAGGGCCAAAAAGATCCATATGCAATAGTTCAAGACATCTTTTTGTAGTTATAGCATTTTTAGATTTATGAGATGAATGTACTTGTTTTCCTATTTTACATGCGTCACAAAAATGATTATCGAATTTAATATTTGGTAAGTCTTTAACAAGCTCATTTCTAGTCAATGTTTGTAGTAGTCTCATGTTGGCATGACCTAGTCTTCTATGCCATAATGTTGAATTATCAATTATAGATGCAAGACATACTTGTGTGTTAGGATTATCACCAAGTCTACATGTATATAGTCCATTTCTCCTAACACCTTTTACTAAAACCTTATCATCTTTGCATATTAAGCTTTCATGTTTGGTGAATTTAACATTTAGATCTTTATCACATAGTTGACCAATACTTATTAAATTGTAAGCTAAACCACTAACATGCTCAACATTCAAGAATTTGATATTGTCATGAAGAATGTTACCTTTACCAATCACCTTTCCTCTTAGATTGCTTCCAAACACAACATGTCCTCCATCATACTCCTTGTATGAGGTGAAGAGTTCTCTATTACCGGTCATGTGTTTTGAACAACCACTATCAAGAATCCATTCATGAGACATATTCTCACTTTTATTGCAGCCCTACACATATGAAGTTTTCATTCAAGCTTTTGGTACCCAATGTTTCATGGGTCCTGGATGGTTAGCATCAAAAACTCCTATTCTAATCCATCTTTGTGTGATTCTAAAACTTTTATAATACCATGTGTTCTTAGGGTTTATGGATTGAGAGTAATTTGGTTTTTGAGTCACATTTGATTTAGGTTTCTTGAATCCAAGTCCAAGCTTTGTTATTGGAGTATAAAACTTTCTCATTAACTCATTACTTGCAACCTTGGGCATACAAGTGGAAGAGCTAGAGACAATGTTTACATTTTTGTTCTTTTGAAAATTCCAGTGACCCGACGGTCGATGCACGGTATCGACCGTGGGTCGACCGTGGAGGTCCTGGATTTTTTCTTTCCCTTTTTCTTTCACAAATTGAATGGTTTTCAAGTGACTTATTGGCATGTTGTTTGAGTGCCCAGAGAATCCAATGCCACCCTTATCTTTTGATGATTTTTGAATCTTTAACATTTCATCTAACTTTGTTGAACTATTCTCAAATTTTGACAGTGTGGTTGTATCCAAGTTTGTTTTTAGCTTACTCTCCAAATCTTTTATGCTTGTATGTGTATGAGATGCAATTTTGTTTTCTAGATCTTTTATCTTTATAACTAAGTCATCATTTTCATTTTTCAACTTGATATTTTCCTTTTTCAAACTTTTATTCTCATTTTTTAACTCCTCATTTTTAGTAAGTATTTTTGAGCTAAAATCACATAATTGATCATATTGATGGCCATTATTGTCACTATAGTAGCTAGAATCGGAGTGTACCTCACTTGTCTCAAAGGCCATGAGACATTTTTCTTCTTTTGTTTCTTCTTGGTTTTCATCACCACTATCACTCCATGCACCTCCTAGGAAGGCTTTGTGATTTTCCTTTTTCTTTGAGGCTACCTTTGGACAATCACTTATGAGATGTGAAGAGTCTCCACATCCATAGCATTCTCTAGATGATTTATTTTCTTTCTTGGCATCCTTGGCTTGCTTGTACTTCTTAGGATCAAATGGAGCTTTCACATGCTTGCCTTTTCTTTTGAAGAACTTTTTAAAGTTCCTCACCATCATGGCATACTCTTCATCCTCATCACTATTTGTTTCATCTCCTTCATCACTAGAGGAATCGTTGATATGTTTGGCTTTAAGTGCAATGGACTTGCTCTTCTCTTTCTTTAGCTTGGCAATCTCATCATCCTTTTGCATGATCACTTCATACACTTTGAGATTTCCTATTAGCTCATCCATTTGAAGTATGTTCAAATCTTTTGACTCCTCAATAGCCGTCACTTTTGCCCTCCATTTTGGTGAAAGAGCCCTAAGAAACTTTCTTACAATCTTTTTGTTAGAGTAAGTAGTCCCAAGTGACTTGAGACTAGTAACAATAGTATTAAACTTTGCAAAAGCTTCATCAATTTTCATATCATCTAGTATTTGAAATTGTTCATATTGTTGCACAAGTAATTCAATTTTGTTATCTAGAACTTGGGCATTTCCTTGATGTGTGGTGACAAGAGATTTCCAAATAGCATTTGCACTTTCACACATAAATACTCTTTCAAATTCTTTTCTAGGCAAAGCATTGTAAAGAAACAGTTTTGCTTCAAAATTTTTAGAAACCATTTTCTTATCCTCTTGATCCCATTTTTCTTTAGGAAGTGGAACAAAGGCATCTTGTTTGGAATCAAAGGTTTTTGGTACATAATCCCCTTCTTCAATAATATCCCAAAGATCAACATCTTTAGCTTTGACATAAGTCATGAATCTTTGTTTCCAATAACAAAACCCTTCTTCTTCAAGAAGTGGAGGTCTAACCATAGAATTCCCCTCTACATAATTTTGTCCCATTTTGTCAACTCAAAAATTTTTGAAAAAAATTTTTAGAAGATTTAAAACGACTTTTCAAAAATTATCTAGAGCAACTTGCTCTGATACCAATTGTTAGAACCTAGAGGGGGGGTGAATAGGTTATATGCCCACTTTCTAAAGTTTTTATAAAATATTTGCAAATAATTAAAGAGTTTAGGGAAGGAAGATATCACCAATGAAGTAGTTTGGACACAATGATTTATAGTGGTTCAAGCAAGGGTTAACAACCTTGCTCTACATCCACTCCTTGGCCTCACCCACCAAGAGTTGCTCCACTATCTTCTCTCTTTGAAGGTAGAGATAAACCTTTTACAACTTCTCTCTTTAGCTTACAAGAATTACACTTCACTCTTGCAAACAAGGTTAAGATAAACCTCACTTCACTCTAATTGGAAAGGCTAGAGTTGATCCTCACTTCTCTCTAATTCTATAGGCTAGAGATTATCCTCACACTATTACAAATGTATATGAATGTAATGAAGTATATAAACTTGAAGACTTTCACTCTTGCTTGATTCTTGATCTTGAAAGATTGAATTATCAAGGAATACGAGCTCACAAGATTTTTATGTATTCTGTATTTTTTCAGATTGCAAGAGATGTTTAAAACACAAGACTTGAGTTACCTTAAATAAGGAAAAAGATGCAGACTCAAAAAGTGTCCAGACTGTCCACGGTCGATCCACGGTCGACCGTGGCATCGACCGTCGGCCTGCTGGAACTTTTTGAGACTTGTCAATATAGACGTTGGCCTTTTACCAAAACCACACACAACCCATTTTTACCATAAAAATGCACTGAAAAGAAGCTTTAGAAAAGTTGGGTTAGTGCCATACTTCTTAAGTTTGAATTTAATCATAAAAATGGTAGTTTAGAAACCAAATGCACAAAACATGTTGAAAGTTTACCTCTTTGAGAGATTCCTTTTGCTAAATATGGTTTTGGCTTATTTCAATTAGAAGATTATGTTTAGTATTTGTCAAAATAGGAATTCATTTGCTTTGACTACCAAGCTTGTGATTTTATAAAAAGTTTCTCAATTTTTATAAAAGTTTTTATAAAAATTATTTTATAAAAACTTAAACTCATTTAATTATTTATTTTGTAAGCTCATAAACTTTGAACGTTTATTTGTAGGAGACTTCAACATCGGCTTCTACTTGAACTCGGATCTTGACGATTGAAGCTTGGCCATTTGATGAAGCTTATTTTGTAGATCATAGATGAGAATATATTTGATTGAATATATATATGTATATGTGCACATATGTTAATGTTAGTACATACAATTATATAAACAAGTTACATATTTTTGTGTCAACAAAAGAGGATATATTTGTAAGCCTATTTTTCCCAACAATATCTAACTTATCACGTTTTGCTATTGTTTGTACTGAACTTTCAAACTTACCATTTAATTAATCGGACTTTTTCAAACTTACTATTTTGTGTACCGAGCCTGCTATAGAAGGTTACAAGCTGATGTGACATCAGTTTCGTTGATGTGGCCGGTGACATAACATATGACTTGTATTTTTCATGGTTTAAAATAAAGAAAAAATAAAATCATTATTTTAGAAATATATAAATAATAATAATAACAACAACAACTAAATTGCTAAAAGATCTGGAAGTTTCAGATTAATGTTTCATTAACTATGAGGTCGATCTCCCCTGCTCCATTTGTGATCTCCCATCAAGTATGAAGGTCGTTTTTATGATTCCAAATTTGCTTCATCTTCATCTTCAAAAGTTCGGTTCATGGTTTGATTTTAGTTCTGAAGTTTAGGGTTCTTGTTCTTGCAATCGATTTTTGTACGAAGACGTTCGAAAATGTGTTGGTACGATCGGTTTAATGGTCGAACGAAGATGTTCTTGTTTGATTCAAATATAAGTTTTGTTTTCGATTTCATCATATGGACCTGTTGATGGCTTCAAGTGTGATTTTAGATCTGAGTACGAGTTTAGGGTTGATAGATGAGTTTCAAATGCGATTGCTTTGTTGATGGCTCCAAGTGCGAACCAAGCCCTATTATACGGGTTTAATTAACTTGTAAGTTTCGATTTCATGGATTTATATGTGATTCAATCAGCTTGTAAGTTCATTTGTTGTGTCAATACCTAGATTCAGTTTAATCAACTTGTAAGTTTCGATTTCATTGTGTTCTTGAATGTAGATTTCTGGTTCATAAACAGATTTAGGGTTTTGATTGTATTGATTTCTTTGATTTCTGATTTAAGAACAGATTTCTGATTTAGGGTTCATAAATAGTTTTCTTGTTCATAAACGATTTCATCTTAATTCAAGTTCTATTTTAAGTTCTTGTTCTGTGTGTTCTTGTATCTGGAAACACATGATTGTTTTTTAAAATTAATTAAAAATATGGGTAAATGTGACATGGCAAATGAATAACATAAAATTAAATAAAAAATGGGTGAATTACCGGATATCTGCTTAGCAGGTAAACCGATACATTAAATGGTAGGTTTTGAAAGTCGGATACATTAAAGGTAACTTTAAAAGTTCGATACATACAATAGCAAAATGTGACAAGTTGGATACATTTATAGAAACCAAACCCATTATAATAATGGTTGTATATAACAAAGTATTATTGTATACAAATCACACTCCACAATACAACCGTTAAAAGAAAATTAGGAAATAAAACAAAAATCATGATACCGATAGGTACATTAACCCATGGCGAATCAAGTGAGTTGTGAGTGTAATGTGACCCGGTCCCATACCGAGAGCTAAACCGACCATCATGAAGGTGGTGACTAGAACAACGTATGCTCCTACAATTATTTGACGTGTTGTGATAAAATTTAAAAAATTTCATTGGAGTTCTATTCGAATTACCAATTTAGCCCTAACATGTGTTCATTGTATAGGTGAGATTAGTTAAAAAACTGGACCGACAGAAATCCGAAATCTATAAAAAAATTATGATCGAAGACCGGACCGACTTATCTCGTCAAATAAAACCGGACCGGATCGAAGAAGTATGTCTCCTTCTCCTCTGGTTCGACTTCATCTTTGGAACGAAGGGTTCGGCTTCATCCTCTGGAACGAAGGTGATGGCAGATGACCGATTTCATCCTGTTGTTCCACTTCATCACCTTTAAGTTTGGTTCAACTTCACCCTCTTCGATTGCTAGGGTTTTTGCTAGGTTCTGACCTGCGTTCCTTCACTGGTTCGCATCAGATTGGTAGGGCTATGACCTTAGTTCCTTTGCCGTTAAAAAAATGACCTTGGTTCCTTCAATCTATTGCTAGGTTCTCACAACTTCGTTCCTTCACCAATCGACTTCGTCCTCTTCGATTCACTTCAGTCGTTTCTTCACTTCCGGCTGTCACCTGCTCGATCACATCTGGAAGAAGAAAAGGGCAAAGTTGTGTTTCTGATTCGATTGCATCTGGAAGATTCATTCATAGTTTTTGCTTTTTTAAATAATTGCAATTTTTTCATTTGCTATTACCTGCATTCCAATTCTCACAATTTCTCTAAATTCCAATTCGTTGGTCAAAGAGGCCCTAACTTTTTTCGCCATCATCTTCAAATACTGGGATTTGAGGTTTATTTTTTCATGCTATCCTTTTCGTTGCACATTAAATTTTCATGATTACTGTTAAGTGACGGAATGTATCAGGGTTTGTTTATTTATTTATTGGTGCAGTGATATAAACGCTAGGCTAGAAGTTAGGTCGAATGTGTATCAACGTCTGATGGTTTCAGTTAGTTTCTAATGTTATGTATTACTTTCAGTTAAGGCCTCTGTTTTAGTCAAGTCAGTAGTTGTGGAATGCCATTGCATAGGGAGTGGTGGATTAGCCACTGTAATTTGTAGATTGACTTCGGTTTAGGTGCATAGTTGGTTCTACAAAAGTTGAGATTCCCTAGTTTCATTTAGTAAAATAAATAATAGTTTTTATAATGTTGTTACTAATGAAATGCAAAAGAAAACAAAATCCATAGCTGGTTCTGGACCTTGTGTTGGTTGATTAATGAGCTCCTTGGTTTAGAACTCAGATTTTTATTTTTTGGAGGCAAAAAGGACTGGTCTTGAGGGAAGAAAGCAAAGGAACAATAAGTAAACGAATTTACCAAAGTTGCCTCTTATTCGACATAATCCTTTAGGGATTCTGATAAACAGTTATTTGATGGGAGTGTATGGACAAATTATGATCTTTTACGGATTCTGATAAACAGATCTTTAGGAATGCTACTAAATGTTTTTATCTGTCTTAGCTTGAAGTTTTAATTTATACATTATTTAACAGTATTGTGCTCTGAACGTTACAGGCTATGTGAAGATGTTGAAGTCATTGGTTTTGGAAACTAGTTTTACACAGAAAATTTTCAATCTTACACAATTCAAGCAACAGGTACTATTACATACCCCATTGTCCCTAAATGCGTCATTTGACTTGAGACACGGTCTGATAAAAATGTTTGATGTATAAATATATTGTCTTATGCATCCGTGAACAAAGGAACAATGTACGAGAACTTGTGATGCAGTTCAATTTGTTATCTTTGTTTTCTGGTTTGCTTTTGTTGCTGCAAGTATTGCACATTAGAAGTAAGATGACTGTGGAATACATAGCAAGCGGGTGGAATGCGAAAATCCTGTAAATGTAACTAAAATTCTAAAAGTAACTCTTTTTGCAACCATCGTAGTACTGGACATCATATACAGACATTTAAGAATTATAACAAAGGACTGAACGTGCAATTAGGATACAGAGGACCAGTAGGCAGTAGTGCAATTAATTTAATAGTTCATGTCGTTTTTTGTTCAACTTCCTTGCTCTCTCCAGCTAATGTCTATTTGTATGGATGATATCATGAATGACACGTAATGATCCCTGATTTGATTTGTGGTATGTTATTTTTAGTTTTAAACAAAATATAGTGATTAGAAAAGGTACTTACCAAATCGGGGTATTTTTGAAAATATTTTCTCATTTAATTGTATTAAGATACCATACCTTCACTCTAATTTCTAATTCCATTCCTTGTTCTATAAACTTTATATCTTTTAGGTTATTAGTTAATTTATCATTTCAAAACCCCTTAACTATCGCCAATGTTTTCAATGAAACACCCTTTGATTTCTTTGGTCGAAATCACCAAATCGGGTATTCCTATTTCTATCAGACTAATTGAGAAAGAAGAAAAATAGATAGCTTTTTATTTTTTGTTCACATATCGATAGTTCTCATTTAAGTTTCAGTTTCAGTACTTGATACGATGATGTTTTTGCAACACATACCTTTGCTTACATGTAGTTGTAGTTTCTTCTACATGATTTTCAAAGATAAATTACATAGAACTTCACCTGGGCTTGCTTCTTTTCTTAATTGGAAAACTTGAGATTGATTTAGTTATGCCTACTGTTGCCCATTTTACCTGTATTGAAGACACTTTTAATCAATAAACCACTGCTGCACTACTTTTATCTATGTAATTGATGTTATAATATGCTTAATGAGGTTTTGATAGGATATTTACTTGCAAACCTTTTCCTTCCCCCCCCCAAAACCCCTGCACACCCCACACCTCTTCCTTTAGCAATGCTTACACTCCCACACTAACTCAAACAGAATAATATATTTTCTTCATCCTCTTTTTCTTCTTTTTAAAAGAGAAATCAGAAATGTATAACCTTGGTTTGTTTACAGGAAACAACTACCACTTTCTTGATTGCCATTGAAGACTTACATCTTCCTTTTCGTCGGCTATTCAACAGCAATTTCCAAACCCTAGACTTTGTGAAGAACCACATCTCTCAGTTCTTTACAGACTTCTTTTGTTGCAAACTATCCAGCACATTTCTTATTGATAGGAGGTAATTGCTGCAACTTAATTACTTTACCTGTTTCCAATGTACATCTGGATTTTGAGTTTATTCGAGTTCACGTGTTATCATCAAAACTCGAAAGTCATGGTTTTATAAAGACCTATTAAGATTCACACCTTCATTGAAGTTTACAGGTGCTATGACATAAGTAATTTAGGTGTTAAAACTACTACCATATTAAAACCAATTCTGCATTTGAATGTAAAGGTTTCACTTCAAATAGATTAAATTCCTTCCTTTTATTTTGAGTGAAGGCTGTAATATGGATACTCTCACATACAATCATATATTGGACAATGTTCATTCTTACTCTGCCATAATACATGTTTGTATCATCTATCTATCACATGTTCCTTGCACTTAGATCAACCTATGCATTATGACTTTCAAGATCAAGGTATGTTTCATGTTAGCGTTTCACAACTGATGTAAATTTTGTCAAAAGTTCAGTTTGACGCAGTTATTGATTATTTAATTTTATATAGAGTGCAGTGTTTCTTAATTAAAAAAAATCATATACACTGAAGGAAAAGGAAGTTTGTTTTACCTTAAAGTCATATCTTTGTTTTAGAGATTAGAAAGCTTTAATTTGACCTTTTTTTGCTGTGCTATGATTTTATTTTCATTATAAAACGTAAACTAATGTATGACATGGTTACTATCCATCGTAATTGAACATTTGCTAATTCACGTTAATATACTTTTTAAATCTGAAATCAGGTTCCTTGACTTCTTTCTCTTCTTTCCTTTGGGAAAAGATACTGCACTATAGATGTGTTGCTACAAAGGTGTCATATTGTTACGGGACTGCATGGGATATGATATAGTCATAGAGAATATTATACAATGATTGAGGATAGGATGTTAGAATTACAACTGTGCTTTAATCAGTATGAAATACTGTACTAAACATATGCTGGACTTCTAGGGACGATAAGCTGCTCCTATTTGCATTTCAAGATCTTATTGCAGCAATTGGAAGTAAACATGAACATAAAACACAAGACTGGTCTCCACCAGATAAAAATTTTGAGGGCAGAGGTGATCCTGAGGTGGCCTTTAATATGCTGGATGCTGTTCTTAAGTGTAGTTTGGAGCGGTTGAAACTTATGAGGTCAGACTTACAAGTTTTAACAAGAAATTGTTAGTTTCTTTAAAATTTCTAATCTTTTCCTTATGATTTGCATTTTGGTTTAATGGAACTTGGTCTTTTTCTGCATGTGAAGTACTGCCCATATTTTTTTAGTTTCTAAGTTACTTCTAATTGTGACTCGATTGATATCTAAAGGTCACATTCTTTATAGCTAACAAGAACCATAAGTAGGGGAAGTTAAATACTGTCATGTAAGAAATGCAAGAAAATTTTCAAATAATACAAAGAAAGTTTTAAACATTATCCCTGTAACATATTGGTGTCTTTACCTTTAATCATGGGAGTTGATTTGTAAACAACCATACCCCACCTGACCATGGCCTATTTGATCTGCTTGAGTATGGTCTGTTATGACCTGAACCTGTTTTGACCGAGCCAACTCTTACCACCCATCCTGTCACTTTATAATATACCATTTGTTGTTATATATTTGATGTCTCCTGAAAGCACGTGTATTTAGTTTCTTCTACTGGCTGTTAATTATGATCACACTGGTAAAATTATCAGGGAAAGCATGTCATGGGCACATATAGGCCATTACAACTCCACTGTGAAGGCAGATTACAGTCAACATGTAGATACAATCAGGAATTTGAGTTTAGAAGGTAGGTTGGGTGTAGCCTTGTGTCTGCGTAACAAAATGATACATAAAGGTATTGTCCCAGATGTAGTTACACATAATTACCTTATTGACGGATTTTGTAAAGTTTGTGCCTTTGAAAAGGCTGAGTGGCTTGTAAGAGAGATGTCTTACTGGGGCCCCTCTCCAAATTGTGCTACCTACAACATTTTGATGAAAGGTTATTGTGCTTTCAATGATATTGATAAAGCTCTTGATCTTTTGTCGACCATGACTGATGGTAAAGTCAAACCAAATATTGTCACCTTTAACATTCTAATATATGCCCTCTGCAAGAAAGGCTTGTCAGAGGAAGCTAGGGTACTACTTCTGAAATTAACAGATGAAAATCGTGAAAAGAGACTTATAGCCTCAACAATACTGATGGATCATTGTTTCAAAAATGGGGATACATCTCTGGCTCTCAAACTTTGGGAAGAGATTTGTGAAAAAGAAGTCGATGTTGTTGCATATAATGTTTTTATCCATGGATCCTATCTGAGTTGGGATGTGATTGTTGCATATAAATATGTTAACCAAATGTTTAAAATCGGTTTACTTCCTGATATCTTCACTTACAACACCCTCATTACCGGACTTTGTAAGGCAAGGCGAATCGATGATGCTTTTTATCTTTACACCGTTATGTCGAGAATGGGTGTTTCTCCTGATCAGGTTTCATACAACATACTTATTCAAGGCTTATGTATGGTTGATAATGTAGTTACAGCTCATGAGTTACTTACGTGTACGTTAGAAAAGTCGATGGTTCCTCCATCACTTATCTGGAATATTATTATTGATGGATATGGTAAACATGGAGACAAACAGAAAGCATTACATATCAGGGATCAAATGGTGAAATATGGGGTTTCACCGAATGTGTTCACTTATAATGCTGTGATTCACATGCTTATAAAAAGTGGAGAAATAGGCGAGGCTCATTTGCTAATGAAGGAGATGCTTTTGGTAGGTCCTTTGCCTGATACAGTCACATATAATCTGCTGGTAGGCGCAGAATCTGAATTTGGACATCTTTATGCTGCATATCAAGTTTACGACGATATGTTAAAAAGAGGTTATGATCCAGATGTTGTTACTTACACAGAATTGATAAAAGGTTATTGTATTAGAGGTAAAGTAAAGGAGGCAGAGAGAATTTTCAGTTTAGACATGCTACATGATTCTAATCTAACAATTGATCATGTACCCTTTCAAATACTTATAAAACAGTATTTCAAGATGAGAGATTTTGACAGTGCTTATGGTGTTTATCAAAAATGGTTAAGGATGGATCAAGGGGAACGAGACACACTGTTATTGCGGTAACCAGTGATGGTATTTACACAACACATGAAGCTGTACTGTGTGTTATTCTTCTGGTTGTAAGTCTTTCATCTGTGTGCTATTGCTGATACACTTCTCACTTCTACCGCTTCTAGTCTAGTGGTATTGAGGTAGTTTAGGTTTGATGTTGCTCATGACCTAAGGTCATGGGTTCGAAGTCCCATCATGGACAAATTTGGGGTAGATTAGGAGCCGTTCAAAAAAAAAAAACTTCTCACTTCTGTATCTCATATGTCGGCATGCGTTACGGGTTTTTATTATTGTCTAGCCATCTTGTTGTATTTTATTTTATTTCCAGGAGATAGTATTTGAATTAATGAGACACACCTGTACAATGCACAGCTTGTTGATTGTTGGTAGATGGATGGTTTTTGTACATGTTATGTTGTGGGGTTGAACTTGAATTGTTTTCATGCAATCAACTTATCTAAGCTGCTTTCCCACCATTCACTTCAAAAAAAAAAGAAAAGTAGAAGAAGTGCATAATTTAATTATGATTTTAGTTTGGTGGAAAGCAAAATTCACATTTGTAATAACCCATTTTCTTATTCAGCTACAGATCTAATATTAAAATCTTTTCACATATATGACATTGACAAAAGATATGTTGTAAGATTTAAGTTTTAAATCACTCTAGATAAGTATCAGCATGTTAAAAAATAATTGGAAACTGGATAAATATAAAAAAACTAACTTCAAAATTCTAGCATTCTGTTACTGAATGTAGGGGAGTAGAGTCTTAACGTATACAATAACATATAAACCAAACAAGAGAAAGAGAGAGAAAGAAAGTTGGGAAAGATATTATGCCGTTCGAGTTTTAATATTTGAGAGAATATGGCTAGAGTGATCATTCACAACAACTTTCATTCTATCAATAACTGTCATTAACATATCTGATAATATGTTACATGATTATAAACCCTGAATTAAGGATATGTTTTCTTAAATCCAGAAGATTGTTAATAGCACTTTCTTTGAAGTTTACAAGTGTTGTTATCTATAACACTCTATTTGCATTTTGAACAATATGCGAATTATGACTTTCAAGATTAGAGCCTTTTGCTTGTTAGCATTTCTTAATCTATGTGAATATTCTCAAAACCTTAACTTGATATAGTTGTTGACTGTTTAATTTGATATAGCGTTGACTGTTTTTTAATTTTTAACAAATCATATGAATTGAAGGAAGTCCTCCTAGAGGTTAGAAAGCTCCAAGTTTTTAGATGGAAGTTGTCCTAGAGACTAGAAAGCATTTCTTAATTAATCTATGTGAATTATGACAGTGTTACCTCAAAATCATATCTAGGTTTTAGATGGAAGCTCTCCTAGAGTGTGGTAAGCTCTAAGTTGATTTTTGTCAGCTAGGAGACCTTGTACAGGACAGATATTGATTTTGCATTGTGAAGACTTGAACATTAATATGGCATGGTTACTGCCATATCTGTTAACAACAAGACACATTCATCCAAGACCAACAACTTCCATTGGAAACACCAACAAAATTCAACGCAAACCAAAAGTGCGTAGGAACCAGAAAACCAACAACTACCATAGAGTGGTTGAGGACTTGGGGCAGATCCGAGAGAGGGGAAATAACTCGGTGTTTAATTGTAAGCCACCTCCAGCAAAACACTAACAAGACATTCAGATCAAAAATCAAAACCGGCTAATGTAGCTAAATCGAACACAAGTTGGTACGGCTGTGGCAATCGAGGATTGTAGCGTCACTTAGAGTGGAGAGATGAGCGTCCACCAACAAATATGAGATTCAATTCATTCTTTGTTGCCAACACCAACAAAAATCTATTAGGGCTTCGATTTCCTACCATTGCTGCGGCAGGGGAGAGGAGAGGAGGTGGCGGTAGCTGGAAATTGGTGTTGGTGGGTGGTTGTGGGATTTCAGTGGTCAGAGAGAAGTCAGGGAGATGAGAATGGTTTTAAGGTTTTAATGATAATAGATATATTTTATATATTTTACTTTAATATATAAATTAGAAACACAAAAACACACATCTTTATTTATTCTCTTGTTAAGAAATTAATAGCTAACAATAATTCTAGTGATATCCTAATACTAAAATAAGGGGGCGTTTGATTCGTAGATTTTTTTTCATGGGATTTGCATTCTGTCAAAGGATTTGCATTTCGTAAGATTTGTATTTGACAGCATTGTAAAATGAATTTGCATTTGGCAAAATGGTAAAATAAAAAATTCTTCATACAAAGCATTTTGAAATACTATGGTGGGTGGATGCATTTGTAAAATCCCTCGAGTAAAGGAATTTGAGGGATTTTAAAGAATTCCTAGCATTTAAAATCCCTTCATTTTTTTTAACCAAACACAACATTTTCCTGTATTTGAAATCTCATTTCCACGAAATCCCACGAAATACAGTGAACCAAACAGGACCTAAGATACATCTAGATGTAGTGAATGCTACTGAACCTCAACATGTTGTTCGTCAGGTCAAACCCAAAGGGTAATTTTGTTACCGGATGGCTGAATATGAATAGCAAAGGTTGAAAAACTTCTTGACTCTTTATTTTTTTTATATTTTGAATGGCAAACACCCCCACTCATCTAATAGAGGGAGGAACACATTAGCCACCTTGGTTCTTGATTCTTTATATTTTCAATCACTAAACTAAAAATAATAATAATAATAATAATAAATAAATAAATCTTTAATCTTATGATAATAATTGCTTAATTAGAATAAAAAATCTTAATTCTTCTAATAGGAAACCAGTAGCTGAAAACTTGTACATAGATCCTAGATTCCTAGTAACAGATAGGAAGTCAATGTTGCAAGTTAAAAGGTAGTATATACTCACACCTTAAAAACTCCACATAAATGCTAAGAACATAGGATATCTGGTTTTATACTTGTATATAACTGGCTTGGATGACATCAGGAAAATTACATTTCAAGGATATATGTATGCTTGATAATTGATAATTTATTTGGATTACCCTTTGCTATCCATATTCATTACCCTTTAGGAGCCGGGGCCGGGACTTATTAATTGATAATCTCGAATCATAAGCTACTTGAAAATGCTTTTATTTTATGGGCTTATTGAGAATTATGTTTTTAATAATCCATTCAATATTTTAACACTCGAATGAGACTAGAAGACTGAAATTATAAAAACTAAAATCTTAAACCCCTATAATCCTCGTACGCAGTTGCAGAATATACTCTTAAATGAAAATAAGTAAATTACCCACGTACCCCTTATTTAACTGGATCCGGTTCATCCATCCAAAACTTACATACCTACCCATAATAACAACGGTCGGGTTACCGAATGTTCGGCCGTGTAATGAAGACGGGCTTCATCATCTTCGCCGGTCGATAGCCTCATCTCTACTAATCATCTTCGCCGGTGGACAGTCACTTTGCTCCGGTTACAGGTTCGCAACACCTCGATCTTCTCTTAGTCCCACTATAACTTTTGCTCCAACCTCATCGTTTTGGTCGATCACATCAATCCGCTTCTCTCAATTCTAATCTCTTATAAGTATTTACATTTCAGGTTTGTCTTTTGTCTTACTTTTTTATTGCACATTAAATTTCCGTCAGGTTTGCTGGGTTTCTTCTGATTATATGAGTAGTACTTTGTTATTCACTTGCACTGCATGGTGCACACCACATGTTTGTAAATATGCCTCTAAGGACTTGTTTGTTCCTCCTCCAAGGATTGCTACTCGTCTGGCTAAAATATTGATTTCTGAATTCAAATCATGTTTGCTTGTAAGATCAAGTTCAGATTTTTTGCGATGCAAGAAAGATTAGTTTTTGAGGGAAAAAAAAGAGAGGAATGATAAGCAAATAAATTTACCAATTGGGCTTTGATAATCTTCTTAGGGACTCAGATAAGCAATTATTTGATGAGATGGCTGTCTGGAGAAACTATAAACCATCACCGAAACTCAAATGCTGAACTAAGAAATCCTCATTTTGCCTTATAGCTAGACAATGAAACAATCTTGATATTAAAACTAATGGAGGAAGTCTTTTACACTATTAGCAACTGTAAAAATACTGATTAATATTACAACCTTTTGTAAGGACTGATGTCTTTTACAGTTTTACGAAGAGATATTTACAACTTGATTGTTTAATCCAGCATATATGTGTCCACAACATGAACACACTTCAAAACTTTGGTGTATACATGGATATCTGTCATAGTTGAGAGTTTTAGTTTTTACACTGTCAACAGTATTGTGCTTTGCTCATTACAGGCTCTGTGAAGATGTTGAAGTCATTGGTTTTAAAAGCTAATTCGACACAGAAAATCTTCAATTTTGCCCAATTCGAGCAACAGGTACTATTACTACTCCTTTGTCTCTACAAAATGAAACATGTGACTAGGTACACAGTTTAATGCAAATGTTTGACCATTATCTAAAGCACCCCTTAACAAAGGAACAGTAAATGGGAGCTCGCGGGTCAAATGCAAATGCTTTTTTAAGCAAGTTTTATGGGGGAGTTAGTATCATTTTTCTGTGTAACTACTTTGTTATTTTTGTTTATCGGTATGCTTTTGCTGCAGCGAGGATTGCACAGTAGAAATAAGACGGCAATGGAATACATTGCAAAAGGATGGAATGCGTTGAAGGAGGTTGATAGGGTGATTGATTATTGTGAACCCAGAGATAAACGGCTCATTCCTCACCTTAAGGTACGCATGTATTCTCTCTAAAAAGAAACAGAGCAATGAAAGAAACCTCTCGTGAATGTTACTTCAATTTCTTTTCATCATATACATTAATGTGTATTTACTACTAAGTGCTATTTGGATATCCTTATTTGAATTAATACTTCTTTCTCTGTTACCTATTTCCTTATTTTGGTCTCCACCTTAGACTGCGAAGGATAATTTTGAAATGGCGCTGGAAGTTGATAATTCAAACACCCATGCCAGATATTGGTTATCCAGACTGCACCTGAAATACCATGTGCCAGGACAATGTAAAGCTATGTAAGAAGTTGTATATCTCAAATGTAAATATTTGTCACAGAACTCATTTTCATATTCTAGTCAAACATTCTCTTTTCTTGATTTGCAACAGTGGAGCTGCTTTATTGGTGGAAGCTGCAGATATGGGCGATGCAGATGCTCAATATGAATTGGGTCGTAATTTAAGAATCGAGGTTAGGCTCTCTAGACTCAATCTTCAATGTTTGTTTTCATTTATGACTTCCCTTTAAACTAAATTTTGAATGTTACGCGAAACACTTAATATTTTCATGAACTTATATATTTACAGAATGAAGGTGTTGACACAGATCAACAAGCTTTCTATTATTTGGAGAAGGCAGCCGACCAGGTATATCACCAAAGATATAATTAATATTCTTTTTAGGTTTTTGCTTGGAACTAATTTGGGGTTGCCCTTTTTATATGTTTTAGTTGCAACCGGATGCTCTCTACCTTCTGGGAGCTGTCTATTTGGCAGGTGACTGTGTTAAAAAAGATATCGCTTCAGCATTATGGTGCTTTCATAGAGCTTCAGACAAGGTATAATAACTCGTAGTTTTGCTCCCCCAGGGCAGTACATTGCAGATTTCTTGGTCAAACGTCTTATTTTTTCATGCTAAAAAGTAAGGATAATATATGTGGAGGCCAACCAAAACCAAGTATACAACTTTTGTCATTTGTATTATTAAAACTATCATATATGCCACCTCGGTATGTATCTTGTGTCATTTATACCAATTTCGACCATAAAAATGCAAAATGTTGAAATGATCTCAACTTTTTTGAAACTTCAGAACAATTTTTGTATGAGATGTCAACATATTATATGTTAATGTTATCTTCTCAGAAGAACTAAAGGGCATGTTCTTTATTTGGCATGTTTTTTGTCAAAATTGGTGTAAATGACACAAGATATATACTTGGACGGACCATTATGAAAATGTTGTAGCATATGAATTGGTATTGTGTGTCTAAAAAGGCATATAAGTTTGTATGTGCCTTTTTAGACACACAATACCAATTCATATGCTACAACGTTTTTTTATGGCTTTCAAATTTTCATAAACTTCACAGAATTCACAGCATTTTTTAGATTGTAAATTTATCGCTTTTACCTCAAAAGTCAAACTGTACGTCTTCTTTCTTGAGGGCTACTAACCTTAAAGATTTATTGTTTTGTGGGCAAGTAATTTTAAGTTGGAAAGTTGATGAAAATACGATGTAGGCAAAAATTAAAGAACCTTGTAGGATTTTCATATGCAAATTCTATCTCGAGCTGAATTGAAACCTGTACCTTTTACATATGTGCAGGGTCATGCTGGTGCAGCAATAGCATGTGGATCCCTTCTTATTAGAGGTATCTCGTTAAAATTTTGATTCAGCTTCAGCTGAATTGTTTATCTCTTTCTATTATATATATCAAATTGAAGGCAATTCATACAAGCTAAGGGGGTGTTTGTATTGAGGGTTTGAGAAAGAGGGGATATGAATGGAAATTAGATATGTTGTTTGGTTTAGGGGTATCCTCAAAATTGAAATCTCTATATCTGCTAGAGGGTGTGGGTTTAGAAAATTGATTCTCATTCCTCCGTTCCATCTTGCTGTTAAACTTGTACCCATAGGGATTCATCATTCATGACTGCAAACAAAACTCCACTTGAATGTGCTAATCATTTATTATCCAGGAAAAAAGGACTTCAAAATAGGCCACCCTAGTATTCAAAACTTTTAACTAAGGCCACCCTAACTTTAAAACAACTTCAGTTGCCACCCAAATACCAATTTGGTTTTGCTTATGCTGATCCGGCAATTAAAATTGATGAAAATTTGTAAAATGACAAAAATGCAGATGAATCTACTCAAATATGTTTTGACCATCCATCGGAAGTTGATTCAGGAGTGTTTTTGTCATTCTAACAACTCAGGATGTGACGAAAGCTTTAAATTTAGAGACTCTAGTCTCTTATAATTTTCTGGCAAATCAAATTGACATTTGGGTGGCTTCTATAGTTGTTTTAAATGTTGGATGGCCTTACTGAAAACTTTTGAATACTTGGATGGCTACGTTATCCCTCTTCTAATTTCTTTTTTAAAAGGTACTTCATCCATAAATTTACCTGATTGTTTGTACTCATCCAGGCAATATTGTGTTGTGTGTGTGACTGTGTGCTTTAAACTTCAGTGCTATATATATGTCCTTTTAACATTATCTACTGAATTTTTCTTGGACCAGGCTACGAACTTCCGGTATCTTTAACAAAATTCAATGTAAAAAACGGGGTTACAATCAGGAAACCAAGGAAGAAAACAGATGAATCAAAACCTAATACAATCCAACTGGCTAGAGAACAGTTTGAGAATGCTGCAAAATTAGGAAACGATCTTGGATTTAGATGGTTAAAAAGACTTGAGGAAGAAGAGAAGCGTTTTCTGGCTGCATAAAAGATGGTAGACATACATATATATCATGCTCGATGCATGTTACAATAATGGGTATAATTCTACAGGTACCATCTTTGCTATTAATGAACATGGCTAATGGATCAGCACTACTACACCTGTTGATAATAAGCTTAATCGATGAGTAATTGACATTTCATACTATCTTTAGCTGTATGTACCCTATGCTTTTTATGTAGTACATGAATTTGTCCAAAATCCCAGTTTACTTTTTGGCTCTTTATATTTTATTAAGATATAAGATATACTTTTCTCTTTAAGATATTGCATTATGATGTGTTGATAGATTAGAAAAACATTAGGGTCTGTAGATGACACATGTAATAATGGTTCCAGCCTGCAATTCTAGGGGCATAGAATTTAAAAGTCTCTTTCTAAGCTTACTTTTATGCCTTTTGTTTTCTGTATATTTTCATTATTTATTCACAAATTGTCTGCTAATAACTTCCTGGAAGCAGCATTAATCATGCGTTATTTTATAATATCTTAGCAAAACCTTCATCAATTAACAATTTGGCTCTTTAGTCCATCTTCTTGATTATTTAGGAGCGTTTGAGATTTCTTATTCACTCACGTATACTTTAGAAAGGAGTCTGAATAAGCAATCCCGAACATTTTTAGAACAAATTCTAGTTGTATCGAAGTGTAAATCAAGATCTTTGTTGATTTGGTCTTGATTGACCCAATTTCAGGTAATGAAACAATAGCTAGTCAGAAGTTGATTAGGCCAATAACCACTTGAAATTAAAAACGAGTGAGAATTTTAGAAAATGACAATCCACCTACAGTTGACCTGCCTATTGCTTTTGCCACAATTTACATACATATATTTTCAACGTTTGGAAACCCGATTCCAACTAGTAAAATTTCATGTGTAAGTTGAATGATTTCTAGACTTGTATACGTGTTATTTACACTCTTTAATAGTATGTAATAATAGCCGGTTTTGTTCAGAGTGAGCCTTTTGTTTTGAATTGAAACTGGGTTTCTTTTGGTATGTCCTACCAACTTATTATTATGTTTGTAAGAGAATATGATCGATCATATATAACCCAATTCGGGATAATGCTAATCTGTTAGGAGTGATTTAGAGTTATGTCATAAAAATGGTAGACGTGTTACATGTATCATAGTCTCTAAATTATATAGGAATAAGATTTAATCAAAAAAACTAAAGAATCTTGAATCTAAATCTAAGAAGTTGAGATGTATAAATATTTGAGAATAATAATGAAAGAGGGAAATTCCATCAAGTGGTTGCACCAACATTCCAACTTTGATCATAAATGCAATTGGGGTGAGCTATGCCTAGAATGGCCAAACCATATTGAACCAAAATGGAGCCATGTTAACCCCAATGTGCCAAGCGTGGGTTGGACCCCAAAGAAACCGAATCTGACCACCCCTGTCCAATTACGAATATATTACAATATTATTTATTATTATATTATTATTATAGTTATAGATTATTATATAATATATTTAATCAAGTAGTTGGGTACAGGCATAATGGAGGAACATGCCCTAAGAACCAGACCATCCAGGGGTCCATGCCCTTTTCATCTCTATCTCTATTCCCCACCTAAATGCAAAGGCTCAACCCTAATATTTGAACGTTTAAGTTAGGATTAATCTTTTTATATCATCATATTACGATTTTTAAGTAATTCCATTTTTTAAATTTGCATGGTAAAAACCTTTAGAGAATTTAATAGGATGATGAATGTTGGTTAGTTTAATCTCACGTCAAATCATGTATAAAAATAAATAAATTGAACCATATTTTTTTCCTAAATTAATGGTTGGAATCTATTTTTTTTTTCTAATTTTGATAATGGTCCAAATATTTATTTTCTTTAAGTGTGTTTATATCAAGTATGGTTGAACCAACTAAAGTCTAGGTAATATTAATTAATTCAGTTTGTAAACCTAGATTATGGTTTAATAAAGACGTTGTAACTATCATTTCAGAACCAAAGGGAATCCAATTGTGTGACTAATATTATTTAATTTAATAAAAAAAGTTAGAGAATTATTAATCATTAATTGATCTAAATTATATATAAGTTGACTAAATAAATAAGGCGACTCGCATATTTCATTGAAAAATAAATAACATTTTCCGCGATTTATCCATCATAATAAAAGTTTGGAGTGATTTTTATTATGGAAATGAAATTAGGGGACAAAAAAACCCTGAAATCGAACCAAAAATAAAAAAAACCGAACCAATATAGCAACCGACGGTTTTGGTTTTTAGAATTTCAAAAACCGACTTTTTTGTTCGGTTTTGGTTTTTAAAATTTCAAAACCCGAAAAAACCGAACATAACTGTTCCAAGGGGCAATATTGTAAATAAACATGTCCAAAAAATCAAATACCCTAAAATTTTCCCATTTACATAGCCGCTCCATTTACATTAGGGTTCTAGCAAAGAGGCCTCACACCGATTCAGATCTCCTTCACAGTTGCAGTTTTGTTTGGTCATCGGATAACTCGATTGAGTTCACCCACATCACTTCATTTCGAGTCAACGAATTCACTTCTTCTTATTTTTCTTAATTTCTGGCTTAATATAGAAATCAATTTCTAGTTGTTTATCTCGATTTTCAGATTCTAGTTTTATGAGTTGTATACAGTCCATCTGGAGTTGGTTGTTCATCTCGATTTTCAGTTTTGCTAATATGTTATTTATCGATTTGTTTTGAGTTTTAATTTGTTTTAACTTTGGCTTTAAAGTTTAAACATTTGAAAGACATTTTGCTTATATCAATTGCAATATATATAGCTTGAATTAGGTGACACACATCTTGATGTTTTTAATATAGCTTCAACCCGTTTAATTTCATAGCTTTACAATGATGGTTGTATGACCTCAAATCTTGATGGTTAAAACGGAAAAACTGTATAACCGAACTAAAAACTGACTTCAAAACTAAAAACCGAACAACTCCGAAACCAATCAGTTTTGTTTTTGGTTTTCCAAAAACCAAATTTTTTGGTTTGGTTTCAGTTTTATGTTAAAATCGAACCAAATATAACCATGCTCCATGTTCACCCCTAAATAAAATACTTGAAATGTGTGCATGTCATCATAGGTCGGTTCAAGCCTATATTTCTTTAGCCAAAATGATAGTTTTTCCGTACAAACATCAAAATAAAGTAAGTTTTATCTAATCTAAATTTCTAATATATGCGGTCAATTTATATTCTTTTTAGAATAATACAACAAACTTCTAATATATGGTCGGTGATAACAGTAATATATTTCTAATATATGGTTGATATATTTCTAATATATGGTTGATGATAATAGTAATATATTTTGTGATTGTAAGCTATTAGTGATAAGATAGTGATATTAACATAAATCTAGGTTAGTAATGACAATAATTACTTTATAAAAAAATCACGTAATTGTATCTTTTTTCTTAAAAGAAAAGGTTTAAGGAGATAGGTTTGTTTTAGATAATTTAATTATACGTCAAACACGATGTTACACATCCATATCAAAAGACTACAATTATTGCTACAAAGGTTTTGCATGTTTGTGCAGCTAAATATCATGATTACAAAAGAACCGCACGAAACACTGCCTTAATCAATTATTCGGTTTTAACTTTTTAATTAAACTATGTCTAAATTTAAATAATTTGTAGGTTTAAAATTTATGTTTATATATGTTCAAAAATTGGATTACGACACACGACAAAACTATATCGTAAGATTAAGAAAAAAACTATCTAAGAAACGTATAATTCATTCAATCGAGTAAGTACAACTTCAAATTGATTTAGTAGAACTACAGAATATTATTCTTTTGAACAATCATTATAACAGAATTTTTAAAGGTTATACTGTCACACACCGTTAAGTAATCGAATAAAAATACTCAAAGGTTATGTATCGTGATACCTTTTTTATAACTAAAAGCTTATAAGATATGTCCTATTGAACTTAGATAACAAGGAGTTATGAATAATAAATAATCAAAATAAATAAGGAAGGTAAAAAAAGTGTATGAACGTCACATTATTCCTCTGCTTTTAATCATAGGTGTAGGAGTTGGTGGGTCAAGAGTTTGGTTTTAATTTTGTTGGGGACCAACTCTCACTTTCATTACAACACCTCATATATAATGTTTTATAAAACCAATAAACTTATCTCAATATTAATTAATAAAAGTAGGATTGGACAAACTCTTAATAATGTACGTATAACATTTTCTTAAAATATTTTACACAGTAAGTTGATTTATAATCCTAGTATTTGTTACATATTACAATATTCAAGTTTACTATCACTTACGACCACGAACGTAGTCCGAAATTTGATCAGTAGCACGCATATAAAAGTTTATCGTCTTTTTTTAAAGTCTTACATATATATACACCCAACAAAAAAATCATTAAGAATAAAATCCGGAGCTTAGCATCTGTAATACGATGATTAACAGACCAAGAATTCGTCGTTAATGTGATGACCATTTAAAAATTATTTTAATCCAATTTAAAAATATTAGTTGCATTATTATATTAAGAAAATCTCAGATAAACCGTATAATTTAAGAATGCAGAAAAAGACATTTCTTCTGGATTTTAATTTAATTTAATTTAATTAGATAAGTTTTCATAAACAAAAAAGGGTACGAGAGAGAGAGTGTGACAGAGAATCATATTCATATTCATAACCCAAAAACACCTACAAAACACACACACGATAAACAAGTACAAAACCCCCCCGAATTCATCTATCAATGATGGATTTAATTTCATGTTATAGTCAATACGCCGTGCAAATTTCTGAATCATCATCATGTTCCAGTTACGCACCTGCTTCTTCATGTATAGTTTCCCCTAATTTGATCCCATCCACACAAACCGCCGTCTCTTGTTTATACAAAACCACCCTCTCCACCGGCGACCACCACTACATCACCGTCACATGGTACCGCAACGCCACCACACAAGGCCTCCAGATCAACTCCGGCGATGATTCCACTATCGCCTTCCGTCTAAACACGCATTCCAGACTCTTCCGTAAGAAAAAGGGCGCCAAATCTATCGAAATCAACGATTCGAAATTCGAAATCCACTACGATCTCTCATCGGTTCAGTATGGTGCCGGCGCCGAGCCGGTGGAAGGGTACTACGTTTTGATCATGGTTGATTCCGAGCTCGGATTGTTAATCGGAGACATGACGGAGGAATCCGCCGTGAAGAAAATCAAAATGCAAAAACAGATCGGGAAATCCTCTTTGATTTCCCGGAAGGAACACTTTTCCGGCAACACCGTCTACACCACAAAGGCTCAGTTTTCCGATACCGGAAGTTGGCATGATATTCTGATCCGATGTACCGGAGAAAACGAGGGTTTGAAGTACCCGGTTCTAGCGGTTTACATAGACAAACGGGTCGTGATTCGGGTCAAGAGGTTACAATGGAATTTTAGAGGGAATCAAACAATTTTTCTAGATGGACTATTGGTGGATTTGATGTGGGATGTACACGACTGGTTTTTCAACCCGGAATCCGGGGCTAGATCCGGGTCGGGTCATGCAGTGTTCATGTTCAGAACAAGAAGTGGGTTGGATAGCAGGTTGTGGCTGGAAGAGAAGATTGTGAAGAATGATGATCAGAAAAAAGGGTTTTCATTATTAGTTTATGCCACCAAAAGCTAAGTTCATATTCATAAATTTCCTAATCTCATTTTCATGTGAATTTTTGTCAAATTATTTTATAAAAATCAATTTTTTCTCCAGATGATTAACTCCAGGATAAAATCGTACTTGGTGCAATAAAAGTTGTACATTAATGTTATTGATTGGTAAAGCGTTGATCTTGTGTTTTAGGTCATATTTTATTTTTATAAGTTTTATTCAATCTTGAAGACTTGTTCAAATTTCTTTTGATTACTTCGTCACTTAAATAAGCAGAAAAGAAGTTACCTAGCAAGGTCAAGAAAGCAACATAATTTATATTTTCTTTTTTAATTAGTTTACTTTATTTTTCTTACTTATAAACTTGTTAAAATTTTGAATAACCTTATAAATTTTCGACTATTTTAAACTTATAAACTTAAATAAACCATAAGCTTAAATTGATAACTTCATAAACACTAAACCGCTAAAAAGTTGATTCATGTGATTAAAATTCTAATAAGCTCGTAAGCTATTAAATTAGTTAATCTGGATTCCCATTAACATATCTATTATTCCTTGTGTTACATGGATAATATGCATAAAAATTTTGATTTAAACTTATAAATATTTAAATTCATAGAAACTATTACCCGAAGTATGACAGTTAAGATGACATTATATATTTTCGAAGTATGACAGTTGATGACATTATATATTTTATACATAATTCTGGTTCAACATTATTTTTCAAATAGAATAAATGTATATTAAAATCATGTTGTGAAATAGTAGGTAATTAATTCTATTGGAAAAAAATGCTACATTTTATTGATTATATAAAATGTTTGAGAGGAGAAATGGTTTCTCCACCCATTTTCATTTCTCCATTTTCTTTGTATTTTCATTTCTTTTCAAATTGTGAAGAAATGACAGTCAATGTCTACTCATCATTGTCGATGTCCGGTTGCGATGTGTTTCGACATTCTAATCATCATCGTCGACGTCCGGCAAGGCGGCCAACGCCGCAACTACCGTCCGGCGACTTGAGCTACCATTTCTTTGTTTCATTTTTTTCCTGATACCAAACAAGGAAATCAATTCCAATTCTCCACACATTTCTATTTCTCCCCTATTTTTTATTTCCATTTCTCCCCTATTTTTTATTTCCATTTCTCCCGATTTATTTTCTCTCTACCAAACACCCCCTAATTCTTTTATATCTTAACACTTTTTGATAATGGTATGGTAAAGTACTGTTGTTCAAAAAAAATTTTATTGAATATATAGATGTAAATGTTGATGTCTAGGTATGACTTCAATTAGTAAATCTATCTAAGGTTAATATTGTTGACCAGTTTATTATCATGCATTTAAATCATTTTACTCTATTTGGCATAAACTAATTATAGATATTATAGAAGAATGTTCAATATAATCTAGAATTAATTTATAGTGGACTAATTTTAGCCTTTGAATCAATAACGTTAATGGTCCAGATTGCATTTTTAAAATTTGGGCGAGATGGCATTTTCGTAATTCACATGTGATTGTTTACTGAATCGCTTATGATTGAATATTAAAATTTTAACACTATGTTTTTACGTGGACTTTATTGAACACAACTCTAATATTATATAAATCCACTAAATATGCAAAATAATATATAAATATAGAGATGTAAATTCAAAAGAAAAGAATCACGCTATCACTGGTTAAATATAGCAATTTCCATTTAATTTAAAGACTTTAAGAAAATGTTAATTAGTAGTAGTATTTATTTTGTAGCAAGTTGGTATTCAAACCGAGTGATATAAAAATATTAGTAAAATAGTTTTATGGAAGGTGTCATGAATATTTGAGTTATCTTTTGATATGGATTTTTGTTGATTGTAATCCTGTGTTTTGTGACTTTTATTAATATATTATCTTGTTTAAAAAATCATATTTGGTTTATTTTGAAAGTAATTGAGATGAAAAAGACGTACGTAACTAGAAGAACTTATGATAGGTGCTTTTACACTCATAAACACATGATAAAATGAGTAACACAACTCTCATTTAAAGTGTTTGTTAGTGTAAAAACATTTAAGATGAGTGCTACTAGAAACATATATCTTATCCCCTTTTTAATATATGATTGTTGTAAAGCAATACATTATTTTTTTCTTATATATCTAATAAAAGCTTAAATATACCAAAATGTTTGGTACAAGAAATAACATATATAAATAGAATACGAAAGAAGTAAAAAATATGTAGGAATTAGTTGATTATGGTAGGAGATAACATAAAAACTAGATTAAGAATTATTTAATTATTTAAAATGAATATTTTATATAATGTTTTTTTAACAAGTAAATTTTATTCAAAAATAAATCTACCAACATGCCAGAAGGTTACAGTCATAAAACAAACCAAAATAAGTGTCTATAGTTAAATTTTAAGATTATGATTACAATACTAATTTTCCCAAATAAGCTTCCTTCTTAGCTTGCCCTAGTATTAATCCAAAGAAAAGTGTAGCCTTTGGGGTTTCTAAGCTTCTAAACAAACCAACACAATATGAAAATTAGCGTAGAGAACACCTTTAGTCGGTAACTTTAGAAAACTGATTGATTTCCCCAATCTAATAAAGAATCGATTGAGTTAAGAATGAGAAGATTTATTCCCATCATTCACAAATGACTCTGTGAGTGCATATATATTGACAAATGACTCTGTGAGTGTCCTTGTTTTGATGATGATAAAAATACGAACATATGATATTATTGCTTATCAAAATTATTCATACGTTCATGTGCTACATTCTTAAGATACTAACAAAAATCAAATCGATGATCAAGTGAAAAACAAACATGGTCAAGACCTCAATTAACAAAAAGAAGAAGAAAATAGACAAGAAGAAATTAAGATCAACATTCACGGTCGACCGTGCATGAGCCATCGCTGCATTGTCCTCAAATTACTATATCATCATTCACGCTTACGCTCAAAGTCATATTCGACAATTGAAGACGATATCTTAAAAGATGAATAAGGATAACATAAGCTCGCCAATAATTTTTATAAAGTAACATTTTATCCAAACTTTTATAAATATGTCACGCATATATTTTACAAAAATGCTTCAAACTTTTATTAATTTGTCTTGTATGCAATATAAGACAAACTATAATAAACAAATGATTTTCGACTGTAACAAAAACTAAAACATAATTTTGTAATGAAATACCACAACACCAAATCTATAAAATAAGTAAATAACATTGTGCAAATCTTCCTAACCTTCCAAATTTGCATAAAGATTTCAAACTCTTTTGGTAAGTCAACTTGGGACTTTTCTAAATGTTTTTTCTAATGATTTTTATGGCAAAAAGTGTTTGGGTATGGTACAAAACAAAGTGCAACATCCATATTCAAAATATCAAAAATTGTGCACTAGCACCCCACGGCATGTCCACAGTCGACCGTGACTTTTTCAAGCTTTTTCACACAAAAACCAGACTTAAACCTTAGATCTTGTTAGCTCAAATTCCATACAAATAATCATATTTCAAGGTCAGGATCAAGAGCAATATTGTAAAGCTTTGAAGAGCACATCTACATCCCATTCTATCATTTTATTTGTATAGTTGTGTGAGGATTAACTTTAACCAACAAATTAGAGTGAAGTGTGAGGATTAACTCTAGCCAAATAGAATTAGAGTGAAGTTAGGCACAACTTAGCCTTGTTTGCAAGAGAGAAGACTATCTCTTGTAAGCTAAAGAGAGAAGTTATAAATGTTTATCTCTACATTCAAGAGAGAAGTTTTAGTGAAGTAAACGCTTGGTGGTTGATATGAAGGAGTGGATGTAGTGCAAATTTGTTAACATTTGCATAAACCACTATAAATCTCTTGTCTAATACTTGATGATATATCTATATCCCAACTCTCTTTATTTCTTGCAAATATTTGTTGTGTTATTATAAACTTCAAGATCAATCTTTAAAACACAACTTACTTATTTTAAGTAAAATAACTTATTCACCCCCCCTCTAGGTTCCTACATACTCCAATTATAGATTTACAGGTCTTATTTGCACGAAGGATAAAAACACCAGAGATTTATTGAACATGTGATTTTAAATAGTTGCTTGCAAAAAGGTATTGCTGTAAGACCGCTCGTAGTCATGACATGTATGACTGTTATGACTGACTGTCAAGTTAACTTTTCAGCTTATGATATAGTTATGATTAAACAGCCTTAGTCATGATATGCACGACTAATCTTCACATCATAATCACAACCATTACTAGACCCACAAAATACCAATTTAGATTAATATGATTAGTTGGAAAAAAATTTAAAAAAATGAAAATGAACTACAGAGGTCGTCATAGGATTGACGAGTCTTCGGATGAAGAAAAATTGACGAAGACGTGTACCGGATGACGAGATATGATGGATCAAATTTGGCTAGTCATGACGAGCTGAAAATTGTCACTACGAGTGGTCCAAGTAAAATCAAATTTGCAATTATAAAATTATAATGGATTGTTTTTATGAAATAAATATAAAGGTATTTTTTGTTTGTTAATAAAAAGAGATGACATCACAAGTTTTAATTGAAATAAATTATAAGCTAATTAGAGAGAGAGTGAGGAATTTTTTTTAAGAAGGGGATAATACAAACAAAAAAAATTATTAGGTTAAATGGGATTCTACCTTACAGAAAATCGAGAGAAGTGGGCTTAGTATTGGTGATTTGAATCTTACTATTTGAGTTTGTTATGTAAGTGGTGGTGGAAATTCAAAGGGGAGCGAAGGGCTTTATGGGTTAGAGTCATTAAAAGCATCTATGTAGTGTCAGGTGGGTTGGATGGCGGGTTATCTTGGGTGGGGTCGGGTTTATGAGGGAATATTATCAAGGGGGGTTCAAACTTGAGTCCTTAGGAATTCCATTATTGTCTTTTTTTCAAAATTAAGTTGGGTAATGAGTTAGCAACTCATTTTTGGTTGGACTCCTAGTTGGGTAACTTCAAATTAAAGGATGTCATCCAAGAATTTACAACTTATTTTCTAATAAATAGATTATTGTTAGGGAAATGGGTACTTCGGTGGATAGCCAATGGGTGTGGAACTCCGATTCATTTGGAAGGCCTAAAGGACGATTGGGTGAGGAGGTTCTTGCCATAGTGAATAAATTATCACAGGTATCACAACAACGGAATGTGTCGGATTGCTAGTATTGGATGCTAGGAGAGAAACACAGATATTTGGTTAAAGATGTACGTCGCTTGATAGAAGACTTGAAGACCCTTGACACGGGTCAACAATAGAAGACTTTTTTGTCATATTCCCAAAGAAGGTGATCGTTTTTTCTTGGAGGGCTGATAGACAACTTTGACCGGTACAAACCAAACTAGCAGAGAAAGGCATTTATGTACAATCTGTATTGTGTCCCAGGTGCAGAAACCGTTAATCACACATTGTTAGCATGCTCCAAGGTGGTAGTGGTGTGGTCGGAATTCTTCAAAATGGTGGGGGTACAACTTTGCAACCGTCGACAGATTAGAGGATTTTTATTACAACAAATCTAAACGCTTGGTCGTGTAAGCAACAAGGAATTTGGGAAGTAACAGCTAGATCGTTGGCGTACGACATTTGGAAGAATAGAAACGAGATGATATTTAAACATAACAACAAAAAACCAAAGACGTCATTTTTAAGATACAACTACTACTGTTTCATTGGATACATGGGAGATACAAGAAATGAATACTACTTTTATGGACCGATTGGCTAAGATTTTCGAAGAATGTAGTTAAAATGTTGATGTAGTTTTGTTATTATAGAAACATAAATCTATTCTATGTCTTATAGAGTGAATTGGATGAAATGTTGAAGTAGTATTAAAGGTTGGTAATAAAATTATTTTTTTAAAAAAATAAAAAATAATGAGAATGAATTATACAATATGTCTAGTTATCGGGATAATTTCATTTTTTTGGAATCTTTGAAAGTGGATTAATTTGTTTTACTTTTGTGAATTTTCATGCATTTTGAGGAAAGATTGTTATTAGGTTGTTAAAGTGAGAAGAAGAAAGGTAAGAGTCAAAGAGGTGGTGCGTAGATTCTCATTTTATTCATAACTGGCTTCGGTTACAAGTTTATCCAAACGTCATTTTGCCCTTTTCTTTTTTCCTTTTTGCCATTTACTTTTTTACTTTTTTCCTTTTGAAAGGGCTTTTTGCCATTTATAACTTAAAACTTTATTTCCTTCCCTCTATTTTTTTTAAAAACAGGAAAATTATTACCATACCAAATAAAAAAGTGTATATGTATATATGATAAAGATATAATACAAACAGTTTTAAAATGCGTGTCAGTAGAAACACTGCATCTAGAAAATATAAAGTTACTACATAATACTTTAAAGACCGTTATTTGACAATAGTAAAATATAACTAGTCTTTTAATGTGCCATTTTTATTTGAATTAGTATGTTAAATAGAAGAAAAAAATAGATACGGTAAAAATTAGTGCATCTAGAAAATATTGCATCTGATGCGCCATTTTAGTGAAATATCGAAATGAAGGTAGTTGATGATGGAGATTTAAGAAGATGGTGGTAGACAAATATGAAGATATAGGGTGTTGTGGGTGAAGATGGAGAGACAAATTTTACGACGTATACAGTGTTTCTACCGTCACGCATGACTGTTTCTATTTAATCCTTGTTATATATATAAATGAGAAAAATGAATATAGGGTTGTCTCGCATCCAAGCTTAAATACCGAACTCCCTGAAACTATGTGGTTTTACTTAAATCCTTCAAAAATAAATCATAAAATGATTTTTTTACTTGTTTCCAAATTCTTGGTACTCTGAATCTTCTTAAATGTCGTCTCCACTCTCAAATAATTATTGGATACGAAATTTTTGATTCCTTTTACACGCATTCCAGTTTAATATCATTTACTTGCTATTTGATTTCCTTTATCTTCTTAATTTTTCTTAACTTTAAACAATCATTTACTTCCGATTTGATTTAAAAATACAGAATATATCCCGACCGGCGTATAATGATAATGATAATGATAATGATTGTTAATAAACTTAAACAATGATATATAAAATCGGGAGATAAAATGGAAGAAATCATTAGGAAGACCAATGAGTAAATGATATTATCAAACGATGAATGTTGAGAAATTAAAACGTGATGAATGTTGAGAAATTAAAAGAGTTTTTAAGAGGAACTTTAACAAATTTAGAAAACCCTAATCAAAAGTATGTGAAATTATTTATAACCATTATATCAACTCTAGACCAACTTAAAATTATAGATATGTGAAATTATTTATACTATGATTGTTGTCGTATATAAATTCACCATTTTAGCTTAGTCAAAGCCAAAGCGCATAAAACTTTGTTATTTTTTAGGATGAGTTCATAATATCTGTATATATAAATAGGGAAACACGAATCAAAATACAATAAAGTTTATCAAAATTATCATTACATATAACTATATAACAACTTCAATTTCTTACAATTTATGCAAAGAAATTGTTAAATGTTACATGTAACATCACTTTTTCCGACTACTTAGATTCCAATGATCTTCAAACTCGGATGACCTTCAAACCCAATTCATGTAACCTTTCTAAACAACAACCACCACATGGACAGTCAAACCCAAGTCCAGTGACCCTTAGGCAAACTTCGACAACCTTCATAAACCCAACCACCATCTAACTCCGGTATCCACAACTCCAAAGACCCTCAACACCTCCCACCTAACCCACCCAAGTGCCTTCAAACCCAACTCCGAGCCTCTGACAACCTTTCATACTTAACTCAAGTGACCTCCAAAACAATTCCAGTGGCCACTTGCTATAAGACCACCTGTAGTGGTGTTCGTCATCCACTCGTGAAGAGCTCATCCCCTATCGTCAACCAACTACCACACGTCTCTCGTCGAGTGCTCGTCATCCAAAAGCTCGTCACTCAAATAACGAGCTTGAAAAAGCTAATTCTTTTTTTTTGAAAAGTAACTGTTGAGGAGGTTAGTTATGACCATGACTGTTTAGTCATGTGTTGGTTATAGGCTGAACAAGTTAATGTGGTAGTCAGTCATGACAGTCATATTAGTTGTAAAAATGAAAATTCGTTGTATACATGTATGAATTAGGAAAAATCTGTTATATTTTGTTAGAACTTGTCCATATAAAAGTTTTCTTCAAGTAGCATATATACTCCTAAGTAAATATATATAGCAGATCTTTAAAGTAATACATTTTGTGTTGGATGCTGTTTATTTTGGGAAAGGTAAAAGGCAAAAAAGTGGATTAGCAAATCTTGAAACTAATTAATACATTTAGTCTTTCTCCATGTTTGCAAGCAAAAATTAAAGTGGATTAGAAGTCCTTATTAGTGAAGGTTTGTCAGAGCGATTCCTATGTGCAAAGTAGTCATCAAAGTGGTGTGAAAGACGAGGATGAGGCAGATGGAGTACTCGATCGGTGGGGTAGAACATTTGCAGAATATATACAAGTGGTTTTAAGAAATAAGATAGAATAAATTTTATATATAGATGGTAAAATAATCTCCTAGCTAGAGATCGATAATCTCATGATCATATTCCTTTCGTAGAAAAAAAAGAAAAAGAGAAAAAAGTATATTAGTAAACGTGACAGTTAATTTTTAGGTTTCATGTCTTTTCACGGTTAATAATTAATATAGGAACTTTTTAATTTATTTAATAATAAAAGATATTTAGATGAGAAAAATGCTAATATATATTTCACCATCATAGCAATGGTGGCAGTTGAATGAAATGCAAGGTTGTCGCATATAACATGTTGGTTTGCTCTTTTCTGGATAATCTCCGACCAAACTTTATTCACTATTTTTATTCCTCATTCTATTTACTAGCTTTTGCCAAGGGGTTGTGCGGTTCAAATAAATTTTCTTATTTGTTGTTATTGTTGTTATTATTATAAATATATTTAATATCTATATGAAAAATGATAATGTCAAATATTAATAAAAAGATATTAAATAATTATACAACGTGAAAAAAAGAAAATTTTAAAAAGTGCGACAGACGGCGTCAACACCCAGATTAGTAGTAGAAGCATGAACGCGAGGGGAGCAGAGGTGATGGTAGAGATATGATGTTATGATATGAATAAACGTGATTGTATTTTTTGTATAACTATAATTAGGAGTAATAAGGTTAAATATTTATTAGTTATAATTAGAAACAAAATTTAAAATAATAAAACTAAGAATTTGGTTTAATATGTTTTTTAAATGTTATAAAAGATAAATATGATAGTTGTAAATTACGGTGGTCAAAAATAATATTTTAAGGTTTAAAAATGGTGATATATGAAATAATATCTAAAATTTTTTATTCAAATCAAATGAAAAATGAATATAGTTCAGATAAAAGTCAAAATTAAATTTTAATATTTATCAAAATAGATGATTTAAATTTAATTTTTCATCTAAATTAATAGCTAAGATTGTCTAGCTAGTATTTTATTATTATGATTATTATTATTATATTTTTTGTTGAATTTATGTATATGTTTTTGAAAATTATTTTTTTACATAATATATAACCGGTTAACCTTTAAAAGAATGGGTTTAGTTCACTAACATGTATCCAAGTTGTCATGTTTTGCTATTATATGTATTGGACTTAAAAAAAATTTATTGTGTATATCGAACTTTTAATTTGTCACTATTGTGTGTATTAAATTTTCTATTATATGTACTAAACTTGTAAGTTTTTTTACCTTTTTATGTAACCAAAATACATATAATAGCAACAAATTAAAAGTTTGATACACGCAATAAAAACATTTAAAGTTCAATACACACAATAGCAAAACATAACAACTTGGATACATTTAGTGAACTAGACCCTAAAAGATTAACAAGAAAGTTTCTGCATGGATTTTATATTGGGTTTCCTTCACTAAATATATCCAAGTTGTTATGTTTTGCTATTTTATGTATCAGACTTTTAAACTTTCTAATGTGTGCATCAAATTCTTAATTTGTTGCTATTGTATGTATATTGGTTAAATTAAATAGGAAAAAACGTATAAGTTTAGTATACATAATAAAAAGTTTAATACACAATAGTGACAAATTAAAAGTTTGATACAAACCTTAATTTTTTTTAAGTTCAGTACATACAATAGCAAAAAATGACACTTGGATATATTTTGGTGAATAAAACTCTTTTATATATGACATATATATTTCTATAATTTACATGATAAAATTTCTAAACTTGTAGAAGTCGATGGATAGATAACTTCTTTTCATGATTAAACCCGGAAAGTTTAAATAAAAACATATTTTGTTGCGTGTTTATATACGTGTTCAACTTAAGTGTGGTAACGTGACATGTCTTGATATACACTGGTATATATGTCTGTCGATTAATATAGACAACTACTACTTAAAAGCCAAAAGCTTATTCTAATTTGTTTTTTTTAAAATTAAAAATTCATATATGATTATACAAATATGGATGTGTTTATATATAAAATATAAAAACGAGGGAGAGAGGTTAATAAGTAGTTATAAATTGTCGTATAGTTGCACTGCATATGAATGGTTCTTTTGTGTCTTCTAATACGACAATATCCCGTGGCCAAACATATTTGGGGATTTGTATTTGTATGCATTCATCGATCATCACCGTACCAATTATAATTTATACACACTCGTTCTACACATACGACAACTACTCAACCACTTCATAACTTGATATTTTGTTCCGAATAGAGTAGACGTACGTGAAAGGATGTTTGTTAAAATGATATAATAATAATAATAATAATAATAATAATAATAATAATAATATAAAAAGATAATTATAACATGTAACGTGTTTGATTGACAGAAGAAAATTACATAATTGTCATTTCTGTCATGATCATTAACAAACTACCATTTCCATTAACAACCTTTAACCTCTACCAAATTGAAACACCACCTAACACTAGTACCATGAACCACAATCCATCACTATGTCACCACGCCTATAGTCACAGTGGCAACAAAGTCTTTGACGATGGTAAGATCGAGGGGGTGGTGATAGGTGGTTGACGATGGTTGGTGATAGTCGCCTTAAAAGTCCTTGGAATTGAAGCTAGTTCTACTTTTAAAATTAAAGGACTAAATTAATAAATTTAAAATAGTTAAAAGATATTATCTTAAGTTTTAATCTTGTGATGAATTGATGATCACAGACGGTAAAAAAAAAAGAAGAAGACCTCAAACCATTTTAAAGTGGTTATGCAATAAATGAGTGTGTATTGACCACCAAGGCACCAACCCATCCTTAATCACCATTGACTCATTGAAAGAGACAAGTTTATCATTTTCCATAATTTTATTGATGGTTTTAAATTTCAAATATATAGAGGATTGACCCAATAGTTAAAGATTTATTGGGTCAAATCATTTTGATAATATAACAGGCCCATTGTCGTTTGAGTTTGACACTTTTACTAGTTTATTTAAATAATAGGAAGCTTTATAGTCTTTTACTAAAATCTCTTATTTATTCATTTATTTATTAAATCAAGAAAAGTATTAAAATAAAAAGGATATAAATAAGAAAAAAATTAATAGATTTTACTTATCAAACATTTAGTTGACAAGAGAATGAAGTAAGGGATTTTGTAAAAGAAACTAGAATTTTCCTTAAATAATCTAAATAGAATTACAAACTTTTTTAATTACATATATATTTATTACATTAATATTCTTCTAGAACCTTTAAACTCTCGATGTTAAAATGCTTAATGTAATAATAATTAAATCATTAAAAATTAAGAAACCATAATCTTTAAATGTGAAATCCCTCAAATACCTTGCCATGATTTTTCTTTCCATCACCGCCTATCCCTTCTTTTGTAATGCTTTCTTCAATTTCTACTTCCGACTCGGTGCCGGTTTCTTTTTCACTTATAGAGTTATAGATATTCGATAGGAATAAGATTTTGGCTTTGGTTCTCGGTACTTTTTTATAATCCAGTCACAGTCAGTTGAAAAAGAACATGACTTCAAGCTTTTGTAATATAGCAACAAGAGCATTTGAGGGAGTTAACATGTACATTAAATTAGATATTACATTTTCTATCTTTAAATGTAGCAACAATGCTTTTGTAATTTTGAGTTTTGTAATAATATATACGAAATTAACAAAGATGTTATGTTACTATAAGAGTCAATAGGGACGCTTTGAACATGAGCACGATGTTAAGTCATACTAGACCTTTTTTATAACTCAAAGATTACAAACAACTGAACTTAAATTTATTCGATTTTTAAGTATATTATCTATGTTATTCTATATATATCTTAGTCTTTTATAATGCATTTATAAATTTAAGAACTCTTAATTTTAAGTAATTTGAATGTACTAAAATACCCCATTTTAACCATTACATTCTATCTCATAATTACTTTTAACTTTTTATCTATTTAAAATACTCATTTTTAAGCATTTTATTCTCTTTCCGAATTTACTTTAACTTTTTATCTATTTAAAATATTTCTTTAACACTAAAACACCCTCTCACACAAACACAATTATCCACCCACGTCAACATAATTTTCAAAATCTTATTAACTTCTCTTTCCTTATTTCATAAATATAAATTTTTTTCTTATTTTAATATCTTTTATAATTTATTTTTAAAATTAATAAATTAATGGATGCAAATAAAAAAACAAAATAAAACAGACATTGTACGATACTTTTTCGTGATATTGAATTGAGTGAATAACATATTATTACATTTTTAAAAACAACTCAATGTAAAATATAAACTATTTGTCACCGCAGAATTACGCGGGCACTTTTCTAGTATATATATATATATATATATATATATATATATATATATATATATATTATATGATTTATCTTAAGCCTCTATTTGCAATTGGTTAAACCATTAATTCCATGAAAGTAGTAATATAAAATGCAAACAAGTTGATGTTTTAATTAAATATAGTAGCTAAGGCTAAGCTAGCTTAAATTCGTAGGTACTCCTGCTCACAATTATAATATTTTGTTACATTTAATCAATCATTCAGACTTCCTATAATGAACATCATATATATGATAGTCAAGTATTACTTAACATGCGTTGCCATATAACTCGATTTTCTTGCTTAGCTCTTCAATTTTCTTCATCCTCACCACTTCGCTTTCCGTCACCAGCTGCCATTTAAAAAGTATATATACATGCTACCACAATTATTATCATGTAAATATAAAATTCAAAAAGAAGAATTGAAGAAGCTTAATTAATTAATATTGCCGATGATTCATCTTATACATGCAAAAAGAGTACTTTAATAAATTAATTCAGCAAAATAATAATTTAGAAATATATATATATATATATATCTGTGTGTGTGTATGTAAAAGTAAAAGTACCTCCATTAATCTGGTAACTAGTTGCGCTTTCTCCTTGTTTTTCTCGTTGAATGCCTCAATAGCTTCCCTATACTCTTTTTCCTACAAATTATAACATCCTATTTCAATTAATAATATCTGAAAATAAATAACTAATTAAAATTTAATTACCAATCATTTCCTAATTATAAATTTGTTTAGCATAATAATTTTCTTTTATTAAAGAAAAAATAACTTTAGTACAACATAACTTAATATGTGCATTGAAACGCTAGCATTTATGATGTGTTCTCAACTTATTTTTTAATTTTTTAAAGTAAAGGGAAGAAAAATATATCATGCGTACTCTTTGTTTAATATATTAAATTTGATATTAGATTTTTTTTACAAAAAATATTTCAGTGTGCATTTAGACGGTTTACTTGACTGTTGACTAGTCATATATGTAATTTGTTGTTAGTGTGCGTGTAATTATTATGATTTTGAATTTAAAAAAAAAAAGAAAAAAGGAGCAACTAAAAGACATTGATAGAATGTCTCACCTTCTTAAGGCAACTTTGTCCCAACAACTTTAGCTCTTTATTGACCAAGTCAACCTTCTTTCTAACAATCGACCCTTCCTTCCACCTTGGATCCTCTAGTGCTTCAAGATCCTACAATCAAATTTATTCCCATTATTTCATTTTCATTTTGACAATAATATTATTAATAATCATTCAATTAAAAGTTGCATAAAACTATCTACAAGAGTTAAATTTGAATTCTCTTATGGGATATTACTTGAAAAAAGAATAATAATACTTATTGTAATTTATAATTTTGAAAATCAAATTACTCACGTTACGAATTTCAGCTAACTTTCTGGTTTCTTGTTCAACGCGACTTAATTGAGCTTGAACCCTCTCCTTGACCTCCATCTTCTTCTTTGTGATCTCTTCTTCTTTAGCCCGAAAAGCAAACAAGGCTGATCTTGATAGCTCGTCATCACCATCAATCAACGGGCTTGCATGAGAAGCGCTTACTCCGGAGCTCTTCATTCGAATCATCTTTTTGGATGAATGTTGTTGTTGATCCAATGTTGTAGATAAACATGCCATGTTTACAACAATGGACAGCCTTTTCTTGAAGAACAATGGCTCCCTTTTGCTTGTCTTAGAGATGCTAAATCTATGTTATGTCGAGTTTTTAAATGAACAGAAACACTTGCTTTCTTGCAATAAAAAATTTGCAATGAGGTGGAAAGTCTAAAAGGCCCAACTCACTATACTTATAACAAATATCATAAAACAAAAGTTGGGACCAAATCATTACTAGGGGTGTTTAAGATATTCGAAACCGAAAAATCGTATCAATTTTTATGTTAACCGGAACGGTTTTTTTAAAAGCTTTGGTTTGGCTAAACTGAGCCGAGAACTTTTCGGTTTTTCGGTTCGATTACGGTTCTTGATTTCAGTGGCGGAAGGTTAACCAAAAACCGAATATATATATATATAGGATAATAAGTTGCGTATGACTAACTATAACATACTAACATTATATTTTTTATATCACTAGTTCATTAACTTGAATAAATTTACTGTCCATAGTGTCTTAGATATTTTGATGTGAAAAATATGTAATTTAAGCCTATGGTGTCTTGAAACATGATGTAATATGAATAGTTTTGTATCTGCAGTATATGAAAAGTTAATATACACGTAATGTTGTAAAATTAATTTACATATCATGCAAAAATTATTAGATTGCATGTTATTAAATATAGGTTAATTGGTTAACCGCATAACGAACCGTTAGAATCGGTTAACCGACGTTTTCGATATAAGTTTAGTTTCATTATATCATCAAACCAAAATTTTCGGTTAACCGGTTGTAACCGGTTAACTATCCATGAACAACACTAATCATTACGATCAATTTTTTTATTTGTTATTGAAGATTAATCCTAATATGAAATTGTTATAATTAATTTCACTTGTAAAGTGTAGTTAGGTTTGTTGTATAAAAAAAATATGGTTGCATAATAAAAGTGATATATAATGATTTCTTTAATTAAAAAAAAAAGAAAGGAGAAAGGAAAGAAAAGACAAGGTGTGGGGATATAATAAGCCTTTTAAAGAGTGAACAGGAAGGGCTCACCTACAATACAAAACAATACTACTCTAACTAAAGTCACTCTCTCACCTTAATTTGAGAATATATTTCAAATAACAAGCGGGGTAATAATATGTCCAAAACCCCACCCATGTATTTTTAATTACTAACATTTCCTTTTATATATTTAAATAAAAAATTATGTTTTTTTATGAGATTTGAACTTAACTACACCAATGATCTATACAATAATTTCTACATGTTTACTTGTAAGAGTTGATCGATCGACCTCATGTCATGTACTTTTTTCTTAAGAAGATTTACCAATGTTGTAATAATTAATTATATGGCATGAGAATTACAATTATTCTTTTTCCCTCCAAATGTGTGTTTCTACCTTTTTTCTAGGTAATCTACGGTAAGGGTACTTTTGTCGAGCAGTTCAACAGTCAATATGAAGACAGTTAATCAAATAAGTCACGGTCGAATGACATGTAACGGAATTTGATCTCTCTATATATCCACTATTGATTCCATATTCCCAAATGCTAAGCTATCATCATGTATTATGCAAAACATACCGGCGCATAACTTGTTATTGAAGCCGTCAATAATGTACATACCTACTATAAACACCTGCAATCAAGTACATTCGGTATCAAATCAAACCCCCCCCCCCCCCCCCCCCTCTTTAACCTTAGATAGTTGATACTTTCGGGAGAAGCAGGATCATTAATTATAGCAGCTTTTCAATTTCAATTTTTTAAAGGCTTCCATTTAAATGAGTTAGCAACATGTGTTTATACCAGTAATATCGACAATTGTAACAAAGTCAATTTCCAAGATCAAGAAAAAAAATCTGTTTTACTAATACACTAAATGGCAAAAGTTCAAACGAGAATTGTTTTTCGTACAAAAACCGCGAGAACCAATCTTAGCTGTCCAATTCTCCCTCCTTCAATTGGATTGTCCACCCATGAATTCCTTACATGTACCATGCCACACTCAATCCCCCACGCTCTTCATCCATGAACTCCATTATCCAAAATGAACGGTCAAGATTGGTTCTTGCAGTTCTCGCACCAAAAACAGTTCTCGTTTAAACTCTTCCTACACTAAATTGTCTAAAATTTACTAATACAAGAAATATTTATGGGCCAGTTTGACCCATTTCTTGTTTCTTCTACCAAGCACAAAAGGGCCCAAAAAGGAAGCCCAAAATCCACTACATGATTAACTGATTTCATAATCATTTATAGTTACTTTCTCCACCATTCTCGAATCATCGTCTGCACGGTGGTTTTGCTCGATCGTTCATTGATTCTCCATTTCTGAAACAACTTTCTCTTTTCCACACTTACGCAAGTCTTCTTCTGAGGTAAACTCTATATCATCGGCTTAACATGTTGCCTGAATTACTCATTTGCGTGACGTAATTCATATTTCGATCTCCGTTTGAATTAATCATGCATCTCGATTCATAATTTGATCGTTGCAATTGTTTTAATATGGTTTAAGTAGGGTTTGGTGTCGACATACCTGAAATAGAACATGTTGAACTAAATGCTCCAGTGGGATTGATAATTGGTCGTGCTAAGGCTTTCTTAATTTACAAGTGATTATAAGAGTTTTCGAACAAATTTAGTATTTATAACAATTAGAGCTTCATTTTTTTCTGGATCCATGATTTATATACTGAATTACTCACTGAATAGCAATGTGTTGGAGAGATGTATGCTAAATGATTCTTTTGAGTGTTGATTAATTTATTTTGTACTTATCTCTAAGAGTGTAAATGAGTCGAGCTTTTATAGGGTACTCGAACTCGAGCATTGCTCGTTCGAGTCGAATTTTATCAAGCTCAAGTTCGAGCTCGAGCCCAAAAAATGAGCTCGAATTATTTAACGAGTCGAGCTCGAGCTTCTAAGAGCTCGGCTCGAGACCTTGTCGAGCCTTGTATAGTGTATGTATATTTATACATGTAATAGGTATATACGATGGGTTGATATTGAAAAATATTAAAAAGGTGTATTTATTGAAACAAATCAACTTTATATACGTATTATTTCTAATAAGTAGTTACTAACAATTATTAATTTCAGATTTTATCTATATTTTAAATAATTTGGTTTTTGAATTTAATTTTTTTATATTATTACGAGCTTTTCGAGCCAAGCTTGAGCTAAATGTACCCTGTTGAGCCGAGCTCAAGCTTCAAGTATGAAAGCTCGTCGAGCTATCGAGCTTAACATAAAATTTCAAGCCAAGCTCGAGCTTGATTAAACTCATTTACACCCCTGCTTATCTCTTTAGTTCATTTAAACACATTATCAGTTTATGCACCATTTAGGTATGGGCCGGTGCTTCATCATCAGGAATTTGCTTGCATAACATATGAGGGTGTTCAGCTGCGTTTTAAAAAAGAACAGGGACCTACTTCTTAGAAACCACGATTTCAAGAGAAAAGAAGGGGGGAAGAGAGGGGGAGCGCTACTCATGTTAGCAAAACACACAATGAGTTTTCCAAAATGCAATAAGCAGAAAATTATTGGAAACGCAATCTTAAACCGCCCTTTAGACTGTCATCTTAAGGTGTTAATTAATTATTAGGAAAATGATGCGTGCTACTAGCAACACCTAATATGGGTGTTGATGTACTCACAACACTATTAAATGAAGGATGATTAAATAATTTCACATTTTAATGATTTAAGTGAGTTGTGAGTGCAACATCACCTATGTTAGGTGCTACCAACAAAATGTACTATTTCCCGTTAACTATTAATCTGTTTTGTTAGCTCTTAGATCTTTCTAGCAAAAGATTAATAAGTCTCTGAATTTTACTTATTCTCAGTAGTTTGTATGATACTATGATTTCATAAAGAAAAATTCCCAATCATATTGACTAATTACTTTATTGAGTTTATTCCCATGACCATGTGCATTAGTCGATTACATTATCTCCATCCGAACTTACAACTAAATTCATTGTCGAGATTTGACAGAGTTCAAGTAGTCGATGAATTTATGGAAAAACGTTGACTTAAACCATAAACACTACATTTATGAAATCTTCTAATCCAAATACCTATTTAAGAGGTATTCTGGTTGCAGGATGGTGGAGGAGGAGCCACCTTTTAGGCCAAGAGAAAAGCTCATCGAGAAGCAAAAATTGTATCAAAGTATCCATAAACACACATATCTAAAAGGTCCATGGGACAAGATTACCTCCGTTGCTATTCCTCTCACATTGGCGGCTTCTTCCTTGTTCCTCATTGTGAGTTCAGTCTACCTCTTTTTAAACAAATTCAACACTTTGGGCAACTTTGCAACTCATTTAGGTACTTTTTACAGGGACGGGGTATCTATAACATGTCTCATGGGATCGGAAAAAAAGAATAAGTATTTATTGATGAAGGCGCCTATGCAGTTACCACTTGTAAAGCTCATTGGTCTTGTGTCTTATTCTTCAAGTGTTTATATGAAACTTTTAAGGTAGAGTCAAGCTATTTACAAAATGCTTAGCTTATTTGTGATATAATGGGTTATGTATTATCATGACAACCTGCTTTTAAACATCAAATCTAGACCGTGCTTGACCTGTTTAGCCATTTACCGGTTACTTTCTTGTTGATCAATATATCAATTTTTTGCAATTTTTAAATATAATATAAAAAGTATTTACACTTCGTCTTCATACATCGCAGTGGTGAAAGGAAAAAAAGCTAGGATTAAAAATAAATTGTAGTTCTGGTATATATACACACACATTAAAATCAAACCAAATTAAAAGCACACGCTACTATGATTGCTATGAATAACTGTCATGTTATCGTGACGAACTCATGACTGAGCATTAATTTGAAACAATAAAAAACAATTGCTATTAACGGCAACTCACAAGTAGATTCTTTATGCAGGCATCGCAAGGTCCACTTACACAGACAGATACAAGCCTTGCCCTTTGTATAACATCATGTACACTATATTATATGTTAATGTACTATTTTTATTTATACGTTACAACAAAGACAATATAACCTCACATTCATTTCTATAAAAACTTACAAACTTCCCCTTTCTAAAACATATCAAACACCAAATGCTCACCCGGGCCCTTTGAAGTTATATTCCTAACATCAAACGTTTTAGGCACCTCGGGTGGAGTTGCACACCGTATCAAAGCCCAGTTCAGGCCCTCAAAGAACCGATGCTGTTTAATCTCCACGGCCCCTTTCAACGAACCTAACCTATTTTCTGGCTGCTTCTGCAGTAAACCTGTAATTAAATCTCTAGCATATGAACTGACAATTGGGTTGTTGGGAAATTTTAGACCCTGAGATACTACATTTGCCAACGTATCATCTTCTCCTGTACCTTTAAAAGGTGTCCTACCATACAAAAGTTCGTATAATAAGATCCCAAATGTCCACCAATCAACTGGACTTCCATGTCCTTCACCTTTTATGATCTCGGGAGCCAGATACTCATGAGTGCCAACAAACGAGTTGGATTGAGCACCCGTGGGCTCCACTACTAGTTGTGGCAGAGGGCTGATATGAGCAACTACATCAGATTTGCGGTTTGGTGCAGGGATTTTTGGAGTGAAGCAAGGGACTTTCCAGGATGGTTGGAGACAAAAAGGGTCAATGCAGCTTGACTCTGTGTCTTTGGGGCGGTCAACAGATGGTGACAACGGCTTTAAAAGTGTGGAGTTTGGATCACATCTAAGTGACAAATCAAAATCTGTTAACATTATATGCCCATCTTCTCGTACCAATATGTTTTCTGGTTTCAGGTCACGATATACAACACCAAGCATGTGCAAGTACTCCAAAGCAAGAAGGATTTCTGCAACATAGAACCTGCAAATTACCCAAAAAAATTAGGAAGACGATTAAGGACTAGAAATAGACAAAGAAAACTTAAATTTGCTACCTGGCTGCTTGTTCAGAGAAGCATTTGTTAGGCTGTTTTTGCCTAAGCACATGCAAATCGCCTCCAGGACAATATTCAATTACCAAACATGAGTACTTATCTGTTCTAAACTGGGAAAATAAAGTAGGGAGAAATGGGTGATCAAGCAATTGTAATACTTCCCTTTCCGTTTGAGCCCTTGTAGCTTTTTTCCTAACACCCAATAACTCGTTATCCAAAATTTTTAAAGCAAATAAGCAATTTGAGCCAATAAGTTCAGCAAGATAAACACTTCCCATGTCTCCACCTCCAACTTTCTTGATCAACTTAAAGTTTCTTATATTTAAGCTTCCATGTTGTTGCTTCTGAGTATTATAAACAGCTTCCCATCTCAAATCTTTTGACATGTGAGGCCTGCTAACACCACTTAGATTGCTGTCACAACTGAAGCTTGTACTACTGCTACACTCACCAACACTGCTCTTTGAGCTTTGAGAGAAGTCGCCTTTTTCCCGTGATCTTGATTTGTCATCAGCTTTATCAACAGTTTTTTTCTTAACTTCTGTAATCATAATTGGCTTACTAACAACAAGAGCAGGTTGGATTTCATCCAACACAGGGAGTTTCTTTCTAGAACGAGTCGATAAAGAAGAAAGTTTGAGCTTTAAGTTTCTGCTCTGCCCCAATTCTGTCACTGGACTTGATGATGATCTTTCAGGAACAATGGACACTTGATCCTTATTTTGATGACTTATATTATCATTAACCTCCACTCCTGCTGCTATCTGAGACCGTTTGATCGGTCCACCTGAAAAACCTGACCTCTTCATAGCTGCCATCTCTGATGCTTGAGAGATGGTTAATCCCCTAAGGGCCTGCTTCAAACTAACGGGCTCTGAAATTCCGATACCAGATGCATGATACGGGCCAACTCTCATTGGTCTTTTCATGGATTTCTTATGTTTATCTTTAAGAGCTTGTGGCAAACCCGTACTCTTGGCAGAAACCCTAATTGATTCGAAAAGCCGGTTAATTTCATCCTCGACATAGAATCTTTTTTGAGGTTGACTAGATTGAAACTTTGAACCTTCTTCTAGTTCAACAATTTCTTCAGTGCCATAAAAAGCGCCCATTGTTGGTAGATGCGTTATGATATATATAACGCTGTTCTGGGATTTCCGGTGTTCGTTAACTCATTTCTAGCAATATAATTTGACAATGCAGGAGGAGATCAGATTATCAGATACATCATTGGTCATCCTGCAGGCCATGTGTCTGATCATACTGTATCTAAAAAGTGAGAATACCTCTACACCACCTTGTCCTTGTGCAATTGCCAATTTTAAAAGGTTTAAAATCTGTCACAACATTCAGACTTCAGGAAGGAAAAAAAATCTTATAATCTTAAAGAATATCATATCTTTATATCGGAAAAAAACATGAGCAGCCAGGAATCAATCTTGCAATGAAGGCATAAGGTAATGGCGTTGTCATGTGAATACTTGACTTCCTTATAACATGATACCAATGAACCATCAAAAACAGCAGAAACAACAGCATTCGACAACATTTACTCTTTAGTAAAAACAGGTCCTCAAATAATTTTGTCATTAAACATTTTCATTGTGAGGGATGACTTTATATTGTTCAAAATTCGAAATCTGTGGGTCCCATTTAGCTGAACCGAAAATTTGGACCATGAAGAATGAACCTTAAAACAAAGATTAAACATCGGCTGAGTTCTGAATTCTCTCAATATTATGTAGGATTTGAATTTTTACATATAACTTACGAATCAGATTCCAACATAACTTATCATGACTTCACGAATAAATTTAACCTGTAACCGAAGTACCAAAAGCGGAACATAAAAAAATGAAGAAACACTTAAGTGATACTAATATACAAGTACTGCCAACAACCGGGTACCAGCTGAGCATAAAACATATTAGCAACAACGTATTCCAATTTTGATTACATCCGGCGTGCAGCATAAGAAAATTAACAATCAAAATACAGGAAATTCATGGGATCATAGTCAATTGCAGAACCGACAAAAAGAAACATAATTGTAAGCAAAAAAAAAAACAAGAAAATGTAAAAATGAAGGAGAAATTACAAGTTACGGGAGGAAAATAGGAAGATGAATTACCTGAAAGAGTGAATTGGGGAAGAAGAAAAGGAGCTAGGGTTGATGGTGGGAAGAGAAGTAATATAGGGCACGAGAGAGGGGAGGGAAGGGAAGCAGTATTGAGTATGGATGGCGAATTAAATGGATACGAATCACGAGAAGTAACACTGCTACTGTTGTGTTTGTTGTTTTTCTCCTTGAGAATTGGCGGAGGACATTAATCATTTTTCTTAGATTTCTGCTTCTTACTTTTCTTCTTCCTCTTTTACGTTTACTTTTTTAAGACGATTTGGCGGATAAGAAGCAAAGCTTTTTGTATTTTTGTTGTCAATTCATAGTTCAAAATGGTCCACTCCTTTTTTCGATACCTAAACTACCAAATATGATGCTTTTCAAAAAAAAAAACCCTACGAAATATGATATGCATGCATCATACTAGCATCGACTTTTGCGACAAGTTTTTTTTCTTCTTTTTTAAAGATCTTTTTCATCTATTTTGTCTATGTACAAGTAGACACACGAAAATAATGTTTTATAAAAAAAAAGGTAAAAGGGACGAGGAAAAACAGTTTCTTGTTATTTATAAAAGGTCAAATTCACTTTCTTTTTCCTTTCAATATATCTTTCTCGATTACTTATACTTTGAATACTCTCTTAATTACAGATAGTAAGTTGTTGTGATCGTCACAACATGCGTCATTAGCATTGTGAAAGGTATGATTTTGTTTGGAAATGGTTTGTCGGTAGCAAGGTGCTTAGTTTCGACTGCATCAAAGGGATTGGTTTTGTTGTAGCGAAAGGTTCCATTTCGTTTCCTTTGTGTCACTAATGCTCTTTTAATCCTTGTGTTCTTTGCTCATGTCAACCCTTCATTGATGTAGAAGTTTTCAATCTTCAATGTTGTTGCTTTTTACTGTATTCTTAAGATTATTGTTGGGGAACAAGATAAAAAAATAAAATATTTTTTATTCTTTAAGAAAAATCCTTTATACTCCTTCTCAAATGGATGACAAAAGGCATAGGTGATATATGTAAGAAAACATAATATCACCTTAATGTTGAGTTGCTTCATCATCTCCACTCATGGTAACAACATTGCCACCGTTTCAGATTTTCAGTAAACCTCAAGTCAAATCTTCAACCAATAGGTTTACATCTTTTAGGGGCTTTCAATTACAGATGTATATGTGATTATCATTATGGGTTTAATAGGTGGGTGTGGATGTCCCCCCCCCCCCCCCCCCCCGGCGGGAGGTGTAATGGGTTCACAATCATCAGAAATGAGACAAGATTTCAGCCAAATAGAATATTAGGGGAGGTTGGGGTTTTTTAAAAAACGGCAATAATACATCATATATCATAAAAAGGTACACAGACCAACCAAGTCTGAAATTGAGAAAAGGAAAAGTTACACAGCCTATTAACACAAACAAAGAGAAAACATAAATGAATACTTATATTTCTAACGGGCTTCATTGCAACCTCTTTCAATCAATGTGTAGTGTTTGATTCCTTGATCCCAACCATAATGCATATGTTTGTTAAAGCCTCCAAAATATATCCATCAATTGAATCTTTTCTTTCTTGTCTAATCGACAAAGAGGGTCATGTTTCTATCGACACATATTAACCACAAGCCCACCATACAAGTAGCTTTAAACACCGCATCCCAACTAGCTTATCTTTTAGAAAAGAAAACACCCTCGCGTTTAGGGACTAAGTGAGTGAGCTGAGAACATGATAACCCCCACCGCACCCACGTTTTTCTTCAGATTGGATCTAATCCAGATCAACGAAAGGATACTTGCTCGATAGACTTTCCTCATCATCGCAAAACACACAAGAAAGTGGTGATTTACTTTTTCACTTAATAGGAAAAACTAACAACGTTGGAAGAATTTCTTTTATATCCTTACAAAACTTATAAATTACTTATATATCCTTTCAAACTTTTAAATTACTTATATATCTTTTCAAACTTTTATAAATTACTTTTATATCCTTTCAAACTTTTAAATTACTTATATATATCCTTTCAAATTTTTACAACTCTCATATATGTCCAAATACCTATTTAATATTTATTAAATCATTTAAATATCAATAATCATCATCATCAAATTCAATTATTTATAAAATTACTATATTACCATCTTCTAATCTAATATAAATAAAAAACTAACCTTCATCAATTTAATTAGAATTTCTTGACCCTTCATTTAATCAAAATTAAATCATATCCATTCATTTTAATAAAATTGAAAGTCTAATTTTGACTTTTAGTAGTCAAAGTTGAAAACTCAAGATTTAAAATTTAATTTTAATAGGAGATAAGATAGTAAAAAAATATTATTTAAATTTTAATATAATAATATTATTATAAATATTAGTTACGTTATTATAAATCAATTTAATTTTCCAACTTAGTTTTTTTTAATTCCATTTTTATTTAAAATAAATTTAATTTGTGTTAGAGTTATTATTTAATTCAAACTTTTAATCCACTAAATTAATTTAGGAATAACTATTCAAGTTCTTTATCATCATCTACTTATCATATAATACATAGGAGAAATTCTCCCTTGATATTTAAATGAATTAATAAATATTAAATATGTTTTTGAACATATATGAGAGTTTTAAAATTTTGAAAGGATATATAAGTAATTTAAAAGTTTGAAAGGATATAGAAGTAATTTATAAAAGTTTGGAAGGATATATAAGTAATTTAAAAGTTTGAAAGGATATATAAGTAATTTATAAGTTTTGTAAGGATATAAAAGAAATTTTCCCAATTAATAATAATTTCATATAAAAAGTAGACCGGAATTAATATATTTATCGGCTACCAGATTAATAGGTTTTTAAGTTTTTAATGCATTAAATGATAAGTTTAGAATGTTTAGTATATTAAAAGATAAAATTTTAGTTTAAGAATTATTGTATCGAAACATATAAAACTAAAAATAACTTGGATTAAAATTTGGGTCAAAATGGTTGTACACAGTATTAAAGTTGGTTGAACAATTCATTTTTAAAGCTACCAAGTGAGGCCTGACAATGAACATGGTTCATAACCATATATAAGGGCTTACCGTTTAATCATTAATGATTTATCAGGTACTAGATAGTGAATCAAATGTCACATACTATACTTTCTACCAAAACGCCTAGCGCTACGTACTATTGTTAATGTGTTCTTTCTTTTTGAAATTGAAGATTCAAATTTCTTTACGAATATATGTGTAGTTCAGCGAAATGTGTGTGTATTTGTTGTAAAAAAAACATACAAACTATTAAAAACCCAAGTCTAAGGGCTTATAGGTTAAACTACTTTAATCATTTAGCTGTTAAGAATGTAGAGTTTCGAGAGTGATGACATCATATCATTCAATTATACCATTATGTCAACTTTTTTCTAAGACCATTTAACTCATAATTCAGTCACTTGCACACGTGTCACATCGGCTTTTTACTTCAACCACTCAACTCACCACACACCCGTAGTGATCACCCTACACCACACTAATTATGAGACCCACCTATAAACAATCAAAGTAAAAAACGTCACACCCCTTTACTCCATAAACCATCGCTGGCACCAAAACCATCGCCGGAATCAGAAACCATCGCCGACCTTTACTCCAAAAACCATCGCCGCCCTTTACTCCAAAAACCACCGCTGCCCTTTACTCCGCGACCATTGCCGGCACCACCGTCGCACCAAAGAGGCGACCATCGCCGGCACCACCGTCGCACCAAAGAGGATCGCCGGCACCATCGTCGCACTAAAGAGGTAACCACTCCACGCGGAAGACTCAACCGATAAACCCAAAAATATACGAACGAAATTTGCATCGGAAGACTACACCCACAGCCACCACTCCACGCGGTCGCCACCCCCCAAAACCACCACCACGGTGCGATGGTGTGGCTGGATATCTGACCACGGCGCGGAGGTTCCACCACACCCCGACCCCATGAGCCACTTCGTTTGCTCTAACTACATCAAATTCCCTGACTAATATAATACACTCCTATAAAAAAAAAGGTAAAAAAAAATGAGAGAATGACTCCCTAGTCCCTACATATGACCCCACACTCCCATCACCACACACCCCTCTCCTACCATGAAATTATCCTCTACAACACCTTCTTCATCACACCTGGTGAAAAGGAAAAACCATCTAACCCCTAAGTGTTAAATAATAATTGATTATCGTTCCTTATGTATAGTGTAGGGTCATTTGTGTAAATATTGTGTATTATATATTCTAATAGATGAATGGAATACGTCTCTTACGGGTTTTCACAATACCTAACATGGTATCGAGCCTAACCTAGCCCTCTCGATCGATTTTTTCCCACTACATTGATCGTTGGTCACCTTTTGCAGCCGCTTGAACCCTTGCCACCGGAACCCTAGCCGCCGCTGGAACCCTAGCGCTGCCTCTACTGCTCCCGCTAGCATCCTCGACGCTATCATCCCACTCTCTATTAGGCCACCCGTATGGGATGATTTGAAGGCTCTCGGGTTCCTTCGGCTCCTCATTAGGTGAGTTGGGAACACCCGTACGCCCCTACCTTCGGGTACGTGGTCTGTTTCCCCAATCCGACTTCTTTTTGTAAGAGAGTAAGGGGAGAAAAAAGATTGAGTTAGTTGAGTTAGACAATACTTGAGTTTTGGGTAAGAAAGAAAGAAAGAAAGTAATGTGACATTAATGTGACATTTAAATAAGAGAGAAAAAAGATACGTTATACTTATGATTTTAAAACTTATAAAAAGTCAAATCTTTGATGGTTTTACTTTCTAGAACATAGAAACCATGTACGTATCTTCCTTCCCCTTGGCATACATCCATAATTGTTTTCGGTAAAAATATGCATATGTCGACTCTTGATGCCCTTTTTTAAACCCATTTTCACCCTAGTTTTCTAAATTAAGTTTTTATCCTTCATGTCTTTTTTTAACATAATAAAGTTCCACGTTGACTCATAGATTTAGTTAGTTCCCAGGCAATTTAGCTTTACAACAATGTCTATGTTTTATTTAAATATTTTTAGGGGCATTCACAGTTATATGCAGTTTTTAAAATGCGGGTTCACCCAGTTGGTTGAACTGGTTGACCTGTAAACCGGTTGAGGAAGCGGTTCAACAATGACTGGGTTTATGATGTTTTTTAACTGGTCGGGTTTCCAGTTGACCCAGTCCTTTTAATCCGTTATTGACCCGATTTTGGGATTTTTTTTTTGTGCTGATAAAGTGACTAAGAACATAAAGTTGAAAGGGGATATTAACACCAGATCAATAAAACTCACAAAAAACCTAACTTGGAAACAAACTTTTGGATAAGGGCATAATGTGGATACAAGATATCAACCTCGTATCAATAAAACTCATGAAAACCTAACTTGGAAACGAACCTTTGATGTACACGGCAAACACATATATATGTATATATATAAACTGGGTTGATCGGGTGGTTCAACCGGTTGACCCGTGACCTGTTCGCTACACCAGGTCAACTAAAAGCCTGGGTTTTAAAACATTGGTTATATGAAAGTAGTTTCAAGTGTAAAAATGGAAGTCTGATTATGATTTTCAGTTTATTCCTTTGAAAAGGTATATAACAATGTATAAGGTCACCACTTGAGTGGTGGCCGGGTTGAAATCCCACTCTTTTAATCACTCTCTCTCTTTTTACTTATTTGATTTTTTAATTTAGTGTGACGAGGTGTAAGGGTTACTACAACTTTAAAAAGAGTTTTTCCTTCTAATTCAATGATTTAAGCTTCTTGTTTTTTTGAATGAATACTAGTTAGGACAGCTTGGGTAGAAAGTTGTTTTGAATAATTAAATTGATGTATCATGTCGTTAGAGGTGGTGTAGATTATAAGGGTTATTTATTCTCTTTACTTCACAAGTATATATATATATATTCTATTGCACTATTTAGCATCTTGCTAATATATAATATGGGGAGGGTTTTCAAACGAGAACCGTTTTTCGTATAATAACTGTGAGTTCCAATCTTGGTCGTTCATTTTGAATAATGGAATTCATGGATGAAGAGCGTGGGGGGATTGAGTGTGGCATGGTGTATGTAAGGAATTCGTGGGTGGGCAATCCAATTGAAGGAGGGGGAATTGGACGGCTAAGATCGGTTCTCGCGGTCTTTTACAAAAAATAATTCTCGTTTGACTTTTACCTGTATAATATATTAGTATTTATTATTATTATTGTTGTTCAATTAAAAAGATCACCACCTTTCTTCTATGGATGCTTGAACCAAAAAACAATCCATCCTGGATTTGATGGAAAATCAAATCAAATCATCTTTCCCTTTAATTGGTGATGATTAATTGATTAGAGAATATTTTCCATCTTAAAATTTTCAAATATACGTACCAAAAATAGGTGTAAAAAAATGCCCTTCAACATGCAACCTTAATGAATTTATCTACCTCCTTTTAGATGTAAGCATTGATTTAATCAACATTAACAGTCTTTCCTAATTAATTTCTCGATTTCAAGCTGAATAATTTTGATTGGAAAAAGAATAAGCTAGGTTTATACATTTAGATTTAGTATATCTATTTAGGTAAGCCGGCCTGTCTAATATTTTTACAAATGCTAGGTTTTGTTCAGGTAACGAGAACGGGTAGGGATTAGTACAAAAGAAAATGTTCATACACAACTTGAGAAATCGTTTATACATATTTAGTATGAGGAGTATAACTTTATGTAATCTATTTTATGGTTAAGATCTTAATAGTAGTTGAGTTATTTTCCTCGATCGTAAAATAAATATGGTGCTTGATTTAAATAAATTTATTTTCACCGATATCTTGTAAAAGTTATCTATTACCAGTAAAGTAGTAAGCCTCAAAAAATGATGTTTCTATTTTAGTATCACGGTATAGGGTTTTACCTCATTGCTTAGGTCTTGGGTTTGAGTCTGGGTAGTGAGAGGTTTTCTAAAAAATGGTGAAAGGTATTACTCTCTCATGTTACGTGGCTTGAGGCTCGTATACTGTCTTATATATATATCACTATGAACCCATCACACTAAATTCGCTGTTAAAAAAAAAAGAATTACTGGACCTGACTATAAAGTATTGGTCAGCCCAAAATTGAAGATGATAAAGTCCATAAATGTGATTAAAGATTAAAGATCGAACAATAAACAGTGATGTTAGTTTGTAGGAATTAATAATAAATAGTTTCTTTTTGTACTTTGGAGCCCGGACTTTTCACGTGAATAAGACTTTGTTAGTGTTTATTTAACTTTAGTCAAATATATATAAACGGATGTCAACGGATAAAAACAAATAAAATTTTGTGTTCATTTTCTTTCGTGTAACTTTAGCTGAAAATAAATGAACGAACATGTATATAAATATAATATAAGGTTAATAATGATTTAAACCTTAATGTTTGCGCTTCATTTTGTTTTAATTTTTAATATTTTTTTCAAATAGTTTAATTATTAAAGTTTTGTTAAAAATTGATTGAAAGCCTACGATGTAACTTTATTTTGGTTTAAACCTTAAAGGTTTTTTTTTTAAAATTATTTAACTTACGGTTTAATTTCTTAAGTTTTGTTTTCCTTCTGATTTTACCCTATTCGCTTGGTTTGAACCTCACCTAGTCTCTCGCGTCTGAAAATCCTAAACCCACCAAATTCAATGATCTTAAACTTGATTCTACCTCCCTCTCCTTCAACTATTTTTTGTCTTGCTTGTAATCAACCTATCGCTTAGTATATTCATTTACTCTTTCTTAAATAATTTGCTTGTAATACCAACAAAAAAAATTTATTCGTATTCGCTTATTTTTAAATAAACGAACTTTCCACTAAATAATTCCCGAATGATTCATCAAGCGTTTGGTTTGTTAACGAAAAGTCAAATAAGATATTAAAGTTATTACGTAAAATCTAAACATATTGAATTGTCAAAAGTTTGTTTATTAAACGATGTAAAATTTAATCCAATGAACAACGCCAGCGTAGGGATGTTTAACAAGTAAGTTTTCCAATTTTATTGGCTTTTTCAATGTAGTTTAATTGGATTAACATATTTTTTTACTAAAGTTGAAAACCGATTCTAATTAGAATTCAAGCTCATAAACCAGCTTTAATTTTAATCTTCAAGTTCGGTTTGATTCAATCCAAATTTTGTTAAACCCAATTTATTATTTAATTTATATTTATTAGATGTATTATTGTTTAAGTATATAAACTTAATAATCTATTCAAAGGTTAAAATCTCTTTCAGATACTTTCTCTTTCGTAATTTTCACCTTTAACTTATAACGTGTTATCATCTTTTTTAGATATACATTTAGACACATAGACTTACAAATCATTTTCCTTTGTAAAAGAAAAAACAACTAACAAGATATTTATAACATACTAACGGTATTTGTGCTAAAGAGGACATGAAAAATAAATGTATTTTTCCCCTCAATGGAGACATGCCAAGAGAAAGAGACAACAGTTATGATGCGTTAAGAAACATTTAACTGAAATTAAGGTGTGTATTCTTAAGTTTAGGCATTCTAGAAACCCTAAATTATTCATTTGTGATACGTCGTCGTCGTCGTGGAGAGTAGAGACACTCTATGCCTTAATTCACGTTACATGTTGACCCACTTTGTGTTTTTTTTTTTTAATTTTAATTTGATAGTTTAAAAAATGTTTGAATATTTTTTTAAGGCAAATTTATTTCTAAAAGCTAACCATTCATTTTTTATTTTTCCAAGATGCAAAAGATCAATAATTCAGCTACAAATTACCATGAAAATTTCAAATAAAATTAGAAAAAGAAACCACAAAAAAAAAAAAAAAAAAATTGTTGACCCGTTGATACATCGTTAGATCGAAACCCAACTTTATCATTGCCTCAAGATGACCCTGTTAAGTTCTGCAGCTAGAAATCAAGGCTTGAATCATGTTCCTCATCCACAAATCCTATCTTAAACAACCATTTTTCTTTGTTCTTAAAATGCATATGAACGACTATACTTATTACTTAATATTCGACGCACTCTTCATGCAATATGGATATTTGCTATCAAATATACATATTTCTAGACTTTCATCTATTTATAGAGTATGAATGATATAGCAGAAACTTAATTGAAACCTGTAATTGATGTCCATATATATAATCAGACTTGACCATTGTATACTAGACTAGAATATTGTTTTTTTATTGAAATGTTGTCTTTATAGCTGTTTGTGGAAGATTGATCATGCCCTGTCTTATTTTTTTAGTGAACTGCTATCTCTAAAGTTGTATCCAAAAATTACTTGTAGACTTTTCTAGTTTTGGTTTCCTTTGATTTAATCTTCTTCATGTTTTCTGATTCGATAAGTGTATTTTCTTTGGTTGGGTTTTTTTGAATTTTTGTTTCTCGCAAGATCCATAAAGAACACCTTTAGTTGTTTTTTTTACGTTGGCAATGGTATTTGTCTTTCAAAAAGAAAATGTCCAACATTGTGATGGTGTGGCTTGAACACCAAAAATGACTTAGTTGGATCACCGACATCACACCCACCTCGGTCTCCTATTTCATGTTTTATTGACATCGATAAACCAAAAACACACATAATAGAAACATACTTTTCAAATTTATATGTGTGTTCTTCTTAGAAAGTTATAAGAAATAACGCAATACAAAGTCTCATTTATTTAAAATCTTAAAAATAAAATATGAATTTTGATCCTGCAAATTATTTACTTCCTCCAATGAAATATAGCATTTCTAAATGCTAAATTACTATCATCATCTGCTAAAATAATTACTATCACCATAATTTCATTTTTAATATATTATAAAGTTTTAAATTCATCCGTTATTCATTATTAAATATATTTAGTGACTAATAAAATATCCTCTAGAACTATAGGATAAAGCAAGCATCACACTTGTAGCATATGAAACTTTGTACTGCTAGCAAAACGCTGCCATCTTAAAAAAAAACAAAATTGTAAACCTTAGCGATTAAGATGATTTTTTATGATGACGAAGCTAAATTAAAGTTGAAACTAAAAAAAATGTTAATAAAAAAAGGAGGGGCCCAGGGCCCATGTAATAACAGGGAGCTTATTACTTGTCGTGGGTCCAAACCCAACCTTCCCTCTTCAAAAACAACAATTTATTTCTCGCTTCTTCCATTTCATTTCTCTCACTCCACCTTCTCTCCGGCAATGGAACCACCGTGGATGGACGACCTCGCCGATGACCTTCAAAGCATTAGCTTCAACTCAAGCACCACCACCACAGCCACTGACATCAACCGTAGCACCAGCTCTGGCTCCGAAACCACCTGGACAACCGCTACCTACTCCTCACGCCACAACCTCTCACTCCCTAATTCTACTACCAACAAACCCTCCGCTCCTTCCGGCGACCCTTGCTGGGACGCAATCCGTCTCGCTGGATCCGAATCTGGTACTAATTTATCATTTACTGACCTCCGATTCATCCAACGTCTCGGCGCCGGAGATATCGGCTCTGTTTATTTATCTGAGATCAAGCGTTCTACTTCCTCCTCCTTGCCGGCGTTTTTCGCCGCCAAGGTGATGGATAAAAGAGAGCTAGCTGGTCGTAACAAGGAAGGCCGGGCGAAAACGGAAAAGGAGATTCTAGAGATGTTAGACCATCCGTTTCTACCGACGTTATACGCGTCGTTAGAGTCACCAAAATGGTCATGTCTGTTAACGGAATTCTGCACCGGCGGTGACCTTCACGTACTCCGGCAACGTCAGCCGTGTAAGCGATTCCCTGAATCGGCCGTAAGGTTCGCATTCTACTGTCAATCTTCCATTCAAAAATCAAAATTGCATGTGTAATGCGTTCTGTATCTGTTTCGTGGACTGATACCCTGTGTCGCATGCGTATCGTTTAATTTGTGCTTTAGCAATTTCATTGAAAACCAACGGCCGGTAATGTCTCATGTGCTCTGGGACCACATAGGAAGGGGCCTCCCGCTGGAGCTTCATGTTTCTCGTAGGCTGGTCCACACCTGATCATTTAAATTAATCTAATTCTATTAAATCGCATAGTTAAGAAGAAAGTTAATAGTCTCATGGGTATTAATTACCCATGCTCGAGTCCACGTGAGTTCGTGTGCGGATTTAAAAAAGTCAAACTTTTCCAAGTCTTGCTGACTTCCACGTGGGTCATAATGCACCACTCGATCTTGTGTCTTGAAAAAGAGTTGATATGTATATAACTAAAATTTATATATGCCGAGCTATGTTAAAAAATATATATATAATTTAATAAACAAATAAGTAGAAAAGCAGGTTTAGAAGCGTACAGGTATTTTTTTAGGGAGCATGATTTGGTTTGAATAAAATAGAAGTCAAAGAGTGAAGGCAGCTAAGGCTAGTGGGTAGGATTAATCAAATTCATTTATAGATTATTGTTGGCTGTCTACAATTAGTAGCATTTACATTTCATGTTTTGGTAATTGGCCACGTACCGGCCTGTGATCACGACAACTTCATTGCACTGCATCACTGATAATGCATTATATGACACTACTAATAATACACTATTTCTAGACATACCAACAAAACAAAAACACATACATTTTCTTTATTTATTTGAATATAATATTATATCAGCACTTAATTAATGACCTCATCTAATTCTTTTGTTTGAATTTATTTACTTTTTAAAAAGGAATAATGGAAGATGATTTAACTACAAATTCTCATGTTTATTAATTATTACTTTTTTTTGTTTTGCCTCACAAAATAGATTACAAAAGAACATTTAAATATACAAAATAGATAATTTTATAAAAAATATATATAGCACCCTTTAATTATTAAGAGATAATTTTGGTGCCTCTAATTATGCCATTTTCCCTGTTATGATTCCAGATTATGTGGTCTGGTTGGGTTGGTTTGACCCGGAACTTGTTGCCATTTCTTTTTGTAAATCCAAGTCATTGATTGTAATGCTTTATTCAAGGAAATTTTTTATATGATAGTTTATTTACTTAATTATATATCTCCAGGTTTTACGCATCGGAGGTGGTGGTAGCTCTCGAGTACCTCCACATGCTGGACATTGTTTACCGTGATCTCAAACCCGAAAACGTTTTGGTCCGACCCGACGGTCACATCATGCTCACCGATTTCGATCTCTCCTTAAAATGCGACGTCTCTGCTGCCACCCCGGCTCAGGTCTTCTCCGATCACAACCGCCCTAACCCACCACCACTCACCGATCACCACATCTTCGACCCACCCAAAGTCATGTCCTCTTCTTGCATCCTCCCAAACTGCATAGTTCCTTCGGTCTCCTGTTTCAATCCCAAGCGTAAACGCAAGAAGAAGCCCGGGAACCATTGTGGCCCGCAGTTCGTTGCGGAGCCGGTGGACGTCCGATCAATGTCATTCGTAGGGACACACGAGTATCTAGCACCGGAGATTGTCTCCGGCGAAGGGCATGGAAGTGCGGTGGATTGGTGGACGTTAGGGATTTTTATGTTTGAGCTATTTTACGGAGTTACACCTTTTAGAGGGACGGATAACGAGCTGACTTTAGCGAATATTGTAGCTCGAGCTCTAGAGTTTCCTAAAGATCCTGTGGTACCGGCGACGGCTAAGGATTTAATATCTCAGTTGTTGGTGAAAGATCCGGCGAGACGCTTGGGGTCGACAATGGGGGCGTCGGCTATCAAACAGCATTCGTTTTTCCAAGGTGTGAATTGGGCTTTGTTGAGATGTACAACGCCACCGTTTGTTCCGCCACCGTTTAACAGTGGCGAGGTTGTGACGGATGACAGTTGCTCAGACACTCCGGTCGACTACTACTAGCACCACTGGTGGAATTATATTTTCCCGCCGGCCGGCAGCCAAGTTTTGTTCCTGTTTAGGAAGTTTGGGTCGAGTTGCATTAATGAATGCAGATGGTGTACAGAATTTGGTTTGTGAAGGGGCATTGTCGGATCATGTAGTCATAATTACATGGAACCGGTGATAAACAGCTTGTTTGAACTAGGGGGAAATAGGTAAAAATGTTATAGATTACTTAGTTTACCTATCAAATATTTTTATCTCTATAGTTGTATCAACAAAATTAATTTTACTCCTTTAATCAAACATTCAAGTTACATTATAAGTGACGGTTAAAAGACTACTAGAGTATCTGTAATAATAACTAATTAGTAACAGATACGTCAGTATATGTTAGTAATCCATCATTAACAATTCGTAGTAAGATACGATAGCATTATTAACACTTTACGGTAATAGAGACTTCAAAGTTAGTAATCAATCACTAATAATTCGAGGTAATAACTAATATTACTGGACTCATACATTTATTTATGTTGTATACATTGGTAGAAATAAAACCACGCTATGCTTGTTACACAGGTAACAAGCTTCACTATCACGAAGCTATAACAGTGGCCACAAGTAGCATCACGAGCTTGAGAAACTCCTTATGGGCATACAATGAGCCAACAATAAGGCTATTCACCCAGTTAGTATTTTTAATCTCTACTTCTATCGTTGCCTTGTAATATTGTCAGAACTAGCTTATTATCTCATATAACAGTAGTTTAAATAGATTATTCATATAAGCATATAGCTCGAAATCTTGAATTATAATACAGAGTAACTATATTGAAATTGATGAGTAACTATATTGAATAAAATGCTATACTTTATCAATAATAAATGTAGATGTCGAAGCTAGAGTGAAAGTGAAATGATGTTAGCAGTAGATTTAAAGGTTAACATGATTACGTGTAGCAAAAACATTTTAGATCATCGTCCTTTATTTGTTAAAAGCTTCATATAATATGTATCATAAATTCAGTACGAATTTACGATATGAGGGAGCGAAGTTAGGAATATTGTATAGCGGGGTCATAAATTAATCTGTTATCTAAATATTTAGTTTACTAAAATATGAGGGGCTCAAAAATAAAAATTATAATAAAAAGTATGAATTTGATTTTATATCTTTGAAAAAAATAAAAATAAATTTTAAGTGGGGTAGCGAGACCTCTCTGGATACATGCTAGATACGCCGTTGACGATATGCAAAATGATAAGTTACAAAAATATAGGGATTTTATTTGTCATAGGCTTTCAATTATAAGCTTTTTATAATTTACGGGTTTGCCCCTGGACAAATTTTAGTTATTTGACCTTTTTTTCTTTCATTATTGGTCAAAAAGACGTAATTGTAAATGTATTTTATTGGTAAATGAATAATCCAAAGTATTTTTGTTTTATATACTTGTGTCTTTATCTATTTGTTCAAACTGGTTTTATTAGACATAAGAACAAGTAAATATGTCAACGACCTTGGGGCAACGAAAACTAAGTTTGCGGTTGAAAGAGTTTAAAGGAGGTGGCCATCGCTCACCGGTGGTGGTTCAACACCGTCCCCACCATGTGACTTTGTTTCCCATGGCGGTGCAATGGTGGGGTTCGGAGCATTTGTTATTTCTCTTACCAAATGATAACAAAAACAAAACAACATTTGGTGTTATATATACATACGCATACATCAGGGTGGTTGGTCGGGAGAACGGCCCAAAATTCTTATAGCAAACTTAAACACCGATCAAACTCCTCGATTCAACTTTATCATTATTCAACCCATCAACCAATATTTAATTATTATTTATTACAATCAGTAGTTGGTTCAACCCGACCCTGGCCCAAAGAGCATGGTTGAGCCCAGTAGTTCATGACTCCACGCATTCTAGTGTAAGCCCGTTTACAACAAATCCGATAACCCAAAAGTCTCTCAGAATTCCCCAAAATCGACATCACAAAATTCCAATTTTGACCTTGTATCATCGCTTTCTTTACCATTCTCCAAACTCGACTTCCGATTTGAATGAAAGTAGAATCTCACACGCACTATCAACTTTTTATAGCTCATTTAGGTATTTTTTTAGTATTTACAACTAATATTGTTTAATGTAAAAAATCACATGCTAGTAACTGTGAGTAATTTCATTTTTAGTCAGAAGAGGCAGGTTCTCTCAAGTTGGACCAGGGTTCAAAATAAGTAAAACATCAATAGTTGGGTTGAACAACTTCAGGTTAAGACGGCTTTAGAGGGATTACCGAAGGTGCCCAGTCTGACCCGCACTTTCTTATCCTGGGTTTGGATTGCCCGGTTATGAAAGATGTGTGATAGAACAAATACAAACTGAAGACATTAAAAGGAACATTCGTAGAAGATATAGAAGAAAAACCATTTGTTTAGTAAACTCAGAAGAAACTTTGGCAAAGTCTTACAAAATTCAACATTTGAAAAATATCGCTAAGAAATCACTACCCAAAAAAAAAACATATCCAAACATGACACAAGAAAATGCTTCATACCATGATCCTTATTCAAACAAACTGAATCCCATATCCTGCAAACAAAAATTAAAGAAGAGAGTCAGCAACATGTAAGAAAAAAAAATCAATAATTCAATGAGGATCATTAAATGAAAATTTGAATTCCAACAGCTTCATGAGAGAATTACATCATCTGACTCTTCTTTCTCTTCGACTTTCTCCTCTTTCTTTGGCTCAGCAGCAGCAGCAGCAGGTGCACCACCACCACCACCAGCTGCAGCAGCAACTGCAACACCACCACCACCACCAGAAGGTACTGAAGCCAACTTCTCCCGTCCCGCTGCAATCAGTTCGGTGATATCCTTACCCTTTACCTCTGACAAGAGCAATTCAATTCTTTCTTCATCGGCATCAGCACCAACTGCAGAGCATAAGCGCATAACAGAAGTTTCCAACATATTAGTACAAAATCTCAACATTTTGCAGAGTACCAAATTGAGCCAAATTACTATCACTAGTGCTAATTCACAGATGCATGATTGGTCTTAAACAAAACACAAACAATTCACTAAGTTTCAAACATATGCAACAGTAGCAACAGTGCAACACTACCCCACAATCATAATCTACTTACAGCAAACATATGATCAAAATCTCAGAATTCAAATGATTGTATGCAGATATACAGAAGATATTAATTATTAGTTAGTTCATATGTTTATTACAGTTATCAAATTCTACCTAAATATTCAATCATGAAAATATGAAATTACTTGTAACCAAGTTGATTTACCTGAACCGAGAATTTTCTTCAAATCATCAGCAGATGGGCAGGTGTTACCTCCCAACAAAGCCAACAGATATGCAGCGACAACCTTCATTATGCTACACGAGACAACACAAACGAATAAAAATATTTGATGATTTTACTAATATAATTTACATTTAACAGTTGCATCAAAACTCCTAACATAATCTCACACGATTTATATTCAGAAAAAGCTTCCAATTTCGTAAATCTCAAAGCACACACGCATAAGATCACGAAAAGGAATTAACCAAACACAGTTTTGACATAGACATGTTTTTCCATACATCAAACCCGATGATTGCAAGAACAAAACCTAATTCATAGATGCGAATCAGAATAGAAGAAGATACCTGTGAAAAGTTTTAGAGCTGCTCTGTAAGTCTGTGCGCTAGGATTCTAAAACCGCGAAAAAAACCCTAAACCTAATGATAGTGCTGATTCGATCGTGGGCTTAAATGGGCTGATCTGTATAGTCGTATATCTATCAAGTATCAACGAAATCCGTGGCCCAATTATATCATAATTTGGCCTTCTTTTGTTTGATAATATTTTGTCTTTTTTTAAAAAAATTTATCCATTAAGATTTTTATAATTTTCATCTTATTCTTTATTCAGACTAACGTTGTTTTTTTCCGATGAAATAAGGATATGTTTGGTTCGCGGGATGAATAGGAAGGAATTGAAATTTGACCAAAGAATTTGAATTCATAGGAATTGTAATTTGTGAAAAACTATATATTGTTTGGTTAGTAAAGACCGGAATTTGAATCTAGCCCAAAATAAATTAATTCAATATGTATAAACTAAAATAAATTATACAATCAACCGCCCACCACCCTCTACCCCCTCCGCCACCTACCCCACCTTAGGGTTGTCAATGGAGCAGATCGAATAAAAGATCTAACCTGACTCGTCGACCCATTTAATTAGATCTGGATCAGATCCAATAACATGGAGATCCATTTATTTGGATTTTGGATCGGATCAATTACTATTGGATGCTAACCCAAATCAACTCATTTAATATTAATTATATAATAATTACCCCCATCCTTACCCTACTCTACCCCCACTACCCCTACCCTACCCTACCCAGCCCACCCTACCATACACTTACCCCCCTACCCCTACCCCCACCCCCACCCTACAGTCTACCTAGGGTAGCAGCGGTGACGCCAGCGGGTGTGGTGGTGGTGGTGGGGTGGTAGTGAGTGATGGTTAGCGGCGGGGCTCGGTGATGTTGATGATGGTGGTGGTGGTGGTGACAGTGGCGGTGGCGGCGGTGGTAGTGGTGAAGGTGACGGTGGTGGTGGCTACGACAGTGGTGACTGTGGAGGTGACGGTGGTAGCAGAGGCGGGCGGTGGGGGCAGTAACGGGCAAAGGCGGGTGGTAGGGTAGGGGTGAGTTGGGTGGGATGACATAGGGTAGGGTGGGGTGGGGTGGAGTGGATAGGATAGGGGTAGGGTGGGGTGGGGTGGGGATAGGGGTCGGGTCGGATAGGGTGGGGTTAGGGTGGGGTGGGGGTGGGGTGGGGTGGGGTGGAGTACAAAACAACAATTATGTTTTGAGATTTCTTATGAATTTGAAGAATTCCATCAATTTGGGAAAGGACTTTCCAATTCCTTAATTTAAGGAATTCATTGAAATGGTCAAATTCAATTTCAATTCCGTTAAATTCTAGCGAACTAAACGCCCCCTAAGAGAATCAATATATAATAAGTTTAAGGAGAAATTATCGATGCTGCTAATCGGGTCATTTGTATTTATGAATTATTCAATAGTTGCTACTATGTGATAATATATGTAAATAGTTAAATACAACTACATGGACTCTCGCAAAAGTGGTTGCTTTTTAAATAGCTATAACTCTTTTTACAAAAAGAAACATTGAAGTTATAAATTAAACTTAAGTTTATTGATACATTTATTCATCTGTAAAAATGTTGCAATGATAATTAGAGAAAAGGATGTTTGTGTCGGATATATATTTATAAAGTAATTTTTCAAATTATGTATTTGTTTACACTCTGATTAATATTAAAATGCGAGTATGGGTCATCTAGGGGTGTGCATGAGGCGGTTTGGGAGCAGTTTTAAGCTCAAACCAAACACAATCCGTTAATTTCAGTCTTAGGATTTTTAAACTTAATGGTTTTGGTTTTTATCAGTTTTGGTGAGTTTTGGTCATTAACAGTCCGGTTTCGGTTTTAAAACAGAACCCACTGGTTTTCAACATAAATATATAATTTCTTGTACTAACCTTAATATTTCTAACATTATATACAAATTTTAGCCACAATATCTAATTTCTAACATTAAATTCAATGTCTAATAACATATTTCAACACTAAATAGATTTTTCAACTCAAATATTCAAAACATAAACATATTTTGTATTATACAATTATAATAAAAACGTAGATCTGAAAAGAGGTAAACGACAAAGGAAATAAAAAGTTATTGATTCTAATAGTTGGACAATGAAATATTTAATGAATTTCATTGACTTCTATTTAATAACTATAAAATTAAAAACATATATATGATATATTAAATATTAATGGGTCGTTTCTTAATGGGGTGGTTTCTAGTTAAAACCGAAACCGAAGCGAACCGGTCAGTTTTTTCAAAATTGAAAACCGGACCGTCGGTTTTGAAATTGTTTCGGTTTTATCGATTGAGTTTTGTCAGTTTTAACGGACTAGTTTCGGTTTTTCGGTTTCTATTCCCACCCCTAGGGTCAGCGTATTCTGGTCAACCTTATAGCACCAAAAGCATGGACCAAATAAATGAACTTTCGAAAGAAAAAGGCAAAATGCTTATGCATGACTGAAATGTATGTTTCAAACCTCCGACTTGCTAGACAGTGTAGGTTAGGGTGTATATATGCCTTTTACAAAAAAAAAAAAAAAACTAGATGGCAAGGCAAATAAAAGTGCGACTTTTAATTCGGTTATCAAATTAAACATTTGAATGATACCCCAACTCATCAACATAACTGGTTTCCAAGCCAATCTTCATTCTTCACCACTGGGCAACTTAAAGCAGAAAGCAACATCAAGTAAATAAACAAAAACATTGCCTACCAACACTAATACATATGAAATATGTGTCCATCTCCTGCCACTTACACCTTAAATCAACCCTGCTACAATAAGGGGGGTAATAACTTTAAACCCTGTTCTCAAGATGACCCAAAATTTTCAAACTCTACTAATCATAAGTAAAACATACAACTTTCTTATTCTTCTGTCTTCTTCTTTTTCTTATCTTTCTTCTTACTTGGTTTTTCAGTTTCAGCTTCATCTTCATTAGCTTCAGCATGCTTTCTCTTCTTTTTCTTCTTCTTCTCAACATTCTCTTCTTCATTTTGCACTTCAACAGCTTCCTCCACCGGCCTTTTCTTCTTCTTTTTGTCTTTCTTTTTACCGTCGTCTTCCTCTGCTACTGCTACTGCTGCTTCTTCATCAGCAGCGGCTTTCTTTTTCTTCTTCTTCTTATCTTTCTTTACCTCATCAGATGGTGCTGCCACCATCTCTTCGTCTTTCTCAGCCTCCGCTTCTATCCGCCCAAGAACCGAATCTGCCGCTATATTGTAAGTCTGCAAAGCATTACAGAATTAATTTAGCACAAGTTGGTCGTGTTGTATATCAAAAGGGTCACATAAAAAGGAGGATGTGTCGATTGAGTTAAAAGTCACCCAAAGTCTTACCATTGAAATCTCTTATTTTTGTAATAAAAAACGGGACATTACTTTTTGTATATGTTTTTAAGAAATTGGACAAAGTAAAAGTGCTCTGGGTTGAAAGAAACCTTTTTATCCAAACCCATACTAAAATTGATGCATTCAATCAAAACCCACCCATCTTGCCATCTCTACTTCAAAGGAATGTTGGATTTAATAAGCAAAATGAGGATAATGGGAGTGAAACCTACCTTGGCAGGAGTGATCATTGCTCCATCGCCTTTCTTGAGATCCTTGTTGTAAGCCTCAATCTTAGGTTTGCCTTTAGTTGATCCAGCAGAACGGCCAAGTTCCCGGCCTTCAAGACTTCTCAATCTTGCTTCAAGCTAAATTAGGTAGAAGGAGAAGTCGAAACCAATATTGTACCAAAAAAACACAAGTACCACATAATACATATAACATCCAGAATTACCTTGAGACGATTCTCCATTCCCATAGAATTATCTTGGTTGTCTCCAAGAGCATCATATCGGATTGCTAATGCTGTTTTGGCAGCAAGAGAACGGGAAATCTTTCCCTTGTGTTTCGGTGCAGCTTGACCAATTAAACTTGCATGGTAAATAAGCCCGTATTTAGGAGTTGCATGTTTTGTCTTCAAAGCCCTAAAAAGAGCCTTTTCAGCACCAAGAATCTGAACTGTGCTCCCAGGCTGTTTTGCAAGATTCAACAAGCTACCTCCATGAGCAATGAGGCGGGCACCAACTAGTTCTCCCACAATAGCAGTGAGATTTGGGGCAATTGTATTCATCCTGCTCTTCAAATAATCATACAGTTGTGCTCTGTATTCTGAAAGAGACAGTACTTGATCACACAGGTCCTTTATATTCACCAAATCAAGATCACTGACTTCAGTTCCCATGGAAACTACAGCAGCCTCTTTTAGTTCTGCCTCAATCTCCTCTGGTAGTATCTGTTATACAGAAAAATATTTAAACAATAAGTTCAAAGATCAAGAACGCTGTCAAAATGGAGAACAACTCCTTTATGCGTTATCTTAACTTTTGCTTTAAAGTATCATAGCGATTTTGCATTCAAATAAAAATCAGATACGTGAATTAAAGCAGACAGTAAGACTATGGTTTCAATATAATTAAGTTACTAGTAAACCATATAAATACCTCAGAGAAATCAAGTTTTGCAGCGTTTGTTCGGTAACCCATGAGCTTCACTGCCTTGGCATAAAGAATGTTGTCTTGTACAATCTTAGCAAGCTCGGGAAAATGCCAACCGTACCATTCCCGAACCCTCATTGCATAGGTGTTAAGCTCTTTATCAAGATCATCTAATAAGCCAATAGCTTGAATAATCATTGTATCCACCTGGTACAATCATATTAATAAAAACAAACTTTTAAAAATCATAATCATAGTATTATAAATGAACAAGAAGTGTACCTTATCTGGACTGAATTTAAGCTTGTATCTGGACAGGCTATGAGATAAACCCAAGCTCATCGGGGCCAGATCTTGGGCCCCTAAACCGGTTATGAGTTCTGTCAACTGACTTCTTACTCCCCTCATAAGTTCCATAACAGCTTGGTTGTGAACACAGTCAATTTGCTGCAATAATGATTAGTTTGGAATCAAATTAAATGTAATGAAATCGAAAACATTAACATCACACTTTTTAAGCCAAAAGTATTACTTACCAGCTTATCCTTGATCACATTTCCAAGTTTGGAGTCAGCAACAGCCAATGTCTCGCCATCACAATGAGCACGTAAGAACTTACGCAAACCTTTGCTGGGCTTGCTGTCAATCAATAGTGTAGCTGCTGATAGCGCTTCTGATGTGTTCTCAAACTTGGAAAAAGCTTTTAGCTTTACCACCTATTGTCAAAAGAGCTTGTATAGTAAGAACATGTTTTAAGATATATATTAGAGAGTAGAGACAGTTCATGGAGGTAAAGAAGAGCGGAAGACGACCAATGTTAATGAACAATAAGCCAAAATTAATTATCTTCACATTCATGTGACCTCTCCAATGATCGTCCCAGAAATATAAGGTTTTAAAAACTATATCCTCTGTTACAACTTTAAACTTCAAAATAAGTTCCGTTGAAAAAACTTAACATGCGTTAACAAAAGGGGCAATGAAATCAAGTTCACATGAACTCCAAAAGCAGAAGAATGAAGATATTCTGAAAATGGGTAATTCTAGAATTTGATGCATAAAAAGGGAGCAAAATGGATCATTATCATGCCATTTCTTCTTAGATTAATAGAATAATGTTCAAAGTCACCGAAATTAACTGAAAAACTGAAAACCAACCTGTCTGGCTGTATCGGCAGATGAGAACTCCTTCCACAAATCCTAAAAAGACCAAATCAAAAAAATCAGAAACAGAAAGATACTAACATAAACACTAATATCTACTCTCTGTATGATATGAATGTACTCACGTCAACTTTGGAAAGCTTTCCTTCATCCAGTACTTTGAAAAGGGCAAAACCCGCTGGGGTTTCAAAAAGCACCAACATTGTTTTGATTCCTTCAACTTACTCCTGAAAACGAACACGTAAGTGATTTCTTCTTCTTTGTTTATCTAGAGATTATAAGTTTAAAGTTGCAGTAGGTAGGAAGATTAAAGATGGATGTTGGTCGAAGGAGTTAGAAAACCCTAGAAACGTTTTACCTCTGAAAAGCTGCTGCCGCTTGTGGAGGAAGGTGATGAAGAAGAATTAGGGTCTAGGGTTTAAAGAGAAAGGAGGCAGTGGGTTCAACACTGTAACCTATAAATATGACCCTTTTCTATTTTTTTTTTTCCTTTTTAACTCTGTCTATATATACTAGCAAGGTACCTGCGTAATGTTACGACCTGCGTAATGTTACGACGGTAAATAATTTTTATTTTTTATTTTTTTATTTGTATCAACTATTTTATTAATTTTAAGAATAAATTCTAAAAGACATTAAAATAAAAAAAAGATTTATATTTATGAAATAAGGAAGAAGAAGTTAATAAGATTTTTAAAATTATGTTGATATAGGTGGATAATTTTGTTTGTGTGATATGGTGTTTTAGTGTTAGAGAGATATTTTAAATAGATAAAAAGTTAAAGTAAATTAGGAGAGAGAATGCAATGGTTAAAAAATGTATTTTAAAAGTTAAAGTAAATTAAGAAAAAAAATGAAATGGTTAAGAAGAGGTATTTTAGTATATTCAAGTTACTTAAAATTAAGAGTTTTTAAGGTTGTAAATGTATTATAAAAAAATAAAATAATTTTAAAAAAAAATCATTTATTTTTATTAAATTTTCTTATTTCATCCTCCTTTTTATTAACTATTACATATTAATTTACTGATTCTATTTTTTTAATTTTTTCTCTTGGTTTTAATATTTGCCTTAACATAGTGAGTTAAATTTTTTAGTAGAAATAGGTGTGTTAGTGGTTAGGGATGGCAAAAAAAACCGACCCCGACGGGGAAAACCGAAAACCGAGTTAAATGAGGCGGTTTCGGGGATGCTAAACGGGGACGGGGATGGTGAAAAACCGAATAATTTAAGCGGGGACGGGGACGGTGATACCCGCCCCGATTACCCGATACCGGCCCGATTACCCGATTATATTTCATTTTTATATTTTATATATATATAATTCTATTTTATATTTTATATTCTATTTTTAATTATATATTATATATTTATATAAAGTTGGAAGAGTGATATAATTTATAATTTGGATCATGCTTGAACACTTAATGTTTTAAAACCATTTGTTTGGATACATTTGAACACTTAATCATTATCTTTGATCGTTTTGTATGTATTTGTGAAGAATGTATTAATGTTGTATAATTTTAGTATAATTGTTTTTTAAAACTCATGACAAAATCTAATAGTGACGAGAATCCCCGCAGTGAAAAATCACCATTTAACTTTATACGGGTATCTCCACGGTGAAAATTACCCGTTCACATTAAACGGGGATACCCGTTTCCCCGCGGTTTTCCCCGGTTACCCGACGGGGATCCCCGTTTAAATCCCCGCGGTTTTTTAAGCAGGGACGGGGACGGTTTTTTTAAACGGGGACGGGGGGACCAATCCCCGGCCCGAAACCGGCCCGTTGCCATCCTTATTAGTGGTTCTGACCGATCATTTATGTCAAAAACTAACAAACCGGTCACATTGGTTTCAAGAAATATTAAATCACAGCGGACCACTACACTAGCTAATTCAAACGGACCAGACCATCAAAACCTCGTTCATTTAATGGTCGGGTCGGTTTGAGTTGGTTTCACGATTTTAACTTTATTGTTTTTATAAATACCAACTGGCAAGGTGTTATTATTAACATACATAAACTAGCAAATTACCGATATCATAAAAACATATTTAAGATTACAAAACCAATTTCAAAAACCTTAACAATTATTCATAATTTAACATCCAAAAGATAAAACAAGGTGCAAGTTATATGTTATTTAGGTCAAAAATTAAAAAAATAGAGAAAAGTAAAAAATAAAAAATGAATATTATCGAAGACTGAAAATGAACTATCATAAACTTATTATATGTGTGTGCAAACTCGGTTTAGTTCAGTTTACAAGAATTATTTTCAAGTGCAATCCGTGAACCGAACAATTAAAGGTAGTCCTACATATTTAAAACAACTAAATGGACATAACACTTCTCAAATCAACCAAACCTTTTACTTAGCCTTGGTTTGAACGGTTCAATTGGTTTTGATGGTTTTTTGGTCACCCTCGAATAGAAGGATATAACATAAAAATATTGTAAAGTTTTCAATAAATTCATTTTTTTATCATAATCATGTACATATTTCTTTATTAATATTAATCTTGAATAAATATGTGTGACCTATAATTAGTTTAAATAATACAATTGCTATCTAACCAAAAGATATATTAAGACGATAATGTTAAAGAATGTAATGCTAAGGTAAATGAAAGTGAGAGTGGTATGGGTGAGGTGGTCTACGATATCGCAAGTAGTATTATTCTACACATCCAATTGTATCAATGAAGTGTGCCTCTGTGACGCTTGGTTCACAATGTTATTTTGACTATTAACTATAACTAGTTTGGTTATTTAATTTTTTTCTCCTCCTTAACACTATAAATAGTGCTCTTTACCCTCAAAATTACTCGCATCAACTTCAAATTCTTCACTTTTTTTAGAAAAAAGCAAGGATGTATAATAAAAAGCATAAACTTTTACAACAGTCCACCAAACTCGAAAGAGTTACGTCTTTCTCTCTACTTCTATACCTCTATTATTTCAATTTATTTTTTGTATCCAAATGCTCTTAAATATTGATCTCAATAGTCAACAACAATTCATTATACTAGCTCATCTTGAATTAAATTTCGTTTAACAAATACCTTCATCAAACTATTGCCAACCAGAATGGCAGAATCCTCTCCAATCCCTTAAACACATTATTTCATGTTTACACCATCCCTAATTTTTACCTTCACCATTGCGCGAGGCCGAGAGAGTTCAAAGGCTCTGTAGCATCGAAACTAAGAGGAGGGAGAGAGGGAGATTGGGATACGAGGTAACAACCAAAACATAGGTTCCGTTATTATTGGAGAAAGAGAAGAAAACATTATCATAGAAAAGTAGTCGAAAAGAGAAAAATGTAGAGAAAGATAATAAGATATTATGATAGAAACTCGTCATTGTTAACTAATAAATGTGGACCAAAGGGTATTTGGGCCTAGCACTATCAAGAGGTGCTTAAGGTATCCTCTATGAGGTTGAGGGTTAATTTCCGTTATTAGGGATGGCAATGAGACATGTATTGGTAATCCTAGTCTCACATCCTATTATAAAACCATGTCACATACCTGGTCTCATCCTGTAGGGTATCCCATTATCAAATAATCATCGGTCACGGGTATCGGGTATCCCATTTATATTCTTAGTCTATTAAAAAAATTCTAAATAATTTTTTATTCCCTAGAACTCCATGTGAGTTACTTCAAACAATGAGTTTGGATTATTTTAAACTATCATTTTTAGCAACATCAACATTCAACAAGTTCGACGTTTAATAAATATAATACAATCACCATATAAAGTTTAAACTATCCAAATTTTATGATAATCTAATTTAAATCGTTACATGAAAATGAAAAACGTTTTTCACCAACGTGTCAAAGAGAAGTAGGGACTATCATATTATAATTTATATTATTTTATATATTAATAAAATTTTAATATATGTTATATTAATAATAAAACTATAAAAATATAACTGGTTTCTAATCGGGTATGTGGATCGGGTAATTGGACGGGTATTGACTAAAAACATAACCGTCCAAACTGCGAAAATTTTTAAAAGAAATCCCGTACCCGATCCCATAACCATTTACCTGTCTCGAATCCCGTCCCAAAAGTTTCGGATTCAGGTATTCCCATCGGGATCGGGTATTTTTGCATCCCTACCCGTCATAGACATACGTGTAGATTAAGTTTGTGTGTATGCCGTTTAAAAACTAATAAATATGGTTTTATAGATGGATTAAACAAGTATGGTTCATCTACAAGTCTTCTTTTTAACTTTTAGATATTTTTTTATACTTATACCTGGTGTGTGCTTAGCAGTATTAGTTGATAGCTTGAACCTATAGCTGATTCCATTCCTTCTCTTCTACAAACCGCCCATTTCCCCCAACTCTCTCATATTTCTCTCACTTATTTATATTTAAAACAATGGAAAAGATGAAAGAGATAGAAAGATATATTGAGGTTAGATAGATAGGAAGAAAGATCAAAGAAAAAGGGAGAGGAGGGGGGTAATGTGACATTAAAGAAAATATAGTAAAGACGTATATATATAAGAGCTTATGTCAACATACAACCTACCATCTTTTTATTAATGCATAAAGTAGATAAAAAGTTAACTCTAACTATTATTGTTGTCAACAATCAAAGTATCTAGATTATCATAATTTTAACAGAAAGAACCTTAATAACACCAACCTTTGGTTATTTTTAGACTGTTGTTCTAACTATCTTTTTTTAAACTATCTTTTTATTTCAAATTAGCAATTTAATTAGTTAACTCTGAGAACTAAATACCAAAAAAGCAAGCACAGGCATAATATCATATCAGATTTGAAAACTAGTCCATTGTAATCAGAAGGTTAGATTTTTCCCTAAATTATATTTCATTATAGTGGGTAAATACTGGTTCTGGAGAGACACTTTAACCGACAAACTTCTTTATCTCCATACGCGTAATCTCGTTTGATACATAATATAACAGCATTGTATTCACATTTTTCTGTTTATACCCTAATAATGGCTATGAGATGACCCGAAAGGGAGTAAAAACATGCGAAGTAGTGTGAGGAGCCGGTCCATATGCTTCAAGATATTGCTATTATTGTTACCATTTATTGATAAGCTCAAATGCCACCAAGTTATACATTTGATGACCGCTTATGCGCGTCTATATTCATCTCCACAGTCACCAATCACTCTTATGAGATCTTTTCCTTTGCTTAGAACTTGTTGAATGTTGTTTACATCTTCTTCATCAAGGGTGAGTGAGAATACAGCAGTAGAGTCTTTAATATGTTCTGACAAACCAAGTCTAACACCCACCATTGACCCTGCCACAGACGGCTGAAACCACACATGTTTTGCAGCGATTTTAATAAAAAGGCTAGTTCACAACTTTATGAGATCAAGAGACAGGTTTGTGGAGAGGGCAATTTCAACGTGTCCACTTAAAAAAGAGACAATTCAAGTTGTGTAACGGGTCAAACAGGTCGAAAGTCTCCCGAAAAAGTGTTTTTCTAAATGCAAGAAACTTCCGAAATCATGTTATTCAAAAATTTTTATTATTACTGAAACAACATAATCTTTGTAATATCTGGCACACTATTTATTTGTTTAAAAAACTTTTTTTAGACAAAAAGTGTTTTGCGTCAACGTGATCCTACCCAAACCGTTGCAACCCAGACCAAAATTACCTACTTTGACCCAATGTGCCCTCCCAGCCCATTTTGCCACCATTAGATACTGGGATGAGTGACATTACCTGATCTAGTATGTACTTGACAGCAACAGTTGGAATTGAGACCCCATGTTTTGATGCTATTTGATTTAAGGTTTTAAGCAGAACTTGGAAGAGACTCCATCCGCCCCATGCATCGACCATCTGGCATATGTATTGCAGGTGCATAATATGTTCTTAGTTAATATACCCACTAACAAAAGTCAACAATTTTCATTTGCACATCTTCTGAAGTTGCATATGCTAGATTATCTGTTCTTGATATGAAAATTATTGCTTGTAAATTTTCTTCTTTTTGATTGTGGTAAGTGTAACATACCCTTTTGTACTTTTGAAGGGAAGGAGTGTTGAGTGGAGGTCCAGCAAAAGGTATCGATAAGTTGGTATCTAAGAACTTCTCGGATAATAGTCCCCCCATTACTGTTCCATAGCTGCACCACAAACAAAACATTGTTTATTATGCTATAACTAAAACTTGAAAGATAACATTATGTATAAAGGTAAAATACAGTTTAACCCTCTGTTTCAGTCCTCCATTAATGATTTAATTCCCTTTCTCACTCTTTTCTCTGTTCACTAGTGAAGGTTGTTTTTGGTGGTCGGTGGTAATGGTGGTGAGTTGTTGCGGTGTCGGTGATGGTGGTTTGATGTTGGTATTGGATGGAATCTGGTGGTGAAGGTTGTTTTTGGTGGTCAATGACGTTTGATTTAGGTGTGGTGATGTTGGTGAGATGGTGATGGTGTTATGGCGTTAGTGTGTGTGTGCGCGCACGCACGGTGCGAAAACTGTTTGTAACACCTTTCATGACTCGTTAATAGAATATTCTTGTCATTTATATATTTACACAACCGTGAATTGCATCGGGTAGACCATCATTAATGAACGAGATTTGATTTATGATCCCTTCCAATTATTAGCCATTAATTTATTTTAATCAAGGGTCGTGATAAAAACAGTTCTTGTTTTAACCATCCCAATTGAACAAGACAACAATCTCTGAGGCATTGTTCATGGGGATCATACTATTACAAAGTTATTGTCAAAAAATCAAGTCCATGAAAGATTTATCGGAGAATATCGACATATTGTCCTGGAGAAGAACCTTGTCACTTAAATGATCAACGGGCTCCCCAGAAACATTAAATCTCGAGCATTATTAGAGATTGATCTCCTTTCTACATCTTCTTTGCAGGCTAGATCTATGCTTCTCCTGGAGTAACACATATTTAATTGTTCCACACGCCTCATTGCTTCCCACCCTAATGATGCATCTTCATCCAATTCTTTGAATTCCAACAATTCCACTGGAAGAGGCCATGAATAGTTTCAAACTCGAGGTTCAAATCACTGTTGTAACAATGAACCACATCCATCTCAATACCTATAGGGATCCTATGGATGGGCAACCCACCCCCTGACTTGTTCATCGGCCCAGTAGTCTTGCTGGCCACATCGGAAACGCGGCAGCTGTCAACCACAGCCATTGGCTGGCGACGACTCTTCACATCCAATCCAAGCCTACATGGCTTTTCTAACTCCCCCTTGGGGTGCTGCTGCTTATCAGCCCACCTGAAATGTTTAGTTCTATGTCCTTGAATGATCCCAAGGATGCGGGTTGGTACAAGGATAGGGGCGACTTCACATCTTCACTTTGGTTAAGATATACTTAAAACCGTCTTACCAAATCCATGTTATCCTTTACACCTTCACAATGTTTTAATCACTCAAAATATAATAAAAAACCTTATTCCATTTGCCTATTTACTAAACATAATAAGTGTTCAATAAGAGTTTCATGAATAGGATATTTTGTGAAGATTACCGACCCGTCAAACCCTCCTGAGATGTGATGGCACACATAACCTGTCCCTGTGATTGCCTCCTTGCCACTTGCTATCCTGTAACTTAATTTCTTGTAATAAGGTCAAATCAAAAGTGTTATGCCAAGCTTGTCAACTAGGCAAACACATTCAATTGCCATTTAGAACTTTCAACAACCTTTACTTCTAGTTTTCACATTATACGCACATCACTTACTTTAAGCTTGAGGGATATTTCATATTATGTCATATTTCTCGATCGTTATCCTCACTTAATATATGTTTATCCCCTTAGAAAAAAATTTGTTAAAAAAGTATTATGTTTCGACACCGATGCCTAAAAATATAACACAACGGTAAATCTAAATGAATGCTTCAAACCATTAATAACGTAGTCCGCACACTTTTGTTTCAAGCACATCCCCCCCTTAACACACACGAGATGAGCTCGGTTCCAAAACCGGCCTGAATCCGAAAATCCAAAAATGAAAAAGCCTAAAAGTTAGGACCGAGAACCGAAACAAAATATACTAATCGGTTCTGGTTTTCGGTTAAATTCCTTTTCAAATTCCGGTCGGGTTCCATGTAAAAATAGAACCGGTGGAACTGAAATAAGAGAAATATAGGAACCAAGAACCGACCCGAAAGTGTGTAAATCGGTGCGGTTCTGTTCCGCTTCGGGCAGATGGTTTCTTTGCTCATCCCTAACACACTTTTTGGGTAGAAGTTCTTTATATGGCTACGTACCTCTTAAACATTCTACCTTTTAGTACAATAGGCAACAACACAACTTACTACAATACCCTATCTCACTTACTCATTACCCCTTATTTGTTCCTTGTAGGTCATTTTGTATTTTTCTAGGCTATCTATCTCGGTATGGGGTCTTGTCGTCTTTGACAAAAGCTTTTCCCTTATGGCTTAATGACACCAACTGTATCCTCATCCCATGACTTTCTTAAGCACATCACCATCCCTTCTCCCCTTTCTCACGAGTTTCTCCTCTCTCCTGTCTGGCTGTCTCTGGACACCTAAAAGGAAGTCTCTCCTTTGATTCCCTCTCCTACTCATGCGACCTAACCCAACCCTCCTTCCACTCATCATATGATGACTAGAGCTAAACACGGTATATCCAAATCTATCCAACGCCTTAACATGAACACCGTCTCTTTTAGGTCATTGTTCTTTTATGTAGGCATTGTAGGATCCCAACTAGAATAGGGCTATGACGGACGAATACTAAGCTCTTATGACAAATGGGACTTGGTTCTAGTTCTACATTCTTTGGATGTTTATATAGTTCAGTCCATATGTTTGGTTATACATACAAAACGGATGACTCTCCTTATATAAAGCCCGCTTGGTTGCTAATGGTAAAAGTCCACTACCGGGCATTGATTGTGTTGAAACTTAGAGACAATTTTGTTCCTCGTGGGTGACTTATCCACCAAGCCAACGTCAAAACTGCTTTCTTACAGGCTCTATTCAGGAGATAGTTTACATGCATCACAAGGCATAATGCAAGGGCTAGGTCACCAGCTTCGACCCTCCCAAGTTTTGGGACTTTTGTTATCCTAACCATGTTTGTCTTTTGCAAAAGTCTTTATATGGTTAAAAATAAGCCCTACGGGCTTGGTTTCAACCTTTGCGCAGTTCATGTTGTGCCTTGGTTTATCTCAAGGCAAATCAGATACGTCATACTTGTTTATTCTTCGATTCCCGTTACGGCTTGAATGTTCGGCATAAACCTCCCGATCAAAGTTCAAACTAAGGGGGAGTTGATGTATATTTATTGTATAGTAGGCCTCATTAGTTGGCCGATTGAATTATTCTAGATTACAATCTTGCCACGTGGCCTATTGTATTTTGTATATATTGTTGTCTAATGATAATCGTTTGATTATGGGAAAATGCATATTCTAACAATGTGGTGGCGGCTGGAGGTGGTTTGATCGTCTGGGTAATTGGGCGGTATTTATAATAGTGAAAATAATAATAATAAATAAATGATAACAAAAAAACTAATTTGACCAGTCAAACCGGTATTGGGTAAAAAAAAGGGCTAATCTATTATCAAACTAATTTAACATGCAAAAAACTAGCCATTGTCTTGTGTGTGTGTGAGAGTGAGAGAGAGAGAGAGAGAGAGACGTTATAAGTTTTACTCCAGTGAGTTGACAGAGTTCTGCCATTCTTTGCTGAGGCCGCATGTCCACGATTGAATGTTGAACCTATAACAATAAGATATAAATTGGAAATCAAAACAAGATAGTAATATGGAACCTCAGGTATCAGATCTTATTACCTTTTTTATAAACAGTAACAACTTTTATAGAAAACTGTTAACAAGAAGCTACTAGGGAAAGATGAGTACAGTTCACACAAAAAAGAAACAAAAAATACACTGCATAGAAAAGATATTACAATCAAGTAATGGATTATCGACCCAATTAACCCAAATTAGTCTCCTTCCAATATTCCCCCTTGTATTTAGCCAGAAAAAGGAGAGATTTTCCAATAATCAGATCTTATTACCTGATTGCTAACAACTGGAATACCATTTTCCAATATAATCCGTAACCTCTCTGTATCAAAGTTAGTCAAAGCTACTGTCTTTATTTTACCTGCAAACCAAAAGAAGTTATCCAGTCTTGTCAAGTAATTATTCAAAACAGAAAGACAGTTAATAAATATCAAACCTTCTTCTTTCAAATCAGTTAGGTGTTTAAGGGCATCAAGATAGCCATTATTGGAGTAGTCCCACCTGGTTCAGGAAGCAAAAAGTTCATCTTTAATGTGTCAACAATTATTTAAGAATAGTATAATAGTCACAAAAAACTCTCCTGAATTTGCAAGAGAAAGTTAGAGGATGTGATCTATAGTCAATACCAATGAAATTGAAGCATGTCCAAAGTTGGAACATCCATTCTCTTTCGTGAAATATCAATGTTTTGCCGAACATAACTGCTCGTCATTTTAACTGGTGATGGCACCCACTTGGTAAGACTGCATTTTCAGAGCAAGAATACACAATCAGATAACATATCCTCACAAGCACTTGCCACCATAGTCATGCACAATTCTAACAGTGAATCGAGCGTCTTCAGTTTAACCATAACAGTGATATTTGGCTATATATTGATTGAAGAGCTCAAATTATAAGGTATAACCAACCCTTTAACTTCTTTTAAAAGCTCAGGTGAACGCTCTCTGCGGACACGATTAATGAATATACCGTACAGATCTTCTGCAGGTCCATCTGCCAAATCAAGATAGACAACCAATAAGATATGATAAGAAATAGTTGAAAAATGATAATATGAATATGACCAATAACTTGTTAACTACATGTCCTGTTGGGAGATTACATATATCAGCCATATCAAAGGTGGTAAAGCCAGAATCAGCATAGCTGAGCATTGCATCAACTGCATTATCCCTATCAATCTTGCCCCATCCACCACTAGTCTGCCACATCCCATTGACTATACGGCATATTTCTAATGAATCTTTCCCATTCTTAACCACAGACACTTTCTTATTATCTTCTGTTAACATACACAGGGCTGTTCTTGAGATCGAATTTCGAGTTTTAACCACTGTACTAGACTTTGGTTTGATTAGACTCAAGGAGAAGTGAGTGAAAGAATGGTTTAACAACTCAGTCATTTTAAAGAACTGACGGGGGAGAAAGAAAAAAGAGTTAAGTAATGTTTCAAGTTAGCACAAATTCAAATAAGTAGATAAATATTTGGCTTTTTATGGTCATGAGAATCATAGATCCAAATGCGGCCACGTGTTTACACCGATAAGTCGATAACACTCACCCTACTCTTCCTTTCTGGCAAACAATTACAGAAATCCGCTAACTACAGCAATTAATTTTGTGTGTACATCGAGAGCATAAGACACTACACTCGAACGGGTTACGAATCGAATTGCAATTATAGAAATCCTTAATGTAACGAAACTGAATTTCAACGAATCCTAGGGTTTAATATAAAGTGAGATAGAATTCATGTATTTTACAGTGATCGGCCATGTCGAAGGTCGTAAGACCAGCATCGGCGTACTTGAGCATAGCTTCAACGGCGTCATCACGATCGATTCTGCCCCAACCGCCACTCGTCTGCCACATTCCATTGAGTACTCTGCATATCTCCAGAGAATCATTACCGTTCTTAACGGTGGTCACCAGCTGCTGCCGGTTATCGGCGGCGACTCCGACCGCCTCACACCGGACTTCACTCCTCCTCGCTCTGGTTCCGACACCACGATGAGAGTCCGAACTTCGCCGAGGCTGAGATTTGGAGCAGCCATGGCTTGTGAGATGGTAGAAGGCACGGCTTAAAGATGCCGAGGCCATTTTTGTGGCACAAATGTAATTTGGTAGGAAGCGAAATATAGAGGAAGACGATAACGATAACTATTGACCGGCGCTTGGACAAATAAATTTTTGTTACCCAAATAAAAGTTATAATAAAATTGGCCATCAAATAGAAATCTATTTAGTTACAGTTTGGTTAATAGAAATTGTAAATAACTACATAGTAATGTTTAATAAAGTTTAATTAAAAAATATAGTTCTGAAATTTTAATATTTAATTAGTGATGATTTAGTATATAATTATGTATAATTTGTAAAAACATCATATATGAATTACGAAAAATTACAAAAATATCACTTCGTCCAAATTTATAAAATTTAAACTGGACCATTAATGACATTAATCCAAAAGTTAAAATTAGTCTCTTAAGAATATGAATTAATTATGAACTTCAATAATTAAAATTGATAAATCCTAAATTATGGTTGTGCTTGGTGCAGGATATGTGGTACCAATTCCATAGTTAAAGAATTTGACAATCCGTTTAGAAAACTAATGGAATTAAATAACTCCTGCAGAATTCATTTTTTGCACACACCACAAACCAACCACCTATATTTCCCTCAACCTCTCTTGCAAATAGTCCGTTCTCCGGAAGCAACCTCTTCAAAACTTCCAATTACTTTTCATCCATGAATATCCTCGTATTGAAAATTCGGTTACATAAATGTAAAATACAAGTACATTACGACGATGTTCTTTGGAGATCAAAGATATTGTAGAAATAAGCAACACATTCTGTGTTCCTAGCCCGAAATCATTTAAAATTTACAAGAGCTCTTGCGAACCTGAAAAGAAAATTAATTTTAATTAAATAGAAGATTTTAGATCCAAAGGAAAACAAGAAAAAACAAACTTCATGTAGCATCACATGTTTCGTTTAACACATATATTAATACAAATAAAAAGGAAACTAGATATAAACATAATTTTCATAAGTTGGAAAAGTATTCGTAACTCTCAAGTTTGGGGTTTTCATGTCTCATGTCAACACAATACGAGTAGATGTGTTTGCATAAATCTCGTTCAACATGTAAATAAACATAAATTAAAAAATAAAATACAAATCAAAATGCTCCACCATTATTAGTTCTTGATAAAAACTATTAGGAGTTTACATTTTGAGAGGTATACAAATTCAAAAGGAATATATATTTAAGATAATATAAATATCGTTCAACATGTAAATAAACATAAATTAAAAAATAAAATAAATCAAAATAAAATACAAATCAAAATGCCCCACCATTATTAGTTCTTGATAAAAACAATTAGGAGTTTACATTTTGAGAGGTATACAAATTCAAAAGGAATATATATTTAAGATAATGATGTATAAAAACCGAAATATATTTTTATATAGAAATGGTTTAGTGGTGAACTATCCAAAGAGCCTTTAATGTGTTCTATTTTGCAACATAAGCCAAGGTATAGGAGAAGCACAATATTAAGTCTACAAGTACATCTAAAGAAATCTAGATGCAAGATATTGTAGAAATAGGCATCACCTTTTGTGTTCCCAACCTGAAATCATTTAACATTTAAAAAAACTTTTACGGACTTGAATAGAAGATTAATTTTAATTAAATAAAAATTTCAGATTCAAAGAAAAACAAGAAAAGGACAAATTTCATGTAGTGTGACATGTATCGTCTAACACATATTATTATACAAATAAAAAGGAAACTATAAACAAACACAATTTCCATAAGTTTAAAATGTATGCGTAAGTCTAAAGTTTAGGTTTTCCAGATTCATTTCAACACAATACGAGTAGATATGTTTGCTTCTTGAACCGTGATATGCATATATAAAATAAATTATCTCGTGCAACATGTACAAAAATATAAGTTAAAAAATTAAATAAATAAAAATGAAATACAAATCTAAATGCTCCACAATTATTAGTTCTTTATATATAAAATTTTGAGTTTACATGTTAAGAGATATTCAAAATATATAAAAACCGAAATATATTTTCACATAGAAACGGTTTAGTGGTGAAAGATCGAAAGAGCCTTCAATGCGTTCTGTTTTGTAATATATGGCATTGTACATGAGAAACATAATATTAAGTCTACATGTAAATTTAAAGAAAACTGTATGCAAGATCAATATCATCCTCAAACATAAATTAATTTGATTAGAACAAGCAAACAATAATCCAGAAGAAAATACATATGCAAGTCATTATCTTAGAGCATGCACAAACTGTATCTAACAGATTACTCAGCAAAAGTTAAGATAAAGAACAAGGATCACGGTTAAACATAAATAAAACCAAATCATATATTATAGAATTAAAGTTACAAATCAAAACCTAGGGTTCATTCATTACGGTAAATACAAGAGGGATCTAACTCAGACAAATTAGAAAACAAATACAAAATAATAGAAATTGTAAACTATTATAGACCGATAATAACAACCCAAGTTAACCCTACAGATGTTATAGACTCTATTCTCCATCACTGATTGCTACTCTAAATTCTAAAACTGTCGCATGTTTTCTCCTGTCTTCGTTGGACGACGCTCCAAAATATATATCTCTATGATAATCCCCTTCTTAATGCCTAATACTTCCTTCTATTAATTGATAAGAAGCCCACATGATTTAATTCGTGGCCCATTTACCTTCTCATTTAATTAGAAGTTTAGAACGTCAGCTACCTATATATGAAATATCTCTTACTTTGTAATTCGACCACCAACTTTGTGTTTTTCCCTTCTTCTTTTCTTGTTCGCTGCCTTCCCCCCAATGGCCCAAATAATTACTAATTGGGCTCATTTAATTACTTTACGCAGCCCATTATGCCACAAACCAACTTCTCATTTTCATTGGCGTTCCCCCTTGACAATTATTTGTTACTTTGAAGCCCAATCAATTTAATCAGCATCAATTACCAAATTGAAATAAATAGCCCACATAATTCTGTTTTTCCTTCATCGGCCTATATGCAGAGAATCATGGCCCACTTGAATAGCACAAACAAAGTATTATTGTGGCCCATTTTATCTAGTTTATGTAGCTTTTTTAATCACCTCGTTCCGAGCTCATATGAATAAGATACGACAAAATCATTGAACATATATCAAAGCCGCAAGTTTTTCTCTCTTTCTCTTTTCTTCATCATTTCTCATCAAATTCTATATTTCTTCTCCTAAAAGCCCAAAAACACATATTACACCAATTAAGTCACAATTACCATAATTTATTATAAATATTTATTAAAAGCACGGAATATCGGATATAAATTATATGAGTATTTTAGCCGATATCACGTGACATGTGTCGTCTAACACATATATTAATACAAATAAAAAGAAAACTAGAAACAAACATAATTTTCATAAGTTGGAAAGGTATCCATAAGTCTAAAGTTTGAGTTTTTCTGTTTCACTTGAACACAATAAGAGTAGATATGTTTGCTTCTTGAACCGTGATATATATATATATATAAAATAAATTATCTCATGCAACATGTAAAAAAACATAAATTAAAGAAATAAAAATAAAATACAAATCTAAATGCTCCACCATTATTAGTTCTTGACATATAAAATTATGAGTTTACATTTTGAGAGACATTCAAATTCAAAAGGAATATATATTTAAAATAATGATTTATAAAAACCAAAATATATTTTCACATAAAAACGGTTTAGTAGTGAAAGATCCAAAGAGCCTTCAATGTGTTCTATTTTACAACATATGGCTAGGTACAAGAGAAACACAATATTAAGTCTACAAGTAAATCTAAAGAAATCCAGATGCCAGATCAATAACCTCCTCAATTTGATATACCCCATAAGCAACCTCTTCAAAACTTCCATTTCCATTTCATCCATTAATATCCTCGGTTTTCAATTCGGTTATGAAAATGTAAAATACAAGTAAAACATTAAGACGATTTTCCTTGGGGGGGGGGGGGGGGGGAGATACTGTAGAAATAAGCAATACATTTTATGTTCCTAACCTAAAATCATTTAAAATTTACAAGAGCTCTTGCGGACTTGAAAAAAAGATTAATTTTAATTAAATAAAAGATTTCAGTTCCAAAGGAAAATAAGAAAATGACAAACTTCATGTAGCGTGACATGTGTCATCTACACATATATTAATACAAATAAAAAGGAAACTAGAAACAAACATAATTTCCATAAGTTGTAAAGGCAAATGTAACTCTCAAGTTTGGTGTTTTCTTGTTTCACTTCAACACAATACGAGTAGATATGTTGTTTCGTGAACCATGATATGTATATATAAAATAAATCATCTCGTGCAACATGTATAAAAACATAAATTAAAAAATAGATAAAATAAAATAGAATACAAATCTAAATAATCCACCATTATTAGCTCTTGTTATATAAAATTACGAGTTTACATTTTGAGAGATATTCGAATTCAAAAGGAATATATATTTAAGACAATGATCCATAAAAACCAAAATATATTTTAACATAGAAACGGTTTAGTGGTGAAAGAACCAAAGAGCCTTCAATGTGTTCTATTCTACAAGTAAACTTAAAGAAACCGGGATGCAAGATCAATAACCTCCTCAAACATAAATTAATTTTATATACCCTATAAGTAACCTCTTCAAAACTACCATTTCCTTTTCATCCATGAATATCCTCGGATTGAAAATTGGGTTATGTAAATGTAAAATACAAGTAAAACATTAAGATGATGTTCCTTGGAGATCAAAGATATTGTAGAAATAAGCAACACGTTTTGTGTTCCTAACCCGACATCATTTAACATTTACAAAAGCTCTTGCGGACATGAAAAGAAGATTAAATTTAATTAAATAAAAGTTTCAGATCCAAAGAAAAACAAGAAATTATAAAACTTCATGAAGCGTGACATGTGTCGTCTAACATATATGTTAATAAAAATAAAAAGGAAACTAGAAACAAACATAATTTCCATAAGTTGGAAAGATATCCGTAAGTCTAAAGTTTGGGTTTTCCTAATTTACTTCAACACAATACGAGTAACTATGTTTGCTTCTTGAACCGTGACATGTATTTATAAAATAAATTATCTTGTGCAACATGTGCAAAAACATAAGTTAAAAAATTAAATAAATAAACATAAAATACAAATCTAAATGCTCCGCCATTATTAGTTCTTGATATGTAAACTTATGAGTTTACATTTTGAGAGATATTCAAATTCATAAGGAATGTATATTTAAGATAATGATTCATAAAAACCGAAATATATTATCACATAGAATCGGTTTAGTGGTGAAAGATCCAAAAAGCCTTCAATGTGTTCTATTTTGCAACATATGGCTAGGTACAAGAGAAACACGATATTAAGTCTACAAGTAAATCTAAAGAAATCCGTATGCAAGATCAATAACCTCCTAAAACAAAAATTAATTTGATATACCCTATAAGCAACCTCTTCAAAACTTCCATTTCGTTTTCATCCATGAATATCCTCGGATTGAAAATTCGGCTATGTAAATATAAAATACAAGTATAACATTAAGATGATGTTCTTTGGAGATTAAAGATACCATTAAATAAGCAACACGTTCTGTGTTCCTAACCCAAAATCATTTAACATTTATAAGAGCACTTACGGAATTGAAAAGAAGATTAGTTTTAATTAAATAAATGATTTCAGATCCAAAGGAAAACAAGAAGATGATAAACTTCATGTTGCATTACATGTGTCATCTAACACGTATATTAATACCGATATAAAGGAAATTTGAACCAAATATAATTTCCATAAGTTGTAAAAGGTATCCGTAACTCTCAAGTTTGGTGTTATATTGTTTCACTTGAACACTATACTAGTAGATATGTTTGTTTCTTGAACAGTGACATGTATACATAAAATAAATAATCTCATGCAACATGTATAAAACATAAATAAAAAATTTAAATAAAATACAAATCTAAAAGATTTCAAATCCAGAGGAAAACAAGAGCTCTTGTGGATTTGAAGAGAAGATTAATTTTAATTAAATAAAAGATTTCAGATCCAAAGGAAAACAAGAAAGGGACAAACTTCATGTAACGTGGTGATACGCGAATACCAGTCTTAAAATTTAACACTAATTTAACCGAATTCGACTGACACACTGACGGGCAAGTGCACCTAATCGTATAGCAGTAAACTAGACAAGAACAGGATCACATCCACAGGGAAGAGTTATGAAATATAGTACTAGTTAAACTAAAATGCTTTAAAAGTATAAAGGGTTTGGAGTTCTAGCAGCTAACCGCTGCCAAAAGGATTGAATTGAAGCAGTAAATATGGAAACAATTTTAAGAAGTTGAAATCAGTTGACAAAGATGTATTCAAAAATGACTCACTCCCCCTAGGCTTAATTTGTTTTAGGCATAGTTAATATGAAAAGTCTCTAAGGGTGTTCGAACTAACAACCAAGCACACCCGATCATATAGTAGTAAACCAGGCAATAACAAGATCGTCTACACAATGAAGAGTTATGGAATATACTGTTAGGAAATAAATTAGTTAAACTAAAAAGCTTTAAAAGCATAAATTATATAAGTATTTTAGTGGATATCACTTGACATGTGTCTCCTAACACATATATTAATACAAATAAAAAGGAAACTAGAGACAAACATAATTTTCATAACTTGGAAGGTATCCGTAAGTCTAAAGTTTGAATTTTTCTGTTTCACTTCAACAAAATAAGAGTAGATATGTTTGCTTCTTGAACCGTGATATGTATATATAAAATAAATTATCTCGTGCAACATGTAAATAACATAAATTAAAAATTTAAATAAATAAAAATAAAATACAAATCTAAATGCTCCATCATTATTAGTTCTTGATATAAAAAACTACGAGTTTACATTTTTAGAGATATTCAAATTCATAAGGAATATATATTTAAGATAATGATTCATAAAAACCAAAATATATTTTCACATAGAAATGGTTTAGTGGTGAAAGATCCAAAGAGCCTTCAATATGTTCTATTTTGCAACATATGGCTAGGTACAAGAGAAACACGGTATTAAGTTTACAAGTAAATATAAAAAAATCCGGATGCAAGATCAATAACCTCCTTAAACATAAATTAATTTGATATACCCTATAAGCAACCTCTTCAAAACATCCATTTCCTTTTCATCCATTAATATCCTCGGATTGAAAATTCGGTTATGTAAATGTAAAATACAAGTAAAATATTAAGATGATGTTCCTTCGAGAACAAAGATATCGTATAAATAAGCAACACATTCGGTGTTCTTAACCCGAAATCATTTAAAATTTACAAGAGCTCTTGCGGACTTAAAAGAAGATTAATTTTAATTAAATAAAAAATTCCAGATACAAAGGAAACAAGAAAATGACAAACTTCATGTAGCGTGACATGTGTCGTCTAACACATATATCAATACAAATAAAAAGGAAACTAGAAACGAACATAATTTCCATAAGTTGTAAAGGTAACCGTACCTCTCAAGTTTGGTGTTTTCTTGTTTCACTTCAACACAATACGAGTAGATATGTTTGTTTTTGTACCGTGATATGTATGTATATATATATATATATAAAATAAATCATCTCGTGCAACATGTATAAAAACATAAATTAAAAAATTAAATAAATAAAATACAAATCTAAATGCTCCACCATTATTAGTTGTTGATATATAAAATTACGAGTTTACATTTTGAGAGACATTCGAATTCAAAAGGAATATATATTTAAGATAATGATCCATAGAAACAAAAATATATTTTCGCATAGAAACGGTTTAGTGGTGAAAGATCCATAGAGCCTTCAATGTTTTCCATTTTGCAACATAAGGCTAGGTACAAGAGAAAAACAATATTAAGTTTACAAGTAAATATAAAGAAATCCGGATGCAAAATCAATAACCTCCTCAAACATAAATTAATTTGATATGCTCTATAAGCAACGTCTTCAAAGCATCCATTTCCTTTTCATCCATGAATATGCTGGGATTGTAAATTTGGTTATTTAAATGTAAAGTAAGAATAAAACATTAAGATGATGTTCTTTTGAGATCAAAGATAGTGTAGAAATAGGCAACTGTATCCTAACCCGAAATCATTTAATATTTACAAGAGCTCTTGCGTACTTGAAGAAAAAATTAATTATAATTAAATAAAAGATTTCAGATTCAAAGGAAAAGAAGGAGACAAACTTCATGTAGCGCAACATATGTCGTCTAACACATTTATTGATACAAATAAAAAGGAAAGTAAAAACAAACATAATTTCCATAAGTGGAAGGGTATCTCTAAGTCTACAGTTTGGGTTTTCCTGTTTCACTTCAACACTATTCGAGTACATATGTTTGCTTCAACACTATTCGAGTACATATGTTTGCTTCATGAACCGTGATATGTATATATAAAATAAATTATCTCGTGCAGCATGTACAAAACTTAAAAAATTAAATAAATAAAAATAAAGTGCAAATCTAAATGCTCCACCATTATTAGTTCTTGATATATAAAGTTACGAGTTTACATTTTGAGAGATATTCTAATTCAAAAGGAATATATATTTAAGATAATGATTCATAAAAATAGAAATATATTTTCACATAGAAATGGTTTAGTGGTGAAAGAACCAAAGAGCCTTCAATGTATTCTATATTGCAACATATGACAAAGTAAAAGAGAAACACAATATTAAGTCTACAAGTAAATATAAAGAAATCTGGTTGCAAGATCAATAACCTCCTCAAACATAGATTAATTCTATATACCCTATAAGCAATCTCCTCAAAACTAGCATTTCCTTTTCATCCATGAATATCCTCAGATTGGAAATTCGGTTATGTAAATGTAAAATACAAGTAAAACATTAAGATGATGTTCTTTGGAGATCAAAGATTTTTTAGAAATAAGCAACATATTCTGTGTTCCTAACCCAAAACCGTTTAACATTTACAAGAGCTTTTGCGGACTTGAAAAGAAGATTAATTTCAGATCCCAAGGAAAACAAGAAAGGGACAAATTTCATGTAGCGTGACATGTGTCGTCTAACACATATATTAATACAAATAAAAAAGAAACTAGAAACTAACATAATTTCCATAAGTTGGAAAGGTATCCGTAAGTCTACGGTTTGGGTTTTCCTGTTCCACTTCAACACTATTCGAGTAGATATGTTTGCTTCTTGAACCGTGATATGTATATATACAAATAAATTATCTTGTGCAACATGTACAAAAACATAAATTAAAAAATTAAATAAATTAAAATAAAATACAAATCTAAATGCCTCACCATTATTATTTCTTGACATATAAAATTATGAGATTACATTTTGAGAGATATTCAAATTGAAAAGTAATGTATATTTAAGATAATGATTCATAAAAACGAAATAATTTTCATATAGAAACGGTTTAGTGGTGAAAGATCCAAATAGTTCTTGCGGACTTAAAAAGAAGATTAATTTTAATTAAATAAAAGATTTCAGATCTAAAGGAAAACAAGGAAATGACAAACTTCATGTAGCGTGACATGTGTTGTCTAACACATATATTAATACTAATAAAAAGGAAACTAGAAATGAACATAATTTCCATAAGCTGTAAAAGTATCCGTAACTCTCAAGTTTGGTGTTTTCTTGTTTCACTTCAACACAATACGAGTAGATATGTTTGTTTCTTGTACCGTGATTTGTATATATAAAATAAATCATCTCGTGCAACATGTATAAACACATAAATTAAAAAATAAAATAAAAAAAATAAAATACAAATCTAAATGCTCCACCATTATTAGTTCTTGATATATAAAATTATGAGTTTACATTTCGAGAGATATTCAAATTCAAAAGGAATATATATTTAAGATAATGATTCATAAAAATAGAAATATATTTTCACATAGAAATGGTTTAGTGGTGAAAGAACCAAAGAGCCTTCAATGTATTCTATTCTGCAACCTATAACAAAGTAAAAGAGAAACGCAATATTATGTCTACAAGTAAATATAAAGAAATCTGGTTGCAAGATCAATAACCTCCTCAAACATAGATTATTTTTATATACCCTATAAGCAATCTCTTCAAAACTAGCATTTCCTTTTCATCCATGAATATCCTCGGATTGGAAATTCGGTTATGTAAATGTAAAATACAAGTAAAACATTAAGATGATGTTCTTTGGAGATCAAAGATTTTGTAGAAATAAGCAACACATTCTGTGTTCCTAACCCGAAATCGTTTAACATTTACAAAAGCTTTTGCGGACTTGAAAAGAAGATTAATTTTAATTAAATAAAAGATTTCGGATCCAAAGGAATACAAGAAAATGACAAACTTCATGTTGCGTGACAAATGTCGTCTAACAAATATATTAACACAAATAAAATGGAAATTTGAAACAAACATAATTTCCATAAGTTGAAAAGGTGTCTGTAACTCTCAACTTTGTTGTTTTCTTGTTTCATTTCAACACAATACGAGTAGATATGTTTGTTTCTTGAATCGTTATATGTATTTATAACATAAACCATCTCGTGCAAAATGTATAACAACATAAATTAAAAAATTTAATAAATGAAATAAAATACAAATCTAAATGCTCCACCATTATTAGTTCTTGATATATAAAATTGTGAGTTTACATTTCGAGAGATATTCAAAATCAAAAGAAATACATATTTAAGATAATGATTCATAAAAACAGAAATATATTTTCATACAGAAATGGTTTAGTGGAGAAAGATCCAAAATGCTTTCAACGTGTTCTATTTGGCAACATTTGGCTAGGTACAAGAGAAACACAATATTAAGTCTATAAGTAAATCTAAATCTGATTGAAAATTCGGTTATGTAAATGTAAAATACAAGTAAAACATTATGCCGATCTTCCTTGGAGATCAAAGATATTGTATAAATAAGCAACACATTCTGTGTTTCTAACTCGAAATCTTTTAGAATTACAAGAGCTCTTGCGGGACTTGAAAAGAAGATTAATTTAAATTAAATAAAAGAATTCTGATTCAGAGAAAAACAAGAAAAAGACAAACTTCATGTAACGTGACATATGTGGTTTAAATCTCCAAATAGTACAAACTTCTTAACAAAAAATGAAATAAAAGAAGGTTGTTACGGTCATACTCATTATTTGATCATTTAGTTGGATACATACTAGTTTAAACTTGTTTACTAATTATTATGTATTTCTTACCCGAAATATTTCAATAATTAGTAGAGCTCTTGCAAATTTGAAAAGAAGATTAATTTAAATTAAATAAAATATATTTCAGATTAAAGGAAAACAAGAAAAAGACAAACTTTATGTAGCGTAACATGTGTCGTCTAAATCTCCAACTAATACAATCTTTTTAACAAAAAATAATAAAAGAAGCCTTTCACAGTCATACTAATTATTTGGTCATTTAGTTGGATACATCCTAGTTTAAATTTGTTTACTAAAATGTGTAATTATTTAACATTTACAAGAGCTCAATACTTGAAAAGAAAATTAAATTAAATTAAAGTATTTAGATTCATATGAAAACTAAGACAAACTTCATGTAGCGTGATAGTATACAAGCTTTTTAACAAAAAATGAAAAAAAAAGAAGCTTTTTACGGTCATATACTCGTATTAATTATCTGGTCATTTAATTGGATACATACTAGGGGGGTGTTTGTCTAAGCTTATTATTTTGGCTTATTAGCTTATGAGCTTATTATGTTTTAGGTGTTTGGCTAAGCTTATTAGCTTAAACTTATTGGCTTATTTTTAACAAAATAAGCCATTTTTCATAAGCTATCTTGAACTAGCTTATTTTTTTTAATGTGAGCTTATTTTTATAATTTTACCTTTATACCCTCTTTTTAGTCATTATACATTAATAAGCTAATGTAAGGAAGCCCCTTTTGGTCATTTTCTACATTTTTAAAAGAAGTTTATTAACTCATAAGTTATAAGCTAACCCAAACACTTTTTTTTCTCAAAAGCTTATAAGCTCATAAGCTCAAAAGCTCTTAAGCTCATAAGCTTAAGCCCTTAAAAAAAAGCTTAAACAAACACCCCCTAGTTTAAACTTGTTTACTAAAACATGTGGTTATAGCTAATTATTCTGTATTCCCAACTCAAAATTATTTAACATTACAGGAGATCTTATTGACTTAAAAAAAAGATTAATTTAAATTAAATAAAATATTTCAAATCCAGAGAAAAAAAAAAACTTTATGTAGCATGAGATATGTGGTTATAGCTATTAGACTAGAGTTCTTGAACTAAAAGCAAGATTAGAGCTCTATATATATCTGATACACATATCCAATAACATCTTCACAACAAACCCCAACCCATTATGTACCACTCAGAATAGCTCTACATATATAGGTAAAAAATTATGTATAATTTCCAACCGATATTGCATCTAAAAATCATGTTTTTAATTTTATGCATACACACAAACACTCTCTCACACACACATATATATATACACACACGCACACACTTCAACATTTCTAAAACATTATTTAATTGATCAAACTCTTTAAAAAACATTTTAACCTCCCAAATTAAAGTTGGGTTCTCGATGACATCTTCAACAAATTTCCAGATTTCAAACTCATTAACTAAGATCATTAATAAATGTCCAAAGTCTCGATTAAAATTTTTCATAATTAAAGTTAATTAGTTCATAACACAAATAAGACCAATATTTAAGGTGTATAGGGTGTTTTGGAGGATTCCTCCATTCTTGGCTCCATTGAAGCAAAGATATCAATGAAAACGTTGGCATCTTCATATTCAATAATGATGGTGAAAGTTTGTGTCAAAAAAGAAAAAAAAAAGAACTAGCAGAGGTTTATTAAGATGCACACAATTCTCTCGTACGAGGTTACCGGCCTTACCAAGAATCCTGTATATAATGATAGAAATGTTTAGTCGAAGGTACAGGATAAGAAAACAATTATATATTCATACGAATACTTGATAATAACGAGAAACTAAGATTTCTCATATTTTAGATTATGGTCGGTGAGATACTAGAGGTAGGAGTTTTACTCCACTACAAAAGCGCACATATATCTATAATTCATCAAATTGCATATATATGGCACGACTGCCGACACATTCGGTAAGCATTTGAAGAAGAAAGTCGTGCAATATGTAGTTAAGATATTCCACAATCTTATAAAGAAGAAATAACGTACTAATCCTAATCAATATGAAACTGATCTTTGAAAAATAAGTTGTCCAAAAACTCATAACAACCTTCGCTAGGTTTCGTGGAACATATTACAAAAACTCACTTGTAATTTTCTTAAGTTTAGGTTTTTCTATATATTTAAGTTTATGTACGTTTTTAATTAATTAATCTTATGTATCTTAATAATTAATTACCTAAATGTTATTAATCGAGTGTTACTCGTTTTCTTTAATTTTAGTTATTTTCTGGGGCCCGTCTATTTAATTTCTTTATAATGTTAATTAATTAATTAAGTGTATTAGTATCAACTTTTTTTTTGAACGGCAAAGGAATTTATATTAAAAGAAATCTAACAAGCAGCTAGAAAGTACAAAGGATCAGAAAACAAAATTATATAATTGACTTCAACTTTGGATTACTATATGAATTGGACCAATCTAACTTTCTCCCAAGTTTTCCCCTAATATTCAACAAAAAAAAAGAGAAAGGCTACATATTTGGTTATATAGAAAAACAAGCGACACCGACTTTGAGTTGAAAAGTTTGTTGTTCATGTAATCCCAAACAACCCAATAGAAAGTGAACAACACCGTGTTAAATGCCAATAGTTGCTTACCTTTGAGACCTGAATTCGACCCCCATTGCATCAAACTAGATACAGAATCCGGAAAAGAAAAATTCAAATTCCACCACTTATTAATTTCTTTCAGCAGAAGGGATGCTAGCGGGCAAGATAGAAACAAGTGTTCCTCACATTCTTGCCCAAATCTACAAAAAACACAAAAGGTGTTATTAACCGAAATGTTCCTTTTGACCAAATTCTTTTTTGTTGCTAATCTTTTGAGCATCAGTCTCCAAACCATTACATTAACCTTAGAGGGAACCGAATTGAGCCAAATAGTCTCTACGCCATGAGAAGTAACCAATATTGAGTCATCAATCAAGTTTCTCAAAGAACAAGAAAAGTTCGTTCTTTATATCACCATCAAGAATCCAGAGGTTGAAATCGAAGAGGTTAAAATTTGTAGGTGGAGATTGACGGTGGTGCACAGCCAGATTTGCAAATCAAGAGGATCGGTCACAAGAATCAATTATTGTATGATTCTTCCAAATCTGTTTTGGGAGGATGTTTGAACAAAGTTCAATGTTTAGATCTGAAGAGTTTCCATTGTTTTTTTTCAAGCATGAACAGGTGACTCCTCATTATACTCATTCGTAATAATTAATTACTTCCAAGTTTTAATCCATTTAATTAATTCCATGGGACGATTTCTTGAAATGGGTGCTTTTCTAATTAATACTTCCAAGTTTTAATCCATTTAATTAATCCCTAGAATCGAATTCTAGGGATTTTGAAGGTTTGAAGTTATTTTTTTAAAGTTCCTACTTTTTTCATTAAGGATAAATCAATTTTGATGGGTTATATTGTATTACAATGTCTTTTTTCCCACAAGAATAAGATACTAGATTAAAAACTGATCGTCTTTTGTAATTAAGAGATTATACATAAAGAAAAAGAATATTTTTAATTATATACAGATAGTGTAGTATTTAGCGTGGTGAATTATGTATTTATAAGTTTTATTTAGGTATATAATGTTAACCTGGTGAAGAATCTTGCTTGTACACAACAGTAAACAAAGTGAATAGATTAAATAGAACACAGCACACACACACAAAGTTGTGTATTTTTGTATTAACTCAAAAGAAAATGAATATTACTGCCATAAAAAGGCTTACACGAAAACAGAAACATGAGAATAGGAAACTACCCACTAACATGAACATGAACTACCCACTACTGGAAATAAATTGCAACTGATTAAATAATAAAATAAATAAACCAACATAAAATAATATAGAGAACTTGCATGCCACGCACACATGCTGAGTGCATGAAGATGTTGTACTCCAGTGCATAAGGTGTTGTACTCCAGTGCATAAGGTGTTGTACTTCAATACTCCCTCTCAACACCTGCTTTAACCATTCCCATCTTGCTGCACAACTCCACCATCTTCTTGTTCGACAAAGCTTTAGTAAATAGGTCTGCCACCTGATCACCCGTTTTGATATATACCAAATCTATGTCCCCTTTTAGAACCTTCTCACGAATGAAGTGATAGTGAACCTCCACGTGTTTGGTGCGAGCATGAAATGTGGGATTTTTAGCAAGCTGAATAGATGACATGTTATCACAAAAAAGTGACACACTATACTCCACATCTTGGTTCATGTCTCTCAACAGTTGCTTCAGCCACACGCTTTCTTGAGCTGCCATGGCAGCTGCCCCGTACTCTGCTTCGGTGGTAGACAAAGACACTGTAGGTTGTCGTTTGCTACACCAAGACACTACACTTGACCCAACCATAAACACATACCCAGTTGTAGATCGTCGAGTGTTCAAGTCTCCTGCATAATCAGCGTCACAAAACCCAATCAGCTTGCAAATCTGAACCTTTCTTGAATGCAATTCCACACTCCACAGTTGCTTTGACATACCGAAGCACTCGACGAATCGCCATCAGATGGGGTCGTTTAGGCTCTTGCATGAATCGACTCAACACTCCCACGACAAAAGATATATCAGGCCTAGTGATTGTAGGTAAATTAGACTACCCACAATCTTTCGATACATTGTGGTGTCCTCTAAATCTTGACCAGACTCTGCACACAACTTAGTGTTGGTATCCACAGGAGTAATTGCCGGCTTACAATCAAGCATTCCAAACTTGTCTAATAAGTCAATAGAGTACCTTCGCTGATGTAATAGAATATCTTCTTTTCCATACTTCACTTCCAACCCAAGAAAATGTTGAAGTTTACCAAGATCTTTCATTTGAAATCGGGTACAAAGATTGTCCTTCAACTGATTCACAACTTCTTCGAGATCTCCCGTGATGATTAGATCATCAACATACGCAAGGACTAAAAGAACTTTTCTGCCAATCGACTTCACGAAAAGACTTGCATCAGCAATCGTACTTTTATACCCGTTATGCTCCAGAAATTTAGCAATCTTTCCGAACCACACTCTTGGTGATTGCTTTAATCCGTAAAGTGCCTTTTTCAGTTTGCATACATAGTCGGGATGCTTCAGACTCTTGAATCCCATCGGTTGTTCCATGTGTATCACATGATCAAGATCACCATACAAAAAGGCATTCCTCACGTCCATTTGCCACAAGTTCCACCCCTTATTTGCTGCCAGAGCTAGGACCACTTGAACCGTCGTTAACTTGGCTACTGGGCTGAAAGTATCTTCATAATCTAACCCAAATTGCTGTGAAAAGCCACGAGCAACAAGTCGGGCTTTGAATCTTTCCACCGAACCATCTGCTTGACGTTTGATTTTATAAACCCATTTACATGAAATGGGTTTCATGCCTTCAGGTTTTGAGACTAACTCCCAAGTTTGATTCTTCACAAGAGCTGTCATTTCTTCCTCCATAGCCTTGACCCACTCCTGTCTTAAACAGGCCTCCTCATATGACTCGGGCTCTTGAATTTCAGTTTCTGTTACAGCAATGTTTGCATATCGAGGGTTAGGTCTTTGAGTTCTAGTTGATCTTCGAAGACTTGGGGGTTCAGGATCTTCACCATCGCTGTTTTGATTGTGAAATACACCAGTGTGCCACGGTTGGCACCCACGGTTAGGGTCAATCTCTTCTTCAATATTTGAATCATCATTATCAAGCTTAAACTGTGTTTGTGACAGCTCTAGACCATCCTTAAGTTCCTCCGAATCAGGGAGAACCTCTTGATTTTCTGACCACCAAGAAGAAGTTTTATCGAAAACAACATTCCTTGACACATATATCTTGCCACAGCTTGGTTCACAGCACCGCCAACCTTTCCGTTCAGCATCATAACCCACAAAGATACAATGAACAGCCTTCTTCGCCATCTTATGTCGCAAGTGGTTTGGGATAAACACATAACATACACAACCAAAGACTCGGAGATGACTTACATTCGGGCGAAGGTTGAACAGTTTTTCATATGGAGACATGAACTTCAGACCTTGCTGTGGGATTCTATTGATCACGTACGCAGCAGTCTTCATTGCTTCTGCCCAAAAACGACCAGGAACATTTTTGTCGTGGACCATGCTCCTACATATCTCTGCCAAGTGTCGGTTCTTACGTTCAGAAACACCGTTCTGCTGTGGAGTGTTTGGACAAGTGAGTTGCCTGCTGATTTTATGCTCCTTTAAAAAATCAGTAAACTCTTTCGCCAAGTATTCTCCCCCGTTATCCGATCGAAGTATCTGAATGGTCTGTTTCACGACGTTCTCAGCCTCCAGTCTAAATTCTTTGAACTTGTTGAAGGTGTCAGACTTCTCCTTCATAAAGTATACCCAAACAAATCTTGAAAAGTCATCTATGAAAGTCACCATGTACTTCATTCCATTCACAGAAGGTTGTTTAACCGGTCCAAACACATCCGAGTGAACCAACTCTAATGGTAATTGGGCTTTATAGATAGACTTTTCATAAGGTAACTGATGGGCTTTTCCGTATTGACACCCGACGCAAACGAGATCTTTGCATACTTCTAGTTCCGGCAAACCACTTACCAACTTCTTCTTCATCATCATGTCTAACTTGTCATAGCTGACATGACTCAAACTCATGTGCCATAAATCCACATTCTGATTACGTTGGCTTTATCAACGTATGCGGTTTCTGCCGACATCACATAAATAGAGTCAGACCGGTGACCTTGAGCAATCGGTTTCGAAGGGGTTTCAAACTTGGCATACACCTTCACACAATCTGGACCAAAAACAACATGGTGACCTGATGCAGTTAATTGTGATACCGAAAGCAAGTTCTTTCTCACACTGGGTACATAATAAACGTTACGTAGAGTAAGCTCCCTCTCATTCTCTTAAGGACAAAATCGAACATCCCCAACGTGTGTAATTTTCAGTTTCGAGTTGTTGGCTATGACCACCACTCGACTGCCACCATACTCAACTGGATCAAAAAGCTTGTCCTTTTTACCTGTCATGTGATTGGAGCAGCCCGAGTCCACGATCCGTTCATCCATTGTGTTTTTACTGGTTTCGGTTGTGGCTGTGAGAGCAAATACATCTTTCACTTGGGCTAAATTGGCTTCAACATCCCATGCTGTCTCCTCTTGATTGGAGGCAATGTTTCCCTCTTCCTCTCTCGGTGCTGACCTACAATTACGTGCAATATGTCCACGACGACCACAATTGTAGCATTTGAATGGAAATTTCTTACCAAAGTGTTGATTCTTTTGTTTTTCGCCTGAAGTCTCTCCCTTTTCATGGTCACGTCCCTTCTTTTCAGAGCTACTGCTTTTGTTTTTCTCAAAATTCTTTTTGTAGTTTGAGTTAAACTTAGACTTGGCCTTTCCTTTCTCTGCATACATGGCCTCTTCTTCAGTCTTCATGGTAACTTTTCCCATCTGTTTTGCAAGTGCCTCCTGCCCTGCTAACAGATTTTCAAACTCAACCAAGGATGGTTGAACCGGCCACCCTTGAATTGCAGCCACAAAGCTTCTAAACTCAGCCTTAAGCCCATGTATAATAATCCGTTTCATCCTCGATTCTCCAATTCTGGCTTGAGGATCGAGTTCGGCTATTTCCCTACACGTAGTCTTCACCTTGTGGAAGTATTGCGGAATGGTCATCTCCCGTTGTGACATGGACAGCAACTCGTTATCGAGCAATTGAAGCTTGGTGTCGTTTTTCTTAGAGAACAACACTTGGAGTGTATCCCAAGCTTCCTTAGGAGTTACCGCATCCCGTATGTGCTCTAGTACATCTTCCTCAACCGTGGTCTTAAGGATGAACATTGCCTTCCCTGCCTTGACCTTCCACTTCCGTAAAATCCCCGCGTTGTCCTCTCTCTCCGGTTGTCTTGTCTCATTACCATTAACAACTTCCCATAGATCCTGCCCTTGCATATACGACATGATACAAGTAGACCATGAGTTGTAATTCTGGTTGTTGAGTTTCTTGACACCGCCTACAACTTGGAAATCGGCCATCAACCTGGCTCTGATACCAGTTTGTTAACCTGGTGAAGAATCTTGCTTGTACACAACAGCAAACAAAGTGAATAGCGAAAACAGAACACATCACACACACTTACACAAAGTTGTGTATTTTTGTATTAACTCAAAAGAAAATGAATACTACTGCCATAAAAAGGCTTACACGAAAACAGAAACATGAGAATAGGAAACTACCCACTAACATGAACATGGAAAAACTACCCACTACTGGAAATAAATTGCAACTGATTAAATAATAAAATAAATAAACCAACATAAAATAATATAGAGAACTTGCATGCCACGCACACATGCTGAGTGCATGAAGATATTGTACTCCAGTGCATAAGGTGTTGTACTCCAGTGCATAAGGTGTTGTACTTAAATATATAACTTGTCATGTTTCATAAATAGTCAAAAAATCAGTAGATGTGCATATATGCAGACGTGCATCTACCTACACATGTGCATATCTATATTTGTATTGAAAAAAACTAGTGAATTTGTGCATATGCACGTGTGCACCTATCGAGACTTGTATTGAAAAAAACTTATTAATATGTAGATGTGCATATGTCGAGACCTGTGCCGAAAAAAACCCAACAAACATGATTTTTTCGAAAAATATAGAAAAACCGGTCTCAAATTAAAGAGTATAGTTTCTCGTTAATTTGGTATAATTCTTGTAATTTAAAACTTTTTGTTTGATAGATATATTAGTTTAAAAAGGTAGGTGTAATGTATCAATCAAAGGAAAAGGTGTTAAATTACGAAAATTATACCAAATTAATGAGAAAATTATACTTTGAGACCGATCTTGCTATTTTCTTCAAAACAAATTCACGTTTGCTGGATTTTTTAACACAGGTCTCGACATATGCACATGTGCATATTAATAAGTTTTTTTAATATACGTCTCGACAGGTGAACATGTGCATATGAACATATGCGCCTAGTTTTTTTCAGCACATTATGTAGATATGCACATGTGCAGATAGATACGCGTGTGCATATATGCACGTGTGCATGTCAAAACCTATGTTAAAAAAGCCCAACAAAAACGACTTTTTCAAAAAAAATATAGTAAGATCGGTCTCAAATGAAAGAGCAAAATTTTCTCGTTAATTTGGTATAATTTAACACCTTTTCGTTTGATGGATATAGTAGTTTAAAAAAGTGAGGGTAATGTAAAAATGTTCAAACTAACATTTTGATTTAAAGTTAAATATAAAAGACAATAAATTAAATGATTGGTCCATATTAGTTCTCGCAGTTTTCGTACGAAAAACAGTTCTCGTTTGAACCGCTCCTTATATATATACGTACATACACACATATACATATGTATATATATGGAAATTTGATCTAATAATGACATTAATATAATTAATTTAATACTTATAAGATTTAATTATATAAAGTAGGGTATTATGGGAATCCCCTACTCCCAAAATCATGTTTTTTCTTTTTTCCCCTTAAAGTGTCGTCTATCCGAAAATGATGTGAATTCCTTCTAGCCAAAAATGATGTAAATTCCTTTTAGCCGAAAATGATATAAATACATATGTTTGCAGATGAAAATGATAACAATATACAACATTCAAAATGATAACATTATCCAGATGAAAATGATAAAAATAGACTCTTTCCAGCCGAAAGTGATATAAATACACATGGTTTTAACTGAAAATGATATAAATACACATGATTCAAAATGATAACATTTTGGTATCATCTTCATCTGCTTTGCATTTCCAAAATAAAAATTTCAGAAGTATGACAAGAGTGGTTTTGATTAAATGAGGATTAAAAATTGAATAGATTGGTATAACTTTTTACTCAAATTCTGAAAATTAAAATAATTATGGTAATTTAAAGGTTGAATTAAGAGGTAATATTTAAAATAAAGGTTTAATTAAGAGAATTTCTTGAGGGAGGCGCATGATTTCATTTTTTAATTATCATATTTTGCTCTTTTAAATGATTTGTTAACTTTAGGGACTATGTTTAAGGGTACATGGTTCTACATAGAACCTTTCTCTTATATATGTAAGCATATATATATGCTAGCATAGTACCCGCGCAATGCGGCGGCATCAAATAGTTTTTACTCGATAACTTGTTCGTTTGGGAATTTACGTAATACGGTGATAACGAATAATTTTACATTGGTAACATGTCTATTTTCTTTATTTTCCTGTTCTTAATCAACTCTTTTATTATTTTTAAATAAACTTTGAGAACAATTAAATAAGAAAAAAAAAATCTGTACTTATAAAATAAGTTAAATTGCATGAAAATACTGCGTGTAAATTAGTAATTTGAAACTATTTAAAATTAAGAGATTAAGAAAATAGTAAACTAATTTAGGCATTTTATGAGTTCTACTTATACACATTTTCTGATAATTATGTTAAAATATTTATTACATGATATAATATTTAATATAAAAGGTTTGGTTTTGAAAGTATTTTTTTAATAATTAAGTTAATTTATTTGAATTTTTTAAATATGAAAAGTTTAGTTATTAAAATACAATATAAGATTTTTATTAATTCTATTTAATAGTTACTTTATATAATAGTTTCCATTTAGTTTATATGAGGGTAATTTAGTAATTTCAAAAGACTTAAAATTTAAGAGATTAAACAAAATGACTAAATGCTTTATAATATAGTATAGATATACATATACATATATGTATATATACATGAATAGGGTGAGGATCCAATAGAAACAGTTTCTAAAATAGGAACACTGGATCTTGTCTATAAAATCACTGTATCCAACTTTAAATCATTAAATCTTATCTAAAAAACACGAAGTTCTCTTAAAACTAGTCCATTATGTGTGAATTAATCGGTGAATTCTCATTTAAGAGCCAATGCATATTGTCTAAAAACATTGCATCTCATCTTTACATACAAATAATAATAATAGTAAATATACAACCTTAAAAACACTTCCCAAGTATATTATTAATTTATTATGTAAGTTTATAATACACACTTACAAAGTCCCAACAAATATACAACTATGGCAAAAAGAAAAAAAAAAGAAATACCAAAGAAGGACGCGTTCGCAACGTTCGCAAAATAGGAGTGTTCGCAAAAGATCCCTTTACTATATGTAATATCCATTTTTCGGAATTTCATTTTATCATGATGTAAATTTGTAATCTACGATTGTTGGCATATATATATATGAATGTATAAATTTCACGAGTCATTATTATTATTATTATTATTATTATTATTATTATTATGTTACTTCAACTACAAGAAATGGAGTTGGAAGTTCATTTATGTATGAGTATACTTGGGTTATTGGATTTGACCCATTTCTTGATGAACTAAGAGTGGCCCAAGAAGAATAAAGAAATGGGCTTGGCCCAACATGGAGCATGTATATATATATGATTAGGGCACAACCTCCAAGAGGCTACCACTGTTCCGTTCAATCTTCTTCTTAATTCAAACCTAGAGAGAGAGAGAGAAAGTGTAAGTGTGTGTGTACGTGAGCTTCACCAAGAAGAAGGAGGAAGGAAGCAAGACAAGGATTTGAAGCCAAACCATCAAGAAATCATCAGTTAATGGTTCTAAAACTTATATCCTATCTTTTGTGAGTGGCTAAGCAAATTCTAGATGTTTATAGGAAGGTCTTAGTTGAGATTCTTTCACTGTTCTTGGGTTTTTGGTGAAACATCATTAAGAAACAAAAAAATGGGATTCTAGGCCTTAGAATCGAGATGGTAATAGTTTATCTTCAAAAGGACTTGTTTATTTGCTATTAGGAAGCTTTTGGAACAAGAATGACATGAATTGGTTAAGTTTTAATGGATTTTAGAAATTTAAAATAAGACTGTAACTGGGTTTTTGGGCAGAGAGGTTGCCATGCGACTTATGTTCTATGCGACTTTCCATGCGACTTACCTTGTTCAATGCGATTTACCATTGTGCCATGCGACTTTCCATGCGACTTACATTGTTCTATGCGACTTTCCATGCGACTTACCTTGTTCCATGCGACTTACCATTGTGCCATGCGACTTTCCATGCGATTTACATGTATGTCCATGCGACAATCGGACCATGCGACCTTCATGCGACTTACACTTAGTTCATGCGACTTTCAACAATGCTTAAACACCTCATGCGACTTATTGTTATTTCATGTGACTTTTGCATATTTCATGACACTAGGCTTGGAATCCGGAAGTTGAAATCCGGAAGTTATAAATCCGACACTTTACCTCGACGCGACGCGTCGGCTTGTTGGACTCGACGCGTCCGCGGGTTTGGTGTATTTTGAAGTTTGCATTCCTCATTACGGTGGGGGTTGTGTTATTAAGCCAAGGTTACAGTCGGTATTGACTCACGGGACTTGAAGAATTGTACTTGACCCGACTTAGCAATTGTGTTGTAGGTTTACAGTGAGGATCTGTTAGCCAAGCAGTGTCGAGAAGTATCTTTGACCTTATCGTGGCGTCACTCAGGTGAGTTACCCTAACTTACTTTATTTCCCGTGAAGTATAAGTGATCTGTATGATGTTTATCGTTGCCAAGTATGTGCTTAAATGTGATAAGTTATTATGTGTTATCATTATGAGATGTTAGTAACCAACCGTGCCTTCGTGGCCGGTCGGGGCAGATGGCTTTATCTAAAGGTGGGACCCGTGATGAGTCATAGCGGGCGAGACTCGGTTCAGGCATCAAACGGGTGGGACCCGAGATGCGGCAGAGGGCGAGTCCCTAGTTATGTGTTAATAGATGGCAGGGTGTGATTCCTGCGAAGGGTAAGGGTAGTGGTGATTCACTAAGCTTTGTGCTTACTCGTTATTATTCTGTTTCAGGATCCTCGAGGTTGGACAAGGGCAAGGCTCCAGCATGTTGATGGCGACCGCAGCGTTTTATGTTTTATCTCAACTATCAGTCAAACAATTTTATAATATATTTGCTTCCGTTGTAACAAGCAATTAACATTGATGAGGCTACATTTGTAACTGCTGATTTTGGTGATGGTTGGAATATATTTACCTGTTATGTAAAAAAAAATAAATTGGAACGTTACAATACATATATATATATATATATATATATATATATATATATAGGGGAGGGTTCATGCGAAAAGTACCTTATTTGTGAAAAATGCGAGAAGTAATCCTGGCCTCTCATTTGTATTTGATCTAATGGCTTAGATTAATCTTATTTTTTATTTTTTTAATTCAAAAGGGTACAATAGTAAACAAAAAAAATTCTCTCTCCAATCTATTTCTCTCTCTTTCAAATTTTAAACAAAATAATTAAATAGTAAATTAATAAATTACGATGTTCAACGATGATCGACACTTGAAATGTCTTACGAGTATTAAATTATTAAATGTTATGTTGATTACTTCGTTCACTAGTGCACTCTTGTTTTATATGGTTTCAGTAATTTTTTTTCAAATTAATTCTTTTTCTTCTGATTTGATTTTTTCTACTTAATTTTAAGATCCTCTTTATTCTTTGTAAGAAATAGACGGTATTTATTAGTAAACTATAATAAACAATAATTAAAATTAAATTTAATAAGTATTCAATAATAAACAAAACTATATACACAACTAATAGAACAATCAACTCATCAATATTCAATAATAAACAGCTCCGTTCAATAATAAACAACACCTTGAACATAAAAAAACTGTTGAACACAACGGACAAGATTTATATTCAATACTGAACAAATCTAATAACCCGATTCAACTCATTAATGTTCACCAATAAACAACGTAGATCCACAAAAGAAAAGCCAAGATGAAGATCTAGAATAAAAAATTATTTATAAATTTTAAAAATTATGAACAGTCTTGAATAAAAATTTAAATTTTTTTAAAATACTAAAAATACAGAATTAAAAGAAAATAAAAAATAAAAAAACCATGGTGTGCGGCGGCATTGATGGTGATGGTGGTGGTGCAACCCTAGCGATGGCTGTTCAAAAAGAGGGCATCGATGGTGGTGAAGCAGAGATCGGTGGTGTAGCAATGACGTAGTTGAAGCAAAGTCGGATAAAATAGGTCGGCGGTGGCGCTATTGAGGCCGGTGGCCGGCGGTGGTGTTCTCGAAGCATAGATCCATGGCCGACGGACTGTTGAAGCATAGATCCATGACCCCGCCGCGCTGTTGAAAGAGGTTGGTAGGGGCGGCGACGATGTTGGTAGTGACCTCGAAGGTGACGCAGGTGACCTCCGGCGACGATGGTATAACTGATGGTAGCAATCGGCGTCAGGCGGTGAGAAAACCCTAGGCTCGGTGGCGGATCGCGGACAGAAGGGTGATATCGATGGTTGAGTGACGTCCCCTTCTCCGGCGACGTTGGCGGCGGCGTGTGGCGGATGGTGGGGTGCGGCGTATGTAGAGAGATTTAGGGTTTTCAGAAATGGGTTGTGGAGTCTTGGTGCCTTGGTGGTGGCGTATGTAAGGAGAGAGAGAGAGATTTTGTTGTCTTTTAAAATGGAAATAACTAGGATTAAGGTAATTATTTAAATTAAGTAAATATTATTTTAAGAAAAATGTCTATTTTACCCTTTTAATTTTATTTAATAATCCTTAATATCATAATTTAATTACTAAAATGCCATATATAATCCTAGCCTTTAATTAAATGATCTGATGCTTATAAATGCTTCTCGCACTTTTCGCAAATAACACCCTTTTCGTATGAACCTTCCTCTGTGTGTATATATATATATACACATGAATATATATATGTATATGTATAGGTATAATAAGCAAGCACATGCATTACGAATAAAAGCATTAATTATGATAGATAATTCTATATTTACTTGAAAACCATTTTGGTTATTTAACAGAATGGTGTTGATACATTAACATCCTTAATTTACTTTAAAAAATCTTATAAGTTAGCTTTATGTTTATTTTGGATGTGATAAATAATACAATTACTTTTTAGATAATTTTTTATAATTAAATTAGGATGTAACAGATATTTTTATAATAATTAAATGAGCTTTTTGCAACAAATTTATTCATGCTTAAAAAGTTTATTTAAACAATTAACATAAATACAAAAACATGGGTAATAATATTAATAGATAAATGAAATGACATTATTCAAGAATACTTTGCTATATCCAATCTAAGTAAAACACTCATCAAAGATCCCAAAATTCAAAAAAGTATAAGTGGACGTCCAACCTTGAAGAAACAACAACAGGTAAAGCTCCCAGTTGTCATAGGCATTCAACTAAGTTAAAATCACACATAACTGAAATTTCAGACTTAAACCATGCAAGAGCCATCAAAGCAAGTTTCAGACTTAAAGCTGGAGCCATAATTCATGGACTTGCACCAAATGCTTTTGTATTCATTTGCTCATGAAATAATTTTTAATTATGCTTCACCCTTACACCGCGGATACTCAAGATGTCAAAGGTGGTTGAAATTGTGGATTCCGAGCAATACCTGTTTTTCTCGGTTATGGTGATGGAAGATTGATGGCTCTATGTTTGACAACAACTACCAGACAAATTATTGAGTTTGTATGATGTCTTTGCTAGAGTTTTTACAAATGGAATAGATGAATTACGTGAATCACTAAGCTTCTCACAACTGTCCACACCAGTGCACCATCACAACATTGGATTGTTATGCCTATAGTTGGGATCCTGATTTACAACAAGTTTGAAGTGATCCTTCATTATTTAACCAAGTGAGGTGACATAACTTTCTTTCCTCTTCGAAAAGATCCAGGATAGATTCATAGTATCAGACATTTATGAATTCACATGTAGGAATTCATTATGTGATGGTACAATTAGAAGGAGATTACCCGATGTTTATCGTTTCGGCTTAGGATCCGTCACAAAGGCCCATTTGCAACTGGATGACAAGTCATTTATATGTTATGTCTAGGATGTTATAGACAACTAAAATCTATTAAACAATAAATATTTATTATAAATACAGAGGAGTATTCTTGAATAATATCTTTTTTTATATATATTAATCTATTGCTCATGTTTTTTGCATTTATGTTAATCATTTATATACACTTTTTATGCTTGAAAAAATATGTTAGGAAAAAACTTATTTAATTATTATATAAAGAAAAAAGGATTTAAAAAGTAGTTGTATTGTATTAGTTATCCTATCTTAAAACTACCATTGTTACTTGAAAGGTAAACAAATCTAATTAAAAAGGTGTTCTTTTTAGTAAATTAGGGATGCTGATTTAGTCAATAACTTAACAAAAACATGACTAGCTCAATGTAATACGAGGAAAGTAATGTGTATAATATGTGAAGACTTCAACCAAATTGAATGCAGGATGAAGCAACTAGATTCCCTTATATATACTATCATTTAACTTCAAAGCTTAATGATATGTAAAAGCCACACTTTCACATGTGATGCATTTTTTTTAATTTGATAATTTTAACAAGTTAACTTGAAGGTTAATGATATGTAATAACCACAGTTCCTTTTTTCTCATTAGATAATTTTACTTGTAAAAATGTTTCCATAAAAGAAACATAAAAGCGGATACAATTCTTCTTAATTATAAGAGAAAATGTAAATGTATACCAACATGAAGTATACGACATCGGATATCACACAAATAAAACTCTCATGGACAATTCATGAAAATCTTGAACCAAATTTCGCAAACCATACACATTTTAAACTTCAAACTCCAGGTATTCAAATATTAACATAGATTTTAACCATAAAGACGACGAGTACTTTTTTCATAACAAGCGGAGAAAGTTCCATACGAGTAAAACAATCTTGCACGTCTTTCATTTCTTTGGTTCTCTCAGTTTCTTCTCTTTCTCAACGATTTCACACCCCATCTGAGTGAAATAGAACAGTAAACAACTACATTAATTAAAATCTTTAATGAGATGATCATAATAGAGGTATTAACATAATGATAAAAAAACTTAAAAACTGTCATGAAAAATCGTAAATTTGGATTTTCAATATTGCAACTAAATATTCGTTGCTAAATCTGTTGCAATTTTGGAGGGAAACTTCCCACACCTTTCCAGCAACGATCGTTGCTATTTTTTCAGAACCAATTTTAGCTATAGTTTAGTGATTGTTGCAAACTAAATATATTTTACTATAACAATGATCATAAATAGTTGTTAAGACCATGGTTTTAATTTTAAAATCTTACGATTTCATATATATATATATAGTGAAAACGATTCTATTTTTAGTAGAATCTATGAAAAAGTTATTTTCTCTGTATGATAGTAAGATCTTGATCCAATTCATCCGACCTAACTTGAGTTAATGAATTAAAAAGTTACAAAATTTGTTGATCTTATTTTTATTCGAACTTGTTTTTAAGATCTCGATTCTAATTTTAAGATCTTAGAGGATCTTACGATTTCATGTAGCGAAAACAACTCTATTTTGGTATATGATTTATGATAACAAGGATCTTAAGTTCGATCTCAATAATTGACTCGAAGTTGATAGCTAAAAATAACGACGACTTGTTTTTGTTGCAATATTCAGACTTAGCAATGACCGACTTATATATGATTAATTTGAACATGGCAACGAAATTGAAATTCGTTGCTAGTAGCAACGACTTGGGGAACTTTAGTATATAAGATTTAGCAACAGCAAGGACCACTTTTTGTTGCAAAAGTTGCTGCCTAAGGCAAACAAATTTAGGTAATTTAGCAACGAATTTGAGTTGCTGTTGTTGGCAGATTTTCTATAGTTTTCAATAGTGTGATTTACCTCTGAGTAGGTTTTAAACCCCATCTTCGTTCGCTTGAACTCATTGCTTAGATCTGCAACAGCTTGTGCCAAACTACAACGTACCCAGAAAGTTAAGGTATATAAGTTTAAATCATCAGATTTGCATGATAAAAAATGTTTTGTTTAGGTTTTTACATAGATAATGATATATAGATATATAGAAGCACACGTACATATAAGTTCCAAAAACGGGTCAAAATTATTTCATGATATTGGGATTCCAGCTAGCTAATCCTCAAATAAATTGACTACGCTTCCTTTCGTATGGCTTATTCCCAAGTACAACCCTAATTGTTTGTACAAGGATCGGCTCAAATCGTCTTCTAGTTTTGTAACCCCAAGCGTCTCTTTTTAGTTCGGTGGTATCAGTTTTCAAATGTTTCTATATGATTGATTGCAAAATTTTCGTCCTCCTCATGGTTTCAAGTAGGAGTGAAATGGTTTTTTGATACTTCCATCGATTTTCAATTTGTAGTGTTACCTATCTGCTCTTTGTTCTAGCTTATTGACGATTTTGAGTTAATATTGTTTTTGTTCTAGGTTATTGACGATTTTGATCGAGTTTATATTGTTTCTATTCGAGTTCACAATACTGAAAATGATTTTCAAAGGCGTTTCTTTTTGTGAATTCGTTCAATTTGATTTTAAGAAGTACAAATTTGAGATCGTAAATAACTCTTAAATCTATTAAGTCAATAGAAAGGATTTAAGCAAAGATCATGGCAACTCATTATACAAGAATATTAAATTAAGTTAAAAACAATTATCTTTCTTAATCAATATTTGCAACAACAAGACCAAAACAAGAAAAGAAATCTAGAATCCTCTAACTTAACTAAAACAGGACGACTCCAAATCATCGATAAGAACAGTTACAGAAATAAACAATTTACCAGATGCATGCTAGCTCTTTTGTGGTTGATGAAAATAAATTGAATCAAGACTATACCATGTCATCCTGTATTTTAAAAATGTATATGCTTTTGATTATTTCATAGGAAGGATTTCCAAGAGTAGATATATATAGGTGTATATATATGTTCATCAAATGTATTTGTGTTTAATACTTGTGTTTGTTTAAGGTTTTATAAGTTGTACCGGTGTATTCACACCGCTCTCTAAACTAGTTAAATGTATAAAAACTAAATAATAATAATACTACTAGTGTGTGAAAACAAGATATGCATTTGTGTTAGAAATCTTTTAAAACTATTTACAGTGCACTCGAAAGAGTAGTTAAATACGTGCACAAAAGCTTATAATTAAGTTCTAAGTTGTATTGAAAAGGGTAGTGATTATTTTAAATAAGCAATTAATTCATTTACATAAAATGTATAATTCATTAATTTATAAGATAGTTATAAAAATATTTTACCTTATATGAATTTGAATATTTTTTTTATATGAAGAACATCTTACCATTAAAAAAGATAGACCAAGTAATAACCCTTACCCTTCCTCGTTAAAAACCAAGCAAGCCTCGATGACTAACGCACATGAAGTTGTTACACTCCTGGCACCAATCCTGCATTAATACCAACAAGGGGAATTTTTTTAGGTTAATTAATTAACTACTGCAATGAAGTCTAATACTATATCGTGGTTTGTAGAAATTTTTTTGAATAGCAGAACATACGCACACACTAATCTGCTTCTAAATCTACATCTTTTGTTCATAGTGGGATTTGAACCAATGATCATAGACTATGAGAAACACATTCTAACACTTTGATACCGCCAAACTACAAGCTCTTTGGTGTAGTTTCTACATACTTACCGAACACTTTTTGATTTGATGCTCCGAGCCACCTTACACGCATTTTTGAAATCATTTTTTGGGAGTTTCCTGCAGTTAAATTTCTATATTAGAAAGGAAACTAAACAAGATACAACCATAAGTATAATAAACATATATTTTTTAATAAGTTAATTAGAAAGGTACGTGTACTTTTCAAGTTTGGAGATTTCCTCCTTCACTTCAACACAATATGAATCAATCATTTTAACAAGTTGTTCAATATTGTATTTGCTTCTTGGACTATGATATCTATAAAACAAGTCATCTATATCGCCCTGAAATAAATGAATGACAATTATCTCATGCAACACGTTCAAAAACATAAAAAAAATAAAAATAAAAAGAAGTAAATCAATAAATTAATTCTAAATACAAGCTCTCCTCTCGTTACAAATATTTTAAGTTCACATTTTAAGAGATATTTAGATTAAAAAAATCACTTAAGTTAGTGATGCATAACAAACCTAAATACATTTTCACATAGAATTAGGGGCTTAGGGCTATTAATCAAACCGATTTTTGGGTTTCTTTGAATCACGTTGTTCGTGTTTGAGTATTTTCTACTTCGATTTGCATTCAAATTATTGCTCATAAAACCTATTTGAATTCAAATACCAAAATTCGAATAATACCAAATATAATTAGTTTGGTAGAGTTGTTTCAATTTCTAGAGTTTAAACAAAATTTAATCAGAAAACTTTCTCATGAATCTAAAATCTTGAATTTGTAATCGTACTTTGAACTATAAGGATGGGTTACGAAAAGATTTCTAAAGTAAATTTCCATTAGTCTTTAAATAATTTTTTTATTAATTTCATAAGTAAAATCTTTAATATATATTAAAAGAAAATGGTTATGATATTATCATTCCACTTTTAGATTTTTTTTCTCAATAATGATCCTCGTTTATTTTTTAAAATGGCTAACAAATGGAAAGTTTTTTACGTCAAAAGCCGCGCACACACAAATATACACACACACGTATACGTACATATATACAGACATATATTTGAATTTCGAGTTGAATGATGAATTTATTGCTGATTAGAAATTCGATCCGAAAAGCAATGCAAAACTTTTAAATAGTGTCCAAAACCGATTCAAAAACCAAACAAATCAATTCCGATTAGATTATTCGAATTCTATTTAGTTTGAAATTCCGTTTTTACGAATCACATTTAAATATTAAACACCATACATAAAAAGTGTTCAGTAATGAAAGATCCAAAGTATTCAATTTCTTCACAATGTATGGCAATGTAAATATAAATACAACATTAAGTCTACAAGTACACTTAAGAAATCTAGATGCATGATTTGTTACCTCCTCAAACATAAGGTTGACATGCCCAAGAAGCAATCTCTTTGAAATTTCCAATGCCCTTTCATCCATAAAGATCCTTTGGGTATTTACAATTCAATGAGGAAGAGAAATCTAAGAAATATTATAGGCAGATGCTTTTTGGAGATAAGGGGTAATGTAGAATTAAGCTACACTTTCCTCGTCTCTAAACACAAATCATTTAATACTTAGAAAAGATTTTGCGGACTCGAAGTGAAGATTAAATTATAATAAATAAAAGTATTCGGATCACAGGGAAAACAAGAAAAGGACGAATACACTTTCTTCGTCTCTAACCCCAAATCATTTACTACATACTTAGAAGAGATTTTGCGGACTCTAGGTGAAGATTAAATTATAATAAATAAAAGAATTAGGATCCTAAGGAAAACAAGAAAAGGATGAACTTTATGTAATGTGATATGTGTTGTATAAATCTTCAAAAATTATTATTTTTTAACAAAAAGAAACTTTTTTAAGGTCATAGTAATCATGTAGGATAGATACTAATATAAACTTGTTTAAAATGAATGAAACATATGACTTTGTTATGACTATTAGACTTAAGGGTCATGAGCTTTCAAAAAGATTAAGAGTTCTATACATGATACATAAATGCATATATACAAATCCAAGTGCAATTCTACAACAAAGAGATGCTATTCAAATAGGAAATCTTGTTCAAAATGTATTTGACTTTAAACATTTTACTATTATGTGTATTAAACTTTAAAAGTTGTTATTGTATGTACCAAATTTTTAATTTATTTATATTATATGTATTTTGATTACATAAAAAACCCAACAAAGTATAAGTTCCGTACATATAATAGAAAATTCACTATATATAATAGCAACAAATTAATTATTAGTTCAATACACACGCCAAATGTTTTTAAAGTTCGATAAATACAATAACAAATAATATAAAGTTAAATGAACTTTAAAGAACTTTACCCATTCAAATATTAAGAAAGCTTACAAAAACTAAGATCATTTAATACGAGAAATTCCTCATCAATTATCTACCATTTAGCATATATAGTTATATAGAGTGAAAATTAAAATTAAACTGAAACCATACGAGTAAATTCATACATAAAAAAAGACCAGCAAAAGGACGAAGTTTAGCTAGTGTGCTGGAGTTTGTGATGGAGCATGTTTCGTGGTAGTCAAAGTTTGTCATTTTCTTGATTTTTCTTGTGATATATCATGGTTTCTTTGAAGGACATGACTAATTGGCTATGTGTTTTTCCTCATTTCACCGCTTCAAACCAACAATTGCCATCACCGCCGTTTCAAACGAACACATGCCGTCACCGCTTCAAAACGCAACTACCGTCTACACCATCATTCTTTACTCCATCGTCGCCTTCGGATCAAAGAACAAATAGTTATATTAACTGAAATATAATTAGGAAAAATATTAAAAAATCAACATATGATATATATAGTTACGTGCTTATCAAGTTACCCATTGTATATAATGGTATTATTTTAAAAGTTTCTTGTATTAATTTAAAAACAAAAGTTTGTTGTATAGAATAATAGCTTACCAAAATTCGTTATATTTTGAATCTTTACCCTTTATTATGTTCTATTATTTACTTTTAGTATAGAATTTTATTTTTTATTACATATATATTGCCTTAACGATTTATTATCAACTAAATTATTAACTTAGTATTATTCTTATAATACTATAGTATTGTTTAATATTTTGTTACCTGGCTCATACAATTTTTTTTGTTTTCTTCTTTACTTTAAAACAGGATTAAAAATCGTTTTGTAAGAAAATCTTTTTACAAAGCTTTTCTATATTATTTGTAATTCTTTATACTACGAAATGTTTATTTAGACTTTAAGTCTATGATTTTTAAAATAGATGTATAATATATTTGTTTGTTAGGATCTTAACCAGGGAATCGACCAACGATAATGTCCGCTTTAGTGTAACACCACTTCCGAAAACATCTACTTTAATGATAATTCAGATTTAGCAGCAGAATTTTTTTTCTTTTTAAAAGTAACAAGTGATATTTACATTGTCATCTTTCAAAACATACACTGGTGTTACCTATCACAGGAACCGACCATAGTATCAAATTAAATTACATATCAAAATAAAGTGTTCCAACCCACAAGGGCATTCACAATCAAAAGCCACCCGCCTCACCAGGCTTTCTAGTCTTTACCTGAAAAGGGGCAACATAGCATCATTAGCAAACACTTAGCTAGTGAGTACATACTTATCATAAGCATCAATACAGTAAGTCATACATCATGTATTATACATAAACAAACATTGCTAGCTTAACACATAGTGGTGTGCTGACAAGATCAGTAAAAGTCGTGTCTTGCAGGGTAATCAATCTCGCTCAACAACTCGGACCGGGGAATCAGACACAACCAACCGCGCTGGTGGGGGAGCATAAAGCAGTCCACCAAGCATCGTTCACAGAGCCAAAGGCTCCACAGGTAATCCAGCTACAACCGGCTGACTACCACTCACGTTAAGGCACGACGGTTCTGCAGAACCTAGGATCCGGAATGCCTCCCGAATCACCGTGAAACCCCAAAGTACTCATGGGATCTAGTTACAACCAACTGACCTTAACCATGCTTCGGATAGTCTGCAAACAGTACACATACATATGATCCCACAAGAATCCATCATCTTACATGCAATATCGTTCAGTTATTCATTCGTACATATCATCATGTATTAACTAAGCGGTTCCAGACTGGACCCGCTGACATGCACCTATTATACATCTTAACATTATTTAAGTCATATACTTACCTCCTTGAGCATACCTGCAAAAACAAGTCAGATAAACATAGTACAATCATGCAGTCATCTAGCATACAAGCCTTACTCTACTGAGTCTCATGAAAGCAGGTACTCACTTGAGTAGTCTATAACGTACTAGTATTCGTATCTGACTTCACTAACACAACAAGTTCACCTAGAATATCATACTTACATTAATCATTCATATATGCATAACAAGACTACCAAACAAACACTTAACTTTGGACTTGGCACAAATCTGCCAAAATTGCCGGATTTGGGAAATCCGATGGTTTATTGCGGATTTGAGAAATCCGACACACATGATATCCGACATTCAATTATCGGATTTCAACACTTGGGATGTAAAACCCGTATTTTTGTAAAATTATAAAAATATATAAAATTCCCAATTTGTGTGGTATTAGTAACTTATGTGTTTAATATGTTATCTAAATGTTATATAGTGTGTATATGTGCCTATAACTTAAAGATAGTAAATAAATGCAAAGGGAAGTAAAGTTGAGGGGCCTAATGTAAATATGTATATATATATATATATCTACATATTGACTCATTAAATGAGTCAAAGAAGAAAAGAAAATTCTAGAAAGGAGAAGAAAAGAGAGAGAGAAACGTGAAGGAGAGAAGAGAAAGAGAGTTCAAGGGTTTGAGAAGAGATCAAGAAGAAATCAAGAAGGAAAGGTGAGAATCCAAGTGCAAAACTTCTAGAATTTGTGGTGGTTCTTCATACTCTTCAACTTGTGTTTGATTTGGATCAAGAGAACAACCACTCAAGTTGGGGTTTTGTGAGTCAAGTAAGTTTTAACTTGAAATTTGTGTTTGATTTGAGTTATATATTATGTATATGGTGATTCTTGGTTTGATTTTGGGTTTGATGTGTTTTATGGGTCAAAGTTGGGGAAATGGTTGAAACTAGGGCTTGAAATGATCAAATGTGTTTAAGTTGTTGGAAATTTGAGTTAGATGGTGATTTTGTATGTGGTATTGGTGGATTATTACAAAAGATTGGTTGATTGTAGTGTTTATTGGGTATTTATTGTAAAAACTTGAAAATGGAAGAATTAAGGGTTTAATTGATGATTAAATGGTGTTTAAATGTGTTTGAAAGTGGTTAAAATGTGTTGGAAATGGTTTGTTATGGTTATGAGGTAGTTTAGTGGTTGTTTTAGAGTTTATAATAGAAGAAATAAGTTTTGGTTGAAAACTATGTGGAAAAGTTGGGGCTGCAACAAGCAAATCAGGCCCAGAAACACTGTTCACGAGGAGCTCGCGGCGCGAGGTACCATCTTGGCGATGGTCACTTTTCCAGAGATTTTCTCCCGGCGCGAGGTCCCTTGTCTCGCGGCGCGAGACCCCCTGGAAGGTCCAAAAACTTGTTTTTAACCCCATTTGACCTTGGAATTGATTGGGGTTTGTTTCCAATGGTTTTAGAGAGTCCGAAGGGAGTCCGAAAGACCTGAAAAGAGCGTTTAAGTCGTGTTTTGAGTTCATTCTTGCGTGTAACTTCATTGTATGGTTAACTTAACTAAGTTAACCTTGTGTTATGATCATAGGATCGTTGTGCAAGTGATTTGTGGCCTTTTGGTGACGTGGAAGTGATCCTCATCACTTCAATCAGGTGAGTTGTGTCCTGCGGATACCCAAAATGCTTTTAATATGCAAGTCATCAACTGTTTCCGTATGAACCATGTTTATGTATATGTATGGCATCAATGTGATTTGTAATTGATATTATCATGTTTATGATAATGATTTATGAAATTGAATGTATGATTCACCTGGTTTGAAGTATGCTATGCTATGTATGGATTATGGCAAGTTGTTACCTTGTGTATATAACTTGCATGTGTTTATGTGACCCCTCGGGGTAACTGTTTATGTGGCCCTTCGAGGTATGTTCTATGTGACCCTTCGGGGTTTATGTGCTTGGTCCGAACCGCTGTTTGTGATATGAACTCTGTACCATAGGGTTCCTAGTCATTGAGACGTACACAGAGGTTCCTGTGGCTTCGGCAATTGGGGGAACCGCGAGGTACGGGTGGCTGAGGGATTGGTGCAGAGAGTGGAGGGGTATGTCAGTAGCCATCATGACCGTGTGGGTTCACTGGGCTGACGAGCCACCGAGCCCGGGTAACACGAGTGGATTTGGTGAGCAGGGCTTACACTTCAGAGAACCGTTGTATGGTGGACTGCTTTGTGCTTCCCCCACCTTGACGGGAGATGTGGACACACCCCCATGAGGACTTGTTGACCATGGTTGGCCCCTATGGAACATACAAGTATAAGTGGACTTGTCCCCCACATCTTGTGTGAACTGTTTTATGATGTCATAAGTGTTTTATGATATATGATGACTTGTTTGCTGTTTAAATGATTTTGGCACACTCACTAGCTTCGGCTAACAAGATTTGTGTTTATGTTTTGTATCCGCAGATAAGCAATAGAATGATGCCAGTGAGGCGGGTAGAAGCTTTTGGGGAGCACTTGTTGCCTTTGGATATGTTTTGGAATACATGATTATTCATATTTTGTTTATTTAATGGTCGTGTATTCGGGTCAACAAGTAACACCACCTTTTGTAAATCTGAACAAGCTTCCGCATTTTGTTGTAAACAAACACACTTGTGATGATGTTTTGTTGGAATATAAAAAGTTTAAATTTGTACCAAAATTCAGGGTGTTACATGGGAAATCCAACATGCCCACGAAATCCGACACTTGCGGATTCCGACATAGAAGGAAATCCGATACCTAAGAAATCCGAAAAATCATACGGAATCCGACACTCATGCGGATTCCGACATTTAGAAGGAAATCCGACACTTGTGTGGCAATCCGATACTTTGCGGATTCCGACAACTTGTGGATTTTACCAAACTTGTGGATTCACCAATACTTGCGGATTTCCACAACCATCGGATCCTGACACCTTCATAGGTCTCGGAATCCGACACCTTCATATCTGAAATTCCGACAACTTCATTCATCATCTTAATAACTTCATGCTTGTTAGTTTTACGCCCAGAACACTTTAAAGCTTCAAGTTCTTTCCTCACAATCTTCTTAAACACATAGAAATCATATAAGAACACCAAATATGTCAAAACCCACTTTCAAGTAGGCTTTTTCATGTTCTTCATGGATGTTCTCATATGATCTTGTGTTTCTAACATACATACGACCTTTAAACATGATCAAATTCGAATTGCTAACCTTTGTGAATTAGCAACGGTTGCTTGCTTCTTTTCTCCTTCAAAAACCGAGAACAGAGAGAGAAGTGTGTGTGTTTTCTTTGAACTTTTCTTTGACTTTGTAAAGTCAATTTAGACACATGCATGCATATATCAGAGGCGGTTGCCTCTGGATTACTTCACTCATGGTTTTACTCTAATTTCTCAAACTATCTATTTAATTAATATATACTTAACATACATATATACGTACACACTAAAACACACTTAAAACATACAAATATACATACATTCATTTAAACAAGTACTTACAAGTAAAATATCATCTATTACATTAACTACATACGCATAACTAGTATTTACAACTAGGCCCAAGTTGAGGATGTTACATTTGGGTTGCTCCTCACGGCTTTAAAACGAGTTATTTGATAAGAGTAATATTCCTCCTCCTTATAAGGAGGAAGAATCCTCATGGTCTCACCGATGTGGGATGCTCCTGCATTGCTACAAGAGCAGTGGGTTTAAGAGTCGCGGATTTGACCGGCTCGAGGGAACGATGAGTCCCATAAACCCAACAATATTTTTTAAATCCATTTTATAATATAGAAACATATAATGTATATATCTAAAATCATAGGACTAAAGTTTATATAATTGTAAAAATTAATAACTACATTACAAATGTCTAACGTTCTTATTTTCTTATAAACTAAATCGGTATACGAAAAATTTCATAAATAATTAGATTTCTTCTTTTATTAATTATTAAGAAAAACATGTTTTTAAATATATCACGGCAAAGCGTGGGCTAATATTCTTTGTTTGTTTACAAATCAGTTCTATGGATGCGTAAAGAAAATTTATAAATAAACATACAATGAAGAAACCAAAGAAAAACTTCACGTAGGGTTAAACGGAGTGGAAGCGTCGTCGGTTCAAAATATGCTTCACCACACCGTGATATTAAATTACTTGAGTCCACTCCGTATAGACGTTGTAACCGATGTGCGTGGATATTACTGTAGAGTGTGTCAATCCAACTTTATCATTATCAATGTATTAGATTAATATCCATACGGTAACTTAACCTTTTCCAAGTTTTAAATTAAATTTGGATAACGCAAATATATGAGAGGTGTAGATGGTGATTTTATTGAGCTGGCCTCTTTTCCAATTCCAAAAACTTCAAATCCATGGCAATGTACAACTATCAGTGCATCATATACAAGTTTTTAATGCGACAATAACCTATATTTAGTTATCTTGGTTGCTTTATTGAAATATTAAGAATTTCAAATTGATTTTATTTCAAATTATTTTTTCTTATAATTTTTATTATTTATCAAGTATTATTAAATGTGAAATAAATAAATAAGGTGGGTTTCACAATTTGGTATGGTAAAGAGTAACTACTACGTGCTTATGTGATAGACTAAGTGATGAAAATAAATGGTTGACGTGACGGTGTGGTGAGAGTAATAAAAGATGACCATTGCAAACACTCTTAAAGAACATTTTTCGCATAAAACCTCAAGCTAAGCGCCACATTATTGAAGTACAGTTACACTCTGCAGAACTTAAGATAGCATGACAAGTGTCTTCTATAAATCTAATAATATTAGAGTTAATTATATATACGGTCAATGTGGTTGTCATGGAATTTCAGTTTTAATCTTTTACGTTTAAAAATTACGAAAATAGTCGCTGCGATTGTCACTTTGGTTCACTTTTAGTCCTTTATGGTAACTGTTGTTAACTTTGACCGTTAGTCAAAGGGTATTTTTGTCATTTCCTTTCTTATCCTCATTTCCAAACAAGTTTGCAATGTTATAATAATTTCCAAACAAATCCATTTAAAGGTTATCCTTTAACTTGTTACAAAACACCCTTTATTAATTTTATTTTCCACTAAACAAGATCTAATTTAATTGTTTTCTTTCCAAACAAGTCTTCTTAGCTTCAGCTCGCTCTCTCTCATACCACCACCACTACCATTTTCTTATTTTCAAATGCCTCCACCCGCTTCACCATTCTCGACCATCACAGCTCCGGTCCAACACCTCCATCGCCGCCCTAACACAACTACTCCACCACCCCTTGATCCGCCAACATCATCGCCGCCACATCCATCCGCACATCATTACCACGTGTGACCCTACCCCCTCCCTTCCTTCTCGTCATCGCCGCGTCATCACCACTTGCAAATGGGTTGTCGCTGTTGTCGAATCATCACCACCATGTAAAGCTTGTTTTTTTAAAGTGTGCAACAAGGAAATAATAAATAATACTTTATTTAAAATAGGGCAACAACCGGCCTGGTAATACAAAAACAGTTTCTTTGATGTTGCACAAAAATTCTTTAGCATGTCTACGTGGAAGCCTCGTTTGTCACAAAACCTGAAAAAAATAAACAATGAAAGGAATGAGCTAGAAAGCCCAGTGAGTAACTCCACAAAGTACTCAAATGATAAAAATTAACAAGTAAATGTAATCTCATCAAGGTATGCCTCTCAGGCCATATTCTCAACACATATCACATATATCATATACAACATATACAAATAGCTATATGCATAAGTCACATAATCATCCATTATCACATAATCAATTATATAATACCGACACAGTGTACTGATAAGGATTTCACAATTACATATGACTGCCCAAGGCTCCCCAAGGGTCTTACGTCTCTCATAATCTCATCTAACTGCTTAAGGCTCTCCAAGGGTCTTTACGTCTCTTATAATCTCATCTGACTGCCCAAGGCTCTTCAAGGGTCTTACATCTCTCATAATCTCGTATGGCTACCCAAGACTCTCCAAAAGTCTTGCGTCTCTCATAAATAATTATACAACAGTTACACACATAATCACATTGATAAGCTATGATATCATCATTATAGCCACACATGTAATGTTTATAACAGTGGTTATCTACTTACTCTTGTTTCGTTAATCATGGTGTAAGTACATATATAAATAGACATCACATAGTTACTCTTCTTTACATTACCTTTTTATCTTTAATTCGTCTCATTCCACTTTTCCCCTTTTTTTAATGATTATATATATATATATATATATAAATACACACACACACATCTCTGTTTATATTTATGTATATAGACATAATCCATCATACTTCCTCACATTTGCAATAACACATGCACTTACGATTACTTTTATATTCAATAGTCAGATATGTACCTTTTATAGGTACTACTCCTCACAACTACCCACGACAACTCATATTGCATGTAAGTACGCATTATTAATATATAACACTGTGATAACTCACTATCTTAAATTATATAAGAGTTAATTACAAAAATGGTCACTGTGGTTGTCACTGATTTTCACTTTTAGTCCTTTAACTTTAAAAATTACGAAAATAGTCACTGTGGTTGTCACTTTATTTCACTTTCGGTCCTTTAGGTTAACTGTTGTTATGTTTGACCATTTGTCAAGGGGTAATTGTAACACCATAAAATCTAAGCCATTTTTTTAAAATACGTTGCGGAAGCTTTGATTAACTTTAAACATTCATTCCATTAAAAAATATATACAAACAAAATATCTATTCTCAATATCCAACAAACATAATTCTGTGTTACAAAATAAACTGGCTCGTTTCATTTTAAATTTTAGACATCAGAGTCAGGTCAACTTCTCCTTCCACGAGCACCCACAAACACAAACCTGCAAAAAGCAACAACTGTGGGGAATTAGCAGAAAGCTAAGTGAGTAGAGGCTAAAGCCAAAAGCAAACATCAAGTCAATACTAATCATGTAATCACAACCACTAAGAAGACCGGCGGTTCGGCGCAGAACCTACAACCAATGCCGGCCAAAGCAAAGGTTTACCGATAGCCCTTTACTGAATTGACACAATGAAATCCCACTCTGAAGCAACATATGCAACAGTAAGGCTACCACTGTTCAACCAACCAGTAAACGAGCCCAGCCCAATTCCACGTATAGCTGACTTCTCAAACGCAACTCAAAATCATACTAAGAGTGCGTATCGAACAAATTATCATGCATCAATCATCAATAATATATATATATATATATATATACAATCAACAGTTCTAATATCAAACCATCACATACAATCATGCCTCACATCAGTAATATTAAACACAGTCTTTACCATTCGCATCCAACATCCACTCACCTTTCAAGTTTAGACGAAGCACTCAGAATTCTTATATTACTGAGCCTTTTGATTTCCTGAAAACATAATAACAACCAATTAGTCCAAATCTCATAAATATATCTCATCATATATTTATAATTCATTCATAACATGTAACGCCCCAATTTCAATATACGATATAAAAGTAGGATAATTTCATAAAAACACAAGTCATTTGAGTTACAAAAGCGGAAACGTTTTCATAACAAAACCATACTATAATCAAAAGATAAACCCACAAGTACAGACTTAGTGTACTGTCAAGGTTAAATATTTACACAAAAGGGCGTTAAGTGTTTATCGTTCAAAAACTGAAAAGTAGTCAAACAGGAGCTTTGCCTTTGCCTTTGCTGCAACCTGCAAAATATTTTTAAAACAGTATCTGATAAGCTACGAGAGCTTAGTGAGTAATCTAAACATAACATCATATGGGCACACATATACAATCACATAAAGATAATACACGCATGTCTGGCAATCAAGGCTAGCCTCTGGTTCTAGACCCAGGGCAGCATCGTAGGTCACAATACTGCACCGCATCTGAGCTCTACTGCACATAGCAGTAAGCTTACATATTCACACGTATAACATAGCATGTTAACAATCTGATATGAAACTACACATGCTGCTAATATGAAGTGAAGTCTAGAAGACTCACCTTCTGATATATAATCTGATCTGATCCACAAACGATAAAGATCAGTGTATAGGTCCACAACTTGTTTCTACAACATAATATCAATAGTATATATATTAACATCTGCTGACTCAATCAAACTAAACTGAACAGGGCTAGGGCACGGCCGTACCTGTCAAAGGTACGCCCGTGCCTGCAACTAAGGCACGGCTGGGCTTGACCCAGGCATGGGCGTACCTATCCTGCAGTCATGCCCGTGCCTATCTAAGGTACGCCCGTGACTAAGCTTAAAAGCACGGGGGTACCTGATGAACTAGGGTTTGCCACGGGGCGAAAGGCACGCCCGTACCCTCCTTGGGTACGCCCGTGCCCTCCCCTGGTCTGCATAGTTCTGACCGACAGAAGCTGTATTTCCGGCCAAAACTCTCAAAACTCAATTCTAATCAATCTAAAAACGTGTATAGGGTGTTTTCCTACACCTATAACACCTAAACAACATAACAAACAACAATTTAACACACTTTGATCCTTGTGATCAATCTTTGACTCATAAGAACATAAAGAACATCAAAACTAACTAAGCTACACATACCTCTATCAAGCAAGGCTATGATGGTGCTATCAAACTGATATTATGGTTGTGTTTCCAAGTGCAAAATCGCCAGAAGTGAGAGGTTTGCTGCTGTGTTCTTAGTTGTAGCATGTATGTATGTGTAAGAGTTTGTACATGAAAATCTATACATATCTATAAGTTTGGCAGATTTGCATAAATGGTCCCTGGACTTAACTTATAATCTGACATTTTAAGTCCCTCTAGTTTTAAAAACACATCTATTCTCATAAGGGTAACTTATATAAACATATAACACCTCCTAATAAAATATAATAAAAGGATTTTCTAACCTTGGGTGTTACAACTCTTCCCCACTTGAAATGATTTCGTCCTCGAAATCAACTGTTGAAGAGTTCTGGATAATTCTGCATCATTTCCTATTCAGGCTCCCAAGTGAAGTCTGACCCTTTCCTGTGCTTCCATTAGACCTTGACCAGTCCAATCTGTTTGTTACGTAGGGTCTTAACCTTTCTTTCCAGAATAGCTATAGGTTGCTCCACATAATTCAGTTTATCATCTATAGTAACATCTTCCAACGGTACGATTGCAGACTTGTCTGCTAAACATTTTTGAGGTGCGATACATGGAATGTGTTATGAATTTGAGACAGTTCAGCTGGTAACTCTAATCTGTAAGCAACCTTTCCCACACGAGTAATGATCCTGAATAGTCCAATAAACCTTGGACCGAGCTTTCCTCTTTTTCTGAATCCGATAATGCCTTTCCACGGTGATACTTTTAACAATACATAGTCTCCCACTTGAAACTCAAGTGGTGATCTGCGTCTATCTGCATAACTTTTCTGTCTACTCTGGGCAGTTAGCAATCTATCTCTGATAAGCTGAATCTGTTCTGTCGTTCGTTGAACCAGTTCTGTACTGCCTAATTCTTTCTAACCCACTTCACCCCAGCATACCGGAGTTCTGCATTTTCTACCATAAAGCATTTCATACGGAGGCATTCCGATACTTGAATGATAGCTGTTATTATATGAAAACTCTGCTAAAGGCAAAAACGAATCCCAGCTTCCCCCGAAATCAATAACACATGCCCGCAGCATATCTTCAAGAGTTTGAATGGTTCTCTCACTTTGACCATCAGTCTAAGGGTGATATGATGTGCTAAGATGTAATCTAGTTCCGAGATCTCCATGAAATTTATTCCAGAATCTAGAAGTGAATCTGGCATCTCTGTCTGACACAATTGAAACTGGTACACCGTGGCGAGTTACAATCTCCTTAACATAAACATCTGCTAGTTGTAACACCGCCTTTGAAACCTTAAAAATCAGTTAAAATTCGAGTTTTCAAACTGCATGGGTCCGTTTGTAAATTGAATGTTTACCTGTTAGTTATCCTAACCGAATTTCAAAAGCAAAGCAGCGGAATTTTAAAAAATACAATAAACAAACCCAAGCCTATTAAACTATTACAATTTAAACACGTGTTTGGCGTATATACAAATATACAAAACAAAACTTGCCAAACACGACTACTGGTGTTACTTTAAATTAAACCGACCATTGTATATATTATATACCAAAAAGTAGTGTTCCTCAAAGCCCGTACAAAAGCATAAGGTTCCCGTCTCACCAGGCCTGCCTATACTCTGTCTGAAAAAAGGAAACAACAACAGGATTAGCTATTTAAAATAGCTAGTGAACACAGACAGGTATAAGTGCAATAATAGCAAGTCATGAATCAAATATGAGCATACAATGCTATCCTAACAATTAGCGGTAATGCTGACATGTCCAGCAGTGCTATATCTTGCCAGATAGCTAGTCCGGCTCAATAACAACCACCGGGGGAATCAAACACTGGCAACCGTGCTGGTATCATCACATAAGTGACTCCACCTACTCGTTACGGAGCCAAAGGCTCATTAGGCTCAGCCAGTTAAGGCAATCACCCCAAATGTTAAAGGAATGGCACTTGAGTACCATTAGTCCTGAACAATTGCCCGAAGGCCCCTGAGACCCAGCCGAAGCTGACCTTTCATGCACATATGTCCGGACTTTTCACATAGCTCATCATTATCTCAGAAAAGAGATCATTGCATGCATGCTTTCACATATGAAATCATATATATCAAAATATCACCATAAATATACATGTAATTATATACATGTCAAATATATCATTCATCATGTCATTAATGGTTTTCTAAGCATATATACACAAATAAACAAGTCTATATGCAAGAATTAGCATACCATGTTCGTTTAAACCAAATAGCATTCAAAACTTCCTTTATTAAATTCATACAAGTCAGTACTCACCTTGGTGCTCAAATATGTGTTTGTCCTTCCTTGGTGCTTAATTACCTATCGTTTACATATAATTCCATTTAGATCACCACATATAAACACATATACTAAAACTAGTGTTATATTCCTATTTATGTGTTTAAGTTGGCAAAGTGCTCAAACCATCCTAAACACCTCTAAAATGGTCAAAAGTGATTCAACTATAGTCCATATACTCTGAATTATGAAAAACAAGTTTCTGTTTGCTGCACACCCGGTCGCGCCGCGACACTCATCCAGGGCCACGAACAGCAAGCTTCATCTGCTGTGTTTTCCATCCAAACCCAATTTCAACATGTTTTCAGTTAATTCCAGGTTTTGTACTAGTTTTGGGACACTTATAGGAGTTCATAAACATCTAAATAAACAACTCTAACATCATATTCAAAATTAATTCATCAAATCTCCATTGAAGACCCATTTGGTCAATTTCAAGAAACACAATCAAGATTGCAACTTTAATATACAAAATCAGTTCCAAAGCACTTGTAAGTGACTTTAGAACAGATTACAATAAAAAATTCTAGACTTTATTGGCTAAATTCGTTTTGACCAAATTTGACCTAAATCCTAAAGTCAAGAACAAAAGAAGAATAAAGGCTTACAAGCTGGAAAATGATGATGATGATGGTGTGTGTAACCAGTGTGTGGGTAATCTTAAAACCGACTTTGGTTTTTAAGTTATCCACAAGGGGTATTTTGTTCCCCTTTTCAACATACAACACGACACCCGAATAACCGTTTCAACTAACGAGGATATTTTTGGAAACCTCGTTTGAAACCAGTTATTATTTTATAATTCTTTTCTATTTTTATTATTATTTTTAATTTCACATTTATCTGGCCAATAACTAATTTCTATTAATTCTTACAAATATATTTAATTTAATTCATTTAAATAAATCTCACGTACCAAATGGAGCACGCGAATAGGCCCGATTTGAGGATGTTACACTAGTCTTTCTGAAGGATAAGTCTCCTTGATGGGAATAAAATGAGCACTTTTGGTTAACCTGTCTACGATTACCCATATAGCATCATAACCACGTGGGGTCCTAGGTAATTTGGTAATCAGGTCCATAGTAATGTTTTCCCATTTCCAGACTGGAATTTCTAACGGTTGCAACTTCCCGTGAGGTTTCTGATGTTCAGCTTTCACTTGCAAACAAGTAAGACACTTTTCTACATATTTTGCTACATCACGCTTCATGCCTGGCCACCAATAGTCAACCTTCAGATCCATATACATTTTTGTAGCCCCTGGATGAATAGAAATTCTGGACTTATGAGCTTCACTAAGAAGGGTCTGACGTGCATCACTATAAACCGGTACCCATATACGACCATAACGGGTCCATACATCACGACTGTCTTTAATAAAGTCAGCCACTTGCCCCTTGATTCGCTCCGATTTATGATTCTCACCTTTGATTGCTTCTAACTGAGCTTTTCGTATAATATCAATGATAGGCGTCGTAACTGTCATCTTTAAAAACTGGTTCGTCACAAGCACCATTCCTGACTTTCTGCTCAGAGCATCAGCTACCACATTTGCCTTCCCTGAATGATAGAGTATATCACAATCATAATCTTTCAACAATTCTAGCCAACGCCTCTGTCTCATGTTGAGATTCTTCTGATCTTTGAAATACTTCAAACTTTCGTGATCTATGTAAATAGTGAAACTCACTCCATATAAATAATGCCTCCATATCTTGAGTGCAAAGACCACTGCTGCTAACTCCAAATCATGAGTTGGGTAATTACTTTCATGTGATTTCAACTGTCGTGAAGCATAAGCTAAAACTCTGCCTTTCTGCATCAATACACAACCCAATCCACGATATGAAGCGTCACAAAATACTACCATATCTTCAACCCCTTCTGGTAAAGCAAGAACGGGTGCTTCACATAACTTCTGTTTAAGAGTTGAGAAAGCAAACTGTTGTTCACTACCCTAAATAAATTCGGTATTCTTCTTAGTTAATTGGGTTAAAGGAACGGCGGTTTTGGAAAAATTCTGAATGAATCTCCGGTAATAGCCTGCCAATCCCAGAAAACTTCGGACTTCAGTAGGGTTCCTTGGCGGTTCCCATTTCATCACAGCATCCACCTTCATAGGGTCCACCTTAATCCCATCTTGATTAATTAAATGACCCAAAAACTGCACTTCTTGAATCCAAAATTCACATTTAGAGAATTTGGCATATAATCGTTCTCTTCTTAGCGTTTCCAAAACTTCTCTGAGATGCCTTTCGTGATCCTCCGGATTCTTCGAATAAATCAATATATCGTCAATAAAAACAATCACCGATTTATCTAACACTGGTCTGCAGAATCTGTTCATCAAATCCATAAATACTGCTGGTGCATTCGTAAGATCAAACGGCATCACCACGAACTCAAAATGTCCGTATCGGGTTCTGAATGCGGTTTTAGGAATATCTTCCTTTCTGATTTTTAACTGGTGGTAGCCCGACCGTAAGTCGATTTTAGAAAACCACGATGTGATCAAACAGATCATCTATTCTGGGTAACGGGTATTTATTCTTGATGGTCACCTTATTAAGCTCACGATAGTCAATGCACATACGAAAGGTACCATCTTTCTTCTTAACGAATAATATTGGATCACCCCAGGGAGAACTACTAGGTCTAATAAACCCCTTGTCTAATAGTTCCTGCAGCTGTTTCATCAATTCTTGCATCTCTGGTGGAGCAAGTCTGTATGGAGCTCTGGCTACTGATGAAGGTCCCGGTACTAAATCAATTCTGAACTCTACTTGTCTGTCTGGTGGCACACCTGGTAAGTCTTCAGGGAAGACATCAGGGTATTCACATACTACCCTCACATCATCTAGGCTCGTCTGTCTCTTTTCTAATTTCGTATCTATCACATAAGCTAAGAAAGCTATATACCCATGCTGCAAATACTTTCGGGCTCTAGACACTGAAGATACGTATGACCTTCCTTTCCTGATATCACCACATATAGATAGTTCTTCCCCACTTGGGGTATGAACTCGTATAACTTTCTGCCCACACATAATGATATCCTGGTTAAAACCTAACCAATCCATTCCAACCACTACTTGGAATTCTCTCATAGTCATGGGTATAAGTTCAATAGGGAATCTAACTGTATCTATTTATAACACATTACGCTTATACACATCAGATACAATAACAGTTTTATCATCAGCAATTTCAACTTCAAGGGGAGAATCTAGCTTTTCACACATTTGGTTGAAATTTTTGCAGAAAGAAACAGATACAAATGATTTACTTGCACCAGAATCAAATAGCACAAGAGCAGGCAAGTTGTTGACAAGATATGTACCTGTGACTACATCGGGCTCAGTTTTAGCTTCTTCAGCTGTAAGCTGGAAAGCTCTTCCTTTGGACTTGGGAGATTCTTCCTTTTTCATTTCTTTTACCCCGGAGCTTCGTGGTGGGGTTAGAGCTAGAGCAGGTCTTGATCCGGTGGACTGTACATTTGATGCAAGTTTCGGGCATTCGTACTTCTGGTGGCCCGGTTGATAACAGTTGAAACATACCCGCAACGGAGTCTTACAATCCCTCCCCACATGACTTGGCTTACCACACTTATAACACGCGGAAGAACCAAACCGACATTCTCCCAAATGATGCTTCTTACATTTTTGACATAACGGGAAGGTCTTCTGTACCACCTTTTTGTCTAACGGTTCCACCCTCTGTTTCTTGTACGCGGGTGTAGCTTTCTCTGTCACCTTCCTTTCATTATTCTGTCTTTCCAACTCTAATTCTTTTGCTCTAGCGGCATCCATCATAGATTTCAACGTTTGATGCTTACGGGCATCAATAAACTCTCTCACGCTTGGTTTGAGTACCATCATGTACCTGTACATCTTCATCTTTTCGTTTGCCACATAGTCTGGGCAAAAACGTGCTTGTTCCATAAATTTAGCATTGATCTCTTGAACAGTCTCTGTTGTCTGCTTCAATCTGTGAAATTCATCAACTATCCTGTCAATCTCAGATTGGGGAACAAACTGCTCTAACACAAGTTCTTTAAACTGTTCCCATGTCATGGTTTCAATCTGCGTATAACCCCTCTGCTTCACCTCCATATCCCACCAATCTTTAGCAACGCCACGCATCTGATTGGTAGCATACCTCACTTTAAACTCAGGTGTACATGAACATGTATGAAAGGCACCCTCTATCTCTGAGATCCATCTGTGGCTGATAACTGGATCTGTAGACCCCTTGAACAACGGAGGTTGACATGCTGAGAAATCTCTGAATGTGCAAACCTTAGGGGCATCACGTATAATCACTTGTGGCTGGGGATTAAATCCTTCACCACCTGCAGCAAATCTGGTTGCCAGCTCTTGTCTGATCGTTTCACGATTCTGATCTTTTATCTGTTCAACTACCTGTGTAACGATGAAGGGAATGCTCTGTTATAACGCTCTGCTAATTTCTCTTGCCACTATCTCCTGTACTGTAGGCTCCACTATTCTTTCATTCAGATCCGGTGCTCCCTCATTCTCTATCGGTTGATTCCTAATTGGAATCTGCTCGCCAGTAACACTGGTTTCTATTCCCTCTGGTCTATGGCTGAGACCACCTGCCTGTCTATTGGCTGCTCGCGAACCTCTAGTGTTAACCATCCTGATAGTATAGATAAAGCATTAAGATATAGGTAGCTTTATCACACCACCCTCTATAAGAACTAGATACTCATAGATCTAACAACTCAGTATACCTTATCTTTAAACCAAAGTATTTCTATACATACTAAGGTATTCTATTTAAATATACTACACCAGGTATACTATCCTATTACAAGTACCCCTCACCCGATTCACAAGATCCTTTATGATTCCATTGAGTTCCAACATGTATCATGTGTTTGTAATAATATGGGCCCTATATTATTCTAAACACACTACACATGTTCGATCTTAACTTTACCACAAAAGTCCCGATTTACAGGCTTAGGCCAAGTATCATCATAATATAATATCATATAATCACGTATGTCATAAAGATTCTGCATATCACATAGCAATCTCCATATAAGGTATAATAAATAAACACTGTTAGTTTACTCACTAAGCTGCAAGTACAAGCCTCCAGTTTGACAAAATTTTTCAAAACCATGGTTCAAGTCCAGACTGTGCTTCACACAATCCAGGTCTCTCAAACCGTGGCTCTGATACCAAGTTGTAACGCCCCAATTTCAATATACGATATAAAAGTAGGATAATTTCATAAAAACACTCAAGTCATTTGAGTTACAAAAGCGGAAACGTTTTCATAACAAAACCATACTATAATCAAAAGATAAACCCACAAGTACAGACTTAGTGTACTGTCAAGGTTAAATATTTACACAAAAGGGCGTTAAGTGTTTATCGTTCAAAAACTGAAAAGCAGTCAAACAGGAGCTTTGCCTTTGCCTTTGCTGCAACCTGCGAAATATTTTTAAAATAGTATCTGATAAGCTACGAGAGGTTAGTGAGTAATCTAAACATAACATCATATGGGCACACGTATACAATCACATAAAGATAATACACGCATGTCTGGCAATCAAGGCTAGCCTCTGGTTCTAGACCCAGGGCAGCATCGTAGGTCACAGTACTGCACCGCATCTGAGCTCTACTGCACATAGCAGTAAGCTTACATATTCACACGTATAACATAGCATGTTAACAATCTGATATGAAACTACACATGCTGCTAATATGAAGTGAAGTCTAGAAGACTCACCTTCTGATATATAATCTGATCTGATCCACAAACGATAAAGATCAGTGTATAGGTCCACAACTTGTTTCTACAACATAATATCAATAGTATATATATTAACATCTGCTGACTCAATCAAACTGAACTGAACAGGGCTAGGGCACGGCCGTACCTGTCAAAGGTACGCCCGTGCCTGCAACTAAGGCACGGCTGGGCTTGACCCAGGCATGGGCGTACCTATCTTGCAGTCATGCCCGTGCCTATCTAAGGTACGCCCGTGACTAAGCTTAAAAGCACGGGGGTACCTGATGAACTAGGGTTTGCCACGGAGCGAAAGGCACGCCCGTACCCTCCTTGGGTACGCCCGTGCCCTCCCCTGGTCTGCATAGTTTTGACCGACAGAAGCTGTATTTCCGGCCAACACTCTCAAAACTCAATTCTAATCAATCTAAAAACGTGTATACGGTGTTTTCCTACACCCATAACACCTAAACAACATAACAAACAACAATTTAACACACTTTGATCCTTGTGATCAATCTTTGACTCATAAGAACATAAAGAACATCAAAACTAACTAAGCTACACATACCTCTATCAAGCAAGGCTATGATGGTGCTATCAAACTGATATTATGGATGTGTTTCCAAGTGCAAAATCGCCAGAAGTGAGAGGTTTGCTGCTATGTTCTTAGTTGTAGCATGTATGTATGTGTAAGAGTTTGTACATGAAAATCTATACATATCTATAAGTTTGGCAGATTTGCATAAATGGTCCCTGGACTTAACTTAACTTATAATCTGACATTTTAAGTCCCTCTAGTTTTAAAAACACATCTATTCTCATAAGAGTAACTTATATAAACATATAACACCTCCTAATAAAATATAATAAAAGGATTTTCTAACCTTGGGTGTTACATAACATTTAAAAATCAATAAACATATACAATTGAAACTCAAAAGTATCGGATTTCAAAACTATCGGATTCTTGAAAATCCGCAACCAAGGTATCGGATTTTCCCAAAATCCGCAACTATCTATTAGGATTTCACAACTGTCGGATTTAGGAATCCGATGGGTTCCAATGTCTATTTTGTCTTAATCGGATTTCAAGTTCCAAAATTATAAGTATCGGATTTCACTAAGTCTCGGATTCTAAGTTCTGGATTTCATGTGTTTCGGATTTTATCATTTGGATTCTGACTTAAATCACTTTCCAAGTTTAGGATTTCATATCCAATTATAGTATTCGGATTTGGGGTTATCATAAACCAAGTTTTGGATTCGGATTCTAAGGTAATCGGATTAGCACTTTCGGATTTCATATGACACGGATTTAAGCAAAATTCGAATTTCTTCTCCTCAACAATCCGAGAGCTTCATAAATTTCAAATCCGATAACTTCAAAATATAATAATCCAAACCCAGATTTCATGTAGATTCATAACCATCATTCCAGAAACATACATTAAACATTTCTAATACATTCTCATGCAATTAACCATATGAATCAATGAACATACAAAACTATCAAAATCCTTTTCTATCAAAAACCGATTATAATGTTCTTATCATGACATCTTTCAAACTAAACATAAGTCATGTTTTAAAATCAGATAAAATATCTAAGAAGAATAACAACATGATAAATTAGCCACACCAACCTTTAAATCTTGAATTTAAGACTACAAACTGAATCCCGATTCTTTTCTTTCTTCTTCCTTTCTTTCGGATTTCTTGACAAGAGAGAATACACCACATACACTTTCTTTTGAAAATAATGACAGATTGTTGGTATACACACACACTTAATTACATGCAAAATAGGTGTCATGTTCTTTTTCTAAATTAATCATATAAACCCACGTGTATTTCCACTTACATACATGCATATACTCGTACGGCCATACATACATATACACTTACGGACATGCATATATACATACTTACATTCTAATTTAAATGATTAATTAATAAATTGATACCACTTAATTAATCACATAATTAATTAAAGAAATTAAAACACGATAAACACATACCATAAACCCGCTAATTTACTAGCCCAGGTTTGCGGGTGTTACAGTAATTAGGTCATTTTCCATCTTATTCTTGTAACCAAACAGGTTCTTGTTTCTTTCCTATCCTTCTTTCTAATTAAACTTTTTAATTACATTTAATTATATTAAATATATTATTTAGTAAAATAAAATACACAATTAGTATTATAATTATTCTTTACACCAAATTAAGATTTTAAACAATTAGTCTTTGTTCATGACGGTAAACACAGATAGAAACATTAATCAAGAACAAGATGGAAACCCATCAAGAATAAGGTGAATTGCATAAAACAAAACAATTGTAGAACAAAATTTTTAATCAAGGCTATTAAATTATCCACATATATGAAATTATTCAAACTAAAAAAGAATCAGAAACATAAATGCTCTTCTCGATGATAGTGGTCTTCTTGGTCGGTGACACAATTCTTCAGATCTTCAGCGGTGAGCGACGGTGATGATGGTGGTTTCATCGGAGGTGAGCGATGGTGATGATGGTGGTTTTATCGGAGGTAAGCGACAGTGATGATGGTGGTTTCATCAAATATGTGGATGTGAGCGACAGTGATGATGGTGGTTTCATCAGATCTGCAATGGGACTGGTGGCCTCGGCTATGGAGACCGGACCAGTGATAGATCCGCTACCGTCACCGATGGTGAATGGTACGTGGTTAGTGTTAAAGTGATTATGGTTGCCTGTTTACGGCAAGTGGTGGTGGCATGCTTGCCGGAGACCAGAACTGGTGGCGAAATAGGGGTAACCGATGGTGGACTGGTGGGTGAGTTACTAGCTAGAGAGAGCAGAAGAAGGATGACTGATGAGAGATAGTGACAAAGTGAGGGTAGAGAGAGAAATGTATGTGAAGAAATAGTAATTAAAAAACATAGTGTTTGGTAACAAAGGTATGTTTGGAAATAGTGATAACAAGTAAAGCTTGTTTGGTTATAAGGATAAATAGTAGAATGACTAGAATACCCCTTGACTAATGGTCAAACATAACAACAGTTAGTCTAAAGGACCGAAAGTGAAATAAAGTGACAACCACAACGACTATTTTCGTAATTTTTAAAGTTAAAAGATTAAAAGTGAAAATCAGTAGCAACCACATAGACCATTTTTGTAATTAACTCATTATATAATTATATAAATCATCATCATTCATTTAAAACCCTCGCATTCTCATAATGTATATAGATGTATATTTATAACATATATCTCTATATGGTCGTATTCCCTTTAGTTATATTAATTATACACCTCAACATCACTTATTTACATTTAAACTCATCTCTATTATTACGTATTCATCTCTGTACTCATTAACGATTAATTAAAAGCAACCTCTTATTATCAACGGATAATAATAATAATCACGTCATCAATTTCACTCTGAGTCGAGCACGTATAATTACAGATAATTAATATCTCTAAGTACATGTTAAAGTACACACCTGTAACCTAACACTTTTCATGCGTTCTATTATCTTTTTTTTAGGTATATTCCAATTCTTACATTCCAATTCTATTATCATTTTGTGGATTGTTTTATCATTAGTGGTGTTCATATGTTTCCGGTTTGTTACTTGACTTGGTTCTTGATTTATGTACATTCTAATTATTACAAAGTTGCCAACCAAACACAATCATATTTTGCATAGATTCTAATTCCTCAAAATTTTAATTTCATCAAATTCCCATTTCTTATTAGATTTCAATTTTTTTGAAAAATGATTACGTGAACCAATCGGCGCCTTTTAAAAGAAGTATTTAATTATGTTTTAGTGTAGGTAATTAACAGTAACCTACAACCGCTTTGACCGGTTAATACATTATAAAAAACAAAAAATCATTTTTCTTCCTTCTCAACATGTCTCTTGTTTTCTAAACACTATCGCAAATGACATGAACAACATAAGTACATAACCCACCAAAAACACCCTTAATTCGTGTCCGATTAAGTTTTATTAGGCGGCTTAATTGAGCACTCGATCTCCTTGGCCATCGTTTGAAGGGATTACCTTCCTTTTAAAGTTAAAGTCTAATTTTGATTTTATCAGAGTTTAATTTTGACTTTATTTAGTTAAACATTGGTATGACAAGTTAAGTAAAGTTTGGTAACCTAATTCGACACGATAATCATAAACTTTGTTACCTCCTCTAACTATAAAAAAAATAAATTCCTTAAATAAGATATTAAGAAAAATAGGATGTTTTTTTTATGTAACACCCAAAATTTCTAGCCTAGCTTCTTTTAATTGCGTTACCTTAAAGTAATTTGGAAATTATTACTTTTCATGAAAACAAAGAGAGTCCTGCATTTTAATCCATATATTTTAATGAACAACACAGTTTCTTTATTTTTATATATATATATATATATATATATATATATATATATATATATATATATTATTTTGCAAACAAGCTTTTGAGCCTCATTCTAAATCTGTAACCCTTTTCTCGAGCTCTGTTAAGACATGACAAAACATTCTTTTCTTCATCAACTTTCAATATTTAACCTTTCATATATGGGGAATGGATCCGGTTTAGGCTTTACACGTGGAAATAATATTGCCACGTGTTGAATGCGGATATGAAACTCATCAACAATCCATTTTTGGTTTTCCTCAATCTTTAAAATCTTTTTTGGTAGTTTATTGAAATTTTATATATTAGATATGTTTATATGAATTAATACAAATACAAAGGAAATTAGAAACAAACAAAATTTTCCTAAGTTGGATAGGTATGCGTAATTCTCAGGTTTGGGGTTTTCTATTTCACTTCGATACAATACGAGTTAATATGTTTGCTTCTTGAACCGTGATATGTATATATAAAATAAATCATTACGTGTAACATGTATAAAAACATAAATAAAATACAAATCTAAATGTTTCACCATTATTAGTTCTTGATATAAAAATTCTGAGTTTACATTTTGAGAGATATTCAAATTCAAAAGGAATATTTAAGATAATGATACATAAAAACCGAAATATATTTTCACATAGAAATGGTTTAGTGGTGAAAGATCCAAAGAGCCTTTAAAGTGTTCAATTTTGCAACATATGGCATGGTACAAGATAAACACAATATTAAGTTTACAAGTAAATCTAAAAAAATCTGGATGCAAGATCAATAGCCTCAAGCCCTCAACCATAAATTAATTTACAAACCCTAGAAGCAACCTCTTCAAAACTTCCATTTCCTTTTCATCTAATAATATCATCGGATTGAAAATTCGGTTATGTAAATGTAAAAAACAAGTAAACCATTAAGCCGATATTCCTTGAAGATCAAAGATATTGTAGAAATAAACAACACATTCTATGTTCCTAACCGGAAATCATTTAACATTTACAAGAGCTCTTGCGGACTTGAAATGAAGATTAATTTCAATTAAATAAAAGATTTCAGATTCAGAGGAAAACAAGAAAATGACAAACTTTATGTAGCGTGACGCGTGCCTTCTATATCTCCGGATAATACAAACTTTTTACAAAAAATGAAAAAAAGAGGCCTTTTACGGTCATACTAATTATTCGGTCATTAATTAATTAGTTGGATACATACTAGTTTAAACTTGTTTACTAAGACTTGTGGTTATGGCTAATTATTTTGTATTCCTAACCCGAAATCATTTAACGTTGTACAAGAGCTCTTGCGGACTTGCAAAAAAGATTAATTTATATTAAATAAAATATTTCACATCCAGAGGAAAACAAGAAAAAGACAAACTTTATGTAGCGTGACATGTCGTCTAAATCTCCAAATAATACAAACCTTTAAGCAAAACAATGAAAAAAGAAGCCTTTTCGGTTATACTAATTATTTGGTTATTTAGCTGGATACATTCTAGTTTAAACTTGTTTACTAAGAGTTGTGGTTATGGCCATTAGACTATAGGTCATGAACTAAAAACAAGATTAGAGCTCTATATGTGATACACGTATCCAAGTGCACTTCCACAACAAAGAGTTCGATGTTATTCAAATATCAAGAAAGCATACACAATTAATGTGAGGATGCTTTTCGTTGATAAGTCATGTCGTACAAATTGTGGGGAAAACCATATCTAAACCAAGTGGAGAAAGATCGAGTTTGACATCATGCTCTGTGCAATATGTGTTTTGGTCAAATGTGGTTCATACTTTTTTGTCTATTTGAAAATCAAGCATTAAGAGGTTGTACTGTAGTATGTGTAGGTATATTTGTGTGGAACTCTCATTACAGTTTTCAATGAAAAAATATTATTTAACTGTTCAAAAGAAAAAAAAAGAAAGTTTAAACTTGTTAAAAATGCAACAATTAAGTATTTGGTTGATTAAAATTTGACGTGAATATGTAAAAAAATTAGCTAGCGGCATAAGAATAAACATTTTAACAATTAATTGCTTCACCAAATGGCAAAGGTAATTCTTTTTTCGTCATAGCAAGACATACACTTTGTATAGTACGTAGTGATCGAGACAATAGACATGACAGGTTAATTTAGGATTTGATAAATGGACCTTACCTAATATTAATTGACCGTTAATATATATCGATTACATATTTACATATACATTTAGTTCCTAGCTACGTACCTGGTTGTAGAGGGTGAGAATACATAAAATTATCTTCAAATGCACATGATTATTGAAAAATATTTAATTTTTCCAAGAGAATGTGTTACTTTTTTTGGATGAATTAGAAAAAACTGTAAACATCAATAAAATTTTAATTTTACATTTGCTTTAAAGATAGTAAGAACATTTTAGTGGCGAGAATTTTTATTTAAAGTAATCTTCTAATCTATCTATCTAATCTTCTAATATAAATAAAAAACTAATTTAAAAAAATTATTAGACGATCTAAACCATTCATTTAACAAAAGATTTAATCTTGATCATTCATTTGCTTTAAATCAAATAATCAATTTTGACTTTTTAGAGTCAAAGTAAAAGTCCATATCATAATAAGTATTACTATGATCTTATCCAAATTATCATGGAATAACTATATTATTTAATATTAAATATCATGTAATTAAAATAAATATCATGGATGTCGTTTGTATAAATATCATGTAATTATATTATATATTATATTAGTTATTATATAAGTTTTAAATCTTATCCTACTAAATTAATTCATATGGTAATTTAAACGTACACATATTCAAATTTCTTGCCCCTATCTATGTTTATTATATATATATAATATAATATAAATTTTATCGTAATAATTATACATCATTTTTAAAATTGTCATCGGATCAAAATTTTCTTTTACTCATACAATATAATCATATATTTTGCTAAATGAACATAAAATAATACTTTCATATACATAATTATGGCTACTCGCGTGTTTACACGGGTATCTAAACTAGTACGTTGTAATTTATTAGGTAATTATTGATAAAATACATCGGTACGTACATCAAAGAAATGATAAAATGAATATTGAATTATTTCGATTTTGAGAATTTGAGCAAAAAAAAAATATACAAATCTACTCATTTTTTAATCTTCTTTCAAACAAAACAATCCTTCCCATATTTCTGAAAATTTTATTTTTAAAATGCAAATTATATGAAAATGATACCAAAATGTTATCATGTTAAATCATGTGAATTTTTATCGTTTTCGGCTATAACCATGTGTATTTATATCATTTTCGGATGGATATGAGTCTATTTTTATTATTTTTATGTGGATAATGTTATCATGTTGAATGTTGTATATTGTTATCATTTTCATCGGGAAAATATTATCATTTCCAACTGGAATTGTTATTATTTTTAACTGAAATTGTTATCATTTTCGGTTGTAAGTAGTCTATTTTTATCATTTTCATCTAGATAATGTTATCATTTTGAATGTTGTATTTTGTTATTATTTTCATCTGAAAAATTATTATTTTCAATTGAAAAATGTTATCGTTTCATCTGTAAAGTTATCATTTTCGGCTGAAAGTTATCATATTCGGTGTCTGGATAGGAAAAAGAAAGGAAGGGGCTGGAAGTTATCATTTCGGTGGCTCGAAGAAAAAAAGAAAGGAAGAGGGTGATTTATGGGGTGGAGGATTCTTATAATAAAATTTCTTCTATAATTAAATCTTATAATTGTTTACTTAATTACAATAATGTCATTATTAGATATTGACAATTGATTTTAAAAAAATCTAATGGTCTAGATTCGGCTTTTGGGATCTCTGTTTAAGCATAAGACCTATATTGATTCAAGATATATATATATATATATATATATATATATATATATATATATTACTCCTTTATAATACATTTACAACCTTAAAAATATATATATATATATATATATATATATATATATTACTCCTTTATAATACATTTACAACCTTAAAAACTCTTAATTTTAAGTAACTTGAATGTACTAAAATACCCTTCTTAACTATTTTATTCTCTCTCCTAATTTATTTTAACTTTTAAAATACCCCCTTTTAACCATTTCATTGTCTCTCCAAATTTACTTTAATTTTTATTTATTTAAAATATCTCTCTAACACCAAAACACCTTCTCGTACAAACACAATTATCCACCCACATCAACATAATTTTCAAAATCTTATTAACTTCTCCATCCTTATTTCATAAATATAAATCTTTTTCTTATTTTAATGTCTTTTAGAATTTATTTTTAAAATTAATAAAATAGTTGATGCAAATAAAAAAATAAAAAAATTGACATTGTACGATACTTTTTCGTGACATTGAATTGCGCGAATAATATATTACATTTTTAAAAGCAACATGATGTAAAATAGAAATTATTTGCCGCCGCAGTATTGCGCGAATACCTTGCATATATATATATGGGAGGGTTCATGCAAAAAGTGTTTTATTTTCGAAAAATGCGAGAAGTAATCTCAACCACTTATTTGTATTTAATCTAGTGATCTAGATTAAGCATGTTTTTTAATTTATTTAATTTAAAAGGGAATAATGGTAAAGCAAAACTTTTCTCTTTTCAATTTAATTATTTCTCTCTCCTAAATTTTAAAATAAAATAAATTCAAAATAATTTACTAGTAAATAATTTGTTTTCCGTAAGTCACTGGTGAACACACAAAAAATATTTACGAGTTCTTCATCCTTATTTGTGTAGATAATGAACAGATCAAAAACTATATTAGTTTACAATATTCAATACCGAACACAACCAAAGATTTACGAGTTTTTAATCATTAACACTCTAGTGAACATCATCAAACATACATTATAAATGAGTTTTTAATCGTCGATAAACAACAAATATTAACCAACATTTATTTATTCACAAATGAACAGCATAATACAAACCAAATCAAACAATTACATTAACCCAAATTTTCATATTCACTAATGCACAATACAAACAAAACCAAAATGTATTCTCTAATAAACAACAAACATTAAACATCTCAACTTTTCTTATTCGGTAATGAACAAATTAAAAAAAGAAATAAAAAAAAGTAAGGAAATGGTGGTAAAGTTCTTACCCGTTTACATACCCATTTAAAACCCATTTCACATTTACAAACCATTTCAAAGATTTCACCAAACACACCGTCACCTAGTACCGCTTCCTCTACCAGAGACTTCCATGAAATGAAAACGAGAATCAACAAAAAATAATCAAACCTCCTGTTTCAACGGGGATTGAAGGGGCGACGGCGATTGACGGGGAGGTGGCGATTGATGGAGTGGTGGTGAATGAAGGGGTAGCGATGAATGAATGGGCGACGGCGTTTGAAGGGGTGTGAGAGAGGTTGAATCATCGCCGCCTCTCCGGTATATGGCAGGGCGATGGTCGTCATTTTTTGATGTGGCAAGAGTGGCTGATGATAGGGTGATAGTCGCCGACAGATGGGAAAACGGTGGTGCTGGTGGTGGAGCTTTTTAGCCGGCCATGGTGGTGTGGCCTCACAATCGGTGGCTACCTTGAGAGAGAATTGTTAGTGTAGCTTTAGGGTTTAAAATAAAGGAATGGCATGGATATTGACAATAATACGAGAGAGAGAGGGAAAATAGGAGAGAGGGATGTTAATGACTAGATTATCCTTTAATTAATTTAATTGATATCCTTAAATTTTGATTTATTTACTAAATTTCTATGGTTAATTTTAACCATCAATTAATTGATCGTATGGTCTAGATAATTCTCACACTTTTCACAAATAATAAGCTTTTCACATTAACCTCCATACACACACACACACACACATATATATATATATATACTTATAAAATAGATGATGAAAACATATCAATGACTTTGTGTATTGTGTTGATTTTAGTGAGGTGTGTTTTAAAAAAGGACAAAATGTATGAAAATACAATTAACTTTTGTCTTAATTGTCATTTTATGCAATCAATTTTAAATTCTTAAAAATAATACAACCAACTTTCATAATTCACTCATTGTATGCAAACAACTTTTTTCTGTGCCTAGTATTTAGCTACTATTATATACAATGAACTTTTCTATAATTTTCATTATATACAACAACTTGCATATAATGGGAGGATTATAAAAGATGGTTGTATTATTTTTAAAAAAATAAAGTTGATTGTATACAATGATAATTAAAACAAAATTCATTCTATTTTCATGCAGTTTACCCTTTAAAAAATGTAAGGATATTCAAGATTATATTAATAATTTTCCATTGCTTGAATTTCAAGAGTTCAAGTGAAATAATGTTAAATATATGATAAATAAAACTTTTTAATTTACTTATATGATTGCTTTTAAATTCTGATACTTAAATTAAAATATTTGTTATATGATAGAATATTTAAAATAATATTTCTATGGAGGTTTTTTATTTAATTTATAGTTTGTTTAATATTTTATAGGTTGAAATTTAATTTGCATGAACTTGACATTTTTAATATTGTTTCTTATGAAAGGTTTAGTTATTAAAATAGTTTTTAAGAATCTAATTAAATTCATTCAATAGTTTCCTTTTTGGTTTAAATGAGGGTAAATTAGTAATTTAAAATTATTAATAATTACTTAAAGTTTAAGAAATTCTTTTAGGAGAGAAAGTGCTAAATGCTTTATATCTTTACTACTCTATAAAGCATTTAGCTCTTTTTTAAAATAATTTTTTAAGTTAAGTAGTACAACTCAAATAGCATTATTTATAATATATTCCAACAATGATCTTAAACACTTTACAACTGTCCAAAAATTTAATTACATAAAACTGTCAGAATTTAAATACATAATTAATACTTTAAAACTGTTAAAAACTTAATTACAAAAAACTATCAGAATTTAAATACATAATTAATACTTATTGTTTTCAAAAAGTTTTATATTTTACCATGTAATATGATCGTAAAAGATGGTATGAATTCGTTCATACAATAATAGAATGTTGTCATTTAAACATAATTATTGGTGTTAACTTGATATTTGTACGAAGATCACTACCACCATATTCTCCGGAAACATCACAAATAACATGTTGAATTGACATGTCGATAAATGAAACTATTTTACTCCGTCATATCGCGCGGGTAAAATACTAGTATTAATATAGACATATACATGAATTAATGAATTAATTAAATAAGTCCATCATAAATCGTCTCAATTATTAATTGCTACGTACTTTGTGAGCAATTATGCTTTATAAATTCTGAAATTGTGGGAATTAAATTTGAAGGTATTGTGATACTGGAACTGTCAAAATAAATCTAGATTATACAATGTGACTAGTAGAAATTAAACTATTAGTGACGATTTTTGCAATGAAAAATGGTAAATTTAGATTTTCAATGTTAAACGAATATTAATTTGTTGCTAAATCTGTTATAGTTTTAATTTGGAGGGAATCTTTCCACACCTTTGATCGTTGCTATTTTTTCAGAACCCAATTTTAGCTATAGTTTAGTGATTGTTGCAAACTAAATCTATTTTACAATACCAATGATCATAAATATCTGTTAAGACCACGGTTTTAATTTTAAAATCTTATAATTTCATAGATATATATAGTGAAAACGATTCTATCTTTAGTAGAATCTATGAAAAATTTATCTTCGTTATATGACCGTAAGATCTTTATCCAATCTATCTGACTTAACTAAAATTAATGAATTAAAAAGCTACAAAAGTTTTTGATCTTATTTTTATTCTAATTTGTTTTTACGATACCGGTTCTAATTTTAAGATCTTAGAGGATCTTATGATTTCATGTAGCGAAAACAACTCTAGTTTGGTATGATTTATGATAACATAGGATCTTAAGTACGATCTCAATATTGACTCGATGTTGATAGCTAAAAGTAACGATGACTTGTTTTTGTTGTTATATTCAGACTTAGTAATGATCGACTTATGATTAATTTGAAAATGGCAATGAAATTGAAATTTGTTGCTAATTAGCAATGACTCGGGGAACTTTAGTATTTAAGATTTAGCAAGGACCATTTTTTGTTGCAAAAGTCGTTCTAAAGATAATCAGCAACGAATTTAGGTAATTTAGCAACGAATTTGAGTTAAAGTTGTTTGCACATTTTCTAATAGTGTGATTTACCTCCGAGTAGGTTTTAAACCCCATCTTCATTCGCTTGCAGCTTGAACTCATTACTCCGATGTGCAACAGCTTGTGCTAAACTACAACATACCCAGAAAGTTAGGTATATAAATTTAAATCATCAGATTTGCTTAATAAGAGATGTTTAGTTTAGGTTTTTACATAGAAAATGATATACAGATATACATAACCACACGTACATATAAGTTCCAAAAACGGGTCAAATTTATTTCATGATATTGGGATTCCAACTAATCCCCAGATAGATTGACGCTTCCTTTCTTTCGGCTTATCCCCAAGTACAGATCTAATTGTTTGTACAAGGATAAGCTCAAATCGTCATCTAGTTTTGTAACCCTAAGCGACTCTTTTTAGTTCGGTGGACAGTTATTAAATGTTTCTCTATGATTGATTGCAAAGTTTTCGTGCTTCTCATGATTTCAAGGAATGAAATGTTTTATTTTTGATACTTCATTCCATCGATTTCCAATTTGTAGCAACACGGAAATTATGTTGTAATAGTGTTACCTATCTAATTTTTGTTATAGGTTATTGAAGAATTTGATCGAGTTTATATTGTTTCTACTTGAGTTCAAAGGTGTTTTCTTTTGTGAACTCATTCAATTTGATTTTAAGACTAATTTGAGATTGTAAATAGCTATTAGATCTATGTAGTCAATAAAAAGGTTTTAAGCAAGGATCATCGTAACTCATTATACAGGAATATTAAAGTTAAAAACAATTTATCTTTGTTAATCAATATTTTCAACAACGAGACCGGAACAACAAAAAAAAATCTAGAATCCGGCCTCTAACTTAAAACAGGACGACTCCAAATCACCGATAAGAATAGTTATCATAAATAAACAATTTACCAGATGCATGCTCTTTTGTAGTTGATGAAAATAATTGAATCAAGACTAAACCATGTCATCCATGTATATTGATATAAATGTATATGCTTTTGATTATTTCATAAGCAGGATTTCCAAGAGTATATATAGGTGTATATATATGTTCATCAAATGTATTTGTATTTTGATACTTGTATATGTTTAAGGTTTTGTAAGTTAATTGTACTGACGTATCCACACCATTCTCTAAACTAGTTAAATGTATAAAAACTAAATAATAATAATAATACTAATGTGCGAAAACAAGACACGCATTTGAGCTAGAAATCTTTTAAAACTATTTAGAATAGTACACTAGAAAGAGTAGTTAAATACATGCACAAATGCTTATAATTAAGTTCTAAGCTGTATTGAAACATGAATGATTATTCTAAATAAGCAATTAATTCATTTACATAAAATGTATAATTCACTAATTTATAAGATAGTTATAAAATATTTTACCTTATATGGATGAATAATTTTTTATATAAAAGAATCATCGATCTAACCATTAAAAAAGATAGACCAAATAATAATACTAACCTTTACTCGTTAAAAATCAAGCAAGCCTCTATAACTAACGCACATGAAGTTGTTACACTCCTGGCACTAATCCTGCATTAATACCAACAAGGGGAAATTTGTTAGGTGAATTAATTAACTACTGCAATGAAGTCTTAGTAATAATTTATCGTAGTTTCTAGAAAAAACATTTTGAATAGCAAAACATAAACACATACTAATCTGTTTTTAAATCTACAGCTTTTGTTTATAGCGGGACTTAAACCCATGACTACAGACTATAAGAAACACCTTCAAACAAGATACAACCATATATATATATGATAAATATATATTTTTTAATAAGTTGATGAGAAAGGTACATGTCATCTTCAAGTTTGGAGATTTCGTGCTTCACTTTAACACAATAGGAATCAATCATTTCAACAAGTTGTTCAATATTGTATTTTCTTCTTGGACTGTGATATCTATAAAACAAGTCGTTTATATCGCCTTGAAATAAATTAATGACAATTATCTCATACAATACGTTCAAAAACATAAAAAAACAAATAAAAAGAAGTGAATTAATAAATTAATTCTAAATACAAGCTCTCCTCTTGTTACAAATGGGGTATTTTAGCCACGCTTCACGGTGGGTTTAAAAACATATATTTAAAAACGTGCTTTTTAAATAGGTAAACTAATAAAAGAAAGAAATCCAATTATCTATGATTTTTTTCACATTTCAATTTAGGTTAATAAGAAAATAAAAACGTATGACATATGTAATGTAGTTGTTTATGTAATTATATAAACTTTTGTCATTTGATTTTATATATACGACTATATGTTTCTATATTAAAAACATATATTTAAAAACGTGTTTTTTAAATAGGTAAACTAATAAAAGAAAAAAAATCCAATTATCTATGATTTTTTTCACATTTCAATTTAGGTTGATAAGAAAATAAAAATATATGACATATGTAATGTAGTTGTTTATGTAATTATATAAACTTTTGTCATTTGATTTTATATATACAACTATATTTTCTATATCAAAAAATAAATTTTAAAAAAAATTATATTATAAAGTCGTTCTAATTTTATCCTTTTCAGTTTTCATAATTACATCTATATTAAAAATTAATTGACTTAAAGTTTACAATACAGATCTTATAGTCTAAAGAATTATAAATAAGATAGAAAAGTCCTGTAAAAAGAGTTATTTATAAAACGATTTTTAATGTTGTTATAGAAAATAAAAAAACAAAACACACAAAATAGTGCGAGCTATAGTATAAAGAGGCTAACAAAATACTAAACAATAGTATTATCAAAATAATATTAAGTAAATAATTTAGTTGACAATATATGAATTTCGAATTGGATGATGAATTTGTTGCTGATTCGAAATTCGATTCGAAAAGCAATGCAAACTTTCAAATCGTGTCCAAATCCGATTCACAAACCAAACAAATAAAGTCAAATTAGATTATTCGAATTCTATTCAGTTTGAAATTCGGTTTTTACGAATCATATTTAAATATTAAACACCATACATAGAAAGAGTTCTGATGGAAGATCCAAAGTATTTAATTTGTTCACAATGTATGGCTATGTAAAATATACATACAATATTAAGTCTACAAGTAAACTTAAGAAATCTAGATGCATGATTTGTTACCTTCTCTTCAATGAGGAAAAAAGAGAAATCTAAGTAATATTATAGGCATATGCTCCTTGGAGATAAACGATAATGTAGAATTAAGCTATACTTTTTTCGTCTCTAACCCTAAATAATTTAATACTTAGAAGTGATTTTACGGACTCGAAGTGAAGATTAAATTATAATAAATAAAATAATTCGGATCTCAAGGAAACAAAAAAGGACAAATACTCTTTCTTTGTCTCTAACCTCAAATCATTTAATACTTAGAAGAGATTTTGCATATTTGAGGTGAAGATTAAATTATAATAAATAAAAGAATTCGGATCCCAAGGAAATCAAGAAAAGAATAAAATTTATGTAGTGTGACATGTGTTGTCTAAATCATCAAAAGTTATTATCTTTTTAGATAAAAGAAACCTTTTTAAGTTCATAGTAATCATGTAGGATAGATATCAATCTAAACTTGTTTAAAATGTATGAAACATATGACTTGTGTTATGACTATCAGACTCAAGGTCATGAACTTTCAAAAAGTTTAAGATGAACTTTCAAAAAGTTTAAGAGTTCTATACGTGATACATAAATGCATATACACAAATCCTAGTGCAATTCTACAACAAAGAGATGCTATTTAAATAGGAAATCTTTTTCAAAATGTATTTAATTTAAAACGTTTTACTATTATGTGTATTGAACTTCAAAAGTTATTATATGTACCAAAATTTTAGTTTATTGCTATTATATGTATTTTAATTACATAAAAAACCCAAAAAAGTGTAAGTTCCGTACATATAATAGAAAGTTTAATATATATAATAGCAACAAATTATTAGTACACGACAAATGTTTGCAACAACGAGACTAGAACAAGAAAAGAATATTAAATTAAGTTACAAACAATTTATCTTTGTTAATCAATATTTGCTACAACGAGACCAGAATAAGAAAAGAAATCTAGAATCCTCTAACCTAAAATATGACAACTCTATATCACCGATAAGAATAGTTACCAGAAATAAACAATTTACCACATGCATGCTCTCTTGTGGTTGATGAAAATTGAATCAAGACTATACCATGTAATCCATATATATATATATATATATATATATATAGGGATGAGATCAAATAAAAAGAAAATTAAACTAAAAAGTGTAAAAGGGATGATTATTTGATCATTTTTCGGTATATATATCAACTGATAATCGTTAGTTCATCATCTTTATTGATTAAAACTAGTTTTTCATCAATTTCTTTTGATTTCAAATACAGATTTTGAAAACAAAATTTTGGAATAATTTGTTGATGAAAAAAATGCTTTCATCTATTGAAAACAAAATTTTGGAATAATTTGTTGATGAAAAAATGCTTTCATCTAAAAAGTGATGAATATGTTGGATTCATCAAAAAGAAATTGATGAAGAACTAGTTTTAATCAATAAAGATGATGAACTAACAATTATCAGTTGATATATATACCGAAAAATGATCAAATAATCATCTCTTTTACCCTTTTTACTTTAATTTTCTTTTTACTTGATTTCTACCATATATATATATATATATATATATATTGATATAAATGTATATGTTTTTGATCATTTCATAAGCAGGATTTCCAAGTAGATATAGTTGTATATATTATGTTCATCAAATGTATTTGTATTTAATACTTGTATATGTTTAGGGTGTGTTTGGTTAGACGAAATGTAAGGATGAATGAATGAAATGTACAAGGTAATGAAATGGATGACGGAATTGAATGAAGCATTCCATTTCATTATAATGTCTGTGTTTTACATATAATATCTTTAGAGAAAGAGAAAATATTTTTTTTATTTACATATTTTTATTTAAAAATCATATTTTCTTTATCAAATTTTAATACTTTATACACACATTTCTAATATGTATTTTACTTTTAATTAGTTAGTAATTTTATAAAAGTATGTAGATCAATAATTTATTAGAGAAAAAGATTAAGCATAAAAAGATTTTAAAAAATCTGTTAAGATCATTATAGAAAATATCATATTTAGCAAATTGTATAAATTAATATCTAGAAATAATTTTTATTAATGTTAGTAAAAAACTATAAAAAAATTAGATTAGTTATTAAATTTCATTCAATGCCACGATGAAATGAGAAAAAAACACCCCTTCCCAATGGAATGATTCATTTCATTCTTACGTGATTAACAAACAGATTTTTTCTATTACAACTGAATAACTTATTCTATTTCATCTCTCAATCATCCATACCAAACACTGTTTAAGGTTTTGTAAAGTGTACTGGCATATCCACACGGTTCTCTAAACTAGTTAAATGTATAAAAACTAAATAATAATAATAATACTAGTTTGCGAAAACAAGACATACATTTGAGCTAGAAATCTTTAAAAACTATTTAGAAGTTAGAATAGTGCTCTAGAAAGAGTAGTTAAGTGCGTGCACAAAAACTTATAATTAAGTTCTAAGTTGTATTGAAAAGGAAAGTGATTCTTCTACATAAACGATTAATTTATTTACATAAAATGTATAATTTACTAATTTATAAAATAGCTAGAAAAATATTAATTTTAAGATGTTTCAGGTTAGAGATAGTTACGTAACCCTACATAAAAATGTATAAATGTAATCAATATGACCCCAAGTAATTACAAAATTCAATATTATATGTCATTGTTGCTAAACCTTTTTAAATGGATTAGAGTTTAGGGGTGTAAGGATATACAGTTTGAAAGTGATTATATATATATATATATATATATATATATATTTGAATACTCAGAATGAAATAATTAATTAGCTTAAATGGATTAGAATATGTAGGTAACAACTAACAAGTTTTGTGATATGCTTTTGCTGTGATAATTTAGGTATACAAATACAGTAAACTTGCATTGGTTTCAAATAGGCCTGAAACTCTGAGTTGGAGAGGTAAGATGGATCATGAATTCATGTGATGCTAAAGACTATTATGTTAGTTTCTTCTAATAATCTCAAATTTTGATTTTCTACTGTTTGCATCATATTGCGAGGCCATAATTTGATAGAAACAGTTCCTGAAATCTACATCATATTTCTAGGCCATATCCCAAAGTGAGTATTTTATTAAGAATCAAAACATGTCAACTTTGATAACATTGAGGTTCTTTTTCTATGTTTTAGTTTAAGAAAGTCGATGGAAAAAATATCCTAACCGTTTTCATAGTGCATCTCAACGAAAATGGTAGAAAGGTCGGTTGTACTCTTATCCCCTGATAGTATTGTGTTTGATATATATAACTAAGACTATGCAAATTCGAAAGCTTTATGTCCTCTTGACAAATGATTTAGCTTCTTTATTGTTTATTGTGCAAAGACTGATATTAACTTAAATGTGTATGGTTACAGTTTTCAACATTTAAGTGCTCCTTGTGCTTGTCATTTATATATAAGGCAAACAGATCACATAAGGAAGGTAAATAAACTTTTTTAGTTGATCAATTACATACTCAGACAAACAGGTTTATGAGACACAATATTAAATACATAAACTACTATGGTCATTGAAATAAAACAGTTGTGTGTATTAGTCATGCTTTCACTATAGCTATATTGTTAATGCTATCCCGTCATGTTTGTTAACAATGATGTGTTAATCATGATGCTTAAATATCTGTTATATGTGTTAACAGGATTTAGTGTGTGTTGGTTGAATCAAGATTGAACTTTTCATTTCTTTTTTCTTATTATATTTTGTGTTTCTTGAATAGAGGGCTTGTGATGGTTTGATAGTTTCATCCTTTTTGTTTTGGTGGTAAGCATGCAATTTTATTTCTTTGGTTTATTGTTGATGTTTCTTTGGTGTAATGGTTCAAATAAATGTCTACGGGTCAACCATACTCTTATATGAGATGGGCCACATTGGTTAGTTTTCAAATTGGGACTGATGTTAACCGACTAGCAGATAATTTGCACTCTAGAACTAATCCATGGTGTGTATCAAGGGCAAATAGGTTAACCTTCAAGTTTTTAGTTGTTTGCTAATTAAAAAATTGCTAATTTCATTTCATTAAAGATTCTATTTTTCTTAATGACTATGACTTACAAAATTTCTTCGCATGCATTCACCTTGTGTTCTATGTGTTTCACTCCCTGTGGAACCTGGAGTTTCTTCGCAAGCCTACGGTGGAAATCTATGTGGTTCTTAATCTAAAACTTCTTCTTTTTATTATTTTTGAGGAAGGGATAGATTTGGGATGGTTGAGACAGGGGGTGATAGGGTAACGACCATGTGCACCAATTACATTAATCTTAATTTCTAATATATGAGATGCATGCTTAATGCATTTCGTTCTTTTCGTAGGGTTTTGACAGGTTTTAGTTGGGTGATAATTATATTGATGGAATAGCCCATCACCAAGGTTAGAAGATAGATCAATTTTTGTTGTTCATTAGATTTGCCAAATACATAAAATTCTTTTCTACAAAGACTAAATAGTGTTTATGGGAAAAAAGCAATACTATTTAGATGTTAATAGGCAAATGTGTAGTTTTTGTTTCTCTCTTATCATATTGTGTTTCCAATAAGGCCATTAAAATAACTATCACTGTTTTGAATTTATAAATAATAACACATATGATGGATATTGATTTTGACCAACATTTGATGTTGCTAAATCTTTGTTCATGTTGTTTTTATGTGCATTTGTTTTTCAGATTTACCTTAAATGAATTACATGTCTGATGATCAACTTGACCGTCTAGGAAAAATTTGTGTCACGGGGATTAGGTTCAACTCTCAGTACTTTGTAGGATTTGCTACAAACATTATCTTTTACCGTGTTTTGCTACTTCTTTCTCTTTTTTTTCATTTGTTCTATGTGGTTATGTTTTGTTTGAATTCCTCATCTCTTATGGTTAAATCTTTTTTCTTGAGTTCCTTATTTGAGTTACACTTCGAATCACCATGTTTTACTATTTGTGTTTCACTTATTAATATTGTTGGTAATGATATTTAAGAATATAAATTATATTAGAAAACAAGATGTTAAACTTCTTTATTAGATGATTTTGATGATTATTGGGACACTTGACTCTTGAATAATAATTCGCACCAAGTACGGTTCACTGATTTTTGAATGTTAACAAATCGAATTCAGTATCATTTTGATATTTTTCAAGGAAGTATTTGTTTTTCCTTTATGCCAAACTTAAATTTTGTGATCTGGTATCTATATGGTAATATTAAACATTTTTTATAGTTTGTATACTTTTGTTTTATAGTTTGTATTTTATTGTTATTTACAAAATTTCACATACTTGAAATATTTTTCTATTGAATTTTGTTAAATATCAAGTTTATTTTTTTAATATCCGTGCATGTACGAATTTATAAACTAGTAATAAATTAAGGTACAATTTATAAATCCCTACCCCAAATGCTTATTCAACGCTTAATTAAAAGAGCATTGCATGCGGATGTGATAAAGAAATTAAAGTAAAACAAACTTTTAACTCTGCTTCCTAAGAGAGTCGAGAAAGTGACAAATTTCAAGTAGTGTGACACGAGCCTTCTATATCTCTAATAATGTAGACTCTTTAGGCAAAAAATAAAAGATAAAAAAAATGAATCCCTTTTAATTAAATTATTAATAATCAATAGAATTATAGGTACACTTTGTGCACAAAATACCCAACGACCCAAATTATATATTCAGACACAAGAGCTATACGCGGATTACAGATGTGAAAAGGAAATTAAATGAAAATAAAAAAAACATAAGTACAATTCCAAAGAGAATCGTCTATAAATGCAAGTTTCATGTAGCGTGATACGTGTCTTTCATATATCCATTAATAATACTAAGCCTTCAGCAATATAATAAAATATTTTACAAAAATGCACAACTACCTTATTTAAGAAGATATCGACACCATCCAGTAGATCGACGATCTTGTGTGTTATACCAGTTATACCTTCTCTTTATCTTTTCCTTACCCAATGTTATATCAGCGTCACATCATTTCCTTACCTATTTTCTTTACCCTATCCAAAATAAGTGTTATACCTTCCCTTTCCTTACCCAAACCTTATCTATATATATATATATATATATATATATATATATATATATATATATATATATATATATACACATACACACACATGTGTGTGTGTGTGGGGGTGGGATGGCGCCTATTGCTTCTCGATCGAGCTTCTATACCTGATCTCCCTACTTGATTCATAAGTTTTGGTGTTCCTTATGGTACCTGATAATATCCAATTCCATCGGGTAGACCATAACTCATGGTCTTACAATAGTTTCTTACAGGGTTTAGTTGATCAAATTATATAATCTTTTTACATTTTGTTATTATATGTATCAAACTTTAAAAGTTTATATTTTAAATATTAAACCTTTAATTTGTTGTTATTGTATTTTTATGTATTTTGGTTACATAAAAAATAAAAAAAACATATAAGTTTAATACATGTAATAAAAATTTTAATACACACAATAACGACAATTAATGTTCAATGCACATAATAGAGAATTTTAATTAAAGTTCGATACACACAATGTTTCACATAGCAAGTTTAATACATTTTGATGAACTTAACCCTTTTTTATAAGGTCCTGATATTTTCACTCAGCAAATTCGTTCATCCACCAGAAAATTTTCTATAGTTCTACCGTTCTATGGCTTCATCTTCTATAGTTCTACCGTTCTATGAATTTGAGATTGACATCGACAGTTGACAAAGTATTGTATTGACGACTCATCAGCTTCCGTTCCGGCTTCATCTTCTATAGTTCTAGTGTTCTATGGCTTCATTTTCTATAGTTCTACAAATCTATGATCGTTTCATCCTTTCACACTCAATCAAAATCTCAATCGTTAATTTGTTATATTTTTGCGTGTATGTTATTCGCCTCATTCCCTTTAAATCTTTATCGGCTCATCATGTCAAGCAGCGAAGCGTGATGTTGTAAGTGTAAGTTCAAAGTTTTTGATGTGAATCGGTCATCACATTTTATCAAAATTTGAAATTTCTCCTATCAATTATCATCGGTCATCACATTCCCTCAATCTCAATAGATAAATTCTTGAATTTTAATTTCTTGTAACTTGTTTGTATTTTGTTTTAGGGAATTAGGGTTTCTGCATTTTTGGAAGTCATTAATCAGAAATTAAGAATATGAGAATCTCAATTCGCAAAACTAACTTGCTGCAGGTTATTGCTTAGTTGCTGTCTTGCTTCTCTTCACTTTGATCTTCGATCTTCACCTTCAGGTGTATTACTTTCTTAATTCTTCAATCCTTTAAGTATATTTGCCTAACTAACTTAGTAATTTAATTTGTTGAAGGTGAGAGACCGGGAGAGAGGAAAGAGTGGGGAGAATCGGAGATATAGAACGATGGTAAAAGTGTTTTTATTCTCTTTCTTCACTCACGAGAATTGCACACCCAACAACAAAGTGAAGGCTATAAAAGTCCATTTACCTATTTTTCAGTTGAAGAATAAATATGTTCCGTGAAAATATCACCATCCTTTCTTATATAAAGATCATATTAATTAATTAGTGCCCAAAATGAGATGTAAAATTTTTCTTATTCAATTCATAATACATGAAAATCAGGAAGCTAATTAATTAATCATGGCTCGATCGATCATTTTGATATCAGATAACCCAAATCCGGCCTTAACGTACGTTAATTATACACTTACATACATTAATTAAGAACAGGCATGCTCGATCGTTCGTCATGCATCTTATATATAGTTTGCTAGCTGTTCAATTAACAGCTATAATTAATTAATAAGCAAATCATCACTAGCTTATGATACTTATACAAAAAAGAAAAAGAAAGAAAAATACGAGAATACATACGAAATAATAATTAAGTCATAATACATACGATGTCGAATCATTTAAATACATGTTTCACAGCACCAGGAATGTGTATCTGCTCAAAATAAACATCCCATTTGATTGTCCTTGGATCAAAATAGAACATATTGGCTTCAACTTCGTTTTCTTTAACTACTAATTGACGCAGTTTTTCAGTATTCATATCATCATAGCTGTCAAAACACATATACAAAAGAAAGAAAATTAGATACTCGCTTAACAATTTTCATATATAATTATTGAATTGAGATCCTCATGTTAATTAATTATATGGTCAAACATATATGTTCTCTTTCAAACATATATAATTATTAGGTACCACTTTATATTTGTGAAAAAACATATATAGCTAGTTATGTTTTAAACATAACTTAAAAGCATCTCAATCTATATTAACTAGAAAAGAAGTGATAAATTAATGATGCACTAAAAATTAAACTTACAAGCTCTTTGAGAACAAATAGGGTTTGTATAACTCCACAACCCGTAGCACAAAGTTGATCTTTCTTTTAAGATTTGCATACGTTCCATTGAAAGCATGGCATAATGCAGAATTCACAACTTGCAGACCCTAAAAACAAGCATTTAGTTAATTAAGGGATATGATACTAGCTAGAACAAGCTAGCTTTATTAGGTAGCTAGCTAGGATTAATTTAGTTAATTAGTTACCTGTAATGGAAGCAAGTAACGAAGAGAAAAGTATCTACGAAAGCTATCCATGGAGTTCAACACCTTAATCTTGCTGACTATAACTGGCTTGCCGTCTTTGTTAATCCATGGATGTCTTGAAAAATAGTGATAGCCACTTTGTTGAATTCCTTTGTACTTCAACGGGTTTGATACCGAAGATCCAACATGATAGATTATTTCACATGCATCTTGATTTGCATGAGCTGCCATAGTCGCTATCATAGCATTCACCACCATGTCCGCCGGTATCTGTCAAATAAACATATTTATAACATATTAATTAATTTTGTATGCTAACCCTCAAGAATTAATGAAACAAATCAAATCAATGAACCGAACTTGTTAAATTAAAGAACCCACGTACCACGTCAATTACAGATTCGGGATCGCCGAGGAAACATGATAAACGGCCTTTGCCATAACCAACAGCCAAACTGTCGATTGTCCTGTACGTAGTTTTAAAATACGAATTGAAGATGATCATCTTTTAACTGATCTAATATATTTGTTTAATTAAATTAATAAAACTTTTTCTAAAATTAATAAAAATGATATTTATATATTAATACCTTATGCCTTCAATCCAACCAGGGAAGGGTTCCTTATAGGTGCTAGTGATGATAGTTGGCCTGAGAATGACTAACGGCATATTTCCTTTCAATTGCCCAATAATCATTTCTCCTAACGCCTTTGTAAAAACATATGTATTCGGCCATCCGAATTTATTTGCCCTATAAATATATATATTTATATATAGAGAATAAAATTTATTAAACAGAATACTCATTAATTTAATTAATTAATTAAAGGACTAGCTGAAATAAAAAGAATTAAATTACTAACAAAAAAACCATTATATATAGTAATATATAATAATTATATATATATTTATACCTTTGAATACCCAAGTCTTTCATGGCTAACGAAATAGAGTCATCTGTAGCAGTATGATCATAAGCAAGTTCTTTCAATTTTTCGTCGATGATCTTCTTCTCTATGTTTATGTCTAGGCCGTTTGCACCGTTAAGTGCCTCTCCCAAACGATATGGAGTTTCTAGTATGAGCCCAGGTTTCTCACCGGAGACATAAGCTGATCGATCGATAATCAAACATGCAGACATATATTATAATTCTGACTTCATCATCTTTCTATACATAATTAAGATTCATGTGGTTAATTATATCTACATTTTCTTGATCGATCCGATCTTTTCCAGGAATTATTTGTAGAATACTTAATTCCATACTTAATAATTAATTAATAGCAGCTAGCCAGGGACTAATTAATATATATTAGCTAGCTAGGTTCTTTCTTGATTTTTAATGTTTCTTATAAATATTTCAAATATATCAAGAGGATGGTTTTTCGAAAATTAAGGAGGTTTAAATCGGTTTAATTATTTTCTGATTTATAAATTTTAGATAAGTTCTTAAGTCAAATTTTTCGTGCTTAAACTTAATTATATATGAACTTAATTAAACCATAATAATCTTAAATGTTTGATAAACTCATAAGTTAAAAGAAAATTGACAAATGATCAAGCTTATCAAATTTATATATAATGAGTTGATCCTTCTGAAAAATAAACTCCAAACATGCATATTTAATACGTACTAACCAGTGGATACGTGGAGAAGCAACTTTATTTTAACGCATTTGTCAGCAAAATCTAATACATTTTTAGCTCCAAACGTATTTAAAGCTAGGGAAATGTCGTATCTGCAATAAATGAAATTAAAGGATTGATTAATTAAGATAAGAAAATCACGTTCACTATATATTGTTGTTCATCTTAAATAAATGGTTATCAAATTAAAACGCGTTTCATACAAAACACAAAACCGAAGTTCCCAAAATTAAAATCTCAATTAAAAATTAAATATTTAAGCCTTAATTTTTTTTAAAAGCACAAAGGGGAACCAAGCCCAAGGCGTCGCTAGCTTAATTAAACCTGGGCCACCAATTACCTCGATCGGCGTTGTGACTAAACATTTGGCTAAGATCGAGTGCTTTTTTTATTTAATTAATTAATTTATCCTAGGACATATGTATGAGGTTGTATTTAATATCCTTCAACTAAAATTAAATCATTTTGTTATATATACATAAGTTTTAAGATTTTGCTTATACATAGTAGGCAAATCTTCTTTTAAAATATATAAAATAATAGTATTATATAGTTTTGAATTGAAACAGATTGAAATAGATAACATTTAATATTTAAATAAGAAAGTAGTTGCACCTTTCATCAAAGTTGGTGGTGGCAGCTACATTGACAACAACATCAATATCTCTCCACATTTCTTGAATCAAATTGAAGTCTTTTATTCCCAGATGTTCAATGGTGATGTCTCCGGCCACCGGAGTAACTTTTTCCGACAAGAATGACTGAAGATTTGTACCATACTTCTCTTTCAATATCTTAAATAAGTCTTTTGCCACTACCTGTATATATATCATGTCCATATATATGTAAAAAAAAGTGTGAATGAATATCAAATATCTTAATTTGTAACATTGTGTTAGACTTGAATATTGCTATTCAAGATCAAGTCCTTTAAAAAAAGTTTTTTTTTAACTATATATATATATATATATATATATATATGTGTGTGTGTGTGTGTGTGTGTATATATAGGTAAAGTTCATTTGAGAACCGTTTTATTGCGAGAACCAATGTTAACCGTCCAAATCCCCTCCTTCAATTGGATTGCTCACCCATGAATTCCTTACACACACCCTGCCACACTCAATCCCCCCACGCTCTTCATCCATAAATTCCATTATCCAAAATAAACGACTAAGATTGGTTCTCACAGTTATCGCAATAAAATTGGTTCTCAAATGAAAAACTACCTAGCTAGCTAGGCTTGTTCTTTTATCAAAATCATATAGACGCTTTATTGAGTTGAAATATGATTGACTATTTATTGACTAAGCGGAATCTGACAATATATAATATATTATCTTGAGTTTTCTTTTTATTATTAAAAAACATGTTGGTGATGATGTATACCATTCCGTATATTTCCTATCTACGAGTCTACCATGCATGTATTATTATAATTCATGAGTGATTAATTAAGTTGAACTACCAATATCGATAAAGTTCCTGAAATTAACGATGATATATATATATATATATATATACATACATACTATATAAGATACCTCAGTATTGAAGCGTTGAAAGGCGGATTTGGCATCAGTTGCCCTCACAAGAAGATATAACTTCTTCACATTCGGTTGAACTCTAAGTATCTTCTCCACAAATACTACATATATGTGTATGATCACAAACCAAAATTAATTAATTAATAATCCACATTAATTATGAATATACGTACATTCTTGAAAAATCAAAATTTCCATGATATTAATTAAATTGAGTGTTGTTATCAATTCAACGAAATTTTGAGCTAGATCTGACGCACGTACTACAAAAACACGTACGAGGCCAAAAATTATCTTTTGAATTCTAGACTATAAGTAAATATATATTTGAAACATCCTTAACACTTGTAAATAAGGTCACATGCATAATATATATGTAAAAAAGTGCATGTACTTGGTTTGTTATATATACGTCGGCTCTATATTATATATATATGTATGTATATGTATATGTATATATATTTGTGTGTGTGTGTATATATATATATATAGAGAGAGAGAAGGTATATATACTTTTAGCCAGAAAACCAGTGGCCCCGGTTACTAAGATGGTCTTGTTATCAAGGAAATCAAGAACGCTGCCCAACTCCATTAATTAATGGTGCAAGCTAGCTAGTAAGTCTAATGATCAACTGTGATATGTATATATGGCAAGAACACAAACACTTTAGAGAGAGAAGATAGAGAGATTGGTGAAGAAGAAGATAGGATGCAGATGATATATATATAAAGATGGAAACTAGGTAGGTTAAAGTGAGAAAAAGAGGACCAAAGAAGACAATGGACAAGTGGTGATTAATTATAAGGTAGACCACTAGACCCAATCAATGTTTTGTCACATTAGTTTCTTCGATTCACTCCTACAGATAGAAATTTCGGTGACAATACTTAATTTCCAATTTCCACGTAACCTATAAAAAAATTTAATAATTAGTACGCCTTTATTATAATACTAAATTAAATTCGAGTTTGTTTAAAAATAATAAATATTAAATATTAATAAAATAATATTAAATAACTATAAACCACAAAATAATAAGAATTTAAAAAAAGTGACAGGCGGCGTCAATCCAAGATTAGCGGTGGAAGTGCGCGCGTCAATGAGATGGAGAGAGTATAGTAGACGTGATGACAGAAACATAGTAACAAGATACGAAAAAACATAATTGTATTTTTCTTGTATAAACTATCAAATATTATTGTTTCAATTATGGCAATAAGGTTAAACTTTTATTTGTTATAACTAAGGAGAAATATTTAAAATGATTATAAAATATTTAAAGGGTTTAGTTCCCTAATATGTATCTAAGTTGTCAAGTTTTGCTATTGTGTATATCGAACTTTAAAAAATTCTATTGTGTGTATCAAACCTTTAATTTGTTGCTATTGTATGTATTTTTGTTACATAAAAAATTAAACAAATTACAAGTTCAATACATACAATAGAAAGTTTAATACGCATAATAGCAACAAATTAAAAGTCGATACACATAATAGAAATTTTTTAAGTCCAATACATACAGTAGCAAAACATGACATATTGAATACATTTTGATGAACTAAACCCTATTTTAAAATGATAAACTAAGATTTTTTTGTTAAATATAATATTTTGAAATGTTATGAAAGGTAAATATGATATTTGTAAATTAAAATAAACAAACACGAAGTTTTAATAAAACATATGAAATTCTCTCTAATTAATTATTTTGATTCGAATTAAAATCAAAACTGAATCTAAAATTTGATCAAAAAAAGTCAAATTTTTTATTTTAATTTTTATCACAATGTATGATTTAGATTTTATAGTTAAATTTTTTTATCTAAATCAAGGGATATAGTTATTTAATAGATTTTATTAAAATCCGTCTTTTAGTTATATTAGAAGATTTTACTCCTTTATTAACTAACTAGATTAAATGTTCGTGTAATGCTTGGGTTAGTTTAAAAAACTATAAATATTAATAAAAAGAAGTTAAATAATTATATACAAAAGATAATAATTTAATAGATGACGTCAACACTTAGACATTATTATATTTTTTTTATATTATTTATTATTATTACAATTAGAGGTAATATAAAAATAATTATCATTATTGTTTTATTTAGCTTTCCATATATTATTGGGTTTAATATTTTTTTTGATTCTTTTAGAATGATAACTTCCAAAATTTTGAAAACAACTATCAAAAGTTTCGATATATTTGATTTATTATTCAAAAAAAATTTTAATAATTATTTTCAATTTTGATTATAAAAAGTAAAAATTTAAGTTTTAATTATGATAAAATGGATGGATATGATTTAATATTGATTAAATGAAATGTTAAGATTTTCTAATTAAACTGATAATAGTTAGTCTTTTATTTATATTAGAAGATTAGAAGATAGTTAGTCTTTGAATTTACAATTCAAGGAACATCATTCTATACTTTTTTTTAAGAAGTAATTAAAATTGTGTTACCACTTAAAACGTCCAATATATATATCCCCACTCAACAAGTTGTAGAGTAGGAAATCACAAAATACACGAGATTACATACACAATAACCAACCGAATATGTTACTTGGTCACGGTCCTCCAAGACTTGCATAAAATTATTAATTTTAACTTCATCAACCGGATTGTAACCAATCTGACCATATTAACACTTTCCCCTGTTGCTCCTAAATTGCGTAAGTGATGGGTTGAATGGTAGTATTTGAAAGCTGACTTGGTGGTGTAGATGAAGTGGTGGGGTGTGAGGGTTATCACTACAAGGGGTGGTCAATGTGGAGTGATTAGAGTATCAATGCCAATCATTGTGAAAGAAATCAATTTTTTTACTCTCCAACATATATATAGCGATAAACTCTATTTTCTCTCCTCAATAATTCACATATAAATATAATCTACATCCCCATTTAAAAAATATTACAAACCTTCGCAAGTTCTCATTCATCTATTTTCTGCACTTTCATATACCCACATTTTCAATGTCAAAATGGATAGGTTTAGAGCATAATGGACACTCAAAAATGCGAAAACATAATCAAAACATCCTCAAAGTGATTCATCCTAAAATCTTTCCAATTCTCTTGATTTACCCGAATTTTTTACAAATTACTCTTGATTCTCTTCCCAGTAAACGATTTCCACTGGGTAATTCACAACACCCTTCTCGTATCAATCTGGGGGTTTCACAGTTTCCCCTTCACTTTTCTCCTTAAAACGAGTTGAAGGAAGTGTTACCAAATGTCAAGCAAATGAGTACAACATGTTTCGGATTGAAGATAATTCTTAGTTAGGGAAGGAACCACAACAAGTGAAGAAAACCAAAAAGGGTAAAGATTGTCGTCCATACAAACACATTGCTTACATGTGTCAAGAAAAATGGTGTTAATATAGGTATATATCAATGTATCCAATGACCCGCACATGGGAAATGAACAAAATGCGGGTTCTTTTTTAAAAAGGGTATAGTGTACCGAAATGTAATGAAATATCTCCATTATAATATTATGTGTAACAAATTATACTTTGTTGATATAGATACATTAAACTATCATTTTATTTCAATTAACGTAACCTAACCTTCTATTGAGGGTTACTCGGTCGCCATAATTTTTTAATATTTTATTTTCATTTATTATTATTATTATTGAAGTTGTTGTTGTTGTTGTTGTTGTTGTTGTTGTTGTTGTTGTTGTTGTTATTATTATTATTATTATTATTATATCCTCCATATCATATTCTTCACCATATTTGAACAAGATTTGAAATTCCCAGGTCTATGTTAACAAAAAATCAAAACCCATAAACAAATCTTTGAAGAAAAAGTAGCACTTGATTTAAACAGAAATACATTATCATCTCATCATCATGTGACAATCATTTTCATTAGAACCCTAAATCACATATACAAAAAATTGATGGAAACACAAATCTAGAATGGAAACATGCTGAAGATAAACAAAGAGGAAGTGAAATTTATCAACATTGTGGCATATACGAAGTAAACGATGAACAAGAACATAAGAACACGAACCCTAAGAACCATCAACATTTAATCGCCAGATCCGCTTCAAATGGCTTCCAAACCCAAATCTACAATGAAGAATATGATGGCTTTCAATTTCTAATCTTTATCAGCTTCAAGATGGGTTCTACATCTACTTCAAAATCGAAACCCACATATGCTTCATATCTTCATCGACTTTAAATGGGTTCTACTCTGCTTCAAAATCGAACACGGATCGATGTGCTTGTCATCATCGTTCATGAAACCCTAAAATGAAAGGATGGATATAAAACAATAATGATCCCTTAAATTGAACGCAGATTTGAGCAAGTTTAGAATGCAAATCTAGCTACTAGTTGTAACAGCCGTGGTTTCCAGAAATTGAGATTTACAAAAAAAACTTTTTCTACTCAATCAGATTCATCTCAACGGAAGACTTTTTAAACATCATATTGATTAAAACAGATAAACCATTTTAAACATTCATTAAACAAAACCACCGTTACGTCTCAAACACATCATTGTTTTAACTTTGTTCATTACACAACCACAAGTTGATACTGATATCATCATAACAAAAGAAAACTACCCATAAGCCCCCATCTCACAAGGCCACGCACCTAAGCAACCTACACGAGCACAAGACGTATTTCAAAGAAACAAGTGTCAGCTTTCGCCTCGTGAGTCAGCTTAGTTAACATCTCAAAATCATCATTTAAAAACATTCGCAAACATATTTAGGTTAAGGCATTATATCCCAAACCGTAACTTGACCTACCCGCATAGCATCGTAAATCCTCACCTGGTCAAGTATCATCATAAAACATCATATAACATCATTTAAATCATCATAATCATCTTTTAACTTCGTTAGCATCTTAAGCATCACAAATCATCCTATTGGGGTCTATCAAGACTATCCATTAACATCACTACCCCAAACATCGCATGCGTGCCTGGCAACCGCTAAGGTTCCAAGATCCGTCCGCAAAAGATACCATATGCGTGCCTAGAAACTACTAAGTCCAAGGTCCGTCCGCATTGGCACAAGTTCACTAAGCGTGTCCAGCAAGTATGGTACAAGGAAGGGCGCGACTCCCACTTGTACACACACTCCCGTAATCCGTCCGCTATAGTTACTCCGACATGAGTCGTTCAGGCAAAAGTACAAACGGTGCCCCCAACCACTGGGCCCTCCTATCACCCACGTGACGTTTTGCACATGACCCTATCTCTGTGGTCAATACATCACTCCGGCGTATAAATACGCCATGTGTTGCCAAAGTTATCTAAAAACCCGGCAACCAAACATCTCATTGCTAGCATATCCTAGAAGGCACACTTTTCCTACTAGGCATAATTATTTCATCTCTGAGTATAGCTACCCCTTCCCAAATCGTCATGTCCATCATATCATATATCTATAAGTATATATGCATGTGTCATATTCATCGCATAAATCAATCGTATATCATCATTTAATAAATGAGCATGCATTAGGAAAGATCAGAAATCTACCATAAACATTTATACAGATATATTATCTTAAAATCCGTTAATAATATCAAAACAGATATTTGTCTACGTGCTCGGTTTTATAAAACAACTGAACTCACCTTAGTCTAAAAAATGAAACGCACGATCTCAAAACGATAAACAACACTCACGAATCAACCAAACTGGGAACCGAAACACCGCGAACAACCTACGAAGGTTACTACATGAGAAACACGATCTCATAATCTTAAACAAGTCGGATCTTGCTCAAAACACCAAAACACGGCAACGAATAAACCCCGACTAAAGATTTACGCGTCACGAGCTCAGAAACTTCATAAAATATAAACAACATGCATGCGGTCCAAAACGCTAAATAACCGAAATGGAAGCATAAGATTAGAGAAATATACCTCTCGGGTTCACCCACGCGAACTACGGTCAAAACAACGCCCGGAATCGAATCTCCGATTTTCCGTAACTACAGATACACTCACAAACGAAACCCGACACTATCGTAGGCTCAAGAATCTCGGAAAAACTCTTAAATTTGGCAGAGTAACGGCTTAGTTGAGAGTGGTGTGAGAAAATCAGCTGAAATGAACGTGTATATATAGGCCCAGAATTTCTGCCGACTCGTCGCGTCGCGTCGCCATGTTTCTGACACACGCCATCAGTCTGCCACACGCCATCGCCTAACACACGCCATCGCCCGACACATGCTACCGACACGTATCCAGCCGCCCCGACGCGTCGCGACATCTAACCCGTCGCGTCGCGACCCCGGTCATTTCAGATTTTTTTCATTTCTTTTATTTTATTTCCTTTCTTTTCTCTTACTTTTCTTTTCTTTTCTTTTCCTTTCTTTTCCAACTTTAATATTTTATTCCACTAATAATAATATTCCTTAATTATCATAATAATTAAATAAACACCATATAATATTATTTATTTCTCCATAAAATAATATTACAATATTTCTTAAAATTTCGGTCGTTATACTAGTGGGAGGCGGAAGCAAGAATCCGCTAAACCGTCGTCGGAGCACTGGTCCCGGAGAGTGGTGGTGATGGTGGCCGGTGTTTGTATAAGATGGGGGCGGTAGTGAGTAGAACCCTTAGTCGGAGCACGAACCCCAAAATCGAATGTAGATCAGAGGGACGTGATGATTGTGGCCTTCGGTGGTAGGAGGGTGGGAGGTGGTAGTGGTTGTTTGTGTGTTGTTCCCTACAACAAATCAGATCTGCAACCCTTTGGAACATGAAGTGTATTTGTGTGTTTAATAAAAATATAATAATAATAATAATAATAATAATAATAATAATAATAATAATAATAATAATAATAATACAAAGCATAATAAAACAAAAAACAAAGGGCATAAATAAATAAAAGGTAATAAAATAATAAATTTTTTAAAAAAAAAACAGGATAACCGGCTAACTTGTAATCACATGTCATATTGCATTAAACATAAAATCTAGGTAGTTTATAGCACTTTTGTGAAGTTTTTTTAGTTCGTTACACAGAATATTAAAACGGTGATACTTTATTATATTTCTGTGCACCTAACGCTTTTGAAAACAATTACGTGTTTTTCATAATCAAATGGGAAGAAACGAGTATGGTTCCATCAATTATTTGTAATCCAAGTGGGTCCAATGAACTAAGGGTGTGTTTGGTACAGAGAATGGAATTGCAGAGAAATGTAGCAGAGAATAGAATTACAGAGAAAGGAAATTAGTCTAGAGAATGAGAATTGACTCTTCTGTTTGATAGCACAGAGATTTTAATAGAGAAATGTAGCAGGAAATCATGTCTCCTGTTTGATACAATAAAAAGTTAAACAGAGAATTCCACACTCTTTATCATTTATACTAGTATTTTTTTCATAACAATTATTTATTTAAACTCAAAAAACATACACAAAAATACATTAATGAAACACCAATTAATATACTTTTTTAATAACACAAAGTGTGTATACATATATATATATATATATATATAGAGAGAGAGAGAGAGAGAGAGAACTAAAAATTGTGATATAATATAAACACATCAATTTTGAAAGAAATCTTATAGCTTAACTTATTCAAGAGTTAGTCAGCTAAAAAAAAATACAAAAGGATAACTAGCACTAGCACTATTTGACATGACCGTTTCTTAAAAAAGTTGAAGCTTTTCATCTTAACCTGTGTTATTTTTTATTTTCCAGAGCTTCACTTTTTTATTTTCCCCTTGTCTCCTTCCCACTTTCATTAGATGTAGTCATCGGCTACATTGTGATTTTGAAGCTCTTCGATTACTTTGCAGTTTTGAAGCCCTCCCTCTACAACTTCGAAGCTTTCCGGCGACTTTGCATCTCCTTAACAATTGCCGCCGGTCGCTAGAGAAGAAGTAGAAGCCGTCATCGTTGGCCGCTGAAGTAGAAACCGCCGCCGCCAGTCGTTGGAGAAGGAGAAGATTCCGCCTCCACCTCTGGTCGCCGGAGAAGAAGAAGATTCCGATGCTTTCGCCGGTGGCCGGAAGAGTAGAAGCACCGTCAAGGTGGGTAGGGGAAGAATGAAATCTTTGGAGAAGTGGTTTGAAACTCTTTGCTTTTCTTTTTTTTAATCTGCAGAGAAATGAAGCTCTCAATTCTCACCTTTTCTCTCCATCCCATAGAGAATTAAAAATAGAGAAATGGAATTGTTTTATTTCTCATTTTACAAATCTCTATCCTAAACAAACAAGAGAATCATTTCTATTTTCATTTCTCTCCTTTCATTTCTCTATACCAAACATACCCTAAGAATTAACTAAGTTTCTTGGTATACTCAACCAATCACTGTCTCACTAGGGGAATAGTTACAGCGACGAAAACATATACAAGCAAAATTGTTGGAGAAACATAAATATGTGATCCCAATAAGTAGATTAGCTAGTAGCTTTATGTAGCTTCTTAGTTATTTAAGATATATTTACGTTAACTATATTATAATACTTAATAATTAATTATTTAATGAAATATTTATTTAACATGAATTATAAATTATATATATTTATTTAATATGAACTATATAGGGTGAGGTTATAAATAAAATTTTGCTTATTTATAGAACTTAAAAAACAAACCTGGTAATGATACGTGATATAAGAGTAGGGACAAAATTAGAAAAAGAATTAAAAATTAATACTCACTCTCCTCTTTCTCGTTTAACATCCAAACTTCTATTTAAAAAAAATCTACTAAACATTCAAATAGTCATAATAAATTCATATTTAAGAATTTTAGCAATATATATATATATATACCATTATATTCAGTTTTTTAACCTCTTTAATTTTTTTTAAAGAGAATAAAAAACTGAATCTAATAGTATTTTTTTTTGCTAAAATTCTTAAACATATGGCATGGGTATTAATTTGTAATTCTTTTTTCAGTTTTGTCCTTACTCTGGATATATATATATATAGATATATATATATATAGAAATAGGATCAATATAGAACCTAGTTTTAATCATAGAACCTAAAGAACAAATTTTGACCATTTGATCATCTAAATTAATGGTTAAGATTTGAAGGTGGCAATTTTGTAAATTATATGAAAACTATATGAGGTACTTGCATAATTGAGGGGAAATATGGAATTCTGTTTTGGTAACCACAAATTTCCTTTCTAGTTCCACCTCCCGAAAATGCAAACTGATAACCAAAATGCAAATCATTAGGTTATTTGCATGTTAATGACTTAATATTGTTTGTATTTTCGGATATTTACATTTTTGTTATCTTCTTTTATGTCGGTTGCATTTTGCCTTTTACGTTTTTGTTAAACAATTTGCATTTTTGTTATCTGTTTTTTTCATTTTCGGGAGCATTTTGCATTTTCGTCAAAAATTTTGCATTTTCATAAATAAAAAAATTAGAAAACATTTCAATTCTGGTCTTGAATTAAAGAGGATAAAAAATTGAATCTAATGGTATATTTTTTTTGCTAAAATTCTTAAACATGAATTTATTATGACTATTTGGACGTTTAGTAGATTTTTTTTTAAAAAAATGGAAGTTTGGAGGTTGAATGAGGAAAGGGGGAGTGAGCATTAATTTGTAGTTCTTTTTCTAGTTTTACCCTTATTCTTAATGTCACGTGTCATCATCATATTTGTTCTTTGGGTTCTATGAATAAGCAAGGTTCTATGTATAACCTCACCCTATATATATATATATATATATATATATATATATATATATATATAGGAATAGGATCAAATAAGAGGTAAAATGAAGTAAGAGGTGTAAGAGTTATTTGGATGATGACATGTGGCATTTTCAACAAAGGGGTAGTTTAGACATTTTATAACACAAGTTCTCTCTCCTCCCTAATTATCTACCCTCTGTTATATTTCAAAGAACGTCTCAGTTAACCCTAATCATCTACTTTCCCTTGTAATCGCTGGCCTCTCACCTTAATCGTCGCCTTGTCGGCTACCATTGCCGGACAAAGCCGCCTCTCCTCGTATAGACGGTGGCGACTTCCACCCCTTGTGGCCATCAACGCTTTTTTTTGATTCCATGTTTCAGATCCATAAATCAACCACCGATACATAAATGACTACAACGATGTGTTCAAGTGCTCATCGGTTTTGAATGAGGGTGATTCAAGACGCATCCCTGAAAGTTTCCGATTTTAGATCTTTGAATCCATTCTCTTTTGTTGTATGTGTAGTTGCAGAGAAGAGTAATTATCCGGTTGAACTACATAAGCCACATATTATCTCTTTCTTCTCTCTCTATTTCATGTTGGTTTTATTCATGGTGGTATTTTGTAAATACTACATTTAACAAATCGAGGATGAAGGTTTTTTTTTGTTTTAGATTGATGATTTATTTATTTCAAAAAGTGAAACCACGAAATCTGTGATGATTGATGAAGTTCTATGTTGGCCTTGTATTGGCTTTGGCTCATCAATTTTGATGTGTATAACCAATTCAGGGTTTGTATTATCTAAGTTTTATGTAGTTTATTTTTTTGTTTTTGGTTTGTGAATCAAATTTAAGTTAGAGAATGTGTATCAAAAATATATGATTAATAAATCTATGTGTTTTTAAAGTTCGCTGCTTTGGAAGAATGGTTGCTAAAATCTAATTTCTTCATCAATTCTTTTATGTTCATCAATTTCAGAATTCTGTTTTTCGAATTTGATTTTTTGTTTCATAATCAATAATATCAAGTCTTTGATCAATAAATCTCTGTCCATATCAAGTCTGCCACAACGATTACTGACCTAAATCTCTCTCTGTGAATACCATCATAGATCGCCTCCTCTCACTTCCGGTTAACCACTCCCGCCTCCTTTTCACCTCCGATAAACAAGCTGTCATATATCCCCTCTAATCGATGTCACCGTGTTTTGATGAGAAGATGCCGTCATACACTTGCCTCCACGAGTCTACCGACGCCCTCCCCTGCGAAGTTGCCACTGTAGGTCCCTTCCGACTCTCTCTCCATCATCTCCGTTGAAAGATAAGTGTGTGGGTTTTTTCATTATTTTCAAGTGTGATTAGGTTTTTCATGGGTTTTACTTCGTCTAGGGTTTTCAAGAGAGACATGATTTTGAAATTTTGTTCCAGAAAGCATACAGTCAGGAACGAGTTTTCTCCCACATGTGCATCAATTTATTGATTTTTGTTAGTTAGCTAGAGTAGGTGATGAAATCAAGATATGAAATTCTAATTTGGGTTCTGATTTTTTTTAGTTTATAGTTTTGATCCATTCATAATGAATATGCATTAAGTTTTTTTTTATCATTTGTGATGAATATCAATTACATAGAAATGATGAATGAGATATTATTTTTTGTTATTAGGTGTTCATCTTCATCATTTTTTTTCAGTTGCAATTCATCTTCTTCATCATCTTTTACAGTTGCAATTCATCTTGTCAATGATTTACTCTCAGTTTTTTGTTTGATGAATGCACTCGGTATAAATTTCTATAGGCAACCTAATTTGAAGGCAGGATTATAGGACGGGATTTGATGTTTAAAGGACTAAAATACCCTTAATTGTCTAATTAATTAATTAATTATTATTGAAAAATTTTATTTTGTAACCACCAAGATATAATGAATCTAAGGGTCCATGTTCACCTCTTACCCCTCTTACATTAAGTTGCCTCTTACCGGATCTCTATTATATATATATATATATATATATATATATGGTAAGGTTATAGTAAGAGGGAACTGTAACACCCAAGGTTCGATATTCCTTTAATCATTATTTAATAGGAAGGGTTATACGTTTTTACAAGTTGCCTTTATATGTTTAGATGTAAATATAAACTAGAGGGGCTAAAACCGTCAAATTATAAGTTAAAATAGTCCAGGGGGCAGTTATGTCAATTGTTCAAACTATATATATATGTGCCAACTTTGACTTGGAAGTCAAAGTTTACCAAATTGCTTCCTGCTAGTCACGAATACATTACACCAGCCCTCAAACTACTTCTTTCTGTAAGCCTTATCAGAGTTTCAAGTGTCTTTAGCAAGATCATAGCAAGAGTTCATCACAAGGTAAGCTTTCAAGCTTGGTTTTTGATGTTTTGTAAGATTAAACACATGGTTTCAATGGTGGAATCATGTTAGAGTTGTTTTATATAGTTTAGATCATGTATATCAGTTGTAGGAGGTGTAGGAAAACACCTCTAGTCGTTTTATGAAGAAAATATGGGATTTCTTGGTGAAATACGACTGTTCTTGGCAAGAACAGTCTGCTGAACTGTTATGTACACGGCCCGTGTAGCGGTACACGGCCCGTGTAGTAGTTATGGCGGTCACAGGGCCATGTAAGAATACATGGTCGTGTAGCATAAGTTGTACACGGCCCGTGTAGCGGTACACGGCCGTGTAGTAGTAAAGGCGGTCATAGGGCCATGTAAGGTTACATGATCGTGTAGTGTAAAAGGTACACGGCCCGTGTAGAGGTACACGGCCCGTGTAGAGTGACTAGACCACACTGGCCATGTTGCCAGCTTAGGTCGTGTAGCATTGATGGGACACGGCCCGTGTAGGCCCTATTTCAGAATCAGAATGCCTTATGTGATTTATGCATTGCTTATATAGGAGGTGATTTACATAGTACCTGTATCAGTGATCTGTGAAGCATTTCATATTACAGTTATAAGGTGAGTCTTCTAGACTTCACTTCATATCAGCAGCAAGTGTAGTTTCATATCAGATTGCTAACATGCTATGTTATACATGTGAATATGTAAGTGTACTGCTATGTGCAGTATGGCTCAGATGCGGTACAGTACTGTGACCTACGATGCTGCCCTGGGTCTAGAACTAGAGGCTAGCTTTGATTGCCAGACATGCGTGTATTTTCTTCATGTGATTGTATACGTGAGCTCATATGATGTTATGTTTAGATTACTCACTAAGCTCTCGTAGCTTATCAGATACTGTTTTAAAAATATTTTGCAGGTTGCAGCAAAGGCAAAGACAAAGCTCCTGTTTGACTGCTTTTCAGTTTTTGAACGATAAACACTTAACGCCCTTTTGTGTAAATATTTAACCTTAACAGTACACTAAGTCTGTACTTGTGGGTTTATCTTTTGATAATAGCATGGTTTTGTATAAAAACGTTTCCGCTTTTGTAACTCAAATAACTTGAGTGCTTTTATAAAATTATCCTACTTTTATATTGTTTATTGAAATTGGGGCGTTACAGGAACAAATGATAAGAGGGGTAAGAGAGGATATTAGTCATTGGATTCATCTAATTTTGATTCTAAAAATATGATATTTTCTATTTTTGTTTTATTCATTAAGTAAGAAGACAAGGGCATAATAGTCATATAAAAATCCATTTAATTCCCCCCGGATTAAAGAACGGAACTTACCTTAAAACAAATATAATATTTGCACATTTATTTTTCCTAATTTGGTGCACAATTTAGTATTGAATATTTTGATGTACATGCATAACAACACAATTCAATTGATGCATGAACACATGTATAAATGATTTTTTTTGATGTATATACACAGAAATACATGAATATAGAAGAAAAAGTAGATTCATACTCAAAATCAAAATTAAAAAATGTGAACAGAAAGCAGTTTTTTTAATAAACAAGAAATACCTCCAAATCTGAATAAAAATTAGAATATATTTTTTTGGTGAATAAGAATCATACCCATATTTGATTATATTAATAGCGATTATGCTCGTTTCTTTATTTACATTGTTTCTTTCCTATTTTTTTCAAGTTCAGTTAGTTAATATTTGTTCAATCTGAGTATATGACGTAATATTTGTTACACGAATACATTCACCATTTCATCAAAAATCATGTTCATTCAGCAAATCGAACATGGTTTTTGTGATTCAAGTTCAAGAAAAGTGTTTACAAATACGTTCATCAAAAATTTATATATCAACATGATGAAGATATAATATTCATCAAAAATACCTTCATCAAAACAACAGTTAATAAAAAAATTATATCATTCATCAATATCCACATGATGAAGATGTAAGAAAATTTTTCATTCATCAAAAAACCTCATATTTAGTGGAGTTCTTGGAAGTAAAACAACCATTGTAGTTGCTCAAAAAAAATTCACCCTGTAATCTTTCGTAGGTATAAGAAATTCAAGATACTTCACTTTGAAGGTATATAGTCTTAATTTTGGGTGAGATAAATGAGGAAGAGTTACCATTTTTAAAGGATAATAAATACTATAATTATGATTATACCTACAATACTCTTTTGATTAAAATGTCACATGTCACTCATATAATCACTTTTACCATTCTTACAATTTTTTGACTCTTATTTGATTATATATATATATATATATATATATATATGGTTTTAATAAAAGTGAAAAAGATAAAATAAAAAGTGGTTAGAATCAAAGCGAATTAATTACTACATATATGGGCTTTCCATTAGTAGACATGCTCTAATTAAGTAGATATTTTTCGGAAAATAAGAAGCAATAAATGTGAAGTTATGGCCAAGTGGTATTGTATTACATGACATAACACCCTGTATAAGATTCAATGTTCCAAAACTTGCAAAATGAATCATCACATAAATGCTCCTTCACTCGAGGTAGATGTGCAATTTTAATCTACTTTATTAATATATTGTTTTTCAATTCTTACCTGGAGAATCCAAAGATCATTTAAGTAACTTATAACCAGAAAATTCTATTTTTTCCGTATACTAAATTCTCTTGTTCCATCATCCTATGTATCTATTAATTAAATTACAGATACGTAAAATCCGCTATTTTTTTTATATTTATCTCAACTTTTGATTTTAATACTTGTTTTCATCTACTATATATGTACGTATGAGGATAAATAAGAAACTATTTAGCATAGGAGGATATTAGGATATACCAATAATTATCGTTGAGATTATAGAGACATATTCAAATTGGCGTTTTTAACGACAACTAATTACTATTGACTACATTATGATACATCTAATCCATATATAAGTGATAGTGATTAATGAATCTAATATGTATGCTCAGAGTGGCAATAATTATCGTTAAGATTACAGAGACGTATTCAAATTGACGTTTTAATACTTGTTTTCATCTTCATATGTATGCTTTTAGCGAGAGTGGCAATAAGAAGTACATGGATTTTGCCCATCTTAATGGGTAGTTACGGGTCATATATACCTAGAGAAAACAGTGTGTATGATGGTAGATTTCAGTATTTCACCATAAGAATAATATATATAAAAATCAAAATGAGTCTTTATAGGAATATTGACACTGCTTAAAGACCTTGATGAAAGATCTTCACGATAAATCTTGCTTTATAGCAATTAAGGGGAGGGTTATGGGAAGAATGATTATTTATGTGAGAATGAGAAAATAAGTCCTAGCTATCAATTAGATACGATCTATTAGATCTAACGGTCGTAATCCACTCGTCGTAATTCATGGTCATCACAATTCATGGTTGGGTGATGAATAAAATGAAAGGTCAAATGTAGATTATCCGATAAAATCAAATAAAGAGCAAAAATTAAGGCTGAGTTTAGCAGGAGAAAATTTTTCTATTTTTCGTTTTCTGTTTTTCTGTGAAAAATGGTGGAGTTTTCATTTTTTGAAAAAAAAAATAGAAAACGTGTTTAGATGAAGGGGTAGAGTTTTCCTTTTTCAGAAAAAAAATGAAAAACATGTTTGGTTGAAGTGTTTTCTTTGAAAAGTTGTTTGAAAAAGTATGAAAGTTTGGAAAAATGAAGTGTGAAAGTGTGAGAGAGTTTTCTGAAAAAATGTGCAAGTGAACATGTTTTCTGATTTTTAATTTTCTTAGAAAAATTTTCTGAAAAAATGAAGGATTTTTCTGGAAGTGAACGCAGCCTAAGTTTCTCATTCTCAACTAAATATACGTTCTTATTTGAACCTCCTGTTAAATGATACATAGTTTATTCCTTTTTGTCCATATTGTATAGTGTTGGGCGTCTCGTATAATATTGTACATTTATATTCTAATGAGTATTGCAATACAACCTTAACAGGATTTTCATACGTCTAACATGATATCAACCCAGACTCACATTTTTTACTTTTTATGTATTATTTAACACACTAGTGATTCTTCTCCTTGCTGTATAGCAATTTACTGGCAAACTTGATATAATTTTGAGATTAGTGAAGCCGAGTTTGATATATACGATATAGAACCATAATAATTGATATATCTTGTATATTGTAATTGAAATTAAAAGGGTCTCGATAAACAGATTAGAGGTTGCAACCGGATTATATATCATTTAAGGTGATGTTTTATAAAACAAAAGGATTAAGCGTTAATGATTTTAATGGTTTAAATAAATTCAAACACTATGTATGTAACTGTCTTTAAATGTGATATGTTGTTTGATAAGGGTTTTGAATAAACGTACCCGAATGATGCAGATTACCATGTTAACATTCATAACTGTTTATTATAAGATATGATTGTGTAACAAGTCAACGTGTGAAATCATGGGCTGTATCATTCAGACATTCAACATAATCTTCATTCAGAAGCGGTAATCAAATATACTGAATGATAAACTATTTTACATTTAGTTGCAAACAAACAACCTCTTACAATAAATAACTCTCGGTATTATAATATTCTCAAATTAGTATTCAAAATTTATAAATAGCTTTAATATCATAGTTTTAGAAAATAAGAAAATATATTTATACGCTTTTAAAAAAGTTTGAACAACTATAATATGTTTGAATATTTCATATATATTCTTACAAACTTACTTAATTACATATATATCCTTAAAAAATCAAGCAATGAGTAAAAACTAAAGAATCAATCTGTGGTATATGGTAAAGTTATCTTAGTGTATGCATATTATTTGAATATTTTCTATTTATAGATCATCATCTATAAGCTAGCTAGTATGAAATTGTATATTCATTAAAATTTTCTTGAAAAATGTTGTAACTTGGTTAAGAGGTAGATTGAGACGGGGGCTATATATGGCGATTAATGTCACGAGTGAATCAAGCATCCCACATGAAAAACTTGTGGTACCAATCAATCTAGCCCACCATGTGAAAAATTAGTGGTACCACACTATATTTACGGTGCTACCATAACCTATATATTACTCGATATAAGAGCATAAAGTTGATTTTAGAGTTAGTTATATAACTTAATTGTTTGTGTTTTTGATATGTAATTTTACTTTTTTAAAAATTACAAACTATTAATTACGGTTGTCACGTTTTTAGCTTAGCCGAACAAGTAAACGAATATGAACTGATAAACGAACGAATTTTTATGTTCATGTTCGTTTAGTTCGTTCGTTTAACTTTAGCCGAACATAAACGAAGACATAAATATTATACAAACTTAACATTATTAGATATAAGCAAACACTAACTACGTGTATATATGTGTGTGTGCGTGTGCGTGTGTGTAATATATACATACATGTAAACGAATATAAACGAACGTCTTCTTCCTCTGTTGTCGTATTGCTAGAAACCCCAACCCTAACCAACGAGTCGGATCACTATCGCACGACTGCGTACCTGTGCACGACCACCATCATCGAACAACCATCATAGTTGCGATTAGCACTAAAAGTGAAATATCAATGGTCAAACTTAACTAAAGTTAGTGTAATGGACTAAAAGTGAAATAAAGTGACAACCACAATTAATGAGTATTTTTATAATTTTTAAATGTAAAAGACTAAAAGTGAAATTCCGTGACATATACATGGATCATTTATGTAACTAACTCTTTATTTTATAAGCTCAATACACTATGATTCGTAGAACCACGCGTATATTTTTATATAGGGAAAATATATGTATATTTAGAAGCATGTATCATATCCCTTATATTTTACACATTAGTTAGTATTTTGTTTCTATAATAACAAAATTAAGATCATGAATCCATTATCGCTAAGAGCTTGTGTATTGTTGAGTTTTTCTTAACAGTGATATTTTACCGACATATACGTATATATTTAATTTTGATTTTGCTTTCAAATTAAATAATAAAACTAATTAATTTTTTTGAACAACAAATTTATATAAATGGGCTGGATCCGCAGTGATATTCAAACAGACAGTATACGAATCCCAAGGCACATGCTATGAGATAATAAACACTCTTCCAACTATTTTCAGAAACTTCTGTAGTGAGACTTGAATTCAAAACCTACACTCATATACCATTAGTACAAAAGCCAGTTGGTATAAAACTAATTAAATGAATACCAGCATTGCCAGAAATGAAATTAATGCAGGTTTGACGGAAGGCGTTGTTGACTTGGTGGGTGCAAACATACCGTCCATTAAATACGTCAGCAAGAGTTTGTTGGTGAATAGTAGTTTAGAATGATTAACAGATGGATCGATCCCAATATATTGGGCTCATTAGCCACCACCCACCACCCAGACCCAGGTAGTTGCAACTTGCAGCTACATTGGTGCCCAACTATCAATACTTTCACATCTACTTAATTATTTTTAGTATAAATAATTATTTTTTCAATACTACAAAATAATATACCCAGTATATACTTTCACATTTACTTAATTTGAAAAATAACCTCATCAAGTAGAAAAGTATTATTCTTGTACATTAAATATATTTATTATTTATATATAAAGATACAACTACCAATCAGTTCATACGTAGCTATACAACTAAACAATAAATAAAAAGGAAAAGCTAGATATATTCTTGAACAGATACGTACAACAAACTTCCAAAGAGCAAATTAATAGCCATCTACAAGCAAAAAGTACATCATCATGTACCTTGGAAGCTTTGGGAACAATTAATTAACGGGAAGGGGTTGTGCATTGGACAAGTGTAGAAAGTAAAAAGGGTTAATTATTAATATACCTACTTGTACGTAGTTTAAATTTTGAAATTTAGAGGTGGTCACTGGTCGCAAGTACATTGGGTATCCATTTAAATCATATTTAAAAGTGTTATTGTGGCGTAAATACACATGATTAGTACGTGTGAGTGTATATATATATATATATACTATTTACAACTCGCGAGTGTTTAAAAAAATCGAAAGATATATATATTTTTTGAACCGTAAAAAAGAAGTTAGACAAAGAGCTTCAACATGATAATCACTTTCGTCTAACAACCAAAATTTTTATTAATAAATCACCATCTTCAAGCAAGACGCTAGAAGAACCGTTTACAATACAAACTAAAATAAGAAAGTTAATTCTTTTACTACTTAAGGCGGATTCCCACTAGAGTTAATTTAAGCCATCGTGGTATTGAACTTCCTTCTCAACTTTGTCCTATCTGTAATTGTGAAAATGAATCATTTGCTCTTAATTTACTCCGCTGGAAAAAGGAAAATCAGGAAAACAAAAAAGGTTCGTGGATGCATTGGTTGGAAGTATCTTGTGGTTTGTATGGAAAGCAAGAAACAAGATAGTCTTTGAGGAGACAAATTTCTTGGAAAGATATGTGAGTGAATGCTAGCCTATGATATGATATATATGACTTAGAATGCAATGACTTATTAATTTGAATGTGGCGTAATTAACATAAACTAATCGAAAGTCTTAATTGATATATTCACAACGGAGATGGTTCAAACGGAAACAGTTTTTCGTACAAGAACCGTGAGAACCAATGAAAAGCGTGGGGGGATTGAGTGTGACAGGGTGCATGTAAGGAATTTATGGGTGTGCAATCCAATTAAAGGAGGGAAAATTGGACGGCTAAGATTGGTTCTCGTACGAAAAACAGTTCTCGTTTGAACTTTTGCCTATTTACAACAATTCAATTGCATGCGTGCAACATCGAATATATATGACTTTACTTAATCACTTGTGAAACTCGATCTTCTTTTATTTAACATTATTATTATTATTATACTATTCTTTTGGAAGTTTGATATATTTTTATGGTGTACGTAGGTGAGATGCGACTATATCATTATTTAACATTATTATTATATATGTGAATAATGTCATTAATTAAATACATGCATGAGATATATTACTTTAATTACGTGTATATTTAATCATGCAGATAGTTGACTACATATGTATAGAAGATATATATATATATATATATATATATATATATATATACACACACACATATATATATATATATATATATATGTGGTATCACGAGATCGACTTTCTAGTTCCGAGGAAGAATATATATCCACATCATAGATATATAGTCACTGAGTTATAGCAACTTAAAAGGCATGGGTGAAGTCTTATGTACGTGCGTACTAGGTAGATCGATTGACCGATCGAGAAAGATTAAATGTAGCTTTTGTTTTGTACCTACAAATCACAATGCATGGTTATGGAGTTCATCGAGCTACATCCATTCCCTTTAATTAGTTAAGGTGCATATATGCATAGTCGATATATCCAATTTTATGGATATCAACCACATGATCTCAGTCTCAAAAAACAAAAACAAAAAACCAACCTCGCTATACCAAATATAGTCAATACTATGAAATCCATATACCCTCCATTCCACACCTATATATAAAACAATAAACATTGTGATACATTGTTAATTTGATCAAAGAAAAGGGATTGATACGTAGGGTTTGTTTGACGAAACTAGCTGGGGCTGGGACTGAAATTGAGGCTGAGGCTGATTAATTAATAATCCTAAGCCCAAGGCATAAGCTATTTGAAAAGACTTTTATTTTGAGGCTTATGTTTTTAATAATTCACTCAAGATTTTAACACCTGAACGAAACTAGAGGGTTATGGATTATGAAAACTAGAATCCTAAACCCCTATAATCCCCCGTAAGCCTGTTGCCGAACAAACCCGTAGTAGATGTTTGTTATAGGATTATGGGAGGGGAATCAAAACATGTTGGATGAGATAAAAAGTCATGTTCAACGATAAGTTCCTTCTAATCTTTAAGTTTTTGGAGTCCTTTAGCAAAAAAAAAAAAAAAACAAAACAAACAAAACAAAAACAATGCTAAAAGACATAATATTTAATAGGGTTTAGTATTCAAAAGTGTACCGAAGTTGTCACTTTTTGCTTTTGTGTATACCCAACTTTCAAAACTACCATTTAGTATACTCAACTTTCTAAAACTACCATATGATATATTAGGAAAACCTGCTTAACAAGTTGCAGGTAATTTTCTTAATTTTAATTTATTTTTAAATTCCACATCACTAAATTACATTATTAATTATCCATGCTAAAAAAATTAGAAAGAATCAAAATGATGAAGAAGAATAGAAGAGCTGACGAAGAAGAACTGGGCATGAAGATGAAGCATGTTTGAAGATGAAGATCAAATCTGATGAAGATGAATCTGTAAATCGTAATGAAAAAAAACTAAATCAAATCTAAAAGCTCATTAAAGTGGTTCTGTTTTAAAGGATTAACACTAAAACACAGATGAAGATCAAAACACACCTTCAAAGAACTCAAATCTGGAGAGCAAATGGAACCCTAAAACATGAATAATCAACACAAGAACCCTAAAAAATCAGATATGGGCAACAAAAATTGTACAATAACTCAGATCTGGAAAAACTTAGATCTTAAACATTAGCAATCACTAAATCGACAAACCCATTTGAATGAAAAACTCCATAGCAACAGATGAATCAAACCTTTAGCCGAAGAACACTCTCGAAGAACCCAGACCGTACGAAGAACACGACACATCAGCTCGAACAAGAAATCAAAGATCTTTGGTTAACGAAGAAGACGTTGACGAAGAAGACCAATCGACTTCCCTAAGATGACTAATCGACTTCCCTTTTCGATTGTAACATTCCCCTTTTAAAGAAACCCTAGAAAATGTCCAGAAACGCATAATGATAATCGATGGTGACGGATGATGGTGGTGATGGTGTAGTCGATGGTGGTTGCCATGGAAACGCATAATGATAATCGATGGTGACGGATGATGGTGGTGATGGTGTAGTCGATTGTGGCTGCCATGGAGTTCTTGAGCGATGGTGGTGAAGGTGCAATCGCCGGTGATCGATGGTGTAGTCGCTGGTGAGCGACTTTCAAAGTGAAAATTATTATTATTATTATTATTATTATTATTATTATTATTATATTTTCAATTATTTTTAAACAAAAAAATGACATGTCAGCACCCAAGTCACACGCCACGTCATCAAAACCGGCGCCACATCAGCGGGTAACCTGATATACTAGGTCGGAGACACTAAATGGTAGTTTAGAAAGTTGAGTATACTAAATGATAGTTTTGAAAGTTTGGTATACGCAATAGCAAAATGTGACAAATTCGATATACTTTTGAATACTAAACCCTATTTAATAAGTGGATCCATGACGCAAAAAATTTCAATCAAATCTAATTTATAGTTATTTTTCTCTAAATTAAATATCATTTCATGTTGCTAATTCATTAAGCAATTCATGTCGATCATATTATGGAATATAATTAAATTTTAGTAACTTATTAGAAAAACAATCTAACTCTGGACGTAATGTCATAAAATATTATTGTGTCTCATCTTTTCTTTTAAGAAAAATGTGAACGATTAATTATTTTTAAATTAATTCATATGTAAGTGCCTTTTCTCAACATCATATTAACTTCTCATCAATTTAATTTGAGTGCAACGTCAAGACATGTCATCCAATGAATAATGAACGGGTCGTATATAAGTAAACATGACACAATTTTTATTATTATTATTGATTTATTTCTTTTAACATGCATCTTGTTCGTTATATTACAATCTTAAACAAAATAATTGTTGTGAATTGTGGAGCAACTAGTAATATTGCATTATTTGGTGTCCTTTATGATCAAATTATATCATTCTACTAATTTCATGTATTAGAGGAAATACTAGATGAATATATATCTACTAAATAAATATCTCATTTGCATTAACTAATGCATTAGAAAATCGATTCTAGAGTTAAAAAAACTAAACAATCTGTTTCTATAATAAGGATAAAGTACGTAAAAATACAACAAACTTTGTTACTATTGACATTTTATGCAACCAACTTTATTTTTTTACCTAAAATACAATAAACTATAAGTTTTGGGTCATTGCATGCAATTGTTAACCTGATTATCAGGTTACGAGTTTTTTTCTTTTAATTTTGATTTTTATAATTAATATATTTTTATGTTCTTCAAGATTAATCATGTGTTCTTGGTGTTCTTTAAGATTCATCATGTTTTCTTGTAAATTCAAAAGCATAATACATTTTCACAATAATCAAACCAAGGACGCTGAAATATCACCCTAAAATCCATCAACAAACAGACGGATAAAATACTTCATAAAATGGAATCATTAACACAAAACCAATGGAACCCTAAGCGTTTGATTTAAACCAAGAAAACCGAAACATGAATCCTAAAAATCATTAACGAAGTACAGAGATAAAGCATGTATTGCAAACAAAAACTGTTGTGATTCAAACAAAACAGTTGGAGCCCTAAGCGTTGAAAGATAAACATATATAAATCATTAATGAAGAACACAAGCTTTTTTGCAAACAAAAGTAGCACTCAAAGAATATGGTTTGTCAAAGAACCTTAAAGAAACACAGAGATAAAGGCATGAAATGTAGATTTAAACAAGATTACCTGATCTTAGTCCCAAGAAACCCTCGTTAACTGGAAAGATGGGTCGCAAGATACCCTCGATGAACACCAAAATTGAAAGTGAATGCCTAACCGTGGTTTCAAGAAACCCTCGTTACACATGTATGGGTTTTTCTTCTGTTGGTGACTTGAGATAATTCTGCCCTTTATGCACCGAAATCTACAGTTTATGCTGTTTAGTTTGAAGATTTACAAGATGAATAAAAATCGATTAAGTCAGAACCAAATTTGTAAATTGTGTATTTTTAGATACAAAATAAAGTTTTTTACATACAATAACAAAATTAGCAAAGGCTGTTGTATTTTCGCGCAATTTAACTAACTTTGCCTTCCTTCATTTTGTGCAACTTTCTAAATTTTTTTTTCTAATCAGATTATTAAACTATACTTTTTCATTCGATTAATTGAATATGACCTATTTTTGACCTACTAAATCGGTAACATTTTCAATTTTGTAAAAAATCTTTTCAATTTGCGTGACATTTTTTTCAACTTTTTTCAATTTGTGTAACATTTTGATTTCTTTGTACGTAAACTTTTACATTTGTTTTAACTTTTTTTAATTTGAGTAATATTTTTTAAAATAATGATATTATTGTTATTAGTATTAATATAATAATGCTAGTAATAATAACTATTATTATTAAACTGTAAATATCATTTTTAGGCATACAAAATTATTTTTACTTTAAAAAAAATTGGTAATTATGTAATCTTTTATTTGACTTGAAAATTTTAATATGATTGTTGTTATTATTAAAAATGTTAGACGCCAAATTATTCAAGAAAAATAGTAATAAAAAGGTATAATCCAAGAAAAATAACATTTTTCCTAATCTAATAGAAAATAATCTTTTTCTTAATCTTATTTTACAACGAAAAGTAAATATTGATCAGGGTAAGATAAAAACAATTTCGGTTCAATACATATTGTTTGCCTAATCGTAAGAATTCAAATGTTAGAGGAGTTTAGATGGTCAAAATATAGTAAATTGATTTAGCAAGTATTTGTATGGTCTACAACTTATATGATTTGTGTTTAATATATTTTTTTGAGTTTAGCATATTAAAATATATCTAACTTGTAACGTTCTGTTATTGTGTGTATTAAAATTTAAAAGTTTTTATTGTGTGTATTAAACCTTTTATTTGTTACTATTCTATCTATTTTGGTTATATAAAAAGGTAAAAAATGTATAAGTTCAGTAAATTCAATAAAAAATTAATATTTTTGATATACACAATAAAAAATTTAAATCTTTGATATACACAATAAAAAGTTTTAAAATCCGATATACACAATAGTAAAACGTGACAAATTTAATACATTTTGGTAAACTATACCCTATTTTTTGCCTTAAAAAAATTTAAATCTTGTTGTGGTTGGCAAAATTAAATAAATTAAAAGTAAAAAATCATCAAAAATAATATTTTATGATCAAACCCAATTTTTATACCTAAAAATGATAGTTATAATAATAGAAAAAAGTGTAAAATTGAATATATTTTTTTAAACTAAACCATATAATATTAGTAATAATAATAATAATAGTTATTATTATTAGTATTATTATATTTATACTAAAAGTAATAATAAAATTACTAATTATAAAAAATTAAATATTACACAAAGTAAAAAAGTTAAAAAAATTTACACATATTAAAAACATTACTTATAGAATTGAAAATGATTACCGGTTTAATAGATAAAACTATAAGAGGTCTTCCGTTGAATTATTTCTCTAAAAATGCTTCATAAATTAGAAAAAAGGTAAAGATAGTTGCTTTTTTATGTAATTTCACTTTATTTTATGTTGGTGTTTTAGATAATACTTTTTATTTTATGGATATGTTCGGTATGAAACTTTTTAAAACTTATTAAAGCAGGTAGTCTTTTGTTTTAAAAGAAAAAGCTACAAGTCATGTTTGTATGAAAAGACTGGAGGCTATTTTTTAAACAAAAAAGCTCTGAAACAAAACTTGTTGAAGTAGATTTTAAAACTAACTAGAAGCTTTTTATATACCAAATTACCTAAATAACTTCTTTAATTATTTTATAATTCCTTCAATTTTTATAATTTCTTCTTTTTTATCATTTTACACTATTAAATTTTATCTACTAGATAATTTACAGAACACATATATAACTAAAATAAACAAATTCAAGTTATTTTCATCAAACACACTCATGTATGAAATGCTACACTTTAATGCTTTCTACCTGACTCGCCCAACGATTTCATTTCATCTTATTTTCAAAGTAGTCTAACTAGTCTCACATTTAATGTAATTTACAAATATGGTTTAACTGCTTTGTTGTTTGTTGATATCAAATAAATTATTATCTTTAACATATTTGTTGGTAAGAAAAATATTCAATACAGTCCTAATTTAATTTATAGTCTCGAGAGATAATTTATAGCCATTAGATTTTAAGATTTAATGATCTAGATTCAATCTTAGATTATAATTAAAATTGATATATTTGTATGAAAGAGGACATTTATGACTTTTTAACTATTGGTCTCCACTTTCCCTCTCCTCTAATTTATTTAAAATTAATTATCTCACAAACCGTTAATCGTTAGACAAAACGAATTATACCGTTGCGATCCTCGTGTTCCCCTCTTTTATTAGAGAGGTCACTTGATATACTTTCGACAAAAATTTTTTTTCTCATTTTGTTAGATTGGACTTAAATTTTATTAAAGTATAATCACATGTTAGGTGTGATCAATATACTCTTTATAAAATTATAGTTTGGTGTTTGATAATCCGGCGAAGTTTTATGGTTTAGTAACAAAAAATCAACAATTGAAAGTGATTCTAAGTTATTAGTTGTTTCATAACACATGTGATTATCTATCTCTTATACATGCACATAATTACAGGTGATTTGATTAAATGTAGCATTTTTATGTCACATATTTGACAGAATCAATCACATGTGATTGCGTATTCAATCACATGTGATTGCGTACAGAATCACATGTGATTAAATACCAAAAACATAAGATTTGGTATTCAATCACATATGATTGCATATTTAATCACATGTGATTTTGTAACGAATCACACGAGAGTTTGTATAGATTCACATGTAATTGAATACCAAAAAAACATGAGATTTGGTATTCAATCATATATGATTGCATAGGAGATTTTTCAAACGAGAACTATTCTTATTACGAGAACCAATATAAAAAACATTGAATTCAAAGGAGAACACATCTGGACCTTTGATAGAGGGGATAGGGTGTTGCTAGTACACAATATATGCATTCATGGTAGACAATGCAATTGGATTGGGTGAAATTGAATATGTACATACATGTATAAACGCTTTTAAGCAAACGTTGATTTTTTTAAGCAAACATTCAAAATTAATAAACGTTAAATGATATACAATTTAAGAAGATAAAAAAAATTAATAAAACAACACATGTAATATTGTTATGAATCACATGTGATTATACATTAATAAAATTTAAGTCCAACATAACAAAATGAAAAAAAAATGTTTGTCAAAAGTATATCAAGTGAACTCTCTAATAAAAGAGGGAAACACGAGGATTGCAACGGTATAATTGGTTTCGTCTAACGATTAACGGTTAATGAGATAATTAATTTTAAATAAATTAGAGGAAAGAGAAAGTGGGGACCAATATGAAAAAAGTCAGAATTGTCAATCCTTATATCAATTTTAATTATTATCTAAGATTAAATCTAGACCATTAATCTTGAAATCTAATGGCTAAAAATTATTTCTCAGAACTATGATTTTAATAAGGACTATATTAAACAAAATCCTTGTCGGTAATGGTACATATGTTACAAGAGAGTAAATTAAGAATAAGCCTACCATTCAGACTATAATTTTAGCAAACATGTTTCTATTTAATTGTTCGTTTAAAAGACATGTGCATACAGGGTAATTGTCTTTTAAGAACAAATTTTGGGCAACTGCAAATCTACTCATTTGTTTATACGTACGTACACAAAATTTTGAAACCGGTGGCCATGTGTATACCATAGTAGTTAAGATCTCTAGATCCCGATCTTGATCGAGCTAAAGATCTTATGATTTTAAACGAACTGATTTTTGACATGATACTATGATCTTTGCAAGCATAGGATCTTATGTAACTTTATAAAAAAACCATAAGATCATATATAAGATCCCGATATTATAGGATCTTAAGATAAGATCTCTATCCAACTTGACTAATTTTAGTAAAGTAAAAGTGTATAAATATACTAATTTTGTTAATATATGTAAACATAAAAAAGTAAATATGTAACTCAATTAAATGAAAGATTTCATAAAGTTTTGGGTTTATCATTCTAAAATTTAAATTTACAATATCATAATTACTAATATAAATATTTAAGAGTTGTATTTTTCTATTAATATCAGTGTTGTAAAACTCGGCCTAGGCGGCCGAGTACTCGGAAATCGGCCACCTTCCGAGGCGAGTCGGGGCTACTCGGCCATATTACTCGGCTCGGTCAAAACTCGGTCCTACTCGGCCTACTCGGTCAACCGAAGTCAAAAAATTTTTTTTGAATTTTTCAAAGGCATATGGCATACAAGTAACTATATTTTTTAACCTTATATATTTCCTCTCTTCCGTTATTTATCACGACTACGAAATCAATAGTATTTCTTCCACTTTTTTCATGACCGTTGACTATACGACGCAATTTGAAGTTTTTAACAATGATGTTTACGTTTCTAACATATTTCTTGGGCCCTATGAACAATTTTATTTATATATGAGTATTTACGAACATACTACATATGAATTTTTGAATTTATACATAAAAAATCTCAATCCGAGTACTCCCCGCCTAAGCCGAGTACTCGCTACTCCCCGGTCGGCCGCTCGAGTAGCGCCTAGCGATTTTTGAAACATTGATTAATATCATGGTCAAACTCATAATCTTATATTAATTTACTAGTTTAGAGACCCGTGTATAACACGGGTTGATTTTAAATAATTTATAAATATAAAAAATAATATAAAAATATGAAATAATTATAATGTGTAAATGAAATTGAAAAAATAATAGGATAGTTAAAAACTTATAATTCACAATTTTGACAAGACCTTTTGTATACATACAACTTTAGTGAATGTAGAAGGAATTGTTATCGTAGCTTCAACTTATAAGCTAACAATAACCGTAAAAATAAATAAAAAAAACTGCTACAAACGCTTCTACATTCTAGCATAGACCATTTACTTGGTCATTACAAACAAACATAACAACATTTATAATACCACTACATGGCATCCGAAATAGCTACCTTGAATCTAGAGAGAAGCGTAGTTTAGTTGACAACTATAGAAAATCACAACATGAGATTCAGATCAATAAAGAAATAAATTGAAAGCCTAAATACATTTGATATGCAGATCAAAACATTTTACCTGAAATGGTAGCAAGCAGTACGTATTCGTGTGAATGCATGTAGATATATAGATGTATTGGAATCACTCAATCATAATAACAAATGCACCCTTTCCTCTCCTTACCGGCCTACAGTAACTTTAGAGATGAAAGCTAATCATAATGCTACCTTGTAGTCTAGCATTAATCCATCTCTTTCTCAATAATATGAATGTACTGAACTTGACCTACGTTCAACTGGATGAATTAATGTGGAGAACATCAATGCACTGACCTAGTAAGCCGTAAATGTTTAATACAAAAATACCCAAAATTTTAATGTTTAGAAAAAGATCATACTTTTCAAAACAAAAAAACTGAAAAAGAGTAAGCGAGATTAATTTATTATAAAATTACTAATATAAATATTTAAGAGTTGTATTTTTCTATTAATATCATGGTCAAACTCATAATCTTATATTAATTTATTATAAAATTACTATCTGATGTAAATAGCTACGTACATGCACAAAAAAAACTAGGAAATCGATCCATCTTGACAAACTTAGTGTACGTATATTACTCTATTTGCTATCAATAGCTATCGACCACTACAACTCTTTTTTACCATGAAATCTTCGCATCATCCGGTTTGACTTAAAAAAATCTTAGCATCATCCTACCGACATAAAACTTACCCAAATTAATCAACTAAGAGTTATAAAAATGTTTAAAAGGATGAGATAATATCCAAAAATGTTATAAAAGATCCTTTAAAAATATGTATACATCGACAATTTTTATAATGGTGTTGTTATAAAAGATCCTTCACGTCGGTGTTTATGTTTTGTTTAAACACACACAAGAATTAAAGTGGTCCTGGTGTAAACAAGGAGTCCTTCTCACGTTAATTACTAACTCAACTAGCTTCAAGGTCTTCCATATTTCTTGTTAAATAAAAAGCATAACATGCGTGAAAATACAACACACCTTGTTAACATTGTCGTTGTATTCAACCAACTTTATTTTGTACATAAAAGACAACCAAGTTTTTACAAAGGGTTTAGTTTCCAAAAATATATCGAAGTTGCAACCTTTTGCTATTGTATATACCACACTTTAATTCATGCGTAGAGCGTGACACGAAGAGATTCGGGTTCCTTTGGGTTCAAAGCTGATCTGTAGGAACACCCCTGCGGGGGTTTCGGGTTCCTTCTAAAAATTCTCACCTCGGGTCTGCCAACCCGATGAAAGTTGCAGCCCTTTTCTTTTTTTATTTCTTTTTTTGGTTTTTAAGTGAGAATGAGGAGAGAAAAAATATTTGGGTTATTTGGGTTAATTTGTGAATGGTGCTACTTGGTTTTGGGGTTGATTTGGGTTGGGAAGGAAAAGGTAAAAAAAACTGATGTGGTTGTGATGTAGCATTTGGGTTGGTTTGGGAAAGGGAAGGGCTTTACGGATGACCTTATAAACTATATGGTAACCTGTAATAGCAGGTTGTAGCATGTCATTTCTTTAAAAATAATTAAAAAAATAAAATAAATATTCTTATTTTAATAATAATAATAGTAATAAATATTATTATTTATACTAATAATAAATCATTATCATCGATGATTTGGCATTTGGGGATTCATCATCTAGGGTTTAATGTAGTATCCTTACTTCCATTGATCCTATCATCACTACGATTCGCTTTTGGTCCGACCTATTTTCAATTTGTTCACGGATCTGATTCACCCTTGGTTTACAATAAAGATTGTTTAAGTTTCGGTTCAATTGTATAGATCTGATTCAACCTGTGTTCTAGTTCTGCATTATATTCAGTTTTAGTTTTGGTTTCAATTTCAGTTTTGATTTCATGTTTCTAATCAACTTGGGTTTAAGATGAAGATGGTGTTTAATATGAAGGTATGTTCTTTGATTTGTATGGTGACCTCTTTATCATCGCGAAGATAGAGATCTATGCTTAGTTGTTCATAATAGATTTTTTGGTACTTAAGTTCTTTGCTTTATATGCTCACATGTTCGATTATTGAGAATCGCACAGATCTATACAAATCTCATTCGATTTGGGTTTTTTAATTGTATCGATTCTCACTCAATCTTCATCGCATTCATCTTCAATTCGAGTGGGTTTGCTTGAGTTTTTGCGTTTGTTGTTCCTTCAATTTGTTAAGGGTTTTATAGATCCGAGAATTTAATTGTTCATCATATTCATTTCAAGGTTTATATTTGCTTCATCTTTGAGATTTGCAATGTGGTTTTGAGTTTATACATTTTGGATGAAGATGAAGATGAAGATGAATTTTCATCTTCAATTTTTCGATATTTAAGATTAAAAAAAATCAAAAATCAAGAAATTACTTGCAACCTATAGAGCATGTTTCATAATACATCAAGTAGTTGATTTGGCATGTTCAATACATTAAATAATAGTTTTTTAAGTTGTGTATATACAATAGCAAAAGGTGACAGCTTTAATACATTTTCGGAAACTAAACCCTTTTAAAAATGGTTATTGTATGCAATTGACCTGTTGTATTAGGTTACCAACAGGTATTCACTTTTTTTGTTTTTAAATGAATTTAATTAAAAAAATAAGAATAATTGATTGGACATATTGAAGTAAATAAGAACACAAGGAGATCTAATTGCTTCATCTTCAAAAAATGGTTGGTTTGATCTCTTCGTATTCAAATTAGATTGCCACTAAAATCAGACGGATCACAAGGTTAGGGTTGAAGCTGCTTTTACTATTTCAGCGACTATCATTCATGAACAAGCCCTAGGGTTTTATCAACTAGGGCGGGGATGTTAGGGTTTTCATAGGTAGCGGACATCAGGTTTTTAGTGACCGCCACTTCAAGGTTAGGGTTAATGGATTTTGTCGACATTGTTCAATATATTCAAGGTTAGGTTTACTCGTGATTCGTAGAATATGATATGATAGAACTTCATGAATATTCAAACCAAAAAAAACTAAAATACATGGGAAAAACCGATAACCTGATATCAGGTTACCGTTTGTATGCAATGAACCAACATATACACTTAATTGCATTTTTGGTATAAAATGAAGTTGGCTGCATACAATAATAATTTTGGCAAAGTTCGTTGTATTTTCGTGTAATTTACCCAAATAGTAAATAGCAGTGGAAATCTAAATAATAAGAAATTTTTTGGCATATACTCTTGGTGTTTTTTCCGGCGAATATATTCTCGATGTAATTCTCTCTTTTGTTCTTTTTAGAAAGAATTTCATTTATATCTTTATAAACTTACTTAATTACATATATATCCTTGTAAACTTTGTAACTGCATATATATATATATATGTATATATATATATCCTTATAAAACCTATAAAATCATAAAAATACCCAAACACTTAATTTAATATTATTTATCTATTTAAAAATTTAAAAAACATTATCTTAAATAGATTTGTCATTGCTAAAAAGTTAATAAATTTGTTATATTACAACATTAACCATCTCTTAAATAAAAACAACTCATCAAACCATTGTTTAAACAAAGTAACCATGTTTGGTACTACTACTCTATTCGAATTAATGGATTAGTTGGAACTTTGAACTATGGCACTCGGTTTGATGGATGAGTTGATTAGATTTAGGAGAAGATGGATGAGTTGTTTTGATTCAGGATTGGGTAATTTTGTAATTTGATATACATATTAGTTTTTTAATAATGATAAATTAATTTGAAATAATGTTTTTTAGTTTTTAAATTGATTAATTATTATTAACTTAAATGTTTGGGTATTTTTGTAAATTTATAGGTTTTATAAGGATATATATATAGTTATAAAGTTTACAGTGATATATTTATACTATATTATAAATCATTTATATCTTTTGGTTAAACTTTTAAATTTAAATATTTTGAAATTACCAAATTACCCGTCCTATAAACTAAATAGAATAACTATTAGTATAGTTAATAAGATTCTTATATTCTATTTTAATAACTAAACTTTACATATTTAAAAAAATCAAAGTCAATACAATTTTTTGAATGTCAAAGCCAATATAAATTAACTTAATTATTAAAAAATATTTTCATAACATTTTTTTCAATTATGGAGAACAAAAAAGTAAATGAAATTAAAAAAATAAAGAAAATAGACATGTCAATAAACAAAAATTATTCGTTGTCATCATATTATATGAATATCATACTCCCTGCGTTTTGAAAACGGACATGTTAACAAGTATAAATTATTCATTGCCGCCATATTACGCGAATATCATACTAGTACGTAATTAAGTAAGTTTACAATGATATAAACGAAATTCTTCTTTTTTTAATATCTTTCTATCGTACGTCTTCCTAATTTTGTTAATAATAATTTGCTGCTTGAAAAAAAAAAGAAAAAAAATTTCGACATTGTTGATAAGGAAGTGAGTATTGGGCTGTTGGCCACCTTCATTAACTGCTTCATGGTTTCCCAACCGAAATCATGGCAGCCATGTGTTTTGCACCTGTGTTACGTATGACTTGGTACTTCCGTTTAATACATCCGTATTAAAATTATTATATACGGTGCGCGTATATTTAAAAAAAGGTTTATTGATACCCTCTTATATATTTAAATAGTCTCTTTAATATGATATTTGTGAGAAAAAAAGTTGGATTGAAAATTATAATTCAATAATTAGATATATGATTAGACATATGAGTATGTGATAGAAGGAAGGTCAAATAGTAACACCTTTTTAGAAATTAATACAAATAAAACTTTTATAAATTATTACTACTTAAATATACAAAAAAACAAATAATTTATATTATATTATTATCCAAAGTGTAAACAATCGATTCGTAGAGTATGTAAACAAGTATTATATAACATAAATAAAAATTTTAATGTTAAAAATTCTAATGAAAATTTTTTAAAAACCAAAAGTAAATAGTTTTTATAACGAAGATAGTATTTTATTTTACAAAATCTTCCTACTCTACTCTCCTACCATTTAAATGACTAACATATGAAATAACTAATTCTTTGTCCTCATATTCTCTCTTGATTTGAATATTTATCCGGTTGAGATTACGACTCAATATGCATTTTACATAAATCGAATATACAGTTTCCGAAAAATATACAAATAATGTAAATTGAATACGTACTCTTAATGTTTATCATTAATCATTCATATTTAAAAGGTGAGATTGGGTTTATATATTGACGGATTTTTATTAATCCTTATTTTGTTTATAGTTTGGGTGTATTTCGAGGATTTAAATATTGTCTCTCAAATGGCATATAATTTCAATTCCATATTTTTTTTGGGTAGAAATCGTTTATCCCAAAATCCAAATGGTCACTCTTCATCGTTTCTTTGGCAAAGCAACTTTGTCTTGTCAAACCACAAGTGGGTTACTGGGTTGTCAATTCGTTATTGAAGGCTGCACAAAATGTCTATTCGTAATTACATTAGACACAAGTGTAAATATTAATAAATGAACATTAAATAATTATAAGATGTGAAATAAATAAAAAATCAAAAGAATGATAAATAGTATTTCTTTTGTCTAAAAAATATTGTTTATTTTTTATTTCTTAAAGTATTTATTTTTTATTTTAAATATTTTTGGTTATGTTATGTAGTATTTGATAAAAAAATTATATTAATAGAAACACATTTAAAATACAATCCATGTATATATTTTGTATCACGTATTCTATAATATAAACAAAAATATTTAATGTCAAATTTGAAAAAAGTAAACTTTAAAAAGTTAAAAGTGAACAATTTTTTTTAGACGTAAGATGTAAGAATTTAAAATATGTTCAAGCAATCAAGAAATATTTATATACTACACGATTTAGAAATCAATTAAATGATTATGAGACATTCAATTTAAAAATAACTAGTGAATCAAATTATTGTAATACTTTAATAGCATAATGGTTATTAAATTTAGTGTCATTTATTTGAGTAGTAGAATAATATATACAAGCATACTCAAAATTAAAAAAAATAAAAATTAAATAAACTTTGATAATATTTTAATGATATGATTATTGTTGTTTACTTGAATCATCTATTGGATTAATAGTCTTTATAGTTAAAATTGATTTTAATTTTAACGAAAAGAATGAACATAACTAGTCAATTAAAAATGTTGTTAATTTTAACAAAATAAAGGATTAAGACTGTACGTAAATGGATTAGTGTTAGTATTTTATTAATATTATTACACTTTTTTAATTTTAATTAACGAACATTAACAAAATACTGTAATTTGTAAGAAACAAATTCCTTATATAGACATTAATTAATATGCATGATCTTTTTCATGTTATTTCCACCGATGTCATGCACCAAAATTAATTTTTAAGATTAATTCATATTTTATGGTATAACTTATAAAAATATCATGAATACAAAAACATGAAACGGATAATAGATTTGAACTATCAAGTTGATTTAAATATTAGTGATGGTTTTCAGAATCGGACCGGACCGGCCGCTTCAACCAGTTGAGCCGGAAACCGGTACCGGAACTTAGGGATGTTTAAAATATCCGGAAACGAAAAACCGAACCTATAAACCGAGAAACCATACCGAAATCTAGGTTAACCAGACTGAATATTTTAATTTTTTCAGTTTGGTTAACCGAACCTAAAAAATCTTTAGTTATTCGATTCGGTTACGGTTCATGATCTTAGACACGAAAGGTTAACCGAAAAATCAAAAACTTAAAAAATTCAAAATTTATTTTTTACATTTTATCAATACTAACAAATTAATCAATATTTACATACGACAATTATCTATTCATAACAAATTATTACCCAAGTCAATATCTATATTTCACTTTTCAATATAGATATTAGGTACATATATGTTTTATTTAAGTTTATGAGTCAACTAAATGTATATTTACAATTTATTTAGTTAGTTTCAGTCTAACTTAGTCACGTTTTTAATCAAAATATTTTCTTATGTCATAATTAGTTGATACATAAATAACACAGTTCCTAATGTTTTATAAATTTTTATTTAAGCCTCGTTCGAATTGGATATGAATGTTAAATTTTGAAACATTTTGTTTTAAAAATATATATTTAGTAGTTAAAAATAGTTAATTGGTTAACCGGGAAAACCGAACCAAAAACCAGTTAACTGATTATGGGTTAACCGGGTTTTTCACTCTAGGTTTAGGTTCACGAAAGTTACGAACCGATACTTCGGTTAACTGGTGTTCGGTTAATCGTATGCTTGGTTAACCATCCATGAACACCCCTACCGCAATTGGTTAAAAAGAACTGATTTAACCTCCGGGTATAAGACCAGTGCGAACCGTTAAACCAGAATTTAAACCGCTAAACCGGACCGTCTTGAACCATTTTTTCCTTTTTTTTCGTTGTGCAGTAACCCAATTCCAATCTCATTTAGACTTTTAAAGTATTACAAATTTACAATTAAACTATTACCTTAATATTTTCACCTCAAATTCATTCCACGACAACTTGCGGCTAGGTTTTTTTTAAACCTTTTTCACCGTTTATAAACTTTTATATAATTTTTTGGTATTTTTTTAATATTTATAACGTCATCCAGTTTTTTAAAATGGTCCGACCGATTTAACCAGTAAACTAGTAGAGCAATCAGTTGGATACCCGGTCCTGTTTTCAAAACCTTGGGTGTATATTTGTTAATAAAAAATAAAAGTCAAAACTAAATTTCAATATTTACCAAATTATGGTTTAGATTTGATAATACTTTTTTATCTAAATTGATAAATAGGATTGTGTAATAGATTTTTTTTCGCGTTAGTCTTTAAGTTTAAACCAAGTCTATTTTTATTGTTTGAGATTTAATTAAAAAGTATTGGCGAAGAAAGTAAGATAAAAATAGCAAGAAGTTAATTGACAATAATCTAACTTGGATATTTTATAGATTACGTTCAACTAACACTTTAATTTTAAACGAGTTATATAAACTCGCGCGTTGCAGCTAGGGATGACAAAACAACCCGAATCCGATAAGTTTCGGGGTCGGGTCGGGGATTATAATTTCGGGTTAGAGTCGGGTTCAAGGATTTTTTTCGGGGATTTTTCGGGTTCGGGGCCAGGGCACACTATCCCCGCCCCGATATATGTTCATATATATATTTTTATATATTTATATACATATATGTTTTATATATTTATGTATATAATAATGTGTATAAATATACAAAGAAAACAATTGTATATCTATTAATGGAGAAGTTTCTAAAGTGATGAATTTTTTTGTTAAATTTTGAATTTTGATCCCCTAACTTCTTTTAAGTTCTACTTTAGTTAAGTTTTTTACTTAAGTTAATGATGACACTTACGTTTTTATTTATAAAATGATTATCTTATGTTCTTATTAAGTTTTTTGTGGAGTTTCGTACTTCACAATCATGTTTTTTAGTCGGATCGGGTTTTATGAGCGGTTTCGGGTTTGACAAACGCCCCGACGGGGCACCCCGAAATAATCCCCGACGGGGAACGGGGCGGGGATGGGTTTTCATTTCGGGTTCGGGGACGGGGCGACCAAAACCCGCCCCGTTGCCATTCCTGGTTGCAGCAGGGTATTGTATGCTGAACAAAATAAAAAATTTACATCAAAACACAAATAATTCAAAATAAAATGAAAAAATTTAAACGATTACGATTGTAATGCGCTATTAATTTAAAATTTAAATGATTCAAGTTTTATATTTATACTATATCAAACATAACCTATATGATTTTAATATATCATTTTGTTCAAATACAAATCTGACCAAGTTTTATATTCCACATTATGTCTAATGTAATCATTTAAAAACACATCAAACATGGAGTGGGCGACTCTTCTACACTCATGCAATCGGATTCATATTTAGATCAATTTATATATTTCACATTATGTCTAATGTAATAATTTAAAACACATCAAACGTGGAGTGCCACACTCTTATGCACTCATGCAATCGGGTTCATATTTAAATCAGTTTAGGTTTTAATTTTCTATATTACGTCCAATAAATATATTTTTTTAATAAATTTCGTATTGCAATAAAATTTATATCAAAGTGTAGATAAAAATAATACGATCACAAATATGTAATTATATTTACACAAAATAGTATATATTAAAAATTATAGAAAGGAAAACAAATAGGATATAAAACTATTTGTGTTTATAAAATAAAAGGATTAAATTAAAGAGACATGCTGGTGCAAAAGCAAAATAAAAAAAAAACACCGAATGTGAAACGCAAAAGCAAAAAGAAAAAATAAAAATTCAAGGGGAAAGAGAAGTTTCGAACGTGTGATTTCATTATTAGTCCTGTGCAGGCATAATAAAATATACATATTATCAAAGTCATTTGTTTTTGTCAAGAATAGTGCATTCCATGATGATTTAACTCAAAATAAGATCTCAAGTACGTAGATCTCAATCACATGAAACTACCAATAACACCAGTATCACTAACAAATAGGAAGCTAAAAACAAATAACAACAGGTAAATAAAAATGCAATTTTAAAGCAACACAAGAGTGGCAAATGAAGGACTAATAACATTATTAGTCCTTCAATATACATGTTTTGGTAAGATCGAGAGGTGAGGTTTGCTAGGTACTAGTAGTGTTAGTGTAATATTCTGATTTTCAGTTCAAGTTTAAACTTTTTTCAAAACTAATTTAAAACATATTTTTTATAAATCTCCTTTTTATTAATAGCGGAAGCATTAAAATTTATTTACCGTATTTCTACAAAATACTGTACATTTTATCAATATATTTCATCGTCGCTTACAACCCCAAAAGCTTTTGGTGTTACCATAGTCAATCTCACGACCATAAGCAATAAACAGGAAATCCAAGATTACTGGAAACTTAAATAAGCCAAAGCAATGCCCAATGCATCTACCCGCCTCACATAGGTCTCTAAACAACATGTGGATACAAAACATTAAATACACAAGGTTAGCTATAAACATAGCTAGTGAGTACAATTAAAACTTTAATCTTTCAAAACCAAGTCATCATCTTCGAAAACACAAGTTTGGCAATATACATACTATAATAGTATTCACATAAGCACATAAGTATGCGGGTCTGTTCATTGAGCCACGATATCTTAACGTGGTAGCTAGCCACGGTCAACACGTGCCCACGTGGGGGATAACCACATCTACCCGTCAAGGTGGGGGAAGCACGAAGCAGTCCACCATACAACAATTATCTAGAGTGAATGACCTGTTCCCCAAGTCCACTCGTTTTGCTTAGGTTCGGTGGCTCGTCAACCTATTGAACCACACGGTCATAATGGGCACTATCATCCCCCTCTACTCTTTGCACCAATTCCTCAACCACCAATGCATCTAGGTTCCCAATTGTCGAAGCCACATGAACCAATACACATCACCCAATGGTTAGGAACCATCATGGTACAAAGTACTATATCTCAAACACTGGTCCGGACCAAAACTCATACCATAAGGGTTACATAAAACACATGCCATAAAGGCCAAGTAACTCAAGCAATTAAGCTTATCATAAAGCCAGTAAGTGTTAATTCATAGCTCTTGAGCATAAATGCTCAACAAACAATATCACCTTTGGCATCACAATGCCCACAATACACCCTAGGTGTAAACATAACTTTCACTAACTCAAAACCGTATGTGTTGTTATAAGATCATAGCTCACTCCTATGTGGAGTATCATATCTCAAGAAACTATTAAATACAGACTCAACATGAACAAAGACCTTCTCCTAGGTGGAGAATTGGTCTTATTTGTTTCCATAAAAACAAGTCCATTAATCATAGCAAGATTTTCAAGTTCCACATCCTTTATCAATAGATTTCATAAAATAATTTGCCAAACATATAAAACACATTTGTGATGACTTATGAGATTTAACAAAAGTTGGGTATCTGCAGGGTGTACTCACCTGAGGGTGTGATGAGGATCACAACCCTAACCAAATCAAAGCTCAAACACTTTGATCAATAGTCCTATGATCACCAAAACACAAGGCCAACTTGCATAAGTTAACCAAAAACAAGATTTCTTAAGAGTATAAGCTCAATACTATGCTTAGACACCTTTTCGGGTCTAAAAAGACTCCATAATAACCTTTTATAACCAATAGAATCAAACCCCAATCAAATACAAGGTCAAAGGAGATTAAAACAATGTTTTTGGAGGTTTGAGGGTGGCTCGCGCCGCGAGAAAATCCCTGGAAAACACCAAGTTCCTGGACAGCATGGGTCGCACCACAACACACATGGCTCGCGTCGCGAGCTTGCGTATACAATAATTTTCTGCTTGTTTCCTTAGCCAAATCGACCAAAACACAAAACCTTTTAACACAACTCCAAGATTGGGATTAAAGTTAGCTAATGGGTCAAAACCTTTTAACACAACTACAATTCATCATAGATTGGGTTATTAAACCCTAACTCAAAGATTTTGACCCATTAGCTAACTTTAATCCCATTTTTCAACAATTCATCATCAAATACACTATTTAAAACTAAAATCAAACATAAATGATAACCAAAACTTACTTGATTAAGATCCAATTCGTTTTTGCTCTTCATTGCCCTAAAGACCCAAGCTTTGATGATGGATAAAGTGTTAAAACACACAATATCAACTAGAAACACCATAAGCTTCAAGATTACTCCTTGATTTCTTCTTTTGTCTTGAAGACGCATCTCTTGCTCCTCTTTCTCGATTCCTCTCCAGCCCTTTGGCTGTGCAAATGACTCAATTGAGTCAAATGGAGATATTTATATCCAATTTTCATATTCAGTCCTTCTAGTTCCAAGCTTGACACTTTTAACCCTTAATGTTTCATCCAATTCACACATATAACCCTTAACTCATAACATCTATAATACCAATTATTTAAAGCTTTAATCAATTGTACTTTGTGTAATACTATTAGTACTTCATGGGCAATTATGATTAAATAACTAAAATCACCCTTAAAACAATAAGCTTCCAATTTAACTATGATATACCATAAATTATTTTACAAATATGAAACATAATTTCTTTTGAACAATGAAAACACCTATTTCACATTTTTAATAACGGGTCTATTCGGATTATGTTAATTTTTAACACATTAAATAAAAACATTTACCAGTTCATTTATACTTGAGACTCAGGAGAAACCTACCTCAATTTTTATCACTACCAATTTTTCTTACGGTTCCGTAAGTTATTCCTGCATCTATAATTTTCATTTTTGTTATCTAATGTTGATGATAATTTTGATCTGAATTTCAGGGCGAATTTGAAAGGGTTTTCGGAAGACAATCCGCTACTATTTTGTTAATCTTTTTAGGCTATCTTTTATATTTTGTTGGATTTCCTTTTTACTCACATAGTTCGTTTATCTTTTTAGGCTATTTTTTATATACCTCGTTAACTTGACAATAGTACTCATTATCTATGTTACTTTGTTGTTGCACGTTCTATGACCTAAATCTTCAGTGATAACATCTACCTCAATGTATGTTGTTTCCGTTTCATATATATTTGTGTTTAATTAACCAATCTTTTGAAAAATCTATAGAACACCTTTTATGGTTGATGTAAAATATTGATATGTAGTTATTTTAAGTTCCTACAATGTGTCCATAAATAAGCATACTAATTTTTTCGGTATATGGATTTTGAAACTACATACAATTAGATTTAATCGTCGTTAAGCATGAAATGGACATGATATTCACATACATATAACTCATATGTTACGTGTAAAAACCAGAATTTTATAATGAAGTGTGTGACTTTAATGAATACCAACTTTTTCCTATATAATGATATCCAATTCATTTTCATAGTACAATATGAATTCATCTAACAATGGGTCATTACTTTCCATATTTAAAAACTGTCACGTTTTTTGATTTATACACCTGATGCATCAATGCATACAAAAGTGTTTGTCTATATGCATTGATGCATACAAATCTTTAAATTGTTAATAATATTGAAATACTTTTGATTTTAAGATTTAGGATTTAAACTTGACTTTTAGGTAGTTATAGGTGAACGTGAACGTAAAGAAGAAATACTAAATTACAAGTTTACACAGGTTCTCACTATCGTGCATTTTAAAAAGGTTCTCCCTTGAACCTCACCCTATATATATATATATATATATATATATATTTGTGTTACTTTTTATTTAATTTGCTTAATTGTGTTAGAAAATTCGGGAATGGAAACTCAATCAAATATTTGACCGATAAGTGGTTAGGTCCAATTTCTTTAGCCCATAAACTTCTAATTTTATCGGAGTTGCAGATGATTTTTCTTATATATAATTAATTGGTCATGGAGAATTAGACTTCTTTCTAGTAGAGAAGAGTCTCGACCGTACGTTATGATCAAATCCCTTACTCATGAAATTATTCAGAATATTAATTAGTTAATTATAATGAAGATGCATGAGTGAGAGAAATATATATATAACTTAACAGTTAACACAAACACACACTCATATCATGAAACTCTTGGATTTTTTTCAACTTTATACCTTGCAATTACATATAACTCGTATATATTATGAATACGTATATTTTATATCACTTTGATCCACTTGATTCATAACTCCGAGTAAATGCATCCCGAAATCAAAAGGAATGTATTACACCATACCTTATGACCATAAAATAATCATAACATAACATAACTTACCCTCCCAAATAATCAATACACTCTTCTGCAACAGCATATATACCTAGAGCAAAAGCGGAGTCACCATAAACTAATGAGATCACTTAATTTGGATAGCGTTCTATCACTAGGGCTACAACGACAAGAAAAAATAGTTAGCTTGATATACCTATCTTCAATCTACAAATATAAGGTCCTATGACAACACTAGTTAGTGTCTAGTTTTTTTTTTAATAGCGAATTTAGTGGACTGAGTCTGCAGTGACATCCATATAGGGCATTATATAAGCCTCAAGTCACGTACCATGAGAGAGTAATACCCTCTACTATTTTATAGAAAAACCCAATTACCCAAACTTGAACCCAAGACCTGAGCTATGAGGTAAAACCTCTATACCACTGGGCTATGCCATAGTAGTAGTGCTAGTGTCTAGTGAAGATGTAGTCCACCTCATGCCCGGATGTTCCTACAACACGTACAACATTCTTCGTGTAGGAAAAATCTATGAAAAATCAATGAGAAAAAGCTTTTTTCATGGATTTCCCATTAGATTCAACGTTTGGTAAAAGCTTTGTAGAAAAACCATTTCACATATTTTCAATTACGTTTTTAAGAAATCGGTTGATAATTTTTGGATGAATCTACAATGGATTTTTTCTTATGGATATGCAACGACTACATTTTCCTTAGGTTTTCAATGGTTATATTTCACCCATAATTCTAACGATTATAGTTTCCCCGAATGAATGTTAATTTGTTTGCTTCTGAAAGCACCCGATTGCGGAACATAGAAAAATCGAGTCCTGCCCGCCAAAAATTGAAGAGGCCAAGGGGGTTCATTTGCTTTGTTTGCTTAATTGCTTGTATTACTTCTCCTTGTTCGCTTCATTTGCTTCATTGCTTCGTTTGTTGAATTCATGTGGGGTTGTATTCGTTGCCTTGTTTCTGAGTATGGCGTGTATTTTAGATGGGTATTAGGGGTTGGCACCTTAGTAAACTATGTTGGGGGCTTGGCCTCCAAAAATCCTTAGTCGTTACCACCATCAACCGTTACCACCACCATAACAACAATAGGCTCAATCACCAACCTTGTAATGAATTGTTTTCATGAGAAAAAGTTTGTAGAAATTATTAAAAATTGTATAATGTCGTATGGACGTTAAATGAGAATTTCACTTAAAATAACTGAATTGTTTTTTTTACAAAAATATCTGTGAAATCCATTAGAAGATTATATATTTTTTCTATGAATTTGAAGCAGATTTGAATGAAAGAATTAAGTGGGAAGATTATATAATTTCTTAAGGATTTCTAACAGAAATTTAAATTAAAAAATAATTAAAATTTATAAGAAAAAGCTATGAGAAATGTGTTAAAATTATATATTTTTGTATGAACTTTTAGAAGATCTTAAAAAAGTAGAATTTCGTGATGAAGTTGTTTGAAAACCACCCAATTTTCTCACAAATTTCCCATCGAAATTTTCTAATGAAATGATTAAAAATTTCAAATACTCTTATTAAAATATGTTGCAAAAGTTGTTAGAACATTTTATAATTTTTCAAAAGAATATTCTCTTTCACGTGAAATAATTAAAAGTTAAAACATTAATCTGGAGGAAAAATATCGATACAAATAGATCAACCATTGTGAACTTACGAAATGTATGTCGAGTTTTGGAAAAATTTACGAATAAAACCTATCAATAAAACTAATTAAAGATATTGATCAGTTTATCACAAATGCATGAGTGTACGATGCAAAAACAATCGAAATACTTTATAACTAATTGAAGATATTGATGCGTTGATCGTGTTGGATGTTGATCCAAACGTTGGATAAGTCTCAAATCTACCAGGTCACGTGCAGTCTTTTTAGGAGAGGATAAATAAAGATTTGTTTCCAGTTTTTTAGCTTGGTTTGTTTCTTGTTTATAGTATAAGTATGCGTCTTGTTCTGTACTTGAATTATCAATTGCAGATCAATAAAGTTATATTTCAATTGGTAGCATTTATTTCCAACATTGTGGTATCCAGAGCACAAACTTCTTTTCTTGAGAGTATACACGTGAGGGTGTGATCTGTGCAAATGGCTAATTCATCAAATGCCATGGCTTCTGCTCAGCCATTGATTCCAATGTTTAAAGGAGAAGGCTATCAATACTAGAGCATAAGGATGATGACCCTATTGAGGTCACAAGATCTGTGGGAGCTTGTTGAGCAAGGCTTCCCAACTAAAGATGATGAAATAAGACTGCGAGAGAACAAAAAAAGAGACGCAAAGGCTCTAGCAATTATCCAGCAGGCAGTGCATGACAACATGTTTTCAAGAATAGAAGCAGCCAACACTTCAAGTGAGGCATGAAATGTGTTGCGGGAAGAATTCCATGGCGATTCCAAGGTAGCAGTAATCAGGCTTCAGTCTTTGAGAAGAGAATTCGAGAACCTGATGATGAGAGAAGATGAACGTGTATCCAAATTCTTGTCCAGATGCATGGACGTAGTGAGTAAAATGAGGTCCTATGGTGAGACAATAAATGATCACACTGTGGTCGAAAAGGTGTTGCGAAGTTTGCCGGAGAGATTTAATCATGTAGTAGCATCAATTGAAGAATCAAAAGACCTTAGTACATTCACTTTCAACCAACTAATGGGCTCTTTACAATCACATGAAGCTAGAATAAGGAGATCACCAAACAAGATTGAAGAGAGAGCTTTTCAAACACACTACTCACCACTACAAGGAGAACGTGGAGGCTTTAGAGGTCGTGGACGTGGAAGAAGTTTCGGCAGGGGACGTGGAAGAAGTAACCTGCAATGCAACCATTGTAAGAGATACGGGCACATAAAAAATTAATGTTGGTTTAAGGATGAGCAGCTTAACTGGGTAGGCGAAGGAGAAGATGAAGTCAGAGAAGAAGATGAAAAATTGTTTGTTTTGTGTGCAGGGCATACGCAAGAGGATGTATGGTTCGTAGATAGTGGTTGTTCGAATCATATGACAGGCAGAAAGACGAAGTTTGATAAGCTGGATGAAACCAAGAAAATGACTGTTCAATTGGGGAACAAGAAAGAGTTGCAAGTTGAAGGCAAAGGCACGGTGAAAGTAGAGAGAGAGAATGGAAAAATAAGGTCACTTCAAGAGGTACAATACGTTCCTGACTTAGGTTATAGTTTGCTTAGTGTAGGGCAAATGATGTTGGCAGGATATGCACTTCATTTTGAGAATAGAACGTGTGTCATCAGCAAAGCCCAAGAAGAGATAGCAACTGTTGAGATGACACCCAACAAAATGTTCCCATTAGACTTGTCAAAAATTCAGGGACTTGCATTTGCAACAAAAGAAGAAAATGAGTCAAAGTTATGGCACCTTCGGTATGGTCACTTGAATCAACAAGGGTTAAAGTTGTTAACAGATAAAGAGATGGTGTATGGATTGCCAGAAGTCAAGCAGATAAGCTTGTGTGAAGGGTGCATCTATGGGAAACAATAGCGAAAGAGCTTTCCTACCGGCGGAGCAATAAGAGCCACAAAACCATTGGAATTGGTTCATGCTGACCTATGTGGTCCCATGCAAACCAGATCCCTTGGAGGCAGTAGGTAGTTTTTACTCCTTACCGATGACTACACACGCATGAGTTAGGTATACTTCCTAGAGAGTAAAGGAGAAACTTTCTCTAAATTTAAGATGTTCAAGGTTAGAGTGGAGAAGCAAAGTGATCTCAAAGTGAAGGTGCTTAGAACAGACAATGGGGGAGAGTTCTTATCAGAAGAATTCAATTTGTTTTGTGAGGAAAACGGTATACATCGGGAATTAATCACACCATACACGCCGGAGCAAAATGGTGTGGCTGAACGTAAAAACAGGACCATTGTAGAGATGGCACGTAGTATGTTGAAGGAGAAAGACATGCCAAATCAGTTCTGGGCTGAAGCAGTAGCAACATCGGTGTATCTACTAAATCTCTCGCCAACAAAGGCTGTACCAAACCGTACTCCATTTGAAGCATGGACTGGAATTAAGCCATCTGTAAGACATCTTCGCATTTTTGGATCAATAGCATATGCACTAATCCCTTCGCAGGTTCGCAGAAAGTTAGATGAAAAATCCATGAAGTGCATTTTGGTTGGCTATTCAATACAGTCTAAGGCATATAGGCTGTATAACCCAAAGACAAAGGAGATCATCACAAGAAGAGATGTGGTTGTGAACGAGAAATAAAAATGGAGCTGGAACAATGCCGAAGGAAATAACAAAGTGCCGATCCAAATTGAAGTACGAGAAAACCCGATGGAGGATAATGAACCAGTAATGAGTTCAACTAGAAGATATATATGCTTCATGCCAATATGCGTTTGTCGTTGCCGACCCGTTGACCTACAAAGATGCTGTAGGTAATCAGCAATGGGAGCAAGCCATGCAAGAAGAAATTAATTCCATCAACAAGAATGGGACCTGGCAGCTAGAAGAACTACCGCATGGTAAGAAGGCTCTTGGTTTAAAGTGAGTTTTCAGGACCAAGTATGATGCAGATGGAAAGATATTAAAATACAAAGCAAGACTTGTTGTGAAAGGATATGCACAGCAACAAGGAGTGGACTTTGACGAAACATTCGCTCCGGTGGCAAGGTTTGAAACAGTTAGAGTTCTTTTAGCACTGGCAGCAAAGAAAAATTGGCTAGTTCATCAGTTCGATGTGAAGTCGGCATTCCTTAATGAGGATCTTGTAGAAGAGGTATATGTTGATCAACCAGAAGGATTTATAAAGGAAGGACAAGAGAAGAAGGTGTACAAGTTAAGGAAGGCTCTCTATGGATTGAAGCAGGCCCCAAGGGCCTGGTATAGTGTTGAGAATCACTCTTTGATTAACCTCACACTCACTCTTGTTTCTTCACAAAAGTATCTTGAAATTATGACTGTATTATTTACACACACACATGTATATCCTCCACTGAATTTCCATCCCATTTCATTAATGTATTAGTCCTTTTATACACACCTGATACAACAACTTCTACAACGACTTCTAACAACTAACAAGAAAATGACTTCAGTTAGTCCTCCTACTTTCATATACAACAGAATTAGTCCTTCAATTATACTTAACTAGACAATAACCAACTAACTAATTCACAATCTCTACCTTTAATGGCTAGTCACCTTCATCCATCTCCAACATTTAAAATCTCCAAACACTTCTGAAACTTGGCTCCTGGTAAAGATTTTGTCATCATATCAGCAGCATTATCTTCGGTATCAATCTTCTCCACTATCATTACCTTTGAATTGATTATATCCCTTATGAAGTGTAACTTGACATTAATGTGTTTGGATCTCTCGTGATACATCTGATGCTTAGCCAAATACAAGGCACTTTGATTATCATAATACACTTTAGTGTTCATCACTTGTATTCCTAAATCAGACATAAAACCTTTGAGCCACATCGCTTCTTTTACAGCTTCAGTTAGAGATATATACTCTGCCTCAGTTGTTGATAAAGCTACCACATGTTGCAGTGTTTCCTTCCAACTGACTATACAATTAAAAACAGTGAATGCATACCCACTGATAGACCTTCCTCTGTCCAGGTCTTTGGCAAAATCAGCATCTGCAAATCCTACTATGTTACACTGCTCTTGATGTTGATTTCCATACATGAGACCCAACTCTTTGGTTCCACTCAGATATCTCAATATCCATTTGACAACATACCAATGTTGTTTGCCTGGATTTGATAGATATCTACTCACTACACCAACTGCATAGCTTATATCTGGTCTTGTGCATATCATTAGATACATCAAGCTTCCCATAACATTTGAATAAGGAATTTTCCACATTTGCTCCATTTCACCTTCATTCTTAGGACAATCTGCCTTTGACAATTTGAAGTGTTGTCCCATGGGAGTCAAAACTGACTTACCATTATTCATTTTAAAATTACTCAATACCTTGTTAACATACCCAACTTGTGACAATTTCAGTGTCTTGTTTTTCCTGTCCCTTTTTATCTCCATTCCTAGAATCTTTTTAGCTTCTCCTAACTACTTCATATCAAATTCGGATTCTAAGAGCCTTTTGTAACTAAGATCTTATATTTATCTTTACAAGCTACTAGCATGTCATCTACATATAATAGCAGATAGATGTAATTACCTCTTTCATACTCCTTATAGTAGACACAACTATCATATTCACTTCTTAGAAAACCTTGTTTGATCATGAAATTATCAAACCTTTTATACCACTGACGTGGTGACTGTTTTAGACCATACAAGGACCTCTTCAACATACATACCTTATCTTCCTTCCCTGGTACTTCAAATCCTTGAGGTTGCCTCATATATATTTGTTCTTCCAATTCACCATGCAAGAAAGCAGTCTTTACATCCAACTGCTCAAGTTCAAGGTCTTGACAAGCTGTTAAAGCTAAAATCACTCTTATTGAAGAATGCTTCACAACAGGTGAAAAAATCTCATTATAATCAATTCCAGGCTTTTGAGTAAATCCCTTTGCTACTAACCTAGCCTTGTACCTAGGTGCTTCTTGAGATGTAAGACCCTCTTTCAGTTTGAAAATCCACTTACACCCTACCAACTTTTGTCCCTCGGGTTTGTCAACTAGATCCCATGTATTATTTTTGATCAAAGAATACATTTCCTCCTCCATAGCTTCAACCCACCTTTCACTGTCTTTCGACCTTATTGCATCAAAATATGACAGTGGTTCATGAGTATCTTCCATCTCAGCTGCTGCAAATGCAAAAGCAGTGAGATCAACTCCATCTGTATATCTACTAGGAGGCCTGATATTCCTTCTCGCTCTATCTCTAGCCAACTGATAATCTGTTATGTCTTCCTGATTATTGGACCCTTCATCATAGGACTGAGTTGTTTCCTGATCTAGACCTTGCTCATCTTTGAGGTCCACCTCAGTTTGAGGACCTAGAAAAGGTTGGTTTTGGTTACCCAAAGTATCCTTATACATCACATCTTCTTTGAAGACAACATCTCGACTTATGAATACTTTTGGTTTACTTTGTTCACACCTCCAAACCCTGTATCCTTTAGTACCTTCAGGGTATCCGAGGAAGATGCACTTTACAGCTCTTGGTTCAAGCTTCCCTTGGTTAGTATGTGCATAACATAAGCATCTAAACACTCTTAAGTAGTTGTAATCTGATTCTTTTCCAGACCACTTTTTCATTGGTGTTTGCATATCAATGGCTGAGGAAGGAGATAAATTGATTATGTGAACTGCAGTAGTCACAGCTTCTGCCCAAAAAGACTTTGGAAGGCCTGAACTTGATAACATGCACCTGACCTTGTTCATTATAGTCCTGTTCATTCTTTCTGCAAGGCCATTCTGTTGTGGTGTATGTGCAACAGTTAAATGTCTTGCAATACCATGGGTTTTACAAAATTGATTGAACTCATTATTGCAGAACTCCAGGCCATTATCTGTTCTTAATTTCTTTATCTTCCTTTCAGTTTGATTTTCAACCAGAATCTTCCATTCTTTAAATTTTCCAAATGCCTCATTCTTGTGTTTGAGAATGTTCACCCATACTCTCCTTGTGTAATCATCTATCAGAGTTAAGAAGTACCTTGCTCCTCCTAGGCTCTCCACTCTTGATGGTCCCCACAAGTCTGAATGTATATAATCAAGGTTTCCTTTAGTACTGTGGGTTCCTCTAGTGAACCTCACTCTATGGGCTTTGCCAAGAATGCAATGTTCACAGAATTCCAAGTCCTTAGGACTGCACTTGCTCAATATTTCCTTCTTGTTTAATTCTATCATACCTTGATTACTAATATGTCCCAATCTTTGGTGCCATATCATGGTTTGGTTCTGTGGCTTGTTAGTCATCATTGCCGCAACTGTATCATTCACCTTACCATCCAAGATGTAAATGTTGGATCTCATTCTTGTGCCTTGCATCACAGTGAGAGAACCTTGGATTACTTTTAATTTCCCATTGGCTAGCTTAACTTGACATCCCTGATCTTCCAGTGTACCAAGAGATATCAAGTTTCTTTTCAAGTTTGGCACATATCTCACATTCTTCAACTTGTATTTTGAGCCATCATGCAATTCTAGTGTCACAGAGCCTGTCCCTCTTATCATACATGATCTATCATCTCCTAGAATAACAGATCCAATCTGTTCTTCTTTATAGTCGGTTAAGAGATGCTTATTTGGTGTCATATGATATGAGCACCACGAATCCATAATCCATTCTAGTTGTAGACTAGTAGATGAAGCAACCAGTACCTCTGCACTATCATATCCTTCTGAAAGGAAATCTGAAGTTTGTGTTTCCCTTTGCCTAGTTGAGGTTTCACCCTTCTTCTTCCTTTTCTCTGGACAATCTCTTTTAAGATGGTTTTCAGAATGACATATGAAACACTTCCTTTTTGTTTTCGATTTTGATCTGAACTGATTCTTGTGTTTCACGTCCCTCTTATCTGTCCTTCCCCTTGTATACAGGCCTTCAGCTGCTTCTTCTTTTGATTCGGATTTCTTCTTGAGTTCTTTTGAGTTGACTGCAGCTAGTACCTCCTCCATGGATAGAATTTCTCTTCCATACATCAGTGTATCAACAAAGTGTTCATACACAGGGGGAGGGATGATAAGAAAATGATTGCCCTGTCTTCTTCATCAAGAACTACTTCAATGTTCTCCAAATCAAGCACAATCTTATTGAATCCGTCTACATGGTCTTCAAGAGACTTACCGGTGGACATTTGAAATGTGTATAATTGTTTCTTTAGGTAACCTATTGGCCAGTGATTTGGTCATATACAGACTTTCCAATTTTGACCAAATACCCGCTACCGTCGTCTCCTTCGAAACCTCCCTCAAGACTCTGTCTCCAAGACTTAGGATTATGGCACTGTGAGCCTTTTCCATAATATCCTTCTTTTCTTTATCAGTCATTGATGCAGGTAAACTTGATTCTCCGTTCAGAGCATCAACGATCCCCTGATGTACAAGAAGAGCTCTCATCTTCAACCGCCATAATCCAAAATCATTTCTTCCATCAAACTTTTCAAGATCAAACTTTGCTGACGTCATTGCTCAATTATGAGACCTAATTTCAAGCAAGAACCAGTCTACAATCAACGCCTTCCTTCTGCCAAACGTGAGCCCTAATTGGCTCTGATACCAATTGTTGAGAATCACTCTTTGATTAACCTCACACTCACTCTTGTTTCTTCACAAAAGTATCTTGAAATTATGACTGTATTATTTACACACACACATGTATATCCTCCACTGAATTTCCATCCCATTTCATTAATGTATCAGTCCTTTTATACACACCTGATACAACAACTTCTACAACGACTTCTAACAACTAACAAAAAAATGACTTCAGTTAGTCCTCCTACTTTCATATACAACAAAATTAGTCCTTCAATTATACTTAACTAGACAATAACCAACTAACTAATTCACATATAGCAGGTTAGATAGTCATCTAAAAAACAAAGGGTTTACTCGAAGTGAAGTAGAGCCAACCGTGTATACAAAAAAAGAGATGTATCTGATCTTCTTATTGTATGCGTATATGTTGATGACATCATTTATACTAGCTCCTCTAGAGAAATGATTGAAGAATTTAAAGTGCAGATGAAGGGGGAGTTCAAAATGAGTGACATGGGTTTACTACACTTCTTTCTGGGCCTAGAAATTCAGCAGACTAAGAATGGTTTTTTTGTAAGTCAAGTGAAGTATGCAAAAGATCTGTTGACAAAGATGGGAATGACAAACTGCACCTCTGTCGAAACACCGATGAATGTCAATGAAAAGCTAAGCCAAGAGGATGGAGAAGAGAAGATTGATCCAACAAGGTTCAGAAGTTTAGTAGGTGGTTTGATTTATTTAACTCACACAAGACCTGATATTGCATTTGCAGTTGGAATGATATCAAGATTCATGCATCAACCATCTAAAAACCATTTTGGAGCTGCAAAAAGAGTTTTCAGGTATGTAGCAGGAACAACAGACTTGGGACTATGGTATGCACATGAAGAGGGAGTCAAACTGGTTGGCTTCGCAGATAGTGACTGGGGAAGTTGTGTCGATGATAGGAGTATTTCAACAAATGTGTTCATGATAGGAACGTCTGCAGTCACATGGAGTTCCAAGAAACAAAGCATCACTGCTTTATCAAGCACAGAGGCCGAGTATGTATCTGCAGCGTCTGCTGCATGTCAAGCAATCTGGATCAGATCACTCTTAAAGGAATTACAGCATGAACAGATTCATGCAACTGACTTGTACTGTGATAATCAGTCAGCAATTTTTATGGCAAAAAATCTAGCTTTGCACAGCAGAACCAAACATATTGACACACGGTTTCATTTTATCTGAAAACTAATAGCAGATGGGGAGATCAATATCAAATATTGCAGTACACATGAACAACCAGCAGACTTGTTTACGAAGGCTCTATCAACTGCAAAGTTTGTTTATTTCAGAAGGAAGTTGGGCGTATGCAAGTTTGAATCAAAGGGCAGTGTTGGATGTTGATCCAAACGTTGGATAAGTCTCAAATCTACCAGGTCACGTGCAGTCTTTTTAGGAGAGGATAAATAAAGATTTGTTTCCAGTTTTTTAGCTTGGTTTGTTTCTTGTTTATAGTATAAGTATGCGTCTTGTTCTGTACTTGAATTATCAATTGCAGATCAATAAAGTTATATTTCAATTGGTAACATTTATTTCCAACAGATCGATGTATCACAAATGCATGTGTGTGTACGTATTAGCTAGATTTTAGTGATGTATCGATGCAAAAACACTCGAAATTAGTACTTTAATAATTAATTAAAGATATATAAAAATATGAAGAACCGTCAAAAAAGCTCATGAACACTTGAAGGTGATGGTTTTTTAGTTTTTAATTATTATTTTTAATATCAAGTGTCCCTTGTGGATCCTTTCGATATGGGAGAAGGGGGGCTTGAATCAAATTGTATTTTGTTGATTCCATTAATTACTAGATTACTCTATCATGAAGGTGCTCTATCTTGTTTTCTATCATTATGGCTACTTGAATGTTGGTTATTTACTTTTACGGTATGTTATTTCAACCCTTTCATATATTTCGAAACATGTGATTTATTTGTGTTTTTGTGGTTTGCAAAACGATTTAGGCTCATATTCGAAGAAAAATATTAAAGTTTTAGAACTACAATCATCTCATTATATAAAATCGGCTAAAGAATATTAGCTATTGGCCTATTGTTGCTTCAAGGCCATCTTATTAATTATGAGCTGAGCTCATGGGTTATCTATTTGCCTTTTGGTGTATGTCAGACTTGATTTCTTTCACTCCAACAAGAAACACAATTTTGTCTTCATAATTGTTGATTCAGTACTGATGTAACTCGGGGTTATGTGTTCTGTAGTAACTGATTGGGTTATCTATATATTTGCCTTGCGGTTCGTTTACCAGCATACTCATTTAAGAATCGCTTGGGTCACTGGATTTATTTACATCAGCTTATGTAAATATATAGAGATTTTTTTATGCGTATGAACACATATAACCCCATGTTACATTCAAGAATTGCTTGGTTTAGTATTTTTACAGATGACCCAATGTTTAGTATTTCTCTAAAGATTTGAAGCCAGAACATGAATTGTATTCCAAATCATTACCCTATTGAACCATGATATATTTATGGACTTAAGGTTCTACAACCCAACCCAATTTGATCTGACTGAGGTTCCCAAATTTATGTAACCATCTGTAGGTTAGTTTATTTTTAATTATACTAACAAAAATTTACAAATGTTACTTTAATTGTTCTAGAACCATAAACTTTATAATTGGAGTTTAATTAAGCTTTGTATTTGGGTGTTCTTACTCTTAGGATCGAACATCATATTGATTAATCATTAAAGTTGTAACATGTATCAGTTAGGAGATTGTTTTGCAAGTTACAACTGAAAGTTGTTTGTGAGTATAATAGTTGTTGGTGTTAATTTATATGAGAAGACTACAGAAGATTGATTTAGACAATAGACAGACAACAATGGAATTATGGAATATTGGCATCGATAAGGGAACATGTATGTTTTCTTCCTTCTCTTGGATATTACTCATCTTTCTTTTATTCAATTGTACAAATATTCCGAAGTTAGTGGTTATATTTACTTCAAAAGTCAACTTATGTTATACTTTTACTTGAATATGTTATGTTTAATATTTAACTGATGCAGTGAAAAACACCGGTTTATGTTCATATATGGTTAAATGAAATTGCCTGAGCTACCAAGACTCTCTGTAAGCTCCTCGACTTTGGCCTTTTATTTTATTTTATTTAATTAGTATTTCTTTAATAAGATAAGTAGAGCTAGAAAATAGGTGGGTCGGTGGTCGAAGGGGTAATGGCCAAATGGGTCAAAACGGGTAACATTGGACCTTTTAAAATGGGTCAGATCATGTTTAAAAACATTTTGCCCAGATAAAGGGTGGTGGTTATTCTTTTTAAAAACACTTTCTAGCATACATAAGAGAAACATTATGAATATTTATCCTTCTTTATTCCTTATATATGTATGGGCATAAACTTATTGGAGCAACAAATCTACAAAAACCAAAACCTGAACCATTAGCGGTGATTTGGCTGTTGTTGTGGGAAGGTGCTACTCTTAGGAACCCCCCTTTGTTTATTTTGGTTTCCAATATCCTTGAGGTTTGAGGTGAAAATTTCTACCCATTTAGGTCATCTTTTTTTCAAACAAGTCAACACAAGGTAAGAAAAAAAAGCTAAAAAAGGTCAAAAGTCTACAAAACTTTCTTCTTAAAGCATAAAACCTCTTATCATTTTAGTAAAAAAAAATAATTAATAAAATATCATCATGTCCTTAAATAAATTATATGATTCGTTGGACCTTTAATGTTTTAATTAAATATTAGAACTTAGTATTTTAAGTTTATTATTATGTTATATTAATGTTTGTAATTAAATTAAGTGTGTATGTAACACACATGGCCTGGCGGCTGTAGGATATCCACCACCACCAAACTGCCTCCGACAGTTTTGGGCCAAAAGAAAACCGCTATATACATTCACTTTTCTGTGCAAATTTTGCTCATGTGTTTCTCATATACATACGTACGTATCATATATAATTGGCTCCGGCTATTCAATTGCTTACTACCTTTTGCAAATGGTTTTGTTAATCGGGATTCAAGAAACAGCAACATGATGCAAGGAGAAAAAATATCTCAAGCAACAAAGGAGTTGGTCAATCGGGATATACATTTGATCAAAGCATTACAGGTTCAGATGGGGTTACCAGAACCAGAGATCAATGAGATCTTAGCATTCCAAGGAAGAAGACAAGCCAAGAGACGGACTCAGTTAAAGTTGGTCAGTGTAACCATGGATTTGTTGACAACATTTGTCAAAGCGACCTCTGGTTCGCAGAAGTTCGTGAGGTTGAAGAAGAATATGCAAGAAATGGGGAAAACACAGATCCTAGCATCGTGGACTACTATACAAACGGAGATATCGAAGATCAAGAAGAAGATGGTGATTTTATCATCATAACTTGATATTCGAAGTTTGAAGACTTTTGACAATTAGGGGGAGACTGTTGGAATAATTGTCAAAAAAAGATTAATATAGTTTTATTGTTTAAAATAGATAAAATATATGTATATATAGCCCCACGGCCGGAGATAACCCCCAACGGCCGTTAGCCGCCGTCACTTGACGGAAAACCACCAGAAAACCGTCACAAATTTACCCTATATATATGTAATCGAATGTACTGAACAAGAGTCAAAATATTACAGAAATAACAGAACTTTGGCAAGATTTTCTTTGTATTTTTGTTGTTCGATCCTATCTTGATTAAAATATAGGTGAGAGTGTTTTGTCTCATCCCAAGCCGCCTATCTGTTTTGACTAATTTCCCAACCCGCCCCACCTTTTTATCTGCTTTGACTCATTACTCACACCCAACTATTGAATTGCGATTCGCAAAGATAGAATTATGAAGTTGATGGTTTATATGTGGCCAATCTTACTGTAATTCTTTGTTTTCTTACATTTCTTAACAAAATTTCAATTAGAATTTATTCAATACATATAATGTCAGAATAACGTTGCTCGGAAACTTATCTTCTATGAAAACTTTTGTCATTTATAGCGGCTTTAAAAATGAGGTATTGCCCATAAATAATGACAAGTGAAACTGAATAGGAGTTGCTGCTGGATGTGGATGGCAAGCGTTTGTTGCATATGTGAATGTTGGGTGTTATTATGTGGTTTGAGTTCCATTTGGTTCTTTGTTGGCCTCCAAGTTTTGGTGTTACAACACTTATATTGTTTCGGCCCATATAATAACTTTAATTCAATCCAATTGTATTCTCGAGAAATTTTCTTATATGCTGCATGCATTCTTAAATAATAATATCTGATTAAATATTTTATGCCTTTTGAGGTATTTCATAATCCATTCGGCTCTAATAATATCTAGTAGACGTAAATCAAACATTTTCATTATTTCCGGACTATAAGATAAAATATGTAGTTAACTCTACCACACAAGAATTTATCTATTTCAGTTCTTTGTGAAATCTTGTTCCACCATTCAATCTTTGTATCTCATAATATTATTTCTCATTTCATTTTTTTACAAAGACCGATTTATTACACCTTTAAGTGTATATACACTTCATGTCCCAACACACATTGCATCATGCGTGTTTCTATTTTGGCGAATAAATTATATCTCTACACTTCTAAGGCAGGTATATTTTAAAGATCCTCATTATCAATCATAATATTTACCGCTATATTATATATAAAAGTTCGTCGATGTCGACTCTATTTTATTTCATTCTTTTCTAGACATGATATATTTGTTGAAGTCTCATTACCTTTCAAGTCCTTAAAGTTCTTCTGGAACCTTCATGTTTAGTATCTCTTCAGGAGATTCGCTTAGGGTTATTTATATCCTCAATTTTATGGTCCTTTTTTCTTTCAAGGAATATGTATATAACACATATATAACCATAAATAACTTTTTACTATTTATAGAACACATACAATAACCATAAATAATTCACCAATTAATATTATATGTGTTTAAGTCATGAGTTACCTATCATATATAAATAAACAATAAGCTAAACGAATCATAAGAATATAACAATCAATTTTCTTAATAAGAGCTAGATAATACTATACTAGTTGTTTAGCATTTCAAAATACATTCACTGATTTCTCGCACCCATTACTAGCATATATTTTATGTACATCTGTATACGTTCCACCATTTTTTTCCTTACATACCCGTGAGTTATCTTGATGGCACTTATTGCAAATCATATTCTTAATATGGGTATCACATTCATTTCTGGGAATGTAATAGAGCTAACAAGACGTATTTTATACTTAAAATTTATTTTTATTTTGCTCATTGTTTATTTCCACTTATAGAATAAATTAAATCTTTTAACCTTAGATGGATTCATTTACAATTAGCTAAATGTTACAACTTTGGGTGTCATGCATTTTTCATGGAATTTTTTAAATAAATAGCTTTACGAGCCTTGATCATTACAAAGGGTGATGCTACGGAATCGAGCCTATTCCTGAAGAAGAGAGTCAATTTATTGCTTAGATGCATGATATATGTCTCGTTAATAATATATCTTTATGTAAGTAACTTTATAAAGATAAGACATAATTATTCTTATGATGTCTAAGCCATAAAGACAAACCATATAGTATACATATCATAATAATAAAACATATAATCTTGCCATTTATGTATTTAAATAAAATATCTTGATGCCTCACCAATTAAAAACACGCATATATGCAGGCATGCTAGCGATATGTTCATATAAAGTTTTTAAATTTCATCACACTTTTATAACAATATTTTCATGTCAGTGTATTGAACAAGAATAGGTTTCATGATTTTATAAAAACGAAATAACAAAACAATAATAAGGCCAATATATAAAACAATTAGAATGTAACAATTAGCATATAGGTGCATCTTGACATCTAACACTAAAAAAACAAATAACTTTTTTTTAGTAATTAATGTCCGAAGCTAAAATTCAAGTTTTGCAATATTTGACATAATAAATTATATAATATATAGCAACATATATTATTTTATAATTGTTTCATAATAAAATATGTCAAAGACAAAGTAAATAAGTTAAAGGCTCGAAACGAATTTTAGCTGGCACATAAATCCAGAATACCACAAATCAATTATTTAGCTAATACACAAATAATGCCAAATAACTATGTTTGTATATCCTCTGCATGCAGGTACTTGATCTCCAAATTTTTTTTAGCCGATTGATCTGCTTTGGACTAGGACCGTAACTGTAACTTTATATTTCACATTTTTAATAACGGGTCTATTCGGATGATGTTAATTTTTAACACATTAAATGAAATCATTTACCAGTTCATTTATACTTGAGACTCGGGAGAAACCTACCACAATTTTTATCACTACCAATTTATCATTCCTTTTTATCTTATGGTTCCGTAAGTTATTTCTGTATCTATAATTTTCATTTTTGTTATCTCATGTTGATGATAATTTTGATCTGAATTTCGGGCGAATTTGAAAGGGTTTTTGAAAGACAATCCGCTACTATTTTGTTAATCTTTTTAGGTTATTTTTTATATTTTGTTGGATTTCAATTCCTTTTTGCTCACATAGTTTGTTCATCTTTTTACGCTATTTTTTATATACCGCGTTAACTTGACTATTAATAGTACTCATTATCTATGTTACTTTGTTGTTGGCTTGTTGCATGTTCTATGACCTAAATCTTCAGTGATAACAACTACCTCAACGTATGTTGTTTCCGTTTCATATATATTTGTGTTTAATTAACCAATCTTTTGAAAAATCTATAGAACACCTTTTATGGTTGATGTAAAATATTGATATGTAGTTATTTTAAGTTCCTATATTGTGTCCATAAATAAGCATACTAATTTTGTCGGTATATATATGGATTTTGAAACTGCATACAATTAGATTTAATCGTCATTAAGCATGAAATGGACCTCATATTCACATACATATAACTCATATGTTGTATGTCAAAACCAGATTTTTATAATGAAGTGTGTGACTTTAATGAATACCAACTTTTTCCTATATAGTGATATCCAATTCATTTACATAGTACAATATGAATTCATCCAACAATGGGTCATTAATTTCCATATTGTTTTTTTGTTCATGAAAAATAGTCTACCTTCATGTTAATATCAGATCATGTTTGATGTATCTTCAGCTTTTAGTCTCAGATGTTTGTCTTTGATGAAACAGAGTTAAGTTTCATTTTTTTGTACAACATAACTTATATACCCTTTAAACCTACTCCTAAACTAACTTAAACACTTTATACCGTTAGACCAAATATATAACCTTTGGTGAATTAAGTTGTTCATCTTAAAAACAAATCCTTGGATTGTTTGCTATCTTTAATTGATTAACTGAAGAAGTAATTGTTAGGGTTGTGTATATATTTAAAGTTGAGTACTTTGAATTTAAGCTTACTAACATGTGTTTATATGAGGCTGTACTCACACAAGTGATCAATAAAAACCTTCATAGGTTGTGTAGTTATATGAATTATCCATTTAATTGAAAGGTTTATTGACTTAGATGAAGAATATGCAACCATTATTTAGCTTGGTCTCTTCATGGTTTAACATTTCTATTTGTATTCTTTTGGTTTTCTTTTGTTTTGCATTCAAAATGTATAGTAGAGTGGTTTTCTTTTGAATGGATTCTGAGAAAACATGTGGTCTCTTCATGGTTTAATGCATACTTTTGTATAAAAGTTTTATTTAATGTATATATTATGAATGGATGTCAGGGCTGAATGTAATTGATTTGGTTTAGTGGAGCGAATAAGATGTCACTAAAAATTAATGGGTCAAAATTTGGTGCAGCAGGTGAGTTATCTTTTAATTTGTTTGATCTTCATTTACTCTTGAATCATCAAAGCAAACTTTTTTATAAACACAAATGGGGCCAACGTAATTACTCTTGCCATTTTTCTAGTTGATTATAAATTAATATCGACATGTATGGATTCAAAGATACATGTATAAAGCCTATCAGATCAACAGAACTCTATGTGTTTTAGACACATATAGTATATTATTTCACGGGAATTTTGCTACCTGTTAGAAGACGACACGTTTCGATCACACGAAATGTTGGATATCAAAGAACTAAACACACTCTTGAAAAAAAACACAGAAGAACACGTAGCTGTGCTGCATGAGAAAGAAATCCACAAGAACTACATTTTGATAATACTTATCTTCTAATATGAAACCTTACCTATTTAAAGACTAAATGGAAACAAATAATAGAACGTGGGTGGGTACATGCACTACATCCACTACATATATAAAACTATTTTATATATATATATATATATATATATATATATATATATATATATATATATATATTATTCCCATGCTAGTGTTCCCCACTATCTGAACTACCTCCCAAATTCACGGCCAACTTCAAGACTAAGCAAATCCACTTTCTTTTGCTCAATACTTGGTCAAACATGAACTATCCATCTGCGACCCATGGACACATGAACAGCTAACCCACTCCATGGACTTAACCCATCAAGATTACCCAACATTCACCCCATAATCTTGATGCCTATCGGTCTCGGCTTCTAGGATCATACTCATGAACACGGTCTCTTTCTGGGTCACGGTCTAGATGCTGCCCGGTCTTTTGCGGTCTTCTCGGTCTTCGATCTCACACCGAAACTCGGTCTTTCATCTCGTTCTTGCTTCTTTCTTATCGATTCTTGCTGTTTGGTTACTTGCTGTCACTTGCCTGCCTCTTGCTATGATGATGTTGTCTTGCTTTCTTGCTACTTGTTTATCTTGCTTTCTTGCTACTTGTTTATCTTGCTTTCTTGCGTATTGACTCTTGCTACTTGCGGTTTTTTTTTTTGCCTACTACTTGCTTCGATTTCTTGCTGCTTGTTTCTTTAGATCACTAAACATGTAATCAACCTTGCTTCTTGCTTTCTTTGATCAACCTTGCTTCTTGCTTTCTTTGATCAACCTTGCTTCTTGCTTTCTTTCTCTTCTTCCTTGCTACAAGCCGTACATGAGCCAACCTTCTTGCTTGCTATCTCACAGCCCCTTCAACCGAACCATGAGCTCTGATACCAATTGTTGGATATCAAAGAACTAAACACACTCTTGAAAAAAAAAAACAGAAGAACACGTAGCTGTGCTGCATGAGAAAGAAATCCACAAGAACTACATTTTGATAATACTTATCTTCTAATATGAAACCTTACCTATTTAAAGACTAAATGGAAACAAATAATAGAACGTGGGTGGGTACATGCACTACATCCACTACATATATAAAACTATTTTATATATATATTATTCCCATTCTAGTGTTCCCCACTATCTAAACTACCTCCCAAATTCACGGCCAACTTCAAGACTAAGCAAATCCACTTTCTTTTGCTCAATACTTGGTCAAACATGAACTATCCATCTGCGACCCATGGACACATGAACAGCTAACCCACTCCATGGACTTAACCCATCAAGATTACCCAACACGAAAGACAATCAATAAGGAGAGATTGTTGCAGACCTTGGTGGGACATGTCTCACTCCTTCAAAGTCCACTCAAGAAGTGATCCATGAATTTAATTCATCGCTGTATGCTAAATTATTACTAGTTCATTCTAATACATCAATGATTCTCAGAAATATTTGTTAATTTGTTTTACTTTTCCAGTTGACATGTAATATGGATGTTAAAGAGAAATGGTTGGTTTTAATTTGTTGTTTTCATTACCAGTATTACGTTATATATAGAGATGTTAATTTTAGAAGCGTTTTTATTACGATCGAGTACAACGTAGGAGTTTAGGGAGAAAGGTTGATCACGTAGGAGTTTAGGACTCGGCTACAACCCTACGTGTGTTTTATCGGGTTTTCAAAGGAAAAGGGATGGGGGTGGCCCGTCGGCTTATAAAGGGCTTAAAATGAAACACTGAAGCATGCAAGAACATGAAACAGTGTAAAGGACAAGTCCTAAGTGCGGAGGTGGCAGAATTTTGAAGCAGTCCACGGTGACCGAAAGGATACTGTGTTTGTCCGCGTGTAACCCATCAGTCACTATATATATACATATATATATATATATATATAAAATCAACATACACCCTTAAAAATCAACATGTGTTGCTTAAAATAGTGTCAAACTATTACAACACATCATCAACACCAAATGCACTCAATACCTCCTTCCTTTTAATAAAAAGGATTATATATCTCATACTATTTTTTTCTATTTCATCCTCCTACTCATCACAAGTTGACATGTGGACTCCGCTAATTCTCTTTCCCAATCACCTCCATTGATTTTGACACTTGTGTTATTTTTGTGAGTAGGAGGATAAATATAAGGAAAAAGTATGAGGCTGGATATATTATCTCTCTTTTAATAATTCAATCCACATAAGCTATAAATAGTTATTATACACATCTTCACCATTCCACTCTTTTTCATGTCACATACTTTGATGATTGCTCTTGCTTGACACATAATGTTATTGCATCCGATAAAATACTTATGACCATCAGGTTTTCATAATTTTATAAAATATTGTTTTGATTTAGTAGTAAAAGCTTTATTGAGTCTAGATTTTGTATTCGTGACTACTTCTCCTTCTACATGTAATTTCTTCATCTGCTATAGTTAAATGGGTGATGTTTGGGAACGCCTTCTACCACGATTGATTATTTTATAGGTGAGAATTCTTTTTCTTTTGTTGATTTCGGTTTCATAGGCTACTCTTTATTTCGATACTTCTTCCTTTTTGGTTTTTATTACAGTTTAGGTTCTATCATTACCTTTGCTTTGATAATCATTAATCCTGTTTAAATGATATCATTTCTATGCTTTGGTGTGTATCTTCTTGTTAACCACCTGTAGTTTAATTGAGCCAATGTTCTATTTTGTGAAAATTGGTACTTTGTTTTAGTTCAATAGCCGGAGGAAAAATATATACAAATTTGTTATTTTGTGCCCAACTGTAATAAAACTTAGTTTCCTCTCGTATATGATTTCTACTCATTAATGGATTTAATAGATATAGGATAAAGTTTCACATTGGTGATGGAATGACAAGTATTCACCCAACTATATATGTACTCCACATTTTGAAAAGTTAATTTCATATATAGCTGAAGCGGATGAAAATGTAAGTTCAAATCTAAGGGCATATGAAAATGTAAGTTCAAATCTAAGTTATATAAAATTAATCTATTTAATAAGTTGTGTCTCCTTTAAGTAGGTATGTAGATACAAATTATTGAATAACCCTTACAAATATGGGAAAAAAGATGAGTGAAGCTACAAGCACCTATGATAGGTATTTTCACACTCATAAACAGTTAAATGAGTAAATGATGAAATAACTAACATACCCCTTATTTATAATGTTTGTATGGAAGCACCCAAGATAGGTGCTATTAGAAGCATATATCTTATCCCCTACAAATATATACCAAAAGATACACCTAAAATAAGGATCCACAAGTAAAATACAACAAATTTGTTGATAATTGACGTGATATATTTCTTATAACAAATAAACATTTTCGATTCAATATTCATTGCCATCAATTGATCTGCACATTTTTACATGCTATTGTATACCAAGCGGGGTTTTATCACAATAAATAATCTTATTGTTACGTCCACTCCCATCAAATGGAGTTTATTTGGTATCTCTAAAACATTTTCGATTCAATATTCAATGCCATCAACATAAAACATCGTGGGCTGTGCGTAGCATAGCTTAAAAACTTTACTAGTACATATATATACATATATATATATACATATATATATATATGGGAAGGTTCAAACGAGAACTGCGAGAACCAATCTTGGCCGTTTATTTTGGATAATGGAGTTCATGGATGAAGAGCGTGAGGGGATTGAGTGTGGCAGGGTGCATGTAAGGAATTCATGGGTGGGCAATTCAATTGAAGGAGAGGGAATTGGACGGCTAAGATTGGTTATCGCAGTTCTCATACGAAAAACAGTTCTCGTTGAACTTTTGCCTATATATATATATAGGGGAAGGTTCATTTGAGAATCGTTTTTATTGCGAGAACCAATTTTAGCCGTTCATTTTGAATAACAGAATTCATAGATGAAGAGCGTGGGGGGATTGCGTGTGGCAGGGTGCAGGTAAGGAATTCATGGGTGAGCGATCCAATTGAAAGAGGGAGAATTGGACGACTAAGATGAATTGGTTCTCGCAATAAAAACAGTTCTCAAATGAACTTTTCAATATATATATATATAGTAAAAAGTTCATTTAAGAACCGTTTTTACTGCGAGAACCAATCCTAGCCGTCCAATTCCCCCTCCTTCAATTGGATTGCCCACCCATGAATTCCTTACATGTACCCTGCCACACCCAATCCCCCACGCTCTTCATCCATGAATTCCATTATCCAAAATGAACGGCTAAGATTGGTTCTCGTAATAAAAACGGTTCTCAATGAACCCTCCCCTATATATATATATATATATATATATATATATATATATATATATATATATAGTGCATGCTTAATTTGCTATTGTCATATATTTAGCTAAACTTCATATCAAATGCATAGATCTGTTTGACCTAGAGATGCACAAAATTGGTCCTGGACTGGTCCTGGACCACAGCCGGTCCGGTCTGGTCCGGACCCAGTCGGTCCCGGGCCGGTCCGGTCTTCGGCGGACCGGTCTTCGCGTAAAACCATTTCGATAAATTCGGTCTTCGGGCGGTACTAGACCACTTCCGGACCAGTCCAAATTCGTACCAGTCCGTTTTTCATTCGGGTATTTTTTGGTTCGGTTTAGATATTTTCGGGTTTTTTTTAGTTTCGGTTTAAAATTTTCTAGTTTTCGGTTTGTTTTTTGTTTGAAAAAAAAATGACTTGTTAATTTAAAAAAATTGCAAGTTATAAAGCATAAACATATATAATTGCAAGTTAATAAAAACATATAAAATTACATATTATTGAAACTTAAATTATTTTTTTAATAAGAAAAGGGAACTCTAGCAATGGAGCTTCCAAAAGGGTATTTATAGAATTGGAAGAAAATTTCAAAATTTTGAAAAACTAGCCATTGGATCGGTTTGGACCGTTTCGGACCGGTTTGGAGCCGTTGTGTAACACCGTATTTTCACCCATAAAATTTTTATTTAAATTAACACTGCGGAAGCGTTCACCAAAACATAAAAGTATTTACAACTGAAGTTAAACCATTGTTTAACTAAACCACTCAGTTTAAAATACAGTATTACAAAAACTACGGCTCGTCACAATTCCAATCAGAGTGCCTGTCAATTATTCCCCAGGCTACACACCCTCCCGACTACACCGCAGAACTCACCAGCCACCTGTAAAAGTAGTGAGAGGTGGGGGATTAGCACAAAGCTAAGTGAATGAAAGTAAAACACCACATATAAATCAGCAAATAACCGCAGATATCAACAACCGTAAACACATAATCACCCTGGGAAGAACGGCGGATCTGCAGATCCTTCAACCAATGCCGGCCAAAGCAAAGGTTTACCGTTAGCTTATTTGCTATTCTCACACAGTATTACCCTAGGTTGCAACAAATGCATCCAACGATCTCAATACTGATTAGCCGATAGCAAACCAGCCCAGCCTTTAGCCTTGCCAAGCTGACCACCCCTAACTAACATGTATACATATCACTGACGCAACAATCAATTAACAAATCACCGGTTAATCAATTATCAGATATACAATCTATCCATGCGTCAACCAATCAATAAACAGTTGCAACCAAACCAGTTACAACTAATATCACCCGTGAGTAAACATCCACTCACCCCGAGTTATCGAACTCCCACTCAGTGGTCTAATATTACTGAGCCTTGTCCTTTCCTGAGATCAGAATAAACTGAAATCAGTAACAAATACATAAATATATATATCAACATATATTTATATCATCTTTAAATCAAACATAAACATCTTAGATTCACATATGCATAAACACTCAGCATATAACATCAAATATACAACAAACAGCCAAACTATCGGATTTCAAAGGAAATCCGATACATCCATCGGATTCTAGCAAAATCCGCTACATCTGTCGGTTTTGGAAGCATATCCGCAACACTTAGTCGGATTTCAAGGAAATCCGACACTTCCCTCGGATTTCACCCTTCGAACTACAATGATTGGATTTCACTCGTGGAACCCACTATCGGATTCCAACAATCGGATTTTCCAGAGTTTCGGATTTCACCACACCCGGATTCATGAGTATCGGATTCCGACACTCGGATTTTCCAACATTCGGACTTCGTCATCCTTTTCACTAAGAATCCGCCAACTTCATACTTCCACAATCCGATAACTTCAAAAAATCCATGAATCTTATTACCAGTTCATATAATTCATATAAATACTTATCAAAACAACCACAAACATGTTTAAACATGCAAACATGTATCATAAACACGTTAACATCTAAGAACACCAAATCCGCCAAACCCATAAAGCAATTTCACATGTTCATAAACAAAAACCCAGCATGCTCATCATGTTTCAAGAAGCATGGCAATAATCAAACAAGAATCAACAAACCTTAAACTTGAGTTCACGAATTCAAATCACCAAATCCGATTGATTCCTTCTTCCTTTCCTCTCGGCAGACACACAGCACACACACACAAGAACTTCAAAGTGAAGAAGGCTTAATGAAACCCACGTATTAATGTGTTGAAAACACAAGCAGGAGGTGTCACTCCTCAAAACTCGCAATAGCATGCACACACACACAAGCATACATACATACTTAAATGTATATATATATATATATATATATATATATATATATCCGTACACACATATATATAAATTAATCTTTGATTAATTAACTTATCAATTAATTCAATAATTGCCATTAGTAAATAATTAAACATATAATTAAATACTAATCACGTGTTTAAACATACCTTGGCCTACGTAATTACTAGGCCCAAAATCAGAATGTTACACGTTGGAATTCAAAAAAACCGTTGGAGACTTGGACCGGTTTGGACCGACTTGGTTTGGACCGGTTCACAGACAGTTTTGGACCAGTCTTGGTTAGACCGCGGTCTGGACCGGTTCGGACCGTTTCTGCTCGTGGTGGTCTTGGACCGGCTCGACTCATTCGGTCTTCGAAGGACCGGTCGGACCGGTCCTTTTTGCCCATGTCTAGTTTGACCGTAACTGACATTGATAGGAGAGTGGTTAGTGGTTACCCTCCAGCCCAATGTGATATCTAAAACCAACCCAAGTACTTAATTGGTTACGGTGTGAAACCACACTAATGACCACCCAAGTTGATGCTCGCCCTTATAAGTCTGGACGCAAAAAATGATTTTTCTTGTAGTGACTCCGCTATGTCTAGTTAGTGTGTGAGAGTCGTCCAATGTAGATAAATAAATCTTATATCAAGACTCTAGACACATTAATTAATTAGCCATCTATTATTTTGTTTACTAGATATTGTTGTTAGAATGAATATTAGGGTTGGGATCATCATATCTCCTCTATAGATAGAGGGTGTTGACCTCTTTATGTAATATGACGGTATGATTTTAATTTTGTGTATTTTGAAATTTATGATATGTGACAAAGTAGGGTATAAATAGAGTTATATTAAAAGCCCCCTTAATATTATAAGATTATATCACTAGATTATATATGAACTCTTATTTCAGGCAAAGCATCGATCAATAACTATTTATATTTCTTATTTAGAACAGTGGTTATTTAATTTTATATATATATATATATATATATATATATATATATATAACTATTTGTTATTGTAAGGTCATGGTCATCAATAAAGATCGTTGTTTTTTTTAATATTGTATTCATCAATATGTTCTTTGTTTTTAAATCTTAAATGTGTACATATATATTCATTAAGGAAAATAATTTGTAGGCCTATAATATGTGTGTCTAAAAAAGATATAATGACACATTACAAAATTAAAGGTGGAGATTATAAAAGATAAAATAGCTAAGACATGTATCAATCATTAATTAAGTGGATTGGACATAACTTTAAATTGATTTATTAGATATATATAACATTACTCATCATTTTCAAGAGAATATTTATTGCAAGTTTGGATAGTGAATCTTTTATTAAACTTGTAATGTCCATCAATTAACTAATTTGGTTCTTTTATTAATTTTTATGTTCTATTTTATTTTATGCCTTGTTTAATTTTGACTTGCTTTAATTTGTTGATTTTTTGTGTGCATCCAACTGCTCATATTACATTTTATCATTTTATTATAAAACATATCTATTACCATAACTATACCCCATATATATATATATATATATATATATATATATATATATATATATATATGTGTGTGTGTGTGTGCACGTGTGCGTAAAAATTTGTGACTAAATCATTTAGCGGTCGATTACCACCATCGATTTGTGGCACTTAAGAAGAAATTAAAAGTAGGAGTTAACCATATAGGTCAAACTAAGAAAGTGTCTGAGTCATAAAGTTATAAAAAAAGCAAAACGTTGGATATTGATACCCATGCAAACACACTTATAAAAAGGTCATTTACACCCAAAACCACACACTAGTGAGTGTTGGACATGTGTGTGTTAGGTAGAGAGTAGAGAGACTCTCTTAATCTAGAGAGAGAAAGTGAGATTAACACATTGTTAAGCAAAATTAGTGCAAGATTAAGCACATGTCGGGATTTTAATTAAGTTTTGGAAGCTTTTAATTATTCATCAAGATCACATCTAGAAAAACATACTACCATGTGTTCTTAGTGTGAGAGATTCTAGAGAGAGAAAGTGAAAAATTAAGGAGGCTAATGAAGGAATTAAGGCTTGCATGTGAAGAATAACATCGTCTAATTACAAGATCTCCAGCTCCAATTAACAAGAAAACAAATCATTAATATCTAAATCTAAGGTTAGAATATCATATCCAGTGCCGTCTTAAGGGGTGGACTACCCGGGCAACCGCCCAGGGGCCCGTGGCTAGATGAGGCCCATGATTATATAGTATCTTATATATATATATATATATATATATATGTGTGTGTGTGTGTAAACTAGTTTATTAAGCTCAAATATACACACATATAAGAAAAAAAGGTCAGTTTCTTAGGCTCAAAATCTGAAATGCATACTTAGAAATTAACATACCAATAGGCTTAGAAATCTCATACGCATAGCGACAGCCTAGGGGGAAAAAAAAAAGGAAATCAATGTTACAACAAACAATTTGGCTATGTATCAGAACTCTAGACGTCGGGGAGAGAGTAGAGACAATTGGTTTTGTCGTTGGTGATTGGTTCTCCTTTTGTCCTTTCGTTCTTTGCAAACGAAGAAACGCAAAAACAAACCACAATTGTAATTCATCCAATCCAGAATTCTTTGGCCTTTCCTGAACACAATAGACGATTTCTTTAATTAATTTGTTTTAGTTATTTGAAATTACTTACTTGCTTAAGCCACTTGTTGATTGGTTACTTTAAATTACTTACTTGAAATTTAGTCACCTTGATAATCAGTTAATTAGTTTAGTAGTTTATCAGTTAAACTGGTTATCGGAATCATTTGATATCAAGTTAGTTTGTGTGTTTACTTGAATGTTGGAATCATTTGATATCAAATTAAGTGGTTTGTTTAATTGAATATCTAAATAACTTCATAACTATTTAATAACTCGTGTTTTCTAAAATGTAATTATCATGTAGTCAAAAAAGAAAAGAAAAAGAAGAATTTGAAAACCAAAAATGATCTCAAAGAGGGTCAATAGATAAATTATAACGTACGAATTTGAAAACCGAAACAACTGTAAGTTTCTTATTCAACGTTTTTATATATTTTAGTTTGTTTTTGTATATTTTGTTTTTTCAGGGGCCCCTTTTTTAACTTTTCCCCGGACTTAAAGAGAGAGTTTAGATAAACTTGTTTAAAGCTTAGATTAGTATTGCATGAGTTAAATTATGGTTCATATGATGTTTATAGAGCTTGTAGGACACTTGTATGTGGTTTCATGTTGATAAAATTGATTAATTATTAGAATTTTTAGTTAGATAGAAGCTATTATATAAAACAGCAGAGTTGTACACAAGCAGAGTAGCTTTTGGAAGGCCATGTTAGGGGACAAGGGCCATGTAGGATTAATAGACTGTGTAGGTCGCCCGTGTTGTACCCTGACGAGGTGTGTAAATGAGAATATGTTATAGATATGTAAATGAGATTGGAAATATAACAATATGTACTTTTACGATATTACTGTTAGGAATGGACAAAGAAAAAGTATTACATACGATATTAAATAACATAGTTATGATGTATAAGGTATTACTTATGTTGATTGAATGATATAGATAAGGGAAGAATAAAAGTATGAGAATTTCCAAGAAACGATATGGTACTATATATGCATAAGTAATACAATCACAAGATGGATGACTATCCATCTATATTAATTATTATTCGGCATCTAAAGCGAATAAGAAATGCACGAATGATTACCCGAAATAATGAAATAAATACACTTTAAAGAACCTACATGGATGATCACATATATAAGCAATAACATTAAAATATATGAAAATAATAATATCAGTAGAAGGTTGAGTAAAAATCCATATACAATATTTATATACTAATAAATTACAAAATTAATGACAGGGATATAAACAAATAATAATGGATTGAACTTAGATGATTGTTTGAATACAAAACTGGAAAGTTAATTATGAAATAACATATCGTTCATAAGAAAAAGTGTTTAAATTGTGATATGGTAACAACAAAATGACAATTTGCCAAAGGAGATCTTATGAGTAAGAAATGTTACAAAAGACATACATGTGTAATAAATAAGTCCCACCCTGACATATGTTTAAATATAGAGTTTTAGTGCTATATTTAGGAGTTTCAGATTTTGAGATGTTTACTGGCTTTATAGATCTTCGAATACTTTTAATCTTTTAAGGTATTTTAAGAAATGTGTGGATGCTGACTCAATGGATAGCTCGTGTTGTGCAACCTTTATGTATTAAGTTTATTTAATTGTGAAATTTGATCCCCGAATTTTAAACAAATGTTTTTGCTTCTAAATGTTTTAAAAGACTATAATTTGTTATAGTCTTAAATGTATTAAATGATTTTATTACTACTTTCGCTATACTTTCATGTTTAAATATTTTGTTGCTCTAAGTTTTTATTTTAGACATAAGATTTTTAACTAAATTCGGTTTTAAAAAACAGGGTGTAACATTCACGATTAGTATATATATACCAAGTGGCTGCAGTTTCCCTTTGGCAGTTAAAAAAAACACCAACAACGGGAGATCCCAATTAAATCATTTTCGTGAGCAAACTTGCGAGTGTTGAAACTATATGCCTTGAAGGTGGGCAAGTAACAATCTTCCTTCCCTTTTGCTTAAAAGGCAAAAACATGAACCTAGTGGATAGGCATGTTTGGCCTTGGTGTTTCTTGTTCAACAACATACGTACATACGTACATTATATAATTGTAATGAATGTTATTTTAAAAGAAAGATGCAAGAAATTAAATAAAAATAATGTCGTATTAAGGTATTGAGTTAATTACTTAGGACCAAGTCAATCTTATGTATTAATAGATGAAATGTATTCAACTTTTAAAAATTTAAATTTTTAGTTAAGTGTGTATAATAAACATCAACGTCAAATGTAATTGAAGAAAAGACAACGAGTATCTATAATTAAGTAACCAAAACATATAACACCAAATGAGTAATCAATATTATATTATAAAACATTTAGACTTTTTGCTTAAACTCTTAAATTTTAAGTATTTTAAAATTACTAAATTACCCCTCATATAAACTAAATTGAGTAACTATTAGTATAGTTAATAAGATTCTTATATTATATTTTAATAACTAAACTTTACATATTTAAGAAAATCAAAGTCAATACAATTTTTTAAAAGTCAAAGCCAATACAAATTAACTTAATTATTAAAAGAAGTTTAGATTTATTTTAATAACATAACTTTTTTTTCAATTATAGAGAACAAAAAAGTAAATAAAATGGAAAAAAGATAAAGAAAATAGACATGTCAATAAACGAAAATTATTCGTTGTCACCGTATTACATGAATACTATACTCCCTACGTCTTGAAAATAGACATTTCTACAAGTAGAAATTATTCGTTGCCGCCGCATTGTGCAGATATCATGCTAGTATTTTATAGTTTATGCACAATTAAAAGATATAATATGATTTTAGGGTTAGAGTTATATAGAAAACTACATCTTTTAATTGTGTATAAACTATAAAATATTACTCATTTGGTGTTATATGTTTTGGCTACTTAATTATAGACAACACATATCATCACATACAATAGACGAAATTAATATAATCCCAAGTACTATACATTTAAACACATATATAAGAGCATGCATAGCTAGCTAGATAAAAAAGATGTTCAATTTATTTGAAATAAAAGTTAAACGAATAGAAAAAAAGTGAACAATGTATAAAGATTGTACTTACCAAATAAGAAGTTCGTTGTGCCTATGATATCCATGACAATCCTGTGAAAGAAGAAAAGGCTGGCAAAAGGTAATTGGTAAAACTAGTAAACAAGATAAACAGAACATATTTATTTGTAAGCTTACAATATGTGTTTAAATATACGTTTAAAATTAAAAGTAAAAATTATAAAAGAGAAAGTATCTAAAATATATGTTAATCATTGAGTGGATTAAATATAACTTTAGATTAATTTGTTAGATATGTAAAAAGTTACTCATTCATCAATTTTAGGAGAATATGTATTGCAAGTTTGGATAGTGAATCTATTATTAAACTTGTAATGTGCATCAATTACTTTAGTTTTGTATGTTTTAATATAAATAAAAGACTAACTTTAATAATATTTATTGTATAATATTAACCATTAAATTTAGATAAAAAATATAATTATCAAATCATAACTCTCCATTTTAATAACTTTGATTTAAATTAGAGATAATTTTATATATGTTTTTCTTAAACCTTAAAATACCGTATTTGTCCGTCTTAATCTACATATATCATTGTTACCTTTTATATATCTTAAAATATCATATTTAACAAAATTCTTAGTTTTATCATTCTAAAATATTTGATAATCATTTTAAGCTATTTTTTAACTATAACCAATAAACGTTTAACCTTTTTGCTTAAATTTGTAACAATAATGATCGATAACTTGTGTATAAGAAATACAAATACGTCTCTTCGTATTATGATACCACATTTCTTTCATCACGCCTGTTCTCCCCCTGCATCGAAGTTTCCACCGCTGGTCTGAGTATATCACATGAACATTTAATCTAATATAATACATAGGACTAGCTAGATCATCAATTTTTATAACTTGAGCATTAGTTTTCTAACTCGCGTCCTAACCACGTCTTGGTTTATCATTGTTTTCATAACCACGTACCTTCAATCTTTTCATTTTTATTCTTTCTATTTTATCCTATGCCTCGTTTACTTTTGACCTAATTTTGTTGACTTTTCTTGTGCATCCAACAGCTCATATTACATTTTACCATTTTTACTATAAAACATATATCTATTACAATATATAACCCTATCCTATATGTGTGTGTGCACGAAATTTTTTGTGACTAAATCGTTTAGGAATGAATTACCAACATCTATGATACTTACGAAGAAAATAAAAGTAGGAACAGATAATTGAGCCAACTAGTAATAGAAAAGAACAAGATTCACAATTAGCATGTACTTGCTTATTCTAAACAACCCTTTTTCACTATACATAGTAATCACAAATATGTTAACACGGACATCAATATTTGGTTATGAATCACCCTCGATAGTTTTATACTTAAAAAGGTAATTAAATAACATATATATATATATATATATATATATATATATATATATATATATATATATATAGGGTGAGGATCCAATGAGAATACCTCTTAAAATGAGAACTCTAGGAACCACTGCATCTAGTCTATAAAATCATTGTATCCAACTTAAAATCATTGCATAATATCTAAAAAACATGGAATTCTCTTAAAACTAGTTCATCGTGCATGAATTAATCGATGGATTCTCATTTAAGAACCAATATATCTTATTTTAAAAACTACTGCATCTAACAAAAAATTACTGCATCTAAAGTAAAATCACTGCATCTTATTTTTATAAAACATAATAATAATAATAATAATAATAATAATAATAAATATATAATAATAATAAAATAAATATATAAAGCACAATACATAATTTTTGACTATATATGGAAAAAGTTGACTTTTTGTTGAAAATTTTGGGTGTTCGCAATCTTCTCACAATTTGCGAACCATTTGTGGGGTTCGCATATGATCCTTCTTATATATATATATAGGGTAGAGATCAAGTAAAAAGAAAATTAAAGTAAAAATGGTAAAAGTGATGATTATTTGATCATTTTTCGATATATATCAACTGATAATTGTTAGTTCATCATCTTTATTGATTAAAACTAGTTCTTCATCAAAAAAAATTTTGAACATCAGAAAAAAACACAAGCATAGCATTCCCATCAATCAGTCTCGCACCCAGAACTACACGTCATAATAATTCCAATTAGTAACAGAAGTATTTAATTATAAAACATTATTCTTAACATTCAACATTGTTATAATAATAAAACAGCGGAAAACATTTTGAAAAGAATGAGCCGCTTTCCCACGGTCCTGACCTGAAAAGATAGGAAACAACAACGCTAAGCATAAAACTTGGTGAGCACAACTTACACACCACATTAGGTATGTACATATCATATACCATCCATGATCACATATCAACACATAATACCATAGCAGTGTATCGAGGATGATTTCACACTTTAGATCATAGTTGACTACCCAAGCCGTACCAAGGTTTCACATGTTTGACTATGCTAGAGTTTTGTTTTTACGAAAATACAACACAACCCTTTACTTAATATATAAGCACATTAGTTACACTTTTACATATACAATACATGCACATTTCACACTAATATAATAAGCATGTTAGTGTAAGTCACTTGATTGAAGAATAACAGTTATATAAATATATCAGTTAAATATCCGAAAGATCTACATCTAGCGACAATCACCTACAATTAAGATTTCCACTATATTGGATATTATTTAAGGTTATAAACCTTAAACACAGTGTCACGTTATGGAAATTCCCAAAACCCTTACTCGGATCATTTGACGATTTGGTTATTATTTATGATTTCACGATTCCCGTAAGTTACAATTTGCGACGCAGCTTAATTTGTGATTTACGATTTCCCTAACATCATAATCTACGATTTTATTAGAGTCATGATTTGCGATTGAGATCAAACACTCATTTCACGATTCATAGTTCATGATTCCTGGACCCAGTTTTGCGATTTTGAACTATGATCCCACCATCGATGATTTACGATTCTGATTGATTTCGATTCTAGACAACCCCAGCATAGTTTTCAATTCAACACCACTTAGGGTGATTTACGATTGGTTTTAATGGGGTTTTCTATTTAGTAACATTGTAGATTTACGATTCATGTATCTCCTTTGGTATTAAATTGAAGTTCAAATGTGATTTACGATTCTGTTTCACAATAATGCACTTTTCAATTGCTGCCTTACGATTTGCAATCTTGAGGAATATCACTAGAGACTCAACCCTTTAACCATTTTACGATTCCTCTAGTTACCCAGTTTTCGATTCCCTTAAGCCTAGTCCGAATTTATGATTCAAAACATTTGCGATTACCGAAACTCAGTCAGCCCTTAATCCATTCCAATCTAACTCAACACTTAATCAAAATTCATGATTCTTCTAGTTTTAGATTCATAATGTAACGTCCCAAATTTTTTTTAAAACAATTGAATATAGAAATATAACTACATTCAACAAAATCATACGAGGTCCCGCACCCGGAACTACCCACAGCTAAATGTATTTAAATAAGATTACAAACTTGTTCTAGCAAAATGTTTAAGTATTGAAACAGCGGAAACGATTAACTAAATGATGAGCCATCTTCACATTGCTGGAGCCTCCCCACGATCAGGTCCTAAAAAGAATAAGTTCAACAACAGTAAGCATAAAGCTTAGCGAGCACTCTAACTTACACACCACACTAGACATGTACATGTCACATCATAACACAAATCCATGATCACATCTTATAACACATACTACCGACGCAGTACACTGACGACGATTTCACACTTTGAGTCACGGTTGACTATCCAAGCCGTACCAAGGATTTCACACTATGTCTGACTGTGCCCGAGTTACGTTTTCACCACAATATAACGTAACCCTTCACTTCACATATAACACATCAGTTAAATCATCACATAAGATATAACATACACATTTCACACTAATATCATGTATAAGTTAGGGTAACTCACCTGATTTGCAGCACAGATAAAAGCAACAGGTTTCACAAGCTGAAAGTTAACAAGTCCAGTCGCAAGGACCTACAACACAAATATCTCTACTGATTAGCTTAGGGTATACTACAGACCATTAGTTGGACCACACTAGGCCGGACCTAACACTGAAAGTCGCATGGCACTATGTCCCCAACTGAAAGTCGCATGGACTCTTACTGAAAGTCGCATGGACATATACCCTACCCATCTGGAAATCGCATGAAACCTTACCCTAGCTGAAAGTCGCATGGACCTTCACTGAAAGTCGCATGGACCTGTAAAAGTCGCACGGACACAAACACTCTCCATCCGAAAGTCGCATGACACAAATCCTCTATCCGAAAGTCGCATGGATACAAACACATCCCATCAGAAAGTCGCATGGGCTAGGCAAAGGTCGCATGGAACAATCAGCTAAGCTAAAAGTCGCATGGAACACACCCTAAAGTTACATGGACTATCAAAAGTCGCATGGAACACTCTCAGCTCATCAGAAAGTCACATGGACCTTCATCTTCCCTGCCAGTTCATCTTTTGAAAAACCCAGAACTTGAAACTCCATTTTCAAAATCACAACCCTCTCAAAACTCAACCATACTACTTTATTTTTGTTTCAAAACATTTCTCCATTCATTTAATCACTTTCTTCAAGATTTAAACACAACACAACAAGTATTCAAGTTTCTAGCTCAGATTCTTTACCATTGTTCTTCATAAACCCAAAACCCAAAAACCCAGATCTTATCTAGCCTTATAATCATCCAAACAAGGTAAAATTGGTATCTACAACATCATAGAGATATAGGAAACATTACTTGATGATTCCTTTGCTAAAACCTTGAGCTTGCAGATGATTCTTGACACCTTACTCCTTGCTTTCTCGTGGGTTTTTGCACACACAGGCACACACTCTAGAACTCTCAATGCAACAGTGAACTCTTGGAGGTTGCACCCTAATCCTCTCTTTATACTTACTCCTAACAAGGCTTTGGGCCCAATGGTTGCACAACTCCTAGGCCCACCTGGATTATTCTTTCACACTTTTACTCCATAACTCTTAGTTATTTAGCCTAACAATATGGTGGCCCAAAACTTGTTTATTCAATAACCTAATTATCCCACCAATTCAAATATAACTTAAATTCCATAAATAATAAGCAACTCCAATATATATAAAACTCGCATCATCCAATAAAATATTCATTTATTTATTTATTCAGAAACAGGGTATTACACATAACATCATTAAGGTAAACCCCTATTGATTAATCGCATTTTAAATTAGATTGATGATTTAAAATCACATTAACACTCTTGGTTCTTCATACGGTTCTACAGCCTAGAAAACTTAATCAAAACTCTATAAATATACCACCAGTTGCTATAATATTGATATGAAAATGATCATAACAACATAAGGAAACTCGATCGATGATTCTTTCTCAAAAACCACGTGATTTGATGATGAATGCTCGATTTCACCCTCTCGATTGTCACGGTAAACACCAATTCACATATTTGAAATAAAAGTTGAACGAATAGGAAAAAAAGTGAATAATGTATGAATATGGTACGTACCGAATTAGCTACGACAATCCTGTGAAATAAGAAACATTGTCAAAACATAAATGATCGGTCTATTTTTAAAATCGGTAAACAAGATAAACCTGACGTATTGCAGTAGGGCCCCTTTAAATTACACGATTGCCTTTTTACTTTGATTGTTCACATAGTTGGATTTGGTGTCAAATTCTCTACTCAACATTCCATACTCACTTAGGACCATGAAAAATTGTACACAAGAACAATATTTCCAGAATCCAATACTCTTTTATCAATAGAGGATGTGACATGAATATTATGGCATAGTGTGGTGGAGTACCACCTCTCTTAGACTACAGTTTGTTAACATTGGTGGAGTTAAGAAAATCTTAAAGTACATATACATTACTTTAAGAATAATTTGGATTAGTTTATTTTTAGGTTTATGGGCCTAATCATTAGATATTTGATAAACTCATATGCCAACTTTTTTAGGCTTAAGAGTTTATCAATTTGAACATATTATTTACTTATGTACATAAACTCAAGTTGATAAGCTCGTAAAAAACTCGACTTTTTAGTTTTTCATATCTTCAATAAACTCTTAAGTCTAGAAATAAGCTAACATAAAAATATACCCTACAAAACAAAATAGTAAAGTTATGAAAACATTATAGTAAAAAAAATTGATAATGAGTTTGGTTCCACTGAACGCTCCTCAAGTGAAATAGGTGAAACTTTATTACTATATCTATCCATTGGCAAAGTAGTTTGTCATTTAATTTGTAACGTCCCAAATTTTTTTCTTTTTTTAGCATGATTGAACACCAAAACTTATGGTTAGCAAATCATATTTAGAGCATTGTATAATTCAGTTTACAACCCAATATGAAAACTAGTAAAAGCTTGAGATCGATTGTAATTGTCTTAGAATACATCATTAAATACAAATAGTTTGAAACATTGCGGAAGCTTGTGGGAAATGAGCTATCAACCGCGTGCTGGAGCCCCGCCGTGGTCATCACCTGAAAAGAAGGTTAAACAACAACCCTAAGCACGAAGCTTAGCGAGTACTTTACATACAACAAACCGAAATGTCACATCGTCAACTTGTTTCACGTATAGTGCATCAATCATTCCCGCTACCGTAGTAGATGGTCCCAACACTCCCGTTACCGAAGTAAACGGTCTCATCATTCCCGTCACCGTAGTGAACGGTCTCATCATTCCCGTCACCGAAGTGAACGGTCTCATCATTCCCGTCACCGAAGTGAAGGGTCTTATCAATTCCGTCACCGAAGTGAACGGTCTCATCATTCAATAAGTCACATCGTATCATATAACTCATAACACATGTCATAATCACATACATCATCAGTTAGGTTGTAAGTAAGAGTACTCACCTGTTTGCAGTCTCAGTTTCTCAACCTTAGTTCACTAACTCACTTGTGATTACTTGCCAATCAGCTGTCACTTACAATAGGTTTAATTAATCAATATCGTGTACGAAACTCTTGTTCGTTTACTCACCTAATTCATTCGGGTCTCACGCTGGACCTCATTACTGAGTTTCATACGTTGGACCATGCAAAGTTCATAAAGTCGGATGGGTAATTGAAAGTCGCATGGTATCATATTCCTCAACTTAAAGTCGCATGAAGCCACATAAATATTAACATGAAATTCGCATAGCTATGCATGTATATCACCTCAAAGTCGCATGAAACCTTATGGAAGTTAGCATGAAAGTCGCATGAGATAGCCATGCAAAAGTCGCATGAACTATTCATGTACTAAAAGTCGCATGGGCATGTACATGTACACACTTGAAAGTCGCATGAACCATTTCATACAAATAAGTCGCACGAATCATTCTATACATAAGTCGCATGGCTCACTTACACACATAAGTCGCATGAACCCTTTTTACACATAAGTCGCATGAATCATTCTACACATAAGTCGCATGGCTCACTTACACATAAGTCGCATGGATCATTTCTTAAAGTCGCATGAGTCATTTCTTAAAGTCGCACGACCTATACTGAAAGTCGCATGGATGCTTATCTTCTTCATCAGTTTGTCATTTTCTAAAACCCAGACTCCATAGCCAAAATCAAACTCTTTCAAAACTTAACCAAATCATTTTATTTTTGTTTCAAAACATTCTCAACTCATTTAAACACTTCTTTCAAGATTTAACTACATTTCAACAAGTATCAAAGCTCATATCTCAAATTCTTTCTCACTAGTTCTTCATAAACCCAAAACCTCAAACCCAGATTAAAACTCATGCTAGCATCATCCAAACAAGATAAGATTGATAGCTACACTACCATAATAAGATAGAAAACATTACCTGATGATTCTCTTGACAATTCCTTGAGTTTTCAACAATTCTCGATGTCTCCTTCTCCTGCTTCTCGTGGGTTTTAGCACACACCAACACCCACTGAATTCTTTGTTTGAATGAATGGAACAGTAACAAGTGTTGGAGGCTGTGTTTATATACTATCCTTCTTAAAGGCCTAAGCCCAATCTTTCATCAACTAAGCCCAATCTTTTATCAACTTAGCCCATTATCAATTAATCCAATAACATACATATATTTAGTCCATTAACCAATTATTCATTCAAGCCCATAAAACATTTAATATATTTCACAATTAAATTCACAATCCAACACAACGTATCATTTTCTTAATAAATATTTTTTTTATTTATTTTCAAAAGTTCAAGTAATACATAATTTCTCATGATATTTTAGGGTTATTTTTGTAATTTATCATTTTCTCACGAGATATGAATTTATCATGAGATAAGTATTTCTCAATTTATAAATAACGAAGAAATTCATGAGAATTTTTTTTCTTAATAAATTTTAATTACACATTTTATTTTTATTATATTTAAATAATTAATTTTATATATTATTCATTTTTCTCTATTTAACATTTATTTTGGGAGTAAATACGAATATATATTATGATATTTATTTAAAATATGCATTTTCCCATTACACTAACACTAAAACTAGGTTACCATTAGATAGTAGATTATTTTCTATAAAAACAATTCAGATACATATAAAAAACTAATACAATAATTTGTTTTAACCCGGCGCATCATACGTACAAATAAAAACTCGTTATAATCATTTATTTATATAGGTACATATGTCAAATTAAAGAGGATAAAATAAATCTATTATTAATAACACCCCTAATTTTTTGTTATGTCAACATGAGGATCCTATAGTTTTGAGCTGTATCAAGTATGTATGTATGTGTGTATATCTTACTCCTATATAATGCATTGACCACCTAAAAAACTCTTAAAGAAGAGTAAATTTACTAAAATACCCTTCCTTTATACCTCTCCTTTACCCATCCTTTAAATCCACAATTAATGAATTTAAACAAATAAATATTGAAAATATAACCCACAATTAGTGAATTTAAACCAATACTTATAGCTGAATTATTTCTAACCATATATTTTTAATATTAACTTTTGATTCATGAGATCACCGTACTTATAATTGAATTAAGTCTAATAATATATTTTTAATATTAACTTTTGATTCATGAGATCACCTAAATTCCTGTTTTCAATAAATCAAGTTCAAGAGATTTCACACACACATATATATATACATATATATAATCAGCAACTTTATGATTCAGTCATGCGACAAAACTCTTCTAACAAACTGAAAAACAAATAATTCAGATTTAGCAATTTAATTCTTAATTTCAAAATGGCTCTCGCAAAGAATCTTCACAAACTCATATTATCTTCATCTCGCAAATAATATTCACAAACTCGTATTAGCTCTTTGTGATTATTCTGCACAAAACTTATCACAACCTCCTCTTTATTCGCCGCTGTCGCATTGCGCGGATACCCCACTAGTATATATATATATATATATACACACACATACTTGATATATATGTCCTAAAAGCTCCATGGAAATCTAGCTAAAAGGAGTTAAAAGAATCTTTTGTTCCATGGATGATTAAGACAACTTAAGTAAAAACAGAGAATAAATTTATATTCCTAACATAGCTAGCTGTCTATTGGGTGATCAGAAAATAGTGTCAACTGTAAAGTGGCCATTTTTCCATCTGGGCGTGCGTGAAAAAATACTATTGCTAAAAGAATATCTTCAATTATGGATCGTGTGTACTTAACTTTCTTTTATTTTTCAATTATGAAGCAAATTAAAACCTAGTATATAAAGTACACAAATCAATCAGCTATGATATATATATATGTATGTATGTATGTATGTTTAACTATACATAAAACCAATGTCTCAAAACCTAATAAGGATAAAAGTGTTTGACCACCAAATTAATTAGTAGAATTTACTACATTTTCAAGTAGTGATCAATACGTAATATATAGTTAAAAGTAACTATATTTTTATTAATTAATGAGCTAGCTAGTACGTGAAAACTTGCCCATAAGTAAGTTAATATATGTGTGTGTGTGTTAAACGATTAATCCTAAAAAAATACTCTCGTGCTGTTTTTTGAAGTGTAAATTAGAGATAGATAGAGAAAAATCTAATTAACCAATAATTAAGTTGTAATTCTTCTGATAATAAAATAAAATGAACGGTGTATTTGGTTAAAGAATCAAAAGTCTTTCATGTCGTACGTTCGTACCTATGAAGAACCAATAATTGAAACACTATCATACTAGATAGCTCCCCATTCCTGATCTTAAATAGATAAAAGTACGTACGTACGTATACTACGTCTTCTAATTATATAGTTAGACTTAATTTATAAATAAGGTAGAAATTAAAAATACTTAAATAGAAAGTAGTACGTATTTCTTTTTCATCAACCTTACTAGCTAACCTAGCTAAACCAGCTCCAGTAATTAAGTTGAGTTCCTCGTGAATTAACCAAGTCAGCCTTTAATTCATAGCCAGGAATATATATATATATATATATATATATATATATATATATATATCTGTGTGTGTACGTGGATGGCGTAGCTAGGTCCAATTACCTAATAACATAAATCTTGATCAAGAAATAATTAAACCCTAAAAATAGTAAAATTAAAACTAATTACTGAAACTTAATATAAAGTAGTAATTCAAGAAAACACACAAACTTAAAGAGCTAGCTTGCTGGTTACTGATCATCAGGAGTTCATATATATATATATATATATATATATATATAGGGGAGGGTTCATTTGAGAACCGTTTTTATTATGAGAACCGCGAGAACCAATCTAGGTCGTTTATTTTGGATAATAAGATTCATGGATGAAGAGCGTGGGGGGATTGAGTGTGGCAGGGTGTATGTAAGAAATTCATGGGTGGGCAATCCAATTGAAGAAGGGGGAATTGGACGGCTAAGATTGGTTCTCGCGGTTCTCGTAATAAAAACGGTTTTCAAATGAAATTTTCAATATATATATATATATATATATATATATGTATGTATGTATGTATGTATGTATGATTGTACGTACGTACCAGTGTAAGTGCTCTCTGAGATATGGATCACTTGGCCCAGGAACATCTGGGTCTGTCATAATCTGGAAGGAATATATAACAACCAATTAACACATTTCTCATCTTCGGTAAGTTAATCACAAAACTAATTAATCTTCGAGCTAGCTAGCTATTGGTTATATATGTATGGTTTTAGTTGTTTGAATATGAACAGTACTGGATCAGCTGATTTAATTAAGAAAATTTGGTTGCTCTAAATCTAGAAAGAAAGAAAGCAATTAATTTGCAAGGAGGGAAGCTAGGATGGTTTAATATATAAACTAATTAAGGTTTGATTAATTACTATACCAGTGTAAAGAAGGATCTCATATCACCACCACGAACATCAACCTTAGGTTTAGCAGTCACAGGTAAAAGTGTTTGACCACTAAATTAATTAGTAGAATTTACTACGTTTTCAAGTAATGATCAATACGTAATATATAGTGAAAAGTAACTATATTTTTATTAATTAATCAGCTAGCTAGTACGTGAAAACTTGCCCATAAGTAAGTTGATATATATATGTGTATGTGTGCGTGTGTTAAACGATTAATCCCAATAAAAAGAAGTACTGTCGTGCTGTTTTTTGAAGTGTAAGTTAGAGATTGATAGAGAAAAATCTAATTAATTAACTTCTAGAATTTATAATACAATGTTAAGTTATAGTTATTCTTATGATAATAAAATAATCTATTAATTTATATAACCAACTTTATTTTTTTATCTGAAATACAATTCAAATCGCATATCAATTTAAAGTAGGAAACTTATTTTTTGGTTTCAGCGAAAATCCAAAAGAGTTAGACATCATTTTTTGGGCTCTCTTTTTTTAAAGACTCTTAGTTTGGTGTTTAATCTCTTTCTTAAACAAGCGTGTTTGTTTTCAATAAAATCATCAATGATTTAAATAAATTAAACTAGGAAACTTAGACATTTTGTTAACCATGATAACTTCGATTCCATATAAAGAGACGATATATTTCTACTTATTCTCCTATTTATAAGATTAAAACACATATTTCATAAACTTTACATGTTATCATGTAATAAGTAAAAAGACGGAGTAAGAAAAAATAATAAGAATATATATTATTTTTTCTTTAATATAATCTTTTTTGGTAGAACTCGTATAACCCAGAATCCATAGTCTTCACTTTTCATCATTGCTTTGGCAAAGCAACTTTGACTGGTCAAACAACAAGTGGGTTGTCAATTCGTTATTGGAGGCTACAAAATGTCTATTCGTAACAGTTAAAACACACGTATATCATGAAACTCTTGGATTTTTTTCAACTTTATACCTTGCAACGCCCTTACATAACTCGTGTTCTAAATATGTCATTGATTACATGCCTCAAAAAAGGAAACATTAATCCATTCCACGGATGTACGTGGATTACAAATAAAAACTATACTATATTAAAAACAATTTTGAAAACTCTTATATGAAGTGATACAATAAAGTCATTCATTTTTATTTTATTTTTCAGAATTCACCTCTCATAATATACCTCATCAATCAAAAGACAATATAAGAGTGAATCAATGAGTGTTTGGGCTAAAACACACACACGCAGTGCTAGATTCATAACTCCGAGTACGTGTACCCCGAAATCAAAAGGAGTATTACACCATACCTCGTTACCATAAAATAATGATAACGTAACAAACTTTTTCTTTGCCTTATTCGTGTTTGTTTGTTTAACTTTAGTCGAAAAATAAACGAACGAATTTCTGTGTTCATGTTCGTTCGTTTAACTTTAGCCAAACATATAAACGAATACTAACAATAAATGGACGAGCTTTTTTGTTCGGGTGTTTACAAGATTGGTTAATTCATGTACATTTTTGTTCGTCCCATTTAAATGAACGTAAACGAAGAACACACATTATAGTGCAAATCCAACATTATTAAACAAAAATAAACACTATAATATACACATATATATGGGAGGGTTCATGCAAGAAACACTTTTTTTGCTAGAAGTACGAGAAGCATTTTCATCAATTGATTGGTTTTTAATCTTGTGGTTCATATTAATCGTAATTAATATTTTTATTTAATTGAAAAGGGTAAATTAGTAAACAAATTTTTTTCTCTCTCCTCTCTCAAATTAATTTTTCTCTCTCTAATTAATTTTTTCAGGTTTTTTGAATTTACTTATACGTTATTATAAATACAATATTCACCGTTGAACACAACCAACGATTTACAAATTTTTTGTTATGTATGTAGTATTCATTAGTGAACACATCCACACCCAACAGTTATAAAAAACATTAGTACACTTTTTAAACCGTATAATTCAAAGTTCACTAATTTTACAAGCATAATACCAAATTTTAGAAAGTTCTTTTTTGAACCATCGATAAAATTAACCTGTATAATACATAAAAATTAGCTAATATTATATTCAACCATTAACGAAAAATTTAACAAATTAGAACATTATCGTGAATTTCTATATTCACTAATGAATAATATGTACATAGACAACCCCAATCAAAATCCCTCGTTGATAATTGATCGTCTAAAACAACCATAATTTACATGAATTTTTTTCACTAATGAACAAAACCCTAGTTTCCTAATCTAATCCTTTATTCATTAGTGTACATAAAATAAGAAACATGCTTTATGAAACACAGCTTATACAAGAAACTTTGTTTGTTAATTAACATATATCAAAACGATGACTTGATAATTCAGAAAGAAGAGAACTCAAAAATGATACACACCGATGAACTTCATCGATCTAGAACAAAAAAAAAGGAGTGGCAGAAGGTGTAAATGTTGACGGTTACACCCAAAATCGGTGATATAGGCGATGATCACCCTATTCAACACGTGGTGTTCGTTTGTGACAGTAGATATGAGAATCAATGTCTTTGATGGAGGCGGCAGGAGGTATCGAAAATGGAAGAAGAATGTGGTAGTGGTGGTGCTCGCTGATGTTGGTGGTTGCGATGGTGGTAATCGATGACATGTGGTGGTTGTGAGGGCGATACTGGCGACAGGGGATGGGTAGATCCCGGTTCTTTGCAGGCGACAGGGGCGGACGAATTTGATTCATCACAGGTGTCGGTCAAAGGGGTCGGTGATGATAGCATGTGGTGGTTAAGGAACAAGATAGGCGACGGTGGCCGCGGAGCAACGCTAGAGGCGGCGGCGGCGTGCTAGAGCAGTTTGACTATGACGGCGGTTTTAATGGAGAGAAGTGATACAAGATAATTGCCGTGAATTTGGGAGGTGAATTTGGAAGATAATATATAAAAGGGGTAACTGTGTAAGGGTTTGCTTTAGGGATGGGGATTAGGTAAATTGTCATTAATACCCTTTTCCTATTTAAATTAACCTCCTTTAAATGTGTTCTAATTACAATCATGCCATATCTTTTTTTAACCATTGATTAAAACAATCAAGGGTCTTTGATTCTTTCTTGCACTTCTCGCAAAATATTAGCTTCTCGCATGAACCAGCATCTACATATATATATATATATATATTTATATATATATATATAAACACGCACACATATATACGAACATAAACGAGCGGATAACCGAATGTTCATGAACATAAATGAATGAGCGAGAGCTTTGTTCGTGTTTATTCATTTAATTAAACGAACGAAAAATCTTATTTGAGTTTGTTTATTTATTAAAAACAAACATAAACGAACTAACTCTCACACAATTTCACGAACAACTCATGAACGTTCGATTCGTTTACAACCCTATTTACGTCTCCCAAATAATCAATATGCTCTCCTTCAAACATATATACCTAGCTAGAGCAAAAGTGGAGACACCATGAACTAACGAGATCACTTTGGATGGCGTCCTGCCGTCTTATCACGAACGCTACAACGACAATAAAAAGTAATTGACTTCATACAACTATCTTCAATCTACAAATATAAGATTGTAACACTATGAATTTCAGTACAAATTTAAACTTTTTAAATTACTAATAAAACAACATCACTAATACAAAACTATGATTTGGTCACACATAGTCGGAATTATATGGCCACATATTCGAATATTTATGTGGCTAAAGGTACAAAAATAAAGTTCACATTATTAGTTAGCCACATATGAATTCCGATCGTGTGACCATTCGGAAATGTATTGCCACACCTTCGCACATTCATGTGGCTAAAGGTTGCTACTATTTTTTGGCTGATTATTTAGCCACATATGAATTTAGAACGTGTGACAAATAAAGAGTAAGTTCAAAGCATTAGTCACGATATACATATAAAACGTGACAAATCTATGTCACACACTTGACCACTGTGACCAAATACCATATATGGTCACATCAACTAATTGTTTATGTGTCTAAATCATAGAGTCGAGTTTTGTCACACATGATTTAAGTGTAGCCAAAATCTGGTACATATGGTCACGTAACTTATTATGAGTGTCTAAAGTTTAGCGTATGTTAGTTTACCGGTAGCTAATGTGTGTAGTCACATTTATTTTGGCACGTTCATGTGACTATATGGATTTATAATAGTCACACCATATCACAAATGTGTATCTAAATGATGTTTATGGCCACATTTTAGGTGATTATATGTGACTAATGCCATATATGGCTACATGAAATAATTGTTTATGTGTATGAATCATAGAATCAAGTTTTGGCACACATGATTTAAGTGTAGCCAAAATCCGGTACATATGGTCATGTAACTTATTATGTGTGTCTAAAGTTTAGCGTATGTTAGCTTTCCAAAAGTTAAGGTGTAAAGCCATATTCATTTTGGCACGGTCATGTGACTATATGGCTTTATAATAGGCTATAGCCCCACCATATCACAAATATGTATCTAAATGATGCTTATGACAACATTTTAGGTGATAATATGTGACCAATATATTCATAACAGTCACGTCGTGAAATATTCATGTGGCTATTATTTAGAGCAACAATGGGCAAAAACGATTATCATTAAATTTGATATTCGTCACACATGATTTCAGTGTAGCCAAAAGCTAACGTGTATAGTTAAATAATAAGTATTAGCTTTTTAAACCGAAGTAACATTTAGCTCACTGGTCTAACGCATGTTTCTTTGTAGAGATGGATGGGATGGGACTCAAGTTCGAATCTAACTTTCAGCATAAAATTCAATCGTTGTGTAACTAAATATTACAAAACACCACACAAACATACAATTCATGTGACAATCGGATGAATAAAAAGCATATGGTCACACTTATTAACACTTTTGGCCACTTTTTGCTTAATTGTATGTGACGAAATAAAAAAAAAACAATCGTTGTATGACTAAATCATCAAAGATGCCACATATATTATATATTCATGTGGCCAAATGACGAGCAAAAGATACTCTAAAAACTGCTCGTGTGACTATAAAATGTTTACGGTCACTAAAACTGATAAATCCAATATAAACTCGTACTAATTAGTCACACATTTTATGGTTTTGGTTACTATTTTTAAATGGATACGGCCACTAACCCCTAATGTAACCGTATGTACCCTATGGTCACTCAACCTTTAGTTTCACATACACCAAAAACGCAACTGTGACAATATGCATATCGTCACACTTTTTTGGTGTAACGAAATCACATATTTTTTCTAGTGCATCATTTGTCATTTCATTTACAAAAGTGTGCGGAAGCAATAACGGATTTACAAAAGATTGGTGTTACTTATTGTTTTGTTTACATGACCATTAATGACAAATATACAAAAGAAGTGCAAATGTCATGAATATCCAAACATTTCACTACAAGTCGTAACAAGGGCTTCCCAAAAGCTTCTACCCATCTCACCGGCACAATACAGATACAAAATATTTAAAACAACAGAGACGTTAGCATAAGCTAGTGAGTGTACCAAAACAGTTTAATCAATTCAATAAGTCATCATCACATTATAAACAGCATGGCATCACTTATCATAGCACACCAGATGTGGGGGACAAGTCCACAAGAACTTGTGTTTTCCATAGTGGCCAACCATGATCACAAGTCCACGTGGGGGTGTGTCCACATCTCCCGTCAAGGTGGGGGAAGCACGAAGCAATCCACCATACAACGGTTATCAGGGGTGAATGACCTGTTCCCCAAGTCCACTCATGTTGCTTAGGTTCAGTGGCTCGCTAAGCCATTGAACTACACGGTAATAATGGGTACTATCATCCCCCTCCACTCTTTGCACCAATTCCTCAACCACCTGTGTATCTAGGTTCCCCAATTGCTGAAGACACGTGAACCAATGCACGTTATCCGATGCTTAGGAACTGTATGGTACAAAGCACTAAATCTCAAACACCGGTCCAAACCAATAAGGCTCATTCATAAACGCAAGCAAGTTAAACACAAATAGTTAATAACTTGCAAGAAACATCACATAGTCATTCAGGCTTTCAAAACTTGCAAAACACATGTTTAAACATACCATATCATCATTGACATGATCAATAACAATAACAAATCACATTGATGCCATAAATGTGTAAAACATATAATACATTAACACTTTGATGACTTATAAGTTTATAAAGCCAATAATATATCCGCATGATACAACTCACCTGTTTGAAGTGATGAGGATCACTTTCAATTCCAAACCAAAGCTATATCACTTGTATAGGAATCCTATAATCACAAGACATAAGTTTAACTTAGTTAAGTTAATTAAGCAAAATTGAGATTCCTTAAGAGTATAGACTCAAAACCAATCTTAAACACCTAATTCGGGTCTTAAAGACTCCATATTAACTTCCTATAACCACTAGAACCAATCCCCTTTTAAATACAAGGTTAAAAGGGGTTAAAACAATGTTTTTGGAGGTTTCAGGGTGGCTCGCGCCGGGAGAAAATTTCTGAAAAATCACCTTGTGCATAACTGAGGACTCGTGCCGCGAAGCACATATACAGTAACTTCCTACTTGTTTTCAACAAAAATCCGGCCAAAAACTTAATACTTTTGAAATTACCACTTGTTTGCAGCATAGTAGGACTCAAATAACACTTCATAACATTATAACATCAACACTTTACACGTCTTTGATCACCCAAACCCTAATTTCACCATTTCTTCCAAATTTGACCTATTTACTAAATCAATCACATATTTTTAACAATAATCATCAAATACAACAAGTATAGCTAAAACCAAACACAAATACAAGTTAGAACTTACTAGATTCAACCCAACTTGTGTAGTTTGTTTTCTTTGCTCAAATCAAGCTCAAAAGACGAAGAAGATGAAGTCCAAACACCCAATATCTTGACTCCAAGCACAAACACTAACAATTTCCTTGATTTCCCTTCTTTCTTCTTGCTAGAAACCTCTACACACACACACACACACACACACTCTCTCTCTCTCTATATATATATATGATTTGTTCCAGCCAAAAATGGGGGGGTTTTGACTCCTAATTGGGTCAATTATAGACATACACCCACATTTCCACTTTAGGTCCCTCAAGTATTCTATCTTCTGCATGTTATTACCAATTTTAAGTTGTAATACCCACACACACACAATGTACAAGGATGGACACAATAATTATATAATATTCACATAAAAACTCAACTACTCTTATATATTAATAAATTTCATATTTTATAAAATTTCAAATATTACAAAGGTCCTATGACAACACTAGCTAGTGTCTAGTGAATAGGTCGAGCGATTTTTGACTCGACACAAATCCGATCCGAGAAAAAGTGACACGAATCCGAAAAATAAAACGGTGGATCGACACAAAAATGACATGAAAAAAGTGACACAAACACGACAACCTGATAATGACCCGAATGACATTATAAAGGTAAAATCATAAATTTTTTGCAAATGAAATTAGGGCGATATCTGCATTGAATTAAAACCTCAATTAATGGCATACAAAAAGTGCCATAAAAAACCAAACAAGTGCCACTAAAGACCTATTTGAGAATCATCGGCACACAAAAAAAAGTGCCACTAGAAACGCTACCACTAAAGCCTTTTAGTTGCATTTTTTCTGATTGCCGCTGCAGGCTTTTAGGGTTTTAGTGGCACTTTTTTTACCACAATAAACAAAAAGGTATTTGTGGCATAATTTTTCTGCCGGTAAAAACTATTGATATATAATAATCCATACTACTAGTGGCACATAATTTGTCACAAAAATCTCATTATCAAATTGAACAACACTATAAACCATGTTTTTTATCATATTATTTGTAATTTTTTATAATCATAATAGCATCACTTTGATTTAAAGCACAATAACTTCCATAAATATTCAAATGTGTGATAAGTGTGAAACAAGTTAAATATCAAACATAAAATACATAAAAGTAACGAATGTTTGAATAAAAACTCAAAACTTCAACGCTCTCATGAACCTCTTTCGCAATCTTCATGCAAGCTAAATAACCCTCGTGTTAACTCTTTCTTAACAATGATACTTGCCGTTACCTGCTTAAAAAATAAAGACATTTGAATAAGGAGATTGTTCAAGATACAAATAATACAAAAATATTTACTAACGAGTAACAAGTTCTAAAATTTAGTTCCATAATTATATATATTGTACATGAAATCAGAGTTATATGTCATCTTTACCTAGAATTCAGGAGTGAACTAACAAATAACAAGTTCCTTAAACCGGGTTAGGTTGACTCTATTGTCATCGTTAAATGTTCTCTCACAAACAAAATGAATTTTGACCCGTTAGACAACCCAACACATTACTAGCAAAATAAAATAAATTAAATTAAAAAAACAGTTCATAAAATATAAAAAAAACAGGTCTGTTAACAAAAACAGTTAATAGCTCAAAATGAAAAATGTCATATGATTTGAGTGTAGCCCGAGTATGTTTGATTATAATATCCCGTATTGGCATGACTCATGGCCTCATGCAAACATGTATTAATGATCAGATAGAGTGATAGACTGTTTCTAGTCTTCGATGTTTATATGCAAAAACGAAAACAAAATCATCTTACCAACATGTTACATTCACCAAAGCAAAATCAAATAATCGTGTTCCATAAAAGAAAATTTTCGACCTATCAAAAATCAAAACATACTTATGTTAACATAACCTAGAAAAAGCATATCAAAACAAAAGCACAAAACAAAATCCTTACACTTGACTTTTTGCACTAGTAAAGATGTAGGAATCAATTGCAGCAAACAAGATCCTATAATCTATTGCTTCTTTCTTTCAACGAGATACCAGATTACTATATTTGTATAGCATAGAGCATAAACTAAACACATTCATGATTGCAGATTTTTAGATTACCATATGACATTAATACAAAGTGACATTAAAACATAAATCTATAAACTAAACATTAAAACATATAGCATACATTAATGATTTGGTACATACCAAATTACCTGATGGAATTGATGATAGAAGGTGGATGATACAAATCAGCCAGAAAAAATAGCACAATCAAGCTGAAATAAAGTCTCATGCTGCAATCACTAAGATGTATCTATAATCAAGAGGCTATTGAATATAAAGTACATATTCTAAGAGTGGAAGGAGTTCAATACCTAAACTTGGAAGCATAGTAATACACATTCTCATAGACAAATCATCAAACACCTTATGTGCAAGGTCAAACATGTAAACCTTTATTTGAAAAAAAAAACTTTCACAAATAAAATCAAACTTGTAAACCCTTCTTCACCCATGAAATAATGATACCAAAATCATAGTATGGAAAAAAGGCAAATCAACCGAAAAATGTAGTTGTAGTTCTCACCTATAGAAGAAGACTCCAACAGCCGTCCAATGGGGATGAAGGCTCTGGTGAAACAATTAGGCCACTACGTTAGACTACTATGGGGAAGCTGTGAGTTGGCTGACTGTCGATTGAAGGTGAGGGGACGCAGCCAGCGACAACCTGAAATAATTTACTAGTTAGTCACGGTGTAAATATCGATTGAAGGGGAACCCGAAATGAAATCTGTGTACTTGAAATCAATTGAGAAGTCGAGAAGCTGAAATCATGTGCTTGAAACCGGTTGAGGTAAGGGAAGTAGGAATTTTAGTCTGTTGAAAATTTGAAATAAATTGATGAGAGATTTCAAATGTGGAGAGGGAAGCACTAATGCTGTGTTCTTGAATTTTAGATAGGAAAAAAAAAGAATATAAAAGAAAAGAAAAGAAAAAAAAATGATAATAGTTTTATTTTTCGCGTTTCTGATATTAAAAGAAAATAAAAGAAAGAGTATTGTTTTTATTTTGTGTTCCCGAGTCGGAGAGAAAGGGAAAAAAATGAGTTGTATTACAATAATACCCTTATTTTCTAAAATTATTAGTTGTTAGTAGGGGTAATTTAGTCACTAATGAAAAATCATAAAACTTTTCCTTTCCTTCCAAATCTTCCCACTTTTAGGAGGAAAGTTTAGAAGAGAATGTTAATGAAATTTTCCTTCCGAACCCCTTCTCTTCTCTCCTTAAAAACATTCTGGAACACAATTTTTTTTTAATTCTTCCTTCCTTCCTTCCTTTCAAATCACTTCTTTTCTCTCCAAATTAAAATTCTGGAACACAGCGTAATTTTCGATAGGAGGGAAATGAAAAGGAGGCGGGACGGACAGGAGGGAGAACAAAAAAACAATAAGGATGTTTCATTTTCATTTTTAGTGTTTGTAACTTTTAAGTTTGTTTAGTAAATAGTTATAATTTTAAATAGATGATAAAAACTAATTTATTAAATTATATTATATAAAATAATAATAGAAGATGAAACTCTTGACAAATTTCTTGTACCATTATTAACTTTGTACATTAATGACATAAACTAAAAAATTGAATTAAAACTTTTTATTTCTTTTATGGCATATATAAAGTGTCACTGTAAACATAAATTAGTGGCATAAAAACTAAATGTCACTGAAAGTATGTGCCACTAAATGGCAATTATTTTGTAGTGTTTTTTTGATTAACTTCATATACGAAAACTGAAAAATACTCATCCAACGCATTTGGCCTAAAATGGGTCAACACGAAACCCGACAAGAGAAAATATGGCATGACTCAAACCTGACATGAAAATAAATGAGTCGGAAATGGGTCGACACGAAATTGACACATAAAATGAATGACATGAACACCCAAAGCCGGCACAAATCCTATTAGTGAAGATGTAGTCCACCTCATGCCCCGGTGTCCCTTGGAAAAATCTATGGAAAATCAATGAAAAAAGCTTGTTTCATGGATTTCCTATTAGATTCTACGTTTGGTAAAAGCGTTGTGGAAAAAATATTTCACACAGATTTTCAATTAATGAATTCGTTTTTAGGAATCAGTTGAAAATTTTTGTACAAATCTACAATGGTTGTTTTTCCCATGGATATCCAATGACTATATTGTCCTCAGGTTATCAATGGCTATACTTCACCCATAATTTGAACGACTATATTTTTCTTGAATGGAGGTCCATTTACTTAGGAAAGTTGCTGATAAGGCCTGCTTGCAAAAAAATGAAGAGGCCAAGGAGGGTTCATTTGCATTGTTTGCATAATTTCTTGTATTACTTGATTGCTTTGTTTGCTTCATTGCTTCGTTTGTTGAATTCATGTGGCGTTGTAGTCGTTTCCTTGTTTATGGGTTTGGCGTGTATTTTAGATGGGTATTAGGGGTTGGCGCCTTTGCAAACTACGTTGGGGGCCTGACCTCCAAAGCTCAATTCATGCGTAAAGTTTTTTTAAGTCCATTGGGGTCCTTCCCCCTTCCTTCCAGTGTTGTACATTCGCAAGTGCCTTAGTCGTTAACACAATCAACTTTACCAGAACCACCATCACATAACAACAATAGGCTTAATCACTGGCGCCATAATGAATTGCTTTCATAGCTAGAAATTTGTGGGAAAGTTAAATGTCAACGGATTTTCACATATTTGTATGTAAAACCAATGCTAACCATTAAAGAGTGACTTCTCACGAATTTAAATTGAGAAAAATTGGATAAACATTGTATAACAACACATGGATGTTAAATGAGAATCACTTAAATAACTCAAATATTATTATTTTTTTACAAAAATCTTTGTGAAATCCATTAGAAGATTACATATTTTTCCTATGAATTTCAAGCAGATTTGAATGAAAAAATTATGTGGGAAGATTATATAATTTCTTAAGGATTTCCAATAGAGTCTTTAATTAAACTAGCGGGGTACCCGCGCAATACGGTGACGGTGAATAAAAATGGTTTGTAAGGAGTTGTTTTGTTAGGTATTAATCAAGAGGACACACAAGACGTAATTTTGTAATTTTTATTTAGCAGGTGAAAATGGAATGAAATTTATATGTAATTTTATAATTTTTATTTAGCAGGTAAAAAGCGAATATTATATATTTTCCCTTTTTGGAATTTATGGAATGTTATTAAGTTTATGAAATATTTTTTTTCGTAAGTTTTGCTATGGAATTTATGGAAAGGGAATATTCTGGAATTTATGGAATTTATATATTTTCCCTTTTTGGAATTTATGGAATGTTATTAAGTTTATGAAATATTTTGTTTCGTAAGTTTTGCTATGGAATTTATGGAAAGGGAATATTCTGGAATTTATGAAAAAAGGAATGTTATTAAGTTTATTTTATAGAATCATTTTTTGTAGATAGGGGTATAATAGTAATCTTAAGTGACTTAAAATTTAAGAGTTTTAAAGAAAAAGCTTAAATGCTTTATATAATAGTATAGATAATCAAGATCGATTTATAAAAAACTATAAGAAATCTATTAAAATTATATATTTTTTACAAACTTTTAAAAGATTTGAAAAAATGAAGAATTTTTTGGTGAAGTTGTTAGAAAACCGTCCAATATTCCATCGAATTTTTCTAATGAAATGACTAAAAATTTCATAGGGTATAGCTAAATTAACACCTTTAATTTACTAAAATAACATCTTCCAAATAGAGTTGGGGATAAGATTAATAATTTAACTACTTTTTTACATTATTTAACTTCTAAATAAAAATTATAGTTGTGGATAACAATATCAATACAACTACTTTCTAAATTCCTTTTGCTATAATTAAGTTAGAATGTAATAAATATTTTATAATAATTAAATGAGTTTTTTTGTAACAAATTTATTCTAGCAAAAGAAAGTATATATAAATGATTAACATAAATACAAAAATATCAATAATATTAAAATATAAAAAATATTATTCAATCATAATTCACTATATCTATACTTGGTTCGATTTGACTACATTCCTACATGTGATTGTTTTATAGGGTTTTCAATGGAAAATGAAAGCATTATAAATGTACGTGTGCATGAGGGAAGGGGAATGAGGGGGTGGCCCTAGAGATGAACCTACGTTGTGGATGGGATGTCTTAATTTCACTAAATTTTTTTTCGGAGAAATTGTATAAAAATACAATAAACTATGTCAATAGGTCATTGTATACAACCAACTTTATTTTGTACATAAAACTACACACAATTTACAAATTTGATTCATTGTATGCAAGTTACCTATCATAGCAGGTAATTTACAAATAAAAGAACTTTGGTACATAAAAATACAAAAAACTTTCAAATTTTAAATGAATAACCAGTAACCTGGTATTCAGGTTACCAATTATATATAATGAACAAAATTTGTAAGTTGTATATACTTTTATGTACAAAATCAAGTTAATTGTATACAATGACAATATTAATAAAGTTGTTTGTATTTTCATGCATTTTGCCCTTTTTTATAACAATATATAGAATAAATATTAGACCATCCTGAAACGAGTCGAGCTGCTCATGAGCTACTCGAGCTCGGATTGTTAAAAGATCGAAACGAGCTAAGCCTAAGCAAGCTCAAACCTAAATTAAGGCTCATTTATTAAACGAGCTTGAGCCTGAACCTTGTATATTAGGCTCATTTAAGCTTTAAACAAGAACTTTTGTATAATATTTATTTTTTATGTTTTATTTTTTAATTTATTACTTATATAATTGTATTATATATTTTTATATCATTTACTATGAAAAAATTCAAAATTTAAATTATTTTTATATCATTAAATATGAAAAAATTTAAATTTAAATTGTTTTTTATTTATTACTTATATAATTTAAACTATTTTTAAAAAACAAAAAAATAAACGTCCTTTAGCAACCCTATCACAAGCGTTATAAAACACTTTGCGAGCTGAGCTCAAGCCTCAAATTATGAGCTCAAGCTCGAGCTTCTGGAATTTTAATTGGGTCTAACTCGATTAGTATAAAGCTCGATTCGTTTACATCCGTACTTATTCCCACTAATTTTTTTATAACAATATATAGAAACAAAATTTGGACCACCCTGAAATTTCAAAATCCACCCTTCTTATTTTTCGGCTTACAAGTTTAAAAAACTACTAACATAAAGTCATAAACCCACTAGAAATTGAAAAAGAAAAGCCTACTCATCAACTTCGTCTCCCCTTCCCACCCTTTGTGTTCACAGAAAGTGACAACCCAACCTTGCCACTCACTGACCATCTGAATCTGACTGGTCATCCGTTCCCAACTCGACTTCGACCGGCAGCACTCATACAATCTTGACTAAAACCCTCCACTCCCAGTCGCCAACCTTGCCCACCGGCCGGGCAATGCATTGTGAGTTTTGATTAAGGATTAGGAAATCTTTTGGGTTTTGATTTTTAAAACCATCCATAACGGCTGGTTCTGCATTCTTGGTTGAGGAATAGAGGAAGACAAAGTATTTAATAGAAGCCTAGTTGCCTATTCAGTAAATTGAAGCTAGTTGAAGTTTTTCAGTCTATCAAAATGTATAACCAAAAGCAAACCCCTAACCCCCTATTAATCTATTAATTTTCTTCTCGGATTGAGAAACAGACACAAACTAAGAATTTATTATAATTTTATTAGTTATAATTATATATAATAAATTTTTTATTTTAAAAATATAATACAACCAACTTTTATAATATTTTCACTGTATGCAAGTTGTATATAACGAAAATTATGATAAAGTTCATTGTAAACAATGGTAACTAAAACCTAGACACAAAAAAAAATTATTTAAATATAATGAAAGTTGATTTTATTGTTTTAAAAAAGAAAAAAATTGGTTGTATGCATTAGTAATTAAGACAAAGTCTATAGCATTTTCATATAATTTATCCATATTATTTCTTTAAAACTTATTAGACTAGTAATTATTTATTCATCTAATTAAGTAATTGCTTGTTCGTTGTAATAGATATCATCAAAATTAAATATAAGAATTTCATTGTCATTTGTTTTTAATGTATGCTTAATTTTTGTATTTCTAATATTCATGTAACATATTATGATGATACTATATTACTATTAACGATCCGAACCGATCCGATCTACAACTAAAACGACTATTTTGATTGTTGCCTAATCTTGCCGGTCGGCTCATCTTGTCATGTTAACTACATTGGACCACCAGTATGTTTGAAAATTATGAGTGTATGATTTTTATTTTATGTATTTTGAAAATTATGATATGTGAGAGAGTAGTATATAAACAAAGTTGTATTAAAAACACCCTGAATATCATTAAAATATGTTACTAGATTATATATGAAATCTTATTTTAGAGGAAAGATAAATAACTATTTATATTTCTTATTTTAAATAGCAGATAATTTAATAAAAAAATGGCAAACTATATATATATTGTTATCGGCACCTAATTTAGGTATTGTTATACTCATATACCTCTTTAGTGAAAAAAACATTGAAATGACAAAATTATCATGAAAATATAAGTGTTATAACACCTAACTTAAGTGATGTAACAACAGACCTCGTTTTTTCTAAAAATAGTTAGATATAACTATTTGTTATCGAAAGCTCATCGTCATCAATAAAGATCGTTGTTTTAAAAAAAGAATATTATATCATACATCTATTCTTTGTTTTCCTTATCTTAAATGTTTACATATTCATTAAGGAAAAATATTTGTAAGCCTACAATATGTGTCTAAATGTATGTCTAAAAATGAGATAATGGCACATGGTAAAAGTAAAAGTGAAGAATATAAAAGAGAAAAGGGCAAATTGTATGAAAATACAATAAACTATGTTAATATTGTCATTGTATGCAATCAATTTATTTTGTACCTAAAAATGCACACAACTTACAAATTTGGTTCACTGTATGCACGTTACCTATGATAATAGGTAACTTACTGGAAACCTAGCCAAAATAAAATAACTTTGATACCTAAAAATACAAACAACTTTCAAATTTTATTCATTGTATACAATCTGTAACCGGTAACCTGGTTGTATACAATGACAATATTAACAGAGATTATTATATTTTTACGTATTTGTTCAAGAAAAAATATCTAAGATATATGTCAATCATTGACTGGATTAGGCATAACTTTAAATTAATTTATTAGATATGGATAACATTACTAGGTTATCAATTTTTGGAGAATATATATTGCAAGTTTGGATAGTGAATCTATTATTAAACTTGTAATTATGTGCATCAATGAACTTTAGTTATTTCAATAACATTTATTAGACGATCTTAATTATTAAATTTAGATAAGAATTTTAATTATTAAATCATAAACATCTATTTTGATCAAAATTATGGGTAAATTGTATGAAAATGCAATAAACTTTGCCTTAGTTACCACTACATACAATCAACTCTAAAATTTTAAGAATAATACAATTAATTTTAATAATTCATTCATTGTATGCAAACAACTTTTTTATGTGTCTGTTGTTTAGTTATCATTGTATACAATGAACTTTGTCATAAATTTCATAGTATACAACAAGTTGAATACAATATGAGTATTATGAAAGTTGGTTATATTATTTTTATGAAAATAAAGTTGATTGTATATAATGATAACTAAAACAAATTTCATTGTATTTGAATAAAATTTGCCCAAAATTTAAAATTCAATTTTGACTTTTCTCGGTCAAAATTGATTCAATTTTGACTTTAATTTAAATCAAAATTATTAAAGGTAATTTCATATCTGCCCTTTTAAAGCCTTAAAATATCTTATTTGTTCACCTTAATTTATAAATATCATAGTTACCCATTGTAACATTTTAAAATATCATATTTAACCAAATTCTTAGTTTTATCATTCTACAATATTTGATAATCATTTTAAATTGTTTTTTAATTATTGTCAATAAACGTATAACCTTATTGCCTCAAATTATAACAATAATTATCCATAGCATGTATAAGAAATATACAATCACATCTCTTCGTATCATGTTACCATGTTTTTGTCGTCACGTCTGCCTCTGCCCTCACCACACGTCGACGTTTTCATCGCTGATTTGAGTATTGATGCTGTCTCTCGTCATATTTAAATTCTTATTTCATTCGCATTTAATACTTACTTAATATTCTTTATTAATTCTTAATATTTATTATTGTTAAAACCAACGCGTATATCATATTAGTATTTAATCTAGTCTAATACATAGGACTAGCTAGTTCATCAATTTCCATAACTTGTTCATTAGTTTTCTAACTCACATCCTAACTTATTGTTTCTTTCATAACTACATACCTTTCTATCTATTAATTTTTATTATCTCTATTTTATCATATGCCTCATTTAATTTTGACTTAAATTTGTTGACTTTTATTGTGCATACACAACTTATATTACATTTTAACATTTTTACTATAAAACATATCAATTAGTCTAGTCGCATTCAACTAACGGGTATCGAGCTGGTTGGAGCATGGCATGAAGCAACACCATTGCCACCACCCCTCACGTTGGGAATTGCTAGTTCCGACTCACGTGAGTATTTTTTTCCTTTTAACCGTTTAACAACGGCTATATTTTTTTTCTTTTTCCATTTTTCCTTCATTCTCTTCTATAAATATCACATTTTACTTTTATTTTTTTCACACCATCATCCATTCTCACCCATTCTTTCTACAAAAAAGTTATATTTTAAAAAAGTAAAGTTTCTTTTATATACAAAAACTAATGTTGTCTTCCTCGCCTTCATCGTCGTATGATTTGTATTCATGGTTGGAATTGTCAACAAGCAGGGGAATACATCTCATCCGTATTTGAAAACGAGCATTAATTTATTTTGTAGAATACTGTAGAGAGGCTGTTCGATGATCGCGAAACACAACGTTCGGAACCAAGACGAAGAGGAGCTAATCAAATAAGAGACCGTGAAGGTGTACATGACGGACTATTTGAAGATTATTTTGTAGAAAACAGTAATTGCAATGACGAGATGTATAGTAGACGGTTCCGCATGAGCAGATGACTATTCCTATGAATATTGGAGGATTTGGAGCCGGAGTATACATTTTTTAAACAGTGATGGGATGCTAGAGGCAAAAAAGTGGTTATTTTCTTTGCAAAAGTGTACCTCAGAAATTTGGCATATGGGGTATCCGCTGACTTTTTCGATGAGTACTTGAAGATGGCGGCATCAACTGCACGAGAATTCATACAGAACTTCTCCAAAGGTACCATCAAACTTTACGGTAAGCCATACGTAAACCTTCTTCCAATGATATTCAACAATTATACGATACTCATGAATCTAGGCACGAGTTTCCACGCGTGTTAGGAAACCTAGAATGTATGCATTGGAATTGGGCAAACTGCCAAATTTCGTGGCGCGGGTAGTATATGAGAGATGACCATGATCGGCCGACTATTATGCTAGAGGCAGTGGCATCACAAGATATTTGGATTTGTCAAATCATTCACATGCCCCGTTGATAAAAAAATGTGTATAGTTTAAAGTCGCGCAAAAAGTGGCAAAGAAGGATGTAGAACGTTATTTTGGTTTGCTAAAACAACGTTGACACATAATAAAAATTACCCGGTAAGATCGTAGCACCCGGACAAAATACGAAGAATAATATATGCTTGTATCATATTACACAATATGATATTAGAAGACGAAGGTAACGCAATTTGTCATTTCGATGAAAACGCTAATCAAGTTGATGAGGAGGATAAGGTTGAGATTAGCGGGCAACGATACAAGGCTAACCTTCAAGAATCCGAAACCGAGAAACGCATCATAACCTTTGGGCGGATTTAATCAAACACATTTCAAGACTTTTATAGAATAATGATAACAATTAGTTATCTTTTTATTTGAAATTATGTATTTTTTATTATTAAAATTTAATGTTAAAATAAGTAGTTTACTTTTATGAATAATAATATTTTATATTATTTCATGCAAGTTATTTATAAAAATTAAATAATTGTAATAAAAAATAAAATATGTAAAAAATGGGATGGTTGAGAGGGATGGATGTTAGGGTTAGAGTGATAGTAGTGGGATGGGAGGGAAAAATGATATGACGCTGACATGGCAATGGAAAAAAGGGGGATAGATGGTCATAGTCTTACAATAACCATACCCCATATATATGTGTATGTGCACGTGCGCAAAAAAATTTGTGACTAAATCGTTTAGCAATGGATTACCAACATCTGTGGCACTTAAGAAGAAATTAAGAGTAGGAGTAGATAAATGAACCGGATAGTAATAGAAAAGAACAAGATTCACAATTAGCACGCACTTGTTTATTCTAAACAACCCCTTTTTCGATACATAGTAATCACACGTACATTAACATGAACATCAATATCTGGTAATGAATCATGATCAACCTCAATCATTTTATACTTAAAAAGGTAATTAAACGACATATATATAGTTAACGCCTTCTAGCTGCAGTTTCCCTTTGGCAATTAAAGAAAACACCAGCAACAGGAGATCCCAAATCATTTTCGTGAGCAAAATTGCGAGTGTTAAAACTATGCCTTGAAGGTGGGCAAGTAACAGTCTTCCTTCCCCTTTGCTTAAAAAGCAGAAACACAAACCTGTGGATGCCTATGTTTGGCCTTGGTGTTTCATAGCTAACTACCTCTTTTCCTGTTCAACAATGTAAGTATGTACGTACGTACATTATATAATGGTAATAAATGTTTTTTTAAGGATACGTGAAATTAAATAAAAATAATGTTCTATTAAGTTTTTGAATTAATTATTAGGACTAAGTCGATCTTATATATTAATTGAAATGTAACTTTTAACAACTTAAATATATTTTTTTGTTAAGTGTATAATAAACATCAAAGTCGAATGTAATTAAAGAAAAGACAGCACGTACCTATAATTAACTAGCCAAAACATATAACACCGAATGTGTAATGTTTTATACACAATTAAAAGATATAATTTGATTTTAAGTTTAGGGCTATGTATAAAACTAGATCATCACATACAATAGACGAAATTAATATAAACGCAAATATAAAAACATGCATAGCTAGCTAGCTAGAAAAAGATGTTTAATTTATTTGAAATAAAAGTTGAACGTACAATAAAAGAAGTGATAATGTACAAATATGGTACGTACCGAATGAGGAGTCCGTTGTGCCTGGGATATCTGTGACAATCCTATGAAAGAAGAAAACGTTGTCAAAACGTAATTCATCGGTCTATTGTTAAAATTGGTAAACAAGATAAACCTAGTGTATTGCTTTTCCAGACTCGCTTAAACCCAGATAGGACCATGAAAAATCGTACACAAGATCAATATTTTCATAATCCAAAACTCTTTTATGAACAAAGGATGTGACATGAATATTATGGCATAGTGTCGTGGAGTACCACCTCACTTAGGCTAGAGTTTGTTGACATGGGTGGAGTTGAGAAAATCTAAAAGTAAATATATATTACTTTAAGATTAGTTTGGATTAGCTTATTTTCGGGTTTATGAACCTAATTATTAGATATTTGATAAACTCTTATGTCAACTTTTTTAGGCTTAAGAGTTTATCAATTTGACAATATTATTTACTTGTGTATGTAAGCTCAAGTTGATAAGCTCATAAAAAACATACTTTTAGTTTTTCATATCTCCAATAAACTCGTAACTCTGGAAATAAGCTAACATAAAGATATACCCTAGAAAACAAAATCAGTGAGGTTATGAAAACATTATAGTAAAAAAAATGGAAATAGGTTTGGTTCCACTAAACTCTCCTCAGCTGAAACAGGTGAAACTTTATTATTATCTTACTCCTATATAATGCATCTATCATTTAAAAAAACTCTTAATTTTAATACGAGTAAATTTACTAAAATACCCCTCCTTTATACCTCTCTTTTAAGTCCACAATTAATGAATTTAAACAAATAAATATTGAAAACATAACCAACAATTAATGAATTTAAACCAATACTTATAACTGAATTATTTCTAACCATATATTTTTAATATTAACTTTTGATTCATGAGATCACCATACTTATAACTGAATTAAGTCAAATCATATATTTTTAATATTAACATTTGATTCATGAGATCACCTAAATTCCTGTTTTCAATACCTCAAGTTCAAGAGATTTCACAAACACCAAACAAATGAAAGAGTCAAAGAGTTAAAATTTATAAACATTGCATTCTAACTCATTACATAAAAATTGGAACTATGAAACATTACACACACATACATACATATATATAATCAGCAACTTCATGATTCAGTCATGCGACAAAACTCTTCCAACAAACTAAAACACAAATAACTCAGAGTTAGCAATTTAATTCTTAATTTCAAAGTGGCTCTCGCGAAGAATCTTCACAAACTCATATTATCTTCATCTAACAAAGAATCTTCACAAACTCATATTAGCTCTTTGTGATTATTTTGCACAAAACACATTACAACCTCCTCTTTATTCGCCGCCGCCGCATTGCGCGGGTATCCCACTAGTATCTATCAATTTGTAAAGTAGTTTTTCATTTTCTTATGATATTTTTAGGGATATTTTGGTAATTTACTATTTTCTCATTAGATATGAGGGGGTGTTTGGTTAGATAGAAGGGAATGAGATTATGAGAATGGCAAAGGGTAAGGGAATACAAAGGAATCCAATGAACATTCACTAGTATTATCATTACTATTGATATTACTTGGTTAATATAGGTAATCATTACACACACATAGTAGGTCGATGATGGTCGCATTGGTTGGTAGTGATGGTGGTGGTGGTTAATGGTGATAGCGGTGTTGATGGTAGTTGGTGGCAATAGTAGGTTGTGGTGGTGGTTTATGATGGTGGTAGCAACCGTTAAGAGTGATGATTATTGTGGCTACAACGATGTTGGTTGAGGCAGCGATTAATGGCAATTAGCTAGTGACGGCGAGTGGTGGTTGTGGTAGTTTGTAGAGGTGGCGACGAGCAGTGGAGGTGGTGGTAGTGGCAATAACCGGCAGTATGGAGGTTGGTGGCGGTGGCGGCGACGGTCTATAATGGCGGTATACTGTAATGGTGGCGGTGGTGGTCAATGGACCAATACACACTTGAATCCGTGGTGGTGGTGGCGGTGGTGGCGATAGTATTGGTGGTTGTTGTTGATACCGATGGTGGTCGGTGAGAATAAAAACATACCTGAATTTATTACCTCCAATTTAGTAGGGAATAGTTCATTACCCATTAATAGGTAAGGATTAATTATATTCCACCTAATCAACCATTGTTAATCATTCTCATTCGCATTCCCTACCTCCTTAAATAATTAGTTTTATATATTATTTATTTTTCTCTATTTAATATTTATTTTCGGTGTAAATACAAATATATATTTGTGACTATCTCATTTTTATTTACATTTCAATATAAATATTATTGTAATGTAATATTCATCTAAAATATATTTTCCGAATGACACTAACACTAAAACTAGGTTACCACTCGATAGAAGATTATTCTCTATAAGAACAAATCAAAGACTTGTAAGAAACTAATACATTAATTTGTCTTAACCCGACGCATCACGAAGAAAATTAAAAACTCGTTATAATCATTTATGTATATACGTAGATATGCCAAATTAAAGAGGCGATAAAATAAATCTATTATTAATAACACCTCTAATTTTTGTATGTCAACATGAGGATCCTATAGTTGTGTTAATTTTTTTCCAATTTGAATCTCTCTCTTATGGTTTTTTTTTTTTTTTGTAACTTTTTTCTAGTGAAGTATTTTATAAAAAAAATTGTCAATTTCTCATTATTTAAACAAAAAATCACTAACGAATAATTCAAAAATGAAAGTTTACTAATAAACCAATATAGTTAATTACTTTTTTCAAATATTAACTGATCCAGCTAAAAAAACTAAACTTTTATTTTAATCACCGATGAACCAATTCACTATTAACTTAAATTAATGAACCTACTAAAAATCCATTTTTTATAAGTTCAATAATGATCAATCTAAATAACTATTTTTCAGAAAAACTCTTAATATTCATTGATGAACAGTGATATTGAACAAAAAGAATCAAGGACATTTGTACACCTAAAACACAGATCTTATTTAATTAAAGGTGAATCAACTATTTACTTAAATCAATGAACCTACTAAAATCCATTTTTTTTGAAGTTCGGTAATGAACTAAATAAATAACTATTTTTACAATGAAAGATCTTACTATTCATTAGAACAATGATCTAGAACAAAAATTAAAAAAATGATTTATATACAAATCAAACTAATAAACAAAACCTAAAAAACGATTTACATAAAAAACACAAATTTTTAATAAACATTCAACTATAGATCTATGATGACGATTGAAGTAAAGAGGGGCGGTGGTGGCCTGTGATGTTATGATGGTAGGGGTCACTAGCGGTGCTGTCCTTTTAGTAGAAAAAAGAACGACGATGGTCTTCAAGACTGACATCAATGGTAGTGGTGGTGATGGGGTGACCATTAACGGTGACCGACGACAATGGGACCCAAAGACGACGGTGGTCTCCAACACTAATCTTAACAAAAATAGTCAACGGATGTTGCGGAAATCCGAGATTCAGGCGATTACCATAGACCCAAAGATGATTAAGAGATAGATCACTCATCGAGAAGCCTAAGGAACAGCGAGCTATGGCTCTTGCAGACCAAATTGGTGATGGAAACGGATCTTGAAAAGCAGATCGGCGAATACAACAAAGAGTAAGATAATATGTTTATAGATGGCAGCGTTTGTGGTGGTGGACGAAGAAAGGGTGATATTGAAAAGAAAAGTTGGTCAGAGACCACTGCTACGGAGAGCTACCGCTCTTGCAGAGCAGATTGGTGACGGAAACGGCTCTTGAAGAGCATATCAGCGACGATAGCAAAAAGTAAGCTGATATGTTTAGAGATCGGCGTCAATGACCATTGTTAAAAACGTCGTCGGCCATGGTGGGCGGCCTCAAATTGTCGGCTAGAAGGAGAAAGGGTGCTTGGGTTTTTCACTTTTTTGAAATGTGGAATGAGGGAGAGAGAGAGGATATAGGAGATATATATATATATATATATATATATATGATGCGTATTGTTCATATTACCCTTTTATTAATTTACTTAGTGTCCTAGATCGAGTTTTGATTTATTACCAAATTTCCTTAACCAATCTTAACCATCAATTAATTAATCTTAGGGTTTAGAATGTTTCTTACACTTTTCGTAAATAAAACACTTTCTTCAAATCATTATATATATATATATAAAATAGAATAAGGATCAATATAAAACTATGTTTATATGTAAAACCTATAGTTGCCATTTGATCTACCCCATCAATAAGGATGACAAATAATTAGTCGTCCATGTTTATATGTGAAAGGGCAATTTAGGAAATTTTCAACCCTCCCCTTTTTACAAACCAACAACCCACGATCTCTTTTTATCTCTGTATTCAATCGCCGATTTCAATCTCGGATGAGGTGTACGGTGATTTCAAACAATATGTTCGTATGCGTTCGATTTCTTTGATTCGTGACCACGGGGCTCTGGCCGTCAACATCTCTCTCTTACCTAGGTTTTACAGCACCCTAAACAAAAATAGGCTATAGATTAATTCTAACTGGTTTTGTTGTTGTCGATCGCCCCTTATACCAGAGGATCGGCTCGATGAAAGGCCTAAAATTCTGACCAACGACGATTGAAATCAAAGAATTGCCAACTGGTGAAACCTAATTGCAAAGTGGCCCGATTTAGGGTTCTTTTTGAATCTTTCTTTGGTGGTTCTCGGTTACAATCTGATCATAATGACAAGGAAAGGTCGCCATTAGTATTTTCATTGCCGAAGATTATATCTCTCGATTTGTATACATTTTGGTTCACTTCATTTTGACAGTTTTTGTAAGTATTTTATGGGTGTTTTTGTTAATTTGATTTTTGATTTACGAAAATCTAGTGGTTTGTTTCACCACGACAGCTTACTACGTTTGTATATGCAAATTCAGATATGTTCACATCAAAATTTAAGATTTGTAGTTTTTTTTGTTGATGATTTGGATGGTAATTTAAGGAGAAATAAGCTTGTTTTTTTTCTTATTCATCAAATAGAGATTCAACATGTTTTTCTTTTAGATCTGGTTTTATTCTTTTCCATGGTTCGATACTGATATGCTCATTGCATTGTTACGTATATTTTTTAAATTGAAAATATGTTTTGATGTAAAAATGCAACTGGTAGTTGAGTTCCTTAGTATACAAATTGTATTGCATTTATATTTATCAATAGTAATTGTGTTTCTTGTTTGCATTCTGAATTAGGTAGTTCTGCATTTTGTTAATTGTGGTTGGTATTTTGATCTGCATTTTAGTTGTATTCGGATGCATTTTATTGTATGTGTTAGATTTAATAGTTCTTGAGCACATTTTTGTTTTAACTATGTATTTTTTAAGTCTTGCTTCAAGAGATGAATCTATATTTTCGTAAACACATTCATTTTCAAAAAAATATAATAGAAATATATCAAGACAATGATAGTAGTTTTTTTGTAAATAACCTAAACATAATCTAGATTTAGTTAATTGGGTTTTTATTTTAAAAAATGGTAGTTTGATAGTTTAAATCAAGGTGTTGAGGGGTGGGTTTTTTTTAAAAATGACAAAGTTCCTTTTTTATTCCTATTCATAATAACATGAGTCATCGTCTAGATAGTTTTATGGGTTCTACAAATAAACATATATAGTTCTAAACGGAACTATATATATATATATAGAGAGAGAGGAGAGGTATGATCAAATGAGAACACTTTTTAATATGAGAACGTGAAGAACAGTTTATAGCCATTGGATGATCTTTATTTAATGACTGAGATTAATCTTGGTTAATTAAGGTAAGTTGAATTTTAATGATTTGATTTAATTAAGGTAGATTAATTTTAGATCTCTTATTTATTTAATTAAATGATTGACCTACAAGTATTTTCACCGTTTTTCATTTAACATTTGTTCTTACCGGATCCTTCCTCTATATATATTTACACACACATACTTGATATATATGGCCTAAAAGCTCCGCTGGAAATCTAGCTAAAAGGAGTTAAAAGAATCTTTTGTTCCATGGATGATTAAGACAACTTAAGTAAAAACAGAGAATAAATTTATATTCCTAACATAGCTAGCTGTCTATTGGGTGATCAGAAAATAGTGTCAACTGTAAAGTGGCCATTTTTCCATCTGGGCGTGCGTGAAAAAATACTATTGCTAAAAGAATATCTTCAATTATGGATCGTGTGTACTTAACTTTCTTTTATTTTTCAATTATGAAGCAAATTAAAACCTAGTATATAAAGTACACAAATCAATCAGCTATGATATATATATATGTATGTATGTATGTATGTTTAACTATACATAAAACCAATGTCTCAAAACCTAATAAGGATAAAAGTGTTTGACCACCAAATTAATTAGTAGAATTTACTACATTTTCAAGTAGTGATCAATACGTAATATATAGTTAAAAGTAACTATATTTTTATTAATTAATGAGCTAGCTAGTACGTGAAAACTTGCCCATAAGTAAGTTAATATATGTGTGTGTGTGTTAAACGATTAATCCTAAAAAAATACTCTCGTGCTGTTTTTTGAAGTGTAAATTAGAGATAGATAGAGAAAAATCTAATTAACCAATAATTAAGTTGTAATTCTTCTGATAATAAAATAAAATGAACGGTGTATTTGGTTAAAGAATCAAAAGTCTTTCATGTCGTACGTTCGTACCTATGAAGAACCAATAATTGAAACACTATCATACTAGATAGCTCCCCATTCCTGATCTTAAATAGATAAAAGTACGTACGTACGTATACTACGTCTTCTAATTATATAGTTAGACTTAATTTATAAATAAGGTAGAAATTAAAAATACTTAAATAGAAAGTAGTACGTATTTCTTTTTCATCAACCTTACTAGCTAACCTAGCTAAACCAGCTCCAGTAATTAAGTTGAGTTCCTCGTGAATTAACCAAGTCAGCCTTTAATTCATAGCCAGGAATATATATATATATATATATATATATATATATATATATATATATATATCTGTGTGTGTACGTGGATGGCGTAGCTAGGTCCAATTACCTAATAACATAAATCTTGATCAAGAAATAATTAAACCCTAAAAATAGTAAAATTAAAACTAATTACTGAAACTTAATATAAAGTAGTAATTCAAGAAAACACACAAACTTAAAGAGCTAGCTTGCTGGTTACTGATCATCAGGAGTTCATATATATATATATATATATATATATATATAGGGGAGGGTTCATTTGAGAACCGTTTTTATTATGAGAACCGCGAGAACCAATCTAGGTCGTTTATTTTGGATAATAAGATTCATGGATGAAGAGCGTGGGGGGATTGAGTGTGGCAGGGTGTATGTAAGAAATTCATGGGTGGGCAATCCAATTGAAGAAGGGGGAATTGGACGGCTAAGATTGGTTCTCGCGGTTCTCGTAATAAAAACGGTTTTCAAATGAAATTTTCAATATATATATATATATATATATATATATATATATATATATGTATGTATGTATGTATGTATGATTGTACGTACGTACCAGTGTAAGTGCTCTCTGAGATATGGATCACTTGGCCCAGGAACATCTGGGTCTGTCATAATCTGGAAGGAATATATAACAACCAATTAACACATTTCTCATCTTCGGTAAGTTAATCACAAAACTAATTAATCTTCGAGCTAGCTAGCTATTGGTTATATATGTATGGTTTTAGTTGTTTGAATATGAACAGTACTGGATCAGCTGATTTAATTAAGAAAATTTGGTTGCTCTAAATCTAGAAAGAAAGAAAGCAATTAATTTGCAAGGAGGGAAGCTAGGATGGTTTAATATATAAACTAATTAAGGTTTGATTAATTACTATACCAGTGTAAAGAAGGATCTCATATCACCACCACGAACATCAACCTTAGGTTTAGCAGTCACAGATGAAGGAAACAGCTCGTGCCCGTTGTAAACTTGCTTTGATGAGTTGTACGTCACACACATATCCACACTTGGACAGAAATTATCCACTACATCTCCCACCACCCTCCCTATCACTAGAGGATCTGCACACATTCTACTTCCCATTGATCTATTAATTCGATCTACCTCAGCTCGCTCGTTACCTCCGGCCGCCCAACACCAACTAAATTATAACGTGTACGTACACTACTTGCTGCTTCACTTAATAATTCCACACCAAGTGTGTTTGCCTAATACATATATATATATATATACACACACATATATATATAGAGAGAGAGAGAGAGCAGTCTAAAACGAGAACTGTTTTTCGTATGAGAACTGCAATAATCAATCTAGTTTCTTGATTAAAATAAATCAATAAATAATAATTGTAAAGACACACAGTTAATGGTTCGATAAATATATAAATGACCAAAATACACCTATTAATTAATTGGCCATTAATGATGTTACAAATAGTTTTCGCAATTCTCACACAAAAAAAAAGTTGTTGTTCGAACCTTCTCACACACATGTATATAAGAAAAAATAAAAAACAAGTTTTTCGTGCAAAAACTATTTATGACACCATTAGTGACTCGTTAATATGGCATTTGATCATTTATATATTTCTCAACCATGAATTGCGTCTGGATGAATGAAAAAAGTCATTATTAAATTAATTAGCTTAATTTTGTAAATACCCCGTATTATATAATGAGTCACAATTAGCATATTAATGAATTATATATTAATGATTCTTTTAATGAATCATTGTAATTCTTAATTAGCCAGTGATTTGTTTTGATTAAGAGCTAAGATTGGTTTTCGTAGTTTTCATATAAAAAGCAGTTTTCATTCGAGTTATCAGCTCTCTATGTGTGTGTACATATGCGTGTATACACTACTTATATATATCTTACACCCTTAAAAGTTGGCACAAGCGTCCATAACACTAACAAACTATTCTCTTTTTTTTTGTTTAAAGTGTTATGTATTTTCAATAGATTTTATCTTAATCAAAATTCAATTAAATAGAGATAGAAGTTAATTTTATATAGTTACTTAGGAAGTGTTTGGTAGAGAGAAAAGAAATTAAGAGAAATGGAAATGGAAACAGGGGAGAAATGAAAATGGAGAGAAATAGAAATGTGTGGAGAATTGGAATTGATTTCCTTGTTTGGTATCAGGAAAGAAATGAAACAGAGAAATGGTGGCTCAAGTCGCCGGATAGCAGTTGCGACATTGGCTGCCTTACCGGACATTGAAGATGATGATTAGAATGCCGAAAACATTTTGCAACCGGACATCAACAATGATGAGTAGACACTAGCTGCCATTTCTCCACAATTTGAAGAGAAATGAAAATACAAAGGAAGTAGAGAAATGGAAATGGGTGGAGAAACCATTTCTCCTCCCAAAACTATAATCATTTCTCCCAAACAAGAAAAACCAATTCTCTCCATTTCTTTTCTCTCTAACAAACACCCCCTTAAGATATGGGAGTAACTTTTCATGGTTTAAGTAAGGAGGCAATTGATCTTAAATGTATGAGAGTAACTTAGGATATGGAGCTACGGGTAGTCCAGTCAAGTCATAATAAAAAAAGAGTAATGTGTTAACTAAACTTTTATGTTGATAATAGAATTCAATGGATTACGTACATGAAAACTTAACTATTAGTTTGTACATGGTAGGAAACCCTAAGCTATGAGGAGTAATCGGAACTCAATATGTTAGTAACTTATCTATAGATAATTTTGAGTTTTGGTTGTAATTTACTAAAATTATAAAACAATTATGTTTACCATAGTTAACTTTGTTAAAAGTAGATATGCTCACTAATCAGCTTTAGAGATGAGTTGTGCATGTGCACCAAGCTTATCATTTTAGCTTCATACATTTTGAACAACTAAATAAAAAGTGAGATCACAAGTGCATCCCAAGTTATCATGTCAACTTTGGACATTTTAAATGAGTCATTGCACATATTCATCTCAAGCTGATCATCTTTAAACAAAATTACCAATTAATCAACTATGAGTTGCATATATGCATCATATCCCAAACAAATCATATCAAATTTCAATATTTTGAAGAATATGATATACAAGTAAGTTGATTGGCTTTATATAAAATAAGGAATCGGCTATAAGAGCACATGTGCATCACAAGTGATAGTTCTAACTTTGGATATTTTGAGCAATTTTAACAAACTATGGATGACACATGTGCATACCAAGCAAATAATAACACCTTAGGATTTTGAACAACTTTTAACAAGGCGATGTGTATGTGCATCTCAAGTTGTTGAGATGTACATAAACTTCAAACAAAATTAGCAATTAAACTGTGAGTTTCATATATGTATACGTACCTAAGTAGCTCATATAAGCTTTAAACAACAAAAACTCATACAAAGGTACTTTAAACATGTTGATTAGGGTTGTCATTCTGTTTTTTTAGTTAATGGTTAATTCGGGTCGGATAACTCGGTTATTTTAGTTATAAAATATTAACCGTTAACCGAACCGTATTTAAAATTCAAGTATTATTGTATCGGTTATCGGTAGATTCAGGTACGATTCGATTATAACAAGTATCGGCAATAACCAAAAACACTAACTTTGATCTATTTTTTGTTTTTGATGATATATTTTTAATAGCAAATAAATACCATTACCACCACAAAAAGAAATAAAGCTAAACAAAAACAGTAAACAAACCAAGCTAAACAAACTAACGTATATAATTATTTTTCAATCTTTTTTTAGTATATATAATTATACAAAGTAACCAAAAACAAAGACTTAAATTCTCACTTTTATTCTACAAATTAATTCAAACGAAACAAAGCAAATTGTTTACAAACTTGGAGATTTTACATTTAGACTATATTAGGGATGGTTTTTTTTAATATTTAGACGATTTCATTATTATTAAGTTATTTATTTGGATATATATGAGAATTACAAGTTTTAAAAGGATATTGATGTAATTTAAAGGTATGAAAAAATATATATGTAATTAACAAAGTTTGTAAGGAGAGCAATTAAATTCTTTTTTTTTATTTTTTTCAGGTAATTTGGTATACCCGAATGAAAAATAATTTAACCGATAACTGAACCATAATTAATACGGATAACTCGAACTAATTAACCGATCAAGCATACCCGATAATCCTTTTAACCAACCCGATTTAACCGCACCTTAACAGGATCGGTTGGTTTTTCGTTATAGGTTATTTTTGACTGGTTTAATGTTGATCATCCCAAGTTGCATGTGCATCTTCTTTTTGCTAGTTTAATTTTATATATATATATATATATATATATATATATATAGTAATTACTAGCATCGTACCAACATAATACTGTAAAGGCAAATAGTTTCTGTTTACAAAATGTCACTTTCAAAAATGTAATAATATGCTATTCGCGCGATTCAATGTGAAGAAAAAAAATTTATGCAGCAACATATCATTTTTTTCAAATTTTCTTTTATTTGCAGCAACTATTTTATTACTTTTAAAAATAAATTCTATAACACATTAAAATAAGAAAAAAATATATATTTATGAAATAAGGAGAGAGAAGTTAATAAGATTTTTGAAATTATGTTGATGTGGGTGGATGATTATGTTTGTGTGAAAGAGTGTTTTAATGTGGGAGAGTTATCTTAAATAAATAAAAAGTTAAAGTAAATTAGGAGAGATCAGTGAAATGGTTAAAGTTTGAGTGGATGAGATCTATTTTATATAATTAAATTTTAAGAACTCTTAAAATTAAGAAGAAGAGATAATTTTAATGATTTATATAATAGTATAAATACGGGTCTTTTTATAGTCACTTTACATGTATGGCTTTTTCTTGGTGGTGTTGTGTAATCTTTTAGTATAAATAAAATACCAATCTTTATCGATTTAATTAGAATATTATAACCATCCATTTAATCAAAATTAAATTTTAACCATTCATTTGATCAAAATTTAAAGTCCAAATTTAACTTTAAATAGTCAGAATTGAAAACTCACTTTTTAAAATTTAATTCTAATAGGAGATAAGATAGTATAAAAATATTATTTAAATTTTAAATTAACATAAATATATTTGTTTAGACAATATATTTACGTTATTTTAAATTAATTTAAATACATAAATATCATATAATAAGATTAAAAAAACATATATACTAATTTAATATAATAATATTATTTAGATTAAACCATGTATAATACTTAAAACCCAAAGTTTATACAAATCAATTTTCCAACTTAGTTTTGATTTTAAATTCAATTTTGATTTATAATTTAATTTGTGTTATAATGTTTATTTAGTTTAAACTTTGTATTCACTACATTAATCTAAAAATAAATATTCAAGTTCTTTATCATTATCTATAGTTATCGTAACTAAATTTCAAATTATTCTTAAAATTGTCATCATTTACTTTTTAATATCATCTGACTTTAATATAAATTATTTTAGCTTTCAAGAAAGTTTCATATTGTGTTTTTCTTTCGTTAATACAAAATAATTATGTATTTAAATAAATAAATATAAAATAATACTTTTATGACTATTTGTATGACTATCCGTGTATTTATACGGATATTTAAATTAGTAATTAATAAAAGAGTTGCGAACATGAGCACGTCGCATGGAATTAAAGGACTTTAGGTGGGGTGTACCGTGTATGTGGGTGATGTGTGTGTGCGCGCGTTTAAATTGAGAAAAGTGAGATAAAAGAGTTAGCAAGCTTTAAGTAATTAATTAGAAAATGAAAGTGATATTGGGAATGTGACAAAAAAAATGAATATAAAAGAATAAAGAATTATCAACGATCTGTTTATCGAAAATCTTTTCTAGTTAATGGCTTTCTTTTCTTGTTCCTAAACTAATAACTTTATATATATATATGAGTGAAAAGTTAATTTGAGAACCGCGAGAACCAATCTTAGTCGTCTAATTCCCCCTTCTTTAATTGGATTGCCCACCTATGAATTCCTTACATGCATTCTGCCACACCCAATCCCCTCACACTCTTCATCCATGAATTTCATTATCCAAAATGAACGACTAAGATTGGTTCTCGCAATAAAAACGGTTCTCAAATGAACCCTCTCCTATATATATAGGGGAGGGGTCAAACGATAACTGTTTTTCGTACGAGAACTGCGAGAACCAATTTTGGCCGTTCATTTTGGATAATGGAACTCATGGATGAAGAGCGTGGGGGATTGAGTGTGGCAGGGTGCATGTAAGGAATTCATGGGTGGGCAATCCAAATGAAGGAGGGGGAATTAGACGGCTAATATTGGTTCTCGCGGTTCTCGTACGAAGAACAGTTCTCGTTTGAACTTTTGCATATATATATATTCCCTCTCCTTCATTTGGATTGTCCACCCATAAATTCCTTACATGCACCCTGCCACACTCAATCCCCTACACTCTTCATCCATGAGTTCCATTATCCAAAATAAACGGCCAAGATTGGTTCTCGCAGTTCTCGTACGAAAAACAGTTATCGTTTGAACTCTCCCCTATATATATATATATATAGTGAGGTTATACATAGAACTTTGCTTATTCATAGAACCTAAAGAACAAACCTGGTGATGACACGTGGCATCAAAAGTAAGGACAAAACTGAAAAAAGAATTACAAATTAATACTCATGCGCTTCTCTCTTATTCAACCTCCAAACTTCCATTTTTAAAAAAGAAAAATCCTACTAAAAATCTAAATTATCATAATATATTCATGTTTAAGAATTTTAGCAAAAAAATATACCATTAGATTTAGTTTTTTATTCTCTTTAATTCAAGACCAGGATTGAAATGTTTTCTAATTTTATTTTTTTACGAAAATACAAATTGTTTGATGAAAATACAAATGATGCCGAAAATGAAAAAAGGATAGATAACAAAAATGAAAATTGTTTGACAAAAATACAAAATGCAACCAACATAAAAGAAGATAACAAAAATGCAAATAACCGAAAATGCAAAAAATATTAAGTCATTAATATGCAAATAACCCAATGATTTACATTTTGGTTCTCATTTTGCATTTTCGGAAGGTGGAGCCATAAATAGAATCAAAAGAGAATTTCATATTTACCCTCAATTATGCAGTTACCTAATATAAATTTCATATAATTTACAAAATTGACACCTTCAAATCTTAACCATTAATTTAAATGATCTAATGGTCCAGATTTGTTTTTTAAATTCTATGATTAAGACTAAGTTTTATATTGATCATATATATATATATATATATGATTTGACCTTTATAAAATGCATGAGTATAAATTAAAGAGACGCCATACAAGGTATTTATTTATGTGCTACTGTTTCAGGGACATTCTCTAAGTACCCACAAAAAAGCACTACCAAGCTTTTACAAATATGGAAAAGTCAAGAGATTAATAGATACATAAATATTATGTTATATACATACAATAGTATTGTTCGAGCCTTCCCAATTAAAGAGGTGATTCTCAAAATACCACTTACTATAAGTAGAAGTTTACATTTTAGTACTTAATTATTTAAAAATTGTTGGAGCATAAAGCAGTTCCACCATGACAATAATTACAATTATTAATTAAATTTAATAAGCAAGAAAAAGAAACAAACTAACAAGAAAGAATATGGCAAAGAGGAAAAGAGTTTGTGGGTGGTGAGAGGTCATGTCATCAAAGCATAAGTGATTCAGCGACTTCCATTTTTTTACTTATTTAAAACACAAACCATACAATACATATTAGCAAACTATCAAATCATCTTTCTATTCCTACCATTCTTTTTAACACCACTTAACTACATAATATTTATTTTTTATCACACTAAATTTTAAAAACACTTAATATTCGACGTATAATCAATTATAAATTAAAAAAAAAAGTAAATGAGAGAGAGGAATTCACTACAAAAAATAACTAGTTTGTACACCTGCCCACCACCCCATTCCTTTCCACCATGGTGCGATGGTATGAAGAATCTCCGACCACGATGCGGTCGGTGCCACCCTATGCACACACCCTTTCCACTACGAGTGCTCTTAATCTATCGTTTAGCTTTGCTAGTATTAAATCATTTTTTTAAATAATATATTGCAATATTGTAGTTTCATGTGTTGTATTTTCTTAAATACAATTTAGTTTACATTTAATATAATTTAAAGACAACTCTTCTTACCAGGGTCGTTCTTAAGGATGTGCAGATAGGACAACTGTAAAGAACTATTGTTTCAGATGGGCTCAATTTTTTATGTACATAATATAGATATAATTTATGATTTTCAAAGCTCACTTAATAAAAAAAAATATAAATCCGTGTTTAGGGGATATTTGCATAAGCTTATTTTTTTAAACTTAAGCTTACTTATAAGCTATTAAACTACTTTTATAAAAATGTTTGGCTTAGCTTATTATTATAAAATGATTAAAAAATACATGCTTACATTTGAGAAAGAGAAGATATTGAGAAAATGATAAATTCATGTGGAGAAAAAATAAGTTGCTTTCACTTGGTTTATTAAAATTAGCTTATTTTTAATTAAAATAAGCTCATAAGCTTAAGCTAATAAGCTAAGTCAAACTAGGCTTTTTTATCATTGGATAAAGGCGGAGATCACTGCTTTTTCATTCCTTTCTTTGGCTGTCACTGAATTCATCCGGCAATTGATACCGAAAATCGGCCTTCTTTCTTCCCTGTAGCAGGAACAGCCTTCCCGCAGTCGCATTAAGGAGATTTTTTCTTGATGACAGACTCAAGCATCGAGTCTTCATCGCTGTCACAGGCTACGGCTTTGCAGTCCTACACCACTGCATCTGGTTCGTTGGCTGGCAATGATTATAATAGCTATGGCCTTTGCTCAAACCTACCAGCGCCCTATGTGCCAATCGCTAGTGCAGCCAGGGCCCCGGCGTCCAGCTCTGCTGGAGAGGCCTCGCCTGATCTGAGAAGCGCTTGAACGTGCCATCAAGAGCTCCAGCTGCAAGAGGATAGGATCTTTAGGCTGGGCACGAAAGCTGCATTGATTTGACTTCTTTGCTTCTGCCGAAAACCCACGGAGCGGTAGGCTAAGCCGGAAATAGAGAGAGATGTGATTAGATAAAACATCATATTTTCTATAAACTCATAAAATAAGTTAAAAAAACACCCCCTTAAAATAATTATTCTCTAACCCATCAGCCATTCAACCCCAAATTAAACAATATTACAGAACTTAATCAAGTATTTGAGAGCAACTACAAACAATAAACTATTACACTGTTGTTCTTTTTTTTTATTGATATAATAAATATGATAGTATTAATGAGTTTTGATTTATAAAAGCTTGTATTTATGGAGAATCCATGCATCTTACTTAAAACAATTGGAACACCGTAAAATTATCATTATCTATACTACTTTATAAATCATACAACATTCTCTCTTCTTATCAATTTAAGAGTTCTTAATTTTCAATCAATATTTCATCCTAACCATCCATCTTATCTTAATTAATCACATCCATCCAATTATTAACCTTCCAAAATAGATTAAAGTTTTCTAAAAATTGAAACTAATTTTCTATTTGGTATGCGCATCATTCTAAAATAAATTAAAATTTATTTTATATTTGTTACACATATTTAATGGTATCGATAATCGCCGCTACACTGTACGGATACCCCACTAGTCTCCCTTATGTGTTAATAGGATTTTAAAAAGATGTACTATTACTCTTAGTGTCACAAAAACAGAAAATCTGTTTAACGAATTTATTCTATTATCGTCTTTTCATTTGATTGCTTTATCTTTCAACCACCTTATAATTAGAAATATCATTTACATTAGTCTTAATTCACTGTTATTTTCATAACTTAACCGACTATATATATATATATATATATGGGGGTTTAGAATATATAAGCTAGTTATTCATGAAAAATTAAACATGTTAATATTAAACATAACATTATTAATGCATGCAGTAGTAACAGGTACGTGCTCCTTCCTATTACATATAAAAATGACTTGTATTTCTTTTGAATATAAATACTCTAAACTGTATTTTTACACAACACATAACAAAATAACATAAATGCATTTTTCTCTCTCTATCTCTTACGTTTTCATGGTATGAGAGCAATTACTTGATCAATAACCAAATGTCCAAATCAAGTTCAAGACTAAATCAGATTTGAAGATTATGTTAACTTGATAAGAAAATCAAAGTAACAGATTATGGAGCTATTGAATTTGAGTAATGAAATCAAAGTAACAGATTATGGAGCTATTGAATTTGATTGGTGAATAATGAAGGGATTATCGACTGTTGAATTCTTCTTGATTAGGGAAATTGATTTCTCGTTCAATCATCGACATATATTTTAAGTTACGAGAGCTTAGTGAGTATACTAAATCATTTAACATATAAACACATGAATAAAAATCATATAGAAATATCACACACATATATATCAAGTACCATTTCCACACATACATACAGATACATATCACTATCATCGAGAATAGGACTTTCACACACATATAATCACTATTCTTTATGATAGATATGCTATCTTAATGTAAGCGATGAACTGGTACTAAAATATTATACTCAATAATTAAGTATTCCTGTGCCGGTCTCTGCCAGGGCTGCAAATCGTGAGACACGGTATTGTACTAAAACTGAGTCCTACTGCACAAAGCAATATACTTGGTAACACATTTAATTAATACATACATCCCACTTCTACATGATGTTACACATTATGCACATATGATTAAAAAGTCTAGTATAACTCACCTTATGATTCAAATCAGTGCAATACACCACTTATATCTTTCAAACTGATAGCTAATCATCTTCTATACAATTAAAATAACTGAATATTAAGAATTTGAGATTCTGTTCTGAAACAGAGCCTACACATGACGTGTAAGGAAGCTACACGCGTCATGTACCCCCTAACCCTACCCGTGCACACACGGCTACATGGCTTGTGTTAACCTAGGGCCCTACACGGGATGTGTAGACCTGCACGACCTAGCAATACCGCCTGCCCATGTCCTACACGGACCGTGTATTTATCAGACACGACAAGCTATTGTCCGAACAGTTACCGTTGTGGCTTCAAAATCAACTCCAAATCAATTTTACTTAGGGATGTTTTCCTACATCCCATACAAAATAAAATGACTGATTACTAATTACAAGACGAATTGAATTAATCTACTCCTAAATCATCATAAATAGTTCCTTAATCAACATAAAACATGTAATGTACTAAGAATTTACGTACCTCTTTGCTTAATTGGTTGAAATGATGTGTTTAGTGACTTGAATTTGGTTGTGCTCTTTTTATTTCTCTACCCCAAAATGTCCAGCCTTCCCTTCTCTTCTAATCTCTAGTTTTATGATTTTAAATTAGCATACACACACACTATTAGAAATTGGCAAGTTTGCTCCCTGCACTTCTTATCTTTGATTTTTAGCAGTTTTAGTCCCTCAAGTTATATAAAGACATTTTCTCATATACTAACTTTATATATTTGTTACTTTATATAATAAAATAGTAACTAATTATAGGATTTTGAACTTTGGGTGTTACAAAAACGGATCAGATTTTTTTTCTTTTTGATCATTGAAAATAGATTAGAAGTTTCAATTACTGGTTGGATTCTCAACTTGTGTTGATTGAGTCACCATTGATTTGAATCGCAATCCGTTTCTCTTTAGGTCATTCAACAATCGCCATATGTGTTGATTGTAGATCGCAAACTTCAATCAGTTATCAATCTATAGATCACTATCTGTGTTGATTGTTATCAATTGCCAAGTTCGCTAGTTAGCTTGAATCGCCAATAGCTTGAATCTTAGAAATCATCGCCAAGTTAGTTTTTGGATCACCAAGTACTCACTTTCTGAATCACCATCTTAGTAAAAATGGTTGATTCCCTCAGTTCAAATAACATTACCAAAAATCTCAAATTTTGTCTTTGTTAACTCAAAAATTCTGAGTTGGAAACAACAAATTCTTACAATTCTCAAAACAGTTGGTCTGTTAAGTCGTATTGATTCACACTCATGTGCTCCTGATGTTAATTCTACTTAGTATGCTCAAGATCTCGTATGGATGGTTATGTTTGTTCTTGTATAAATGCACATTAGATGAATTTGTTGCTCATTTTGCCGTTGATGCAACATCCGTTGCTCAACTCCGGAAAACATTTGAAGATTTTTTCTTTCAGAGTGTTTTTGCAAAAAACAAAATCAAGGTTTAAACTTCAATTTCAGACAACAAAACAAGGCACTATTTCTATTGTAGAGTATTGTGATGTATTGAAAAAGATAGTAGACTCTCTAAAGAGTGTAGGTGATCCGGTTGATTATTCAACTCTTTTTCTTCAGATTCTACAAGGGCTAAACCCTCCTTACAACTCTTTTGCATTAAGTGTCGAGACATCTGAAAATTTATTAACATTCACTCAACTGAGATCACGATTGTTAATATTTGAACAAAGGTTAAATCAGCAAAATCAAAGATAGCACAAACTTAGTATATCTTACAACAGCCAATAATTTAATGAATATCATTTTCAATACGAACTCACCATCGGCGCCACATACAAATCAAAACTCAAATGTTCACTGTCAGTTTTGTAAGAAGAAATTACCCGATGCAAATCAATGTTATTGGGGCTATACTAGACCAAATAATTCACAAGTAAATAATAATTGACGAGGATCTAGTCGTGGAAGAAATTCAAGTCAACGTCGTGGTCAGTTTAATGATGGACTAAATACTGGTCAAGGTACCGGAAGGTTTGGTGCTAATTTTGCTTTGAAAAACGAAGGATTATGGAATTTCTAAGAAACAACTATGAAGAGTCATTCACGACTTCTTTGCAATCAGTGACACATCCAGAAAAATGCTTCGTATGAGGCATCTTAATTATGCTTAATTAGTCTGTTCTTCTTCAATCCAACTTGTGATATTTGTCCCTCATGAAAAAACTACTTGTATGACCCTATACCTAAAAAAGTTGGGTCAACATAGTCAAGAATCGGAAAGAGCAATGGAATTTATAAACAATAACTAAACATCTGGTTTTTGTTTCTTTAAACTAAAACAAGAGATGATTTCTGATTACAATTTACATTCATCATGTTTGATAAGAAGATCATCTAAGCATGTAATTCGAGTTTAATGATACGTCGGGTCTGTAGATTGCGGTGTCGTAGTCTTCATCGAATCAAGATAGAGAGACTGACTAGAGGTTCTAATTAATGAGCTAACACATACCAAGTTTATGTGTATAACCATACTAAGTTTTCAGTCGCGTTCACTAAGAAAACAGAAACACACAGCAATAAACATAGAAAATGGAAACCGGTCAAACGGTCGAAGTGGATAAAAGAGTACCAAAAGTCAAGAATTAATTCGACGGGCCAGGCTCAAAGGCCCATGAAAATAGATGTAGTTTTTTTACCTTACTTAAGTAACTTGGAACTACATTTGAGACTGGTTACATATCATTAATACGGTATTAATTGGCGACGAATAATCTATTATGACAAGTTATAACTAAATGTAATGATTTTATTTTAATTTTTGTTAATCAGAAAATCCATCGGGGGTTAAGGTCCGACATACAATCGTAAATATATGTGTAGATTAAGGGTGTGTATTTGATGTTTAAAAATAAGTTAAAATTTGAGAAAGATAGAGTTTAACTCATGGTTTAACCAAATTTGAGAAAGATAGAGTCAAACTCATTAAATTGAGCAAAGCATGCATATTAAAATAAGAAGTTAGAATTTTAAAGAAATAAATGAGTGATTTAATTGGAAGTAGATGATAGAAGTTGAGTTAAGCCTTCACAATTACACCTAAATCAAAAGGTATGTGGAGCTTGCTCTTATAGAAAAAAAAAGCAAAGAAGCCTATTATCAGGAGCTTAACACTACAAAATAAGTAAGACTTTCATAGCTAACATGTCATATTCATTAAGTTAAATATCTCAATGTGAATAATGATTGGGGTGCTTGGTTGGAGGTTTTAGGGATAAGGAATTAGAATGTTAATAATTAGTATTGTTTGGATTAGTGGAATATACTTAATGATTACTCATTAATAGGTAATGAATGAACCATTCCCTAATAAATTGGAAGTAATGGATTCAGCTATGTATGTATCTTCACCGATCACCACCACCATTACCAGTTTTGCTACTAACACCCTCCAGCACTACTATCATCTCCGCCACCGCCACCACCATCACCGGCCGCAACCGCCACCACCATCACCGGCCGCAACCACCACACCATCGTAAACTCGTTGCACAATCACCACCCCTACCGCCACCACCGCCTTCATCACCACCACCACTCGTTAGAATCGCCACCATCATCAACCATTGTTGGCTTTCCATCTCCATAAAAAACATCGTTTTCACCACCATCGACCACTGATCACCACCAACATCCCTATGGATTCAACTGTGTATTGGTCCGCCGACCACAACCGCCATCACTACACTCTACCACCATCATAGATCGCCACCACCAACAACAACTACATCGCCGATCATCGCCACTACCACCACCTACACCTTTCGCCACCTTTACCGACTACCACAATCACTAGTCGCAAACATATACGTCGTCGATCACCACCTGCCTCCACTAATTGCCATTAATCGTTGCCTCAACCAACATCGCCGTCACCGCCACCGCCCATCACCCCTAACAGTTATCGCCACCATCGCTAACCACATACTATTGCATGCCACCATCACCAAAAACTAGCACCACCATCAGTACCAACTACTGCTACCACCACTGACCTACACAATATATTATATATCATTAGATAATGATTACCTGTATTAACCAAGCAATATGAATAGTAATGATAATATTAGGGAAGGCTCATTGCATTCATTTGTATTCTCTTACCATTTGCCATTCACATTCCCTTCTACTTAACTAAGCTTAGTGTAAGTTCTTACACAACCATCATCAAGTGGACAAGGTAGGTCTGCAACTTTATGATTTTATTATTTGGATTTCATACCTTATGAACTCCTTAGAAACACTCTTGTGCATCTAAGTTACCTTACTTTGATCAACTCTAAATATTCAAGTACATTAAAGTTACCTTACTAATCCCCCACCATACAATCTTTGGGGGGGGGATTAACTCTATTAAAAGCGCAACTACATTGTTATGACAACAAAGATTTCTTAGGGTTCATTTCATAACGCAATCATGCTTCAACACAAATAATATATTTACAACCCTTCATATAGCCTCAATAATAAATAAATAAATAAATAATGAGATCAAATAGAAATTTCCATACTTACCCATGTGTCTATCAATTGTATAGCACATGGTGATGCTGCAATCATGAGCAATTGCATACCAATGCCCTATAAACTGAGACCCTGCAAGCTACACACAAGCCACATGGTTTCAAACAATAACTAACTTCACATATAAAGTAGGAACAACTGGACATATGATGAAATATACATATAAAAAAGGACATCACATTACCTGGAATACCGAAGAACGACCACATGAAAAGAATCAGATCAATGAAAACAACTAATAAAATAATAACCAAACTAATCCAACTAACCTTTGAAGCTCCGGTTTTCTTTGTTGAGATTTTTCTAAGGCTTGCTCATACCGTCATGGCATGCCTCTTTATTTAGAATCTTGCCTAAAAGGCATAAAAGTATCAAACTTGTAATTTTTCAAACACAATGCAAATACACTTTTATAAAGGAATATCCAACTTGTTTCACAAAGATTATTTAACGAACATTTGGAACACTAATATTTCAATCAAAAACCCTAAAGATTACAAACAACAACTGATATGTTAAAAATTGATACAATCAACAATGTATATGTTCAAAAAAGAAAGAAATGTGATCTTTCTTTGAAAACAATCGTTTTCTTCTAGCAGATTTCTTGATTGTGCGAGATGACAGGATATGATAGAAAGGCGATGGAGATAAATATTAGGGTTGTAACGCCCCAAATTCTAACATTTGATATTTGAAATAAAACCACATATGGGTATTCACATCTAAAAGTTGTACACAAAAGCGGAAGCGTAATTTGTTTGAAAACATATTGTATCATAAGATACGCACATAAATAGGACCACAAGTTAGTACAAAAGGCTTGCTGTTTACAAACCAGGCGTTAAGTATTTCAAAAAGTCTATCAAAATGTAGTCAAACTGAAGTTTTGCCCTTGTTTTTGCTGAAACCTGCAAAATATTTTAAAAATAGTATCTAAAAAGATACGAGAGCTTAGTGAGTAAACTAGACTATGAATCATATAAACACACATATAAGATCATATATAAAGATACCACACGTATGCCAGGTAATCAATGCTAGCCTCTGGTTCTAGACCCAGGTTAGCAACATAGGTCACAATATTGTACCACATCTAAGCCTTACTACACATAGTAGCAAGCTTACAACACATATGAATAATAATACATGGATAGTATTTTGATACGATAACACACATGTTGTAGATATGAAGGGTAGTCTAGAAGACTCGCCTTATAATTAGTAATGTTGTATAACAATCCACGATTGACAATAGTATAGTGAACACGCCAATAAAAAGTCTCTACATTAAATAATACCAATAATACATTAATCACATGTTGAATCTGATGTTAGAAAATTGAACAAGACAGGGCACGCCCGTGCCCTACCATAGGCACGCCCATGCCTGGATAATGGTTTGACTTTCTTACCCAACTTATTGGTCCGACATACGGGTCCGACTTATATCTTGTAAGTTGCATGACATGAAAGGCACACCTGTGGTCCCCCACGACACGCTCGTACCCAGGTACGCCCGGACCTTATAAACTTATGGTGGTCACGCACTAGGCACGCCCGTGCCTTCCTTACTCTGAACTAGTTGGGTCACCTGACTTGATGTTCTTCCGAGCAAAACTCACAAAAATTCATTATAAACGATTCTAACTCTATATGGGTGTTTTCCTACACCCTAAAGCATTTCATAACAACCAAATAACAACAAGAAACATACTTTGATCCTTAGAAACATGCTTTATCCATTTGAAGCTTGAAAACCCCAAAACAAATCATACCTTGTTGATTGTAAGATGAAGTTGATGATTAGAGAAGCTTAATACCACTGATTCTTGATCAAAATTGCAAGAAAGAAAGATGGACAGTAGTTGTACATATGCATATAGTTGTGTAATTGTTTTTTTCAAGTTCCTTGACTTGTAAAAGTCAATATATATATACAAGTTTGCCATAATTACATAAATAGTCCCTTCACTATTTAAGTTCTATTCTGACGGTTTTGACCCCTCTAGTTTATAACCACATCTTATCACATATATCCATTTATAACTCATATAACACTTTATACATTTCTCTTATTAAATTATAAATAAAATTATGGATATTACAAGGGTTTCAATAAACAAAATCATAATAAGTCGTAGAGAAGATGAATCAAATCGGAACCTTTTGAAGAGAAGGATCGACTTATTTTGCCTATTCCCTCACCAAGTTAGTCGCCGTATGCTGAGGAGATGAAAGAGATGACGACGGAAGGAATGAAACCCCATTTCAAACTAGTTTGTGAAAAGAAGAAGAACACAAAGGAAAACAAATGAAAACTCAGGTTTAAATAATTTACGAAACTGAGTACCAAATGCTTCCAAGGTCCGCATTTTTTTCAACGCGAATCTTTCCCACATTTAATCAACAAAAGTCAAAATTGAGAAGCGGAGTGATTTGATTGGTTGATATCACGGTTCTAAAATCTCGCCTTGGCTTCGCTAAAGCTTAAGGCTTGACTATGCTACCACGACATGGTTCAAGGCTTGTGTGTATGTAAAACTTGGCGTATGCTAAGACCCAACTTAGAATGTCTTTACCCGTTATAAGATGTGTTTTCAAGGTGTGTTAAAGGCACTGATCCATATGGGCCGAATATATATAGTTATTCAGTTATAAGGATAATTGGATATACAAATAAAGACGAAAAAGAGTAATAAACTATGTTATAAATCTATAATTATGTGTTTTTTATTTTTCTTTGTATAATTGTATATATAATTATAATTTATATACAAAATTGTCGACTTAAGTCACACTTTATGAAAGACCGTGTCCCCACCATAACATTCAAAACTTGAGGCTTAACTATACTACCACACAACGCGTCACATTATTTAGAATCTTTGTTAATATAATCTTAAGCTAAGCTATCTTCCAATATAAATAAAAGACTAATTGAGAAAACATTTATTATACGATTGTAACCATTTATTTAACAAAAGAATTAATCTTGACCATTGATTTACTTAAAACTGATAAATCAATTTTGACTTTTTGAAATCAAAATAATACAAATTCCGCATATCTATATCTAAATCAATTGATTTACTATAAAATTCTAAAACCTTATCCTACTAAAAAATTATCATAAATTAAAATTGCATCTATGCATTTAAAGTATATATACTTATATAAACTTATTCTACATATTTTATTTGTAATCATACTAAAATTACTAATCATATTCTTGTAGTATAAAAAGTTAATTTATATTCTTATAATAATTAATAATTAATTACGCAAAACCACAATTGTTTATGTATACGTATATATATTCTAATATAAATAAAAAACTAACTGAGATAAAATTTATTGTATGTTCATAGTTGTACCGTCCAAAGTTTTAAAATTTGATATTAGAAATAAAACCACATATAAGTATTCACATCTGAAGTTCTACACAAAAGGAAGCGTAATTTGATTGAAAACCTATTGTATCAAAAGATACACACATAAATACGACCACAAGTTTAGTACCAAAAGCTTGATGTTTACAAACCTACAAAACATTTTAAAAATAGTATCTAATAAGCTACGAGAGCTTAGTGAGGAACCAAACTATCAATCATATAAAGACGCGTATAAGATCATAGATAAAGATACCACATGTATGCAAGGTAATCAATGCTAGCCTCTGGTTCCAGACCCAGGACAGCAACATAGGTCACAGTACTATATCACATCTAAGCCTTACTGCACATAGCAGCAAGCTGAATAACACATATGAATAATAATACATGAATAGTATTCTAATACGATAACACACATGATGTAGATTGGAAGAGTAGTCTAGAAGATTTACCTTATAATTAGTAATGTTATATAACAGTTCACAATTGACAATAGTATAGTGAACACGCCAATCACAAGTCTCTACATGAAAAAAATACCAATAATAGATTAATCACATGCTGAATTTGATGTTAGAAAATTGAACAAGACAGGGCACGCCCGTGCCCTACCACAGGCACGCCCGTGCCTGGTTAATGGTCCGACTTTCTTATCTGACTTATTGATCCGACATACGGGTCTGACTTATAGCTTGTAAGTCACATGACACGAAAGGCACACCCTTGGTCCCCTAGGGCACGCCCGTACCCGGGTACGCCTAGACCTTATGAACTTATGGCGGTCACGGCTACTAGGCACGCCCGTGCCTCCCTTACTCTTAACCAATTTGGTTGCCTCCCTTGCTGTTCTTCCGGCCAAAACTCACAAAAATTCATTATAAACAATTCTAACTCTGTAGGGGTGTTTTCCTACACCCCAAACAAACTCATATCTTGTTGATTGTAAGACGAAGTTGATGATTAGAGAAGCTTAATACCACTGATTCTTGATCAAAATTGCAAGAAAGGAAGATGTATAGTAGTTGTACGTATGCATATGGCTGTGTAATTGTTTCTTACAAGTTCCTTGACTTGTAAAAGTCAGTATATATAAGTTTGCCATAATTACATAAATAGTCCCATGATTATTTAAGTTCTATTATGAAGGTTTTGACCGCTCTAGTTTATAATCACATCTTATCACATATATCCATTTATAACTCATATAAAACTTTATACATTTTTCGTATTAAATTATAAATAAAATTTTGGATGTTACAATAGTTCTTCATTTGAGAAATCAAATTTAATTATACAATCTTGACCGATTATTTACTCAAAATCGAGTGAACCAATTTTGACTTTTTGAGGTCAAACTAATAGGGCCTAGTTTTTAAATACATTGATTCTGTTATAACCTACTGGTCTTGGTTAATTTTCATGGGTCTTGGGTAAATTTAAGACCTCTCTTATCACATAGATTATAAATACATTCTTATTAAAACTTTTAAACTAACACCTTATCTGTTAGTCCCAGATTGAGTACGCAACAACAAATATTTGTAGAAGGGGGGGTTGAATACAAACTTTAGCTTTTAAAAATTAAAGACACACATATATACTTTTATATAATTCTTATTGATATGAATCAAGAATTACATGTACTAGAAGCAGAAATTCTAAGTACAATAAAAGGTGGCCATCAATTTGTCTAACACATAGACAAGCTAACTCTAAAACAACTAATGTATATAGAGTGTTCAACACATGAACAAGTTTGATTCTACACAATGCTTATACTCTACGAAATTTCTCAACTGATGAGATTTTCTTTTAGTGTAGTAGAGACTTCACTTTGTTGTGTTGTGTAGTATTGTGTTTGCATGTCCACCATGCATGAGTATATATAGAAGTCTTGGTGGATCCGGTTGCATGAAGGTAAGAGACAAAGAGGATGTGGAAATATAATATTTTAATTGCAAAGGTAGTGAGTGAAAAGTAAAATTACTTTAATCAAAAGTATGTCAAAAGTAATTGTATTTTTCTGCAAAAGTGCAACACATTCACAATATAAAATATTAAAGACCACATCTACTGCCGTGTAGAAGTTTCTTTCCGTTTCCATGATTGTACTTTAATCAACACCATGCTTCTGATTGATTTGACTTTACCAAGTATGGGATTGCCATCCATACTTAGTTGTTTGAACAAATCTTCAAGACCTTCGTCTGTTTGAGGTATTATTATCCTTTTCTAGAGGATAAGATGAAGCCTTTTTGTCTCATACTTGATCCAAAAAGTGCATTCTTACTTTTACAAACAAAGATCTAAGGCATAATAGAACAACACATGTTCTGCCTTTTACATATGACTTACAATCTGAAAAGATAGAGTAGATTTGACATTTTTCACGACTCAGCTAACAGATTGTACAAGGAACTCTGATATTCACTACTCAGTTGACAAAATATATCAGTTGATCCCTTTTTGCTAGGACTTAGTTGATACATATTGCTCAGCTGATCATATAGATGCTCAGCTGTTCAATAGTAAGCTTAGGAGGACATAAGCTTGTGTATTTGTATGATCAGTTGATCAAGAATGCTCAGCTGATCAATCAAATATATTGGCTTATAAGGGGGAGATGACTTGGGTAAAGGAAGACTTACTTAGCTGATGCTCTGGGCCTCAGCTGATCCATTTGTTCACTCAGCTGATAGAGTAGGCACTCAGCTGATCAATCTGTTTACTCAGCTGATAGAATATTTTCATCAGCTGATCAACAATTTTGCTCAACTGATAGACTGTTTTCCTCAGCTGATGGTCTTCTTTACTTGTTTACTTCATCTGATGCTCTTTGGCTGATATCTTTTGGCTGATACTTTGAGTAGGATCTGATGCTCAGCTGATGGCTTATTTTCCTCAGCTGATGGTTCCATACTTAGCATATTTTTACATAAACTGATTCAAACAACACATGTTTGAATTCTTTCTAAGTCATACTGAATATAAGGTTTGGTTATCATCAAATTCTATGTTTTAAGATAGGCAGAGTTGATTATTAGCGTGAAGTGATTATCTCCCCAATAATATCTTTACATTATTTATTTTAATGTCAAATGTAAGTTATCTTCTTATAAATAACAAATACACGCCTATATATATTTATATATTCAAGTTATTAATATATAATATGAAAATTAACTATTAAATGAAGTTATAAAAATAATAATAATAATAATAGATAAAAATAATTAAACAATAAACAGTTTAAGATAAGGATTCAAAGATATATCCATTAGTTGAAATGGGTAAATGGGTATCGTGTTCTAAGTTGAAAAGGGGAACAAAATACCCATTTGTGCATATTTAAAACCCATAAGTCGGTCTAAGCCTTATCACTTACACAGACACATATCAATACACACACTAACACACACACATACACTTCATGTGTTCTTGAATCTTTGAAGGAGAAACAAAGAGAATCATCAAGCTTCCAATTTCAGCCTCAAATTGGAGTTCCAAATCTATTCTTAATATCATCTTCATCGTCTATTTTCCATTGTAAGTGCTAGTTCTTCCTATGTTCTTGTTTTTCGGTTATGTAGGTCAAAAACGGGTCAAGCTCAAATTGACCAACAAGAACTGATTTCTATGCTTCTAGTTGTTCCTACAACTCATATAGATAGTTAGGAACATAATTTGTAGATTCAAAGTGTTCATTTTGCTCAAACTCAAGAAATGGTTCAAAATGGTCAAAAACGGGTCAAAACTCAATTTGACCATCAAGGACTGATTTTTGTGTTCTAATAAGTTCCTATAACTCATATGGATTGATTGGAATACAAATTATAGATTAGAATGGTTGTTTTGATTGAATTAGTTAAAATGGTTCAAAAATAGGCAAAAATGGTCAAAAATTGGAAAAAGCTATCAAGAACCGATTTTAATTGATTCAATTAGTTCCTATAGCTTCTACAAATCATATTAAGTAGGAATGATGCATTAGAAGTGTTAGAATTGATGTATTTCAAGAATTGGTTGAATTAGACATTTCTTGGTTAACTAAAGTTGGATTTTTGTTTAAATTAATTGAGCAAGTGTTAGAGATGTTAGAAAGCTCCTACAAGTGCTAAATAATGTTAGTAAACTTTAAAAATTGTTTATAGTTGATTTGGTATTGATTTGAGTTGAAATGGCACTGCTGTGCAAAAACTGCATAATTGGCTTTACATAGCTGACCCGACGCGTCAAGCTTACTGGACGCGGCGCGTCCAATCAAGTTTAGCCAAATGCTGTTTTTCGTTGTTCTTTCGCGTGTTGATGTTTGGACTATTATTATAAGTTAGTAAATAGATTAAGAGCATCATTAGTACATTGTTTTAAATGTCTTCATTGTTCTTTGCGTGTTTGGTTGTCTAAATGTAAATAATGTGTTATAGATGAACCTGACAGCCAAGAAGAGCTAGAACTATAACATCCTCAAAACGGGCCTAGACGTGTCCGAATATGGTACGCTAATTATTTAATTTAATTAAATAATATATTTATATTCTAGGAAATGATATAAAATATGGAAAATAATAAATAAAAGGGTTATTAAAAATATTAATAAATATAGATAAAGAATATAAAATATCGAACGGTTTCAAACGAGGATTCCAAAAATATCCTCGTTAGTTGAAACGGTTAAACGAGAGATGAGTTGTAAGTTGGAAAGGGGAACAAAATACCCACTTGTGGATAATTATAACCCACAAGTGGGCACATGGCAGCTAACATACGTATACCCCATTTCTAGACACACACACACGTAACACACACACACACTCAAGATTTCTTCTGTTCTTGCAAAGGTTGAAGAAGAAGATCAAAGAGAACTTAGAAAGCAACAACTTCCAGCAGCAAATTGTAGGCCAAATCTATCCTAGAACATCATCTTCTTCATCTCTAACCTAGTAAGCTTCATCTCCATGCTTTTCTTCATGTTCTTGATTTTGGGTTTTTGAAAGAAAACTCACTAAGCTTTGTTCCAGCAGTGAATTAAGGCTTAGAATCACTCCAAGATCAATTCCTAAACATCCTTTGATCATTGTAAGTGCCAATTCATCCTTGTTCTTGATTATGCCTTTCAAGACTTGAAATTCTAGGTTTCAAGTAGGTTCTTTGATTTAGCAATCAAGAACTGAAATTTATGATTGAAATAGGTTCTAATATCATTTATAAGTGTATAGGAATCAATTCCATGAATTAAAGTAGTGTTCTTGATGAGTTTTGAATTTTGGCTCAAATGGGTCAAAATTGGTCAAATACGGGTCAAACTGATTTTGACCTTCAAGAACTGATTTTTAAGGTTCTAATAGGTTCATATGACTTGTATGAATTGATTAGAACATTGGTTTTGAATTGTAATGGTTGTTTTGCTTGAATTGGCTAAAATAGTGAAAAATAGGCCATAAATAGGCAAGAAATTGGAAAATGATACCAAAACAAGAGTTTAAAGGTTTTGGTCAGTTGCAACACCTTCAATACATCATATAAGGTGTATATGGTGTGTTGCAAGTGTTGGATTTGGTCTACACCAAGTTTTGGCCATTATGCGCACGTCTTTGTCCATTTAATTGTGATTTTCGTATGAATTAATTGCATAGGAGTTTTTGATGTTAGAAAGCTTCCACAAGTGTCAAATGGTCCTATGAAACACTAGAATTTTACCAAAATTGATTTGGAATTGAAATGAGCAAAAATGAGCCTGCTGTGCACAAAATAAGCAACAGCTGTAGCATCTGTACACTTGTCGCGGCGCGACAAGGCTGTGTCGCGGCGCGACACCCCTGCACACATCTTTCTTTGCTGTTTTGTGCTACGTGTTCGCGTGTTGTTGCTTGGTCTGTTATAGTTAGTTATTAAATGGTAAAATAGCATCATTAGGGTATTGTTTCAAGTATCCTAGACGTTCCTCGCATATTCAAATGATTGATGCGTAGGTCTTGATATTATAGGTTGAATTGTCAATCCGTGTGTGCCAAAGCAAGGTCGTTGCTTATTCTAGCCTACCAGGTGAGTGTCGAATGACATAACAATTAATATACCTATAATACATATTAACAATGATTACAGAAATGTAAACCATGATTTGTACACGCACTTGTTCAAGTGTAGGATTGCATGATGATGCTAGAATATAGCATGTTGACACAGTATAGTATGCACTTGATTAGGTGTATGCTATGATGAGTATTGAATATATATGCGCGCATTAACTGATGATTCGATTGAATCAATTGTTTGTTTGTGGTTGATCCGGATCCTATGGACAAAGCTGTCCTGCGAGAACAAAGCTGTTCTATTTAAGGACAAAGTTGTCCTCTTTGGGTATAGCTGCGGCTGTACAACAGAGGAATCTGCGGATTCCAAAACGCAACGGTGGACGCTGTATAGCTCCCCCACCGGGGCGGTTGATGTGTTTGGTACCCCAGTTTGGTGCATTGAGCCGGGTTAGCTCCCCTGCAAGATATGTTACCTCCTGACTACGCCAACTCATCGCGAGATGCTAGGATAGAACTATCTGAGCATGATTGATGATATGTGATGTACTTATATTGATTGCATGCTATTTGGTACTCACTAGCTATTATAGCTAACAGTTGCTACACTCCACATGTGCAGGTAATCCTCAGTGAGCTTGGGAGCCTGCGGGTAGTTATTGCTTTGGGAGGAACACTGTTTTTATGTTTAAACTATGTTTATGTATTCCGTAACACCAACTGTCGTTTGTGGCATCATTTTGAATGTTTATATAGTTTGCCACGTGTTTTTACTTCCGCTGCATTTTTAAATTATAAGACAGGTTTGATTGTTCTATTTACAGTCAAACCCACGCAGTTTGAAATCTCAAATTGTATTTTAAAAAGAAAAATTTGGTTCTCAAAATCACGGTGTTACAAGAACACTATATTTTCCTGTTATAGATCAACATCTAAATAGTTTGGCTGGTGAGGACGGGTACTTGCTATGGATTACATGCTGGTTGTTTTGGGAACACACATTTGCATGCTTTATTTGGTTTGTATATATTATGTAATGGTTGGACATTATCGGTAACGCCGGTGTTTATCTTTCGTTGCAACTTATGTTATGATTAGTAAATATTAAATTAGTTATTAAAAACTTCCGCTGTGCCAGCTGTATATATTTTGTTAAAAGCGGGTTTTGGAAATATTATATTTACAACTGTATCTACGCAGTTTCAAAACTTGAAAATGGTTTTATATAAGAAAAGTAAGCTTCTCAATTTTGGCGACGTTACACTTGGATATGACACTTATACGCATGGATGAGGAGGTATACATTTTATAAGCAATTGTATTATCTTTATTTATATATTAAAATCCATGATCTAATATAATATTCTTTATTGTTTTTATTTCTTTTAGGGGACGTTTGGTTCACGGATTGTTTTTTAATGAAATTGGAATTCGTCAAGGAATTGGAATGTAAAGGAATTTAATTTGGAATCTAAATCCTAACTTATTGTGTTCCAGGAATTGGAATTCACTCCCCCACCACAAAATACCCTAATGAGACCTGCCACCACCATCGCCACCTTCACCACCGCCTCACCGTCATTGCCGCCACCCCACTATCGCCCATCATCTCGCCACCATCGAAGCAAGGAAATGCCGCTACCCCAGTGTCGAAAAACGAAGCCCTAGCCGGAGGTGAAAGTCGAACGTCGAAGCTCTATTTTCCGTCACCCTAAATCGTCGCCACCCCACTGTCGAAAATCGAAGACCTAGTCGTTGGTGAAAGTCAAACGTCGACCTAGATGGAGGTGAAAGTGGAAGCCCTAGTCAAAGGTGAAAGTCGCCGTCGACTTGGATGGAGGTGAAACACCCTAAATCGCCGTCGACCTAGACGGAGGTGAAAGTCGTTGTTGCCCAAGTCGACGTTGAGCACCAAGTCGGGAAAAAAGGAAGGAATTCAAATTCCATAGGTTATTGGAAGGATTCTCAACTCCTTCAAATGAGGGAATGTTTTCCGTCCAATGAATTCCAATTCCTTCCATAATGTTAAACCAAACACATGAATTGGTTGCAATTGGATTCCAATTCTCACCGATTCCTACCAATTCCTTCCAACCAAACACCCCCTTTGGGTGACCAAATATCACTTATAAATACATACCAACGTCGTACCGCGCAATGCTGTGATGAAAAATAGTTTTTGTTTTCCAACATGCCGCTTTCAAGAATGTAATGATATACTATTTGCACGATTCAATGTCACGAAAAAGTTTTCTAAGACAACTTGTTTGTTTTTTCAAATTTTCTTTTATTTACATCAACTATTTTATTAATTTTAAAAATAAGTTCTAAAAGATATGAAAATAAGAAAAAAATATATGTTTATGAAATAAGAAGAGAGGAGTTAATAAGATTTTAGAAATTATGTTGATATAGGTGGATGATTGTATTTGTGTGAGAAAGTGTTAGTGTGTGAGAGTATAATTTAAATGAATAAAAAGTTATAGTAAATTAGGAGAAAGAATGAAATGTTTAAAAATTAAGTGGGTAAGATCAATTTAGATAAAATGAAAGGTCAAGATTTTATCTTGATTGAATTTTAAGAATTCTTAAAATTAAGGAAAGAAAATGTCAAATGATTTACATAGTAGTATAGATTAATATTTACTTGAAGAGGTTTGATATCGTGTTTACCCTAGTTACTATTTTTCATCAAATATTTATCATCTCTCATGTTATACACAAATTTCCTCTCTAATATAAATACTATTCGTTATTTACACTGTGTATAGACTGTGTATTTTTTGCATCAGATACTTCTCCATACGTATTGTGTGTTCTTAAGTTTTTTTAAAGAGGGAAAGGGAGGGGCAATTTGACTATTTTTATACTTTAAAATAATCCTTTCACTTTTAGGAAACAATTCTCCAACTTTTAGGGTTATTGGTAGGGGAGTTTTAGAACAGGCCGACATAGCACATGGGTTGTGTCGATAATTCACAAGTTCAACACGACAGACATGCATGGGGTAATTTAATCAATTTTTCATCACTATGATTTATTGCACAAATTTCCTCTTTAATATAAATATTATTCGTTATTTACACTGTGTATTATTTTGCATCAGATACTTCTCCACACGTATTGTGTGTTCTTAAGTTTTTTTAAAGAGCGAAAGGGAGGGGCAATTTGACTATTTTTATACTTTAAAATAATCCTTCCACTTTTAGGAAACAATCCTCCAACTTTTAGGGTTATTGGTAGAGGAGTTTTAGAACATGCCGACATAGCACATGGGTTGTGTCGATAATTCACAAGTTCAACACGACAGACATGCATGGGGTAATTTAATCAATTTTTCATCACTATGATTTATTGCACAAATTTCCTCTTTAATATAAATATTATTCGTTATTTACACTGTGTATTATTTTGCATCAGATACTTCTCCACACGTATTGTGTGTTCTTAAGTTTTTTTAAAGAGCGAAAGGGAGGGGCAATTTGACTATTTTTATACTTTAAAATAATCCTTCCACTTTTAGGAAACAATCCTCCAACTTTTAGGGTTATTGGTAGGGGAGTTTTAGAACAGGCCGACATAGCACATGGGTTGTGTCGATAATTCACAAGTTCAACACGACAGACATGCATGGCCGGGGTAATTTAATCAATTTTTCATCACTATGATTTATTGCACAAATTTCCTCTTTAATATAAATACTATTCGTTATTTACAGTGTATTATTTTGCATAAGATACTTCTCCACACGTATTGTGTGTTCTTAAGTTTTTTTAAAGAGGGAAAGAGAGGGAGAGGAGGGGCAATTTTACTATATTTATACTTTAAAATAATCCCCCACTTTTAGAAAACAATCCTCCCACTTTTAGGGTGATTGGTAGGGGAGTTTTAGAACAGGCCGGCATAGCACATGGGTTATGTAGATAATTCACAAGCTCAACACGACAGGCATGCATGGGGTAATTTAATCAAATTTTCATCACTATGATGTATTACACAAATTTCCTCTTTAATATAAATACTATTCGTTATTTACATTGTGTATTATTTTGCATAAGATACCTCTCTACACATATTGTGTGTTCTTAAGGTTTTCTAAAAAGGGAAAGGAAGTGCGAATGAGGAACAATTTTACTATATTTATACTTCAAAATAATACTCCCACTTTTAAGAAACAATCCTCCCACTTTTAGGGTGATTGGTAGGGGAGTTTTAGAAGAGGCCGGCATAGCATATGGGTTTTTGTGGATAATTTACAAGTTTAACACGACAGGCATGCATGGGGTTATTTTAATCAATTTTTCTTCACTATGTCATTGCCTCCTTCATAAGAATATCAGCTTCACTTCAAACCCAGCACTGTTCGAGTTTCTTTCGGTAAGTATTCTAATGATGTTGATTTCACGATATATTTCTTTAAAATTTCCATGGGTTTTTGTAATCTACACTAATGCTTCATTGATTCCTTTATTTAATTGCAGTCTTTCGTATGTTAGGATTCATATTTTGTAACATTTGAGTTGTTTGTTGAATGCCATGCGTAGATTGTTTAGATTTTTAAACCCAATATCAGTTTTAGTTCATTAATTCGGATCTAGAATAGCTCAAACTTATGCTAATCTTGTTATTCATTGCTGAGATACTTCATTAAAAAGTCCTAAATATCTTAGACAATCTGATCTGCTATTAGTCGTCGGTATTAGCTTCTGGAAGTTAAAATAAAATAGCAAATAAAAATAAAACTAAACTATAACCCTGTGGCGTTTGAGATTGCTTATTGGGAGTGAAATAAGATGTTTTGAATAATAAATTTAAGTTGCTTATTTAAGTTATTGTTGTGTTTTCTTCTAGTTATGATTGTAGAGATAGCTGTTGCTGTGGCGGGTGTTTTTTTTGGATGGATTTATATGCGAACGAAGCCGCCACCTCCTAGAATTTGTGGATCACCTGGTGGTCCGCCTGTTACTTCACCACGAGTCCAACTTAAGGATGGAAGACATATATCTTACAAGGAATGGGGTATCTCCAAGGATGAGGCTAAGTACAAGATCATTGTAATTCATGGCATTAATAGCTCCAAAGACTTGAAACTACCTCTTTCTCAGGTGGCATATGCTTTATTCTTCAATGTTAATAAAATTTAGCCTCCTTTCGTCCCCATGAAAATGAATAGTTAATACAAGGTTTATTGAGCTTTTTCGACCACTTTTCAAATGCCTAAAATGGTTTCAATAATGACAGGAACTTATCGAGGAGCTGCAAATTTACATTCTTTCATTCGACAGGGCAGGTTATGGAGAAAGTGATCCCAATCCAAAGCGCACAGTTAAGAGTGAAGCATTTGATGTTCAAGAACTAGCGGATAAGTTGCAAATTGGCCCCAAATTTTATGTGATTGGAGTATCATTGGGCACATATGTTGTTTGGAGTTGCCTCAAATACATACCACACAGGCATAACTGATTGATGATTGACTTCTACAGCATCCTTTCTTTTGGTTCTTGAAATCTTGTTTTTCTTAACTCTTGTGTCCACCATGCATGATAATTATTTTTTATTTCTTTTGATTAAAGGTTGGCAGGAACTTCACTTGTTGTCCCATTTGTCAATTACTGGTGGCCATGTTTACCTGCTAAATTGGCTAAAGAAAGCTTTGAGCTACTACTTGTTGAAGATCGGTGGACGTTTCGTGTTGCACGTTACACCCCATGGCTGTTTTACTGGTGGATGAATCAAAAATTGTTTCCATCACTAAGCATGATGGCTGGAAAGATGGATATATTTTCCCAATCAGATTTAGAGTACTTGAAGAAACAGTCATCAGTTCCAGATGATAATGAGGTAAATCAACACTGTTTGTGCCATTTCATTGCATGAATAAGCTTTGATTTGCCCAAAAAGTCGTTGTTATGAACACTGCTATATCATTAAATTATCAACTGATTGTGTGACATGATAATTGTTTGACTCGTCTATCATTTCATCATGCCACGTTATCATCACATGATCAAAAGGTAAGTGGAATGATGTAATTAATAAGCGTTTTGCGTATACCCATGTTACTCTATTTCAAGAAAACCAGTACGATTTGATTCTTAAGGTCAAACCACCATTTTTTCAAATTTCTTGATATATACTGTGTAGTTATTTGACTCCTGTAACTATTGCAGCCGGCACCTGCCACTTGGTTTTAAGGTTACTATTGTGCTTGCTAAAATCAAACATCGAGAATGTTTTAGGATTGGAATACCACGAAGTACGAATTATGTGAAATTTTGAGCTAAATATTCACCTATTTTAAGTGTATTTACATGGTTAATTTGAAACTGATTTATTCATTGGTATTAGAAATCCTTTGCTCATGGATTAATTACTTACAATATTCATACAAAAAATTAGTCATTTTGTTCTCAAAAGTCAAACCCTTTCTTTTGGTTTCAAATAATTGGAGTACATCCATCCAAAAGTTCTTTCTTGTTGATGATACTGATAGTCTTGTGTTTTATGCACGCTAGAAAAAGATGCTTCAACAAGGTGTTCATGAATCACTGTATCGTGACATAATGGCTGGTTATGGAAAATGGGAGTTTGACCCTTTGGATATAAGTAATCCTTGGCCAGACAACAATGGTGCTGCTCATATTTGGCAGGGATATGAAGATAAAATCATACCATATCGAATAAACCGGTTCCTTTCTGAAAAGCTTCCTTTTGTTCAGTATCATGAGGTTCCAGATAAAGGCCACCTCTTAATTTTTGAAAGCAGTTTATGTGAAGAAGTATTCAAGACCCTTTTGGTTGGATGAACCAATATATACCAGTACATCATGATCACATGTCCTGTATGTTATATAATGTTTTGATGCTGAGACTCCATATCGGTGTAGTTCTCTTGGATCAAATGTAGATGTGTTTAAGGGGCATACCAGCTGAATATTGGAACTCATCTCATGATTATCTGTTTTTGTTCTCATGATTACTAACCGTTAATACTAAGGATTATTAAGGCTGCGTTTACTTTCAGAAAAATCTTTCATTTTTTCAGAAATTTTTTCTAAGAAAATTGAAAATCAGAAAACATGTTCACTTGCACATTTTTTCAGAAAGCCCCCCCCCCCCCCCCCCACTTTTTCACATTTTATTTTTCCAAACTTTCATACTTTTTCAAACAACTTTTCAAAAAAAACATTTCAACCAAACATGTTTTTCATTTTTTTCTGAAAAAGGAAAACTTCACCCCTTCATCTAAACACGTTTTCTATTTTTTTTCAGAAAATGAAAACTCCACCATTTTTTCACAGAAAAACATAAAATTTTTCTCCTGCTAAACGCAGCCTAACAGTTTTAATATTAATACTAAAGTTATTAATCTTCTGTATACGGGTCTAACAAAGGAACTTAAAACAAAAAGAAAGTTAAGGTTTCCCAAACAAACCTAATCCAAAATTAGAGTTTTCGTGATGAGAATTTGATTAAATTAAACTTCAAAGTCATATTATCCTAAGTTATATCAACAAGTGTATTTCTTCATATGTGTAAGAATGTAACTTCTAAGCAGGAATAATTCTACACTAACAGGAACCAATTGGTCATTTGGAAAAGATTCAATATTGATCGCCATCTCCATAAAAAACACTGTATTCACCAGCATTGACCACCAATCACCACCAACATCTCTATGGATTCATGTGTGTATTAGTCCACCGACCACTACTACCACCACTACACTCACCACCATCATAGACCGCCACCACCACCAACAACAACAACCACATTGCCTATCATCGCCACTACCGCCATCTACACCTTCTTTCACTACCTTTACCAATGACCACAACCACTTGTCGCAAACACAGACGTCGTCGATCACCGGCCACCTGCCTCCACTAATTGTCATTAATGGTTGCCTTAACAAACATCGTCGTCGCCGCCACCGACCATCACCCCTAACAATTTCCACAACCACCATTATAATATATTGTTACCACCATCGCCAACCACCACCAGAACATACTGTTGCCACCATCACCACCAACCACCACCACCATCAGTACTGACTACTGCGACCGCCACTGACCTACACAAAATATATTATATATAATGATTACCTGTATTAACCAAGCAATATCAATAGTAATGACAATACTAAACAATGCTCGTTGCAATCATTTGTATTCTCTTACCCTTTACCATTCACATTCTCTTATATTTAACTAAGCGCCGTGTAAGTTCTTGCACAACCATCATCAAGTGGACAAGGTAGGTCTGCAACTTTATGATTTTATTATTTGGATTTCATGCTATAGCATGAAATCCTTGGAAACACTCTTGTGCATCCAAGTAACTACATTGTTATGACAACAAAGATTTCTTAGGGTTCACTTCATAACACAATCATGCTTCAACACACATAATATATTTACAACCCTTCATATATAGCCTTAATAATAAATAAATAAATAATGAGATCAAATAGAAACTTCCATACTTAGCCATGTGTCAATCAATTGTATAGCACATGGTGATGCTGCAATCATGAGTAGTTGCATACCAATGCCCTGTAAATTGAGACCTTGCAAGCTACACACAAACCACATGGTTTCAAACAATACCTAACTTCACATATAAAGTAGGAAGAATTGAACAAATAATGAAATATACATATAAAAAAGGACATCACATTACCTGGAATACCGAATAATGACCTCATGAAAAGAATCAGACCAATGAAACAACTAATAAAATAATAACCAAACTGATCCAACTAACCGTTGAAGCTCCGGTTTTTCTTTGTTGAAATTTTTCTATAGGATTTTCGTTAGTAAGTTTGACCTACGAAAATGGATTTGTCAAAAATACTTATTTGAACGGGTTAATTCTTAGCCGACGCTCCTAATTTATAATCTTTCAATCATTAAACTCATTCAAAATCATTTTCATTGAATGTAATTGCCCAATTATAACTCTTAGCTACACATTACCATATAACAATTTCTTATGTTCGAGTTTTAATGTTTTTCCAAACAAATCATAGCTTTAATTCAGCGATTGCTATGTTTTATCATCATAGGCAAGATCAATTAGCTATAGATTATATTTTTGTATTCAACATTAGATTGTGGTTAATTAATTTATAATATATCATCCAAGAGTTAGTTGGATTCGCTAAAATTGATTAATTTTAGAATTATTTTTGTTTTCTACCCTTTCAAAATAGCTATTCACTCATAGTTAAGTTTCAAAGGCTCCTTTTGGGGCTTAAGTTACAAAAGATTATTTCTAACCGTTGACATCCACCAACAACCTGAGAAGTTTACAACTAACCTAAACACCTAAATACATAGTTCTAAAAGACTCGTCTTGGCTTCTTCATGGCTCCGCTGCTACGTCAAGGTCTAAAGTTTGGGCATAAGACTTGACATACGCTAATGTCCAACTTAGCACGCCTTTACCCATTATAAGACATATTTTAAGGCGTCTTAAAGGGACGGAACTATGTGGCCGATATATATAGTTATTAAACTATAAAGATGATTGGATATACTGAAAACGAAGAAAAATATTGATAAAGTATGTTATAAATCTATAGCTATGTGCTTTTTTATTTTTGTTTGTATAATTGTATATGTATAATTATCATTTATATACAAAATTATCACCTTAAGTCACACCTTAAGAAACGCCGTGGCCTCGTCATGGCTTCCAAGGCTTAAAGCTTAAGGCTTGCTCATACCGTCATGGTGCGCCTCATTATTTAGAATCTTGCCTAAAAGGCATAAAGGTATCAAACTTGCAATTTTTCAAACACAAAATGCAAATACACTTTTATAAAGGAATATCCAGCTTGTTTCACAAAGATTATTTAAAGAACATTTGGAACACTAAGATTTCAATTAAAAACCCTAAAGATTACAAACAACAATTGATATGTTGAAAATCGATACAATCAACAATGTATATGTTAAAAAAAGAAAGAAATATGAATCTTTCTTTGAAAACAACCGTTTTCTTCTAGCAGATTTCTTGATTGTGCTAGATGAGAGGATATGATAGAAAGGTGATGGAGATAAATATTAGGGTTTCAATAAACAAAATCATAATAAGTCATAGAGAAGATGAATCAAATCGGAACCTTTTGAAGAGAAGGATCGACTTATTTCGCCTATTTCCTCACCAAGATAGTCGCCGTATGTTGAGGAGATGAAAGAGACGACGATGGAATAAATGACACCCCATTTCGTAAACTAGTTTGTGAAAAGAAGAAAAAAACAAAGGAAAACAAATGAAGACTCAGGTTTAAATGATTTACAAAACCGACTACCAAATGCTTCTAAGGTCCGCATTTTTCAACACAGATCTTTCCCATAGGTCAACAAAAGTCAAAATGAGGAGTGGAGTTATTTGATTGGTTGATATCACGGTTCTAAAAAGCACGCCTTGGCTTCGCTAAAGCTCGAGGCTTGACTATGTCACCACGACATGGTTCAAGGCTTGGGTGTAAAATTTGGCGTACGCTAAGACCCAACTTAGAATGTTTTTACCCGTTATAATATGTGCTTTTAAGGTGTGTTAAAGGCATTGATCCATATGTGCCGAATATATATAGTTATACAATTATAATTATAATTGGATATATATAGATAAAGAAGAAAATTTTTAATAAACTATGTTATAAATCTATAATTATGTGTTTTTTTATTTTTGTTTGTATAATTGTATATATAATTATAATTTATATACAAAATTGTCGATTTAAGTCACGCCTTATGAAAGACCGTGTCCCCACCATAACATTCAAAACTTGAGGCCTGACTATATTACCACGCAACACGTCACATTATTTAGAATCTTTGTTAATATAATCTCAATTTAAGCTATCTTCCAATATAAATAAATTAGAAGGGGTCAACCTTCATGTTCTTGGAAAAAATGAATTTAAAGACTAATTGAGAAAATATTTATTATACGATCGTAACCATTTATTTAACAAAAGAATTAATCTTGACTATTAATGTACTTAAAATTGATAAATCAATTTTGAGTTTTTGAAAACAAAATAATACAAATTCCGTGTATCTACATGTAAATCAATTTTGATTTACTATATAATTCTAAAACCTTATCTGTAACACCCGCAACCCTATGGCAGGAGATTAGCGGGTTGGCGGTACGTGAATGGATTGGTTTTATTTGATTATGTGTTTAATTTATGTTAAATGAAATTGATTATATAAGTTTATAAATATATATATATATATATATATATATATATATGATTCTGTTGGAATATATAAAAGGAAAAAGAAAGTACAAGTGTGTATGTATGTATGTTGGTATGTATGTATGTGTGCATGTAGGAATTTAAAAGAATAGGATTTCAATATGCCATCTCCTGCTTGATTGAATTTAAAGTATATGTGTACGTGTATAGTTATTAACCTGCTCATATTTCAAAGGTGAAAAAGGGTGTTTGTGTGTGTTTTGAAAGAAAAACCATTTGTGAAGAAAGTTCAAAACTTGGAATCCTAAGATCAAGATTTTGTGATCTTTAATTCAAAAGTAAGGTAATATGATGTTTATAACTTGATATAATACATGTTGATGTGTTTAAATAGTGAAAAGCATAAATTTATGATGTTATACCATTTTTAAGTTTGAAAGAAAGTTTGCAAGTGGGTTTTGAATGATTTGTTGTTATGAAGGAATGAAAACATGTTTTTAATGATCTAAGTGCTTGGTAAAAGCTAAATATGTGTTTTGGTAGAGGTTTTATGAAGATAGAATGGAAATTGGAAAAGCTGACTGTAAATCCGACACTTTTGAAGAAGATGAAAATCTGGAAAATTGCATGTAGCGCCGCTACAATATGGCGTCGCGGCGCGACCTTCAAACAAACCGGGTTCTTAGGTTTCGGATTATAGAAATCCGAATGTTTTGACAATCCGACTTAGAAATCCGATTAAGAATGCGGAATCCGACTCTAGAATCCGAAGAGTGGCAAATCCGAACCTCAAAAACCGGGTCTTGATGAAATCCGCATGAGAATCCGACAGAAGTTCTCGGATTTGAAATCCGTTGCACGTCGCGGCGCGACGAAGAAGATGTCGCGGCGCGACGAAGAAGATGTCGCGGCGCGACGAAGGAGATGTCGCGGCGCGACAGGCCCCAAATCCGATTAATTGCATATTTTTGTATATATTTGCTTGGTTTGAGATAGTTTGTTTATTATGTGAATTAATTGAGATGTTTTGATAAATTTGAGATATAAATATATATGAGAAGATATATTTATATATTCACGACTGATTTGGTTGTTGCTGTGATTTCAGGCAATCCAAAGACTCAGTAAGATTAGACTTCTGAGCCCGTGTTGATTTGAGGTGAGTGGGCGTTAATCGCGGATGGTAAAGATATCGGTTAATGTTATTGGTGATGAATGATTGTGATTGGATTGAATTGATTGAATTGTTGATTGTGTTATTGATTGTTGATATCTGCTGCATGAATATTTGGTCGATACGCACTCTTAGTATGAATTCGAGTTGCGTTGGGAAGTCAGCTATACGTAGGATTAGGCTGGGCTCGTTCACTGACTAGTTGAACAATGTTAGCCTTACCGGTGCATATGTTGCATTAGAGGGGGAGTGCATTGTGCCAATTCAGTGGAGGGCTATCGGTAAACCTTTGCTTTGGCCGGCATTGGTTGTAGGTTCTGCGCCAAACCGCCGGTCTTCTCGGGATACGTGGTTACATGCTTTGATATTGATCGTGAATGTTTGCTTTTGGTGTTTAGCCTCTACTCACTTAGATTTGTGCTAATTCCTCTCAATTGTTGCTTTTGCAGGTTCGTGTTTGTGAGTTTGGTAGAAGGGAAGAGATGACCCGACTCTGATATTATTTTGAAACGAAACGAGCCTGTAGTTTTTGTAACACATAATGATATTTTGTTTGTGAACAATGTTTGTACATTTTGTAAATATTGGTTGTATGTTATTAAGTTTGTTTATTAAAAGCTTCCGCAGCGTATTAAAAAAAATGGCTTGAATTTTGCGATGTTACATTATCCTACTAAAAAAATTATCATAAATTAAAATTGCATCTATGCATATAAAGTATATATACGTATGTAAACTTATTATACATATGTTATTTGTAATCCTACTAAAATTACTAATCATATTCTTATAGTATAAAAAGTTAAATTATATTCATATAATAAATTAATAATTAATTATGTAAATCCACAATTGTTTATATATAGGTACATATATTCTAATATAAATAAAAAACTAATTGATATAAAATATATTGTATGATCATACTTCTTCGTTAGAGAAATCAAATTTAATTATACAATCTTGACCGTCTATTTACTCAAAATCGAGTGAATCAATTTTGACTTTTTGAGGTCAAACTAATATGGGCCTAGTGTTTAAATGAATTGATTCTATTTTAACCTACTGGTCTTGGTTAAATTTTATGGGTCTTGAGTAAATTTAAGATCTCTCTTATCACATAGAATTAAAAATGCATTCTTATTAAAACTTTTAAAATAACACCTTATCTTTATATTGTATATTTTAATATCAAATGTAAATTATCTTCTTATTAATAGCAAATACATGCCTATATATATGTATGTATAACGTCACTTGCATTTTAGATGAATAAAAAGTTAAAATAAATTATGAGAAAGAATGAAATGTTTAAAGATTAAGTGATTGTTTGATAAGATAGAATGATTTAGCACTGAATGATTTAGATGTCTGAATGATTTAAAAACTCTGAATATACATGATTCTGAATAAAAAAAACTGTTTGTTTAATACTTATGAATGTTCGTTTGGAATGATAAAAATTACCATATTAACCTTATCCAAATTTATATTTATCTATACTATATTATAAAGCATTTAAGTGTTTCTAATCTCTTAATTTTAAGTAATTTAAAATTACAAATTTACCCTTAATATTAAAAATTTATAGAAACTCTTAAATAAAGCAACAAATAGAGTTAATGACAATCTTATATACCATTTCAATAACTACACCTTCCAAAATAAAGATTATTTTAAAAAATCAAATCAATACAAATTAACTTAATAATTAAAAATATTAATAATTAAACTTTTCATATTAAATATTCAATCATATAATAAATATTTTAATTTAACTATTAAAAATTGCATATAACTAAAAATATTAAATCTAATTAAATAATATACAACCTTAATTTATAAAAATTGTTGGATTTTTTAAATGGGTAATATACGTAAAATAGAATAGAGTTATAAGGCTAAAATTCTTGTTGGATTTTACCATTAATATAAATTTTCATTAACACGTTATAATTTAAAAAATAAACAAATCACCATTGTTTTAAAAACGGATAAGTTATCAAAAAAAAAATATTCGTAACAGCTGCATTACGCGGTTACAATGCTAGTATATATATATATATATACACAAACAAACAAATATCTTATAAATTAACATATAATCTAGCAATAAATCATTAGTTTATAAATTATTAGTTGCTTTTTGTACCACACCATTTGCTTGCAGTACACCTATACAGCTATGATACACCATTTGCTTGTTGTACTCTCCCTCAAAGCTTGTAGTACTACTCTCCGATGCATCTTATCTTCAAGAATACCATCAAACACCATTAAACAAAAAAAAGAATATACACAAGCTTCTGCTCAGAAATCACGTACAAACCAAACATCCAACCGCACCAAGGTTCGATCAAACTATAAAGGTAAAAAGCTTTGCTTTGGATCGATCTATTGATACATTTCGCTTCATACCTAATACTTTTAGGATTTACGTTCAAAGAAGAGAACGAATTTCTGTACACCTCAGCCGGCACCAATGACGGCGTTGCTCCGCCGTTGCCACTCTGCTCTATCAAAAGAGTTCATCGATGCTGGGGTCTTTGAAACCAGTAAAACCGACAGGGTGGAAATCAGTTGACGATTAAGGTTGTCATGTTGAACAGATCGGTGAAGGCATCTTGTGTTTGATGGGGAAAATCGCAGGGGTAGCATAGTAAAAGTCGTCCCTCTGAATAATTTGGAGTGGGCTTGATTGCAAAATCGGTCAGAGGCTGTTGAACGATTCGGAGGTTTTTTTTCTTACAAACAAACGTGCTGACCGATTTTTTTTGGTTAAGAACTGAATGATTAGAATAAATAAAATTAAGGAATAAAAGATCAATATTTTATCTTGATCGAATAGTAAGAACTTATAAAATTAAATAAAATAAAAAATATTAAATAATTTATATAGTAATATAAATATAAATAATAGTATAGAAGAAGATTTATACAGATTTTCTCTCTATTATTTTGAATCAAATAGTTCTGCACACGTAGCACATGGGTTATTATCTAGAGGAAAAAGTTAAGCATGTGTCGATCATTAACAAGAAGTTCAACACGACAGGCATGGTTCTTGTCACTGTCATGGGGTAATTCAATCAATTTTTTATCACTATGTCATTGCCTCCTTCATAAGAATATCAGTTTCACTTCAACCGCAGCACCGTTCGAGTTTCTTTCGGTAAGTTTTCTAATGATGTTGATTTCACGATTTCTGTAAAATTTCCATGGGTTTTTGTAATCTACACTAATGCTTCATTGATTCCTTTATTTAATTGCAGTCTTTCGTATGTTAGGATTCATATTTTGTAACATTTGAGTTGTTTGTTGAATGCCATGCGTAGATTGTTTAGATTTTTAAACCCAATATCAGTTTTAGTTCATTAATTCGGATCTAGAATAGCTCAAACTTATGCTAATCTTGTTATTCATTGCTGAGATACTTCATTAAAAAGTCCTAAATATCTTAGACAATCTGATCTGCTATTAGTCGTCGGTATTAGCTTCTGGAAGTTAAAATAAAATAGCAAATAAAAATAAAACTAAACTATAACCCTGTGGCGTTTGGGATTGCTTATTGGGAGTGAAATAAGATGTTTTGAATAATAAATTTAAGTTGCTTATTTAAGTTATTGTTGTGTTTTCTTCTAGTTATGATTGTAGAGATAGCTGTTGCTGTGGCGGGTGGTTTTTTTGGATGGATTTATATGCGAATGAAGCCGCCACCTCCTAGAATTTGCGGATCACCGGGTGGTCCGCCTGTTACTTCACCACGAGTCCAACTTAATGATGGAAGACATATATCTTACAGAGAATGGGGTATCTCCAAGGATGAGGCTAAGTACAAGATCATTGTAATTCATGGCTTTAATAGCTCCAAACACTTGAAACTACCTCTTTCTCAGGTAGCATATGCTTTATTCTTCAATGTTAATAAAATTTAGCCTCCTTTCGTCCCCATGAAAATGAATAGTTAATACAAGGTTTATTGAGCTTTTTCGACCACTTTTCAAATGCCTAAAATGGTTTCAATAATGACAGGAACTTATCGAGGAGCTGCAAATTTATATTCTTTTATTCGACAGGGCAGGTTATGGAGAAAGTGATCCCAATCCAAAGCGCACAGTTAAGAGCGAAGCATTTGATGTTCAAGAATTAGCGGATAAGTTGCAAATTGGCCCCAAATTTTATGTGATTGGATTATCAATGGGCGCATATGCTGTTTGGAGTTGCCTCAAATACATACCACACAGGCATAATTGATTGATGATTGACTTCTACAGCATCCTTTCTTTTGGTTCTTGAAATCTTGTTTTTCTTAACTCTTGTGTCCACCATGCATGATAATTATTTTTTATTTCTTTTGATTAAAGGTTGGCAGGAACTTCACTTGTTGTCCCATTTGTCAATTACTGGTGGCCATGTTTACCTGCTAAATTGGCTAAAGAAAGCTTTGAGCTACTACTTGTTGAAGATCGGTGGACGTTTCGTGTTGCACGTTACACCCCATGGCTGTTTTACTGGTGGATGAATCAAAAATTGTTTCCATCACTAAGCATGATGGCTGGAAAGATGGATATATTTTCCCAATCAGATTTAGAGTACTTGAAGAAACAGTCATCAGTTCCAGATGATAATGAGGTAAATCAACACTGTTTGTGCCATTTCATTGCATGAATAAGCTTTGATTTGCCCAAAAAGTCGTTGTTATGAACACTGCTATATCATTAAATTATCAACTGATTGTGTGACATGATAATTGTTTGACTCGTCTATCATTTCATCATGCCACGTTATCATCACATGATCAAAAGGTAAGTGGAATGATGTAATTAATAAGCGTTTTGCGTATACCCATGTTACTCTATTTCAAGAAAACCAGTACGATTTGATTCTTAAGGTCAAACCACCATTTTTTCAAATTTCTTGATATATACTGTGTAGTTATTTGACTCCTGTAACTATTGCAGCCGGCACCTGCCACTTGGTTTTAAGGTTACTATTGTGCTTGCTAAAATCAAACATCGAGAATGTTTTAGGATTGGAATACCACGAAGTACGAATTATGTGAAATTTTGAGCTAAATATTCACCTATTTTAAGTGTATTTACATGGTTAATTTGAAACTGATTTATTCATTGGTATTAGAAATCCTTTGCTCATGGATTAATTACTTACAATATTCATACAAAAAATTAGTCATTTTGTTCTCAAAAGTCAAACCCTTTCTTTTGGTTTCAAATAATTGGAGTACATCCATCCAAAAGTTCTTTCTTGTTGATGATACTGATAGTCTTGTGTTTTATGCACGCTAGAAAAAGATGCTTCAACAAGGTGTTCATGAATCACTGTATCGTGACATAATGGCTGGTTATGGAAAATGGGAGTTTGACCCTTTGGATATAAGTAATCCTTGGCCAGACAACAATGGTGCTGCTCATATTTGGCAGGGATATGAAGATAAAATCATACCATATCGAATAAACCGGTTCCTTTCTGAAAAGCTTCCTTTTGTTCAGTATCATGAGGTTCCAGATAAAGGCCACCTCTTAATTTTTGAAAGCAGTTTATGTGAAGAAGTATTCAAGACCCTTTTGGTTGGATGAACCAATATATACCAGTACATCATGATCACATGTCCTGTATGTTATATAATGTTTTGATGCTGAGACTCCATATCGGTGTAGTTCTCTTGGATCAAATGTAGATGTGTTTTCATTTTAAATAAGTATATGAAATTTGGTAACTGCATCTCTTACCACAGGGTATAAGCAGCAGTCTTTGGCTTTTCCTTTTCGAATTTCAGAGTTGAGCCAAAACATTTATTAGTTACATACTAATTGGCTACATCAATTTCATATAACTGTAAAGAGTGCTATATTTATTCTTTTCTCTCACTCGAGTTGCCCAAAAACAGCGCTTACCGATACAAAAGGGTGATCAAGCCACGTTTCATTCAGACGGCCTCTGTCCTAAAACAGGAATATCTTCGAATCTCTTCTGTAGTACACCAGTTATATGTTAAAACAAATAAAAAAATGTAGACCATAAAAGATGAACCATTTAAATATCAAGAATAGATACATGATCAAGCATGTTATAATGTAATAAGGCAGCATAATAGTAAATCAAGCTTGTTATTCTATAAATTATATAAGTAGATCATCCATTAATCAATAACTTACCCCAACATTGTTTTTCTCCCAAAGTTTATGAACTCCATAATCAACTGCCTAAAACATAGCATCAAAACAATTGGTCAATTACATAAGTAGGCACAAACTTATATAACTCAAAAGATAAAAGAAGTTTCCTTTCATGCTCATTTCAACATAAAGCTAATTTGTGTGAATAAATAAAATAAAAGATGTTGGATTGCATATCTTTTTTTAAAATTTCGTGACAGGATTGCCAAGGTTGGTTCTCGTACGAAAAACAGTTTTCGTTTGAACCCTCCCCTATATATATGTGTGTGTATGAGTATGGATACAAACAAATATAAATGATAAAAGAAGACCAGAACCCAGACCCGTTCACCGAGGAGAGCTCCAACAATGACGAACGTGACGTAGACGGAATTACGCCGCATAACAACTTTGTATAGTCCTTCAAAAACTCCTCCATTTCTTCGAGATGTCGCACTCATGGTGATGATTCTATTTACCTTGTTAGTTGATTTTGCAAAAGAAGAAGGTGTTGCTTAAAGATAATACCTTGTATTTCTAGTAAATTCATGACTTGATCTAATAAATCGGCTGAAAATTACCCATTTTTATGCCATATTTCTAGTGATTTAATCTTGTGTCGTTCATTAATTAAATATAAATGTGTAATTAGTCAACATGTCTTGGATTACAGTGTTAAATAATCACCAATTATTTCTAGGAAAAACATTTTCCTACGTATGATTAAAAAGAAAAAAATAAAATAAAAATAAGTTGTATTTCCGTGTAATTAACATTCTTTTCATACTTTCAACTCGGTTTGGGCCATGTCTTTGACAGCCCTCCAAAATGGAAACTATTTAATGGGCCGGTTTAATTTGAGTATGAGGCCCATTTCCGTGTTTTAGGATTTAGGGTTTCAACCTCATATAATATGGTCAGCTGTTTACGGTGTTGAACTCTCTATCGGCGCTTCAAACCCTAGTCTCAGGGTTCTTACGAGAGGTGTGATCTTCATTTCTCTGGTGTTTAATCTCATCGTTCTGTTGCTCTCTGTAAATGAAACTGATTGATTCTTATGCTGCATTTCTTCTTACCTTGATAGTAGTTGCTAGCAATCTGTTGTAATTAAATGTTTATTGTTGATTAACAAGCTTGTTCTTGTCGGTCACATGAATTTAGGTTTTGTTGTGTTGATGCGCAGGTTTCGTTGATATTAAATTTATGTTTGTTGTTTTTGTATTTGATTCTTAGCAGAGTGAAGTTTAACCAAAGGAAAAGCTTCCGAATATGAGGTATGATTGTAGATAGATTTTGATTTTCTCCAGATGTTGATGTAAATACGATGTTTGCGAAGCTCATCTAAATGAAATATTACAAAATATTGTTGATTAGTGTATATGCAAGTGGGACTAAATCGTTCATAACTACTTGAAGCTTTTCTTGTGGATTTGAATGAGTTATTTTTTATACGAATTGTGAGCATATAAATTGGATGGCGGTGATGGGTTTATGTAATACCTTGAGAAGGCTGTTCTTTCTTTGATCTAGCTGAACCCTGCTTGTATAAGTACTTTTCATAATCCTTTAAATTGTTTATGAATTTACTTCAATGAGGTCTTTGATGATATGTTGTCGTTTATAAATTCTATATCTTAGTTAATAATCACAAATGGTCATTCTTTTTTCAAAAATTTTAGCTTTTTAAAAGAAGTTCTTTGTAGATGCTTTGTATTCAAGCTATGGTGAATTTAAAACTGCGAATTATTACAATGATTCACTGTTTCTTTGATTCCGCAGCAAGCTTCAAAGTGATGCGCTAAGAGAGGCAATTACCCAGATCACTACTGATGCCAAGGAAAAGAAACGTAACTTTACCGAGACCATTGAGCTCCAGATTGGTTTGAAGAACTACGATCCACAAAAAGATAAGCGTTTCAGTGGTACCGTGAAGTTGCCTCACATTCCTCGTCCCAAGTTGAAAGTTTGCATGCTTGGAGATGCCCAGCATGTTGAAGAGGTAACTAGCTATTAGCTGATTTAGCTCTTTTGAGTTCCTATAACCGTGAAATATTATGGTATTATGAATTAAGTCATTAAGGTTTTCCTTATTAGTTATATTTTACATTGCTACTTAAAATTTGTTTCATATATTTGTAAAGTTTATACATATAGAATTTGAGCTATTTTTTCTATAATGCTTGCATTCTGTAAAATTTAGGTTTCTAGTGCATCAACTGGGACATTCGTAAGGGAGTTTAATTTGTAGTGCTTTTGTGTAATCAGGAGATGACAGGCCTTGTCTTGACAGGATATTTGTATATGAAAATGTCTTGAGACAATGTTAACTAAATTATCTACCTTGTGTAATAGTATGAGTTGATGAATGACTCAATTGAGTTTTATCTTTCATGGCACATTATTTGATGTAAAATTATCTTTTAATCCAACTACAGGCTCAAAAAATCGGTCTTGAGTATATGGATGTTGAGGGACTGAAGAAGCTTAACAAAAACAAGAAGTTGGTGAAGAAACTTGCAAAGAAACACCAAGCTTTTTTGGCTTCTGAATCTGTCATCAAGCAGATTCCTCGTTTGTTGGGGCCTGGTCTTAACAAGGCTGGTAGGTGTTTCTGTTTTACTTTGTTTTTTCAACTTGATTAACACATGCTGTTTGCACTCACCACTTTTTGTCATATTTATAGGCTATTATCTGGTCTGACTTGTAAACTTTGGTAACGTGATTCTTTATTATGATTAAAATGCAGGCAAATTCCCTACACTTGTCACCCACCAGGAATCACTTGAGGCTAAGGTTAATGAGACGAAAGCAACAGTGAAGTTCCAACTGAAGAAGGTTCTGTGCATGGGAGTTGCTGTTGGAAACTGCAGCATGGAGGAGAAGCAGATATTCCAGAACGTGCAAATGAGTGTCAATTTTCTCGTATCTTTGCTGAAGAAGAATTGGCAAAACGTGAGTTATCTCTTCATAAATAAGTAGATCTAGCAACAGTGACTTCTTTTTTATTTTATCAAAATTCTATTTCAAAATTTTAATCAGGAGTAGCCTAAATCAAAGGTAAGAAGCTGTTTTCTTACTTAGTTTTTTTTGGAATGGATTCAGGTGCGGTGCTTGTACTTGAAGACAACAATGGGGAAGCCGGTTCGCATCTTCTAAGGAGTTTATTTGCTCTAATGTTATCATTTTGGGTTAATGGTGAGGTCAATGCTGGAAAACATGTTTCCTGTGAACAGGGATTAGTTCTTTTTGGCTTGTTACATGTTTGTTTGGTACTATATTTTCAGACACCCTACTTTAGACATTATATCATTGTTTTCTCTTGTTTAAATCTTGTCAAGTCTTTTGATATTGAGTTACTTCATGGTCTACAGATTGCACCAGTTTCTAGCAATATGATAGATAAACCAGAATTTTAGAAATAAGTAGGAGGTTGCTGCTAATTGTACTTTAATGCTTAAATATGAATGTGATTGTTTTGTTCAAATCTAATTATATCTTTGTGCAAAAAAGAGCATACAATTTGAAATTAATTTCACAAAGATGGACAATGTTTACTAATCAGGTCACTGTATAGATTTTTCTGTCTGGCTTAAGTCTTAAAAGTTAGCTGACCGCTTTTTTTCTATGTATAGATTTTTCTGTCTGGCTTAAGTTTTTAAGCACAATGCTTTTATTGGGCTATCTCCTATAATATTTTTTTAAGAAGTTAATTGTCAAATTTGTCCTTTAACCCCATTTCTTCCGATAGGTCCTTTAACTTCGAAAGTGACCAAGATGTGCCTTAAATATCCACTTTCCGGTCTGAATGGTCTTTTGGTTAGTTGGCTGTTAGTTAACTCTGTTAATGATGGTTTGCTTTTTTTACCGGTTTTTCTAGCTTTTTGTTAATTAAAATAAAATATAATCTCCCACTTTATACGCATACACACACTCTCTCGCTAAGGACTGCCATCGTAATTTCCGCCAGAGCTGAGCTGGAGACAAACCTTAGTTGCAACTTTAGATCATGAACCGTCACGTTGAGTAAACTTCCGACGGATCTGCCAAACGCGCAATCATCGATTAAGGTGGGGTCAGTCTATGAACGGCAACGTCGAGATGAGAGTGAGAGTAGCGCGTGGATGATACACTAGACAATTCCTCGGGGACGTTGAAGAGGAGGATGAGGCTCGCACGGCGTTTTTATCCTGTCGATCTTCTAGCACCTTGCCGGCCTTTTTCACGGCATCGCTTGCGTTTGATGAACCATCTAGAATCTCTATCGCCTCCACCATCCGACACGCTGATCGTTTGCCGGAAGTCATCATCCTTCTCAAAGGTATTAACCTTTGAAGAACAGTATGTTTGATTTTGTGAGGGTTTCTTATCTGGGTTTGATTTTGTATGTGATTGATTAAGTTCAATTGAACCAGATCTATGTTTGATTGGAAGAACAGTAGGTTTGATTTTGTGTTTGAAATTTGTTTTGTGTGATTTTTCACCTTTTTATTGGCGGTGGTGGTGCAGAGTAGAGATAGTGAGAAAGGTGGCGCTGGTGGTGGAGACATTGACTGAGACGTTGGAGATGGTGGTTGGCGGTGGTGGTTTGTTTGAATCTATGTGGTGGAGAGAGAGACCGTGAAAGAGAGAGAAAGGAGGCGAGGAAGAGGATGAGGCGATGGATGGTGGTGGTGGGTGGTGGCGGTTGGAAACATCAAAATGGAAGGGTAAAAGGTTACAAACAAAAATTTATAATTAATGTATAAAAATTTGATTTGTTATTTTATATGTAAATAATATATAGTTATTAATTAATGTATAAAATGAGTAAAAGTTAAAAATAAAAGAATAAAATAGAAACAAAAGGGTATGATTGTCATTTTACCTTATTTTAAAGGAGTTGACTAACGGTCAACTAACCAAAGGACCATTCAGACGGAAAAGTGGATGTTTAAGGCCCATTTTGGTCACTTTTGAAATTAAATGACCAAATCGGTATAAATGGGATATTTAAAGGACGAATTTCACAGTTTATTCATTTTTTAAGTATCAACAATGTATGAGTTGTGTTCAATATAGTCCATATAAAAAATATAGTCCTAAAATTCAGTATAAAATCACATGTGATTTGTAAAGGTATCACTTGTGAATTACAAAAAATTACGAAAATGTCACTCCGTCCAAAATTTTAAAATACAATCTGGACCATTGATATTGTTGATCCAAGAACTAAAATTAGTCCCTCAAGATTATGAATTAAACATGGACTATATTGAATATTTCACAATAGAGTATAAACAGCATTTTTCTAATATACACAGAGCTATAAGCATCTTCAATTGATCCGCCTTTTCCCCCCTGTTTGATAACACTTTAAGGGGAGTGGTTATTCCTCGAGTCTCCCCATCACATTAGAACGAGTTTTTTAGATGTCACTCGCTACTCGCTAGTTAAAATCTTTAAAAAAAGAATATTCATTGACCCCACTATTAGAGTGATTTGCATCACGTAGTGCCACGACCATGGAGTGGAGGATATCTTTCTCCTTTCACGCCATTTTTGCATCACACTCCCCTTACTCAAATGAGTACTATACTACTAATGGTTCCATTCGGCCCCTTTTCACGATTGTAGTCAAAAGTTGAACTTCCCTTCAGGTGATACTTTTGCTATAAAAACTTCTTGGATTAAACCTCCAATCGGTTGATTTATTTCTTTCTCATATGAGTTGGCAATTATCATTGCAATCATGCCAAAATGCATAAACTGACTCGCAAAAATCACAAAAGAACCAAAAAAAGAAGCAGCAAAAGAGTGCAAGATGGCTCTAGTTTATATGCCTGGTCATGCATATTGTACTGTATTGAGGTACAAACAGTTTTGTCCTTTCAGTAGTATGAATGAAGTATGGTGTATTTGTCACAAGCCCAAACGAATATATTCAGCTAAAATATAACATAAGATAAGAAATGCAACGTGGAAACTCGGTTTTAGAATACAAAATTACGTGAAATAATGATTGTTTTTTGTCATACTAGTTAGCACCCAGAGTTCCCATTACTAAGAGACTTCAAAGAAGTGCACCACTCAAGAACCGATGGTTTACTACAGCTTCAGCAATTGGTCTATTTCTGAAGTCAGGATTCAACATTGCCTGCATATTTATATAACCATACAAAATCCAGCTTGATTAGTGGTATTACAAGATTCAGTATAAATTTTGATTATCAGAAAAAATGGATAAATGACTTATACTAACAAACTTTTTCATTGTCCCCGATTACCCAATGTACTCACTGAATTATCAAATGGTCATGGGTCATTAAAAAAATAGGCTTTTGTTCCAATTCGGTCATTCGGTAGTTGACATGCTGACATGTTGGTACCTTAATGAACCGACACTTATTTTGGTTTATTTTGTGTTCCACATTGGTCGATTAAAGATGGCCTTTTCTTCTACTTGGGTGATTCACCTCAGCATACCAAGCGGTTATGGATACTGAATGACATAAGCTGAACAGGTCATCTTTTAACGACTTGTAGGGATTTTATTATTACACTAGCTATCATAGGACAAATAACAGAGTATTTTGGCTTTTTATGTAGTTTATCCCAAAAGACATAATAATGGCAAAATCCTGATGTTAAGTACGTGATAAAATTGGTCCTTCATGATTTACCACCCTTCCGGGACAGATAAACACACCCAAATCCAGTAAATAAAAGAAATAAGTAATGGGACTAGACTAAACCTGTAATAACTCCCAGCCAGCCCCGTCTCCCAAATCCAAAAACTTGACAGCCTCTACAAACCGATCATCAGCTAAGCAATACCTATCAGTATATAAGCAGAATGTGTATGACTTGTTAGTTGTTACCAAAAGATATACCATTTAAGAAGTTATAAGAGTTCTTACTCTCTAGTAGCAGCAAGATCAAGTTTAAATGTGCTCTCTAAAAGCCTCTGAAATGTCAAACCCATAATTACATTACAATATGGAGAAAGAAGAACAGAAGTGGCCCTAAATAATATGAATAGTTTGAGGGCCCAAGAAGGCAAGAACTTTAAGTGCACAAGTGAGACTGTGAGAGCAAGAGTAGAGGGTATTGAATGAAAGATAGTTATGTGAAACTTGCTTGTAGAGAAAGGCTGTCCACAATTCCTGCTTCACAAAATGGAAGAAAAGCCAAGTACGCTAAAAGAAGACCAGCTCCATAACTGCAAAAGGAGAATTATGGCATTTAAATAAAAAAGACAATAAATATATAAATACCAAATTTACTGAGCGAAATACATTATGGTCCATGTTCCTACAAGAGTTGCCGTTTTTCCATTCTGGCATGCCCCTTATTGCAACATTCCTTGATGATGGATTGAAGCAGAGGTGGAAAAATGGGAAGGTTGGTCGGGTTGGATGATTGGTTAACATGTGTTCGGATTTATATGTCACATTACTACAAGCTTGCAACAATAAACTAAATCTTTGAATAAAACGGTTGTGGATGTTTGCTGTATGCATTATGAATAGCCTTTTGGCGGCTTACAACTTGTTTGACGTGTTTCTCTTTTAGCTAAGTTTTTTGGCTTGTTTTGACCGGTCTTAATTAAAGCAGAGCCCAAATCTAGCCATTCATAAGTAAATTGGTTGATATTACCAGCTCTAGATGGAATTATTTAATGCAAATGGCAACATGACTTTTACCCTTATGTAAAGACAAATATGATAATTTTACGTAACTCATTGAGAGGGAAGGGGTGTTATACTTTCTGTGTTAATTTTTAATTTGAATAATTTCTCCTCTTGTTTTTACCATCAACAAGAGGCATTGTAGGGAGTAAGACTAAATATATAAAGAAACGCTGCTTGTGGTAGGAAATGTTGTAAATGTTGTGGAGGGAGAAAGTATGTATTTAAGGTAAACTCTTACATATCATCGGCTATTCCAAAAGCTCTTTTCTCCATAGGAGTGAATGCCCCAGCTGATCTTGCACGTCTCCAAAGACCTTCAGACAATCCAGCTGAACTTTCCTCTAAACTTGAAAACCTAGAAGGAAAGATTATTCAACATTGATCTTACGTGTTTATTAACTATAAAGGTAACCAACTCTATTCTGATATCTCAATTTCGGTAACCATCTTTATTTTCACTCATAAAAAGGTATCTAGTGACTTCCAAAATTTTTGACAAAAAAGCTCAAACATTCAAAAAAGCCAAGTGTTGGTAAGTTTAACCATGTTGACTTTATTTTTCCCCAAGTGGCATGCAGATAACATGTTACCTGCCAACAAGGTTGCAATTGAATTGATTTTCTTTTTCTTTCTTAAATTGGTTACACAAACCAGACATCAGACTATCAGAGCAGACTTGGTTATCCTTTTACAGAATGAACCCTTCGGAAAGAAAATACTTTCGATTAGACCGTTCTCCTTCCCATCAAAAAAATAGTATCAGTATACCGTATATCAACTGAGAAGGCAAGATCACGAAGCCTTGGAACAAGGTAAGCAGCATCCTTATCTACCATTGTACTGTAGTATATGAACAAAAAGGTTTTCTTTAGCTTTCTAATAGACCATAGCTCCAACTAAAAAGAGAGGAAAAAGCCAGAAAGCAAAATAAGATATAAGAGAGCTTAAAGTGACATACTTCAGAACAACCGATGCTGGGCCAATGCTTTGGTGTAATCTTTCATGGTCATGCATGTACGCCAAGCCACATAAAGCACCTTGAAGCAGCTTAATAATAAAAGATCTTTTGCGTTTAATATACTGTTGTTCTTCAAAGGGATTCCAATATTTCTGTTCACCAGGAGAGCGGTTTTTGGAAAGTTTCTCAGAAGAAATTTTAGCATAGTCTGCCGCAGAGTATTTGCCATCATTGCGAAATGCAAGCCACTGTTAATTATCAAGGTCATAGTCATAATATTTCATAATATCAATTCATTAAGAGGAAACGAAATAAAAATATAACAAAAGTAATGCGTCTTGAGTATCAACAACCTGCTCTCCTGTTTTAGTCTCAAAACCTCCTAATAGAATCTGGATATTTTGGCAGATAGCTTTTGAACAACTCTGCCAAATACCAATGAAGTAAACGAGATCTTAACATTTTGAATCCACATGTAGTAAGCAATTCAATTGACCAAATATAATGTTCTAAATGTACTTGAAGGAAAGAATGCGCTCTCAGCTCATTGGATGCCATCATATCAGCCTCAAGACCGCCTATTTGTTTCCCAGGATAAACCTGAATATTTATGATAAGATTATTCTCTGAAATGAAATTATCTAGCATACAAACGATAACAGATGATTGTTTAGTAAACGTAAATGAATCTTAATCTGTTATCAAACCATAATTTCAATGAGATCACCTTAAAGATGATCGGAGTGCCCCTACGCGGGCCCTGAGTTACACGACCTTCATAAAGCCTGCAGTAAAACTGTACTCGCAAATATCAATAGGAACAATTATAAACAATCAAATTCTCAATTCCCCGAAATTGGGACGACGAGATAATCAATTATGAACGAGACAGACCTGATTTGCACATTGCCTTCTCTAACATCCTGAAATCTCAATCCTCCCACGTCTTCGAATTGTAATGAGCTATCAATGTCAGATGGAGATTGAAGACCTGAATAACTGCAAATCCTGCTTGAGTAACTCCATAAACAAAAAGGTAGAATTGGATTTGATTGTACTGAAGTAGGACTTACCTAGTGACGTTCATGAAACCGTAGCTTCCGATTAGCCTACCGACTTCGAATGATTCGGGATTCATGATGAGACTGGCTCTGTATCGTCCATGTCTTCCGTTTCGTTCGTTCTGTTGGAACTTCAAATTGAAGCTCCGCGTGACTGCCGGAGAGTCGGCGAATGAAGAAGAGTAGTAGGAAGAAACTCTGCACGCAGTTATACATCGGGCTGCCATTTTTGTATCAGCTCCCGTTCTCTGCTCGATACAATGGCCCCAAGCCACCTAAGCGATATATGATAAGATCATTGCGAATTCACATACTCGACCGAGGAGTTGTGTTAATTTAAAAAAGATAGTATTAAAATTTTAAAATTTAATTACAGTTTATTCGTATACAATCATATGATTTATAAAAGAATTATATGTGAATTATAAAAATGTTACTCCATTTAAATTTTTAAAATACAATCTGGATCATTGATTTCATTGATCCAAAGGTATAAATTAATCTCGTATGACTATGAATTAAATATGGACTATATTTAACACTCTTCGGTGTTTGAAATCGCGTATTAACATTAACCATGATTAATATGTTTTAACTAGTTATCGACCACGCGAGTTACAGCGGGTGTGGTGTTTCAAGAAAAAGACTTTAAAACCAAAAAAAAAATTCTATACAAATACGTAAATTTGTAGAAAAAAATCTCATTTAGATATTTATTTTATGCATGCTTCTTGGTTCTTAATCACTTACGATTCAGAGTTCTTGGTTCTTAATTAATTATGATTCAAGAGTTTCCATATGTGATTTAGGGTTATTGATTCAACAACCCCTACTTGTTCATAAGTGGTTCAGGGTCCGCGGTTCTTGCGATTATGAATCATGAGTTTTAGATCTAATGGCGATTTAGGGTTCATAATCGACTTGTTCAAGTATGTTTCCAGATCTAGTTTCGATTTCTTTTTTATGATACATATATGTCTCGATTCAAGTTTGTTTCTAAGTTCATACGAGACTTGGTTTTGAACATATTAGGGTTTTGATATAAGCTTGTTTCTTTTCATACGATTCAAGCTCGTTTTGAATAGACTATGGTTCCGATTTTGGGTTTTTGTGATTAAGGTTTATGTTTTCATCTTGATTGTTAATCGTTGAATGGTTTATGTTCATCATTGGGTGCTTGTGATTAAGGTTTATGTTCATCACATTCATCTCAAGTTTCAATGTTCATCTTCTTTAAGACTTACTAATTTGAAAAACAATTACTGGCGTGACAAAAAATTAGTACTATAAATAATTGAAAAATTAGTAAAATTACATGTTACTGTTAGGATACATCAATGGTAACTTTGGGAAGTTTGATACATTAAAAAGTAAGTTTTAAAGTTCAGTACATATAATAGCAAAATGTGACAACTTGAATACATTTTTGTGAACTTAAGCTTTCATAAAATTCTTTTGCATTCAAGTAACCTCTTTCATACTTGTGTGTGCATGTATATATCTACCTATATATATAAACAACTTATACCCTTATGGTTCAACACGTACCCATCTAAATAGTAATGTAGTGTTACCCTGCTCAAACCTTGTCTTTCTAATGCTTCTGCTACACACTTGGAAAGTAGAAACCATATTTCTCAATCTCTGTTCTTCTACACCCCTCACCAGCTTACTCTCTTGTCATACGGTGATCGCTGCTCAACATGGCATGTCTGTTTTCTTCATGACTTTTTTAGAATGTTAATCTGTGACTAGGTTGCATATTCTTTGGATCTGAAGTTGGGAATCAAGGGTTAGTTTCGAATAATAATCCTTTATTATTTAAACTAGCTAAGCGATATAAGTCAAATTTAAACTTATATAGCTTTAAGGAGTACTAACACGTATAATAATAATAATTATAAATAAATTAAAGCAATTCCGATTAATAAACAATTCTGGTCTGCAAATTCGATAAACAATGTTGATAATGACAGTAAGTTCACGTTCATTAGTTTATTGTAATTCATATCTTTAATTTTACTTAAAATTTTCATTAACTTTAATATATACCTATTGAAAATCTTTCGAAGATTAAAACGATAAGTGGCTATAAAATGACGATGAAATCATTTACTCAATTATATGTGTGTATATTTACATAAGAGTGTGTATATATATAGAGAGAGAAATAGAATCAACATAGAACCTAGTCTTAATTATAGAACCTAAAGAACAAATCTGAACCATTGGATCATTTAAATTAATGGTTAAGATTTGAAAGTGACAATTTTGTAAATAATATGAAAATTATATTAAGTAACTGCATAATTCAGGACAAATATGAAATTCTGTTTTGATACTATTTATGGCTCCACCTTCCGAAAATACAAAATGAGAACCAAAATGCAAATCATTGGTTTATTAGCATGTTAATAACTTAATATTATTTGCATTTTCAATTATTTTCATTTTTGTTATCTTCTTTTATGTCGGTTGCATTTTGCATTTTGTATTTTCGTCAAATAATTTGCATTTTTGTTATCTGTTTTTTTATTTTCAGCAGCATTTGCATTTTTGTCAAACAATTTGCATTTTCGTAAAAAAAATTAGAAAACATTTCGATCCTGGTCTTGAATTAAAGAGAATAAAAAACTGAATCTAATGGTATTTTTTTTGCTAAAATTCTTAAGCATGAATATATTATGATAATTTGAATGTTTAGTAAGATTTTTTTTTAAATGGAAGTTTGGAGGTTGAAAGAGAGAGAGAGGGGTATGAATATTAATTTGTAATTCTTTTTCCAGTTTTATCCTTACTTTTGATGTCACGTGTCATCACTAGGTTTGTTCTTTAGGTTCCATGAATAAGCAAGGTTCTATGTATATTGTATAACCTCACCCTATATATATATATATATATATTCATCATAAAATATATAAAATGAATATAAATTTACTGGACTTTATGTAAATTTTGAACTAATTTTTAATTTGAAATTAAACGCACCGTTAGATATATCATTTAAAAGATCCGTAAACTTGTTCTATCATTTTCAATTGTTATTGAACTGTTATGAACATAGTTGTCATGTGTAAAATGAATCACCCTTGATTTCTTCGTTTCTTTTAAATGCTCTTCCAATGAAGGTCGCTTTTGAGTAGATGAAGGAGGTTGTTTATTCTCCATAATTAATGGCTATAATAAAAAGAAGGGAGAATTTCATATATATCTTTGCAAACCTTCTTAATTACTTATATATCCTTACAAAACTTAAAATTACATCAATATCCTCCTAAATCCTATAAAATCTCTTTTATATCCAAAACCTTAATTTAACCATAATTAAAACTTTTAAAAATAATTATCTTCAAATTTACTTATAGTTGAATACCTAAAATGCCCTTGTAGAAAGTAAAAACTTAAAATCAAATACCCTTTATCTCCGTCGATTCCTTAAACCTCAATAAAGTGATCTCCTTAATCAAATTGTTTTGGCAGGGATGAATGCCATCTTCATTACAAGCTTCTCCGATTGTTTTCTGCAAGCCTTTCCATCGGTCGATTGTATCACTGCATTCCCTTACATCGATCGATTATTTAAGAGACGAAGGCAATCTTGTTTGTAACCTTCTTTGACTGTTTAAGCAGAGACGAATTCGTCTCCTTTTGCAGGTCCTTCAATCGATCTATTGTTTGAGGTACGAAGTAAATCTTGTTTACCATCTTCTTCGATGAAGTCATCTGCTTCTGTAGGCCTTTCAATCGATCGATTGTTTCAGCATATGTCCGTCTTGTTCTTGTGATTTTGAAGCCACAGATGTTGATAATCGATCCCTAATTCTCCGATTCAAGCTCGTTTTTTCTTCTATGGGCTAACTTATTAACTTATGATGGTATAGTAGAGTTGTTTTTGAAGCCTAATATACTGATAAATTGATAATCATTGAGAGTATGTACCGATGTTCGGCTCCAATTAGATACGTGAATTACAAATCATTAAAGTTGAAATAACGATTGTTCCTAAAGGGTATTTTACTTGAAAAAGGCAGCTTGAACCAACGATTGTTCCCAAAGGGTATTTTACTTGAAAAAGGCAGCTTGAACCAAGTTCTTTTAAATAAACAGGCATCCAAAATCACCAAAGTTCCAGAAAATCATATAATTATAGAATTGTGATTACATTAATAGATATAAACATGAGAGTATGGGACCATATGTAATAGTTTTACTTGAAGTAGCATAGTCTTAGCTATTCTGCAACAAGTTATTAGCATCAAAGACCAATGCCCTTTGATCTTTGTGTTTGAATGAGAACCATGAATATTAAAAAAGAGAACACATCCAAGGTTGGAAAAGCAAAATTGAAATTTGCAAGCTGGAAAACACTAATATACAACAATGGGTTTGTGTGAATAACCACAATAACGAGGAACAGAGGGTGGTGGCACAAAGGTTTCCGGACAGTGAATGATCTTACCTGCATATGTTATATTGAAACAAGGGTATTTTGGAGAATGTACATCTAAACGAAATTAGAGATAATAGTTTCTAATTTTTAAATGTTTTAATTATGGTTAGATTAAGGTTTTGGATATATAAGAGATTTTAAAGGATTTGGGAGGACATTGATGTAATTTTGAGCTTTGTAAGGATATATATGTAATTTAGAAAGTTTGCAAGGGTATATATGAAATTCCCCCTAAAAAAAACAATTGTAAACAAAACTTATTTTCATAGCATATGTGAATCATGGAGTTGCAAAGCGATTTTTATGAAATGTAAATCATGAAAATAATAGTATTTAAATAATAGTATTATTTAATTTGAATAGATTAGTTGTAACTCATCTAAAATTTCTCAAATATTCACTTATTTAGTAAAATCCGAAAGTTATAACTCATCTAAAATAATAGTATTATTTAATTTGAATAGATTAGTTGCAACTCATCTAAAATTCCTCATATTTAGTTAATTTGAATAGATTAGTTGGAACTCATCTAAAATTTCTCATATTTAGTTAATTTGAATAGATTAGTTGGAACTCATCTAAAATTCAAAATATGGTTTTTTGGGTACAATTGAGGTTTTCGAATTGCAAGTAAAGTTAGAAATTAAAATAAATTTTAATTTGGTCATAACTTTTAATACGTTCAATAACTTTGATCATTTGGTCATAAATTGAAGCACTAATTTGAATAGATTAGTTATAACTAATCTAAAAATAAAAAATTGGTTTTTTTAGATGACGTCACTATATTCTTAAACACGATTTTTTTAATTTTTTTAAAATGGGATGTTGTGATCGGTGGAAATTTAGTTTTGTTATCCTTTTCTTTTAATAAGGTTATAAGATAAGATGTTTTAAAATCAATAACTAAACACTTTGAATAACATATTCAAATTGATCACTTAACTCATCACCATAATCCCAAAAAAATCCATCATCTAAACAAAAAATTACCTACCCATTACTATTAATGGATAACAAAAAATTAAGAATATACTAATTTTAAAAAAGTGTCGTATTACAATAAAATTTACACCAAAACGTAGATAAAAATGAGACGGTCGCAAATATATAATTATTTTTTTCTCTAAACAAATATAAAAATTAAGAATATACTAATTTTAAAAAAGTGTCGTATTACAATAAAATTTACACCAAAACGTAGATAAAAATGAGACGGTCGCAAATATATAATTATTTTTTTCTCTAAACAAATATAAAAATTAAGAATATACTAATTTTAAAAAAGTGTCGTATTACAATAAAATTTACACCAAAACGTAGATAAAAATGAGACGGTCGCAAATATATAATTATTTTTTTCTCTAAATAAATATATCACAAGTTACTAAACATAATTTATAAATAACCTATAATTAATTACATTAATATATAATTTTTATAAAACCCTCTCATATTTTCTTAAAAGCCCCTTTTATAAAAGACACTCACAAATTTCATCCAGCCACTTTCAATTGTTTTAAAATTTTCGTAGCCTAAGATGGCATTATCACTTTTAAAAACATGATTTTTTAAAAAGGACGATGATATTATAAGATAAAAAGGAAGTATGTTAACTAATGGCCTAACCAACAAAATTTAGCTGGGCTTGATACAGGAGCCCATTTCACCCATCACTAACTGCAAGAATCCAGACGCTCATTTCATCGAACACATCGTGTGCAGGTCGATATAAGTATCCCAATCTTTCACCTGCCACTGACTCCTGTAAGATAAGCAGGTGGTAACGATGTCGTGTTCCATGGGTTTTCAGTCGCGATTGGCGTCCTCATCAAAGATCCCCTCATTCGATTTTATCTCAGGGGCAATCGCAATCAACCGTTCTGCACTGAGCTACCGCTGTCGTTCACACGCCTTTGGCGGCTTAAAATTAGGCTCTCATCGTCTTCAAACTGGAGCTTCTTCAAGAAGGATTGGATGTTTTGCTGGTATATGTTTTCATCCGTTTTATCGGTTTGTTGGTTATTTTTTGGTCAACGTTGATTGAAGATTTCATATCATTAGTAATCGCTTACCGATTTATGAAACATTTGTTTCTGAATTCTCATATAATCTACACCATATTTCACTCCTGTAATTAGGTTTACTTTTCTATATTCGAAAAATAACAAAAAAATCATTTTCCTTGGTAGATTAAAAGATAGGGGGTCTTTGGAATTGCTTATATACACATCTTATATGCAGAAGCAGATAACCAGCTAATCGAAAACAGCTTATTTCACCTTAAGTAAGAACTTGTTATCCACTAGAAAACAGTTCATTTCACCCTAAATAGTAAATAAGCAGAGCAGACAAGTTTAAGCACTTTTCTCTGTTCAAACACTGGGGAAGTGATTTCTTGCTTTAAAAAATCGCAAAATACAGGTAACTAGGTAAGCTGTTTAAACAAGCAATCCTATGATTTTTATTTTGAAAATAGGAAATCTTTTGTAGGCCATGCTACCATGTTTAGTGGACGTTGCCTAGGCTGATACATTAACTAATGAGCAAGAAGGCTAGAAGCGTGCCATCAGAACAAACTAAACACCAACCAAATGTCAAAAAGAAACATTTTATCAACCATTTGGGTCACTCGCTGCTATTAAGGTTTCAGTGTTTTACCACTTGTGTTTGGGCTATGAAGAGGTGATTGTGTATTTGTTACATATGTTTTACTAGAACAAATGGGAATTTTGTTCTAATATAATCATCATTTACCACAAGTTTGTGTGTAAAATACAGCTATTTCTTCCACTTAAAGTGGGATAGATGATGAAAATCATCTAGATAGATGGATGTTACTTGTTATCTAGCTTATAATATAAAGGGGAAATAAAAAAAAAGTGATCGTCTTCTCTGCCTTTGTGTTTTAGCCTTGTGACTTTTACCTGCAAAGTAACTTAAGGTATGTTTGGCACATCACATTTAGGAGCTTTTGAGAGCTTGAGTTTTTGTTTATGAAAAAATTAATGTTTGGATGACAAAGCTTTAGCTTGGATTTTAGAGATATGTGCCAACATTTCCTTGGTATGTGCAAACTTAGTGAGTCAACCCCTAGATACTAGGAGAGTTTGTTGCAATACTCCCATTTCGTTGAAAGTTGGTTATAATGTTATCTATGCACACAACATGACAATAATGTCAGTATGTTTGAGACGTTATACTGGCTTCTGAGGCATATAACTTATTAACTTCTTTTGCACGGCTGTAATTGACTAAGAATGTCAATTTCGTTCAGGCACTTGAATGAGATTATTGATGGAATAATTGTAGGATGGATCAAGAAAAAGTTGTGTAAGTAGTGATGAAGAAGATATTAGTTACATTTTCTGCACTTCAAGTACATTATGGAAAATCATTTGAATCAGTTGGAGGTTTTCTAGTTCTACTGATAGCTCGAGGACTGTGAGAGGATGATGAAGATTAGAATTGAGGTGTAAATTAGAATCTGAAAGAAAAGCATTTCAAAATTAGAGATAAAGTTGATAGAATTTAAACTAAATTTAATAAAATACTTGGCATCTACACACGTGTCAAGCTATCAAATATATGATTACCAATATGTTTATTTGCTTGGATATTTAATTATAGTAGTCACTAATATGAAGCTAATCTGTTTCATTATTACATTAGATGTGTTTGTATTTTACTATTTTATAAGCTATAACTATATGAATGGAACTTTAATACTTAGGAATTAGGATATGAGGCTTAGGATGTTGTGCGAAGCTAAATATTTGCGAGAAGCACTATGATTGACAGTTTTACAAATCTGAGCATATTAAAATTGTGAATTAAGTGCTTCCCATGAATATTAGCTTCTCATTTGATCCTGATTCTCGGATGTGATTCGATATTGGATGTTTGAAAAACACCAGCTATAAATATTTCTTATATTATAACTAATAAATTTTACATATATGTACTTGCAGCATTAAGTCCTGAGTTGAAGACTACTTTGGATAAAGTTGTAACATCACACAAGGTCATTCTTTTCATGAAGGGAACTAAAGACTTCCCACAATGTGGATTCTCAAACACAGTAGTTTCGATTTTGAAAGCAGTTAATGTACCCTTTGAAACAGTTGACATTCTCGAAAATGAAATTTTGCGTCAAGGGTTGAAGGAATATTCTCAATGGCCAACATTTCCACAACTCTACATTGATGGGGAGTTCTTTGGTGGTTGTGACATAACCGTTGGTAAGTCAATTCCCTCCTGGTTTCATCTACTTTCACTTGGATACAGTTATCACCAATTTTATGCATTTTGATCAATATTTCTTCTATACGGTGTTCGTTATCATCTCTTGTTGCAGATGCATACAAGAGTGGAGAATTGCAGGAACTGTTGGAGAAGGCCTTATTGTCATGATTAATTTGAATTCGTATAAATCCTCCATGATTGTAAGGAAACATGTTATATTCTGTATTCCATGCCTTACATAGTTGAGTTTTTGTACTCGAGGGAGGTTTCGTAAGTTGTAATTATGAACCGACATGATTCTTCATTTGTTCCATAACTTATATGGAGAGAAATTCATACATAATAATGTTCGTTCAGCATTCAACGATTTTCTAAGAGGGTGTTTAGAGATGTATGAAATTAATTATGTGATCATTGTTGACTTTTAGATGATAATTTTCCTAAATATTATTAACAAACAATTATAGATTTTTTTTTATCAAAGGGTCCACCACCAAGAGACATGATACTTGGATTTTCACTTTACTCTATCGCCGTGTTTTAGAGTTATTTTTTGAAAGGATAAGAACGGAAAGAAAAGGAAACCATCAAGGTTAAGGAGGGAAAGGGAGAAGAAGGGAGGGGGAAAGATGGGCTATTTGGTTAAAAAGAGGGGGAAAAAGGGGCTATTTGGTTAAAAAATATCTTCCCAAATATAGGATGATTTAGAGGAAAAAAGGTTTCCCTTTATTTCCTTCATTTTCCTTCCAACTCAAAAATATAACCTAATCATCTCTGTTCTTTCCCTTCACTTTCTTTCCCTCCCCTTTTCTTTCTTAAAAAACTTAAGAACGGAGTGTATATGTTGCCCACCCATTAAGCACCATCAATAGATCTCTAACGACTTTGATTGTTCAGTATCTGAAATTCTATTTCACGCACATCCAAACGCCTTAGTTCCCGCTTGATACGACCTCTTATCACAACATCATAAGGTGGCAAAACACAAAAACGAAGACATGAAGCCATAATGTTACAAGGATAACTCGACCGTGAATGTTGCAAAAATGTCTACTATGAACTTTGGGAATAGGAACTTGCATTATTCAAACTGGCTGAAGGTTTAATATTGTCATTGCATAATGAACCAGTGGTCCGAAGTTGCCCTGCGTCGACCACAACATTTTCTATAACTTCTTTTCTACCCTAAAAGTTTTAGTCGACCAACATGTCAATCTTTCATTCATCGTTCCTATTAAACCGACATCCAAAAACATGGTTTGCCGATTGTAGTATGCATTGTTATAACTTCCTTTTTCTCTATGGGACTCGCCAACTTAGGAGTCAGCGAGAGCTATCAGCTGATCAACCACATTTGGATCTGCTAATGTGCTTGTATCCCCAAGCTCATCTAGCTGCCTAGAAGCAATTTTCCTTAAAATTCTTCTCATTATTTTCCCACTTCTTGTCTTTGGAAGACCAGGGGCCCAATGAATTTTATCTGGCGCAGCAAATGCTCCAATCTGATTAAAAACATGGCATAACTTATCAGCAGCTTACAACTTAAGAAACTTGTCTTTCTTTTATCAACGTGAGACATGTTACATAGTGCACCATTTTTGGCAAATGTAGTTAAAAAAACTTACATGGGTTCGGACAGAAAGGATGAGACTTTTTCTGAGCTCTTCACTATATGAAACACCCTCAACGGGAGTCACAAATGCATATATACTCTGACCTTTGACCTATATGAGACAAAACAGATGGTGAGTGCAAATAAAATCATTTAATTGGCACCGATGATAAAGTGCTGACATCAAACTACCTCATGCTCAACACCGACGACTGCTGCTTCAGCACATTGAGGATGTAAAACTAGGGCGGATTCGACTTCTGCTGTGCCAATTCGGTGTCCACTGTTTTATTTTACATATTATAAAATAATAATTAGAAGTGTAATTAAGGATCTCTTATTTCTAGTCAAGCATTTAAGTTTGTTTAGCTACCTGACATTAATTACATCATCAACTCTTCCAGTGAGCCAATGATATCCATCCTTGTCTCTGAAACAGATTTTAGCTATCAATGAAGTAACAAATGAAGTAACAGAACTTCCAAAGAAAAAAAATACTAATAAAGAAAGACTTGCATAGTAAAGATGCCTCATTTCCTAATGGTATTAAACCTATCTAAGGGGGTGTTCAACTTAGCAAGCCACAGACAAGGGACATGGGACCAGGATTTGAACCCTGGACCTCCGGCATTTTTTATATCTGATTATTGTGACTTGGAGTGTTGGATAGACAAATTATGCTTTTAATTATTGGATTATTCAGGGGGTCTATTCAGTTTTATATAAAGTACCCCAACAAAAGTAGTGGTAAAATAAATTGATCAATTACCATTTATTACCCCTTCTTATAACCTATTTTACAGACTTATATATCCTTTCCACAAACAATTTATACTTTTCTCATGAAAAAGTCATATCGGTCATTTTAACCAGCAATTGTTAACTAATAAGAACCTTTACCCCCCCCCCCCCCCCCCCAACCCCAAAACCCACAAACACAAAAAAAAAGAAAAAGAGAAAGAAAAAGAAAAAGAGAGAAAAAAATTACCTCCTGCAGCCATCACCGCTAAAATAATAGCCGACGAATGCACTGAAATAAGTCGTTTCGTATCTGTCATGATCCCCATAGAGAGTCCTGAATGCTCCTGGCCATGAGTTTTTAACACATAAATAGCCACTGCACTCACCTTCAATCTCCTTCCCCTTTTCATCCACTATAACAGGCTTCATCCATTTTAATTTGAAGCCAAACAAAGGTTTAATTAGGAGGGTCAGTGATGATGTAAAAGAATAAAAAGTTAAAAACTTTCCGTATAGAATTATTACCTGAACGCCGAAAAATGGAAACGTAGCAGAACCTGGTTTTTGAGGCCATGCACCGGGCAAAGGAGTAATCTAGAGAACAAGAATGGTTAACCTGAAAATCTTTGAATCATGTAAATATATAAACGAGCATAAATACCATGAAACCCCCAGTCTCTGTTTGCCACCAAGTATCTGATATCGGACATCTCGAGTCTCCAACTACATTGAAAAACCACCTGCCATATCAATTTAGACAAGAAAACGTCGATATACAATTTCTTTTAATTAAACAGACATATTAAAAAAATAATAATAAGGATAATGTATGTATAGAACCCTGAAGAAAAATTATAATAACACAAATAAATATCAAATGTGATGCATGTAACGCTGTTTAGATAATTGGGTGGCCTATGTATATGCTTCCTTGAAAAATAGAAATAGAGTCGGTCAGAAAATGAACCTCCATGCACTTGGATTGATCGGCTCGCCTACACTACCAAGGACTCGCAAAGATTTACGAGAATAACGAGTCACATACTGCATTGTTTAAAAAAAACACCAAATTATGTTTTCTCCCTTATCAAATATGCATGATGTACAACTTTGATGAAGAGAGTCCTTGCCTCATTTCCATCACGCATAAGAGACCGCACTAATGTAGGAGCAGTGTAGAATATTGACACCTTATACTTGTCAACTATATCCCAACATCTTCCAGGATCTGGATAATTAGGAACCTGCAGAAAACATGTATTTGACGTATTAAAAATATTAAATCATTTTATTCGTTTAACTAAATTACTTGTACACCTAAATACAAAACTCAGTTTTACCCCTTCATAAACTACAACTGTTGCTCCATTCAGCAGAGGTCCGTAAGCAACATAGCTGTGTCCGGTAATCCAACCACAGTCAGCTGTACACCTAGAATTCAAGAGGAAACAAACTTTAATACTTGTTTATATTAATAAATAATTGGCATAAATTATTAAAAAAGTGGTCTGAAAATGAAGATTTACCAGTATATATCAGATGGCTTGTAGTCAAATGCATATTTGAATGTTGCGGCAGTGTATATCATGTATCCTCCTGTGGTATGCAGAACACCCTATTAAATGAATTAACATGATTCATTAGGAAACTCAACCACAATACATAAAGTGGATGGTCCAATTTCGCCCCATTCACTAATGAACAAGCCAATTTGGATAGTCTTCCGTCTAAATGTGTTGACTAAAAAATAGCTAAAAAAGGAACAAGTTAAATGGGCTGAAATTGGCCCAAACTCTTATTTCTAATGTATACAATACAACCCTCTAATAATTTTTTATTCAAGGATTCGGATTACTATTGTAATAGTATTATTTTGGTTATCATATTCTTTTAGAACAGTTTTTGTAACTATAACTAATGCATCCTTTATCTATAGAAAAATGGACAAAAAATTGTGTGGGTCAACACTCAATCTGGCCCGTTTCAACCCCAACCCGTTATTCAACCTGCTCGATCCACCCATTTTGCCACCTCTATCAGAAAAACAGATGAATACAATAATCCAGGAATAGGGTGCATAAATACCTTAGGCTTTCCTGTGCTTCCACTGGTATAAAGAAGAAAAAGTGGATCCTCTGCATCAACCCACTCCACATCACATTTACTAGAACATCTAGGAACAACATCCTGGAAATTTTAATACATCAAATGAATCAAACGAACCACAACTGGCGTCAGATAAATATTCCAATATTAAAAATGAAGCTGATGTGGTTTTTAAACTAGAATGTCATTATTGGCGTTTAAGGTGTATAATAAAAGAATTTTTAGAGTATTAGAAATAAAACCTCGTTGGTTTACTACCTGCCACCAAACATCTCTTCCCTTTTGCCATTTAGTAGCTTCCTTTTTCATGGCTGATTCATTTGCATATGTCAAACATAAACCTGTTTGTAACCAAGAGAAAAAAGTTCATGTGGAGGGATGATACATAACATATGAAGATAACATATAAGTGATAAGAGGTAGCAGATATAATGGTATATTGTAAACATCAATTGCTAGTGTTACATATAAATAATAGATAAAGCAAATGGTTATCAATTAACTTGTGTTCAAAGCCATAAGAAATTGTAATTGTGCTATCTCATGTGTTCTAATAAAGTTCATATGGTCATCAGTTAACTCTTACCAACTTCTGTTCCACTTTGAGATGACTCCAAGAGTGCAGCATCAACGATATCCTTAAGATTAATCGCTTTTTTGCCTCTCATAACTGCGTTACAAGTTATCACGATCTTCGGCTTGCAATCAATAATTCTTTGTTCAAGAGATTCTGCAGAGAATCCAGCAAAAACAACCTAAAATCCAAAGGCAAATTGGTATAAAACATTTAAAAACAGTCAAGAAACGAAACAGTATAAGTAATTACTAAGTAGTACCGAATGAACAGCACCAATACGAGCACATGCAAGCATGGAGATGGGCAGTTCCATGAGCATAGGTAAGTAAATTATCACAGAATCACCCTTTTTAACACCATTTTCTTTCAAGTAATTTGCAAGCTGCCATAATTCATAAAGATTTAACAATTTACGTCACAGATAATAATTCAACAATTAATAAAAGAAGACTTAAAAGGATAAACCTGGCAAACTCTATCTAGAAGCTGATTGTAAGTCAATGAATCATCAAAACCAGGCTCATTTCCTTCCCAATGAATTGCAATTTTTTCACCATTTCCAGATTCTATGTTTTTATCCAAACAGTTGTAGCAGATGTTGGTGATACCACCCTTGAACCACTAAAATCAATAGCAAAATCCCATTATCCTGTTACAAATACTATAAATTCACATTAAAAAAACAAAGATTTGATTACTGATTACCTCTATGTTGATATTCCCTTTTGTGATATCAAGATTCTCAGAGTACACCTGCTGACCCCATTTCTGCTTCCAGTAGAACTCCGAAGCCATTTCCGACCAAAACCCAGCCGGATCTTCGATTGATCGCTTATACATCTCCAGATACTGAAACCCATTAATCAAGAATTATCTTTTTTTGTTAATAATTGGAGTGATAAATTAATTTAAAAAATACCTTTTGGAAAGAGGGAACATTAGCCTGCTGCGAGAAATCTTGACTGGGTAAGATAAGATGATCATCATCGGAAGCAACCGCCTCGCCGAGGACCACCGCTTTGAGCTTCGATAGATTACGGCGGTGATGGGCGGTGGTGAGATTATTCACCATGACCGGCAACCGTGATCGGAACCGATTTCTGGCGTCTTTAAACAGTGAAGAAATGAAGCTACTGGAAGTTCTATTTTTACCGAAAAACGGATCGATTTTACTAAGCTGTGAAGCCCCGGCGATGAAATGGCAGCAGCTCCGCCTGTCAACGACATTGCAATGAATGTAATCGTAATTGAAACATGCATTAACAGCCATCTTTCTCCCTCTTTTCTTTTTTTATTTTTAATCTCAAGAATATATGTAGAGTGGCTGGCTGCACATTGTTTACATCTTACCACAAATACCAAAAACAAGAAATCTTGTGCCCCTGTTTCTTGTCGTTTTCTGTCATCTTGCTTTACATTCATCGTACGGTTCATACTATATTATGATTAATATTAATTGATAGATTTCGTGTGAAAGAAGTGAAATTGAGAAGGGAATTCGTTACTTTACCGTATATGTATATAAAAGAGGATTCTTGTTCTTTTTGCATAGAAATGGATTTGGACCCCCATTGAATCTTGCAAACCAAAATTCTATGAATCTGGCATTCGTTTTGTTTATGTGAATTCCAAGCATCAGTAAGTTTACTTGTTCATTGATCTTTGAGAGCAGTAATTTTACATTAAAAGAGGGACAAATCACAAACGAATAAGTTGATCAAGCTTATGAATTACACGTGCGGGTATTAAGTTTACTAGAGAACCGCTTTGTGTCTTTTTTTTTTTTTTTTTGTATATAATTAAAACTGTGTATAGGGCATTGTCATTAATGAAAGATTAATCATTGGGAAATTATACCCTAATAAGAGAGTGGTTGATACAAAAAACCGTCACTATAAATATGTACAAAAAGAAGTGATAATTTTGGATCGAAAACCATATAGTTGTTTAATATAGTTGATGTGATAAATGAACGATTCAGTAGAATCGTTCAATTTGAATCGTTCAATTCAGATCGTTAATGATAAACAATAAACATATATTTAATAGTGTATTAGAAGACGGAAGTCCAACACAATAAAGTATCAACTTCTACCCAAAGGCGGAGGTCCAATATAGTAAAGTCTAACACTATAAGAGAAGTATTCGGTAATAGTACTATAGTTCTTATAAATGTTTGAAAAATAACAAAGGATTCGAGTGTCGAGCAACTCAAGTTCGAAGTTGTTGAAGTCAAATTTATCAAGTTTGAGTTCAAACTTGAGTATAACAATTAAAGCTGAGGTATTGAAATCGAGTTTAAATTAAAATTGACAAAACTAACATGTAACATCCCAATTTTTTTCATAATATAATATTAATAATCATCATTAAAACATAAATTCCACATTCAAAACTCACAGGTATATTCTCCTTAGAATCAAAATATTAAAAATTGTAATAACAACGGAAGCTGTGAAAGTAATTCTCTCAAACATTTAATTAAAAAAATAAATGTTGCTGCTTTGCTGTCATCCCGGAGCTTTGTCCTTATCTTTTTACCCGAAGTCCCTAAAAACATAAATAATAACGGGTAAGCACAAAGCTTAGTGAGTTAACATTATACTTACACAATATAGCAGATAGCACACTGAAATTAATACACATATTGCAAGTATAGACATCATATGTCTCACCTTTATATGATGTCATCTTCTCCCAACAAGCCATGCTGGCTTGGTTGGTCCACACAATTCACATATCAATGGCATTTATCACATATAGCAAGTTAGCTATCAAAAGTTTACATCTAAACCAGTATACAACACTAAAACATACACTATGAATATATATATATATCACAATATAAGGAGTAAGTTAACGTAAACTCACCTAGTCACCTGATCTTGCAGCTATAGGTTAATCAACAGCTACTTAACGGATATTCGGAAAGTACATGATTATTGGAAAACACCTACAACTTAGGTTTCCATGACATTAGTCATTAATTAGGGTTTTACACCCTACTTAGTCTAATAAACCATGATACCTCTACATTTCATACTTTTCGACCCACTAGTCCACCAAGGTTTTCGATTTGACACTTAACATGGGGTTTACGATTCTAACTCACAACAGGGTTTTCGATTACTATCCACGATTAAGTGATTTACAATTCTAATTCACGATTACGGTTTGTGATTGCCCTCAAGTCCATTTTACGATTTCGATTAACACTTCATTACCAATACATGTTTTAATTCATAACTTTTCTATTGTAGTTTTGATTCACAAACTTTTTCAATTCCAATTAAGTATCTGATTTACGATTGGTGCTAAGGATTAAATTACGATTACGGTTCATGATATGTACAATTTTCAATTATGAGTTTACGATTCAGGTTTTCGATCCATTTTGTGATTCTCATTTCGATTGGCGTCCGAGCCAAACTGCAATTCGTAGCTAGATTTGCGATTGAGGAATCTCACAAAGAGACTCAACTCAATTTTCAATTAGGATCGAGTTTTAAGGTTTTCGATTGATTGGAACTTGGTTTACGATTCATCTAGTTCAAGAACATTTATGATTTGCAAAACAGCCGACACAATTCCAATTCAAACTTATTAAAAACTTAATCATTTTCACTCATTCTTTTCTTGTTGTAATCCTAACATAATTTAAACAAACCCCTCACAATTAATTTCATTTTTTGATTGAATTACGATTTTAAACTCATCTTTGTTCTTAGTCGTAATCATTCGAACAACAATAAAACCCAACAAAACTCAATCTAATCATAATCAAACGGTGTAAAATCTATCTAGGATTAACCACAAAGGATAAGGAATCATTACCTGATTATTCGCCAACAATTTGGCGTAAAAACTATGATGATTTGCTCTTTATTTCTCTCGGTAGTGACAAAACACACACACATGATCTTAAACACTCACGGATGCCGCTACAGTATCATTCTTAGGGTTTTGTGCCCTAATATGGGTATTTATACCCTTCCCTCAATCCTTTACATCCAAACACCTCCTAATACTACCAAACAATCACTTATTGTAAATTAAAAGATATCCACAAAGATACAACTTTTTAAATAAATGCTCGCATTATTATTTATATATATACTAGTTAATTATATAGGTTGTGCTACGCACAACCCATGAAGTTTTTTATGTTAACATCTTAAGCATTTACATGATTATGAAAAAAAGTTCGGGTAAGTTAATTATAATATGGATGAATATTTAAATTTTTTCTAGCTAGTTGATGGAATTTAAACGTAATTGTCATATGCATGTTATGTATTCATTGCTTTATAAACATCGCTTTTAACTCGTATATTTCCTTTGCATGTTTTGAATTCCAAAGCTTAGGATACTAAATTTTTTTCCTTTAATGACCTGGAAAAAATGTAATAAGTAAAATATTTGATACTCTAAGTTTAAAAAATAAACATTGTTAACTTGAAGTAGCAAATTCATATATAAACATATAAAGCAAGATAAAAGAAGTGAAAAGATATAAATGTAAAACAAAGGTGAAGATATAAATTATATTATATTATAGTATCACATCAATCATTATTAGATGGAGGACTCTCTCTTAATAATTTTAAAATAAAAAACCAAAATTTAGTGTCCTAATATGTGCTATAAATTATTTATAACATTAAATGAAGAAAGCACTCTTATAGTCTCATCTATATTCTATATCTGGTTTGATTTTTTCTACTTATATTTTTTTAAATCCAATTTCTCATGTTGTAATGATTTCAAAATGAAAATTATAGTTTATAAAAAGAAATTAAAGTGAGTTCGATTCATTAATTTTAAATTTTTGGATATGAAATTTAGAAGAATTTGAAATAACTTAAATTGAAACTATCACTTTACATTATTACTATGTTGCATGTAGTAACATCTCACCTTACCATAACACGATATTGTATGCTTTGTTCCAACCTGCTCAAAGTTTAATTTTTGGCAACCATAAAGAAAGTTCCTAAGGTTAAATTGCTCTCACGCAAGCATGTTTAGCTATAAAGTTCTCATAGGATTTATCATATTTGTGGCCCCAAAACTGTGTTATGTCATGTAAAGCTAATGTTTACTTGTGAACCAAACTTCTCTTCTATCCATGACTGATGTGAGGTTCGCATAGGTGGTACAAACACCATCAGGGACTCATAATCCCGAATAATAGTGGCTCTAATACCATGTATATCATCCACTTTACCATAACACAATTTTGTTCGTTTTGCATTACTGACTCATGACTTTGTATCTCTCGACCAAGCGAGAACTTCCCAGGTCACTCATCCCTGGATTTCTCCCGTCCAAACACGCTTAACTGCAGAGTTTCCTTGATATTTGTCATATTTATGACCCTAAAACGCGTTGTATCATGTTAAGTCAATGTGTACTTATAAACCAATCTCTTGTACAACGGATGATTCGTCTAAGAAATTATATATATAATTACTAAGTAGTATATTAAGCCTTAAGTTTATGTGTCAATGTTAAATGTAAATATTAAACTTTAATTTAAAGTATTAAATAAATTATCAAATATTTATAGTTTTTTTCTCCTATCTTTATAAGTTTATAAACATATTATGTTTACTTTTACTAAAATTGGCTCAAATAGTTTGATACTATTGAAAGGACACATGTTAGATGTAGAGGCTATGTGTTCTTTTTATATAAATAGATAGATATATAATAATTACAAAGTTGAAAGCGGATATTACATGACAAAAAGAAAAGAAAAAAGAAGAAAAACCCATAAGTAAGAGCTAAAAATTCAGCAGATTTTGGTAAATTTGTGAAAATCATAGAAAATCAAGAAAAAATCGACTTTAGAAAATATAACTAGTCATTTTAAAGGCATAGGAGTCTAGTTTGATTGTATAATATTCAAAATTGTTCTAGGATTTTTTGTTACTAAAAACATGTTTTGGGTAAAAGTTTAACTAACAAACAGACTCACATAGTTTGAAAACTTAAAAGAACAATTTTATTATGTGAAATGTTTAAAAAAATATAGGATTTTACAATAAAAGATGAAGATACGAAATTGGAAATCAAAACACGCCCGAGACAACTATAAATGAACTATAATGAGGTCGTCAATGATGACAAGGTTGGTGGTAACAAAGACTGATGAGATTGATGTTTGATGTTTAAAGAAGTGAAATAGAGTGATAGTTGATGGTAATAAAGAGATAGAGAATAACCCAACTCTATTTGGATGAGGGATAAAGACCTTCTAAGTTCTTTCTTGAAATTGGAAACAAATAATCGTTTATCTTATATTTAGACACAAGTGCGCATAATAGATAAAATATTTTTTTAAGAAAACAAACACCCCTCACAAAATTGAGATATGAAATGAAATGAAAATTTAGTATCAAAATAAAAATGAAAAGAACATGGTGAAAGTTAACTAAACAAAGTCAAAAATACATAAATGGGTGATAATTGACTTCTTAAAAGTCAAATTAGCTAAATATGTAATTTTATAAGTTAGAAAAGGGTATAATGTACATCCATTAAAAGTGCGGAGAAAGAAATCAACCAAATTGTATGTAGAGGAGAATAAAAGTAGAAAGAAATCGTTCGTGAAATGCCAAATACCTAGTGCTAGAGTCATCTTCAAAAAATGACTATGTAAGATAAGTGTATTTAATTAATTATTAAATAAGATGAAAGAATGGCAAAACCATTTTTCTATTAAAAAAATACACATTTTCACTTATTGTTGTACGTCTATGAACATAATGGGGCGATTCGTTGAAGGATTTCACAAGATTTGTATTTCAAATATCTTGAAATCCTATGTTTGGCTGGAAAAAAGGAATGTGAGATTTGTATTTCAAATTTCTTGAAATCTCATGGTTGTGTGATTTCCCAACTCTCGTGGGGGAGGGTAGGATTTCGAAATACTGTATAAGGAGGATTTTTCACCGTCGAGACATTTTGGCCACGATGTCGATGTTGCTTCCACCTTCGGCCACCCCACCACTAATGGTGCCTCGCCGTCGCATGACCAACGCCGCCTCAACTTCCGTCCGCCCCGTCGCCGATGCCACCTCTACCTCTGGCTACATCATGGTTGGCACCACCCCACAGCCGACGCCACCACCACACCACGCCACCCAATTGTCCCCAATGCGCCGGCCTCACCTTTCATCACCCAACGCCGACACTAGCTCCAACTCCGGCCATCCGATTGCCGACGATGCCTCCACTGCATATGCCAATATGCCATCGACAACCTTCATTTCGTTGATTTGGGGAACTAGAATCCTCCTCCCTACCGATCTCTTTGATTTGAGGAACTACTCATCCCATCGATAAAATACTTTAGAGAGTTATCAAGTTGAATCAAACACGAATGAAGACATGAGATTCAACGAGAAATTTCGACCCTATATATATTTCAAGTTTGTTGGGTTAACTTAATTAAGCGTTTTACACCCTAACAAACTCGACCCTAATAAGATTATTTTGGTTGTATTGGGTCGAGTTAGTCAGGTTCAAGTATTTTTAACAGGTATAGTTCAACATATCCCATCGGTAATTTAATTTAATAAATAATTTGTCAAACAAACAAATTGTATAAAAAACAAATGATAGGTAATTTTGTTATTTATTACGAAATATTTCAAATTATTTGACCGTTTTACAAAATAAACAGGAATTTACATATGCACACCCTAACTAATTATACCAATCAAACACCGGACAGAATTTAGAATACTACAAAATGTGCACAAGATGCATGAAAAAAATTGACAAAGCAAATGCCCGAAAGTGACTTGAAAATTTAGAAATAATATATTTATTTAATATATATATATCAACCATCCCCATTTATTTCCTAAAATTACTAACCAATGTAGAGTTTCTTGCGTTAAAAACCTTAAGTCATGAATTTTGAGCTGGGCGTAGATCTTAAATAGAAACATGTTACTTGTTTTCTTAATCGAATCTCATGTCAGTCAAAAGCATTTTTCAACGAAACATGTTCCTAATTCAACTATTATCGTAAATTTGTTGGGTGATTTTCACCAACAACTATTAGATCTCATGTAAATTCCTAATTCAACTAACAACTATCGACACAAATCTGTATATGTATCAATTTTCTTTCTTCGTTATCCGATTTTTATAAATATTTCTTTATTTATTATCAATATATGAATTTACTATATATTTAAGTTTTTACACTGTAAACTTTTAAAATATATATTAAGTTTTATATAGGAAACTAGTTTATCCAAACATTACCCACCCAGTAACTTTAACTTCAGTGATTGAAATAGTTTTCCGATAAAATATTACCTTGAGGACTAATTAGTAAATAGAAAAGGTCTCAAAAAAAGGTTTGGTAGGCTAGCATCACATCTCGAAGGCATAGCTAGGGATTATCCCCATTCCCAATCTCGAGTGTTTTCGATTTTAGGTTAACATCCGGTGAAGAAGAACAACTGGTGAAGCCATGGGAGCCAACAGCGATCACAACCAGGATGGATCCGACGAACAACAGAGGCGTTCGGAGATCTACACCTACGAGGCACCATGGCATATCTACGCCATGAACTGGAGCGTCCGCCGTGACAAGAAGTACCGCCTCGCCATCGCCAGTCTCCTCGAGCAATACCCTAACCGTGTTGAAATCGTCCAACTCGATGATTCCAATGGAGAGATTCGATCCGACCCGGCGCTTTCCTTCGAACACCCCTATCCGCCGACCAAGGTCATTTTCATCCCTGACAAGGAGTGCCAGAAGCCCGATCTTCTCGCTACCTCCAGCGATTTCCTCCGCATTTGGCGAATCTCTGACGACGATGACGGCGGCGACGAGGATGCTACTCATAATGGGAGTAGCAATTCTCGTAGGGTTGAGATGAAGAGCCTTCTTAACAACAATCGTAACAGCGAGTTCTGTGGTCCCGTCACCTCTTTCGACTGGAATGAAGCGGAACCTAAGCGAATCGGTACGTCCAGCATTGATACCACATGTACGATTTGGGACATTGAGAGGGAGACGGTGGACACGCAACTTATCGCTCATGATAAAGAGGTTTACGATATCGCTTGGGGCGGCGTTGGCGTGTTTGCATCAGTGTCCGCCGATGGCTCGGTTCGTGTGTTCGATCTTCGAGATAAGGAGCACTCAACGATCATTTACGAGAGCTCTGAACCTGACACACCGCTGGTTCGTCTCGGGTGGAACAAACAGGACCCTAGATACATGGCTACCATCATAATGGAAAGCGCCAAGGTGGTTGTGCTCGATATTCGGTTCCCTACACTTCCGGTGGTGGAGCTGCAACGGCACCAAGCCAGTGTGAATGCCATAGCTTGGGCGCCACACAGCTCGTGCCATATCTGTACTGCCGGTGATGATTCTCAGGCGCTCATCTGGGATCTTTCTTCCATGGGTCAGCCTGTTGAAGGTGGGTTGGATCCAATTTTGGCATATACTGCAGGTGCCGAAATCGAACAGTTGCAGTGGTCATCTTCACAACCTGATTGGGTTGCTATTGCTTTTGCATCTAAGCTTCAGATCCTAAGGGTATGATTGTGTCAAGAGTTTGGTTTTTGTAATTGTGTTGTTTGGTTTCATTGATTTTAGGTTGACTTCTAGTCTATATAGCTTTGGGAATACACTGACATTGGCATTTGCAATTCACCATCTACTCAGTTGATTGTTTGTTTTTGTTTTTGTGATGTGCATTAGTGCATATTTGTTTTAGTAGTTGGAAATATAATTTTCCTGGTGTTTAAGTACTTAAAAGAAATTTTAAGGTGCCCGTGTAAAAGCAAACTGCTTAGAATTTATATCCTTATTAGAAGGTGAAATATGAAAATGTAATTTTTGAATAAGCAAATGCTTATACGGTTTGGACTCTGAATTGCCAAATACTCGAGCAACTGCTAAACAAATCTATGCACTGACCTTGTATAAAGTTGTGTTTTATTACAACTGATTATCTACCTATGCTTGTTTCAAAAAGCATAATCAGTTTCTACAAGCAAACTCACTTTGTTAAAATAGTTCTTGACCATAAAAAGCATAAGATGTCTTAATAACCAGATTTAACTATTTAAGCACCACCCTGCTATATGAGATTCTTTTCGTTACTGAGGTATGGTGCATAACTGCATATGTGTAGGACTGTAGGGTATATATAGTATTATAGTTGTGACAATAATATTAGAGGTAAAAACTAACACATTGATGTACATAACTTTGTTGAGTGACAGTAGTTGGCTTTAGGTTATTGGAGTATAGTGTATACAGAGATGAACATAAATGGGAAATTGACGTTATTACGGTATTACATTAAAAAAATATGAAAAAACAAACTTAAGCGAATCTTGATGATCTCCTGGCGCTCGCTGTCCCTGATGCAATGATCTTTATCCCTAGAACAACCAGTGCTTCTTCCTCGGCTTATGCTGCACCACGGCTTCTGCAAAATGAGCAACTTTGATTAGCATAGCATCCACTAACTTAAGGATTGTTTCCAAAATATAAAGCAATGCTAGCCCACCTCGTATCTCATAGAGTGAGTTGTAGTGCACTTCAGACCAAAAGCTTAGCCACAGTTCTGTGCATTAAAAAGGAAAACAACCAGAGGATGATTTTTATTATCTATTTCGTTTTGTTATGGTTTTCACTGGATTTTATGGTGAATCACGTCTACAGAAAGGAAAAATCAAAGGCCGTTCATGTAATATTATCGACTTAATACCTCGCTGAGGTGCCTGATGCTGTGGGGTGATTTCTATAAAACATGTATCTCTGAATGAGGTTAAGAGGCAAATCTTTGCTGCAAACTGTAATGAGAAAAACAGAAAATATAAATAATTCGAAGAAAATGAGATTGAATACTGTCATCTAACATCATTGGCTAAAAGCCTAAAACAAACCTTATCAGCGGCCGCTTGTAAAGTAACATGATCCCCCCATTCACCTGTTCTGTAAGTGACATGATTCAGTTACAAATACATGTATGAACGAATTCTTCTATAACGAAAACACCACATAAATGCTATGCTGAATGCAATCAAAGAACTTCTTTTTGCAAATAAAACATGTCACATGCACTTTAATTGAGATAAGAGAAGTGACAACCCCGTACAAAGTATCCTACTTGGATATTTTTTTGTAATAGCGTTTGTACTTCATTGGAACATAGCCTTCGTATAGAGAACGACATTCCTTCAGCTGGAAAACCAACAGGTTAAACAACATTAGCGGAAATAGTAAAACATGTGATGAAGAGTTATTCTTCTACACGTATATTCAGAAAGCTTGTCCAAACACAAACCTGCTTCACAACCTCCTTGCGGACATGTTTGTGATATTCAGGCGACCTGTAGAGCTGGTCAGAAAGTGCACGGAACTGAAAGGCACAGGAATTAAGCAAATTTATAAATAATTAGTTATTAATTAATATATATATATATATATATATATATATATATATATATATATATAATATGCTGAAACTGTGAAACATGAAGACAACTCGACACACCTGACAATTTCCATCACCAGACACCTTCACTTCATATAAACCATAGACATGTAACCTGAAGAAAGATGGAAGACAAACAATCAATCTCCAAATCTTGTTATATGATTAAATCGTAGTGTATTTTATGAAAAATTTCTTCTTCCTCTTATATAATAAACGTCGATGGTATTAAGTTGTGGAGACTGTGTGAGAGTAGACGAGGTCAATCACATTGATCAACTGAACGAACCACCGTATGTTTTCCTTTTGCTTTACCATTGCTAATGTGTTATTGTGTGCTTGTGTGATCACATATCCAAACAAATGGTTTACGGTACAATTATCAAGCAATTGAAATGCTTACCTTTGGCTCAGTCGTTGATGATCCAAACTGGCATCACTTATATTAGGAATGAAGGAATTAATCCGTGGGACGTGCTGAAATTGTCAACCAAAGTAAATTAGATGCGAAGTAAGAAGGCTAGTCTTCAAATAATTGATCTTGGTCAAACAAGCGAGTGTACTACATATAAGTTTGAATCATCTTACAGGAACAGGTTCAAGGTTAGTAAGCCGCCGGCCAACTGAACCATCTTCTTTAGCATACTCTTCAGAAAGAACAGCAGCAATCATTCCATCATCCTCAACATCCTGCTGACTGCTCAAAGAAGTTGAGCTAGAGCATTCACCAACACTCGGGGGATGATCAGATGAATGCCCTTCAAATGGAGGGGTTTCATTTCTCATCATCCTCAAGAATCACAGCTTCAGGTTCTTTATGCAATCTGCAATCGCCAAGGATCAATTCAACATGCAATCAACAAAAGCAGCAACCCAAAATTTTGAAGAACAGACCAAATCAAACTCTGGAAATGGTAAAAACAAGAAGAACAAACAATTAATGGTAGATTACTAGATTCAGATTGAAAACAATGTTTATATCTTTATAATCATAAAACACAGTTTTGAATTTAAATCCTACATACATCAAATCCAATTACATCCAAGCCAGATCGCAACCAAAAAGGATAAAAAACAATTAGGGATTGTCAGTGATCATAAGATGGAATACCAAGCCGGATCCAGAATTAACGCAATGAATTGGTTATTGAATGTAAATCCAGCAAAAGTTATTCAAACACAAGTCAATTCGTTCAATTTCAGGCCGCGAGTGGATCATAAGGTGCAGATTATATAGTATGTAAATGATTAACTGAAAGTAATAACACGCAGTCGATTAGAAACATAGATTACTAGCTAAGATTATTAGGCTTACCTTGCAGCGAATTTATGTGGGGCGACCGAAGAAATGATGAATCTATAACGAAAAATACAAAGAGCTAAAATTTAGATAAACTGTCGTTCGACCGGTTATTGACTTTCAGGATTTGGAGGTGGTTGGCAACTTGCAAGGGAGATTGAAAATGACCGAAGCAGCTAAGAACAGATCATAGAATATTGGATTTGGGCCGCAGCTCACCGGCCCTCCTTCAAAGATATTGGGATATATATACATAGGGAGGGAAAGATTCATGCGAAAAGTGATTTATTTGCGAAAAATGCGATCAATCCCAGTTACTCATTTGTATTTGATCTAGTGGTGTAGATTATTTAAGTTTTTTTTTTATTTTTTTAATTTAAAAGGGTATAATAGTAAACAAAAAATTTCTCTCTTCAATTTATTTCTCTTTCCTATTTTTCTCTCTCCTAAATTTTAAATAAATAACAAAATAATTTAAAACTAATATACTAGAAATTATTAATTTTACGGAGTTCACCATTGAATATACCAAAAAAATTTACGAGTTTTTCACCGATGCTTTATTCAACAAACAAAATTCAATATTGAACAACGCTATAGATACGTGAGTTTTTCTATTAAATAATACTCGTTCATCAATGATCGAATAATCAATTATTCATAGAAGGAACCTCAAATGTGTCGTGTTACACCATTTACGAGTTTTCCGCTGATGCTTTATTCAAGAATAAATACATCCAAAAATCAATAAGCGGTTGTTTATTATTGAACAATGTATCTGTGATCATTATTAAACAATCAATCGTTCTTTATCTTCGTTTTTTTGTGTTCATTAGTTAACAACCCATAACAAATAATCATTCTTTATCTCTATTTTTCTGTTCATTAGTTAACAACCTATAAACAACCAAAACTAAAAAGAACCATAAACTAAAACAAACCATAAACTAAAACAAACTATAAACATTTCTTATCACTGTTAATCATTATTGAACAATTTTAAACTAAAAATAATGAACCTTTCTTCTCCTTATAAATTAAAACCAAAAACCTTAACTACCATCGATTAAAACAAACCAACAACCAAAACTAAACAAACCATAAATCTTTCTTTAACATCAACATCATTGAACAAATCCATGAACCAAAAAAAAAACAGATCCATGAACTTAAAGCAAATCTATGAAATTGGAAACAAAAACATATACTTGAACCCATAAAAAAGAAAAACAGATCCTTGAACCTTGGTGTAGATTAGTAGTTGGCGACGGTGACAACGTTAGGTAGTGGCGGCGGTAGTCGTTGTCAGCGATGGTGATAGTGGTTAAATGAAGAAACTAGGGTTTGGACTTTTTTGTTCTTGCAGCGTTAAGTAGAGATATGTGGCCGCCGGCGGCACTGTTGAAGCTGGAGGCCGACGATTGTCGCTGAACAAAGAAATGGTGCGGCGGCAGTGTTGAAGCAGAGGATGATGGCCGGCGGCGCAGATCTAGTTCGATCGGCGAGAAGCAAGAGCGACTAGCGACGATGATGGGAACGGCGATGACCACAAGACACGAGGAGAGAGTGGTGTTGTCGATGGTGTAGTAATCGCCGATGAAGGGAACGACGGTCAGTTGGGTTTGGCGACGAACCATTTGCCAGAAACCTTAAACGATCGAATGTTTGAGGTTGGTGAAGTAATCGTCGACCATCACTTGGCCGGAAACATATCTTGGCCGGAAACCTCTTGGTGGTGGTTTGTGGTTCTGGAACATCTTGGGAAGAGAAGAAGATAGAGAACCATATGGAGAGAGAGAGAGAGAGAGAGAGAGATTTAGTGTTTAAAATGTGGGTAGAGAGAGAGAGATTTTAGAGAGAACTGTATGAGAGAGAGGTGTTAATTTAGGTTTCATTTTTTAATTGAACAAATGACATTTCTATCCTTTATTATTTTATTAATTACCATTAAGTTTTAAATTATTTACTAAAATGTCACAATAAATATTAACCATTGATTTAATCATCTTGTGGTCTAGATTGCTTCTCGCACTTTTCGCAAATAAGGTACTTTTCGCATGAACCTACCTCTCTCTCTCTCTCTCTATATATATATATATATATATATATATATATATATATATATATATATAGAACCTTACTTATTCATAGAACCTAAAGAACAAACCGGACGATGACACGTGGCATCAAGGGTAAGGGCAAAACTGGAACTCACACCCCCCTCCTTCAAACCAGGAAACTTCCATTTTAAAAAAAAAATTCTACTAAACATTCAAATGGTCATAATATATTCATCCTTAAGAATTTTAGCAAAAAAAAAATACCATTAGATTCAGTTTTTTATCCTATTTAATTCAAGACCAGGATTGATATGTTTTCTAATTTTTTTTTCAAAATGCAAATTGTTTAACGAAACAACAGTCTAAAATGCAAATAGCAGCATGTGAAATGTAAGTAACAACAGTCTAAAATGCAAACAGCAGCATGTGAAATGCAAGTAACATCGGTCTAAAATGCAAACAGCAGCACTTTCATATCAAAAATGCATGTTTATATATTTGCATTTTCATATATATGCATGTTCGTATATTTGATACCGAAGATGAAAAAAAATATTAAAAATGCAAATTATTTGACGAAAATGCAAATGCAAAATGCAACCCACATAAAGAAGATAACAAAAATGCAAACTCACGACTCTCGTCTGTATTTCACAAATCTGATTCAATTAAAATGCAAGTCACAAACCCATTCAATGAAAATGCAGATTAGCAAATAAAAAAATAGTCTAAAACGCAAACAGCAGCATGTGAAATGCAAAACATGTTCAAACGTAAAATACAAATGCAAAAGGCAAACATTAGCTCTTTCAAATGTGAAATGCAAACAACATGTAATTGCAAATGCAAACAGCAGCATATAATTGCAAATGCAAACAGCAAACATGTTCAAACCTAAAATGTGAAATGCAAACAGCAGCATGTAATTGCAAATGCAAAATGCAAGCAGCAGCACTTTCAAGGGCTGATATTACATGTGAAATGCAAGTAACAGCAGTCTAAAATGCAAACAGCAACATGTGAAATGCAAGTAACAACAGTATAAAATGCAAATAGCAGCACTTTCACATCAAAAATGCATATTTATATATTTGCATTTTCATATATATGCATGTTCGTATATTTGCTACCCAAAATGAAAAAAAAAGAACAGATAACAAAAATGCAAACTCACGACTCTCATCTGCATTTCACAAATCAGATTCAATAAAAATGCACTTCACAAACACATTCAATGAAAATGTAGATTAGCAAATGAAAATGAAAACCCACGACTCTTATTTGCATTTAACAATCTGGTTCAATGAAATTGCAGGTCAATAATTCATGAAGAAAGTATACAGTAAACAAAAAATGTAAAATATAACATCAAATAAACCAAAATGTATTATAGTGCGTCACTGAATTACCTGAATTAACTAAAATGCAGATGACACTAAACAAATTACATGTTCAAACCTAAAATGCAAATTCCATATATAACACTACAATGCAAATTTCATACACAAAACACTACATCAGTTAAAAAATCATTGAATTATCAACCAATTTTTTGGAGTATGAAGAATTGCATTTTGATTATCATCTTCATTCACATATGCATGTTCAGACATGAAATTTGTTTTTTCGTAATTTGCATTTTCAAAATAAAATTTTTAGAAATATGGGAAGAGTGGTCTTGAATTAAAGAGCAAGAAAAACTGAACCTAATGGTATAATTTTTTTGTTAAAAATCTTAAACATGAGATAGTTATGATAATTAGAATGATTAATGGGTTTTTTTAAATAAATGTGAGGAGGCGTACGTGAGGAGCTGATGATGTTTTTCATTTCCTTTTTTGCCCTTCTTTTTAATTATAGCATCATAATTATGTATGATAATTACAATTTTGCCACAACTTAATATCAGCCCTTGATCAAATTAATCTAAAGACCCAAAATGGTTCTTTAGGTTCTATGTTTAAGAGTGGTTCTATATTGATGCTATATATATATATATATTATAATGTCTCTATTTCTGTTTTTTAGTTGTGTTATATGTTAGTAGATACTTTAAACGATTCCTAAAAAAAGTCAGGTACCATTTGTTTTACAGCAATGAATTCAAAGAAATGAAATGATATTTCATTCTAAGATCTTGTTTGGTAAAATAAAAGTTGTTAGGAATTTTATTCTAAGGAATTCAAGATTTTTTTAAATCATGGAATGTTCATTTCTTCATATACACCGATAGAATTACATTCCATTCCTTATGGAAAGTGACCAAAAAACCATTTTACCCTTGTTTTGAACCTAATCCAACTTATGAAATGTCCCAATCGGCTATCCCACCGGTCGTCGACCCTGCCGCCACGGGTCATCACCTCCGCCGCCTACCACAGGACATCACCACTTCTGATCACCAACACCACACTACGCCGTTGTCGACCACCGCCTCTCGACATCGCTTCTTACCCCCGCAACCACCAGCCGCCATCGACCATCGTCATCAATAGTTGTCGCCTTCGGCCGCCACCACCTAGCCTCAATCGGCTAGCACCTACTGCCGTCACCAAGAATTCCGTCACCGACCTTTGCCACCACCACCACCTAGCCTCAATTGTCATCAACTGTTGCCTCTGCCGCCACTGACCGCAACCCTCGATCACCTACGAATTCCGTCACCACCACCACCACCAATCATCGCCCAACGCTGCCTCAACAAATCACCCCCAGCTTTCACCTATCGGTCGATGGCTTGGGCGCTGCCACCAAGAAATGCCGGCATCACTGGTCGATGGTGTTGTGAACACCGACTAACAACACCTTCCGACACCAAACCTCAACAGTTGACGGTGTATATAAATATGTATATATACATATTTGTGTGTATATATACGTGTGTTTGTCTGTGTAGTAATGAAATTTTTAAGTAAAAATGAATAAAATGTATTTTGATCGTTTGACATAATTCCATTCAAATTATTTCAACAAATTTACAAACCTAACAAAATTTATGATTGGAAAGGAATTAAATTCAATTCTATTTTATAAGAAACAAACATGATACGAAATCTTATTATTTAGGAATTCAATTCCTTAGGAATTTAATTACTTAAGGAATGCAATTCCATTCCTTTAAATTCTGTAAAACACAAGTAGGATCTAACAGTTCACAATTGGTAATTAAAATATTATTAATTAAATAGTTTATAACTAGTGTTTCATAGAAGTTTATTTTCCGATTGGGGCTGCTCAAAGGAGTACGAGTATTTGCTCAGATGTTCATGGTCGGACTCTTAAACTGTTACAGTGACTGTTTCATTACCACTTGTGACCATCTCTGATTGAACCCCCTACAAGACTAAAACTCTGAACCTTCTCTACAGAAACCCATTGCCATACATGGTAGGTTATTAAAAGCTATTAGTTGATCATAAACTTGTACATTTCTCACTTTGTTTTGGTGGTGATTTAAACATAGAACCAGCCAACCACGAGCGATATACATAATGGATGCCACAAAGCAAAATGTTTTGTTGTTTGAAGTACAAAATTTGGATAATTACCTTTTTGAGTTTTGATAAATTATCGAAAGATTTTAGAGATAATAACATTAAATAAAAAAAAAGACAATTATGAAAAACGTTGTCCGTTTAAATGGGAGTATGAGCAAATTGATTATCAAAACCGAAATATTTGGCCCAAATAATTAGTTAATCGAACTTAAAATTTATGTATGAAGCCATAAAAAGTGATTATTCTAGTTTCTCGATCTTCAACCTCCATGACTTATTGGTTCAAAGAAACGCATCCCACATTTGAAAAAAAATGCACATATATTGACCCAATTGAACCCAGCTCTCTAAATTTCTAAGGCAACAAACATTTTGGTGGAAGCAAACTAGTAGCCTGATTAATCAACTCCAAGGTAGTCTAGTGGTAGAGTTCCCCGACTCACACAAGATGTCATAAGTTCAAACCTTACTTGGGGAATTATTGGGTTGGTCGGGGGTAGTTTTGTGGATATACATCTAAACTAAAGACTGGACTCCTGGTAGCCTGAGCAAGGATCTCTCTCCGATTAACGTTTACACAAGCAGCTCGATTACAAAATCCACAAAGGACACAGGACAGCATTACCTTCCCACTGACCGAAGAATATGAATCATCTTTTATATTAGCAATCTGGAAGACCTTAGACATCTTTAAACAGTCGATGAAAAAAGACAAGTCTTTTAAACATAAAACTCATGTGCCCTTGAGAGATGAAATGCAGCCTATAATTGGCAAACAAAAGAATATTAAGAAATCAAAGAAGATATACATCCAATTCCAATCATACAGACTATACAATACCCTTCTTAGTGGCAAGTGGAAGTGGCAGGGGCACTTTCGTCATTTCCCCAATTACTACAAACAAACATACTCCTTCCATTAGAAGGATAACCAAATAACCAATAAATCTCAAGTCCTAATCAATCCTCTTCACTTGAAGTAGTATCCATCATATTTACAGTTTCCTCCACCACCGGAATCCTATTCCACCCTGATGGGCTTCTCAATGACAACAACTTTGACCGCTCGCTTCCAACACCTCTAAACCCTGTCATCTTTGATGAAACCATGGGCATTGCAAACACCGATGATGCATGCATATTATCATCTCCCATACCCAGCAACAGCGTGCAAGTACTCTGTACCCAAAAACAATAAAAAAAATAAGAAATTACATTCCTGTTCCATCTTTTTCATTGCATTCCCATCTGGAAAGAGAATTTGCCCAACCTTAGCCCTGACAACTGCAGCTGAGGCCTTTGTTGCCATTGCTCGTGCAAGCGACTTCAAATCTTTGATTGGTGAGTCTTCACATGGCTTGATCAACCTTTAAAACAAGACCCGTATTATTTCCCGTGTATTAACATGTCTCCATCAAAATGAAAAACTACATGTTTGGGAAATAAACTAGTTCTAGAAGCTAGATTAGTCAACTGTCTTATTCTTCTTAAGCCAACACTAAAGGACTTCATTCTTTGAGCTTCTTCTCGATATTTGATGGCTGCTAGTCAAACTAACCTTTCTGCATCAGTGTTGACTTTTGATGAGGTTACAGATGATAAGGGACTCTCCTTGACTTCTCCCCCTGGGAAAGAAAAGAAACAAATTAGACAAAATCGAAACTTTAAAGGGGCAGTTCTGGCCTAAACGGACAAAACTGGGTCAATTTTGGTTTTTCGTCAACCTTTTGGGTTAGTTTGGGTGAAATAAATTCTAGATGTGTCCGGGTTAGCTAAAGCCTAACACTAAAACAGAGTTTAAAATTTTGCGGGTCATAACAGGTTGGATCAAGTTGTGTGAACTCACTAAACACCTCTAGTCCTTTCTTCAAACTAGTAAATTATTAAATATAAATACAAAATTATACTATTAAAATAACAATGTAAGGTTCTGAAATAAATAGAACTAGAAGAGGTTGTAAGCATTTAATACTTTTGACCTGTTACTAAAACAGAGTTTAAAATGTTGCAGGTCATAGCAGGTCGGATCAAGTTGTGTCAACCCACTAAACACCTTCTAGTCCTTTTCTTCTAACTAATAAATTATTAAACTATTAACAATGTAATGTTCTGAAATAAAAAGAACTAATAGAAGTTGTAAGCATTTAACACTTTTGACCTGTTACATCACCAAGGTCATAAGTTTAAAACTTTGATGCTACAATTTATAGCCTTTACTACTAAATAATAAATTTTAATAATTACAGATGACATAAATACCCTTCATTTTAGAGTGCTAAATAATAAATTTTAATAATTACAGATGACATCACCTAACTTAGGTGCTGTTGACTGCATGTATCATTTCCCCTATCAATATTATGAAATTCAAAAGAAAACAGAAAACGGAAAAAATACCTTTTGATTCGTCTGGTGCCAGCAATGAAATTCCTATGAATACAGATATCATTCCCAGAATAAACATTGCTGTCCTCAAGGCATCAAATACCTGACAATAAAAAAACAAGTAATGTCATACAACTTCTAACACGCATATGAAACATTAGGAGGCAAGAGCTCCACCAAGCACAGTTAAGGGTTTCTGTAATTTGTTTTTTTTTGCTTTTCTTTTATTAATCATCATCAAACCAATCAGATGATGTATGATGTATCTCAAAGAGTCCTGAACTAGTAAACCTAAGGGTTACAGGAATCAAACTGATACCATCTAAAAATAAGCCCATATATCAACAGTATAAAACATGGACGAGGTTTTAATGATAAATTTAAAATAAAAAAAATGCATCCTGTATCTTTAGCATACCAAAAGCAATGACTAGTCATAGATTTTCTGCTGACCTGTACTTCTGGATGACAATAAAAATGCCATGGCTGATCTTGTTCACAATTTGTGAAAAAATTATTTTGCTAAGATGTCTATTTGAGAGCAATAGAGCATGCTAAATACATGGTACAAAAGTGCTCTGAATTTTGATATTCTACCAGACCCTTATGCCAATTATAAAAGGGTCAATTCAGGTTTTTATATCCTGAATATTTAGATAATTATTTTAATAATATTTTTTTATTATCATAGGCAACATAATAATTAATTAAAAAAGTTAAAATTGGACCAATAGGTATTTGCCACCTCCGTACTAAAAATGACCCGTTTCAACACAAACCCATCTTGACCCTTACCCAACCATCCATCTTGCCACATCCAGCCACCAGGATAAACTGTTTGAACAGTAAAAAGAATACACATCACTAGGATGTGTGTGTATGAGAGAGAGAAAGAGAGAGGAAACCTGATATTCCTGGAAATATACAAATCCAGTACAAATTGAGAAAAAAGTCCAAGCTATCTGAAACATGGGTACTATAAGTATTGCATCAAACAGTGATAGCCCTTCATTCAACCTTGCCATCTGCAGATATGTTAATACAGTTTCAAATCAGTACTTCAATTTTTGCATCCATTTACAATAAACGATGTGAGTATGCTACTAATCATTACCCAAAATCCAGCAGTACATAGAAACAATAAAAGAATTGAATACGTGAACCAGCTATCTAGGCGATACGAACTTGACATGGACAATCTTAGCAGGTTTGAACTGAAAATAGAAAAATAAAGAAAATATGTTAACACCAAGTGACCCAAATTAGACCCGAACAACACCATATCAACAAGCAACAACTTACAGGGATTTTGCAAAAAGAACTGAACATGATCCTACAGCACCCGAAACTACAGCAAATGAAAAGGGAAGCAGTAATTTCCAGTAGGACATAAGTTCTTTCCCTGGATTCACAAGCAGCAATTCTCCTCTCCTGTACAATTTATGAAAACATATTAATGAAAAACCACACTTTCTGGGAATTTGTAACATTACATAACCATAATTCTTCTAACCTGTACACATAGTGATGCATAACGACCACCACAATCAAAAATAGACAGTAGAAAAGGAAGGTAACGTTACTGTACTTCTCTGCCAACTGCTCCTGCGTGTAAACTGTAAACAAGGAAATACATGTACCATATTTAAACAGGGTCCTGCCTTGATTATATTTATCACCATAATCCCTAAATCTTGAATAACAATTTTAATAAAAAAAAGAAATAGTTCAAGGGAGGAAGCTTGGTGCAGATCATAGAGGAAAGCTGTCAATGTGGAATACCAGGTGATTGGTGATTGCCAAAAGCAACAAGGAAAGTGTTCCCAAGAACGATAAAAGTTGTCGCGACTAATACTCTGCATAAAGAAGATACAAATGTTATTTAAAGTTACTTTCTAATCATATTGACCAAAACATGCTTGTAGATTCTTTAACTTACTTCACAGTCACTGTTTTGTTCAAGACAAAGTAGGCAAATGCAATGTTTGACACAAATTGGACAGACCCCAACGCAGCAAGAAGTGACTGCTCAAGCAGAAGATGATAACATATTAGGAAAAAGATACAAAAAAAAAGATAGAGATAGGGAGAGACAATGAACGGTAGCATGACAATTCAAAGAACAATATTAAATCATCTAAGCTCAGCATGAACGTTTGGTCAAACATGGACCTTCATTGTTTATCTGAGTTCACTTCACTACATAAAATATAATTTTTGGACTTTTCATGTTATGTTTAAAAATTATTTTGGAAGGTTAAAGTTCACTTAAAGGTAATAAAGTCATTGTGATTTTGTCAGCTTTTTACAACAATTCTAGAAGATTAAAGCTCACTTAAAGGTAACTTGGAACATAAAATCTCTTTTATATTGGATGAAGTCATTGAGGTTTAGTCAGCTTTGTATTACAATTTTAGAAAGCAAAGAACATCTTCATACTGACCTGAGCAGCGTATCCAAAGGAAATAAAGTTAAGAGCATTTCCAAAAGCAAAAAATAGAATACCTGTGATTAAATCAAAATATAATCAATAAGAAGCGTAAGTTAGCAGATAGAGAAGAAAAGAAAAGGAGCACCAGAAATTTTAAGTTTACCTATTCTCCAAGACTGGAAACTTATGATAGGCCTCAATATTGTCTTTCCATTTATTCCTTCACCTAGCATGGCATGTCTTTCTCTCTACAATGTTTTTAGATTTACAATTCAGGTTAAGCATCAAGGAAGAATGCATAGGTTAAATGACCCTATACAATTTATAATTCATAAATCATAACAAGCATCATAATGCAAGTAAGAATCTATGATAGAAAGAAGCTAAGTCATTCACATCGGAGGCCATCATGACCCAGTTTAAGAAGATTAGTTCCAAAGTTAATTGCAAGAAGGAAGCGATGATAGAAAGAAGCTTTAGGTACCTCATCATGACCCAGTTTAAGAAGATTAGTTCCGAAGTTAATGGCAATGCTGCCAAAAAGGTTGATGAAAGCTCCAATCACCCACTCGCCCATAGATTAAAAATCTCTATGTGACAGAGGTGTTTCTAGATTATGTAATCAAGATGGTTTCTAGACTTTAGACAAATAGTCAGGACACGGTAATCAAAAGAATCAGCTGCACGACACGAAAACTTTCTCCAATATCCATTATAGAGTCCACTTTGTCTTATTGAGTGGTAAATGAATTGCCTGCAATCTTCTATTTCACATAAAACACGTTAGTCTACAACCAGTGAAGCCACATGCAGTCGATGAGCACATCAGCACAAGTCATAGCAACAGAAAATAAAAGAAGTTCAAAATTATAACGGATGATAGCAGAATTAATTGCATTTAGCGTATTAAGATAACAAGACACCAGGCTACATTGATGAAAAAACAGTGTGTTAGCTGTCATACTAGTAGTCTTGAAGACAACCCCCTCTGGTGGTCAACGAAACAACTAATTAACCAAGTAACGGTTTTACGAAGCAGCATAGTTTTAGGGCAAACACAGAAAATGGCTGATCAATCGAGAGGAAAAAGAATCAAACCTATATGATAACAACATTACTATCAGATCCCATGTTTAATTAACAATCGACCAGCATTAATGATGACCTATTTCCCAAAAGAATAACTACCAGTTCATAAAATTAAGAAGAGTAGGTAAAAAAATCAATCAGATCGGCTTCAAACCAAAAGAAAATATAGATCCGACATCAAATCAAGAATAGGCGTCAGGTAATCGAAAGCTGGGAGAGATTTCGTACCTGAGGTTTGAGAAAACAAGAAGAAAGCTTGCAGAAACCCAGTCTGTTAACGTTGAATTTAATCTTCAGCGATCGGCAGATGTCGTGAATCAAATCTGGGTATTTGTTTACACGTGGTATTTGCTACGAATGTATGATGAATTAAACCCCTCAGTGATTTGAATATGAAGAAGAATGACCGAGATTGGGATTTTCGGGGAAGTACGAACACGAATCAAACAAGAATTTGAAACGAGAATGAAATTGGAATTGGGATTGAAATTGAAATTGAAAATGAAAGAGAGGTGTTGATTTTGGACCAGGGTTGGTCCTTGTGGTGTCGATGATGGGTAAACGAGGACTTTGGTCGCATTGGGTGGCTTTTGCAATGCAAGGCGCATGTGATTTTCCAACCCACGCAGCCGTCGGCGACTTAACCAACAAGGCAGCCAAGCCAACAACAACAATTTTATATTTTTATTCTCCCCTTTGACCATAATTACTCAAATACCCCCAATGCGACTTCAGCTTTGACTAATCTTCCTTCTTTTCTAAGTTGACTTTTTTGTAAGAAAAGCAATTGTATATTAAAAACAACTCCAAAACCAAACAAGTAGTCTCGGTGATTAAGACTACAAATCAGAAAGCAGTAACTAGAAAAAAATAAAAAATTAAGAGTAGATTATTCATTATTGTGTGTGAGTAGTTAGGGTTATTTTACTTTTTTTTTAATTATAAAAGTTATTATTGTTAGTATTTTAAAATAATTATTAGACTATTGGATGAAGTTTTTTCTACACAAAAAAAATTACTCTTTTTAATAGTCTTCTTATATAAAATAAAAGTCAAACCCTTAATTGTAACCCAAAACGATGAAGTTTAATGCATATTATTGATGAAGAACGTATAAAATGTTGATGTGACACGAAAATAATGACGTCATTTATGACAAGAAAATGCGACATGAAGTTTGACAAATTCAAATATTAATCAACTATAAGATTAAATTGTTAGAATATTGCTAATATCAAGTCATACATTACACTTATATTTAAAATAAAAATATCTTTAGCATTCAACAACTATAAATTTTAAAAATTATATCAAATTTTTGAGTATTTTATTATCTTCTATTTGACACTCGTATTTTTGTACTTTTTTTCATAAAATGTTGACTAGATCAAGACTAAAGTCAAACATTCACTCTAAGGTCCTGTTTGTTTCAAAGAATTCGAATGAATGGAATTAAAATCAAATTCCATGGTGTATTACATTTGGTAAACTAGTTTTTGAATAAAATCTCATTCTGTGCAATGTTTACATTCCCTCAAGTAACGAAAAATTCATTCCATAGTTAGGCCGGATGGAATTAAAATCAATTTCATTCATTTGAATTCTGCAAAACAAACTGGACCTAAATGTTTTTTTAAAACTAAAATTAGTTTTTAAATTATAAAATTTATATTAAACCAACGAGTATTTTGTTCTTTCAACTTAACACTCGTATTGTTTTTTTCCTAAAAAACTAATTCTTTTAAGTAAAATGTTACACCAACTTAATATGATAATTCATCAAATATTTACACATGAGTATCTAATAATAGTAACATCATTAACATATGTGTAACCCAACATCATGTCCATAAATTTCTGTACGATTGTGGTTGTTTTTTGGGTTTTTAGTGCACTCATGTGTAGTTTAAAGGTGTTTTTAGCGGAAGTAACATCAGCAACGGTGTGAATATTGGTGACGGTGCTATTCAGAAATGATGTAATTTAAAGAGGGAAAATCAATGTAAAACATTTTTAACCATTTTACTCTTTTTATGTGTGTGTGTGTGTCGTGGTTCTTGTAATGATTTTGGTTCTTGCATACACACACATATATATAAAACATAGTGGCAGTTAACTTAATAAATCAAGATGTGTCATCCATTTGTTTTTTAATCATTTTGTTTCTCGTTTTAATGAAAATAGTAAATGGTAATGTTAGCTCTAAATTAGTTTTCTAACTTTATTCAACATCACTACTGCCACTGATGACCACGACCACCACTAGCGACCGCATAGTTGCATGTCATCACCGACACTCTAGTCGATGATTACTATCCTGTTGTACATGTGCAAACTTCATGTATAAAAACCCATAAATGTGATGTACTCAAAAGCATGGTTGTGTTTTTCACTTGCATTTAAACGGATCCATCTTCTTTCACTCCTAAATCAAGAAATGTGTAGTTTGTGTTAGTTTTTATTGGTTTACACTCTACACATGTGCAATTCTTAATGGAATTGTATTGTATGGTTGTACATGTACAATATTTAATTAGATATAAATTTTAAAATGGTCCTTTCTTGTGTTAAAATTTTATGTTACTTCAAAATTATTTTGTTGTAATTTGTAGATTCACTTGATTTTTATTTATCTTTTCAATCTTAAAAATCGTACAACTTCATGCATTTTTTATTGATAATGAAATATTGAAACTCTCATATTAAACGTAAATATATAATAAAACATGTATTGAACATATTAAATTATTAATGGCGTTGATCATCAATAAAGACATATGTACATGGTGGTTGTCGAGGCCAACAAACAAATAACTCTTTAATTATAGCATATATAATAGTGTATAATGGTAAAGAGATCGAATCCACGAAGACTGATTCAATTTAAATTTATATGCACATATAAAGGGGGGTTTGAGATTTGTTTAATTAAAACTAAAACTTGACAAGTAAATAAAAATTGTAATTAAGCAAGATGGGTTATATCAATGTGAGATGAATTAGTCAACATTGATTTGCATCACATGAATAACTAACTAGCTTATCATCAAGGATTATGGTGCAATACTTATACTTCAATTTAATTTGGCTATAGCAATTTAAAAGCTTAAATCATCTAGACTCTTCATAGTTAATATAGAGGTTAGAGAAGCTCCTAACACACCTTCTTAATCAAAGTTATGAACCAAACAAGCATCTAATTCACAAAATTGATTAGCATTACAATCTAAGAATCACCAAATCCAAGAGGAGTCAAAACCTTACACTACCATGTTGGAGAATACAATTTCATGGTTTGATAGATGCATAAACATTCATGAAACCATTTGTTACTTGTTGTTTTGAAGATCTATTACGTAATCAAGAAAACAACTAACATAAATCATTCAAACACTTGTACTCATAATATACAAACATAAGAAGGATGTAAAAATTAAACTAGGAATCATATTCATAGAACAAGTTCATAAACCCTTCAAAACCTAACTAATATTCAAGGAATCACCAATGTCAACCAAAATGAAGCTTAGCTACACATAACTAGAGCAAAATAGAAGTGAATAATTATACCAAACATCAATTTATATGAATTAGATGAAAGAAATCTTCAAGATTGCTCAAAAAAAGACCCAAAATCACCTCCTCCTTGCTCCAAATCGTGTCTCCCTTGTTCTATGCAAAGTCGGTTGTAATTTTGCCCTATTCCCCCTTTAAAATGGGAGCTCCAATGCAAAATGACGAAAATGACCCTGCAAGGCAGTGCAGAAGCTCACACGAGCAGTGCAGAAGCCCACATAACCGCGTTGCGTGTCTGGCAGCATTTGTTTTTAGGCCTAAATATTAAGCCCAAATTTGTATTTTTTTTTCATTCCTTCTTGATCCAAATGAGTGAACTCACATTTTTTTTAGAAGTGAATAATTATACCAAACATCAATTTATATGAATTAGATGAAAGAAATCTTCAAGATTGCTCAAAAAAAGACCCAAAATCGCCTCCTCCTTGCTCCAAATCGTGTCTCCCTTGTTCTATGCAAAGTCGGTTGTAATTTTGCCCTATTCCCCTTTTAAAATGGGAGCTCCAATGCAAACTGACGAAAATGACCCTGCAAGGCAGTACAGAAGCCCACACGGGCAGTGCAGAAGCCCACATAACCGCGTTGCGTGTCTGGCAGCATTTGTTTTTAGGCCTAAATATTAAGCCCAAATTTGTATTTTTTTTCATTCCTTCTTGATCCAAATGAATGAACTCACATTTTTTTTAGAAGTGAATAATTATACCAAACATCAATTTATATGAATTAGATGAAAGAAATCTTTAAGATTGCTCAAAAAAAGACCCAAAATCGCCTCCTCCTTGCTCCAAATCGTGTCTCCCTTGTTCTATGCAAAGTCGGTTGTAATTTTGCCCTATTCCCCCTTTAAAATGGGAGCTCCAATGCAAAATGACGAAAATGACCCTGCAAGGCAGTGCAGAAGCCCACACAACCGCGTTGCGTGTCTGGCAGCATTTGTTTTTAGGCCTAAATATTAAGCCCAAATTTGTATTTTTTTTCATTCCTTCTTGATCCAAATGAGTGAACTCACATGCCTTAAGTCCATATCCCCTTTTAGTCCATTGTGCTCCCAATTTATACCCCACAAACGTCTGCCCCACCATAGTCTTTTAAAAATCTGAAATTAAACACGAAAACTAGAAAGTACCTGAAATAGGCTAAAATAAATAAAAGAGAGAAAAATGCAATATAATACAAATACAAAATAATTAAAATGTTAAAATAAACTATTAAAAGAAGTAAATAAAATGAACTTATCAGTACACGTAAAAATCGATAACATGAAACAAACACATAGAATTGACAAATCGTAGCTCAAAACATGAAATAGAAGAATCCAAAGCCAAACATGAAACAAACAACAAAGACAAAGGCAAAAGGCAGTCGGCAGTGGCGACTGTTGGCGGTTGGCAGCAACGACAGTCGGTGGTAGGTGTCGATGGTCGGCGGCAGTGGCAGTGAGTGGTAGGTGTTGGCGGTCATCAGTAGTGATGGTTGGCGGGTGATGACAGCTGGGGTCAGCGATCGGTGGCTGGTGGCAGCAAGGGTTGGCGGTAGGTGGAGGCCATCAGCAGCGGTAATCGACGGCAAACGGTGGAATAGTTTATTGAGATGTGTGATGTGTTGGATTATATTTAAAATAGGAGTAAAATAATCTTTTTGTCACTTTTCGTAAGGAATATAATTAATTTTATCTCTATATGTGAAGGAATTAACATTCCATAATTAAAGAATTTTTGAACTCCATGAATGACATTCCAAACAACTTTTGTTTACCAAACAGGATATAAAAATGAAATGTCATTCCATTCCTTCGAATTTCACAAGATTCTTATGAAACAAATGGCAAACCACAAAATCCCGGCAACCATGAAACAAAGCCCTAAATCAAAAAGACGATTGTGAAAGCGCGCTAAATAGATACGATGATGGATGATTGAATTTGAATGCTTAGGATTTCGTGATTTACCATCAAACAGCTTTTTTTCCTCGTGTCTGCTATCCCATAGACATAAGAGGCAAAAAACAAATAACACTTTAATAAGTAGTTGCACATTAACAATCAAACATTTTGCAATTTGCCTATTAAAACTATATAAAAAGGGATCTTAAATTCCATAATGAATACATAATGTCTATGATAATAATTACAATAAGCCAGTAGCCAAGCCAGTTAGTAACAATAACACTCATGTATACTCCTCTTCACCATCTACATGTAGCATGCCCGTATGACAGCTGGGCTCACCACAATGCCTAAGAAATGGGTTCCTGTGAATGGGTTCATAATTCACAAACAGGCACAACCCAACTCAAAGCGGCTTATAAGCATCAACCAAAAGAGTGAATAAACCCAACCAGTATTACAACAATTATATGCATCATCAGCCTGTGTATTGATTGGGTTTGGGTATAGCCCACATGACTGTAACAACGCTACGTTCAGTTTGGTTAGGTTAGCTTCGGCCCTTCGGTTAGGTCCCATACCGAGCTGCTTGCTTATGCATCACATACAATAAATCTTGATTGCTTATGGTGAGCACGCATACAGTTGGTTACAGGTCCTTTAATATCTTATAAGTGCTGGTAATGCAGAATGAAGTTCAGCTAACAACTGGAAGATCCAAGTAAGAAGCTGATCTTTTGGTAGATCTATAAGTAATTCCGCCTGTAGCAAAAACATTCATTCTAGATTCAGTATGCAAAGAAGTAAAGATGGCAAAAGGGGCAGGGAGGGATAGGTAATCCGTAATCGGTCAAAGCGGGTTGAAACTGATCAGGCTGGGTTGACCCTAAACATCTTTTTTTAATTCATTTTTAATGCTGAATTTTTTAATAGATGGTTAGTGTAACAGATAGATTTACAATCTCTAAATTATAAGATTAACTAGAAAAGATAGGTGTGTTGTACCTTAATTTGGTCTCCTTCAAAAACAAGCATATTACGGTGAATGTCTGACAGCATGGCATCTCTTATCATCTTGAAAACTTGTTGGCTCATGTTTGTCATCATTATCACAGTTTTTCCCGAAACATAGATTCTAGTGATCCCAATATCTGCTGCCATTCTCTTCACATAAAGTTTTTTCAGTAAAACTTCCATGGCATAAGGCTCTTTTCCATACTGCCTTCTTAGATCCACTGTAAATTGAACCAAACTCCATGTATCCTTTTCTGCAGCTTTTTCAGCATCATTAACTATTTCTATGGGATTGTCCAGATAATTTATATACTCGGAAGAGAGACGAGGGTTTATATCCAGCTCAAGCTGATGTATAGAAAAAAAAAAAGTCAGTTAACACACGCTGAATCTTAATTCCATTTAACCCCCTTGAAAAATATATAAATTCTATTCGACAATTAGATCCCACTATGCCCTTACTAAAGCAAGATGCCCAATTACTTACACTAACTAATTTCACCTCTTAAGAAAATGGTGTGCATATCTGTTAGAGGTGCAAAAAGGGGGAGAGGGATTGTGTAACGGGTCAAATGGGAGATCTTATTGTGGTGGTCAAAACACTTTTTGTTAATTTTATTTTATTTTTTTGTATTTTGTAAATAGTTAATGCATTAAGTATGATTCCAAAAACTATATTTTGAAATCTAAAGATAATTTCTTAAAACAGAAGGGCATTCTAACAATTTGAATTCACGTTAGGTGACTTTTGACGCAATCAACCCATTTGATTCGTTCCATTTTTAGCCAACTTTCTTTGACCCATTGTGAGTAAAATTATGATGCAGACAAGTAATCAAGACTAAAAGTGGCCCCTTTCTACACAAAATGGATTAAAATTGCCACATCTACGCGCCTTGTAAGCCCATCAAAATGTTCTTAACATAGTATCTCGCATGACACACATCAGTAAAAGATTTTTTTTTGGGGGGGGGGGGGGGGGGGGGTGGTTATTCACCTACCTTGACAGATTTGTAAGGAACTGGACGAGTTCGATGTACATCAACCTGGTTTTTAACAAGAGCTTGTAATTAGCTTCACTGGAGCAAAGTTGTGTATTTAAGTAGAGAAACATAAAAGAAAAAGAAGTAAAAGAATAACAATACCATGGATAAACTCTCAAAAAGCATTTCAAAGAACAAATCTATGCCTACATTGCCGATATCCCCTGTTTGTTGGACACCAAAGATATTACCAAATCCCCTTATAGTCATGTCTCTTTCTGCAAGTTGCAAACCTTGACCAAGATCACCACATTCTTCAAGAGCTTCTAATCTTTTCTGTAGTTTTGCAAATGGTTGTATTCAGTTGTATCAAGTAAAAACCCTATCACCAAAAGTTTCTCACGTCTATGCAGAAACCAAAATATATGATGCCAAAATAGTACCGAATGTTCATGTCAAAATGACAACTACTATGCAGACTTGGGTCTTGAAGAGTTGTCACTATGGTATGTGGTGCAGAAGCAATATAACATTCAGAGATCACACGATGCATAAAGACATATAGCACATGAAAGGAATGTAATTTTAGAGAATTTGTAATTCGGGAACATACTTTCAATACCAACACTTAATGATCTAAGCTATAAGTTATTAATCAAAAAGGTACCTGGCTACCTATCTATGTAGGTTTATATAACTATCACTTACTGCCAAGGAAGATGTAACGCCCCAAAAATCTTGTTTAGATTTAATGTATAATTATGTATTTATGTGTACATTTTTGTGATATTTTATCTGGATATTATATGAACGGACCGGACGGTTAGTCAATGAATTAATGTGGGAAGGTTTTTACCTAAGCATGATATGTTATGTATAAAACTATAAATAACTGGGTAATTAGATTGAAGGATGGGCAAAACAGAAAAGTGACAAGGGCCCATTTGACCACAAAATCTGGATAGAGCATATAAGATATGATCAATAAGGTCCAAACGTATGTTTTTTTGTGTTAAGGTGGGATATCGTTTGGTTCAATATCTACTTGAGGATGTATGACAGCAGCAAAAAAGAAGTTAGGGCTATGCATGTAATGCATAGAGTACGTATTGGTTCACCAGCAATATTTTCAGGCAGCGGTTCATGTGGTTCTTGCATTTGATAGGGGTTCTGCCGTTCTGGTAAGCAATTGCCAAGGTGATACCAACCAAGATTAACCTAATGGTGATTGGTGAACAAGGTGAACACCATGTAATTTGTGAAACGGGGTGGGGACACAAATCAAATGTGTTTTATCATAATGTTTATGTTTGTAGAACTTGACTACTTGAGATATGATAGGCTTGATAGCCATAGGTAGGATGCTCAAGTATGGTATGTTCACGATTATAGTTGGTTATTTGTCATTCTAATCTTGTTGCTTCTGTTCTGATGTGGCTTTGCATGTACCACTGTGATGATAATGAATAACATACATTCATTGCTAGCAAGATAATAAAAGTACTAACAAGTCTCCCCGAAATGCATGCTGTGGGTTCCCACCCACCCAGCATGAAATTTGAAATAATCATATGTTGTAAAATATAATGAGAAGGAACACAGTAGATAATGTGTTCACTTATTATCATTGTCCTAGAATTTATCTTATTCTTGTTTGCAACAAATATTTTATGAATTTAGTAAAAATCATGGCCACTCACAGGGGTTTATAGTTGAAGTCGTGTGTGTGAGAGATATGTCATAGATGTCCTTAGCCAGGTCAAGTAATAAAGGGAAAGGACACGTGTGTGACGTAGTCTAGACATGATGAAGCTACTCCATGATCAGACCTCAACCAACCAAAGATTTTTGGGTACAATTACAGCAGTTTGTAAGCAAATACAATAAATGATAAAATTACTCTGATTTTGTAAGACATTAGGGTGGATATCCTTACAGATTCACACAACTATCATAAGGGTTTATATTATAGTATATGAATTATTGAATGAATTTATCTGAAAAATGTTTGAAGAGTGGTTGTAACATAAACATACCTTTGCTGCTGGAGAAAGCAATAACTTGTTGGGGTAGAATAGATGAGCATGTGCTTCCTTATTTGATCTTCCCACCCTTCCACGCAACTATATTGACAAATTTATCAAACAAGAAAAGGATTATATAAATTCTGTCACTTATGTATTGACTATAGGTGGCATAATGGGATAATGGATGGAAATGGGTAACATTTTACTACGGTTGACCTGCAACACTTATGTCCATTTTTAGAATTGTTATAGATACTTAGTGCATCATTTACGAGTACAAAAACAACTTTTGTCCTGTTAACTTTTTAGCTAGCAGATGCTCAGGAACAAACCTGGTACAGCTGTGCGAGTCCAAATTGCTGAAAGTCCTGGATTATAATGGTATTAGCATTTTGAATGTCAAGCCCACTCTCTACTATATTCGTGGAAACTAGAATCTTAATTTCTCCGTCAACAAATCTTGCCATGGTTTTCTCCAATCGTTTTGAATATAGCTGCACAAAAAATAAATTATGTATTTTTAAGCATGGGTAATTACATAATTGGTAAGTCCTGCAATTGGTTTACTTTTACAATTATCAGAAAAAAGACTTACCTGTCCATGAGCAAGAGCAATTTCAAGATCTGGAAAAGACTTCTCAAGAAATGACATCACCTCTTCAAGACCTGTGGAATGCAATAAATTCCATTAAACCAGATCACCATATAACAAAAGCCTAGACTTGAAATAGTCAACATAGAAAGCTGAACCATTACAATTACAATTACTTAGTTGAGGGCGGAGACAAGGGGAGGCTGAAGGGTGCTAGGCCCTCCAATGAGCCCAAAATGGCAAAATCCTTGGTATTTTAAAAGCTTAAGTCCATCACATATTTGTTAACCCCCCCCCCCCCCCCCCCCCCCCCACTCTTTTAATTAGTGTTAATTAGGGGGTGTTTGTTTTAGCTTATGAAGGGCTTTTTTTTGGGGCTTATTTTTCATAAGCTCGTTTTTTCTGGCTTATTTTTTACGAGTCCGACTTATTTTCTTCTTCTAACTCATAATAAGCTCAAAAGGCTGAAAATAAGCCAGAAAAACTAACTTATAAAAAATAAGCTCGAAAAATAAGCCCTAAATAAGCTAAAACAAACACCCCTTTAGTATCCCAAATATAGCTCAAAACAGAAACGGCGAAGGGAAGACTCAAAATGGCGATTCTGATTTTTGAGATAGCTTTCTCAGCAATGAATATTATGAAAACAAGGCTTCGTAATAGCATGAGTGATGATTATCTTTAAAACAGTTTGCTTCTTTAAATTGTGAGAGAGATTGTTGATACTTTCTCTACGGACAATATAATAGATGAGTTCTATTCAAATAAACAAAGACGCGTCCAACTACAAACATGCGAAGTATGATTTTCTTATCGTTAGTTTTTGGTTTCATTGAAGTTTTATTAAGAGAAAACATTTGAGTTATTGTTTTAGTTAATATTATGCTTCTAGCATGTTAATTCGTGACAAACAAATTAGGATCGTGATAGAAACTTTGATAATTGATTTTGGCAAAAGCTTAAGTGTTATTTTAACACGTAAGTTTCTTGTCTTTATATGAACTTTCATTATTTATTTATCTAGACAAACAATGAAACTTTTTTATGTCTTTCATATATATATATATATATATATATATATATATATATATATATATATATGTGTGTGTGTGTGTGTGTGTGTGTGTGTGTGATTAGTGTTATGATAAAGTAAGACTGACCCCCGCTATACTAAAATCCTAGCTCGGCCAGTTAGTTCACACTTCAGACCATTCAACACCAAAGCTACAGCAGATAGAGTTGACAAATGAGCAAGGCAGGTAATGGGTCAAAAGTCAAATCGAATAACCTTTCCCTTGGTTGAAACGGGTTGAGTCACTTGTTTGTCCAAAAATTCTAATTTTTTATATAAATTTTAATTCGTGAAGTATAATTGTATAACAATGTTATCACAATAAGAATCTAATTTCTTATACAAAATGATCTAAGATGTTGTATGCCTTAAATATAATTTGTCAAAGTCGACACCTCTAGCATATATGTGTCTACAACTTCTATGAGCGGGCATATACACACAGCTCACAAATGTTACCTTGAATACGTGGCAAAACATAGAAAACTTGGCCTCCACGGTCCAGCTCGTACTTGATAGCTGATATAACCTTTTCTTCGCTATACTCGGAAAGATGGGTTTTTATAGGAACTCTTTGAGGGGGTGGTGTTGAGATCAAACTGACAAAGAATTACAATGAGAACAAAGGGTTGTTATTCCACGCACAAATCTAATGTTTATTTGTTAACAAACTAAGTCATAATGACCAGAGTCAAGTTACTAAAATGTTACACTCACACACTTGAATACTTGATGATCATTATACAACTGACAATATTAATACACACACACACCAGCAATTGAGATTCGCATGGTATTCAAATAGAAATTTCAACAGGAATTACCTGCAATCACGAAATCCAGTTAATGCTAAATAGAGGGTCCTTGGTATAGGTGTTGCAGAAAGAGTAAGAACATCAACTGAAGTTTTCATTGAAGCAATCATCTCCTTCTGTTTGACACCAAACCTCTATACAGCAAAGATGCATGTCACTAACATTTGTTTTGATAATCTCATTTCGCATTTACAGACAAAATGAGAAATAATAATAATCAAATTTTGGAAAATGAGAAAGGAGGCAAACCTGTTCCTCATCAACTATCAGCAGACCCAATTTATCATATGTGACTCGGCTACCAAGAAGCGAGTGAGTTCCAATAATAATATCCAGCTCCCCATTTTGGATCAAATGAAAATATTCCTCTCTCTCTGATCTGGTCTGCATACTGTAAAAAGTTATGCCCGTAGCAAAGTTGCTAGTTGAGTAGGGGTCTAAATGAGCCAGCCGAGCTCTACCAAGCTCAAGCTTGACTCGTTTAACCTAAGAGAGTTTGAGCTCAACTCGTTACAAGCTTTTTATCTAGAGCTCAAGCTTGGCTTGTGGGCAATTTCAGAGCTCGGCTTTGGGTCAGCTAGTTTAATACGTAAATTGTATTATTTAATTATTTTATGTAAATAAAAACTTAATGTTAAATTGATCATTTCCCTATAAAATTATTTCTTAAATTGTTTGTAATCATAATTATATATGCAATAGTTTTTACTATTTAAAATTTAATGATGTGATCATATATTATATTATTATACATAAATAATACTATTTTATATAACTAATAAGCTTGTTTTGGCTCGTGAGCCTAATCGACCCGATAGTATAAAGCTCACACTCGAGCATGTTTACATAACAAGCTCCAAATTAGGCTCAAGCTCACTTAGGCTCAATCCGAGACGGTCTTTAACGAGTCAAACTCAAGTAGCTCAACTCGTTACACTCCTTGTATCCCAAGTCAACCCACATACTCTTATTTTAAAAATGGACAGAGAAAAGGGTATTTCCACCTGAAATCTACTCATAAGCCCAACCCTAATGTTAGGGTATTTGGCAAATCTCTCAGAAATAACACTAAAATGCTGTCGAGCCAAAACAATGGTGGGTGCTAATACCATAGCCTGCTTCCCAGAAGAAACCACATAAAAAAGGGCTCGTTGAGCAACCTCGGTCTTCCCAAATCCAACATCTCCACAAATTAATCGATCCATCGGAGTTTCTCTCTCTGTTAAATCCTTCTCAACGTCAATAAACGCCTGTCAGGACGATGAAGACTTGAAAATATTAGTTTGAAATGCCTGCAGCAGGCTCGAACAAAAACTGAAGAAAATCTAAGGAATGAAACCTGTTTTTGATCAGGGGTGGGTTCGTAAGGAAATTGAGAAGCAAATTCGGCCATGGCCGGATTCTTAGGGTATCGGGGCCTTCTTAGCCTTAGCCTGTTTAAATAAACCTCCATCAAATCAACAACCATTTTCTGAATCGCAACCTTACCTTTGACCTTTCTCTTCTCCCAAACACTTGTGTCCTTCAATCTCCCCAAACCTCGAGGTGCTCCGCTTTCATTTGGACTGCAAAGAATCATCCAAACACCATGTTAGATCGAACAAAACAGTAAGTTGTAATCAGTTTGAAGAAGTATACACTTACAGATTATAGCGATAGAGGAATCTAGAGGCTTGTTTAACAGGTAGTTTAGCAACTCCATCAGCGTATTGAATGTAAACGTAATCAATTGGTGTAGTAGAACCATCGGGAATGCTAGGTCTGATTGACATAAACCGACCAATTCCAACTTTCTTATGAACAACATAATCACCTTCTTCAAGTGTAAACGGATCAACTTTGTAACTAAAAACATCATCACCGCTATCAGAAGCACCTGTGGTACGTAAACGCCCCTTCTTCAACTCCCGCAATCCCCTCTGCTGCTGCTGTTTCACCAGCTGAATGTACCTATCAACCTCTTCGTTCGTTACACCAGCACTGGAACCCGAACTGGAATCTGATTCCGAATTGTACCTCCCGGAATTTCGTTTCGTGAACTGTTCCTTGAGGATTCTATCGTTGAATGTGGAAATGAGGTCAGTTTCAGATTCCTGACTGTCGAAACGAGCAATTCGATCGGGACCAGTGGCGATGGCGCTGAAAGTGATGAGAGATGAGGAAGAACTGTGGTCGTGGTTATGAAATGGAGAAGAGAAGATTCCTCTTCCTCCTCTAAAAAATGGCGCCCACAGCCGGGAATAAGAAGCAAAGGGAATGTGCGGCAGAGGTGGCGACGGAGGTGGCGGTGAAGTTGAGAAGCAAGCAAAGGGTTTGATGATAAGAGTGGCCGCCATGGCCGGAGCAGACCACTGAAGGAACGAGGGGCTCCGAAAGCCGATAAGCCGAGGAGACAGGAGAATCGTGTTTGCAGCTTTATCATTAATAAATATTTTCTTTCCACTTTTTATAATAAATTTTAATAAATACAAAGATTAATAGAAATCACAAAAATACGGGTGATACTTTAGTAGTTTAGTTTAATTCACTTAAGATTTTTTTCAATATAACTTGGTTCAATTTTGGATACCTGTCACTAATTTATATTGTATTTTTAAGTTATATGTGAAAAGAAAATTAAAAAAAATTAATAGAAGAAAAGAAAAGATGAGAAAGAAAAATATTTTTATTACTAAGCGTTTTCAAATTTAAAAGAAAATGTTGTTTCCTTTCAGAAAAATTTTATCTTTAGAGACAAAATCAAGAAAGAAAATAAAAGGTCCTTCCAAGTTTATTTCTTTTCTTTTCAAAAAAACTTAGAACATAATTAAAATTTATTTAATTCCTAAATCCTTTCTTTTCTTTCATAATTTTAACTCGGGAACATGATATAAAGCAAATTAACATTCATCTTCGTCTCATTCCAACTAAAATAGGTGAATATTCTACTTTGTCAACTTTGCTATAATACTAAATAAAAGGTAAATAAAAGACATAGTTAATTTAACCCATTGTATCATTGTATGTATCAACATATCTACTAAAGTTTTTAAATATTATATTGTATATGTAAGTTGACATTTTAAACAGAAATGTCGTAATATAGTCAGTTTAATATATTTTATTCACTATTTCATTTTGTTTGCTGTTGTTGTTTGGCTTTTATTTTAACAAAATTATACCTTCCTTCAATAGTTGAATGATCAAATAATAATCACCTCTGTCGATTATCTTATTAAGCTAAGAACCGGATCTCCGGCATTGTTTCTAATTTCTAGCTACCATCACTCGCCACTATCACCATCATTGTCTCTATCTCAAATCAAAAAAGGAACCCATACGAATTCAGTTTAATAAAACCCATTAAAGATGCCAAAAAATATGAACAAAATCGAACGAGAACGAAATCAAGAAAGCCACACATACTTAATCGAACTCACACACAAATGAACAAAAGCTTAAAACAGAACAAGCCTCTCTCACTCGATCTATAACAAGAACATAATCACACGGGCAACAAAATTGAATTCACAGCAACACACATGAACAAAAATTCAGATCTGAAAACCTACGCAAAATTGAGAAGAAGAGTTCGATGATGGCAGATCGAGAAGCTTAGATATGGAAACAAACCACACAAATACACACTAATAAGGTCATACTCTCTCTCTCTCTCAGATCTGGTTGATGTCACTCTTTGTCAATCTGTCGATGGTAGCGCTAGTGGTTGTGGTGGTGATGGTGTCGGCAATGCCCCTCTCTCTTGCGACGGTGGCCCCTTGCAGTGGTGATGATGTCGGCGATCTCTCTCTGGCAACGATGGTGCTTGCGGCAGTGATGGTGTCAGCAATGTCACTCTCTCTGTCTAGCGATTTGTGTGTGTCACACACTCTCTCTAGCGATATGGGTGTGGTAGTGACTTGGTTGAAGAACAAATCTGCACCCTTTTCTCTCTAATATTTTAATAATAAAAATTGGTGTGACGTGTTTTTGTAATGTGGTGCTTACATGTATATCCACATCAATAAAAACAACTGATAGCCTGCTATAAAGGTAATAAAACTTTAGAAGATGGAATACAACTTTTCAAAGATAGATACAAACAATACAAAAAGGTGTAAGGTTTCGATGCAATTAACTCTAAAAGATATAATAACAAAGAAAATTACAATGTTACAAACAACAGCGGATCCCAAAAACCGTCTTCTCAGGGCATTTGTTGCCGAGTTATGTTTTTAATCAATTCTTCGATTTTAACTCGAACAAAAAAAATGCTCATGCTCACTCATTACCTTTACAAATTCCATTAATGGTGGCAATCTTTGCGAATAAATATAAATAAATAAAGGTAGAAGACAGACCATAGTTTGTAATCCTAAAATGCAGTCAAATTGACAAACCAAATAACTTTTACTAAAATCTATTCAATGAAAACCACATAAAAACTGTAGTCAGATAGAGAGCATGGGTTAATAACTTAATCCCCTAATCAAACAAGTCTAGATCCCCTTCTTTGCTTGTCTTAAAAACTACAGTAGTTTCTTAGGTTTAACATCACACGATCCCACATACAGCATACACTATAGTAGTATAAAGCCATCTAAATCTATGTCACATGCATAAAGCCAAAGAAATACCAAGCATATCACTCATATTATGCATGGATGCATGCTAACACATATTGCAGCGCAAACTCTACAACTTTGGTTAGAATTTCAAACACGACAGGTTCCTGTCATACACTAATATACAACATGATCATCTTACAGTCTAACAGGCTATACATCTCTAACAGTATGTGCAATGGAAAACAAGAAAAGATTCAAGGAGCGTTTTTTCTTACTCATTCCTAAACAAGACAGAGACGCAGTTTTTGTCAAGCATTGAATAAGGGCAGACTACAGGAAAATGCTAGCAGGAAGCATGATGCCATAGGAAGTAGTCATAGGTCCATTAACATGGCAATTTGTTGACATTAGTTGACAATCATCATCTTCTTTTGTCATTGGCTTATCTTCTTTAATTTCAACCACCATTTCATTTTCCCTCTTGTTTTTTCCCTTTTCTATCCCTTTTACAAACTCTGTGAGTGCATTGCGCATCCATTCGTATCGACACAGTACAAATGCTTCTTCAATCACCACCTGTCACATGATGATTCAAATGTAATAAACCCTAAATTAACTTAAAAATTAGGGAGAAAATTTTAGTAGCTTGCAACATACAGTGTTCCATCTTTACATCTTCTATCAATGTGGAACGGATTCTTACATCATACTTACCCATTTTCTGTTTCGATTATTTTGTTCTGGCCATGTTTCAAGCTCCTCGGTCACTTCTAATGCAAACATGTATCCCTTGCATCCCCCTTCCTTACTACAAGCTTCTTGTTTACTCTTACTTCTAAACTCCCATACTCCAAGAGGATTTCCCTACAAGCAAACAACTATTTCAGTGGGTGCTTTGAGAGTGATTATGGGATATAGTATTGTCATAATCCTTATAATCATCTATACTAAGATGAGCTATTGAAATAAGTATTTGGACGTATTAAGTTCTAATAATCAGATAATTAAATGTTTGAGCACTTGACAAATTCTGAGAATTTAAAAAATTAAATGATAAATTGTCAAAAAGAAAATCACATTTTTGTGATAAAAAGAGACGTTGATAAATTAGGAGTGAAAGTCTCTTAAATTAGGTCAAAAGAAGGGGGATATAGGAAATTTTTTGTTCTGCTAATAGATAATCAGAATTTGACACTGCTGGTATGAAACTAACTCTTTGACCTCTAGATAATGAGAGACAGAATCTCGTTATCCGTTCAATAAAACAAATCATAAGATAATCAGTTCCAAAGCACAAATCCAAACGCCCCCATAGGTGCTTGATTCCCGGGAGAAAATGCTTTTACTGAGAATATTGTACCGTGGTCAAATCTTGCAAGGTAAACAATCAATGATGCCCAATTGTGACACCTAAGTAACTAGTATAACCAAATTAGCAAGAATTAACACTCAGCATAAACAACCTACTTTAAGAATTCCTCTTACTCCAGCTTCTTCTAAAGCTTCACGAGATGCAGCTTCTTCAACAGTCTCATCACTCTCCCATCCACCCTGAGAATTAGAACAGTGAGAGAAAAAAAATCAATTGCATGCCAAATTCTTACTGCCATTTATCATTATTTATATAATTAAAGTAACCACATTCCAGGAGAAAATGTGTACCTTTGGAAATACCATGTCATCACGTTTTGGTGAAGAGACCATCAGCACTTCTATTCTGTCCTGGTCTTTAGTCTTGGCCAGTCTGTATGGAATACACCTGTTTTATAGATATTGAGAGTAAGCATACACACATGGTCTGATGAAAACCACTTATTTGCACTTGATTTTCTGCTTTCAGATGAATAATACCAATAGCATAGCAATTTAGGAGAACTATATACCATAACTTTCTGATTCAGTCAAAAACAACTATAAATAATTACAGAAATAGACAATGATAGGCCGTGTCAGTTACAGAGTAAGAAAATCTGCAAATCAGTTGCGTGTTTCAAATTGATTACAATTTTTGAAGCACGGTTGTAAAGGGTGACAACCCAGAGTCCACTTATCTGCAACATCTAGTGATTTTATGTACTTGGAGGTTACTTTTCCAAAATGAAAAGGTAAGAGAGAATCTACCCTCTTTGAGCAAGGGCCACTATAGTAAACTCAAAAGGATATCCTACACTAGTCAAAATGGGCAGGCTGGCTAACAGGTTAAAAGTTAAAACAAATCAGGTTAGCCTGCCAAAAAGAATGATGATCATGATCATGATCATTATAATGATCAAAATTTTCTTGACTAGAGCAATTTAGGGGCTTTAAGACTTGTCTATGCTATGTGTCATTTATAAGCCATTTGCTTGAACCCTTTTTCTTTATAAGTACTTTTTTTATAAATCTGACATGTTAGCAATAAGGTACAACCTAAATTGACAACTTTTTTTAATTAAATGGTGAAGCAGCTAGGAAGTTAACGAGTGAACATCTTTCCGAACAACGGAGACTACATTCAAATTTCTAACTTAATGTGTTATTCGGTTTCTTTTGTAGATTGTACCCCTGCAAGGGAAAACTTGGAAAAGATTACAGATAAGGGAAACCTACGTCGGATGTTAATGCTTATACTCCCACGATCCAAGGAAAAGATAACACATTTGAGAAGATCTCAAAGAAGAAAAATCTATAGTGCAATATAATGGTTGTTAATTTTCCGTTGACTCCCACGATACAAAAAACTTGGTCACATTTGAAATTTTAATTTTGTCATTTCAACATTAACTCTTTATATACACTAAATTTGTTAAACTTAGTCAAACACTGTGATACACTAACTATAATAACAGGTCCACGTGGTGCAACATCTTAAAGAAGGTCCTCCCCAAAAGGTTGAAGGAATTTAACAAACATGGCGTATAAGATATCATTTTTCATTTAATTATTAGAGAGAACTAAGCTTTATTGGTTTTTTCTTTTGGCCTATGCTAACGTTTTCTGAATTAAAAACTCGACATATTTTGTCCTATCTTAGAGCAAATACTCTCTTTAACTAAAGTTATCTACAGTCAAGATTTTTTTATTTTTAATTCTTATTGCCACAATAATCAAAGTAGGTTCCTTGTGGGGGAAGGATAAGGAAGCAAGTCAACCAAGGCGCATGATATCTTGCAAAAATCCTAGTGAAAAACTTGTAGAGAATTAGGGGTTGTTTGGCATTGTTTTTTGAAGGTAATTAAATTGGGCTTTCGAAACAAAGTACCTGGCACAAAGGGGCGCAATTGTTTATTTATATATATATATTTTTTTGCTATTTATGTGTACAAAAACCAGTTTTAGATATTCAGTTTATGAGTAGCCGCATCAAAACTTGTTCTGATCATTATGTCATTTTGCATGCATACACAATCAGAATTTGTCAAATGCTCAAGCAGCTGATTATCTGGATATCATAACTTCAAACAACAGAAGCACGTCCAAGTACTCCTACAACCTTTTAAGTTAGGGGTGAATAATCTGATTCTGATTATTCTATATCACATAATCACTTTCGAAACACGATGCCAAACACCCAGTTAAAACCTATCAACGTTATCACGACTTTAACATGAGCTAAAGAAGAAATGTTATAGAAGTTATCAACAGTTGTGGATATGGATGGAGCATTGCAAAATGTTCCATCTTCGACCTCACATATTAACAGTGACAAATTTTTGGAAAACAGCAGTTCATTCTAATTTCCAAATCATTAGGTTAAATCATTTGGGTATTCTAATTGGGACAGAATGTGAAAGAGGTGATAATGCTAAGATAAAAACGAATAAAGATATTACAAACAGACTGAATCGATTTGGTGGAGAAATACCCAGAAACAAGACGAAGGTTATTGTCGTAACGCTGAAGATGACGACCCGTTCTTGCTACAATTGATGACATGATAACCTAAGACTCCTTTCAAAATCACAAGTAAAATCGATCACTCATTGTAATTTGCCAGCAACAGAAACATAAAAGCAGGAGGAGCGAGTAGAATACAATCAATACATACCGTACGTAGCGTGAGGATTCGAAATCAAATCGGGAAATCCATAGCGGTTCGTTGGGAATCAAAAACTGAGGAATCGAGTGGTGAAACCAATTTCATGGATCGAGGGAGAGCGTGTGCAAATCTGATGGAAAGAAAAGGATATAGATATGAAGAAATTGGTATCAGGAAGAAGATAGAGAGAGATTCCCGCGGGACCGTTCAATTTATAAGAATAACATGTGTATCACAATTCATAATTTGTGAACTCCCTCCATTGTTGTGTGAGCAGTGAGAAGCTTGATGTTGATGGTTGCAAACTAATCACAAACGATTGCGTTTACTTGCGTCAACCCCTTTTAGAAGGATGTGATCAATGTATTGCAGATAACGAGAGGATATATATACAGTCGCGGATGTACATACAAATATACAATACAACGTGCGGAGCGAATAAATTGATAGGTTTACTTTCTTTCTTTCTTTTTTTTTTCACACAATAACAACCAACTTTGATAATTATTTTATCAAGTTTCCTTATGAATTTTTTCATAATGTGAAATAAAAGAGTGAGTAATCTTGATAGAATACTTTTCAAACTTGGTTACCATTATGTAAATTTTTTTCTTTTTTTTACAATACATTTAACCAAACATAACTTCAAACAGAATTTTAATTTTAGTTAATTATCAAATTCGCCCTTTAATTATCTCATGTTTTTTTATTTGGTTCTTTAACTTCAAAAGTGACTAAGACGGACCTTAAACATCCACTTTCCGGTCTGAATGGTCATTTCGTTAGTAGACCGTTAGTCAACCCCGTTAAGTCAAGGGTAGTTTGGTATTTTTACATGCTTGTCTAACTTTTTATTAATTAAAATAATATATAATCTTTTTAAATAATAAATATATCTCTCCCACTCTATAGACATACACACACTTTTTCTCTCTCCCTCTCTCTCACTCTCTCTCTCCCCCTCTCTCGGCTCACTCACCTCTCCCTGTTATTCTTGAACCGCCGCCTCCACCACCATCCACCACCACCACACTCCCTGCTCTCTTTCTCCTTTCTCTATCTCTCTCTCTCTGTATATATATATATATAATGCCGTCACCTCCACCGTTCTTTGATTTGAGTACCACCACCACCAGATCTAAGCACGGAATAACTGAAGTTGTCGGTTTAAGGTTATTTTTTCAGATTTGTGTTGATTGTTTTTTCAGACTTAGGGCTTCTACTTAAAGGTTTTTCTAGATTTATTTTGTGACTGTTCTTCAAAAAGTTACAATAAAATTGTGTTTGGTGTGTGGTCTTGGTGGGTACGTGTTCAAACCAAATTTAGGTTTGATTTCAAAGAACCGTAGGTCCGAAAAGCGACGGCAGCGGTAAACATTGGTTTGATTTAAGTTTGATTTTGAAGGCAGCGGTGAACATATGCTATGTGTTCAAACCAGATTTAGGTTTGATTTTGTTGGTTTGAATGTGTGGGGTGGAGAGAGAGAGAGAGAGAGAGATAAAAGAGGTGAGAGAGAGGATGTGGTGGTGGTGCCCAGTCCGGTTGTGGTAGTGTGTGCTGGTGGTGGTCTCCGGTGATGGGTGGTCTCTAGTGGTAGGTGGTGTCCGGTGGTGGTGGTGTCAATGTATAAAGAGAGAGTGTGAGTAATGGTGGTAGAAAGAGGATATCATTATATTATATAATATTTAATTAATAAATAAAGTATTAAATGAGTAAAAGTTATAAATAAAAGAATAAAATATTCATAAAAGGGTAAAATTATCATTTTACTTTGACTTAACTGAGTTGACCAACGGTCAATAACGAAATGACCATTCAAACCGAAATGTGGATGTTTAAGGTCCATCGGGTGGTCACTTTTGAAGTTAAAAGACCAAATCGGAAGAAATTGGATAGGTAAAGGACCAATTTGACAATTAACTCTTTTAATTTAGTTTCAACCATAATTCAATTTCAAACCGGTAATAAACAATGTATAAACTCGGATTTTAACATATAGTTTAATGGATTTTTGTATAGTATTTTTTATGAAAATACATTTTTGTATAGTAACTGATTATTTGTGCAATTAAATTTATAGAAAAAGGGAAAGAAATTTAATAATCGACTAATTGAGATGTCAACACAATGTATAAATTTAGAAATACAACCCTAAATAACTAAAATAAATCGGATCGAAATCAAGAACACAACATGCTTACAACTCTCAAATAAAACTGAGATTTTAACACAAGAATTGTCGAATTCAGTAACACAAAAACTTTGATTTCAACACAAAAAATATCAAGAATACAAAATAAGGATTCAAGTTTTTAAGAACATCAGCAATTCAATCAAATTCGCACATACACAAATCAAAGGCTCAATTAGGACATTTTACATAAACATACTTAATTTTTTTTAATATTTCGAGAGAGCAATTATTTAAATATTGTTAACTTGTACAAAGATTTACTCTATAGTTTAAAATTATATAAGCGGCAACTACCTACCATGCGTCATCTCTAGCTCCACCATTTGGATATATATGTGCACACCGGTATGTCATAAGCCTAGTAGCCTATCTTTGATCGTCACCTCAGTTATTTCCAATAAAAGGTAACAATATTAATAGGTTAAGAAACGAAAGAAAATGAATCGGATTAGAACAAGTGAAATAACATATAATAGAATGGATGACAAAACACATAATTGATAGCAAAAAAGACAACCAATTTGCACGAATACAAAAATAATATAATAACTAACACAAGTTAACAACTAAAGCTTCAAATAATATAAAAATTATCAACTACTTATGCCCTAACATTAATTATAATAATAATTTCCTTTTTCTTACTTGAAATTTTCCTGTCAAGATTTTTTATAATAGCACGAGTTTTTGGCTCTGATATACATGATCTAATTGTGTTACATGTGGTCAACCCTTGATTGAAGTAGGATTTGTTCTTTTAACCTCTCATATGGAAAGCAAGTTGACTATTTAATCAAGATGATCGTTTATTAGACCATGCGCATCGGACCCCTAACCAGCGCTAGTTAGGAGTTGAACCCCACTAGAACACCATAAAAGTGCTTAGGGTTGGCAAGGGTTCCAGCCCTGGCTGGTTAGAGAACCCACGCGGGTAGCTTTTTTTTCTTTTATTCTCTCTTTCTCTCTCCTGTTTAATATATATTTTTTATTAATATTTGATTTGCGGTTGAAGAGAGTTGGATGTGGGGGTTTGTGGGTTTGATAGGGTTGAAGGTGGGAAATGATGTAGTAGTGGGGTTGACAGGATAATTCCGGATTGGATGTTGATGGTCTTAACTATAAATAATAAAATTTTAGTAATTTTATTCCATGTAACTATTTAAAATGAGTTATAATTTACCTGCGCTTTACAGTAGGTTATAAGATAAAATATAAAACATTTAAACACAAATATTTAAAATAAAGCAAAAATAGATTTAAACATATTGAATTGTAATACGCTATTTGATTCAGATTTAAATCAATTTATCATTTATTTTCCATATCATGTCTTAGTGTAACCATCTAATCTAATGTTATTAATTATTGCAAGTGAATAGATGTAACAATGATAAAAATAAAAGAACTTTGATTTAACTATTCTAATATTTTCTTTTATAATATAAAAGTTAAACTATTTAATTTTTTCATTTATAATATAAAAGTTAAACTTTGAAATTATAATATTAAAAAAAACACATTTTTGAATAAGTATCATATGCTGGTGTAATAAAATTGTTTTTATCTTTTAACACTTAACTTATATGTTGTACTCATAAGCTACTAAAAAAAAGTATTTAAGAAATTTAATTGTTTAATATTTTAAGTGATTTAGCTATATGAATCATTTCCCCACCACTTAATATAATATTTGAATTTCTTGTAATAGTAAAACTTTTATAAAATATTAAGTGATTCAAATAAAATTACTATGTAACACGTCAGAGTTAATTTAAAAGTTATAATCTAAAAATTATGATTAAGGATAGGAAGAGTTGACTATATTAATTATTTTAGATAATTTAATTAATAAAATATAATATGACACTTGTAATAATATGGATGCTAGAGGAAAGCAGCCATGTAAATTGGTATTATGATCTGGGCTTGGAAACATTCATTAATTTAATGTTACATAGAAGAGGAAAAATCAAAAGAAATGAGCTGGGAAAGTATCAAAAAGGAGACTGTACTCTCTGTTATCGAGGTTTTTTAAGGAAGGAAAAAAAAAGATTTGGAAAGAAAACTATAAAAAATGTATTCTTAAGTTTCATTTAGAATTGGGATGATTTGAAAGGATATGATTTCTTTTTCTTTCATTTACTTTTCTTTCCTACTTAAGCTCGAAAATCGGGCATTAATGTTACATAGGAGAAGAAAACCACCCTTAGAAAGTAACATAGTTGTTCATTATCAGTTTTCAAATTAAAATAAAGATTTAAGAATGTCACTGTTCATCAAGTTACTCGTAAATATTATATTATATAATTTTACACTTTAGTAGTTCAATTCATAAGTTATGGTTAGAAGTTAAAATATCTTTAAAAATACCACAAAATGACAATCTCATAAACTGACAACCATTAATTTTTATCATTATGCCTTAGTTTTTTCAACCAAATTAGATTTAAAGGTTAGAAATTTAACTCCAGGTTTAGAATATGTGTACATGAGTAGGCGGTGGTTTATAGGCAATTGACAGCATGCCAACAACAATGGCAGATCATCGGTTGAGTGACGACGATGACAATAATGGCTGGTGAGTTATCATTATAGCATCCCCAATTGCTCCCTTGTTCGCTGGCTAACCGTTGCTATATATTTTTTTACCGATCACTAATTTCAAAATTGTATAACAAAAGGAACATGCACTAAGATTTGATGGGAGGCGTGAGGAAGTAGAATGGAACCATGTTAAAAGGCGGTTAAGCTTTTCATACACCCTCATTGAGGGACGAGGGTCATGCCCTCACCCTCTGTGTGTTGCATCCAACAGTAACCATCATACTAGATTACTAGTCATCATTTAAGTATCACATTGAATTATTTCTCTATCACACCATCACACTCAATCACCAACTCCTTTAATACATAAAACTGATAACACAATGCAACCACCCTCAAGCCGGAGGCATCATGCTGGCCCCGTCCTAGCATCATGACACGATGATGGAGATCACGCCCACTCTTGGGCTCGGGTACACCCTCTTATGATGATTTTTATGTCTAGTTGTTGTTTAGAACAATGACTAACGGTATCTTTGAGGAGATCTTAAAGGTATTACTCAAACTTAAATATTTTGTACCTCTATGTTTTATTGTTAGATTTTGACTTAATGGTATCTACATAAAACACAATATGCAATTAATGCAAGGTTTGATAAAGGGGAATCAACCCCAAAAAAGGTTTTCAATGTTTAGATGGATCTTGTAAAAATTTTGACAAATCAAATGGTTTACCTTTCAAAATGTTTAATTATTTACAAGAAAAATATTAACTTTGCAGTTAGAGCAACTTATAAATCTTTTTGTATAATTTGCCATCGTCCATAAAGTATAGGTTCTCAAGAAGCTTACATGCTTGCAACTATCATACTTGCTTCCTAAATCACTAACATCATGGATTGATAGCCCCTTGCTTGAGCTTGAAGAAGACGACATGATTCTTCGGTGTTTGCAAGTCAACGGGAGTTCTAATTTTAACGTAAATCATCACACATGTATTATTTTATTTCACTTAGACATGTTACCGGTTTGATCGTGTTAGTTACCCAATTACACATTAATACATATTAAAAAAGATAATGACTAAATAGACACTCCAAGTTTACTAAAAAGACATCATTATTTTAATTATTCATATTTTAATTGTTGTTTTAAGACATATTTAACCACTTTCTAATAGTCTTGTCTTTTTCTTTTAAATATTATTTTTTTATTATTGTAATTATTTGTTTTATTATTTTTAGTTTTTTTAGAAATGGTTTATTTTATTGTTTTAGCTTTGTCTTTTTGAGTATGATTTGTTTTAATTTTAAAATTCTTAACAAATCCATAAAGACTATTATTTAGAGCGTAGTTAACTTACATTAGTAACCACTTAACTAAAATTTATAAGAAAATATAGGAACACTATAAGTGACTTCGATTTCAAAGTTGTGATGTTTATGTAACAACACCCTTATAGAAAATATACTAGTATCACGTTTGGTTAATAATAGTGAATAAGTGTCAATAACGTCTTTTCTGTTAACATTTTATTTACTATATTATGAAATAGACTCTTTTTGTGTTTTTATTTATTGAAAAATGTATGTGTCTATAAATATTTGTAAATTTGAATTCAAATCATTTATCAAAAAAACAAAGATAAGATTGTCTAGAAAATGAATGAATATGTCCTAATATAAAAATAAGGACAAGATTATGTAGGGTTAGTTAACTTGTATTAATAATCATCTAACTCACCCGGACTAAAATTTAGGAGAATATATAGAAACATAATCCAGGGCTTGATTTTCAATTTAGGGTTTTTATGGGTGTCAATTTAGCAATACACATTAAAAAATACTTAAAAAATATTACATAAATCGAAAAGAAAATAAATAAATTAATAATTACACTATATTTTTTCCCTAACTTTACTAGTCTTCGAACTCTAATACATAGCTACCATTCAAGCCGTAAGTATTATATTTTATAAGTTGTTTTCAATAAAGTTTATGTAAAAAATATAGTCCTAAAATTTTAATATTTAATCACAGTTAATTCAGTATACAATCACATGCGATTTGTAAAAACATCACATGTGAATTACGAAAATGTCACTCCATCCAAATTTTTAAATTTGCAATCTAGACCATTGATGTCATTAATCCAAAGGCTAAAATTAGTCTTTTAGGACTATAAATTAAGTATGGACTATATTAAACATTCTTCTATAATTTATACATTTAAATTTAATAATAACTATGATATGAGCAATGCGCATAAGTATTTTATTATAATTTTTAGAAAAGTTACGAAGTTGATGCACCGTTCTTAATTATGATACATCATCACACTTGAACTAAATTCCAAGTACAAATTATTTCCGGTTTAGTATCCAAATGTGTATCGAAGTTGTCACTTTTTATTATTATAGATATCCAACTTTGAAAACTATCATTTAGTGTAGTGAACTTTCTGCAACTACCAAATGATGTATTCAACCTGCTATAGCAGGTTAGAAGGTGATGAGTCACAGGTTTTGATGATGTGGTGTGTGATATGGCATGTGACATGGATTTTCAAATTAAAAAAAAAGTCAAATAAAATAAATATTTATTTTTAATAATAATAATAATAATAATAATAATAATAATAATAAAATGAAGAAATCTGGAACATTTATTCAATCCCTTACTTCCTAGTCGACCACCTCCCTCCACTTTCGTCAACCACCACCACATTCGACCACCACCACCTTCCGGCAACCACCGCCTTCTGGAAACCACACCACCTTCGTTCACCACCATCTTCGACTCCATCTGTCTAAATCTGGAGACTCCATCGTATCTCGGATCTGGTGACTTCACACTTCACCGTTGACTCCATCTGTCTCAGATTCGGCGACCTCATCTTCTTCGACTTCATCTATCCCAGATCTAGCAAAATCAATCGCTTCATCTTCATGAACCATTTAAGAACACCATCGATTTGGGTTCATCGATCGATGGTTTCGATTTGGGTTCATCGATTGAGGGTTTCGAGCTGTCGATTAAGGGATTCTTGTTTCGAGCTGTTGACTTCATTTGTCTTAGATCCGGCTCACTTCCAAGCAAGTTTCGATTATCAAACCCAAATCTAGTTCGACATATCTGGTTCGTGTGTTCGATTATCAAACCAAGATCTGCTCGGTTTTCACATCTGTTCATCATTTGTATCGGTTTAGATTCAAATATGAGATCCAGGGTTTAGATTCACACATCTTCATTTATTTCGATTTCTTTTGCTCAGTGATTGTTATCAAAAGTTCAAAGTACGGATTCTTGTGAATTTGAATGGAATGTTCTTTATAATGTTTGATTTTGAATGCTTAGAAGAATGAATTTTTATCTGTTCATCAGTCATTAGTTTATGGGGTTAATTGTATATGATGAATATATTCTTCAAATGTTTTTATGACACTTGAAGATGGTCATATGAATGTTCTTCATATGTTAAAAAAATGGTAGAGAAAATTAATTGATGTTTTAGAAATTAAAAGCCGATGTGACAATAATAAATAAATAAATAACAAAAGAATTACTGGCTACTTGGTGAGGAGGTAACATAGTACACCATTTGATAAGTTTAGAAAAGTTAGATGCATTAAATGGTAGTTTTTGAAGTTGGGTATATATAATATCAAAAACTGATAACTTTGATACATTTTTAGATACTAAACCCAATTATTTATATAGAGTTGTGTTCAATAAAATCCATGTAAAAAACATAGTACTAAAATTTTAATATTCAATCACAGGTGATTCAGTATACAATTACATGTGATTTGTAAAAACATCATATGTGAATTACGAAAATGTCACTCCGCTCAAAATTTTAAAATACAATTTGAACCATTGATGTCATTGATCTAAAGGCTAAAATTAGTCTCTTAAAACTATGAATTAATTATGGACTATATTGAATATTCTTCTAATTATATATAATATTAATTATCGAAATCGTTAACGACGTGGTTTGGCCGTTAATTATACTTTTTGCCCATGAGCTTCATTTAAATGTACTAATTTTGAAACCTGTTTTATATTTGGTCCGTCCATAAGCGAGTGTTAATTAAGCATTTATCATACGAAGGCAGGCATAATTTGGTTTTATATATTTGTCATTATCGTATATTTATCATATTTTGTTAGTCATCAACTTTGGAGTTATCTTTAATTAGGACTACAATTAACTATAAAATTAACTATTTGTACAAACTTGACCCTAACAACGTCAACATCCATCACATACCAAATAATGCAAACTCATGACGTGTTAGGAAGTGACTAGCAAGTACCTTGTGCTTAAATACTTGTAACTTGTAAGTGTTAGAATATATGTGAACATTTTAATTAAAAATAACCTTCGTCACCTATTTTAATTATATGTGTTTCAACCATCTTTCTTGGAAAATTTTGTCCCGTCACCATCATGATTTACAAATTTATTTAAAAAAATAAAAAATATTTCTACATGTGGATAATTATCGTTTTCACCCTATTTTATATGTAAACCAATAGATGGGCCCTTGAAAATAATAAACTTCCTTATTAATACAAGTATTTTAGTTGTGTGATATCATGTTGTGTATAATTTAGTCAGGGGCGTTTCTAGAACTTTTAATACCATGTGTTAATAGAAAAAGTGGACTCATTTTATACACACAAGCGTATAAGCAAAAATTTAGTGAAATTACGATATTTGTTATATCATTAATCGTGAAATTCTTCTAGCATTATTAGAAGCAAAGTTATAAATCAACTTTTCATAACCAATACTTTCCCAAATACCATTCTTAATAACTATCATTTCCAATCCATTAAGTCTTCCTTGTAAAATTCTAAACAACAAGTAAGACTCTAATAACTTAAGTTTTGAAAAACTTGTTTATACACACGTCAACATTAATGAAATAGTTAACAAACTCTATATGCAATAATTGCATTAGAAAAACAATCAACTTGTTTGATAAAAATGTGTCAAAGAGCTTTAACTTCATATACAGTTTATTTGCATCAAAAAATCTAATCTACCATCAAAAAATAAACTTGACCCGCAACCCAACCCTATTAAGCATAGGGTCAATCAGGTTAAGTAGGATAAATTTAAAAACAATATTCTTGTTTTATTTCACATATCTATAAGTTTAGAAAATTAAAAAACTTTGTACTTAAAACATATAAATTTAAACACTCCTGATGTATGGGTGCATGTAATACAATATTTAGAACATATAAATATAAACCACTCTTAGTTTAGGTATACATACATTAGAGTGACACAGTACATATAAATTATACCTTTTGACATGCAGGGGTGTGTTTTCCGATGCACACGTGTGTTCTTTTGGTGTGTATGTATGTTAAGTGGACCTTTCGCTAGAAAAACATGGGTGGTGGTGGTTTGTATTTATTGTGACAATAGTGGTGGCCGAGAAAATGAATGTAACTGCGGGGCTGACGATTATGTACGCGAATGGGTATTTACTAGCGAAATCTTTAACAGAGGATGAGGATTGCAATATGTTGTTTACCCTTTTATCAAGTCAATCTCTCTCTCTCTCTCTATATATATATATATAGAGAGAGAGATAAACAACCAACCTGTCAAATATTAGTGATTGTTTTCGACACCAATCAAGTAAATATCGATAATCGCGTAAAATAATCTTTTCCGCAACCACTAATAAAACCAATAATAAGATTATTGAATAAATATTAACAAATAGAGTTTCGAAGAAATGATAGATGATCTTAATATCACATAACACTCATAAACCATCTAAATGAACAAATAATGGAAAGACCAATTTACTCTTTATTTAAAAAATTTATAAGAGCAACATCACATAAATTAGTTAATGTTAAAATCATTAATCATTTAATAGATATGAACTTGCATAAAACATTTTTACTATAGGCAAAAGTTCAAACAAGAACTGTTTTTCGTACGAGAACCGCGAGAACCAATCTTAGCCATCAAATTCTCCCTCCTTCAATTAGATTGCTCACTCATAAATTTCTTACATACACTCTGTCACACCCAATCTCCTTACGCTTTTCATCCATGAATTCTATTATCCAAAATGAACGACCAAGATTGGTTTTCGTACGAAAAAAAATTCTTGTTTGAACCCTCCCCTAGGGCTAATCGTCAGCTACGTTGAGCGGTTGAGGCATGACATGGCTATGTATTAAGTATACAGGATTACAGGTCATAAAATCAAACATAATATTAACGTAAGAGCAGCTTCGTAAAGGTTAAAAAACTTTAAATGAATGAATTCGTCTTTCCGTCGATTCTATCAGAGGAAAGATATACCCATCTACACTATTTTTCTTGGTTTTCATCGTTAGAACTTATATATTATACGTATTTTTTATTTTTTTAATCTTTTTTTGTCACCTCAATTTTATATTATTTCCTCTACCCTATTTTTCTTGTATCTTTCAACCCAGATACTTTCGGTTCGACATAAAATATTATCTGAATCAACCACTTTTCACATAAATCGGTCATAATCGTTCCTAAACAAGCCATGTACAAGATCACTCCTGAAAACTACATGATATACATGTATTCAAGATATTGCCCATCATTGTTTTATTGCTTATTGTGCATATGAATCTACATTGTAAACAAAATACACATAAAAAACAACCGTCACCACCACCAGCCCGCCAGGTCCAGCAGCAACGGCAGTGGGGGAGAAAGCATCGGAGAAAACACAATCACGACCCAAGAATTGGATCACACAATCACAAGATAACATGGATAGACTATAAATTACATACAATTTGTACAAAAAAATGGCTTCAAACAAAAAATAATTTGCACGCACACACCCTTGTAGGATTTAGTAATTTACCATCTAGCCCACAGGCTTGAAAGTCATAAGTTCGAACATGCAGCATCAAGAACCACCATGCTCCTGATTTGCCCTGAGTATAAGTTCTTCAGTTGTGGTTCCAATGATCTCGTTTGCACGCTTCAAACCAACACAATAGTACCTTCCAATTGAATCCTACATTCAAAAATAATAAAACCATTATTTTTTATTTCTATAAATTCTTGGTGTGTAAAATATGATTAAAAAATCAAATTATTAGCAATCTCACCCTAGCAACAATGCCCATCTTTTCCAACTTCTGGACTGCATCGTCCACATCAAAGTTGCAGGTTGCACCAAACTCCTCTTTAATTAGTTCCTCGCATTGTAGATCAAGATCCTACAATATGCATCGCCACAAAGTCACAAAACTCATTCTATACAGACACACACAACACACACATCTTCAGCAAGAAGCATGTTATGTATAATGACGTGCAGAATAAGATTAATGTATGTATACCTCTAAAGTTGCTTTGCCTTGTTCCATCAATATAAAGAAACATATTATCACCTCTTTTACCTGCAAATGAGTAAGTTATTTATGATCAAGATATTTTGGAAAGTAAACACTTTTTTTCAATGAAGGAAATTTATAGAAAACTTACTTCTTGTTGAATCACATCATCACACAAGTGAAGAAGAGTGCCTTTTCCACTATCCAGCTGCTTGTCATACATGGATTGTGTAATTAGGCTCTGATATGCAACCATATTTGCCTGAAACCTACAAACCGTCATATGATATGAACATCATTAACTAAAGCTCAGAAATCATCATTATGTGTAAATGTGTGCACATAAAACTATTTAGATTCATTGGAGGATATATAAACAATGAAACGCACGTAAAGTATATCTTAGCACAGTAACCAATGACTGCAGACAGAATGGCAAACATGACCCAAAAGTCAGCCTGAGGTGTCTCAACTGAACCTATGACAGCTACCTGGAAAAGAGACATATTAATTGCTGCATTTAAACAAGTATTAAACCAGTATATAAACAACTAACCAGCCCAACAACAGCAGAAATGAGGAATTTCACCCAATCCATAGGGGTTAAACTTGGATTTTTCTTCTCTGGCTGTCAATATGAAGTACATATTATAAAAATCCAACAAGCAAAGTAAAATTACAAGAGAAGACAATACAAGAGGAGGAAAATTAGGTGGGTCGGCATGAGTCGGAACACTTCAAACTCGGTAAATTTTGGAACGAGCCGAAACAGGTTGGGTTAACCATGTACAATTTTCACACGGACTCTTTTTATTTGCTAGTTGCTATAGATAATCAGTGTGTTAAAAATAAGATGACAAAATACTAATCTAATTTTTTGCATAAAGCAATCATATCATGTTTGGCTTAAACAATTGGGTGACTTTTGACCCTTTTCAACTAATATTTATTCATTTTTGGCTCATTTGATCCATTCGAGATAAAACATATAATATCCAGCATTACTAAGAATGGGTCTAAGCTGCCATCGTTAGATGATACAGAAGACAGAACAGATAAAAGAATACCCACTAGGACTAACTCCATATCTGCCATTGGGATGTTTTTGAAATGCTTCACATGGATTCCCCTATCCTTTTCTCCTTTTGTGCTTGCCCGCCTGCATGCCAATCATTACACCATTGCGATTTTTTAATCATACTAGAGTGCCAACAAATTTGTATCCAGCTTATATCTGACAAAAACATTTAATTGAAATACTCGTACCTGTACACGACAATTATCCTATCAAATGTAGGTTCTTGGATAGTGATCTTACTTAACAAATTCCTTAAACTGGTGGAATGAAAATAAGAATGTGGTAAGCATTAGCAAGCAAACATTAAATTCTCATTAACACAATCAACCACCAAACTAATGTTATCAGGGTTCAATAAAAAATCAAACAGAAGAAAAATGCAAAAGTAGATACATAGTTATGTCCTAGTTTATAAATCTTGGTTCTTCTTGTGCACTTTAGATGCATTAGAGTGAATTACAAAAATCAAACCTGAACTAAACTTGAATCTGCGATATTCATCATTTAACAGTAAAGGAAGAAATTTTAGTCCAAAAATGACTTGTTTGTTAATTAAGTAGCATCAAGTAACATCCTAACCTACATCAACAATAATTTAGACTTGGCTCACCTGATCTCCAAGTTCTCAATCCGGACCCGCTCGACATATAAATCATCTGGAAATTCTTCATTTGTAATTTCATCATCTTTCTTTGGGTTATTCTTAATTCGCGCACTAGATTTTCTAGAAAAAAGCTTTCCTAGCCTGCAATCATAGAATAGAACATCAAAGAACTCTCCAAATAAGCATCTACAGCTACAAGAGCTGGTAATTTCAACACATTTACTTGTGAACCGGTTGATTTGGTAATATATTATCTCAAATTGAGTACTTGAACTGTTTAAAGAAAAGACGAAAGAAAATGACTCAAACAGGTTGAAAGTTGCTCAAAGTCTAAATTTTATGCATACAAGCTAAATCATTTTTTCAAAGATTAATAATACTATAATAGTATCCTTGTAATCATAACTCATCCCTTACTTCTAAAACTTCATAAAACTGGGACAAAGAGTGCTAGACAGTCAACCCAATCCAATCCAACCTGTTTACCATCTCCATATGTCCCCAGTCTCGAAAGTCAATTAACTTAATTATAAAATAATTTGTAATAATACTTGCCTTGTTACTCTCATAGTCCATGCCCATAGACGTGAAATAATCATGTCCACCTTCTCCATGATGAAGTAGTCAGTTGTCCGATCAATTCCAATGCCTCGTCGGAATATTACATACTACAAACCAATATCCAAATTCAAGCATCAACTAGACTATAGGTGGCAAGATGGGTGTGTAGTGTCATATCAGAGTGACAAGCACAGTATAAAGCATAAAAAAGGGTGTGCAGAAACAACCTCAATTCAAGCATCAACTAGAGGTGCCAAGATGGACAGGGCGGAAGGTTGGGTTAGGGTTCAAAGTGTCCAGATTAAAAACAGATCTATTTTGTAGAACCAGTCGAAAAAAGCTAGACTGAGTTGACCCGCACATATTTTTTGTCCATTTTTTAGTTTTACGTTACATCACAAATGAAAACATGAACAGAAATCTACAAAAAAAATAAAAATCCTTACAATAATAATCCTTAATCTTTAAATAGATCAATTTAGGACTCATATGCATTAAAAATAGACTTTGGCCAGGCTCCAACCAGTTTAAGATCAAACACAACCCAAATTGACCCATTTATTACCAATCTAGAATTACAGCAATACCTTATCAGCAAAGTCGGGAAGGTTATCATGATGATGCTGTTCAAAGTACCGCTTCAAAAGATCCTTATCAATCTACATTTACAAAAACACGCAAAAAAACAACTAGAAGCGTTAATAGACTCGAATACAACAATTGCATGATTTAAGGAATGTATGTTATATATGCTGCAAACCTTTGATTCATCCACTGTGATAGGAAGATTCAAAAGATACTGCCCAGAATGTGCAACTTCGATCTCCTCATCAGAGCATATCTTAAAATTACTCTTCTCCATCACCTGCAGCCATAGAGATTTAACTCGTAACAAACATGGTGCATTCATGACAACTAAAACATATACCCAATCATGGAGTCTGCTATTATTCATATTGCTCATGCTACCTTGAACAAATATGTCAGGAAATTCTGTTCAAGAATATCAGTTTCTTGTGATGACAGGTTTTGCTGCTTCAATTTCTGAGCCCCATTTGCAGGATCAAAGAGTGAATACAGTTGCTGTGAAAAGAAAAAGAACACTTCCATAAAGCTCAAATAATTTGAACAGTAGGAATGCTTTTATAGCATAAGTTAATAAAAGTAGATAAATACCATGAGATCTTCAAACTGAAGAAGATACCATGCTCGAATTGTGTACTCAACTCTCTTGCATAGCTTCAAAAATTCTTCCCGGTCAGACCTTTGTTCTGCAATACCAAACTTTGTTCGTTTGAATTCTTGAAAAATCACATTGGAAATCAAAATCAAATACCGATATTCTAAAAGTTCCATAGGCGACCGGGTGACCTTCTAGTGACTAGCGCTTGATTTTTAAGGGAAGATTAGGAGAAAGCATAATCAATTCAGTTAAATATATAAACAATATTTGATTCAAAACGTAATCTAAGCAATGGGTCCTGTAACCGAAACTAGACAATGCCATTGATCTTTCCAACATAAACCACCTTGATTTTCAGCCTTGACTCTTGACCAGTGCTGAATAACCCAGTCCCATGGTTTCATTCAGAGTTCGTTCAAATCTTAATTATGTCTTCTATTACGTAAATTATCACCACGGCTTTCTACAGGCACTGTTTAAACTTTAAACTAGAACCAAAATAAGATGCAGTTTTGGATTGCTTATTGAAACTATTCGTCCGCTAACTGCCTTTTGAAATAATCAATGTGAAATAAGCGACTTCAAGCTGCTGATGTACAACATAATTAGATAAGCGTTGTGGATAAGCAACCCTAAGCACTCGCAAAACTGTTTAATTGTATCAAATGGCAATAAGCAGTAACCAAAATATATAAGCAATCCCAAACACCCCTTAAAAGCCCTAATACATGTCTTCCAAAAGGGACCTCCAAACGCTACATGAATACTTGCCCTCGATTTCAAATAACGCTACTATCTTAGCCAAATTAAGCACCATAGACACACAACATGGATTAAACAGAAAATTGATTTGGGGATATTGGTAACATAGCCATGAGCAAGTATTGCAAACAGAAACTGCAGAGCAATGACGTTGTTACCGATAAGATTGGTCAAAACCATGACGAGCCTGGGCTTCAAAATTGGAATGACCGCTTCACGCTCCAATCGAATTACTTCCTTTTTAGTGTTGCTAGCGCTACCCATTTTCTTTTTCTAGTATGGATAACCCTAGGCCGATTGAAGCAGAAAGTCAGAAAATAAATGGAATCTCAAGTTGTTGCTGTTACTCAATCACGAAGTCGGTTTTATCTATCGCTACAGAAAAGGATTGTAAGATCAGAAATTGAGAATGAAAGACAGACAGCGTGTTTGAAGTTCGATTCCAACGTGAGACGGGAAGGAAAGAAAATAGTCAGACGGAGTCAAACTACCGGTCAGAAATTAACCGACCTTCAACTCTTTTGTGTTTTATACTTTTATTTTATGTCGGTGTCGGTACAGAAATAGTAGCGTGTGTATCACCACTAGCGTATACTAGTGATTTAAAGTGGAGCAAGTTACATTCAATTCTTAGTTTTTAGTTTTCATTTTTAAACCTTGTTTTACGAATCTCTACGGTTTAAATTAAAATATCTTACCTTTTCATTTTAACTTACGATAATACCCTTATTTTTTAGTTTTAAATTATTCTTCTTAATTCTAAATGATTTAATAAATAATATTATATATTATAAACATTATAGTTAATTACATATTTTGCTCATTAGGTATATTACTAATTACATCTTGGGTCTTTAAATTATATTTATTATTCATTAATCACTAATTAATATTATTAAATAAATTAAAAAGAAAATAAAACAATACCAACACCCCCTCTATTCTGATTGAATGTGCCCCTCACCAACCACCATAGCCACTGTCTACCACCACTCACACCATCGTCTGCCACCACTCCCACCACCAAACACCTCCAAGCACCACCACCAGAGAACAAAAAACACGCATTGTTTACCGCAAATCCTTTTCCGTCGTAACCCTCAAATCCATCCCCCACCACCCACCACCACCAACACCATTGTTCCCTTACCCTGCAATAGCACACAAATTCACACCAACCACCACTACAATCACACACAACAATCGTACGGCCACACTAGTAACCACCGGCAACAAACAACACCCAGACCCCTAAATCGTCCCCCTAACAATACCACAGGCGGTAACGACTTAGATCCAAAGCGGAGATGAAAATGATGCAGCTTGTCGAAGAACCAAAATAAGAAAAAACCAATATATCAAAAAACGAAATCAAAACTAAAAACCCTAATCTATTGGTCTTATCTGGCATATCAATACATATGAAATCGAAAATGGAAAACTAACAAAATCAAAACCAGAAATCTAGATCACTGTCTTTAGTCTTCTTTGGTGCTTACAATGATGAACAGTGTTAGTGACGATGTGACGTGCAGGAGAGAGAGAGCAGATGTGGTGTCATGAAGAGAAAGAAGGCGCAAGATTAGATCTATGTACATGTCCATCACAAAGCAAATAAATATGAGTAGTACATTGGATTAAAAAACATCTTAAAGAAGACATCAAAAATCAAACAAACAGAATATCATATACCGAAAGACATCACAGAGTTTTTTTACTATGAATATTGTAATCCATGGATTCAAACCAAAAGGCCACCAATCAAAAGCATCGCAAACCAAATATTTATAACTCACAAAGACACAAACCATTTAAGTACAAATAGTACGTATGATGGATTCAAAACAAATTTTACAAACCAAAAAATATAAGTGGTACTTGCTTTACACCAGAAACCAAATAAATATGGTAGTAAGTATGATGGATTCAAAAAAATAATTGTCACGAAACAAGTAAAAACCCGGTTATTTTCGGGTAGACCATGTTATCCCAGGTTTAAACTGGCCTATACCGAAAAATCTTCAATATATTAAGACCAAAAACCGCACCGACCATTTCAATCTAGGTTGGTTCCGATCCGGTTTTCAGGTTGGACATCTACCTTTTCGAGAAATCAGGTTAAATGCTCAACCTTATTTCGTCATATCCTTATCTTGAATTTTTACTCTCATTAATCCGTTCATCACTTGACTTTACTTCTCACCGGATCTTATTAAATCTAATTTTAGAAGTAATCTAGTATCTAGGTGACTAATATAAAAATAAAATTAGAGCACAGGTCTAAACCTAGACGTCTTCATCTCCACACCAAGCAATCAGTACATAAGGTTGGAGCATCATTTGGTCAAGCCCTAGATATTTACTCTTGTCAAATCAATTTATCATTTAACAATTACTTCCACAAAATCTTGTTACATCTTTTAGAACTTATTTGGTATCCAATTACACAATAAATTAAAAGAAAAAAAGAGCACATGTCAGCTACCAGATAGGCCACTAGGAGTCTTTGTCTCGTGCCAGGAAAATTCTTTATGGTGCCGCTACACTAAAAAATTAAATAATTGAAGCTAAAAAATTGATACACCAAAAAAGATTAATGTTGAAAGTGTTATTTGAAACAAAAACCACTAATGATCCACCGATTGAAGTTAAAGCCATGATAGTCATGAAAAAAACAGTTGTTGAAAAAATAAACACGAATATTGATACAAAAATTTATTGTTTTTGATGAAGAAGATTTCACCCGTTATTGATAAACCAAAACTTCTCTCGAAAAAAAAACCTAATTGGTTGATTAAGGGTTGTTTGTTTGTTGCTCACTAGAACCATTCAGCTCTGAATGTTAAAACATTCAGCATTCTGTAATTTTTATTTTATTAAATATGTATATAGTCAAAAGTTAATACGCATACGAGATCAGAGTTTACAAAATATCACAAAGTTTTTTGTTTATATTTACACACGTGCTAACTGTATTGAAAATAGTGTTTCTAAAAGCCAATTTTGTGTTACATTTAGAGCTATCCGACTCATCACGGAGTCGGAGCTTTACCCTTGCTGGAACTCGGGCTATTTGTAAAAAAATAACATCAACACAACGTAAGCTTTCGCTTAGTGATCATACTAACTTTCAATATACATCAAGTAACATCACCATATTAGTCACCGTAGGCCATACTAATCGTATAGCAACGCAATTATAACTCCATAATTACATATATACATATAAAGACCCATATGGTGAGTATGAGCCTCCCTCCATAATTTACTTGGTACCAAGCTAACTTCATAATTGTGCAAAGCTTACGCCAACAACATAGCAACACACTAAGTTATACCAACCGTATAGTGATACACTATAATCTCATAGTTGTGTATACACCATATTTATATCATATATAAACAAAGATAAAATATATGATACATATCACAATTCATCATACATATGTAATAAAGAAAGTAGTAAACTCACCTGATAATCAGTTAATGTGATAATAGTTTATGTGTTTAGTTACGTATCCAATCACCTCCCTATACAAATTGAAATAACTAAGCATTACAAACATCCAAACTGATTTGGAAATGGTCCTACACGGGTTGTGTATCTCTACACGGTCCGTGTACCCTATACATTACACGACCATACCCAGCCACATGGTCTGTGTTGACATAAGCTACTACACAGGCCGTGTACTCTTCATATTACGCGTCCATGTAAGACTACATGGCATGACATCACCCTAGGTCACTACAGAAGCCATGTAGGCCTACACGGCCAACCTGTAGACTGATATGCAGAACACATTTGTTGTTTTTGAATCAATTTTGATCTTTAATCGATTTACATAATATATGGGTGTTTTCCTACATCCCAAGCAGCTAGTAACATCCATAATTTCATCTAGAAACATAAACTACATCTCTTGAACTATGATTCAACTATTTGAATCATTTGACCCATTAAGACTAAAAAACTCATAAGCTAACCATACCTTATGCTTAGATGTTCAATTTGCTATTGTCATGATGCTTAATCCTGTTAGTTTCTTGACTCAAATCAAAATGGAAAGCTTGGAAACTCTTGAAGTAAGAACATATGTATGTATGTGTTTTGTAGAGTTTATAAGAGTGTAGCATATATATCTTCAACTATTAAGAAATTGCAGAATGGTCCATATACTTATTCACTTTTATTTTGGTGATTTTAACCTTTCTAGTTTTATAAACACCTCCAATATCACATAGGCAACTTATGGTATTTATGACACTTATCTATTTAAATTAGCAAGATTTCGAACCTAGGGGTGTTACACATTCAGCATGTTTGATTGTCATATCTGAATAAAAATTATGTTGAATGAAATAGAAGAATTGTGCTGAATCATTCCAACTTAATGTATATTATGAATCATTAAACTATAAGTATTTTACTTTAATACTATTTATTTCACATGTTACAATGTTAAACAATCATATCTTATAATATAATAAATCACTATTAAAGTTTGAATAGTATTTTACATCATTCAGATTGTTCAAACAAAACATTATCAAACAGCATGTCACATTCAAATATCGTTTTAAACAAAGCCTTTGAATGAATCAAGCCATAGAATCAATGCTTAATCATTTTGTTTTAATAAACAGCTCCTAAATCTATCGATAGAAACAATACTAGACAATAGAACATTCAATTGAAGCCATTTTGGCCACTTTGTTTGGTAGTAGACGGTAGAACATTTGATTAACAGGGTATAGAAGAAGATTGATAGTCATAAAACAAGGGTTAGTGAAAATGATAGATACATTGTGGGGTTATAATTGACTTTTTACACTCATGTTTTACCGTTAACCATTGATTTCATTTAATCAACTCAATTGTGGGGGAATGGTTGAGATGGAAAAAAAAGCCTCCTAGATCCCTTTTGATCATTTATCTCCATCTATTTATATTCTAAAAAAACTTAAGCACGATACATGCATATCTCCTCACATTCCCTTCTTTCACGATGATATTTATTAAACGAGTAGAAAAATAAGTAACAAGCTTCATAGTACGGTATAAATAACAAATTTTGATCAACTCCCTTTGCTGGTTCTCGATGGGTGTTAATCAAGAGAAATGTTCAGGTTATATTATTAAAGTGTCTTATAAACTTATAAGAATTTTCTGTGTGTGGAGCTTATTATAAAACGAGTGTTTATTTTAACTTATAAGCCTATGCTTACCGGCTTATCAAGGCCTTACTAAGTTCACTTTAATAAGCTATTTCAAATGAGCTTTTTAAGAGTTTGTGAGCTTACTAGCCTATCTATACTATATTATAAAGCATCTAGGTCTTTTGCTTAAACTCTTAATTTTAAGTGTTTTGGAATTACTAAATTACTCCCATGTAAACTAAATTGAGTAAGTATTAAATATAGTTAATAAGATTCTTAAATTCTATTTTAATAACTAAACTGTACATATTTAAGAAAATCATAGTCGATACAATTTTTTTGAAAGTCAAAGCCAATACAAATTAACTTAATTGTTAAAAAATAATTTCATAACTTTTTTTTAATTATGGAGAACAAAAAAGTAAAGGAAATATAAAGAAGATAAAGAAAATAGACATGTCACCAAACGAAAACTATTCGCTGTCACCATGAATATCATACTTCATACGTCTTGAAAACGGACATGTTAATGAGTAGAAATTAGTCGTTGCCGTCGCATTGCGCGGGTATCATGCTAGTATTTACTTAAGCATCCTCCTAATTATCCTATTTTCCCCTTAGTATCATATAATATAAACATTTTAATATGTAAGCATATTTTTTTTATCATTTTACCAATGTATGTAACTTTTAAACTGATAAACTATAAGTTAATTGTAATATCCCAAATTTAGAAAATTACTATTTAATATTTTTATGGTTATTTAAGTTATAGAACCAAACTCATAGTACAAGTCCCTTGTACATGATTTGGTTGTTTAGTGGGTAATTGACTAATGAACACAAAGGTATTTAGGTAATTGGCTAAATAAAGGCTAAGTAGACACATAAAAGAGTTCTAGACTTTTATCCATATGAACGAGTTTAATTGAATATTATTATATAAAGTTGAGGGGTTAAAGTAATCATCAACCTAACTTTTTGTGTAAAAAATGAGTTATGTGACAATAATGAAGAAAAAAATAATTAAGGGGTCTGGATTGCCAAATCTCCAAACTTGTGTTTATATAAGGCTTGTTTGACAGCTAGTCAAAACGGAAGGGTATTTGGGCTAAAACTTTCAAGAAAGGTAGAGAGCAGCCCAAGTTTGATGTTTTAACTCACAATCAAAGAAGAGTTCGATTATAAGCATCAATGTATATTAACCCCACCTTTGTAATTTGGGGTTTTTAACGAGTCAAGTGTTCTTGAAATGTTAGGTTAGTGATATTGATAAAACCAATGAAATTGATACTAATTTTATGGTGATTCAAGCATTGAATGATTTGATTTTAGAGATATATGTTGTTAAATTGATGTCTTGGATGCTAATGGGTCAAAACTAGGGTTTGTAACTTAAGTTTTTAGTTGATGATGTTGCTTTAGTTCCATAAGTGGTTTTGTTGTGTTTGAAATTACCAAAGTATGTTTACAACATTTGGTTTAAAGTTCGAAAGGAGTTTGAGTTGATTTGGTATTGAAATTGCATGTTTTATTAGGTAAAAACCGTAACCTAGATGTTGTAGTTTGGAGTTTTTTCACATACTCATAGCAGTTTTCGAAAAATCATATAAAATCAATAAAAAAATCTTTAGGAGTCATATATTATATCTTGGAAAGCTCTGGATGTCTAGTTTTTTTCTTCTTATTTTGATCACAAAAGTTGAATAGGAGCCTAAGATGGTTAAAAATACAAAATACTATAGAAGGGTCTAAATGATGTTATATTTTGTAAAATGTGAATTGAGGTTTTGGTTTTGTTAGGTTGTCTCACACTCTCACCCATAGGGATGCTTTGTAACACTTTTAGTAAGTGTTTTAATTTTTGTTTGAGGTCTCATAGATCATGATCTATGGTTTTAGTTGTATATGCTTTCGGTTTAGACACTATAAATTGTCAAGTTATTAGAATTTGAGTTAAAAGCTTTGTTATGTTTCAAAGTTCTTAAAGATGATTTTGGTACATAATAAGTAAGACTTAGGTATGTTATACTTCATTAGTTGGTCATGAATTACTTGCTCAAGTATAAAGTCTGAGATTAGTAAGCTTTAATGCCATGCTTAACAACATTATTTGGGTCATTAATTTTTATCAAAGGTTGTGCTTGCTTTTAACTCTTGAATATGATTTGCTTTTGTTTTTAAGGATTCTTTGGACGCTATTGTAGGTTATGAACATCATCCAACCTAAAGATGAATACCTCGATCAAGTACTCGTAAATAGTAATTTATAAATACTTATATAGTGATACACCTGTTTTATATAAATTGAACGATGTTGTTATGATATTATTTAACAAACTCGAGTTGTATTGTAATATGTACAAAGGTAAGAATTCGTAACGTACTGATGTACATAAAAGTAAAGTAAGTATAAGTAATAGCAAGTACTATGTACATTGAAAGTAAAGTAATGACAAGATAAAGAGTTAAGTGTACTGGTAATCTAAAATAACATTATTAGATGAAGTAAAAGAAAATAGAGATTTGGTATAGTAAAAGTGAGACTTGACTCATACAAATATTCGTGATATTTGTTATTGATATATGGATAAGAGACCAAAAGACACGTAAAGTATTACTTAACTAATATAAGAAAAAAAGTCATAGAAAGTAATAAATAAATACCCACAAATATATAGAAAGAGATGGGAAGAAGTGTTAAAATAGATAAGGGATATACGACGATGAATTATAGATAACTAACAAAATAGATAAACGGTACTATTAAGAGATGAAAGATGAAGTGATATGGTTGTTACAATTATGATAGATGTAACACTGGCACATAGCCAAAACAATGTTAAGTATTAGTGTTATGACCGACACCAATTATAAAGTATTACAGTTATAGAGATCCAATATTTGTTATTGGATCTTCAGGGTTATGTGCTCTTTTTGAGCATCAGGTTTAAAGGATATTATATTGGACTTACAGGGTTATAGGGATACAATATGTGTTATCGAATCTCCAAAGATAGAGTGGATATAGTTATGTGCTTTTTTGAGCATTAGAGATATAAGGATTCATTATTGAACCTTACATGGTTTGGAACTAAAGTAACATATTATAATATACGGATATGAGTACATGTCTAGTATGATGGGTAAGTTCGGTTAGAGCATGGTCTTTCTCAGAATACCAATAGAGAGTTATATGTCGATTTATGTATGAGAACATGTTACTTTTAAATTCTATAAATGATGCTTGCTGTATGACACAACAATAAACTACATAAAGTATTAATGGTAATGTTTAATTGGGCATTCTTGAATATTACTTATAAGTATCTATATTGAGTTGTTCACTAACCTTTGTAGCTTATTTCAATTGTATTAAATATTACTAATAAGTATCTGTACTAAGCTTTATAGCTTATTTTAAAACTTTTCAGGTTTTAAAAAGTATATTTTTTATATTATCTCATAATGTTTTAAATAAAAATCTTAAGTTACATTAACGAACTTATATAAACTTACATCTAATTATGTTTACATCATCGTTTAATTGTGTGATTGTTCATAGCAATAAGCTTACTGTTTAAAATAATAACCTAAACCACAACACCCACGGAAGAAGGAACAAGTCACAAATACAATCCAATTTGGCAATTTCACTCATTTGTAGCTTGTACCACTAGTAAACTCCCAACACCAAAATCCCGGATCTCCGACCACTGATCGACTGACCTTGAACGACGGAGCTAGGGCACCGACCGCAATGATCAGACCTCTGAAATCCTCATCAAGGAGACCTACATTTGTTTATCTCATAACCGCTGCAACTGTTTTTTCTCTCCTTGTTTTCGCCATTCAGTCCTTCTTCTTCACTGGTTACTTGCTTTCTTTCGCCAACGGAATTCTCAAACCCTAATCACATTAATTGCAATTTTAATTTGTCTTTACCTCTTTTGCCAGGTGCTCGAACCAAATCTCTCAACACAGAAGACGTCCAGATCTTATCTGATTTTCAGTCCGACGTTCAGCAATGCGTGGTTAGCTTCCGCCTCTCTCTCTCTAATCTACACGGACAGATGAGGATTTACAAATCAACTTATGTTGCACCAAGTTTTCGTTTTACGGTTTCAAAATTTTGACTTCTGGCGATATGTTTGTATTTTTAGAAGTGTTTGTATTGTTATTTCCAGATTACGCAGATCACTGCTAACTATTACGTTGGTTCGTCTTATAGTTCATTACAAGTTTGTTCCATGTGTAGTTTCCGCTTTAGAGGCTGTTAGCCTCTTGTCGTTACCTAACGAACACACAAAACTTAAGAACATTCATACTCTGCTACTGTGTTCAGTATATAGTTGCTCTCGATACATAGTGGCATGAATTACCCTTGTTTATTACTTAGAGTATAATGATTCACCCTGTAGGCAAACAGAGGATTTGGACTTACCGCACATTTAATTGATCACTGCAAGTTGATTCTTAAGTTTCCCGAAGGGACTAATAGCACCTGGGTATGCCTCTCTCTGTGTGTGGATCAAGCAATCAATCAATCTCTGTCATGTATTTATGAGTTGATCACTATCATTTTGTGTCACTTTGCAGTTGAACCCACAGTTCAAGACTTATGAGCCATTAGAGTACACATATGATGTTTGTGAGGCAGTTCTTCTGTGGGAACAAGTTAATCATTTATTCTTATTTCTTCACAGCTTCTTGTCCCTGTGCATGTTCTAATCCCTTTTCATTCTCTGCAGTACCGTAACATGACTACAGTTTTGACAAGAGAATATTTAGATGCACGGCCCGATGGGTGGATGGACTACGCAGCCAAAAGGATAGCACAATTGTATGCTTTTTATTAAAAAAAGGAATAATATTCTAATAGCCAAATGATATCTTTGGGTTCAATACTTGGTTGAGTGTTTTGAACATGACAAATTGCATTATTCCTTTCTCACTTGGATTTCTTCCTTTATAATAGAGGTGCAAAAGATTGCAGCAATCGGGCGCTTTGTGAGGAGCACCTCAATCCAGTTTTGCCAGCCAAACCACCATTTCACCCTCGCCAGTTTCAGAATTGTGCTGTTGTTGGAAACTCTGGAGATCTGCTGAAGACTGAATTTGGTGAAGAAATTGACAGTCATGATGCAGTCATTAGAGACAATGAGGCACCAGTCAATGAGGTAAATCAGTCGCCACGAAGGTCACTACTAGCCATAAGCCCATAAGTAGGATATTTAGCTGATGTTTTCCTGAAGCCCTTGTATAGTCAAATTTGCTCCTCTGATTTTCTATTTTCATGCAGAAATATGCAAAACATGTTGGTCTGAAGAGAGATTTCAGACTCGGAGTTAGGGGAACTGCTCGTAACATGGTCACCATCCTCAATGGCTCAGGTAAATTCTCTTAACGATGAAGTCATTTTGTCTTTAAAAGTGAGTTTTTGGATATATGCATTTACTCATATTTCATGTGATGTAGTATCTAGCTAATGTTTTGTTGGCTGGCTGCCAATAAGATAACCTTCTTAAATAACCTAATTTCATGTTATGTCTTTTAAGTTTAACAACTTGCATTTTTAGCAACTTTTGTCTCATGTTTTGACTTCACGAGAAACCACAAAATTCCTCACGGGACCTTAGATGAACAGAGGGAGAATGAGGTTAAAACTTAAAAGAATTGCTTAAGCTATTTTTATATTTCAGTGACTATTTTCTATTTTTCTCTCCAACAGATGATGAGGTGCTTGTTATCAAAAGTGTGACTCACAGAGACTTCAACAAGATGATTGATGTAAGTAGCGGGTTACGTAGACATATCAAAATGATTTCCATCTTTTCTCCTCTTGATGCATCTGTAGACTATACAACAAAAGCACGTATTTGCTGTATATTAGTTGAGCCCCCCAGACTTTTGGGGAAGATGGCAGACTTAGGAACCATCTTCTTAGTCATCTTTCTTGATTATTATCTACATGCAATTATGAGAAACATAAAGGAAGCAAGTTAACTACAATAAAGTATGGCCTTGGATTTCTACTTTACATCTGCTCTCAAACCATAAGTACCTGAAAAGCAATCTTGTAAAATCCTCTAGGTAATCTAGTAATCAATATCCACAAAGGCTCTGCAAGGTGGATGAATACTTTTGAACTTTCTAACATAAAAAATAAATCTGGACAAATGGACAATAATCTGGAAAAGGAGAGAATTAATGTTTATTGGAGAGACAATTTTGGAAATGAGATGCACCACTTGTTGCTCGTTAAGCACCAGACCAATTGCCACTTTCACCCCCTTTGGGTTTCCAAGATGCATGGTTTTGAGTATCCAATACATCCTTGGTGTTTTTATATGCGAGAAATAGCAACATTGTTTCACACTTTTACCAATTACGGGTGAAAATTGTTAGAAATAGCAAAAGATGGTCATTCTTCTGCCCATCATAGCAACCATGACATAAACTATGTCGCTATTTTTGGTAAAGAAAAATGGAACTCTTAGGGGGTGTTTGGTTCAAGTATTGTTTTTGAAGGGATTGGGATTTCAAATGGGATTGGTATTTGGTGGGATTTGCATTTAGTGAGATTTAAAATCCCATCTTGTGTTTGGTTCATATTTCTTAGGTGGGATTTCCACCACCACTAAACTTCATCAACAGCCAAAGACGGCGGACGATGAACGACGGCGGACGACGAACGAATGACGGCGGACGACGAACGAACGACGGCGGACGACGAACGAACGACGGTGGACGACGAACGACGGTGGACGATGAACGAATGACGGCGGACGACGGCGAACGACGGTGGATGACGAACGAACGACGGTGGATGACGAACGAACGACGGACGACGGCGACAGCCAAAGACGGCGGACGATGAACGACGGCGGACGACGAACGAACGACGGCGGACGACGAACGAACGACGGCGGACGACGAACGAACGACGGCGGATGACGAACGACGGTGGACGACGAACGACGGCGGACGATGAACGAATGACGGCGGACGACGGCGAACGACGGTGGATGATGAACGAACGACGGACGACGGCGAACGAACGACGGCGGACGATGAACGACGGCGACAGCGAACGAACGACGGCGGATGACCAGCAACGGCGGACGACGGTGAACGACGACGGATGACCAACGACGGCGACAACCAACGAACGACGGCGGACGACGAACGACGAACGAAACACAGGATTTAGAAATCCCTCATCTGTGGGATTTGTAAATACCATGGGGGGTGGTGGGATTTAGAAATCCCTCATTTGTGGGATTTCAAGGATTCCTGGGATTTGAAATCCCATCCCATTTTTACAAACCAAATACAAGATTTCTCAGGATTTGAAATCCCAATCCTAAAGATTCCCAGGAAATACCACGAACCAAACACCCCCTTAGGTATATTGCCAATGATTGGTAAAAAATCAAAGTGTGTTGCTGTTTCTGATCATTTTCAAAGTACTTTGCTATTATTGGCACGAAAGTGCAAAATAATGCTTCTTTTTTGCACAGTTATTTCTTTTATTATATATGAGCAGCTAGAGGTAGAAACCACAAAGCTGTTGGGACTTGTTTTTCATCATAATTTATGTTTTAGAATGCCTGATATAATATTTTCATAAACTGTTAAACCGCCTCTTCTGTATTAGATGAGCAATCAAGTATTCATTTAGGCTTTTAGTTTGGGGATAAATTATTATTATTGTCAGTCTGGATCTCAGCTCTACTCATAGTGACAAGCCTAACAGACTTTCATCCATTTCTTTTTCAGATGATTCCAAATCCAGTCTATCTCTTCCAGGGTATTGTATTACGCAGAGGTGCCAAAGGAACTGGGATGAAATCGATTGAGCTAGCACTTTCTATGTGTGATATTGTTGACATATATGGTTTCACTGTCGATCCTGGGTACACTGAATGGTCAGTTTACTCTCTCTCTCTCCAAAATAATAATAATAATAATAAACTGAGCAATACACTTAGAGAGAGAAATATTTATAGCAATGAAATGAGAGAATATGCTATGATTGCTATCACATACTAAATTGTGCCCACCATAAATATTCATGTGGAGGTGGCAATTAAGTAAATGGGATGATTTGGGTTATGTTTCGTCTCTTAACGGTTCAAATAAAAATATTAGCAGGTTATCCCATCCCAACCTGATCCGTTTGACCCGCACTAAAAATTTCCTCATCTGACCTGATACCCAACACAACCCAACCATTTTGCCACCTCTACATCCATGTGTGTTTGCACTTCTGCTACAGATCATTGGAATTTTGGAAAATAAAATTAAGGAACAGAAAAGAAAATTCGCAATTCTGCTTGGGCTCTCTCTCTTAAACCTTGAGGTTCTTGTAGGACCAGATACTTCTCTGAACCAAGAAAAGGTCACAATCCACTTCAAGGAAGAGCATACTACCAACTCCTAGAATGCCTTGGTGTAAGTAAATATTTTCTTCTTATCGTTTTGTATTCATATACTCCTGTCATATAATAGTTCCACCATCTTTATTTTTGTTTGGATAAGATCCAAACTTAAACAACCCACATATACTTATACTCGTCAAATACAAGAATAACTTGGATTCTGCCACAAACTTATCTTTAATCCAAAATTTTGAATGTTTAAAGGCATGAAAGAAATTTCTCCCTTCTTAATTCTGTGATATATAAGTGTGAAGGAATTATAAAATACAAGTAGTACTTGGTAACTATGTTAATAATATGTGCAAAAAGGTATGCTGTTGCAATTATTTCCTGATGGAGGCAGTATAAATTTATACACATACCTTGTTTGCTTGGGCATATGTAACTACAGGTGTCAGTTCCGACCCTCTTTTTTTTTTTAAGAAAAAGGAAGAGAAGGGGTCGATTGGGGTTACTTTTTATCTGTAACACGTGTCAAGCTAAATGACTTGACAAAAAGGAAAAGTGGCAAACAGGTAGTTAAGTCCTAAAACTGTGTCCAAATGCATAAGGTTAAGCTAATGACTTGACAAAAAGGAAAACAGTCGAACAATTTGAAGGTCGTTAAACACTGTCCAAAGGCATAAAAGCCTCCTAAACCTCTTTTACTATAATGATATAGTATTTCTAATCATATTTAGCTCAATATTTATTCTTCTGATTCAAAATGAAATGAGTACATATACAAGCACCCACTTTGTCACATTTAATAAGGAATCTATGGTATTTCAGGTTATTAGGATACACTCTCCAATGAGAGCAGAAAGGGTACAAGACTGGTCTGATGTGCCAAGTCGCGAGAAGATAGGGAGAGCTCATGCTGCCGCCACACGACTAAAGAGAAGTCAAGAAGGTGAATACTATAAAGTAGGACAATTCGGCAACTGTAAGGTATGGGGAAATGCAGTCCCCTATGGCAGTGGGCCCGTATCCGGGTCTAGAGATATGAGTAGCAAGAGGAGGAATTCAAATTACAGTAAATGGGAAGTTATGCCTTTTAAGAGTCTGAGACGAGAGGCACAGGAACACTATTACCAGATGGAAGGTGTGTCGCTGTATAAAATGGATGGCAACAAATTAGATGATCTGGTGTGTGTCAAGCACCCCTTAGATTCTGAAGCGTAGGTGAAAATTCATTTCTGCGAATTTTGGTGATGTAATTTATATGGAAACACTCGAGTACTGTACATTGCTGAAGTCCAAACGTTTGGGCATGTTGTGATATTCAAGATGAAGGGGAAATTACCAAAGTAGAGTGAGATGGTCAAGTCACAAGTGGGAATCCATCTTGGCTGATGAATTCCAGCACGAGCGATAAAAAATTTAGAGGATCTCGGCAAGTTCTATACATAGACAGTTACCCTTCACTTTTGACATGTAATGTTAAAGTAATATAGGTACCTGCTGAATTATTTCATATTTATTCTTAGATGTTGGATTGTCACTTATCACTCAAAGCAATGGAATATTGCTATTCTCAACAATGAGTTGTACATTAAAACTAGGCTTTAAAATGAGCCGAGCTTAAAGGTTTAGTCGATCACGTTAAGTTTGATGAACACTCAAGTTTGACCCGAGAGTTTGAATAACATGAAAACATTAAGAATAAATATTACTTAATTAATCTAGCTCGATTCTACCTGAGCAAGTTTGAGCTCGAAAACCTGTAAATAATGGATTTGTTTGCATACTGCTTACATATATGATTTGAAACATGAACATGATATAAAAAAATTAGATTCCGCATATGATTTTTGCTTGAAAAGTATGATAAAGATCGAGTCCAGGCTCGAACTTGGCTTGCCAGACACCGGTTGCGAAACTTTATACGAATTCAAGCCGAGTTGTTAAAGATTCAAACTCTGCTCAGTTTCTTCTAGGTTCCAAACTCAGCTAATAAAACAAGACCGAGTTTGACTCGATTGCAGCCCTGGTACTAGTGAATTTTGATGAAACTCTTGGTAAAACTAAACATACCCAACAATGAAAAACCTTGCCTTGGCGTCATACGTTGTCGTAGAGAACTCAAAACTGTAAAATAAACCCTTAAACACTAAACAAAGTTCGATAAGCCCCCAACGAGCCTCATGTAATCATCAGAAAACGAGGATTTGCAAATTCATAAGATACAATAAAAGGAGAATCTGTTATCTGATGAACACAATGAAATGAAAGCAGAAAAAAAAACGACCAGAGAGATGGATCTAACAAGCAAAATCGTATCAGCAGAAGAAAACCCTAACCCTATTTCTTAACAAGGTTATCGGGAACCACTTTCAGCTGCTTCCTCATCTTCGATTTTGCAATCTTCTGCAATGTCTTGGGGTTGGTGATCTTTTGAAGCTTCATTCCTGATTTGAGTATGTTTTCTTCCCTTTTCTTCTCTCTTTCTTCCTTTTTCTTCCTCTTCTCAATCTTGTTATTCCTGATCTCCTCCTTCAACTCCGTCATCCTCTCCTTATAAGCCCTCTTAATCTCCTTCTGTTGCGCTCGCTGCTCGTACGTCGATTTCTTCAGGCTCACTCTAACAGCCGACGATCGCTGTGTTTTCGGTTGCTTCCATTTCCTTCCTGAAACTTTTCCGGCTATCACTCCATCGTACGTCGGTTTCCCGAAGATCGGTTTGTCAGGGTTTTCGGAAGAAGAAACGGCTTGGCGCTTTGGATTTTGGGGTGGTTCGTTGGCGTCGACGTCCATGGAGGCATCTATCTCTTGCTGGTGTTCGGATCTCTTTCTCTTGTAGGTTTTGCCGCCGAAGCCTTCATCGAGGCGTCTGAAATCAATGGTGCACGCCATTGATGGAAAAGATTAATGTGTAGCGCCGCCCTCTTTGTAAAACCTAGATATTAAAAGAGGAAGAGGGGAGGGTTTTTATACGCATGCATTCTCCACTGGTTGTCTAGTAACTAAAGGGCAGAGTTGCTCCATCATCCAGGTCAAATGTAAAAAGATAAAAATAAAAATAAAAATGATAATATAATAATAATAAATTTACATTAGACCAGCATGAGGGTATTACATAAAATCTAATAAATTTCTTAATTATTATTATATATAAGTAATTTTAAAAATTTAAAAATAATACAATCAATTTTTATAATTCTTGTATTGTATGTAATTTATTGTATACTATATAAATTATGACAAAGTTCATTGTATATATTGGTAATTAAATACCAGACACAGAAAAGAGTTGTTTGCATACAATGGAGGATTATGAAAGTTGATTGTATTATTTTTAAGAATTTAAAGTCGGTTGTATATTATGATAACTAAAATAAAGTTTACTGTATTTTCATACAATTTGCCCTACTAGAAACAATCATCATAACATAAGATCATCCGTAATGGGTGCTTGTTAAAGCCTATAATGAACAAAAACAAGGATAGTTGCTCGTCGTCGCCATTCCCGGTCGCTCCTGGTGGCATCTCGTCGGTTGGCTTGTGGTATCAATGCGAGAGCTTCGTTATCCTTTTTTGTCAAACGGTCAAATTCGAACTTAACAGTAACATTTTAAACACACGCGTACACACATACACACACACACATATATATATATCAGAAAATTGCCGAGAAAAGTAACCAAAATATCGAAAATTGCCAATAAAGGTAATGTCTAATTTTTTTGGCCGAGAATTGATTATAAATTTCAATTGTAACAAAAAAAAGTATAATAATCTCTTAGACCTAAAAAAAAGATTATAAATTTCAATTTGTAACAAAAAAAGGTATAAATTTCACGTATTATACCATTTTTATTACAAATTGAAATGTATAATCATTTCTCGGCCAAAAAAATTGGACATTATCTTTATTGGCAATTTTTGATATTTATGTTACCTTTCTCGGCAATTTGCTGAATATATATGGCGAGGATCCAATATGAACGGTTTTAAAATAGAAACACTAGGAACACCGCATCTTGTCTATAAAATCACTGTATTCAACTTAAAATTATTGCATCTCGGCTAATAAACATACAATCTTCTTAAAACTACTACATCTTGGATGAATGAGTTAATGATTACTCATTTAAAATACTAACATCTGACTTAAAATCACTGCATCTTGCTTAAAATTACTGCATTAAAACCTAACATATTTAACTACAATTTCAAACTATTTAACATGTATTATTGAAAACTTAAATTAAAACCTAAGATTTTCAAACAAGTAAAAACACCTGGGAGAATCTTGCAAAGTGAAAGAAGTTAAGAGCAATAACAAATAAAAAACAAAATTAAATCTCAATATAGGTGGGAGATTATTAAAACACACTATGAAATTCAACAATTGCGCTTGATCACCGTTCAAAACTAAAAGTTCAGCGGTGAAATTAAGTATTTAAGTGTTCGCAAATGATCCTAATATTATATAGGGGAGAGTTCAAATAAAAACTGTTTTTCGTACGAGAACTGCGAGAACCAATCTTGACCGTTCATTTTGGATAATGGAATTCATAGATGAAGAGCGTGGGGGATTGAGTGTGGTAGGGTGCATGTAAGGAATTTATGGGTGGAAAATCCAATTGAAGTAAGGGGAATTGGACGGCTATGATTGATTCTCGCGGTTCTCGTACGAAAAACAGTTCTCGTTTAAACTTTTGCCATATTATATATATATATATATATATATATATATATATATATATATATATATATATAGTTAGGATTGGGTGAGAACACTTTAAAAGTGCACAGTAGAGCATATGGGCCTAAGATTATATTAATCCAACAGCGAGTAAAATCTCACGTTTTTTAGGCTTGTATGTGAGTGTGGGGGCATATTAGGAATAGAAAAGCATGTCATCCTATCCCACATTCTCCTCCCAGGGCGTCTTCTCTCTCACACTTATCAGAATTCTCTTATTGGTTCCTATATTCATTGATTTCCTCTTATCCTTGTTTCTAATATGCTCGTCGTCGTTGGTTCATCTTTTTGCGGGTACGCTATCCTCTTTTCGATTTTCAGTTTGATGTGATTTTTCAATTTACGTTCCTCTATTGTCGAATTTCGGTTCCTCTATGAAATTGTTTTGATTTAGGAACTCTTTGCAATGGTAATATACATCCTTGCGATTGATTGTTTTTGTTATGGGAACGGGGATGTGAAGTCAAAAAACATGATTGTTCATACTAAAGGTGTCGATTTGTTGGGTTCTAATCTAGAGTTTTATTCGAACAATTCAGAGTTGCGTCAAAAAGTTTCTCATGCGTAAGCACTTTGTATACATTGTATTTGAATGTATGTAGTTTGTATGCATTGTATTTGAATGTATGCATTACTTGTGCATGTATGCATACTTCCTAATACATATTAACCAAGAACCACGAATGTATAAAAAAAAGAAGTAAGTTCTTTATCTTTTAGTTTCAATACTTCTTCATCGACTCCTTTTTTTTCCTTACATTTATCGCCTATAGATGCATCAATGCATACAAAAGTGTTTGTCTATATAGTTGATCAAATGTATCAATGCATACAAATCTTTTCTTAAAAAATAGACAAAAACCGGTTTCTAATTAAAGAGAATAACGTTTTGAATTTAATTGTGTAATTTATTCAATTAAATTGTTAATATTATAGAAATAAATTTGATTTTAAGATTTAGGATGTAAACTTAACTTTTGTATGGGTAGTTATAGGTGGTGAACATGAACGCAATGGTATATATATATATATATAGGTTTATAAGGAGAAGTTCATTTGAGAAACATTTTTATCGTGAGTATCGTTTGTAACCACCATTAATATTTATTAATAGAGATATTTTGGTTATTTATATATTTACTAAACCATAAATTGTGTATAAATGGATGAGTCATTATTAGATTAAATTAATTTTTTCAAAATACTCCTCCTTAACGAGCCATTGATGAGCTAATCATTAGTCATCGCCAAAATTATTAACCACTGATTGAAGAGCCAAGATTGATACTCACGGTATTCGCAATAAGAATTGTTCTCAAAAAAACCCTCACATATGTATATATACATATATATATAGGGAAAAGTTCAATCAAAAACATTTTTCTCGTACGAAAACTGTTTGTAACACCGTCAATGACTCATTAATAGGGGTATTTTGGTCATTTAAATATTTATTTAAACGTGAATTGCATCCGGATGAGCCGTCATTAATCTGTGAGGGTTGATTTTCCCAATAATGGATCATTAATGTGACGTTAAAAATTTTTAGTCATTGATTAATTTCAAGATCTAAGATTGGTTCTCACATAAAAACAGTTATCATTTGAACCTTCTTTTATATATATATATATGTATATATATATATATGATAGGGATATAGGTTTGAAGGAAATACAAATAAGAAGTGTGATAAGTATTTTTAGCAATTGCTCAAATCTAATCAATAGTTTTGATCAATAATGATATTTTCGTAATAAAGTGACATTTAAAGCAACATGAGCAAGAAAAAAAAGGGTTGGAGGGGTTAACTAGATGTACACATGGATTGTGGCAACCACTCTCTTAAGAGGAGAGTGAACTGTTATTAAAAACCCATCACCTTCAATAACATATATATTTTATATAGTAATTTTTTTAAAAGAATTATAACATTTAAAAGATAAAATTACGCTCTTTCATTTAATACAAGTATTGCATATTTTTAACTTTTTTGAACTATGTTGCACAATATCTACACAGTTTTACACCAATTTCGCACTATGAAATTACTACCATGTGTATTTGGGGTTGTGTTACACAACTTTTTCAATATTTTATACAATGTTAACCTGTTGCACAGCTTTGGCACTACATTGCACGTTTTTTACACTGTGTTGTATAGTTTTTACAAACAGCGTTGCACAATGTTTATAACACAACGTTGCACTGCCTTTTGCATTGGGTTGCACATAGCTCTAGTACCCAATATTTACATTGTTGCGTGTGTTTTTACATGCAAATGCCAAAAAACCTAACTTATCCAAAAAGTCAACTACAAAGAAAAAGTATTCACGATTAAGATATTTTGTTTTACGTATATATGGCTATATGCTAAAAATAAGTTGTTTTATTTTCATATATTGTTATAATGTAAATGCAAAATATATATACTATTAGGATGAAAGGTTCATTTGAGAACCATTTTTATTGCGAGAACTGCGAGAACCAATCTTAACCGTTTAATTCCCCCCCTTCAATTGGATTGCCCACCCATGAATTTCTTACATGCACCATGCCACACCCAATCCCCCCACGCTCTTCATCCATAAATTCCATTATCCAAAATGAACGGCTAAGATTGATTCTCGCGGTTCTCGCAATAAAAACGGTTCTCAAATGAACCCTCCCCTACTATTAGGAGTTCTCGTACAACTCAAAAAAAATTGTGGGTGGGAAGGGGGAGGATTGGTCAAAGATGGTGACCGGTGGAGGAAAGGAGGATGTAACCATATTAAAAAATTACCAAAATACTCCTTAACGAGGGAGGGACATGAGTATATGACAACTTCTTGTTACTTCCTAGTCTTCTTATTTTAATTCTCTTCTTGTGGTTATAAATGGTACTCACGATTCTCATTTTAAACCCGGTGAAAGCATGAGATTTAACATAACTATAGCGTCTTGAGACAATTACTACATCCTTAAAAGTTAATTACACGACAATTTTCTCTTACCATAATGGCAAAAGGATGAAAGTTGTATTATTATGTAATTACATTAGAAAAAAACAACTCCCTCAACAGAAGTTCATGATTAAAAGCAATATACAAATATCATTCCACTATCTATTATTAGCAATCACACAACCTTGGTTGCTGCTAGATATATGAAATTAGAGTGTGTATACAGACTAGCCGTATTGCGGCATGGCATCTCGTACAAGTACTGAGTGTATATGATACGACAATCGATAAAACAGTTTTTGGTACAAGATGGTTCTGGTCCACCCCAACTCCCAACATTAAAGGGAAACAAAAACAAACAAAAATGTTTGGGCTAGTTCCCGGTTAGGTTTGAAACTCGTACCGTGCTATTACCAAACCAAGAGTATACAACCTTACATTCTAGTCATTTTCAAATTTCAATTCTAGCCATGTTTCCCTACATGGCTAGAACCATCAAAAAATGACTTCCACACTTTTTTTTCACCTGACGTGCCAATTTAAATTAACCACTAATAAGATAGAATGTTCAGACGTCACAAGGGATAATAGAAGAGTCTAAAGAAAGAAACCCTAATTGGATTCTATGCTTGGCTAATGATTTTAGGTGTGTGACAATTCACCTCTATAATATCTTAATTATTCAGATATGAAGAAACCGAATTCTTAAAAAAACTATGTTCTCCATGCTTAATCGGCAAATGACAGATTATCCAGCCCTGAACAATATTAGTTATTGGGTGAGGGCTAAGGGTTTAACTTCCAGTTGCCTTTGGTGGTGAACCATTCTCGTGGACTAGGTCGGCTAGATCACTTTCAAAGAAAGTCTCATGAAGAGCCCTCACACATTTTTCAGATTCGCTGTCATTAACTATCAATGATATATTCACCTGCACCAATCAAGAGGCATAAACACTCAGAAGTCGTGCCTGTCAAGACCATAACTGCAATTTTTACTAGTAAAAACATACACAGATTAAGACGTATAATTGTATATCTGGCTCAGGCTGGGTTGGGCCAACCGGTCAGTATTTGTCTGTCTATATTTCTTTTTTGTAAATAATTAATGTAATAGAAATGGTTAAACAATCAGGTCGGGCATGTTTCAGGTGAAAAACAACTAATTTTATATGACCTGACCCTGTCAATACTTTTTGTCCATGTTTTCTTTAAATGTGTATATAAGTAATGTATTAGAGATGGCTAGACAGGCAGGTCAGGCATGTTTGAGTAACTTCTTAAGATGGATTTGGATAAGAAACAAGTAATTTTATGTGGGCTTTGTACTTTAATTGCAGTCATTGAACATCATCAAACGTGAAGAATACCTTGGATGCTCCTTGAGATATCATCTGAACATTTACTCCGTTCGCACGAAGAACATTAAATACCTACAGTAAGAAAAATCACCGCAAAAAAGATGAACACAAGTTCTGCGATTAAAGGTGGTCATAGCTAATACAGTATCCTGCTGAAAGACTTGACTAGCAAATCAGGTTTGAAACTGTAAAAATACCTTCTCTAAGATCAGTGAGGACCTCTGAACATTCCCAATCAGTGAAATAATTGATCGATGTTGTAGGAGATTCACTTTAGCAATTTTTTCAAGTTCTTCTACAACATTATCAAGTTCCTGTTTGGCAAAACACCAACACCAACACCACCATTACTTGCTACATATCCATGATATGAATTTTTGTGATGAGTACAAACTATATGTATTACATCCATCGATTTGTGTACACTTGATGATTCCAGTTTTCTACATCAAGAACCCCACACCTTTAAAGATAACAGTTACCAACAAATGAACTACAAAGTTCATTGCACTTCAGTTAGTTACTAGCACTACCAAAATAAATCCAAAAATAAATACTTCTATAACTTCAGGAAATTGCTTCTTGACTATTCTAAACCTTGTATATGAGTTATTAAAAGAAAACAACTCAACTCTGACAACTTATTTGGAGCTTTATCTGTCAAATTAATGCATGGGTTGTGAAGTTGAGAATGACATTGTATATATACTTGCCTGCTGAATCAATTCCCTGCTCCAAAGCTTTGAAGGATCCAATGTTAATGAAATGCTAACTTCACTTGTAGCTACAACATCCACCGAAATACCCAAATCTTCAAAAGTAGAGAAAACCTGAATCAAGTGAAAAGTAGAAATTTTAAAATTAAATCAGGCTGCTCAAAGAATGTTGGATAGTAGTGGTGGAAAATAGGTGGTCTGGGCAATGGGTCAAATCATGTAATTTCTTCCTTATGGGTAGAACAGGTCGGGTAGACTGCCAACCCATTAGCATTTTCTTTTTATCATATATCTTATAAAAAACTAATGTGTTAAATATGATTACAAATCTGTATAACTACAACTGTAATGTAAACTTTTAGAAATACAATTTAAAATGTTCTCTACACTTAAGTTCATTTCAGATGACTTTCAACCTGTTTGGCCCACTCGATCCAGTTGACTGTTGACCCGTTTCCTTTTTAGTTAAATCTTCTAAGTTACCCAATTTGTCCTCTTAGAGATCAAATATAACCCAAATCAAGCTGTTTAAAATGTAAATGGGTCCAAATTGCCACCACCAGATCACAAAAGAGCATTGTCCTTTTACCTTGGCAAGGAATCCAAATTGTCCAAGCATGCGAGTGCTAACAATGTCCAGCATGGTTACATTACGTTTCAAAACAATGCTAGTAAGTATCGCCTGAATTTGAGGTAGGCAGATGATTAGGGTTTCCGAATTCTGATGATACATTCTAGATTATTTTGAATGTTATGCTACTGACCTTTGACATATCCCTTGATTTAGTGATCAGGGTACCTGGAGCATTACGGTTGTAAGAATTTTTTACCCTGACGGGAATGTCACCTTCTCTTGCAGGCCTCATAGACTGTGGATGCAGCACCTATGCAGAGAGAGAGAGAGAGAGATTAAGAAGTAAACAGCATAAAGTGCCCACATCTCGTCAAACTTTGTATCTTGTTATATTGAAAGAAAATTTTGCAAATGGAGAAACACCAGCCACTTCATCTGGAAGACGATCGTGAAACCAAGAGGTGGCAAGATAGGTGAATTGTGTAATGGGTCAAACATGTTTGGGGTGAATTGAGCAATGTCTTTGTACGGCTTAAAATGGACTGTGTCAGGTTGGATTGACCTGAAAACATCTTGTGTCCTTTTCTTGAACTTTTAATGAATAATTAATATGTTAATTATGATTACAAAACAAGATTGTTACAACAATAATATCTTTGAATAAAAAAGATTTAGGCATGAATGCTTTAAAGATAGATTCTGAGGGACTTGCAACATGTTTGGCTATCAAACCAATTTGACATGTTCCCCTTTTAGCTTAATTTTTTGATTGATCATTTTGAGACAAAACACAACCCAAAGCAACTCATTCTTTTTATACCATATAAATGCACATAGAAAGAATATTTTATATAAAAACCTGAGCACCAAAATATGCAAGTTCAGCAGCCTCATCAAATGTTAAATATGGCACAGGTTCTGCACCTGAATATATATTAGGATCACATGTCAAAACACCATCCACGTCTTTCCAAACCTGTATAACAAGAATTGCTATTATTTTTTTCATCCTTGAGAACACAAAACAAACTGCACTGTCACTTGCATTTCATTATCTGACCTGAATTTCTCGCAAGCCCAAACCTTTACCGATGGTTGTGGCGGTCAGATCACTACCACCTCTGCCCAGTGTAGTAACTGCACAAGTTCTCCACCCCTATATATCAATATATATGAATTTAATTAGTCAGTTCAAGAGAGGAGACCTTGAAAGGATGCAGAAAATAAAAGACCTTCCCAAGGAAGCCAGTAATAATAGGGATTGCGGGATCTCTAATCCAGTCACCATGAAGTCTATTTGCTACAGCTGGATAAGTTGCTTCCAGAATATCAGCATTCGTAAAGTCATCTGTTGTTATAAAACCAATATCGAATGCATCGTACTGCAAGAAAAAAAGCTCATGAGTATGTTCGTACTGCAAGCTCAACACAAAAAAAAAATCATTTCAAGAGTGTTCTGCATCAAGCATTAGAAACCACAACAAAATGGTATTTTACTAAATTCATCAACCATTTTCTTAAATTTCCTAGTGTTTGCTCAGTTTCAAGCTAAATACAAATTCAATTATGGGGGTTTTAATTTATCATATTCTACATTGTTCACTTCATATCCATTGATAACCCTACCTTTCACCATCTACTCTTGACTTCATCAATACTATCAATGTGCATCAAGCTTTTATAAGGATCGTACATGGGTTCTCATACATTGATTTGAGCAACTTGCATGTTCCAAGGAGAAGCAGGTGCTCAACGGAAATACCCACAGTTATGGAGAAGATCTCCTAAATACATATACTTCCAGGGCCAAAGTTAGAACCATGAGGACCATGCTATACCTATATCATCAACTAGAAGGTGGCATGTGCATGAGTTCAATGTAAATACTTTCTACAAGGCTATTTAGAAGAGTATGAATAAAAGCTTCCACCCGTCAGGCTTTCTACCAAAAAACTCACGTATGGTATGCAAATTATCCAGGCCCCTTTATGGGCTCAAACAGGCAACTAGTCAATCGCTTGTCGACGAGAGACTTAATGGCTGATGGATTGAAGGAAAGTTTTCACAGACAATCTCTTTATTACAGTAAAGTGTGTGGAATATGACACTATTAAACATTTTATCTTGAAGAGATGAAAAAGTTAGATTTGGGCTTCTTGAATCGATTCAAGAAGTTTCTTGAACCCATTTTATCGATTCAAGATTTGGGGAAAAAAAGAGTAAAGAACTATAGGTGTTCGAAGTTAGTATAAATAGAGCTGTAATTTCATTTGCACATTATCAACTTTTAATTCACAATCCGTCAATCCGAGTTCTCTTTATTCATTCTCTTGCATTCAATTCCATTTTTGGTGATTTTCATCATCACCCGTCTTATTTTTTGTTTGTGATGCATTAAGACAAGATAATAGAGATGCCAACTCTTCAATCAGTTTTTCATGACATGTAAAATCTGTATGATCCTCAAGAATTAAAGATAACAAAGAATTTTACTTTAGCCACCTGACGATGTTTATGAATACTGTTCATTAGGTGTACTTTATTTACTCGTTTGAAGCAATTAAAAACAAGATGAGAACATAAGTAGTTGCTGTAGACCTACAACTTCCAATTTGGTGAACTAAATTTGAAGCATGAAAATAGCAAAAATCGTTCATCAGAAATTCAGAATAAAGCACCACTAAAATTATCCCTTATATTGATATTGGAAAATGTATCACCAAATTTATGAATTATAGGCTTAATGTAAGTAATCAATAAACCACATACTTGACGGGCTTTGACACCGATTTTATTTAAGTATGCTGCAAATATTCTTGTGGACATGCACTCCCCAAATGAGACTAGGTAATCTCTGGCACGTGGAGTCAACTCTTTCAGTACAGAAATCCCGTTCAGCAGTCGCTCTAGTTTTTCTAGATGGTCTGCAAATGAAATATCACAGGATATGAAACCACATAGTCATATGAAGCAAATGAAAAAACAAACATCAGTCCAAATGAGCTAGCAATCATGCATGTTGCTTAAACTGAAATCGGAACAAGCATTTATGACATAACTATTTATTAATTGTGAATAAGTAAGAAACTTGGGCATAAAGCTTTTATACTGATACAATAACCGCAAAAGTTGGAGGCCTACCTCTGATGGGTGATATGTCTAATCCAAGCTCATCCACTGTCCTGTGTATATACACGAATACCAATTCAGCATAAACTAACTTTTCATATGATGGTAAAAGCGGATAATCCATGTTTCACCTGTTATGCAGTTCTTTCACAAATCTCAACTCATCGATTTCAGACACATCAGAAACACAGCTTGCAGCCTTTTCTCCAGCCTATATGATACAACACAAACTTTAACTTAACAACTTGAGGAAACAGCTAAAATATCAATTTAAAATTTAAGGTTGCACAAACCACTATGAGATTGTTGGTTGTTTTTCCCATAGCAGATAAAACAATCACAGGATTCTCTTCTGGAAAGCTAAGAATAAGCTCAGCTACTTCTTTCATCCTATCTGCTGATGCTACTGACGAGCCACCAAACTTCATAACACACGATAGTTGATTACTGGATCCTTCTATACCTTGAGTTGTGGGTTCACTTTGAACCAGAACATCATTCTTTCTCGCATCACAAATAACTCGCAGACCTCTTCCCTTGCTTGGAGCTGGAACCCTCAATCCTCCACACAATTCCGCTAGTGGATCAAATTGAAGCCGTGGCAGCGAGCACAAAGATTGGGAGTCTAGAGCTCTCTTTGAAAAACAATAAGGAGTCTTGACTCCACACAAGTTTGTGGTTGTCGCCATTGAAACAATCCACCAAAACAAACAGGGGACGAGTAGCTAAGGGGTAGAGCTAACTGGTCGACTTAGCTCTCCCTGCAACAAACAAAAAACAGAGAGGCTCTGATCTGATAACAAGATTCGTTTATTAATTACCGAATCTATAGACCTGCAAGAACCAGAATATCGAGGTTGAATTAGTGGCAATGGAAGACGATATTAACATCAAATTAAAACCTGGTACTAATATGAACAATCGAAAAGAATATAAAACGTGTAAAACATGCACCCTGTGTCCGTAATCTTTGAAGATAGACAACATGAATGCTGCTATGAATACCGATTACTATGCATAAAAAACATAAATCTAATAAGACTTTGTATTCGCTTCAGATCGGCATTCTGACTCAAATGTAATGATACATATCACATAAGCTTCTATTTAGCATCTCTATACACGGAATCAAAGCAATAATTTAAATATAAAAAAAACACAGATCATGAAAATGAATGACGTACCAGAATACAAACAGAGAGGGATATAAGATGAATTAGAAGGGGGTTTAGATTAGGGTTTATTGAAAAAGATATGTGATATGAGTGGCTGCGGCGGAGCTGAGAAATGGAAAATCGAGAAATGGCGGGGCCTCCAGAAGGACCATTTGTAAACGGTGATGTTATATCACAAAAGAAAGAAGAAAAAACAAAAAAACGCCATGGTTAAGTTCCTCCTTGGTTGCTTCCACCTCCTCTCACTCACACTATCTTGTCATTTTCTGTTCCTTGGTCAAATAACACATGGGTATTTCCTATTTGTGAATTGTCATCACATATTTTCATGTTACCAAAGGGCGTATAGAAAAGGTGCATTTTAATTATATGGTTATGAGTTCAAGTTCTGGTAGTAAATATTTAACTTAAAATTAGGTGGGTGTATATATTAGCCGTTTAAAAAATATCATATTTCATGTTACACTTACCGTCGATAACATAATATAAAACTATAAAAGGGTAAGACTTTTTGATAAACACCTTCAAAACTTATTCATCCAGTCATAACATTCACAACAAACCGAGTAATCATAATTTGTTATCGATTTGGTCCTTTAAATATCCTGACCAACTCAACTAACTTAGAAAAATATTAGCTTAAAGGAACAAATTAGTAATAAATTATGAACACTAGAGACTACGGACGAAAATATTAATCATAAAAAAATAAAGAGTTAATTATATTTTTGGTCCTTGTGGTTTACACGAAATTGCAGGTTTAGTCCTTGTGTTTCAAAAATTACGACATGATCCTTATGGTTTACATTTCGTTACAATGTTAGTCCCTGAAGCACTTGAAAAGACAAAATTACCCTTACTCTTTCTTTTATTCATTTTTAAACTCTAAATCCATTTTCTTTTATCTATAAATAATTAAATGTTATTAAATAAATAGTAAATAATTATTATTACAATATTAAACAAAATGGGATGGAGTGAGAGCAGTTGAAGGCTTGAAGCATTTGTCTGCACATAACACACCGTCACCATTCCGACCGGCCGCCGCCATCTCCGGTGGTCTTGTCATTTCCGGCCACCCCATCCCTTCACTTTTCCCCTTTGATTCTCCCATCCATATGTGACTCAATTTAAGGGTTTTATCGACTTCAGATTCAATGACGGACTTAGGTTTCATATTTTCGATATTTGAGGGTTTCCACTTGAAGACGATGACATATATCTTTGAGGGTTTCAGTCGCCGCCATAGATCTCACTGAGGGTTTTAGTCGCCGCCATAAATCTCCTTATGGATTTCAATCAAAGACGACGCCTCATCACCGCCAGGTCTAGGGTTTCATCTGTCTTTCGTTGATGACACCAGCATTGTCGCCGACCCATCCTCGACCACCATCACCGGAGAAGACCACAACCGTCGTCATCGTCGGCCGTCGCATCGCCACCATCCTCAAACTCATCACCACCGTCTCTCTCTCTCTCTTAGAATGTGATTTTGATATTTGGTTTTGGGTAAACCCATCTGATTCTGATTCTTGGCTCAAGTCTGTTTTTTATTCTTGATTATTGGTTCATAACTGATTTTGATTCTTGGTCTATATCTGATTTTGATTCTTGTTTCATATCTACTTTTGATTCTTGACATATCTCTCTCTATCTCTCTTGGTTTCATTTCTGGTTTTGATTCTTGATCTTTGGTTTAGATGATTATTGGTTCTATTCTTTATTTTGGTTCTTGATATGTGGGTGGTGGTGGACGGCGGGGGGCGATTGGTAGACGGCCGAAAGGTAGTGAAACGGTGGTAAAAGTTTTTGGTGGGGATGATGCTAAAGTTGTTTATTAATTCTTATTATACAATAATTAGTCATTTGTTATTATTTAATTACATATTAATAACATTTAAATGAATAAAACTTAAATATAAAAGAATAAATTAAGAAAGAGGGGGTATTTTAGTCTTTTTAAGTGGCTTGGACTAACATTGAAACGAAATGTAAACCATAGGGATCAATGTCGTAATTTTTAAAACACAAAGATTAAATCTGCAATTTCATATAAACCACAGGAACCAAAAATGTAATTAACTCAAAACTAAATCAACAAAGCACATAACACCACAATAGTCTATAGAACTAATTCACTCTAACAAATAAGAGGATAACATATAGTTTTAATTCTTTTACTGTATGCAATGCTAGTATGCCACCAATAAGAGATAGCAACAACTTTTTTTGCTCAAAACTAGTTACCTACTTATAATAAATCGCGTAAAATAAATTCAATTAGAAGTTACTAACTTAACTTTGTGTTCTTGGGTTGTACGAGAGGCCTGATGCTCTGTTGTAAGTTGGAGGCTATAGTCTAGTTCTTGCGGTGTAGGTGGGTGGATGCTTTTAGGAGGGAAGATGATTATTCCACTTATAATATTAATTTATTTACGAAAGATACAACTTTGAATTATGTTATAAATTAGTGAAACATACGGGTTTTTTTTCTTGAATGAATCGATTTTACAAGTAAAATTATCATATTTGAGAAGAGTCTAATTTTTGTTATCTCTTGTCTCTGTCTTTGGCTATGGGCGGCTTCATTCTTAGAATCCATTTGTATCTTGCTTTTTCTTGTTTTTTAAAATCCTTTTTGCCATTAAAAAAAGTAGAAATTAAACCTGCATGGTGCCTATATAACTACTTAAGCTTTTTTCGTTTTTAATTTTTAGTTTCCAGGCTCCGTTCTATGTTATCTTACTATTATATATCTATATTACTATATAAATTATTTAATATTTTATCTCCTTCTTAATTTTAAGAGTTTTTAAAATTCAATTAAAATAAAATTTTGACATTTTATTCTATCTAATGTAATCTCACCACTCGATATTTAACCATTTCACTATCTCCTAATTTACTTTAATATTTTATTAATTTAAAATATATTCTTTAACACAAACACAATTATCCACTCACATCAACATAATTTCTAAAATCTTATTAACTTCGTTCTTCTTATTTCATAAATATGAATATTTAATGTTTTTAGAATTTATTTTTAAAATTAATAAAATAGTTGATGCAAATAAAAAAAATTGAAAAAAACGGACATGATGTTATAGAAAAGTTTTTCATGACATTGAATTGTCGAATAAGATATCACCACATTCTTGAATATGAAATGTTGTAAAACATAAACTATTTGTCGTCGCAGCATTACGCGGATACAATAATAGTTTATATTATATTCATATTCATGTAGGGTCCAATTTAGACCCCAAAACAACGTGGGGCAGGTGTTAATATATTATCCCATTAATGTCCACTTAAATGTTTTCCAAATAAAAGTTCTTGTCAAATAAATGGGCGATATTGACAGGATAATCTTAAGCATTATTGCTGAAAGGTGTGTGTATGTGTGTATATATATATATATATATATATATATATATATATATATATATATATATATATATATATAGGGTAGAGATCAAGTAAAAAGAAAATTAAAGTAAAAAGGGTAAAAGGGATTATTATTTGATCGTTTTTCGGTATATATATCAATTGATAATCGTTAGTTCATTATCTTTATTGATTAAAACTAGTTATTCATCAATTTCTTTTTGATGAATCCAACATATTCATCACTTTTTAGATGAAAGTATTTTGTTCATCAACAAATTATTCCAAAATTTTGTTTTCAAAATCTGTATTTGAAATCAAAAAGAAATTGATGAAAACTAGTTTTAATCAATAAAGATGATGAACTAACGATTATCAGTTGATATATATACCGAAAAATGATCAAATAATCATCTCTTTTACACTTTTTACTTTAATTTTCTTTTTATTTGATCTCATCCCTATATATATATATATATATATATATATATATATATATATATATATATATATATATATATATATATATATTCGAAGATTTATTTTAGTAAACTACAGTTTTCATGGAAAAGTGATATACTAATGTCTAGCTTTAGCATATGATTTTTTTTATAACCAATGGTTTAAGGTTGTTGACCAATAACATTTGGGTACCTCACAAACATGTACCCCTAAATAGTGTAATTTACTCCTAAAAATATTTTAAAAAAGAAAGAGAAAGAGAACAATTTAGAAATGGACAAACTACACAAAAGTGTACAACAAATTTTGTTTAATATTGTTGTATAATGAAAAGTAAATACTATTAGTTATATAATAATGATCAAAATAACAAGGTATTAGGTAACAAAGAGTGAAATTTATTCAAATTACATCCAGTTCAACTATGAAATAAACTTTTCATTACTTAAGGAAATGTAAAAATTTCAAAGAATAAGATTCTATTTGAAAACAAGTTTACCAACACAATTTTCGAATTATATGAAACAAACTGGACCTTAAATTTAAAGGTTATATATTTTAACAATTAAATATAAGTTAATTAGAACTTTAAAGACCAAAACATAAAACTAGTTGAAGTAGTTTTTCAAAGCTTTTAGTTTGTAAAACTTCGTTTTCCCATATAAAACACGATCAGAACATGCGGTCTTTGTCATGTCAAGAATTACATAAATATTTAAAATTTCTTCACATATGCATGCAAAGAATATACCAGATCCAAAAGATCTATCAAGTATCAACTCACTTTTAAATTATCACGCCCTCCATAAACTGAATCTATATATATATATATGAAAAACAGTAACTAAAGGATAACCACGAGTCAATAAAATTTTGGCACTGCCCCACAAAAATGGTCTTGAAAATCCATAAATAAAGTTGATCACAAATAACATAACTCAACCAACATGTTTCTTTCTCTTCTTCGATCTCTTCTCACTAGAATGTTCTGATCCGTGGCCTGAGTCCTGACCAGAAATACTGACCTTGGGTCGCACCTTCTCTTCAGATAGAGAACTTTTATGCCCGCTGCTATGAGTAGTGGCTCGACCACTTAACGATCCTGGTCTTGAAGTCTTTGTAGGAGTTGCAAAATTATAAGCAGAATTAGTCAAAGAAGTAGCAGAAGACCTTTCATATAGCTGTTTTAGCTTCTTGGTATCATCTTTTGGAACTTCACTAGGCTCCATATAATGAACTAAAGAAACCCGCCTTGTAATCTTACCGACTGTCAAAAGTTTCAAGAGAATGTTTGAGTATAAGTTACTAAGTTAGGGTAAAGTTCGAGTATAGAACGAGTTATTAATTTAAAAACATTGAATTAAACCACCTAATTTAACGAAAAGTCATGCAAATTTATGGTATTTGTGGCAAGCATACATTTTCATATTTCACTCAAGTATTGTTGTATAAATGATAATCATAGAATGAAACCACAGGTTCCACACTCATTGTATTAATTGATATTTTTCCTGCCTTCTTGAACTTGATATTCATTATAAGAGTCTCTTGTTAAATGTAAGAAGAAAAGTTTATATTTTTGAGTAAAATTAATCATCAGTCACCAGAATATTTGGTAACACTTATGTCATTCATGTCTAGAAATCATAGTTACAGATAACCGACGACTTAGGCACAAAAGCAGTGGCTTAAGAGTTCGGCTTAAAAAGAACCAGTAAAGCACCCACGTCATTTTAAGAAATGAAAGGTCATTCCTCCATATTATCTTTGCAATTTGTGGGTTGATCTTTTAGTTGAATAAGATGGAGAAAATGGTGCAAAATTAACAGTTTTGCCCTCCTAACCAGAATCATTTAACTGGACATATCCATGCCTGAATATTAGTTGAGTCGCTTAAATTGGGATTCCCATACGTGGAATGGGCACGTTTTGATTATCAAATAGTCCAGTGGCATGCTGTATACTCTGCTCTTATTACAAACCAAACAATAAAAATTCACATACCAAGTTGACGTGCATATGATGACTAGAAAACCACATACCTTTGTAAATTGACACGCATGGTGATGGATACAAACCCTACTTGCATCTCATAATGAAATATATTTTTTATAACAATTTACAATCTACTTTTGAAATTTAAGCTTAACTGAAGTGAATATTGCATGTGCTGAATTTGACTTACAAAAATGAAGCTTACTCCCTTCAACCTCAGGAAAACATGTCAGCTTTTCACAAGAGGTTAATTTAGATCAACTAAAGTTTAAGAAGGCATATGGGCATACCAATTTTTGAATCTGTGGCAGAAGATAAAAACACCATGGCTTTTGGTTCCTGTGCTGAAGAGCTGACAACATCATACGACTTTCCTGTCATGTTGAAAAAATCGACAATAAGGAACTCTGCTGAGAGGTTCATTCAAGAATCATTTAACCTCTGGTCTATATAATCCAGTCACCTAACTACAAACCGTTATATGTAGCCACTCGACTTTGCTTTTTAAAATTAATTCAGTAGTGCAGTCACTCAGGGAGAAAATGTAGGGCTTCTATTCAAACCATATAAACGAGCTTAAAGAAAAAACTATTCCAAATGAAAATGAAATTACTTCATTAAATCTATGGTTGCTACTGGCAATAAATAACTTAGGAAACTATTTATCTTTAGATGTCCTCTTTTCTTGTTAAGTAGTTTGTGTTTTCATCTTCATCTTCATCTTCATCTTTAAATATTAACTCCCCTGTGTAAACTTTGTCACTCTCCCCTCGTCTCTTTCTTCACGACCTCTGCCAAAGCACCCAAGTTGGCCATGCTCATTGAAATTAAGTTCCTCTCATAGATCATGTCATCATTCAACTTCTAGAAAGTGTTTTACACATTTGTTTGTTCAAATGATTGTAATGATGCTGTTACGGGGGTTCTAAGTTTCAGAGTCCGTATGTGTTCTGTAAAATCCCCATTTAAAGTAAACAAAATCTTGTACATATACATATATTGATCCTTGGAAAGGAAATTAGGGATAAGGTGTTCCTAGTGAGTGTGCTTCTACCGCTGAATTCCTCCTTTATTTTCATAATTCTACATAAGTTCTTTTTTTTTGCCAACAAGTTCTTTTTAGCTACATTGTCTAGCTTAAGTGGAAGAAAGCGTCACTATAATGATTTGAAGAAAATGTAGAAACTTTATATAAAACAAATGAAAGTTTTAGGGGTAAAGTCTCTTGATTAGAAACTAATTTTTTAAATTCTCAATCGTTTCAATTTCATCCAAAAATGCGCATTTGGTGACCAGTTACTGGCTAGGCAGCTATATCGGTTGAAAAATTGTTATTATTGTTATTTTTTGCATATTTAAACCTAATTAACCAATCAAACAACAATTAATGATTTAGACCTAATTCCCTCCCTTCTTTTCACTCTCAGTACAACTCACAGCTTCCCTCAGCGCTGCTGCTTCACACCAACAGACCGTTGCAACGCCCTAGCCCACTGTCCTCGCCCCTCCCTCCTTTTTATTTCTCGATGGTGTGTATGCATGTGTTCTTGCTGTGTTTTTTTGTTTTTTTTAATTTGAAGAGGAGGAGGGGGGTCCAGATCTGGAAGTCTATCTATCAAAACCCAAATGCCCCTCTTAAAGTCAATCTTCGTGTGTCTGCTTTGGATTTCAGGTTAGGGTTTTTGATTCAAGATTCTGATTTGCAGGTTTTTAAGTTAGTAAATGTTCAGTTTGTGGTTATTTAGTTGCTCATTTAGGTGTTCAAGTTCGATTTACAATGTTGAAGGTGCTGTTTGGATACAGTGGTGTTCGTGTTCGATTTGCGGGTGTTGATCTGCAGTGTTAGTGTTCGATATAGGGTTGTTGATTTAGGGTGGTGTTCATGTTCGAATAGCATTGTTCAACGTGGTGATAATGGTGGAGTCCGGCAATGGAGACTGATGTGGACGTAGCTTCTCATGTAACCGAAGCACCATTCCACCATGTCGATGTGGGGTCAGCTGATGAGGAAACCCAAACTGGAGCAGGCCAAAATGCGGTACGAATCCAGCCCAAGAGGGATCGAAAGAAGCCTGCTAAGTATCGAGATTGATAGTTGGGTTTTCTCAAAGAAGTTCAGAACATGGGGGAATAGTGGTCTGGTAGTTATCTCCCTATCTCAGGGTAGTTGCATGTTTCCTGTTTTTAGTAGTAGTTGCCGTATAGCTTTTAGACCTTCTGTTGCTTTATTAATTCCATGTAAGTGTTGATCAGATTTTTTATGCAAGGATTATTACTCAAATTCTATTCTCCCTCTCTCGTTCTTTTGGAGACCATTCATCTCAAATTGGACCATAACAGAGAGGCAGGGACGAGAGAGTTGGCTGGAGATGGTAATGGTGGGAATCAACTGGAGATGACAGGTACATTTTGACTTTTAATATAATAATTGTAATAATAATAATAATAATCATTTTATGATAGTAGAAGTAATAATAAAAAAATAAAAAAATAAAAAATAGATCATTTACCGGTTATGTCCAATTAAAAGAAGTGAACTGCATATTGACAAGTTATCATAAAAAATGTTACCTATGATATTAAAGGCAATTTAATAGCCTTTACTCAGTACTTGATAATCACAAGTTTGAAACTTTAAATACAGTTTAAAGTTCTAACCTAAGGGTTTAAAAAAGTTGGAGAAAAACTAAAAGTTCCCTTACAACTTCCAAGTATAGAGGAGGTACAAATGTACAATTGAGGATCTCGCCATCCAAAGTAGCCAAGTCAAACCATGTGTTGCTTTCATAGTTATGATACTGAGTTGCCATAAAATTAGTTTTCACCTAACTAATGTACGAATAAACATTCTTTTGAATTACAAGGCAAGGGGAAGGTATAAAAAAGTTTCAGTTTATGCTCACCAGATGAACTTTCAAAAGAGCCCAACTGCCCATCATCATGATTAAGATCCAACGAGAGTTGTTGCCCATCAAAATCAGGAACCTGCAGTCCCAATTAACATGCTTTGCTTAAAAAGAAGTTACCAAAAATCCTATGACTATATACGACTTATAGAATGACCTATAGAATGATAAAGAGTTTACTTCTCCAAAATGTATTAAACTATACCCCAAATGTTAATTTGTGTATCCACTCAAAAATGCTATTGTGTGTATCAAACTTTCAAAAAATGTGTTATTGTGTGTTAGTGTGTATTAAACTTCCTATTGTATGTACTAAACTTATACTTTTTTTGCTTATTTATGTAATTGAAATATGTACAATCACAACAAATTAAAAGTTCAATACACACAATAACATTTTTGAAAGGTGGATACACACATTAACATTTGGGGTATAGTTTAATACATTTTGGAGAAGTAAACCTAATGATAAAACTATCTTGTTGCTTTTCTTAAAACAAAGGTGACACTTCTGCAATGGTCCAGAAACCAGACCAGACGGCCGCACCAGATAATGTCTAAAAGTAGGCCTACTAAGGTAACTCAGACACAATGCAAAAAAATTTAAAGAAAGTATTAGGTGAAAGAAAAATGTATATATTAGGCATTTAGGCCTAGTTTTTCATTGATCATTTGGGTTTATGTATCGTTATTCAATTTAATACTCGAACCTAAAACGGGACCATTATACCTATTTGGTACGAGTTCAGCACCAGTTCGGTCTCAAACCAGACTCAAACTTTTGGCCAATAAAAGCCAGCTGCCTTGTCTAGATGACGTCTTCTCATTAAAATCAAAGAAAATAATTGAATAACAAATAAAGGGTGACATCTAATTCCGAACAAAGAGGAATGCAGCTTACTTGATCTTTAGGCCATTGTATGAGCCACAACTCGGTAGAATCTGTTGAATTTAGTTCAATCAGAGGAGCTCTTGAATCTTCTTGAAATTCTGGTGCCAGCTTCAGCCCCGACTGGCTAGCATCGCCCATTACAATTGCGGTTCTGAAGGTACAAAATAACAAACAGCTTAGCGATGACACAATAACAGGTAAACAGGAAGCACCAAACAACTCGATTCACCACTGTTCCAGAGTCCTTCAATCCTTGTTTAGTGATAACTTCGAGCCGCAATATGATAAACCGGACAAGGCTATAAGAAATTTGTAGCTGGAAAACTGTAATTGGAAATTCGTCAAGTTACCTGAAACTAAGAACACGGAACTTAATGGAGAAGATAGGAAAATTCGGTGGCGGTGAGGCGGCACGGCTTTAGCAGCCTAACTCATCAACTAGCTACTGTGGAGTGGATTTTGATTGAACTTCTGTATCAGTCTTCAGATTTAACCTGGAAAGAGGATTGAGGAAGAAACGCAGAACCCTGTGAAGGGGGTTTACTGGTTTAGGGTTTTGGGTGAAATGGGCACTTAAAAGCCCCTTGTTTGGATGGAATTTAACTGGGGTGCGTTTGGTTTACAATTATAGGTTTTAAGGGGGTGTTTGTGTAAGCTTTTTTTTTAGGACTTAAGCTTATGAGCTTAAGAGCTTAAGAGTTTTTAAGCTTATAAATTTTTGAGAGAAAAAAGTTTTTGGATTAGCTTATAACTTATGAGTTAATAAGCTTCTTTTAAAAAGGTAGAAAATGATCAAAAAGTGCTTCCTTACATTAGCTTATTAATGTAAAATAATCAAAAAGAGGGTATAAAGGTAAAAGTGTAAAAATAAGCTTACAAGAAATAAAATAAGCCAGTTCAAGATGGCTTATGAAAAATGGCTTATTTTTATAAAAATAAGCTAATAAGCTTAAGCTCATAAGCTTAGCTAAACACATAAAACATGATAAGCTCAAATAATAAGCTCATAAGCTAATAAGCTAAAAAAATAAGCTTAAACAAACACCCCCTAAGAAATTGAAGGATTGATGTTTAGCCAAATACAGGCGTTATCATTCTTTTGGTTCAATCATCGATTGGGGATTTAAGGGCTCAATAAAAGGTGGATAGATTGGTGTTGTTTTTCCTCATCTTGTTTTTAATGCAATTGTACTTAACAGTATGTGTGATCTCTATTGTTAACTATGTAGCTATACGTGCTTTTGGTATCTAGCAACTTGCTAAATGTGTTTTATTTCTAATAAAAAATTTTGGTCCTTTAAGTGGGGTGAGTCATGCCAAAACTCCTTGCTTATTGGGCCTTTTGCTGTTCAAAAAAAAATTTAGGGTGAGAATGGTTAAAAAGCCGGAACAGACTGATTATATTGGGATCGGACCGGTACTTGAAATTGGCTGAAACTTGGGATTGAAATGGGACTGAATGGACGCGGTAGGCCTCGGGCCGGTTAATACCCAGACCGGATGGTCTTGATCGATTTCATTTTATATGTGACATTTATATGTTTTTAAACTTCTTTTTATTGTGTTACTAGCTAATCTTCTATCGTTTTCAACATCAATTCGTATTGCAAAATAGACAAAAAAAAAAATCAATCTTGTGAAGGTTATATTGTAATATACAAGATATATAAATAAGCAGCTAGAAGATGATCTGAAACAATTACTATGGACCTATAAATATGATTAAGGTAGCTTCTTGTAATGATTAAATAGAAGCAAAAACAATATGTGGCAGATTCTCTCATTGTGAAGTGTTTGTTGACTCGTAACATATTAACCCAAATACAAATACCTAATCACGTAATATCGCGAGAAGATACGGACAAAACAAATCAAGTTTTATTTACTTACGCGAGATTCCTATTGAGGATTCTTTGCTATTATAGGTGTATGGAGTTAATTGCTTTTTTGGTCCTTAAAGTTTATCAAATATGCACTTTTGGTCCTTTAGTAATCGAAAGTACATAAATCATCCTTTATTTAAAAATTTTAGATCAATAATAGTCCTTTTGGCAACGTCCGTTACATACTCTCCGTTATGTGCCATCAGACATATGTTAAGTACCCTCATGTGCACTGCACATGAGGGCATTTTTGTCATTTTATCTCTTTATTAATTTTCAATGTTAAATAATATTTTATTTAAAAAAATAAAAAATTCCTTTTTCATCTCTCTCAGATATCTCTCTCTGTCCCTAAACTCTCATACACCCTCCCTCCCTCTCTCCTCTCCTCTCTCTATCACTCTCTCTTAAATAGATTCAAAGAATGGGTACAGATTCATCATAGATAGTTTAGGTTCAAAGGATAAGCATGTTCATCTGATAAAACTCGGTTCAAAACAATTAACAACTTCAAAGATGAACCTGTTAGTCTCTCTCACTCACCACTGTCTGTACAAAGCACCATTACCACCAGCAACACCATCACGAAATCACCATGAACCACCACCAACTCCACCACCGGACCACCACCAACACCATCAACTGACCACAACCGTAAACATCATCAGATCTACAAAGAACTCCAAAGAAATAAGATTTGAAGAACCGGGGGAGACAAGAACTCAAAAGAAAATGAAATTTGAAGATTTAGGGAGACAATATTTAAATCTTGACAACACATACTCACCTTAAACTTAGATTTGAAACCTTAAATCTGAAGCACTATATTTCTCCTCATCATCGACTGAATCACAGATTGAAGAGAGAGAAAGATGAAGCACCAGTGATGGTAGTGGTGATCTCCGACGAAGGCAACGACGGAGGTAGTGGCGATGTATGACGAAGGTAGCGACAAAGGTAAGTGTTACATCCAACGATGACGGCGGTGGCGACTTGTTGCCATAGAATGCAATGGGCGGCGATAGTGGTAGTAGGAATGAGGCGGCGTAGTGGTGGTGGGTGGCTAAGGAAGAAGATGAGGGGATATAGGGTAGAGAGAGAAAGTGTGTGTATGTGTCTAGGGAGAATGAGAGAGAGAGAAAACTGATAAAAAAGTAAGTTTGGTTTTTTCATTTTTTTAAAAAAGTTAAGTATTATTTACACTGAAAATTAATTAAGAGATAAAATGACAAAAATGTCCTCATGTGCAATGCACATGAGGGGACTTAACGGAGAGTATGTAACGGACGTTGCCAAAAGGACTATTATTGATCCAAAATTTTCAAATAAATGATGGTTTATGTACTTTCGATTACTAAAGGACCAAAAGTGCATCTAAGGACCAAAAAAGCAATTAACTCTAGGTGTATGTTTAAAAAATGTTTTACCGTTTGTTTTGCATAATTCTAAAGAATGAAATTGATTTGAATTTCATCAAGTCTACTTATGAAATATATTTTTCATTACTTGAGGGGATGTAAACATTTCAACAAATGAAATTTCATCAAAAAAAAGTTTACCAAACGTAATACAACACGAAATTTGGTTTCAATTACATTTCATTCTTTTGAATTATGCGAAACAAACGAGACCAACAAATGAGATTTCATTCAAAAAGGTTTACCAAACATAATACAACACGAAATTTGATTTCAATTACATTTCATTCATTCGATTTATGCGAAACAAACAAGACCTAAAGTTTGTTGTTTACTCCTTTAATACCAGATTCAATAGCAAATAAAAGAAGAGAAAACAAGGCCGGGTTTCTAACACAAAAACCAATCACACGGATTTGCTAGAAGAACTCAATCGGATTCCTATAACAACAATTATTGGTAACGAAACAGTGGTTTTGCTAAATAAGAAAGCAAACCCACAGGCATAGTGGTAAAATGTAAAATATGGAAATAATGGATTGCAATTATCACCTATTGCAGTATCTCATGTTTTTATGATAAAATGACAAAAGTAGCCCTAAATATCTCATGATATTTTGTCAATCCACTTTGTAAATTGATAGATAGAGTAATAGGATGTTGTCATGTTGATGAAGAACTTTAAGTAGTATAAAGTTTAATTAGCTCATACAATCAAATCAAAATAGAAAATTATTCACTATTGTACTATATTTTTTAATCTCTTCAATTTAAATAGTTTAAAGTTAATAATTGACATATGCATTTTACCCTATTTTATAAGTAGATACTTTTTCTTATTTTATTGTTCTCAAAATTTATTTTAAAAGTTAATAAAAGAGTTGATGGAGATCTACAAAAATAAGTGAAATGGAAAAAAAGTAAAGAAAATAGACATGCTACCAAACAAAAATTATTCGTTGTTACTGTATTAAGTGAATATCGAAAATGTACATGTTAAGTAGAAATCATTCGTTATCGTCGCATTGCGCGGGTACCATTCTAGTACGAATTCAAGAATACACTAAAACGAATAGCACAAATTAAACTTAGATTTACGCAAAACAAGTTTAAGATGAACTAAAAAACAAAAAGTAAATCTAGAACCCATACTGTTAAGAAACAACACATATTAAAGTTATAGAACTGTAACACTGGAAAACCCAAGCCATTTTTTTAAACGCACTACGAAAGCTTGATTAACAAACCACTTAACATACATCATAAATATTTACAAAGTACAAAAGATCTGTACACAAACAACATCAACGATTGTCTTGGTGTTACTAAAATAAACTAGCTCGTTTCTTTTTAAACAAAATATCAGGGCGGGGTCAACTTCTCCTTCTATAACACCAACAAACACAAGCATGCAAAAGCAACAAATGAGGGGAATTAGCACAAAGCTATGTGAGTAGAGGCTAAACACAAAAGCAAAACATCAACAGTCAATATCAAAGCATGTAATCACATATTCAAGAAGACCGGCGGTTCGGCGCAGAACCTACAACCAATGCCGACCAAAGCAAAGGTTTACCGATAGCCCTCTAATGAGTTGGCACAGTGAAAATTCTCCTCTGATGCAACGTATGCACCAGTAAGACTATCACTGTACAACCAACCAGTAAACGAGCCCAGCCCAATTCTACGTGTAGTTGACTTCTCAAACGCAACTCAATATCATCTAAAGAGCGCGTATCGGCCAAATAGTCATGCAACATTTATCATCAATCAATACTCACAATCAACAATTCAATCAATCAATCTTTCAACCCCAATTACATGCATCACATGAATAACATTAACCATATTCTTTACCATCCGCGATTAACGTCAACTCACCTCAAAATCAACACGAACTCATATATCTAATATCACCGAGTCTTTGGATTGCCTGAAAACACAGCAACAATTAAATCAGTCTCGAATATATAAATAATAATTAATAATATAACCATATAATTAATAATACAACTTATCCCAAACAAACACAAATAAAAACAAAATAATCTTCCTGAAACAGCCCGGTTGCGCCGCGACCTACATATGCGTCGCGCCGCGACGTTAGCGGTTTTCGAATCCCGGATTTCGATCATCGGATTTGGGTGTCGGATTTCAATATAGCGGATTCTAAGGGTCGGATTTGGAATTTCTCGGATTTCATAAGGTCGGTTTAGTAACTTGCGGATTCTAACAATCCGATTCAAAAATGCCGGATTCCGCTAAGGTCGCACCGCGAACTTCAAATTTACAGATCTTTTTCTTCCTTAACTCAATTCCAGCCAACATAAACTTAGCATTTTCATTACTAACATCAATTTTCTTGAAACAAAACACATATACTTCATATAACATGTCATAGGTTATCATAAAAACACTTTTAATCACTTAAAAACTACAAATCAACAAAACCCACTTACCAACTTTGAGCTTGAAGCTCCATCAATGGTGAAACACCACATAATCATGTAATCCAACAGATTCAAGCATCAAGATGATTAATAGCATGCTATAAACACTTACTAACCTTCTTCTTGAATTTACAAACACAGAATCTTCAATTAACAATTTCAAGTTTGCAAGTTTTGCAAGGCTTCTTCACTAGTGGTTTTGCTCTAAAAAAACACACACTTCACACTTTCACTTTGATAGAAATGAGCAGAAGATAACCCACGTACACACTTATCACCAATATTCAAGCAGGAGGTGGTAAAATCCCATTTTACCCATGCATGCATACATACATAACATACTAGCATACATACATACATATAACTTTTATTTTCACTTTCAGTAACAAACACATATATAATAGGTTAAATTAATTACTCTAATAAATCAATTAACCTTAACATAACATATAACAAAATCAACGCATTAAATCACATACCGCTAACCCGCTAATCTCCTAGCCCAGGTTTGCAGGTGTTACAAAAACTGCTATAATAGATGTTACAAATCCACCAAGTTTAAACAATCGATGAACACTTTAACACTATATAGGCAATAGACCAAATGCTTAAATACTACCTAAACATTTGTCAAAATAGTAAACAATCGACGAACACTTGATGAAGCATAACAAAGACAAAGATGAAGGGACGGTCGATAGAGACGAAGATCAACATAAACGGAGTCCGGAAAAGTTGAGCGACAATGAACATAACTAAGGGTGACGGAGATGAACAAAAGTGAGGTCAAAGGAGACAAAGATCGATGAAGATGAGGTCGACAAAGATGAAAGTCGACAAAGGGGTGACCGCCGAAGGCGAGACTACACAACACATGAAGAATGTGTTAAACATCTTCACAAATTAAAGAGGTAAAATGGCAACCATTTCTCAAAATCTCCTAAATTTCATGCATTCATGTATTGTAAAATCATTTTAAGCATTGAATTTAAGAGTTTTCAACATTTTCATCATCGTCATTCTTCCCACTAACCAAGGCTGCAAAGCAATCCTAAAATCCAAATCCTCCGATCGTGATTCCCCTCAATTTGTATCCAACCAAACACCCTTAAAAGTTCACGATCGTAATGAAACACAAGCCACAAAAATACACTTCTTCATACTTACTTATATTATATAAGGTTTACTATATTAGATGCTTGTGTAAACACATGTGTAACTATAATTATTTATTTGAAAGCATTGTTTTATATTCACTTAGCTAAATATATTATTGTTTTGTATGAACGAAAAAAGAGTTCAATATAAGATTTTTTTAAATGGTAAAGAATTTATTAATTTTAGTTAACATAGAAATAAAAGATAACAACTTTAGAAAAGACATAAGATTTAATTAAAATTTGTAGTATTATTCCAGATAGTCTTTTATTAATAATTTAATAAGAAACATACAATAAATAAATAAATATAATAGATTATATTTTATCATCTTAATAAATAAACCGTTTAACATTGAGGTCTTATAAAATGAATATTATAAAGATGATGTTGATATTGTTTTAATCCTCAGAAAATCATAAGATATGTATTATTCAATTAATTATTTAAATTAATTTATAAGAAACAAGAAACATTGTGGGTGGAACAAAACACGCACAAATAATTCTAATACATATTATATCTATCAATGTTTATCATTTATCTGAATCACACTTATAATTTGTATATTCTTTCTTTATTTTGTTAATTTTTATCCATTAAAGTCAAAATTAAGTTTTGATTTTAATTAAAACAAATAGTTAAAATTTAAATTTAACTAAATAAAAGATTAAGTATTTTATTTATATTAAAGGATTTGTAAACCAATAGAACTACTTCACATATCATAAGGTGTAAAATCAAGAGCATGTACAACAAGTCAGGGGGTGAGCAAAAAATCATCAAAAACAACCGAACCGTTCAAACTGAGGCTAAATGGCCGTATTGGTCAGTCTAGAATTATAATTTTAATCCGGTGGTTTTAAATATGTAAAACAAACCTTAATGATTTGGTTTACAGTTTGTGCTTGAAAATAATCCGTATAAACTAGACCGGACTAAGTTTATATACACACAAACATGAAACATACACATATGTAAGAAATTTACACAGTTTTTTTCTTGTGTGATGTGTACAAAGTACAAACTTGGCCACTTACCATTGTTGTTAGAATTAAGTCAATTGAGTGGCAACATACCAAGTGCAATCATGATGTGTTTGTCAAAAACAAGCGCATTTGTCAGAAAAGTCGCCATCTTTCTATCCAAGTTACATATCAAGTTTTTTAGCAAATGTAAATACGCTAATCTTGCTATATAACTGTACGTTGTTTCCAATACTAAAAATAGACAAAAACGCATCGAGTGCTTCCTAAATTCTCGATCACTCTTTCATCCAAACCCAAAATCCAAGTCTTTGTTAACCTATTTTACCTCAACAGTAAAAAAGTTCAGATTTTGATGCATAAAAACGAACATGGAGACGATGGTTAAAGTGAAAACTGAAGTATGTAGCAAAACTTGCCTCCCATGTGAGGAAAGAGAACAAACCCACTCGTTATTATGTCTCTTTTTCGGCCCTAATCCAACCAGAATCACATAACAACTTCAGATCTACTTCAATTTCCCCTTTTTCTGCAATTCCCGTAATCTAATGTTGAATTATGCATCGTCAGTTTGACTATATTGATTCGCTAGATTTCAATTTCGATTCCGAAACTTCTGTGTAGAATAGATTGCAGCTTCACAAATGGGGGCATCGGAATCACTACCAGTAGCCGATGACGACGATGAAGAATTAGAAGAAGAAGAAGAAAGAAACAATCATGATCACAACGAGACACGAAGATTACTTGGTGAAGACGATAATATGATGAAGAAAGTTGTCGAGCAGGAACCGGAGCTGTTACCCTGCCACGCATCGGCGTCGCCGTTATCTCCTCAGCCTTCGTCGTTCGGCACCCCACGTCTTCCTCCGTCAATCAAGGTATGGGACCCTTGTAACGTTCTATCTCCGCCGCCTCAGTTCACACGTAGCTTCTCTGACGCGGTGGAGGACGATAGAGCAACGACGGAGGTGTATTTGATATGTCAAGGCGAGTGTCATGTGGATTTACGGCCGGATTTGGTCGGTGGTCGGTGCCCTGAAGCCTCACTCACCCCTAACGGGAAGAGACAAGCGAGAGCATTGGCCGTGTTCTTGAAATCGCAGGGGATTCGATTTAATGCTGTTTACACTTCTCCTTTAGATCGAGCTCGATCCACTGCTCTTCCCATCTGTCAGGTATTTCATCATTGGCATTCACATCTGTTAACTTGTAATCGCAAATTGTGTATTGTAAGCATCTTAGCATAAAGATTAATATCTAGAAAAGCAATAAGCATTAAGCTGGTTAGATATGTGATCTTAATCAATCCCTATATCGTGTTTAGTACAATTGTACAAACCAATATGCATATATATGGTGGTGCATTTTATAGTTATGCTTCAACCTTGCAATGTGACTGATTCAGGAATGCCATAGAAACAATAGGAATATAGTATATCTAGAACTAGGTTTTTGCAGAACAGTTGGATGTTGTAAAATCATGATTAATTTAACTTTATAAGTTCAAGCAATTAAGCTCCATTTCATAGGTCTGGCTTTAAGGTTTAACAACAATCTTTGTTAGAGAAAACATATTGGTCCTTATCATCTGCTCTTTGCGTGTTTATCTTTTTTATGCTCAAAGATCTGATTGTTGGTAGTTAGTGCGGTTTGCATGTTGTCTTTTACCCCACTGAGTTTTTGAGTTCAGAGAAAAAGTAGGAAAACAATCTTTTGAGAGTTCCAGAGCTTGAAAGAAAGGGTTAAAGCTACCTGAGGCTGATAGTAACAAATATTCTACTAGTAAATTACTTTTTTATCAGTAGGTAACTGAACTGATGAAACTGCTTGTTCGTGACTCGGTAACTAGAAATATCCAGTGACCAAGTGACAGGATACTGAAAACGGGGTGTTCTCGAGCTTAGTTTTGGAAGGAAATAAGAGGATTTGGAGGGGAGTTTTAGCCTAATGTTTCCTTTAATCCTTTCTTTCCAAAAGTGGGAGAATTTTGAGGGAAAGAATTATTTTCTGTCTCCTTCCATTTCCTCTCTTTTTGAAACTCCAAGAACGCAGCTATAGTTATCTACTTGATACAAAAATATACCTACACGATATTAGAATGCATGTCGAGTAACCTGAATTATTCTAAGTAAAAAGCTTTTATTAGGTAATTGTTTTCCTAATGGCCTCATTAAATGTCTTTACAAGTTTGGTTACCCATTAAATAGTTGAATGAACTTAAAGGAAACACTTTACAAAAGGCGGCGAAAAGTAGAAATTACTTCACTATTAGATGGTTTTAACTTTTAAGCGGAAAGAAAATGGGTACATTTTCATTTTCTAATTCATATTCTCGAGTTGAATAGAATGGAAAGAAAACTCACAGTTTTACGGGAGTAGCCTTCCTTTGGGAAGTAGGTTAGATCAAGTCACGGTGGTTTGGTCATTAAATCATCAAAAAGTTATAAAGCTTTGGTTTCGTTTGAATGTCTGATCACCATCAAATTTTCCCTTGCTCTTTTAAAATAATAAAATTACTAGTAACTTGTAATTTTAAATGGCGACTCCTGATCTGGTAACGGTCTTGTTGTAGGGTTCTTTATTGAAAGGCAGAGGACCTGTCAAAAGTTGGCCAACCATTTTGTTTTGTTGTAAATTAGATATGGTTAGTTTGTTATTACCTATTTTCGCTCATGAAACTTGCACCGGGTCATGTTTGCAGGAGTTGAATTTCTCAGAACACCTGATACAATCATCAGACGCTCTACAAGAAATGAGTCATGGACTATGGGAAGGCTGCCTGCGGTCTGATGTATACACCCCTGAAATAGTAAACATAAAAGAAAGACTCCAGCCTGATTTCTCTCCACCTTCCGGCGAATCACTCCGTCAGGTGGAATTCCGTATGCTCCAATTCCTAAACACGACACTTGTTTGTTTTCCGGATAAGCTCCAATCTAGTTTTTCACCCACAATCGATGCACATCCATCATGGGATGTACTTCAAAAGCCCAAACAAGTATTTGCAAGAAGAAAATCTGGCAAAAGCCGATTACAAATGGTGACAACAACAGGAGACCATGAAGCAGATGATGAGATGTCCCCACGGGACCCGCCTAACCTTCATGTCACGGTTAATGGCAGAACCACCAGCAGCCATTGTTGTGTTTCATCTTCATGTGTAGGTGTGTTTAGTCACTCGGTGCCTATTAAGTGTCTGCTCACCGGGGTTCTTGGGTGCAGCCCGGTGATGGTGAATAAGATTTGCATAGAAGATTCGTCTGTAACGGTGCTTCAACATTCTTGGAAAGGGGGTTGGCAGATTAAACGGGTAAATGATACTTCTCACCTTAGGCTTATGTAATAGGTGATTCTTTCAATTGTGTAATATGATATGAAGCTAGTGTTTATTTATGATGATGGGTTTGTTTGTTTTATCTTGATTGTATACTTTCACATTTTGATTTTTAAGGACACCTTTAATAACAATTTGGGTTTAATTAACTATTCTTCTGTTCAAGATCAGAGTACAAGAAGGAGCTTTATTATATAATCATAGACAAACTACAAGAATGCAATGCAATATTCCAACTTTTTAAACCAATACACGTCTCTTGTAAGTTGTAACTAGTTACTGTGATATACTTACCTTTTGTTGTGTATTTAATTATTTATGCAATGTGTAGCATTATATGGTAACAATGTTATGTTATAAAAAAATTACTAACAAATTCTGCTAATTTGGCGTAAGTCTATGATTATATGAAAACTTAGTCCTTTTCTAGTATCATATATTCATGTCATGTTAAATCAAGAGCATAAACAATTTGGCGGATTTCATTAAGTACGTGTTTGTTTCACAGATATTAAACAAATCAAGGAATTTAACTCTCTTATTCTTTGACATGTTTGGCTTGTCAAAGTTAAATGAAATTAAATTTCTTTTGAATTTAACAATACTCTATTCACGTAATTATGTCAATAGATTTTGATTCTAGTAAAGACAAAAACTGGTCTTTTTAAAGACCTCTTTATCAAAATAGTCAGCATGGAGAGGATGTAAGCCAATAAAAGCATGTCACACACTAATTACCAATTTGAACATCCAAATCGTCAAAGCATTTCGCCGATGAGGTTGATAACAACGATGAACGAGAGAGTGACACATGGCATGAGAGAAGCTTGAACAAATAAGAGAAATCTCATGTCTCCAAAAAGTACATCTCATGCCACCGAAAGCATACCCATATCGCGGAAAGTATAACCGTTAATTTGCAATTCAGCTAAAGTCATGTGTCGTTAATTTATTGGTCGGTGACATAGATGGTGTAGCCGAAATGCATCAGCGATTTGGGTGCTCCATCGGGTAACTGAATGTTTTCTTTGCTTATTATCTTAGTTTTATATCCTTGAGTCATCCTCGTCTCTCTGGACACGTGATTTTTAGTGAATTAAGGCATGTTAACGAATCTCCTTATATTTATTCACTAACTTGGTTAAGAGTTGTGTAACTACACTTGCCTGCTTGAAAGTCAAGAAGTCTCTTATTGTTGATAGCACTTGTCTTTTCTTGTGTAGAGATCACCTTTTATATTCCCTTTTTTTACAAGTACGAAAGAGATTAATTACTAATTACTTTACTTTTACTAGGTAGATATGACATTTTACCACTTCATTGCAATATGATAGAAATAAAGCACTCAACTAAGTGTGCGTAAAAAATAATACATGTAAGAATGATTTTACGCTTCTTGATGATCTTGAATATAAGATTATATGAGTATTAAGTTTCCTCGCTCGCAAAAGTTTTTTTGTACTTTTATTCTTAGCTATTATGATAATTCTAAAAACCGAGTTAAGCTTTAGTAAATGATGAAAAATTCTATGTCCTTTTTATTTATCCTCTTACGGGTGATTAAAATGTGTAATACCTTTGATTTTCACGTTGTTTTATTATACAAGTCTCATAAATGTATTTCTGGTTGCTTCAAGCTTCAACAAGGCTAGTGCGGGTCGTCTGGTCTGGTTTTAGGACCATTGCAAACCCTTGAAAGTGTCACCTTTGCTTTAGAAAAACAAACAACCGGATATGAATGAAGGTCACTAAAGCAACTCTGGTCGCTGCAGCTGCAGCTTCTTCTTCGGAGCTCACTGTCAATCCCTTCTCGCGCAGTAATCCTCAACTCACTACTTTCTTCAACAAATATGTGGACACGACCAATGTCTGGTCATGGAATTCGGTCATCGCTGATCTTGCTCGTGGTGGGGATTCTGTCGAATCCCTCCTTGCATTCTCCGCCATGCGAAATCTCTCTCTTACCCCAAATCGTTCCACTTTCCCTTGTGCTATCAAGTCCTGCTCCGCCCTCTCTGATCTTAACTCGGGCAAGCAGACCCACTTACAAGCTTTTGTCTTCGGGTTTCACAACGATGTTTTTGTCTCGTCTGCTCTCATTGACATGTACTCCAAATGTGGTCATTTAGACGATGCCCAGAACATGTTCGATGAAACGCCTCTTCGAAATATGGTTTCTTGGACTTCAATGATCACTGGGTATGTCCAAAACGGGCGTCCACATGAAGCTTTATCTCTTTTTAAGGACTTCCTGATTGAAGAAAGCGTGAGTGAGAATGGGGATGATGTGAATGTTGATTCGGTTGCTATGGTTTCTGTTCTTGCAGCTTGTTCCAGCACTTCCAATAAGAGTGTTACACAGGGAGTTCATGGGTTGGTTGTAAAAAAGGGATTTGCAGAAAATACCAAAATTGGGAATACTTTGGTGGATGCTTATGCCAAATGTGGTCAGGTAGGTTTCTCTAGGAAAGCGTTTGATGAGATAATCAACAAAGATGTAACAACTTGGAATTCAATGATTGCAGTTTGTGCTCAACATGGGATGTCTTCTGAAGCATTAGATCTCTTTTGTGCCATGGTGCGAGATAGAAATGTTAACTACAATGCTGTGACATTGTCAGCTGTTCTGCTAGCTTGTGCTCATTCGGGTGCTCTACAAATTGGGAAGTGTGTACATGATCAGGTAAATTGAAACAAAATCATTCACTTATTAAAGCAAGGAACTTTCGTATAAAATTCAGTTGTGTGACTTAGTTTTTTGAAACAGTTTGTAACCCAGTATTATATCAGCTGTAGATTTCATGTTTAAACAATTGCATCTGCTTTTATCTTTCTAGGTTATAAAGATGGGTCTGGAGGAGGATGTAGTTGTGGGTACATCTGTTGTGGACATGTACTGCAAGTGTGGGACAGTAGGAACGGCGAGAAGAACCTTTGATCGCATTAAGAACAAGAATGTGAGGTCATGGACTGCCATGATTGCTGGGTACGGGATGCATGGTTATGCTCAAGAAGCTCTAAATGTTTTCTATGAGATGATTCAGGTTAAAATGGTGCCAAATTACATAACATTCGTATCAGTTCTATCAGCCTGTAGCCATGCTGGTCTGGTTGATGAAGGATGGCACTGGTTGCAAACCATGAAACATAAATACTCTATAGAGCCAGGGGTGGAGCACTATAGTTGCATGGTTGATCTTTTTGGACGAGCTGGTTTCCTTAACCGGGCTTATGATTTGATCATAAAAATGAAGGTAAGGCCTGATTTCGTTATCTGGGGTTCTCTTCTTGCTGCGTGTAGAAAACACAAAAACGTGGAGCTTGGTGAGATATCAGCAAGAAAACTTTTTGAGCTAGATCCGGAAAATGTTGGATATTATGTTTTACTTTCCAACATTTATGCTGATGCTGGAAGGTGGGAAGACGTTGAAAAGATGCGAGTATATATGAAAAATCATGGATTAAGTAAAACACCAGGGTTTAGTTTGGTTGAATTGAAAGGTAGGGTACATATATTTCTGGTTGGGGATAAAGAGCATCCTGATCATGAGAAAACCTATTTATATTTGGAAGAATTATGTATGAAGGTACAAGAAGCTGGATATATACCAAATATGACATCAGTTTTACACGATATTGATAAGGAAGAAAAGGAAATGACACTAAGGATTCATAGTGAGAAGTTGGCTGTTGCTTATGCAATTATGAACTCGGTTCCTGGTTCAACCATTCACGTGATTAAGAATCTGAGGATTTGTGGTGATTGTCATGAAACCATTAAGTTAATAGCCAAGATTGTGAATCGGGAAATTGTAGTCAGAGATTCAAAGCGGTTTCACCATTTTCGTGAGGGTTTGTGTTCTTGTAAGGATTATTGGTGACCCTTTTTCGCCTACCACATATATGGTTTATAGCCTAAAGGTCTTATTGGTTATCAAGCAGTGGCATCCAGGATTTTTAACTACACCATGCAGTTGGTATGTATTACAGTTACCGATATTTTTATATTATAGAAAAAAAAAATCATAAAAGAGTTCTATGGCATGCACCTACATACCCTAGAGTTCTAAACCCCTTTCAAATCTGCTGATGTTATTAAGGTAGTTGTTCAAAGTTCAGACATAACCAGGAACTCTAGCAAGAAATATAGACGAACAGTTAAATGGTTAGATTTATCGGTTGATAGAACTTTGGAAAAGTTGAACTTGAAGTACCAGATTCTTGCTGCTGGGTTTATTCGTTTCTCTACATTTCATTAATGAGCTGACTGCATCTTTGTTGATAAAATTGGAGTCAATAATGAATTAATACTTAATTGTTGAGCAAACAAAAACTTTGCACAAAAATGTTAATAATTTGCAGACTGAGAAACAAGCACAGGCGAAAAGAGTGGTAATGCTTAAACGTGATATTAAAGTTCTATATACCGCTTGTGCCTGATGTTACCAAGGAAATGAAGTCTTTAGTTGAGAAAAACATACTGAAAAAGCTGAGTTATAACCCCTCAGAAGTTGGACCAGTTGATACTCAAATATAACACATACCAGACAACATAATTGAATAACCATTCCACTTCTGTAGGTCAAAAATACTGTTACATTCACCATTCAATTCCCTTGTGAGGAATAATCCCTTGCCCTAATCAGAGAAGATCCAAATAATGGAATCCTCCTGCCCAAGCTTACACAGCCGACTCCTTCAAAGCAGAAAACTCTCGATACCTTCTTTTCCCCTCAATCAGCTATTTATATCATTTCCTCCTTAACAGCCCATTGGATTGGGCCTCTAGTTGCCAATAATAAACATATAGGTGGACTAGTAATACGTTCTCTATCAATACCGCCCTCATAAAGACTAGGCTTGTCCTCAAGCCTGAAATTGGGCGACCGACTTGGAATAGAGTAAGAATTCTTCGTTGTTTCATCCACATTAGTTTGCATCTGCCAAGCAATCATCCAATGCTTCACTTGTTCTCTATTCTTAGAAATGTCGTTTGTAGCTGGATTTTCTTTTGAGAGAAGAAAATGTATAGAATCTTTTCCATCCCCAACTTGTGACCAAGTTGACACCCAAACTAATACTTGAAATTCAATCTCCACAAGGAAAAAATATGCATTCTGATACTTGTGAAAATCAAGGATCAACGCGTGAAACATTCTCTGTTTTGGTTGTCTTTTCAAGTCCCGACACCGTATAGTGCTGTCAGCTAACCTTTTTGACATCCCGACATCCATATCCATAGGTGTGGCCATCCCATTCAAGTGTGCATATGTAGAATGAAGCTCATCAGCTCTTATTTCAACCAGGTAATGAGCAACGATGTTCATATGTTAAAAAAATGGGAGATTTCCCCAAAATATCATAGAATTCGACCTTCCTATAATCCATTTCAGCAACCTCGGTCAATCGCCCTTGTTTTGGCTTGTCTTCCAATTGACCTGTGCCTTCATGTGTATTGAAGCTTGCATCAAGCCAATCGACAGTGTCCATGTCAAAATCTCCAACATTCAGAAATGTATCAAGGACTCTATTCCCCATGTGAAGAACTAAGACTTTCAGGCCATCAATTTGACCAACATCCCTATTTGCTACTCTGTTGTAACCACTAAAACACGCACGGTCTAACACAACGATTGAGGCAACCTTATCATTCCAAATCTTTGAGCCTCCATTTTCAAGCCTGCCATAGGCGCATCCTTTGATATTTGTAGATAATAGATCATAAATTTCCTTGTCAAAAGCAAATGTAATGGATACTTGCAAATAAACATCAGTACTTTGGTTATTGTCTTCATTAGATTCCTCATCTACATTTTCAAAAACATTAGTCAAAGGATTGTATTTAAACTCATGCTTTCCATTATACCGAAACATAGACCAAATAGAATTCTTTTAAGGCCCTCCAAAATTTTGCCCAACAAGTAACAAAATCCCACCGAGCCTAAAAACACGAATCTCAGTTCTGACCATAAGAACCGGTACCTGAAGGAAGGTTCTTGGCTGCCCAATTAATGCGACTCTCTTTCTGGCTAGCTGTGTGATGTGGTCCTATGACAGAAGCATCACGGTTATAATTAGGTGGTTTAGGAGGTGTGGGAGACTCATGATTATGAAACACATACAAGGTAGCAAGGAAGGTCACATAATCTGGGGGTTTACAAGGTCTTCGACCCCGTACATCATACCAGACCCTATAAAATTTGGTGTACCAACTTCCATCAAGTAGTTGGAATGTTTTGCAAATAACCAAACACGTTGAGTAAATCCTCATCATATAATATTTGCATCAATTCATTAGAGCATGTTCCAATGTGACTACCCGGTGGTAATTTAGGTGTCATAGTGAGTTGATTACTCAAATAACCGAGTTGGGAATTCAGATTGTTACTGCTTGGGGATTCTTGAACATCAAAAGCATACCAAGTACTACGCAAGGATGAATAATTTAAGGGTTTCGGTGGTTTGTCCTTGATCGAATATGGTGTTGAACTTCCATCAAACAGCTTGTCTTCTTGATGTGATTCATCTCCTTCAACGTGTGATGCACAAGCAAGATTGCAATCGGTACTATTGATTTTGGGCCCTTCATCACGATAAGTAGAAATCCACGAGTGGGATTGGACTATTTCACTTGAATCAGAATTAGGGGAGCAGGCCTGCTTCACCTTGGGTATTGACCGGTCTCCACTCCAGGACGTCACTTGTTCCGCCTTGCGAGCAAAAACCTTGTGCATACGTTGATGGAAGTAAGGCGCTTACCCATACGTGAATCTCTCGTTGAAGGCCTCGCAAGAATAGGATAAGCGATCGCTCCTCAGATTGATTGGGAATTTTGGCAGAATAGGCTTCAAATTCTTTGATGTATCGGTTATGTGTTTTCCAAACCAATGAATATCGATTTCTAATTGGACGGTTAGCGGTTTATGATAGTGGATCGGTTTTCGTTATCAGTTTTATTGGTTAATCGTTATATTAAATTGGGTCAAAATTAATGGGCTTCGTTTTTTTTCATAATATTAGCTTGAGTTATATTTTGTATTGCTTTATAGTAGTCACAAACTTGGGCCAAATAATCGACTATTTTCAATGATTTACTAAGCCCATTATTTTTTATGACAAAATACAAAATAGTAGGCTAGAATTATTTAATACACAAATTAGGCCTGTTTAATGGTTGATACACACCTCTTGGCCTCCATTAATTCACAACTTGCGTTTTCATTTTTAATATATTTAATAGCCCCACATAAAAGAGACAATAAAGTGTTTAACATTTACAATGACTTTAGTGGTCCAGTACATGATTGAAACGACATAATAAGTAACAAAGTTCAAGCTTTTACAAAAATACAACTTACATGATGCATTATAAATGAACAAGTATTCAAATAATTAAATAATAAATATATAAAATAATTAAATAATAAATCAATATCGGTTCGGTTTTCGGTTACTTGTACAAAATCGAAACCAGCCCACTACCTATCGGTTAATGAAATTTTATAACCCGAACCTTAGTTTTCATTTTGTTCGGTTTTAATAGTTTTATCGGTTGTAATTCGATTTTTGGTTAAGATGCTCACCCCTAGTCGGTCCAATACTAATAATTGATTTAGATACAAATTTAATTATAGATAAAAATTGAAATTTAATTTTGATTTTGAAATTTAATTGAAATTTTTTTAATTATACATAAAAATCAAAATTAAATTTCAATTTTTATCTATAAATAAATTTGTATCTAAATCAATTATTAGTATTGGACCGACTAGCGGTGAGCATCTTAACCGAAAAACCGAACCACAACTGATAAAATCATTAAAACCGAACAAAATGAAAACTAAGTTTCGGTTTATAAAATTTCATTAACCGATAGGTAGTGGTCTGGTTTCGGTTTTGTACAAGTAACCGAAAACCGGACCGATATTGATTTATTATTTAATTATTTTATATATTTATTATTTAATTATTTGAATACTTGTTCATTTATGGTGCATCATGTAAGTTGTATTTTTGTAAAAGCTTGAACTTTGTTACTTATTATATCGTTTCGATCATGTACTGGACTATTAAAGTCATTGTAAATGTTGAACACTTGATTGTTTCTTTCATGTGGGGCTATTAAATATATTAAAAATGAAAACTCAAGTTGTGTATTAATGGAGGCCAAGAGGTGTGTATCAACCATTAAACAAGCCTAATTTGTGTATTAAATAATTCTAGCCTACCATTTTGTATTTTTGTCATAAAAAATAACGGGCTTAGTAATTCATAGAAAATAGTCAATTATTTGGCCCAATTTTGTGACTAATATAAAGCAATACAAAATAGAACTCAAGCTCATATTCTGAAAAAAAGAAGCCCATTAATTTTGACCCAACTTAATATAACGGTTAACCAATAAAACTGATAACGAAAACCAATCCGTTATCATAAACCGCTAACAGTCCAATTAGAAGCTGATATGCATTGGTTTGGAAAACACATAACCGATCCGCTATCATAAACTGCTAACCGTTCACTAAAAGTTTAAAAGTTTTAAAAGATATTGATGCAATTTTAAAATTATCGTAAGTGATTTAATAAAATTCCGTCAAAAAGTGAAGATAGAATAAGAAAATAATAATATACTTATATACCACATACTTTTAGTAATGATCATATCTAGAAGTGATTGTTAATGGTTCCAATTTTAGTACGTAATTCTCTATATATTATATTCCCTTGTACATTATAATTTTGAAGACAAATTAAAATAATGTTGTATACTCATAAATCATAATATATTAAAAAAAAATTCTACTTATAAAATTAATTTATTAAAGAAATATTTATGTTTTACTAAATTGTAACATAACTTCAAGAATAATGTATTTTATATGAATGAATCAATTTTTTAAATAAAAAAAATCACATCTCTTTCTATAAAGAGAATGAGATGAACCTAACTCTTAATTTATTTCGTACACTTAACCGGATGCTATTAAATGCTCCGTCCATTTAATGAGTTTTTGCCGTCTTGTAATGGCTTGAAATAAGGTATTTTTGTTGCTGTCCAAGAAAATGCTCCGTCCATTCTTTTTTATTACGCCTTTTTGTTTATAACGAATAAAATTTTACAAAACTAAATATAGCAATTAAAATGGCATACATAAAAAAGTAACTTGATATTTTATGATTTAGCAATTATGGTATTTGCAAATTGCAAGCCCGGTTTTTGTAGTCGTTCATTTATATGATATTATGTTATCAGCTAAGCATCGTGTATAGTTATGATAAATATTTAATATAAAATAATAATAAATGAATGTTAGTTTGTTATTAATATTACTAGATTAAATTTATATGACTCTGTATGATATATGGATTGATTTAAAAAATAATTAAATATTAAATATTATATAATATTAAATAATTATAAAATACAAAATAGATAAGAATTAAAATAAATAGTGACTTTGAACCCATTTTGGTCTTCCATAGAACAACTTTGGTTGGCGTCGGTATAACGAGGCTGTCCCTATAAAAATCCATATTAATTAAAAGAAGAATTCAAGTGGCAAACGTTTTCTGTATTTTATGTGGCTTGGGAGAAGAGAACATAAATCATTGTTTTTTTTTTGTGTAACTTAGTATTATCCGCGTGTGGACTGTGGAGTACTGGAGTTGGTGGAATTTATCAAGCTCGAGATCCTCCTAAGATTGACAACAATTTCAAAGAGTTGGGAAAACATTCTGTCAAAGTCTTTATGACAACGTGTTTGGTAATTCTTTAGTCTATTTGAAGATGGTGTAATGTAATTCTACATCTAGTCACTGAAGAAGCGGAAAAGATAAGATCACATGATCTCTTTCCAGGTATCCAAAGATTGGTGGCAACTTGGCTTAATAGTAGATAACTGAAGTTCAAACTTTCCATGGAAGATTGGGTGGCAAACTCAACGAATGCTTCGAATAAATAGAATTTAAAATTAAAAAAAAGAAAAGGTGTTTATCTCGGAAGGTGGATCTTTAAAAAAGGTTTGGGTTACTCTCAAGGATTTTTCAATTTTAGTTGGGTTTGAGGGTTTTCTAGGTTGAAGTTATAGGCCATGCGTATGGGTTACTCTAAGATCTCAGGTTTCCTTCGGGAACACCCCTACCTCCATTTCGGGTTCTCTCCACTTTTTTTCATTTTGGCTTTGCGTGCATCCGAGACTCCCGAAGATTTTTTTTGAGTTTTGTAGAAAGAAAATATTTTGGTTGTTTGAGTTGCTTTGATATGAGTGCTACTTGAGTTTTGAGTTGAGAAAAAAAAAGAAAAATTGATGTGACATTTAGGTTAATTTGGGTTCACAAATGCTATATTCGTGGCCTAAGAGGTTTCGGGTAGATTCATGAAGCCAACACCATTTTTTTTCTTAAGAGCATGGGGTGTGGGCAAAATGTCGGCTCGACATGGCCTATATGGTACTCGGCTGTGAACACTACCCCCGTGGGTTCGGTGCCGAGAATTTTGAAATCCCTTTAGCGAGTGAATGCCGATGATACCGAGGAGAGAGAGATCATTTACTCTCATTTAATCTCATCAACGGTCAAATGACCATTCCAAATTTTTAAAAAAAGCTATTCATTATTTATATAAACTCCTCACTTTTAACCATTTTACGCCACAAACTTCTACTTATTCTCTCTACAAACTTTATAAAACCGCTACTTTTTTTTACATTTTCACTTCAAATGGAGTCATCTTCAAATACCCCAAACTTATCTCAATAAAAAAATCGTCAACCAACTCCGTCTTTTAACCTTTCCGACTCGACACGCTACAGCAAATGTACGTAGCCAACCCGATGTTTTTTTGGAAGGCAAGGATCTCGAGATTGTTCAACGGGCAAGAGACATTATTAAAAAAATACGGATTAAAAAAATAAACCGTTAATGTTCTTGTTATTAATTGTAATTTTGTATGTACTCTTTTTTTTATTTTAATGAAATTTAGTTATTAATCTTATTTTATTTTTATAATCTAATTTTATAATTTTATATTAAATTTAGTAATAATAAAACTTAGATAAAATAATATATAATTAATTTAAAATAAAAAAGTTTGAAGCGTGCGAAGCATGAATAGTACGGAGGTTTAAACATGACTGAAGCATGAAGTGTGTTATGCTTATGTGGCTTGAAGCATGGGGTGCCCAAGTATGGGTACACCCTATGCTCTAAGTAGAAATAAGGCGGGCACTAATTTTATTCACCTACAACACATTGTTTCAATTTTTATGGTCTTGGTTTCCCTCTTTAGATATAGTTTTATTTTTTGTGTGGAGTGCACGTTTTTGTTAGCCTTAGCATTATAAGATGCTTGTTTGTGGTCTGATTTTTAACTCTCAGGTAAAGTATCTTGAGCCTCTGACTCTTTCTCCTGCTCTAAACTTTAGAGGTTTTGTATCATATAGGTAGCTTTTTTACGATCTTATTAGGGCCAATCTCTTGGGATGGATTTTGATCTATTTCAGGGTTGTTTATAGTTGCATGGTGGATTGTAGCCCGAAGAGGTATAAGGTGTCGCATTAGGGTTTGGTTTTCTTTCTTATTACAAACCTCCTTTTTTTCATGCCACATAATTTGATTTTCCTGTTTTTATTTCTATATGTGGATGACTGTTCGAAGTCTTTGTTTCAATTTGGTTGTTATAAGAGAATGTAGATTAGAGTTTAGTATACGATGACCCAACCCTATTGTATAGATAGGTTATGGTCCATTAGGATTTCTCTTGTATCATTTGTACTTTATAAATAGTTATCAATGGAATACAAAATAACTACGGGGTTTTTATTATTTCTACGGTTGCCAATCATGTCTTTATTTATTTGTTCAGAGCAGGTTTGATTTTTAAAGCACCATGAAGGTACTTCTATTTAAAGGTGGTGTTAAAAAGATGATGGAGTGTTTCAATTGATCCAGCATATATACGGTCTAAAGAATATGGATCATCTAATGGGCTGATTGGAGATTTATGAAGCACATGCATGTGTTGAAAGTGTGCTGCGTTTTATCTACATATTTTATAGATTGTCTAGGCTGGACATTTACATTTCAATACATGTGGGTTATCTTCTAAAGAGGCTGGAGTTGTGTGTGTTTCTCAAAAACTAGATGGATCATGCTTAAAACAATCTGCAAAGATAGGAGGCTTGGTTGGTATTGCAAGTATTAATGGAGTATTCCATCATCTTGGTAGATCTTGGGTCTTATATGTTTAGTTTCAATATTTAAGGTTTTGTATTTTTTGCTGTTGTTTTTGGATATTTGTAAGATCTGTTCTAGCGTTTGAGACTTTTATTTTAATAGTAATTTTGTTTAAAAAAAGTCGACAGAGGATGTCAACGCTCAGAATAAAGCATTGACGTAAGGGGGAGAGCACACGTGACGGGATAAACGTGGTAACATGATACGTAGAGACACAATTTTATTTCTTGTATAAGCTATCAATTACTATTGTTACAATTAGGGGCAAAAAGGTCAAGTCGTTATTAGTTATAATTAAAAATAATTTTAAAATGATTATAAAATATTTTAAAATTGTAAAACTAAGATTTGGTTAAATATGATATTTTGAAATGTTATAAAGGGTAAATATAATATTTATAAAATAAAATAGGATAAGTAAATATAATATTTTAAGGTTTAAGAAGAGTACATATGAAATCATCTCTAGTAATTTTGATTTAAATTAAAATCAAAATTGAATTCAATTTTAGTAAAATAAATCAAAATTAAATTTCAATTTTTATAAAAATAAATAATTTAAATTTAATAATTAAATTTGTATCTAAACCAATTATTAGTATTGTACTAACTAATAGATTTCAATAATTATTGAAATGGAAATATGGAATGTTTTAAGCATCCCAAATGTTCAGGAAGAATTAGAAATATAAAGAAGGCGGGGGGTCAAAATGAATAACAAAAAGTTTTGGGGGGAGTAAAAAGAAAGATTTGCCATTTCTGGAATCCTGCCCTTTTGCATTGCATTGCATTGTCTAGCGTTTGAACATGCACGAGCGAGCCAGAGGCCCATAGCTGAAACGCAGTGCCGTCTTCTGTGTCACGATTCGTGCCCTCGTTTTAAACCTCAAAAATCGAATCGAACGCACAGAAGAAGATCGTCATCGCTCTATCTCGTAACGCTGTTTCCTTGACTATTCCCTCGGCTGCCATAAACCCTCGTTTAAAACCATCTTTTTTTGTCGCATTTCGTTAAATCTCGTGGGTGTTTGGTGATTATATGATTGTTCATCGCAACTAGAGTTCGAAAGGCGATATCTTGATCATCTATCAGGCTAGATTTTTCCCATATAATTAGGATATTTCCATTTACAGCTCTTTTCCTTCAGCATATTTAAGTTGGAATTTGTGAGTATTAGTTACCAAATTTATCTTCTTGTTGATGTCAGTGTTTTGTCCAGATTTTGCTTACTTATATTCTTCAATGCTATCAATTATATCCATAATTTCAGACTCTAGTATATCCTCTGTTCTATGACGTAGACGTATATAATGCAGGGTATAATCAGTGTGTACTTTTGTATATCTACTACCAGATAGAGTAAATCAGTTATTAGCTTAGGGTTTAGTATAGCTTGTTCATCATGTTTGTATAAATTATTAGCTTAGGGTTACTTGTGTAACAATGTACCCATATTTACTATGGATCAAAATAGGAGTACAATGTTAATTTAGAAACCCTATTGAACCATAAGCTCATCTACACAATTAGGTTGGATCAACAATTCTAAACCCTAATTTATATATATTCATTTCAATATGTACATGGTCTATGCTTCTTGTACATGAATTGATGTATATTTATGATTCCTTTCATTATGTTAGAATAATTATTTGGTTCTAAGTGCTAGTTATTATTGCCTTGTTTTACTTCATTTCCAATTTAAAGTAGGTTTTTGATTTGCTATATTACAGACCGAGAGAGAATTACTACCAAAATCAGTTTGATTCATGGCATCTACAAAAAGAGCTTCAAAAATATCAGATCCAAGACCTACAAATCCAAATGATTCAAGAATTTCGAAGGCCTTTAGTGCAATGGAGGCCTTAGGAATTTCTCGTGAAGTGGTCAAACCAGTCCTGAAACATCTTCTGAAAATATACCGGGGAAGTTGGGAGCTTATCGAAGAAGACAACTATCGAACACTTGCAGATGCTATTTTCGAATCCATGGATGACAAGGTATACTGTTCACTAATTCTCCAAATTATTATTCACTTCCTCCTCTGGTGTAATTTTGGTTTTGTTTGTCCACCATGTGAAGAAGACATATTTCTTAATAATTGCATTTTAAGTGATGTCATAACATTAGAATACTAGAACTGATACTGGTTGCTTAAATAGTAAAATTCACTTACTTAAAATTGAAAGATTAGCATTCTGAAAAATATGAGGTTCTATACCCTTCTATTAAATCTTACTATTAATCCAATCAAGACAAGTGTCAAAATCAAGAGAGAATACGACGAAAGAGCATTAGTGGATAGGAAAATTAAGCTGGAAGATTTAGTAGGAGGAAATAATTTTTTTCGAAAAATAGTAAGAATGCTACAGTGACTGATACTGGTATGAAGCTTCTTTACTGCATAAGTTATGTGCGTTGAGTTAAATTATGTCACAAAAGGAAGTGAAATTGCAGTTGCAAACATTCTGACTATTCTCAACTCATATCCTTGCATAAATATTTTCTTCAAGGTTTATGTTGTATTGCTGTTAGTTTCTATGTCTAAGCAAGTATCTCTGTATTTACTACTGTTTGTAGACTGTTCCCTAACGTGATCACATCTAATAACTTACCCTCTCGTGGCATTCCATACTATGCAATTTTAGCAGTTCTAATGATGTGATAAGTAGCTTGTCTAAAGATAAGAGATGGTCTTAATGCATGTATGGTTTGGCATGCTATGAATTATGTGGTTTTTGTCTCCATTATTTGTTTTTAAGGTATTATATATGAATATGCCACCCGGTTACTCAAACAGTTATTAAGGCCACTGAAATATTAAGACAACATTTTTCAAGCGACCCAAAGTAACCCTTCAGTTTTAGTTATGCCAATTTTGCCACACACAAAAAAAAAAAAAAGAAATGAAAAAAACTTGCAGGAAAATCTTGAAACGATATAGGCCACCACGATATTTGGCTCATCACAGGGATGACGAATGTTGTTATTTTATTACCAGCAAGGTCTAGCCTAAAATTGGTTGGGAAAGGAAAACAAATATCCTGTTGTTTATATATTTTGTTTGTTTTTATACTTGGGTGGGCGGCTGGCCTACACATAAATGTTCTCTGCTTTTAGTACTGCTATGTAAAACTCCCACAAACAACTTTTCCTCCCAACTATATACAATCATCTGAACGGATGTTTTCTTTCTGAATGTTATGACTCATCGATTTACCGAGTAAGCAGAAGAGTAAAGCTGTTAGGGTGCATGATGAGCTAGAACCCATGCCCAAAAGATTACATTCTGGGGAATCTGAAGATCCGGCTTCATCCACAAGGGAGTATAGAAACACAAGGGACACACAAATGCTGATTAAACCATCTGTCTCTGGCCAAAGAAAGCAGATAATGGAATCTGGTACTGATTCTAATCAGATAACACGTAATTGCAATGCACAAGGCTCCATGTCATCAAACATGAAGCATGTGGATACGAGATTAGCTTCTCAACGAGTATCAAGTTCATCACAATCTGAAAGTGGGAAGAAACGTCAGAATAACCAGTTGGACGATGACATGGAGCCTATTGCCAAATTGATACGCCCCATCATACAACCAGGTCATTCTACATCGTTAAGTCCACCTGCTACGCAATCAAAGTTATTCCATAAGATCAAAGACATAACGAGAGGTACAGAAAAAATCAAGATTTCATTAATAGATGAAATCGGCATAGAACTCCCGAAATTTGTCTACATACCCAAAAATACAACTTATCAGGATGCATATGTACCTTTCTCATTAGCCCGGATTGCTGATGATGGTTGCTGTTTAAAATGTTCTGGTGATTGTCTTTCTTCACGAGTACCTTGTGCATGTTCTCGTGAAACAGGGGGAGAGTTTGCTTATACACCACAAGGCCTGTTAAAAGATGATTTTTTAGATGCTTGTATATCCATGAACGGTGAACCACAAAGCCACCACCTTTTCCATTGTCAAGATTGCCCTCTGGAGAGAGCCAAAAATGTGCAGAATCCTGAACCATGCAAGGGTCACGTACTGAGGAAGTTTATAAAAGAATGTTGGCGAAAATGTGGTTGCAATATGGACTGTGGGAATCGTGTGGTACAAAGAGGCACTACTTGCAAGTTACAGGTAATCAAACCAGTTAATATTGATGTTTAAAGGTGACAAAATAAACAAGTCGATGAACGGGTCAAAATAGATTTGTTTTGTACAGGTCGGGTCTAGTCGGATTTACTTGTCCAAAATCTTTGAACTTATTTATTTATAATGATAATGATTAGTGTGCCAAATATGATTAGAAAAAATACGTTATTACAATGATAACGTAACTGTTTGAAAATGTAAAATGGTTTACAAAGGTTTATTTACTAGAAATGAAATAAACTTTCGACCCATTTGACTTATCTGATCATTTTCCTTTTTTTTGGCTAACTTCTTTTAATCAATCTATTATCCTAGTTAGCTAACTTTCTTGTGAGGGCACGTAAGTATGATCCCTATTTCGTGTATTGGAAGTTAATTCTCTATAAGCTAAATCTCAGGTGTTCTCTACAGAGGGTAAAGGTTGGGCTTTACGCACTCTCGAATATTTGCCAAAAGGTTCTTTTATATGTGAATATATTGGAGAAATATTGACAAATATGGAATTATATAAGCGGAACAAGAAAAGTAGGAAGAATGAGAGGCATACATACCCGGTATACCTGGATGCGGATTGGGGTTCCGAACAAGTTTTAAAGGATGAAGAAGCTTTGTGCTTGGATGCAACCTACTATGGGAATGTTGCAAGGTTTATAAATCACAGGTAATGAGCATGTACACAACAACAAATATATGTGATTTGCACACACTTTTTCCTACACGGCTTAAGTAAACATGTACATTTTCTTTTGCAATTTATTAACACTTATAAAAGGTGTTTACATTTGTAAGCGTGGGAAAATATGAAAGGGATAATGTCATTAAATAACAAAGTATTTTTACAAAGTTTTTGTTTTTTTTCTTATGTAACGTACCTTTCTTTATACACCCTAAGGGTGTGTTTGGGTCTGTTTACTAAAGCTACTTATCTGATTATGGTGTTTTCATAATCAGTATTGAGTGTCTGGATGGAGGCAAATCGGATTATAATTATCTTATACTGACATAACTATTTTTGCATGCTCAGTTTCTTGCTTATCCAAACTGATTATCTGATTATTTTACCTCATAAGTCCTCAAATAACCAAATTTGCCAAGTACTTATACAAGTGACTATTTGATTGTTTGCTAAAACAACAAAAGCAAATCCAAGCACTATCCACCGCATTGTGTTCTGTTATCAAGTCTGACTGTTTCAAAAAGCATAAGCAGTTATAATAAGCAATCTTAAAGACCCCCTCAATCACTAAACTTAGATAAAGTATTCCCTTGGTCATTGGTGTACAAAGGTCAAAGGTGTTCCACCGGTGGAACACGTAGTAAATGATTTGGTGTGTACACATAAAGCACACCGAACTAAAATATAGAAAAAGTACATTTCTGTTTATGACATTAGCCCTATAAAAAATTTACAAGAGTTTTGCCACTTCTTTTGTGAATACACAGAGAAAATTTACTATTTCTTTGAAGCTTATGTAGAAGATAGGTGTCTGCAAATTGCATACTAGTCGAAGTGGTACATCTATCTCTGATTAGAATGTGGAAACTGAATTTGCTATTTGAGACTACTGGGTTTTCCTTCAGCTTCTTGAAAGTAATTTGTACCTTGTTATTCATATAAATGTAGATGCTATGATTCAAATTTGATCGAGATTCCTGTTGAAGTGGAAACACCTGATCATCACTACTATCATGTATGTATTGACATTCTATATTTAGTGTTAACATATAGATGTGAACTTTGGTACAATCAACTATGAATAGAATCAAAGAATTATATTCAAATATCTCCCATGGTTTTATGCAGATTGCTTTTTTCACTAAAAGGAATATCGATCCATTAGAAGAGCTGACATGGGTTTGTACAGCTCTTTTATTGTTAAATTTAATTAGAAGAAAACTGATATCCATTTCAACATCTAACTGGTGTGTAAACAATTCCAGGATTATGGGATTGATTTTGAGGATGTTGATCACCCTATAAAAGCATTTGAATGTCAGTGTGGAAGTTCATGCTGCCGAGATCAGAGAAGAAAAGGTTGGTGCATTGTTCAAACTCTCTCTCTCTCTCTCTCTCTCTCTCATTTTCACTGGAAAAATGATAATATACATATAATAAATAGTTATGAGAATATGTGATTAACATAGACTTACGATATAATTGATATTAGTTTTAATATCCTAATTGGTTTCCATGTAATTATCCTTTTGTAATCCCTTTACATATACTTATGAATGCCCTAAAAGAACATGGTATCGTGGTAAAAAATATGTAAAAAGATTAGAAGAGGGGTAACACGAGGACACTAATTAAAGATATGAAAACTGATATCAATCATCTTCTAATTCTATGCTAATCAAATATTTTCATATATATACACACATATATATATGTATGTATATAATGAAAAGATCATTTGAGAACCACTTTTATTGCTAGAACCAATCCTAGTCGTCCAGTTCTCCATCCTTTAATTCAATTGCCCACCCATGAATTCATCACATGCATTTTGCCACACTCTATCCCACGCTCTTCATCCATGAATTCCACTTACCAATTGAATGGCTAAGATTGATTATCGCGGTTCTCACAATAATAATGGTTCTCAAATGAACCCTTCCCTATATATATATATATATAGGGGAAGAGAACCAATCTTAGCCGTTCATTTTGAATAATGAAATTCATGGATGAAGAGCATGGGGGGATTGAGTGTGGCAGGGTGCATGTAAGGAATTCATGGGTGGGCTATCCAATTGAAGGAGGGGGAATTGGACGGCTAAGATTGGTTCTCGCAGTTCTCGGTTCTCAAATGAACTTTTCACTATATATATATATATATATATATATATAGGGTAGAGATCAAGTAAAAAGAAAATTAAAGTAAAAAGGGTAAAAGGGATGATTATTTGATAATTTTTCGGTATATATATCAACTGATAATCGTTAGTACATCATCTTTATTGATTAAAACTAGTTCTTCATCAATTTCTTTTTGATGAATCCAACATATTCATTACCTTTTTAGATGAAAGCATTTTGTTTATCAACAAATTATTCCAAAATTTTGTTTTCAAGATCTGTATTATATATTGTATTATATATGTTTTATGTACGTTATCAAAAAAGAAAAAGAGATCCAATAGCCAATGATTATACTGTGCATCAATAGGAACCAAAGATAAAGATTTGGGGGTCAAGAGGCTTGCATCTGGCTCTAGCAGCAGAGGACTGAACCATAAACAAGTTCATTAACATTTAGGGGGATTCAATCTTTTTTGTTGGTGACGGGTAAGAAGTTTGAGCATCAAGACATTCTAGTTATAGATTTGCACATGTTTTTGACATTATAGATTTCACTTTTGCAAGCATTATGTTTTTTACATTTTCTCTAAAGTTTGTGTAAGGATGGTTATAGCAGGTGGGTTTCATACCGGTATGATGATGATATTATTATTAGTGGGAGTGGATGGATATATCCCCAAGTGCAGTTGAACGGGGTCACGGGACACCATCCAATTTTGTATGCGTAGTGTAAATTTCGATCTCGCGTAGTGTAAATTTTGATTTTTTCGAGACGGTGCTACCATTCATTTCAAATTTTAGGTCCGGTGCTACCATCCATTTCAAATCATGGGTCCGTCCCTGGATATATCAACACAAGAGGTGCACCAGAAAGCTTTTTTAGTATTACCTTTATTAATCTCAAATCATTGACAAAATGAAAATGTATTAAAAAGATAGAATTATGTTCAATAAAGTCCATGTAAAAAGCATAGTCCTAAAATTTTAATATTCAATAATAGGTGATTTAGTATAAAATCACATGTGATTTGTAAAAGTATCACATGTGAATTACAAAAATGCCACTCCGCCCAAAATTTAAAAATACAATATGGACCATTGATGTCATTGATCCAAAGGCTAAAATTAGTCCCTTAAGACTATGAATTAAGTATGAATTATATTGAACATTTTTCTAAAAAGGTAAAATGATTTTTCCCCTACTTCATCCTTCTAAGTTCTACCACACATGAAATTCACTAAATCTTTTCTCATTTCTTATCTTGCTTTTAACACTTGTATTGATCAACAGAGTAGATGGACAAGTAATATGATTTAACTAGAAGATAAAGAACTCTCATACTCCATACCTAGCTCTTACGAGATTTGTTGGAGATGCATTTGCATTTGTGATTTGTTTTTGTAAGAATCCAAACTTATCTTAAATTGATTAACATATCAGATTTATAAGAGTAGATCAAAGAAAATGAGCCAAGTAACATATGTTGAAAGTAAAGTTGTTTAAAGTCTTTTCATAATTAGACCTGACTGAACTTATCTTTACATGTTTCAACTTGTTATCCGGTCATTTTGAAGGTCATGTGTGTATAGTGTAAGGATATATAAGAACCTCTAAAACATAGAACTCCGTGAACCATTTATAGACAACCCCTTATGCAAACAAAAGATCGTACTTCAAATCTCCAATGAACTATAGTTTAACCATATTTAGGACTTTTAACTATATATCATTAGATTCAATTCTTTGTCCTCTTAATTCGAAATTGGTATTGACATATTTCAGATAACGTTTTTCTAAGATACATGTTAATATCTGTACTTTCAACAAATGCAAATGCATCTCCAAAAGGATTTTAGAAACTGTAAAAAAAATGAATGGATTTTCAAAGAAACTTCAAAAAACACATAAAAAACTCAAAATACAACTAAGAAACTTCGTCATACTTTCAATTACATATGCAACTAACATCAAAACTCAAAATACACATCCTAAACTACATACGTACTAATTAATAAAATCACCAAAATGCAATTACCTGAAAATTCATATACACGTTATATGAAAATACATATAAGCATTATGTGAAAATACATATAACCTGAGATGCATATGTAAAAATGAGTAGGGTGAGCAAGAGAACCTAATAACCAAAATGACCAAATGAACCAAACGGAAATAACTGAACCACTCAAAAAACCAACAAGTGGTTATGATTTTTTCATAGCTGGCTTTTGTGGTTCGGTTATGGTTATTGTTGGTTGGTTAATCAATTTAACCGAACAAATCGCTCATATGTTTACATTCCAAATACCAAACTCGCTTTCTAGATAACCTTCGTGAAGCATAAGAAATTCAATTTGGTCATTGTATTGGAGAGAGACTCCGTGAAATAGACATGTTTTTTATTTTTAACAAATAATATCCAATTATGTATTTGTATTTTAAATTATGGAATATAAAACACTTAAATTCTATAAACTTTATTTTTTCTAATCTCTCTAATTTGAAATTCTCAATTTAATGTTTAGAATTCACAAATTAAAATCTCGTATTGAGAACTTAGAAATATTTATATGCAATTGCTTTTCTTATTAGTCTTGCATATTAACATATTCAAATATTTATATATACAATGGTTAGGGATGTAAACGAGCCGAGCTAGACACTTATCGAGCCGGGCTCGTTTAGGATTTTTTAAGCTCGAGCTCGAGCTCGAGCTCGGCTCGTTTAGAGCTTTAGATGCGGAGTTCGAGCTCGGCTCGTTTAATATTTATAAAGCTCGGGCTCGGCTTGTTTAGGCTTGTTTAGGCTCGGGTATTATTTTGATATTTTTATTAAAATGATATATATAATTATTAAAAATTAAATATATAAAATATAAATTATATTATATATGGAGCTTGTTTAGGCTCGTTTAAGCTCGCGAGCCCATTATTTGGAGCTCGAACTCGGCTCGTTTATTAAATGAGTTTTAATCTAAGCTCGAGCTCGTTAAGGCTCGGCTCGTTTCGAGCTTTTAACGATCCAAGCTCGAGTAACTCACGAGTAGCTCGGCTCATTTACATCCCTAACAATGGTTATTTTACAATATCAAATTGGTATCTCTCATTTTTTATTGAAATAGATCTAAAGCCCTGATATATATTTTGAGATACATGTTTAGCCGGAAAACATTTTATTAATTTTTTTTGTTGTTTTATCGAACTATAAGTCTATAAAATAGACGTTTAATTGAAACTAAAGCGCTTTAATGAGCTAAAAAATGAAGTATGATCATGTTAGACTTTAGACCGTAAAGTAGTCTTAAAGGCCTCACACAAATAAACATGAGAAGAGGTTGATCGTAAGAGGTTAAAAAGGGGTTTATGCCCACTATCCTTCATTTAAATGGTTTATACGTGTAACATCACATAATTTAAGAATACACTAATTATTTTTTCTTATCTTTAAGGAAGCTGATTCGTACACAATAAACTTCGTTCACACACAACATTTACAATCATTTAATTACTCATGGTATAAGTTGATAATGCATAAGTTGTTGTGTATGGACAATTTTTGTTATATACGAATATCATCCCATCTTTAATACACACCTGTCTTAATATAATAAGAGATGTGATATATCTTTCTACTATTTCCTCTTATTTATCTTCCTATTTAAAAAAATAACACAAGTGTTAAAATTAATGAAGGTGAGAAAAATAAATTAGTAGATTTTATGTCATCTTAGCTTGAGGATACAATAGAAAAAAAATAATAGAATGATGTATTATTTTTTACTAGACTAAATGCTCGTGTGATACACGAGTTAGTTTAAACGATAATAAATATTAAACATTAATAAAAACGTATTAAATAATAATAAAACACGAATTAAATGAGAATTTAAAAAATGACGACATACGACATCAACACTCTAACTAGCAGTGGAAACATCGACGCGAATGGGAGGGCAGATTTGACGGCAAAAACGTGGTATCATGATATGAAGAGATGTGATTGTATTTCTTATATAAGTCATCAATCATTATTGTTACAATTAAGGGTAATAAAGTTAAACGTTATTAGTTATAATTAAAAAGAAATTTAAAATGATTATAAAATATTTTAGAATGATAAAACTAAGAATTTGATTAAGTATGATATTTTGAAATATTATAAAGGCTAAATATGATATTTGTAAATTAAAGTGGACAAATACGATTTTTTATGATTTAATAAGGACATATATGAAATGATCTTGACTTTGAAAAGTCAAAATTGATTTTTTAATTTTAAGTAAATGGATGGTTAAGATTAAATATTTTTTTAAAGGATTAGATCGTCATATAAATTTTATTAAATTAGTTTTTTATTTATATTAGAAGATATAGTAAACCGGAAAATAAATAAAATGATTTTTGTATTTAAGCATGTGAGTAAAGATATAAAACTTACTTTCTCCTCGTAATACCAACAATCAAGTTGTAAAACCATGAAACAAGCCATGAAATGATGAAATCGAAACGACGTCGGAAGACGATAGCTATGTTATTGGCTGATATCTAGGGCTTGACCAACTTGTCGCACTGGTGTATAAAAAAGCCAATCTCCATTTCATTGTGATTCCCGGAACCGGAGAAGAAATCGGAGAGATTTGGGTCGGCGACTCAAGTCATCTCTCAATCATCTTCTCCGATCATCTCTCTGTTACTCCATCATGGCGTTTTCCGACAACTCTCGTCAATCTCTCATCCCTAGTTTCCTCTACACTTCTTCCATTTCCCCTAGCAGCCTACTCACCGGAAACAATACCGTATCGAACACAAGCTTGTTCCAATCTACCTCACCCGCCAAACAGCACAGCAGCTTCGTGATTCCTGCGCCAAATGAGCCTCTTGGCAAGATCGAGATGTATTCCCCTCGATTCTACGCTGCGTGTACTGTTGGTGGTATTCTCAGCTGTGGTCTCACTCACATGACCGTCACACCGCTTGATCTTGTCAAATGTAACATGCAGGTGATTCAACTCTTCCTTTTTTTCTTCGATCTGATTGATTTTGTATTATGCGAAGCTAGATTAGTTTAATTTTTTATGCTCGCGTGTTTTCGTGACGTTTTCTGTATGATTATTCAACAAGTACTGCTAGTTCTTGTGGATCTGTTGCGGATGCCTTTATGACTAGATCTGTGACCTTTTAATTTATTTACATAGTTTACATTCAATTAAGACTTCGATTAACTCTGTTTGGTTTTATATTTTAGTTACTAGCTGGTATATATATAAGCTGCTGATCTGTGCAATTGATGTCGACATTCCGTGGTACATTTACCTGTTGGACCCTAACTTCGTTCCCGGCCAAAATTTTGTAATAAACGTTTAAATGTCTGTTATGAAGGTTTCTTTTAACAGCTTATCATTGCCTGTCTGGTTCCAGACTTCCAGTTGTCAAACCAATGGGAGGGCACTGTGTTTCTTCTTTGCTATTGGTTTACACGATACTTATGATAAGATTCCAACATGGAACTCCATAATTATCTTTCTTAGTTTATATTATTCTTCAATAAATTTTCATGTGGTTGTGATAATTTGATTTGAACAACCAGAACACTACTGGATCGAAAGCAGTCAGTCAGAACTTAGTTTTTAGTTAAAATTTTACATATCATATATCTATAAAGGTGTATTTGATTAAGTTAGATGTGATTCCCTATGATAATTTTCTATGAGTGAACACTCGACTGCTGCTTATCAAGTTTGATACGTAATCCTGCACGGAATAGTTGTATAAGTGTGATTTCTACGTGCATATTAGGTACGCAATGCTGAAAACTGCAGAGTTACTACTTACAACCATTTTTCACCTTATGCTTTTATTGTATATACTGTGAAGTAGATAAAAGATAAGACATGTTGTTAAATATTTCTTTTGAATAAATGTATATTTCTTTAATTTTTTATGACACTGTAATATTAAATGAACATGATAAAGTGATTTAAACCATTCAACTTGAGTGTTTCTCTTAGCAAAATAAATTCGGAGTTGAGTTTCATGAGCATGCTCATTGAGCCAGAACTTTGGTTTATTTCTATATATGCTTTTGTATACGCATCTTAGACATTTGCAATCCGGTTAAGTAAACTGAACCCTTTACCCATAAGGGGTTTTGATGAATAAGATTCAGAGTTCATGGTGATGATGGTACTCATAATTATTAAATTTGTATGTCATGAGCCCATTTATACTAGTCGAGTCAATTATACCCAAAATGATGTGACTCACTATCCTAACTTGTAAATTAACCTGACTCAGACCACAACCTGGGAGTTATGGACCTAATTCAGACCATCTTTCTCTGCTTTGTGATTCCTTGATATGTTACCTTCTATTCATTCCCCCCTAGACTGGCTTCTTGAGTTTTCAGGAAATCAGTAAAAAGATTATTTTTTATTTTGGTGGAGGAACAATAACCGGTAAATAGTGTTGGATGCATTGAATTAAGTTAATGATGTATGTGAATGAAATTAATTTGCTGAGATTTTGGTTTCTGTTTGATTTTTGTTATCATTGATTTTCTTAATTAAATGCTTAAATGTAGGAAATCTAAGAGTGTGTAATAATTTTGATGAAAAGAAATAAACAAAAAGTCATATTCAAACCCTCCTTGTGTGCCCTGATGGAAAATTTTCTTGGGTCTAGAATTCTAAGGTTTGTAGGTCTCAAGTTCATTTCTTGACTGGGACCTTCTACTAAGTGGACTTGCCCGCCTTCTGGAATTTGGGTGTACTAGTGAATCCAGCAACACTTTGCCTGTTTGGCTAATTACATCCGCTTAATATTTTATGAGATGCCAGTTTTGGCAATAATCGTTATGCGATAAAAAATAATGCAAGCTAACTATGAGGAATATTGGCTGCTTTACGGAAACTTTAGTTTACTTTTGCATGATACTTGATAGAAACATATGTCCAACAAACTTTATTAGTTGTTAGTACTTAATTACTTACCACTTTATTTTTGCAGTTCATTACTTGTTCTTAGTTTGCTACAATCTCATGCTAAAAATTTTACACTATTGACAATCCAATCTCAAACTATAATAAGTAAATTGCGATCTCTGTCTTTGTGGAACTCATAAAATTCTGTTAGATACTGTTCATTTTCATGTTCATGCCATTTCATTTTCCTTCCTTCATGTGTTCATAACATCTCATCCTTGCGATTTTGAGACTATGTTAATAAGCTCATGCCCTCGTTGATTACTCAGATTGATCCTGTTAAATATAAGAGTATCTCGTCTGGTTTCGGGGTATTGCTGAAGGAGCAGGGTTTAAGGGGCTTTTTTAGGGGATGGGTTCCCACCTTGCTTGGTTACAGTGCTCAGGGTGCCTGCAAATTTGGATTCTATGAATTTTTCAAGAAGTATTACTCTGACATTGCTGGCCCAGAGTATGCAGCCAAGTACAAGACTTTGATCTATCTTGCTGGTTCTGCATCTGCAGAGGTAATTGCTGACGTTGCCCTATGTCCCATGGAGGCAGTGAAGGTCCGTGTGCAGACTCAACCTGGTTTTGCCAGGGGTTTGGGAGATGGACTTCCAAAGTTTGTCAGATCTGAAGGCGCACTTGGGTACACATAATTGTTTTATTATTAATTTTTTAATACTCTTTAGAGCTACATCAGAATTATGGTATCTAGGAGTTGCCTTGCTGAGTTTTGCCTTTTTTATGTAGGTTGTACAAGGGGTTGGTACCGCTTTGGGGACGTCAAATACCATGTAAGTTGAGGAAGTTTTTTACTATTTTTGTTTCTTCTAAAAAATAATAAATGCGAAGCATACACCTCTTTTATTGTAGAAGAATAAGTAATAGCTATTCTATTAGCTCTGAATAAGTTGAAAGAGCAATTATCATTCGCTATTGTGTGTTCTGTTTTTGTGTCTACTACCAAAACCAAGCTGCTTATGCTTTTCACTTATGCCATTTGTCATAGCCAAATTTGGTCTTCCATTGGGGGTTTTGTGCCGCTTTTTATTGAAAGAGGGAAATGATGAGTTAAATTAATATCTGCTTTTGACCTATGCACAAATGGAAGTGAACAGCTCAATAAAGATATTAGTGAAGTAAGTCAAGTAACCGAGTTGAGGAAATCTCATAGCTGGATTTAAAAAACAAATCAGTTTTTGGAGTTTTATAAGTTTATATTTAGTAATTTTGTTTTAGAAATTAGAACCATAGCCTACCTTCTTTAAGTTGCAGATAGGAGTTGCATAGCCTTTGCATTTGATCTAAGAATGACTTGAGGAAAACTTTGGGAAGTTACAAGGGGTTTGATAATAGATGCAGTTTTAGTAGGATCTGGTTGTGGTAGCTATATGAGCCAGAATAGAAATAAATGCAGCTATGGTAGCAACTGGTGGTAGGATTCAGTATCTTTTTTGATTTATGAGTTATGGAAGTTGTTTGCATGTTTAAACAGTGCAAGGCTTATGCATTTGCAATAACACAACATTGGCAGAGACTTTTAACTTCTCTTGATCTTTGTTGTAAAAAAGAGGCTCCATCTACCAAATTTGATACAGTTTGAATATAGTTTTGTGAATACAAGTGTATCTCAATTGTTATTTGCTCATTGGTGTCACTGTTTAATTTTTACAGATACAATGATGAAATTTGCTTCGTTCGAGACTATTGTGGAGATGCTATACAAGTATGCCATCCCTACACCAAAGAACGAGTGCAGCAAATCCTTGCAACTTGGAGTTAGTTTTGCTGGTGGATATGTGGCTGGTGTCTTGTGTGCTATCGTATCTCATCCTGCTGACAATCTTGTTTCCTTCCTTAACAATGCCAAGGGAGCAAGTGTTGGAGATGTGAGTACTTCTGCTTGAGCATCGTCTAATCTAAAGTTGACAAACTTATTTACTTATTATTTTTTTGTTTGGGAGGGGGATGGGTAAAAAAGAGTATTCTTTTTTGGGCCGCTTTGGCCTAGAACACTTTTCGTTTAGTTATTTTAATTTATAATTTTGCGTGTTAAATATAACTAAGAAAATATAATATTTCGATAATAATGTAATTTTTTGGTAAAGCGATTTGTAGGTTGTATGCATTAGAAATACACTTTGGTTGACGTTCTGACCCATTTGACATTTTGACCCATGTCCTTCTTAGGCCTTTTGAGTTACTCATTTGACGTTATCCCTTAGTTATTTTTTCTTCTATTTTTACTATTTGCTGATTTGACGTGTTACCTTCGTATCTTAACCTTTTGATTTTACAGTTTGACCCGTTTGATAAAACATGACCTGAGTTGAAATGTTCATAAGTAAATGGGTCGAATTTGCCACCATTTCCTAATCTGTTGGGGCCAAGTCTTGTTTATCATCTTAAGTTTTCTTAAATTTATGTGCATCAAGTTGTTTATTTTTCTCTTCTCAGGCTGTGAAGAAGCTTGGACTTTGGGGTCTCTTCACCCGAGGGCTTCCTCTACGTATTGTCATGATTGGAACTCTCACCGGAGCTCAATGGGGAATTTATGATGCTTTCAAAGTATTTGTTGGACTGTAAGTTCATCTCACCCTCATGTCTCTCTTGCCTCATTTTCCTTTGTTTTAGACCTAAGGTGTCAACTTCATTGGATTTACAGGCCAACAACAGGTGGTGCTGCACCTGCTCCAGTTGCTGAGGTTTCAGAGGCATAGATATATGTGCGGCTATATATGGAGCCTGAGGTGTTTTTTGTTCCTTCAAACAAGTCGTCAATAAACGTAGGATTCCTTAATGGCACAACAGTAGTTTTGGAGAGTTAACTCCTTTTCTTTTGGGACATCGGAGAGAGTTGCGGTTTTAACTTGTATTGTTTTTATTCCATTGCTGACAATTTTTTTGGTATTCAAGAGGTTTGTGTTGTCCTCCGCCTCATCAATGGAGAAGTTTTTTGTTATCGTGAAATGACAAGATAAGATATTCACCCCTTGGAAAGTAATGGGACATATGATATGGTTATACATTTGGCCCTGCCCCTTTGTGAGTGTGGGTCTCTTTTGTTTGTTTGGTATTCATCTTCATAGTCTCTTTTGATGGGTCAATATTGTTGATGTGTTATACCTGGTGCATTTCAATATTTGTTTACCGGACAGCAGTACTGCAGTAATTAGCTTCTAAAACTAGTCAATCACAGAATACTTGGTGCATCTTGTAATCTTATTATTGATGTACACTATACATTTGAAATTAACTATTTGAGATTTCGCTTGCCATCTGCAAGTGACATTTCACTCAAAATCTTGGATGAATTGAGTGGGTATGGTGATTTTTGGTTAAAAAAGGTGTTGACACTTGATTTCTAGTCATATGGTGATTGATGGTAAAAATTAAGCCTTGCAAAACAAGCTGGTTGGATTAGATCGGGTAATGGAGCGTAATGGCTTAAAGTCAAAACGGGTCATTATAACAACATTATTAAATGGGTTTAGGTCAAAATAGACTATTATAAAAATACATTAAGGGTGGCACCGGTGGCGAGTGGTGGTGAAGGTAGCTGTAGTTGTGCTCCATCATAATGGTGGCGGCGGTGATGGTAGTGACATCAAGTGGTGTAGGCAGTGAGTGATGGTTGTGGCGGGCTCCGGGCGGGGTAGGGCAGCGATACTAGTTGGTGGTGGTGGGAACGGCTCGGCGATAGGTGGTGGCGGCGGTAGTAGACCGGTGGGCGGCGGCAATGGCTTGTGGTGGTGGCGCCAGACGTGAAGGTGGAGCTAGTGGTGGCGATGGCGGTGAAAGAGGTGGTGGTGGTCAATTTTAGAAATCTTTGAGTGTACCAATTAGTTTTTATAACTTGTCTATTTGAACCTGTTAATGATTTGTCATTTTAAATACTGTCCATTTAAACTCTCTAAATAAATTCCACAACTAGTTTTGACATAAAAAATGTAAAAATGCTACCTAATTTGATTCGAAGAGGTTAACAAATTATTCAACCAAATCCTAATGGATTAGGTTGAAATGGTCATAAAATGACCTTGAAAAGGCGTAGTACGTAAAGCTAGACAAAGGATGAATTGAGGTAGCGGTTTGCCACAAGGCTTGTATGTTTACTTAACGAAGTTGTACTTTGGAGGTGCAAGTTTTAATACCTGTCAATTGTATATAAGTTTTTGGTATAAAAAGAAAAAATTGTTTAACCGATCGATTATCATCAAACGATATATAATTAGTGAATTTTACTCTCCCAAATCATCAAGTGTTTATTAGGACTTGTGTGAGTGTCAAACATACGTACATAAGGTTAACCGGTAGTTGTCATTTGTTAGTAGTACGTGGTGGTCAGTGAGTACCCGGCCATGAGTACCTTATGCCTGAGAAATATAACCCCAAACAACTTATTTACTATCTACACATACTTAATTAATCACATGATACAGCAACAACTGTACGTATGCTAAATTTTGCCAAGAAAAAATAACATTCACAAACTAAAAATATTAATGTTAAGAAATCGGAACCAGACTGTTACCCGCAAGAAACTAGAACCCAACTGTTACACATAAGGAACGACCGAATATCCTAAGCAGGGCCGGAGCTAGTAGCTAGCGGGACTAGAGGATGTTCGGCCCCTTCCAATCAATTTAGTTAACTAATACTATTAGTTTCGAATTGGTCTAACACACTTTATTTTAAGTTGTCCCTCTTTAAATCTTTAAACCCTCCAAAAGTTTAAAATGACAAACCTTTTTTATCTTATACTCTGTCGTAATCATTCCTTATAATTAACACTCACCATCATTATGCTATATTATAATGTATGGTCCTTATCTTATTTTTATTTATATTTGGTTGAAATTGTTTAATTTATTATTCAGGAAACTAAGTTTTGCACATATAGTTTACAAGAAATAATCTTACAATCACTTACCGTTTATGTTATGTTACTTAGATACTAGTAGTAATGGCCAAATCAACTAAAAATTCTAGCTCCATCCTTGATCCTAAGATACTATAATCTCATGATCGATTGATATCAAAATGAACTAATTTCACCATTCTGCCTTATCTTTTATGCATACCCACAAATGTCAGGTCATTTACTATAAGAGATATTAAAGCTAGTATATAATGAGCATATATAACCAAGATTATCATGCCCACACGCATGTATATGACGGGCACATAGCGATATCCAAAACAAACAAAGATGACCAATTATTTATAGATTTTTTTACAATATTCAGTTGCAGAGACTATCACGTACATACCATATAACATAATGCTACAAGATGAAATGCATCATTCAATTCCCCCTTACACCTGAGAAAGATCCTCACTTGACAGATTATCAAATGAAATAGCTGGTTGAGTTGTTGGGTAGTAATTGTTCATCAATTCATCCTCCAACGAGCTGAATGAGTTCAGAATGTCGCTGAAATAATTGCCATCATTCATCGAAGTCGTATCCAGCAGATGATCTTCCATTTCAGGAAAGTTGATATCCATCAGATCTTCTATTTCCGGAAAGTTGGTAGAAATGCAAGGGATGTCTAACGTTCCCAAATCAGCATCATTCAACATGTTTTCTGCATTATTTTCCTTAACAGCAGTCACTGCTTTGTTTGCATGTCCTTCAACTTCAGTAGCTTTAACAGCTCGAATCACCTGATTAAATCATAATAATGATCAAATTTTGTTCGGTTAATTTTAAGGTGAAAATAGTTACGTTGTAAAGATTCAGAATATAACATGCATACGTAGGTCCAATTCACTATGTCCATGTACATCAGCATATAGTCACCCATTTGAAGTCCATGCTTCTTGATAAACGGCCCTGATAAAGATTAATAATTTAATAAATCAATGTCTAAGTAAGAACAGAAACATCTAAGAAGTGATCGAAAAGGGTGTATTGTTTTGCACACCTGTGCCCTCAAACACATACATGCGGCTCTGGTTATTTGCCCAGTACCTATTGATCGAAAAAATGCATAGAAAGGAAAACACAAAGAATATTCTAAAATGAAGCCAACATAAATATAAATTTGTGGAGGTGACAATTTTGATCCTTTACATGAGTTTGGTATGTGTTTCATGCCAAACGGGTCAAATATAAATTTTTTGCTAAGACAAAGGATCAAATAGGTTGAAATGATCGTTAGCCAATGAACCCGTATTGCCACCATCTTGTTCCTTTTCTCTTTTTTTTTTCTATATGTGTTTTACTATAATCTTGCTTTAAATGGTTTGGCATAGCTGAGTAAGTTAAGCTAACCTGAACTTGAATGACCATGCATCCACACTGTCCATGTCAATCACACGTAACATGATACTTCCATTCTCTAAGAGCCTAGGTAGATGAGTCTCGGCCGGATGCTGAGTTGAACACGAATAACAACAATATCAAACCAAACAAACAATATATGATGATGATCTATGAGTTAAACGTAATTGCTACCAACTTTTAGGTAAAACAATCAAATAAAATCAACCTTTGGCAATATGGTTCTGCCGACTTGGTTGACGTCACTGTTTTGCAGCTTCTTGGAGAAAAGAAACGTCAACATCCCTGGATTAATCTACGATTGACAAACAAAAGATGTATTTAGTTAAATTTGAAGAAAGACAAGATCATGACGTGCGAAGAAAAACGGTAGAATAAAGATGTACGCAACTTTTAGACCACATAAGTGTGACCAACTTGACAAACGTTTACGCATTTTCCTAGGCAGTGTAGAATAAAGTGTGTGCCAAATTATATATTTGTTGCAATGCTCATTGGTTCACGGTAGACTACGTACTCATAAAATTTTTGTGACGATGTGTCACATAATTAATTAAATAAAACGAGTGATGACATGTGATAGAACAACACCAATCCAAGTCCTACTATCATATTATTGGCTAGGCACCTAGCTAATGTTAAGTCATATTTTATGGAGTATTATATTTCTCCATGCTTCCATATGGCATGTTTATAAATGTAAACAACAATAAAAGTTCATACATTTTCGGGAGCTATGTAGAATAGAGTGCGTGAATATTGCATACTTATTTTAGTGTTTATCTGTACATGGTAAGAACATAAGGACCAAGCAACGACAGACTGATTAAGCTTTTGTGTTGAAGTGTGAGAGTGATGGTATGCAACACAACACCGATTTAAGTCCTAGCTACTAACACAATATTGGGAGAAATAGTCATAAAAGGGAAGGCATATCAACTTTCTTTTCTTTCCAAGAGTGCTTGGAGGGCCGTTGAGGGGGTGTTTCGGCATGAGTGGAGAGGATGGTCTCCCACACCATCACTTAGCGGTGAAGAAGGGGAGTGGTGTTTGAAACACATAGAAAAGGTTGAGTATGGAGGTTGGGTAGGGGAGTGGTGGGAAGTGACCACAATATGCCTGAGTACTTGAGTAAAGGGAGTGGGAATCTTGATGGTGTGGTAGGAAGTGGGGGAATGTTACCACTCCTTTTAGTCAAGTGCATACAACCGATTAGTGTTACTTGCCATTTTTGAAGTTTTATAACTCCGCACTTAGGATTGTAAGAACAAAGAGAGACCGAGTAACGACAAACTACTCATGAAGCTTTTGTGGTGAAGTGTCATGTTACTTTCTAAAGTCAATGGGTGATGCCATGTGACAAAACGACAACGACCGGAGTCCTACTAACACGTACAGTATTGGCGAGAACTATAAAAGGTCATAAAAGGGAGGACGTATCAACTTCCTTTTCTTTTTAAGGACATGTAGTTGTAAACTCGGACTGTCAACTTTTCATGAGTATATAAGCATAGATCATAACCATGAATGTGTATAGATATCTAAAGCTAATAAATGTTAATAAAGTTAATTATAAAATATAAAACCTATGTAATTGACTTCATGACATGCATATGTCCGCCCCGCTTCCCATTGTTTAACAATAAATCTGTATTTTGTAGTTAAGATGATCTATGCTACTAAATTAAAGTTTGATTCAAGAAAATTAGCAGAATAATCTTAATTAATTGACCTATAAATAGTCATATAAGATTTGATACCGCAATCTATGATTTTACGTTTATAACTTCAATTCTAAACTAATGGCTTGTGTTTCTTTTTACCAAATATCAATAATCTAACTCCAAAACTCATTTAAGTTCACTATTTTTGTAGACTTATTTTTCATATGTGAAAAAAAAGATCTTTACCCTTTTGTGTATGAATCAAATCTGTAGCATAAAGAATAGTTGGAAGAAGTATTAACTATGTTGGTTGCAGGAATGTTATTAAAGGATATTAATGGGTTATTTTTTTTCTAGATGGTATGAGTAGATTGTAATTTCTTGTCTCAACCTTTGAGAGTAATTTATAATATGATTCTTTTCCTTTCAAAAAAAAAAAAAAAATAGCATAAACAGTCTTCATTCCCCATTCTTCAATCTTGAGGGGCAACATGGAAAAAAAGTTGCTTGTTCTTTGAGAAATACAAAAGTAGTAATCAGTGAATTCTTTTCTGAAAAAAGTGAAATACTCAATCGAACCCACATTAATCACTCGTCAATAATCACTTTATTTAATTTCTGTTTCAAGATCAATTTATTTGATGAAATTCCTTAAACACACAGAGTGGCCGGTGTATAGAACCAAAATCACCCACCACCTTTTTCTATAGATTCTTAAGGACTTGAGTTTCAAGCGATAAGATCGAATTATATATCTATCGGGTTTAACTACAAGAATTGAAGTGATCGATTGGATCACATGAGGTTGGTATTGACATTCATGCCTCCAATTAACCTGAAAAAATTCTGATTAAAAATTCATGAGGAAAATACAGCAAAAACAATCAAATCAAAAGAATTCATCATCATCACTTCACTTCACTTATTAGTAATAAAAATAAATAAATCCACAGAAAAATTAAGAAGATGAAGAATTAAGAGATAATACGTATGGAGGTAGCGGCGGAGGAACAAATCCAGAAGGACGAATGATGGTGGTTCGTTTCCTCTTAAACATCCCCTTATCCCTCTTCAGCGCCGGCTTCCTGCGACGCCTAGCCTCGGCGGCGGCGGCAGCAGCGGAGCTTCTCTGCATTCCGATTTGGTATGCGGAACCACCGACGTTGTTTCTCTCCATATATGGTAACACACACAGACAGATCGAGCGAGCGAGTAGTAAATTGTTAGGGAAATGGTGATATTGGAGTAGCGGTGTGTGTATGTGTGTGTGGGTAACGTGGGTTGGTTGTAAGAGGAATTAAAGGAATGTCTAAATTTAGCGAGGATTATTCGGTGAAATGATGAGACGGTGGGATGATTTGTACATGGTGCAGCAGCAACCATCATGTTTTTCCCAAAGTTTGTAATGGTGGCCGGTGTAGAGTGTGTGATTTAGAGGGGAAAAGGTGACGAAAGAAAGGAGAAAGCGAAATGGTGGTTTGGGAGTTTGGATTTATGTTAATAATAAAAACCTTCCTTTTTACCATCATTGCCGGAAAGTGAATACCAGCGGCGGAGGAAGAGGGAGAGAGGGAGGTGTTGTGATGGTGGTGGATGGGTTTTTGATTCACGTTTTGGAGGATGATGACAGATAGGGCCCACAGCCGATATTCACCTTACGCCACGTCAACCCCTCCAGTTTTATTACTTGGCACCGTCTCCTTTTTTTCTTTCTTCGTCTTTTTTATTTTATTAAATAAATAAATCAAGGTCAAATTTACTCTTTACTATTTTTGGGATAAACACCAGGTAGTATCCAAATAATCATAAAATGGCAAAATAAATTAAATAATAATATAAAATATACCAATTTTAGGTTCAATTTTTTTGTTCTCTGTTTTTTTAGATTTTTTTTTGTTAAATAGAGATAGTTCGTTAATTGAAATATAGAATATTACGGTATTACCTTTTTTTGGTTACTTTAGATATAATTTGTTGATATGGTATACTTATTTTGTTAGTTTAATAATAATAATAATAATAATAATAATAATAACAACAACAACAAGAAACCATTACTTAAACTAACACATTCTGATATATCGTTTTTGCATCATGTTTTTTATCGCTCACTAACACCATTTAACCATAACCTGATTGTATATTTGTACACCCATCACACACTTTTATAAGACGATTGGTTGTTTACAATAACTCTTGTGACAGTTTGCCCCTTTTGTCGTTCACTCTATCACCACTGTACTGTTAGTATCACTATCGCTATCCACCAAACAATCTCCCTCCACCAACGTACTTATTCCTCTCCTTTAATGGGTTGTTTATTGTTTTTGTTTAGGAATAAAATTATACTAGCATAGATCCACGCAGTGCGGCGTTGGCGAATAGTTAGTACTCGAAAACATATATAGTTTGAAAGAATGTAAGAGTACGGTATTCACGTAATGCAGTGCCAGCAAATACATTCTTTCAACAATATATTTGTTTTCTTTTTCTTTTTCTTTTTCCTTTTCCAATTTTCTTTATTTCTCTTTTTTCTCGTCAACTCTTTTATTGTTAACGTAATTTTTGAAAAAAACAATAAAGTTAAGAAAAAGATAGATAATTATGCTTAATGAGTTGTTAAATAACAGTTACCATAAAAAAATTAAGGTAACCAAAGAGAATATTGACTGAACTATTGTTTTGAGTATTTGTATTATTTGTATAAAAACATATACTATTTAAAATTAAGTACTCTTAAAAATTAGAAGAAGTAGGGTATTAAACCATTTATATATTAGTATATATAGAGATATATGCCGGTACGCTACAATCTTTTTAGCATTTCCAATATTATGCTCAAACTTTGTCTACGCATGTCCATTTTAGTGTCCTTACCTTTATGATACCTATTATATTGTGAACATACTTTTTTTAAACATCGTGAATAACGTGTCTCTAGATTCTGCATTACGTTCTATTATATGTGTAAAAAAAGTTTGAGTATCGTAATAGAAATCATAAAGATGTTTATCGGACGAGCCTTCACACATATTAATGGGTTTATTTTAGCGCATAAACAAATTAAGCAACTAAGGAAAGAAATATAAATTCTCTTTTTTTAAATTAAAATTTTTAAATATAATTAACAATTAACTCAAGCAAGTTACATAAAAAACAAATGTTATTTTCTCCCTAATTAAACACCTCACTTAATATACTTTTGATGATAAAATTACCGACTTTTAGCTGGGATTTTAAAATTTTCATGTGAAAAGTTACACATGATTTTACCTGATTGAATGCAATGTTCACATGTAAATTATTCACAAGATAAATTCACACTTGAAAACAAAACTAATACTAAATTCAAATGCTTGTTGGGTAACATTAATACACATGTTAAGTACACTAGTTCACATGTGACAGGTGACTAGTTCACATATGAAATATCATTGAGGCACAAGAAAAAAAATTAAAAAAACTATATTTCCTTATACTAATCTTATTAATTCATCATCTTACCTACTAAGTGATGGCCTGTGAAATCTAATTATTCTCTTTCATCATCTCATGTCATTATTTTTATTTTGACATTTGTTTTAATCTACTAAGCAAGTAGATAAGTAGAATGATTTAGTATTAGAATATAATATATCACAAAAAAATTAACGTCTAGACATAAAGTCAGCTTATAAAAACCAATCTAGCCACATGTGATACAAAAACAACTATCAACGCTAAAATTAAAGCATATAAAAAATTATTCAACAAATATAAATTAAAATAGAATAAATCAAAATGATAGTAAAAAAATCAACCACACAACATTACTTTTAAATCCATAGTATGAGTGCATACTCTAAAAACAATTAGAGATACAACAATATCAAATTCAAATAGATGTAATTGATATCATCAAGCACAATGATGATGAGCTAATGTTTAAGAAAATGTATGTGATGGTTGGAAGATTTATCATCAAAAAAAGCATTATTGGTTTTTTCGACGGTGAGGTGATGACAAGCGGCGATGGTGAAGACCGAGGAGGTAATGATTTGAGACTGCGATGATTAGGCAGGGTGGAGGGGGATTGGACAAGAGAGAATGAGGCTAGGGATCTAACTTTAACCGCTTTTTCATTCAATTTTGTATTAAAAAAACTTCAGTTTTAGTTTTAGCTCAGTATCAAAATATAACTTCCGCCTATTCCAACTAAATACCACGTGGCATATCAGGAATCTTTCGAGAAGTTTCCATATCGAAAAGGTTTTTACTTTTTCGGCCCGTCACTATTTACTTTCGTTGCATATGTTACCTTGGTAAGAGAAAAGTTGAAATAAAAAATAAATAACGAAGGGAGTTAATGGGCTGGACCCAGAAACGGTAAAAAGGCCCAGTTGATGCAGTAGTCCGTATCCAAACAAGACGAACAGAAGTCGTAAGTCGTTGTTACTGAAAAGCCCTAATAAATACAGAAAAAAGGGGCAAGGGGTTTGAAGGAAGTCATGGCGGAGCTCAATAGCAACGAAGAGCCGGATGTACTGCCTTCCAAGCGAAAGCAGACGGCTCAAAACCTTGATGACGATACCGCAAAGAAATTACGGCAGGATAATGTCCCCTCCAACGCCGTCGAAGAGAAAATTGTCGATGGAAATGTAGACAAAAACGAAATCGACGAAGAAGAAGACGAGGAAGAAGAAGAATACGACGGTGAAGACGAAATAAACTCGGACGATGATGAAAACGAAGATGATGATGAAGGCGAGGTTGAACATTCCAATGGCGGAGCTGAAATTGATCGAAAAGGAAAAGGGATAATGAAGGATGATAAGGGGAAAGGAAAGATGATTGAGGATTCTGACGAAGATGATTCATCCGATGATGATGGTGGCGCGAGTGAATCTGACGGTGATGATGATGATCTGTCTGATGATCCGTTGGCGGAGGTCGATTTGGATAACATTCTTCCTTCGAGGACGCGCCGTCGTACGGCTCCTCCAGGACTGCGCATTTCCGGTGATGAAATCACCGACGATAAGACCAATGACGTCTAAACATCATGAAGGTTAGCTTACCTGCTGCTTCAAGAATTCACCTTTCTAATTAGTTTTTTCATTATATGCCAACATTAGGGTTTTAGAAACAATGTTGCTACTGTTGGTGAGCGAATTATGTGCTGTAAGAAGATTTATGATGTCTATGGGTTTGAGTATTCTATGATATCTAATCAAGCTGCCATTAGTGGTTTATTATTTTCTTTTGAATTATATATATTAAACTAGGATTATCTGTTCAAGCTACCAATTAGAGGACTAGTTATGGCTGATTACTGTACAAAAGGGAGACATATTCGCTAAATTGAAAATGAAAAATAAACTGAAATGAGGCCTAAAATGCAACACATTTCCTGCATAAGCAATATTCTTGGTTTGGAATGCTTTTTAAAAGTTTTTAACTGCCATAGTAGAATAGACTCTTTTGAATCAGCAGTTCGAAGTTGTTTATTACAGACAGATTTGTAACAAAACGCAATAAAATCAATGACACAGTTTAGCCTCTTCCGTTATTCGTTGAATAGAATGACTTCATTGTCATCATTTTCAATTTTCAATCTCACCCTCCATTTACCAATAGGTTCTTTGGTCTAATGGTGTTTGTTGTGTAACTAAGATTCCCCCAACCAAGTTATTCTGGGTTCTAATCCTTTGGGGACAAAGAGGTACAAGTTTACAATAGGGTGTGTGTGTCTCATTGGGTCTGTAATAAAAAATAAAAAAGTAAAAGAAAACAATATCTCACCCTAGTGTTGATCTTGCTTTATGTCAACCATGTCTTCATATTCAGTACTAGTCAATTTCACATAAAAGATCCTTCAATATCTTAAAATTTGGTGTTAGTCGGCAATGAGATGTCTGAACTTCATCTTCAAATCATCTTTTATTTGTTATTATCTTCAAAGTGTTGCTAGTCTTTCTACCATTGGTATGACTCTACACCCACCTCTAGGGCTGTAAACGAACAGAAGGTTCATGAACCGTTCGGCAGGAAGTTCGTTTATGTTCGTTTGTTTAATAAACGAACGAACATGAACAAGATTTTCCTTTCGTTTAATTAAACGAACGAACACGAAAACGAACAAAGCTCTCATTCTTTCATTTATGTTCGTGAACATTCGGTTATCCGTTCGTTTATATTATATATATTATGTGTGTTTATATAGTGTTTATTTGTTTTTAATAACGTTGGATTTGTAATATAGTTTGTGTTCATTCATTTACGTTTGTTTATCATATTATTGAACGAACAAAAGCGTTCTTTTATCGTTTGTGTTCGTTTATTTGTTCGACTAAAGTTAAACGGATGAACTTGAACACAGAAATCCGTTCGTCTCGTTTATTTGTTCGGTTAAAGTTAAACGAACAAACACGAACAAGCCCGTTTCATGTTCGTTCGGTTCGTTTACAGCCTACACCTCCCTCATGCCCTACTCATGTGAGGATTAGGCCTTTGTTGTTCTTCTTCAAAGGCTAGCTAGTTTGGAATAGACATTAGTCCGTTAGGAACTTAGGATAGTGCTTTGGTTTTCTTACAAATTTAATAAACAATCCCAGTCACCACCTTTCTTGATCTTGAATCTTGAATATGAACAATTGGATTTATAATATGAAATAATCTTCTGTGCACCTCATATATTCTACAATGAGGACATGATGTGTAAGTTGTGGTGAAGTGTTTTGGTCTCTGGGGCCTGCGCTATTAAAACTTCAGGGGGAAGAAGATTGCACTGCTGGTTGAATCCGCATGTGTGTGATTCTTCATTCTGTGTATGGTATAGTTAAAGTATGTAGTTTTGTATAATTGTGGGTTGTTTTCAAATGTAATTAAATCTTGTTTCAAATTACCATGTACGTGTTTCATGAAGTTAGAACACCCGGTCACTCTGGTCTGCAAATGTGGATCAGTGGGCGTATGCTAAGAAAAAATGTTCAGCTTGTAAGAGATGTGGTTCTATGTGTTGTTTGAAACACACATGCCATTACATGTTGTGACTTGTGATATGACTTTTTATGGGCCGAAGTTACCAGGAGAAAGGAGATTATTGGACCATAACCTGGCCCGGGTTTACAGTACACAGTTTTAAAAAGCTAATCTGCTTATTATGTTTTCCTTTTAAAAATAACTAATGGTACCAGGATAAAAATGAATAGTTTAGTAATAGATTTTGAGTGTGTGTAGTTTAAAAAAAATGTTTATGTTATATGTATATTTACCTTGAGGTAATTATGAGAACACCACTAGCATGGAATAAACTGATTTAGTAATGTAATTATTTGTTTCTGCATATCCGTAAGCACCTCATGAACACCACCAAGGTTCATGGTTATAACCTAGGAGTGGATAAGATATGTATTTTTTTGAAAAGCAAATGGATAAGATATATATTTTTTTGAAAAGCAAATGGATAAGATAATTATTAATAACACTTGGTTGATTATAATAGTTATTTATCTTGGTGGTCTACCTTTTGCCCTCTCTCTCATGTAGAAGGTTATGAATTCATATCTTAGGGGCTTCAATCAAGAGTTGATGATGGGTTATTTGGGAAACAGTCACGGACAATACCAGTTAGATCGTGTATATCAGAGGCAAAGGTTCACGCGCAGATGAATTTGAACGTTGAAAATATCCAAAAATGAATTCCATCACTTATTAACCAAATAAAATCTATAATCTTCTAATATAAATAAGAGACTAATTTCAATAATATCTATTAGATAATTATAGTTATTAAATTTAGATAAAAAATTTATTATCAAATTTTAATCATTTATTTTGATTAATTTAAATCAAAATTATTAGAATTAATTTCATATATTGTCTATTTTAAATTTTAATTATCACATTTACCTTTTATATTTAACCAAATTTTTAGTTTTATTATTCTAAAATATTATATAACCATTAAAAATTCTTTTTTAATTATAACCAGTAAATGATTAATCTTATTCTCCCTAATTGTAACAATAGTAGTTGATGATTTATACAAAAAATACAATCACGTCTCTTCATATCTGATACCACATTTTTGCTGTCACGTTTGCCCTCTCCTCGCGTCCACGTTTTCACCGTTAGTTTGAGTATTAACGCTATCTGTCATCATTTTTGAAATTGTAATTTCAAATCGTGTTCTATAATTATTAACTTCTAATCTAGTAAGACTAAAATACTCGATAATGGAAAAGGAATGAAAATAATAATGCTCGATAAGTGAAATAATAATTCTAGGTAATAGAATGAGCAATCTCATC